>OU015647.1:6375948-7746720 GCA_907165235.1 Zeuzera pyrina | reverse complement strand
TTGATTAGTGGGTGAAAAAAAATTGTATGCATCTGTAATTAAATCGGTAAATTTTTTTTTAGTATTTAATCGTTACTTGCCAACCATTGTATTACGAGGGCGTAATCAGTAATCGGGAAGGCCGAAGCTAAAAGGGTTAATTGTTTTAACGGGACTTTTAATATTTTTATACATCGTGTGTTGACATTTATTCTCAATAGTTTTCATCCTAACAGTTTCGATTGTTGGATATCCGGTATCGACGAAACAGTTTTGATAAACATATTGTTACCTTTATTCATTTTAATCGTTTAATATTTTGATTCGAATCTTCTAAATCTCTCTTTCGGCATAGAAATTATAATATTGTACGAGATTGTACACAAGAAAAACTATTACGAGGACGTAATTTGTATTGTCAGGAAAGGCCGAATGTTGGTTCCACATTAATTTTAATCACATTAAGTACACACGTGATATTTTGTAACATTTTAGTAACAAGAACGAGGGTAGAATGGATTTCCTGCGTGTAGTGGGGCTGCATAAAAGCCTGATTTTGGTCTTGTAAGAGTTCAGTTGTTGAGAAGCCATCGAATAGTCAAGTACATAATAGTTGTGATGAAGAATTGATAGTGTGTGCATAGTGATCAGTGCTCCCGTTACATTTCATATTTAACAGTATACACAAAAAACGAATGTAGGTACAGTCGACTCGATAATTTGACACTCGTTAATTTGGATCTCTCGATAATTTGAAATTTTTTCCCGGTCCCTTGAAAAATACTCCCTTGATAAATTGAATAACATTAGTATTAATTGGTCCCTCGGTAAATTGAAGTTGAAGGAATAGTATCATGCCCGCCAATTTGCAATAATTTGAAGTCCGGGCTTCCCTACTCACTATAATCTGAAGCGTTTATCATGGATTGACCTGTTGTTTGTTTGTCTGTTGAGTAAGTTTGTTTCTCTTGAGATCTCTTACTACCCTACGCTTCTACTCCCTCAGAACCCACACAAGTGACGATTTCTTCGCAGCTCTCACCACTATCGAAAATTCATTGGACAATGATAGACCTATGTCGCTCACTCAACAAAAAATTACGGACTTCTTTTCAAAATGAACATTTGTGAATAATTGTATACAAATGTATAAAATAATAAATCACGAATTTTGATCAAACTCTTACTTGATTTTTTCCTCCCTCCCTCTTGGTTATTTAAACTCCTGTTATTTTCAACTCTTGGTAATTTGAAATTTTGCTCTGGTCCCTTTAGTGTCAAATTATCGAGAGTCGACTGTATATAGGTTTACATATTGTACGTATGTATAGTAAAAAACAAACCTCAGGGAATGTTCCGTTATTTTTATGCTTCATTCTCATATCCACTTTATGTAATTCCAGCAGCCATATGGCTGGTACGACCAGTCCAAGGTACAGGAACACTGATGGGCAGAACCTGTATAAAAAATTAATAATTGATAAATAATCGTCAGAGTAACTATAGGGAGGCCAGGGTGGACAGATCGTTGCCTCCCCTAGAAAAACCCTTTGAATGTCACTTGAGGAAAAAATCTATTTTATTGTAGAAATGGTTACTTTTAATTTTTACCATATTTAGTGGCCTCCACTGGAAAAGTCAGAACTTTGGATGATATTTTTGTATGAAAATAATCAATAAAAAAATTAGGTGTGTTGCAAATATTCAACAACCTACCCAGGCGAAGCGAAGCGAAGATGATGGACCGCGAAGCTTGGCACTCTGTGCACTCTGAGTACCCCGTTATAATAGGGATACAGCGTGAAGATATGTATGTATGTAAATACGTATAATCTCTAATTAAATACGTTTAAATATACTACACTTGTAATATACTTTTACTGGTGCAATATGATATTGTATTGTCTATACTTCTATTAGGGTGACTTGCACCAAGTATTTAAGCTCGATTTAAGGATTTGACATCTCTCTTGCACCAACTATTAAATTGTTGGTGCAAGCGAGATATCAAATCCTTAAGTCAAGTTTAATAGTTGGCCACCTTTTAATATTACAAAGAGTTAAACTTTGTTTGTTTGTAATGGATAAACTCAAAAACTACTGAACAGATTTCAAAAATTTTTGCACTTATGGAAAGCTATATTATCAACGAGTAACATGGGCCATATTTTATTTTCAAAAAATGTCTACTCGTGCTAAACCGGGGCGTAACGATATTTGTAAACATGTTCTGTACTAACGTACCCGACAGACGCTGTCCTGCTCGAAACAAAAAAAATCATTTACAGCGCCACCTTTGTGAATCGAAACCATCCAGGGATCTACTATAACTGCGATTCCTAAAGTGGGTTCCGCGGAACCCGAGGGTTCCATATATAAGATACAAGATTCCGCGAATGTTACATTGGTCGTTAAATCATTGAAATTTTTTGGTTACCGTCACTTGTGGCGACATTATTATTTGCGCCGCACTTGGTCTAAGCATACATATTGACAAACATTGGACAATTTTATTCCATAGGAGGTCCTACACAATAAAAATGTTCGATTTTAGAGCTATTAATAGTTTTTATAGGAAGCAGTGAAATAGTTTCATTCATCTCATTAATCTTTATTCCAAATACTAGCTGTACACGCGACTTCGTCTGCGCGGAGAATTTTTTCGTGGCTTTTCCGGATTAGGTTAGATTATATGTACATGTTCATAGTATATTTAAAGATTGTTTTTGAAAAAAGTCTACGTCTAGCCTATGTCTGTCTCCGGGAACATACTATCTCCTTTTTCATCCCGTTAAGTGTAGTTTAGCTCAGTGTCCGTTCCCAGGTGTCAAACTATATCCATGCTACATCATAATCAGTTCAACGGTTTAGCATTTCCCGCACAAAGACTCGTCCCCCTCCCTCTTGTCCTCCTTTTCACAAATTTTTGATAAAAAAGTAGTCTATATATTTTTGATAAATAATGTCACCACACCAAATTTTATCATTACCTAGAGTAAGCGTTCCCCATACAAAATGTCATCACCCTTTTTACCTTCTTAGGGGTAGATTTTTTATAAAAAGTAGCCTATGTCCATTCTTTGATGTCAAACTATCTTCTTGCCAAATTTCATCATAATTGGTTGAGCGGTTTACCATTTCCCATACAAAGTTTCATTCCCCTTTTCAATTCTTTAGGAATTGATTTTCTAAAAAAAATTTTTATTACAAAAAATTAAACCGCCTTCAAAATAAAACACTGAAAAGTATAAAATAACTATCCTTTACTAATCAAAACTCAAGTACAATTAAAATAACTTTATAAATACGAAACTCATACCTATATAATTAAATTTGATAGTTACTGAAGTCGGTGCCAAGCCTACCAAACTAAAGACTTTCTGTTGTTGCACATTGATTTGGCACCGACTTCAATAACTGTCAAATTTAATTATATAGGTATGAGTTTCGTATTTAGAGTTATTTTAATTGTACTTGAGTTTTGATTAGTAAAGGATAGTTATTTTACACTTTTCAGTGTTTTATTTTGAAGGCGGTTTAATTTTTTGTAATAAAAACTTTTTATTTCTCCCTTTTGAGTGATCTTGACCTAAATAAATATCTAGGGCAGGTCTGCAATTAACTTCATTCTAATTCCGGAGCGCAACGATATACAAGAGAATCGTCAATATAAATGAAGGTTATAACCAGGTCGTGTTATCTAGTGTATCTTCGAAGTCCAAGCTCCAATATCGGTGAAATTTAAATGGGACTATCTCTAAAGTATTAACCACCAAACAAAAAAAGAATTTTCAAAATCGGTTCATAAATGACGGAGTTATGAGGTAACAAACATACAAAAAAACATACAGACGAATTGAGAACCTCCTTCTTTTTTTGAAGTCGGTAAAAAAATAAGTAGCCTATCATGAGCACAATCACATGTTTCTACTACGTACCAATTTTCATCGAGATAGGTCAAGCCGTTATTTAGTTATAAAAGGACATACAGACAAACAGACAGACAAAAATTTTAGAATTGGTAGAATCGAAGTCAGTGAGTCATAAAATGTCTATGTATCACAAAATTGGACAGTAAACTTACAATTACAGACAGACGCTAGAGATTTATACATATAGTAGTATAGATTTGTAATAAGTGATTTTTACTCTTATTTGAAATTGCGGTGGGTATTTTTTATTATTATAGTATGCTATATGGTTCCATAAATTAAATGGGATTTATTGAGTGTTCCATGGTTTAAAAGTTTAGGAACCAGCACTGTACTATAAGACACAAACAAACAGAGACAGCACGGCAATTGATTTTTATATATATCTACACATGTTAGTAGATGTCAGATCAAGATGATTTTTTATATTTATTTATTTTTTTATTTATTTAAATAGGTCATCCAACTATCTTTACATACGAACTATTTATAAACAATTTAAAACTAAAAAAATAATAATATTATGTAAGTGACTAAATTAAAGGAAGAGACAGCTTATACAATGAAAATTGACAGGACATCGAAATAAATTTAACCAGATAAAATTTTTATAACTAAAAGTAAAACAAAACACATTGAATACATTTTTTTTGATTTCAACACCAAGCAAACTACGAGTATATACATTGAGCATGTAATTCTTTCCATTGCGGCTTTACGAACACTGTTTTTTGCATTTTGTTTCAATATTATTATCTGTGGTATTATTATTATTCTTCTCTTTCGTATCATCTATTTATGGACATTTAAATGTATAGAAGATACTCTGGCTTAACGCCACGACTCAGGTGACAAAAAGTTATTTAAACAGGAAAAATGTGCCCAAGCTACCTTCACGGTACAGCAGACAATCACAAAACCATCTTGAATGTCACTCGTTCCACCCCTAGAAGGTCAATGTCGGGCTTAACCCCATCGACATTGCCCGCCAATTTTTGTCCCTGATAGACAAGAGAGGTATTCCATGCTGCTATGTATTTGTGATTGTGACATCGTACGAACAGATTCTTAGGTTTTCACAGCCGATCTTGCAAAAACAATGTCCTGTGTCCGTCTGTGTGTTTGTGTTAGCTATTGTCAATATTTGTAATAAACTGTTATAATCACAATCGTTAACGGATGGCAACACTTATTTTGAAGGTAGTCAGATTTATGGAGCGTATGTGGAACTTTTTAAAAGAGAATTACAATTCATTTAATAAGTACTAGCGTTCCACCCCGGCTTTGCATGGATAGAATTTTTTTGAAAATAAAATACAGCCCATGTTACTCGCTGATAATGTAGCTTTCTATAGGTGAAAGAATTTTTGAAATCGGTTGAGCAGTTTTTGAGTTTATCCATTACATACAAACAAAGTGTACCTCTTTATAAAACTAGTCTGTAATATCGTCTGTATGTATGTTTTTTTCATGTATGTTCACCGATAACTTCGTCAATTGTGGATCGATTTCGAAAATAATTTTTTTGTTTGAAAGGGTATACTTCCGAGGTGGTCGCATTTAAATTGAAGAGAGAGAGAGAAGAGAAAGAGTGGTAGGCCATGCTGCCTTGCAGCACTAATTGGGCTGACTCGTCTAGTGAAATACCACCCTCTCACAGAATATCGGCGTGAAATAACAGAATCTATTGCTGTTGTGTTTCGTTTGGTGCGTGAGAGTGCCGGTGGCTCATCACCCCCTCCCCTCCTTTCCCTATTTCCCTAAAGACCGGCAACACACTCGTGACTCCCCGGATGCTGCGGGTGTCAATGGGCGGCAGTGGTCACTCTTCATCCGGTGATTCGCTTGATCATTTGCCCCCTCTTTTATAGAAAAAAAAAGAAATCTATGACTGAACGAAAGGTAAAGCAAGTGTCATTAATTTGTAAAACGACAGATAAAACACCAACGCCAAAGAGCAACAAGAAAAACTCAAAAGTGATTGTAGTAAAGCGTCAGTTACTCCATTAAACAAAAATGAAACCAGCATAATGATACAGAATCAAGGGCAATTCAATATAACTCAAGAAGCTACCAGAAGACCCATTGATGAAACCGAAAATGATTTGCATTCAAAACTAGGAATTACCAACCTATCAGATACCGATGCTTTGCATCTGAATCAACATTTAAACGAAGACAACAATAAAGATTCAACCCATAATTACAATAGTAAATAAAAACATAGAGGTTTAAATATACATCAAAGTCTACTAAAAACATCTTCTCATAATCAGAAGAGAAGACTGATTATATTAGGAAGGCAACAATGCATAGGACTTACATCACAATTGATAGAACTGCGAATGGACTCACGTTACGAGAACTATCAGATATTATCATTCATCTAGCCACTAACGAGCACAGAAGAAATACTGAAGTCTTTAGGATCATTCAGAATTAACCCCGAAGATCATATTATGTTATCTGTAGGTGAACATGACAAAGATCCTACTGTAGAAGCTGCAGAACTCTATAACACCCTAAAGCTACTGCGATCAAATGAAGTATTTATTTTAAACGTGCATAATAGTCAGTTTCTTAATGTACATAAAATGGACTATATGATAAAATTAATTACTTATAAGTTTAATAATATTCATTACATTGACATTTTTAATAACCTTGACATTATTTCTGAAAATTATACATGTGGTACTTTTCTTAAAACCCTTAGCAATAGTGTAAATAGTTACCTGAATCAATATTATTATGACATGAACTATTTGAACATGAAATCAGAAATACATAAAAAGGCAAGAGAATGTACAGTAAACAAACAAAGCACAATTGAACCAAGAAAGGGTACAATTCGTTATTACTTCAATCAAATTAAAAAAAATAACGACTCTCTACTATTAATAAAATCGCCTTCTAATCTTATGAATGACACGGTACAAGAAAGCGATAAATCACGGGACAGAACGAGCTTTTTCGTGCCCAAAATAAATAATGAGACTTTGAGGATAATGCACCAAAACATAGAGAGTTTAAACAGCAAACAAGGTATCCTCGATCTAACTCTTCACGAACTATACTTACAAAAAAAGAACCAGATGTAATCTGTTTATCGGAAATTTATGTTAAAGCGAGTGAAGAAAAAAACATTAAAATATACGGGTATGAACTCGCGTTCTCTTATTGTAGACAAAAAAAGAAACAAAAGAGGGGAAGAGTATGCATTTTGGTAAAAAGGGGCACTACTTTTAAAACCTTTCCATGTGTAAATGACCTGTCACTAGACATCTACTTCGAATGTTGCAGTATAAAGATCCCATTAATCAATCTTATAGTAATTTTTCCATTTAGAGTTTCAAAACAACTGAAATCAGATTTGAAAATTTATTAGTATATTGTTAAATATGAAATGTAACGGGAGCACTGATCACTATGAACACACTATCACTTCTTCATCACAACTATTATGTACTTGACTATTCGACGGCTTCTCAATAACTGAACTCTTACAAGACCAAAATCAGGCTTTTATGCAGCCCTACTACACGCAGGAAATCCATTCTACCCTCCGTTCTTATTACTAAAATGTTACAAAATATCACACGTGTGTACTTTATGTGATTAAAGTTAATGTGGAACTAACATTCGGCCTTTCCTGACAATACAAATTACGTCCTCGTAATAGTTTTTCTTGTGTACAATCTCGTACATTATTATAATTTCTATGCACAAAGAGAGATTTAAAAGATTCAAATCAAAATATTAAACAATTAAAATTAATAAAGGTAACAAAATGTTTATCATAAACTGTTTCGTCGATACCGGATATGCAACAATCGAAACTGTTAGGATGAAAACTATTGAGAATAACGTGTCAGCACACGATGTATAAAAATATGAAAATTCCCGTTAGAACAATTTTCTATCCTTTTAGCATCGGCCTTCCTGATTACTGATTACGCCCTCGTAATACAATGGTTGGCAAGTAACGATTAAACACTAGAAATAATGTACTAAGTTACAGATGCATAAAATTTAGATTAAGAAAAAAAATTTTTTTTTGTTTACCCACTAATCAAATTATTTCCTTTCTAATGGATCAGCATACCCTCAAATTTAAATAATGGAACACTAGTTTTCTCTTTTGAGAAATACCGTTTTATTTTCATGGTCAAATAAATTATTTCAAGAAACCCAGTTACAAAATATTCTGAACGTCAGCCAATTCACCAATACTGTGGAAAGTTAATCTGAGAAGAACTGACGAGAAATGCAGACAAGTATCACTTTCAAACAAGTAATTTACGGTGATGTAGCTGTGAAACTCACTTTTTACTTCAACTGTGATACAAACCCTTTTATTTTCACTGTAAGACACTTATTTTCGTTGCGGGACATACCCTTTTATTTGCGGGACACACCCTTTTATTTGCGGGACACACCCTTTTATTTGCGGGACACACCCTTTTATTTGCGGGACACACCCTTTTATTTGCGGGACATACCCTTTTATTTGTAGACAGAATATGCTCACATAGTAATGTTCATGTATGGCCATTGGCACAAACCAAGGTCACAACTAAAACACTGCAGTGGCACAACAAGCAGAACAATGTCATCGTAGAATCAGAATTTAATCAAATACATAGAATAATAATGGACAGTCATATTTATTACCCGTTTACTTTATCTTGACATTGCATTGACATTACATTGAAACTACAATTTAAGATATTATGGTTTAAGACAAAAAAAAATCATACTGTGACTATGTGTTAGGACTTTTGTTACTGACGAACTAAGGTCTATGAAATTTAATAACACATAATGGTAAATAAATGTATTTGAACATTGAACAATATTAATAATTCCAATAATGTTAAATATCACCTGTTTTTTTTACACTGATAAACCTTCGTCACCATTGTCACTTTAAACAATGTGACGACAAGCAGAATAACCGCTCATTAGGCACGTGGTAAAATTACACTTCTGATATGTTAAATATGAAATGTAACGGAAGCACTGATCACTATGAACACACTATCAATTCTTCATCACAACTATTATGTACTTGACTATTCGACGGCTTCTCAATAACTGAACTCTTACAAGACCAAAATCAGGCTTTTATTCAGCCCCACTACACGCAGGAAATCCATTCTTCCCTCGTTCTTGTTACTAAAATGTTACAAAATATCACACGTGGCTACTTTATGTGATTAAAATTAATGTGTAACTAACAATAAATATTACAGAAAAATAAAAATCATAAATTTGTTATAGCAGGCGATTTAAATATTGATACATTAAAACATAGCCAAAAATTAGAAAAGTTGTTATGTTTAATTAAAAACTATAATTTAAAATTACACATAAATGAGCCTACACGTATAAACGCATGTCTAGACCTGATTATTAGTAACACACCTGATGCTATAGGTTACTTGTTGCCACTTGGCCTCTCGAATCATAACATGGCCCAAATGCTGGATGTACAAGTAAAACAGAAGGAAATAGCAGTAACTAAGTACTACATCTTAAAAAGAGACTACAACGATGAGAATATGGAAAAATTCCGAAATTATTTATCATGTTTAACTTTTATGGTTGTATTTAGGAAATCAGACATCCATAAAGCCTATGATTGTTTGTATGGACTCTTAGGTCTTTTATACAAATTGTGTGTTCCCCAGTATACGAATTATGGTAAAAGCAAAGGCGAAGGGTCCACTTTGAATATCTAAAGGCTTAAAAAAGAGCTGTATGACAAAAAGAAAGTTAAGGTTCGAGTATTACAAAAATAAAACCTGCGTCAACAAAAACAAATTCAGAAAGTATTCAAAACTGCTAAGACAATCTATGAGCTTGGCACAAAAAATTACCAATAACAAAATTATGAGGGCTCGAAAAATAAATTATTTGTGAAATGTTATTTATTTTTTACATAGTAGACTGTGCGTTGATATCAAGTTCTATTTGAATAAACAATAATTCACGTCAAGCTATTTAATAATGATTGTATTCTAAAAGTTGAAGCGAATTCAAGCTGGATTTGTTAACATAAGTTCCAATGACAATTAAAATCGATGTCTTCGTTTCGAAAAAACGACATTAGGGCTTTTGAATCGCTGGTTTGTCGCGTGATCCCCAACGTTCCTTTCGCGAAATTTTACAATTTAAGCCTCTGTAAGCTTCTTAAAACTTAAGAACCGGTCCCAATCGGCCGTAGTTTATTATTTTATTATTCTTTTTAATGTTTGCGAAGCCAGAAGCATCTTGGAATGTAATCAACAATGATAAACAGATGAAACCACGACTGATTCACAAATTGAATGTACAGAATAAATTAATCGTAAATCCTCAAGAAATTTCAGAAACATTTAACAACTACTTCATTGGCTCTTCGAATAATGATGAGTTGAAAAAGAAATGGCAAAACACTAACAACACAACAAATATAAATAGTATTTTTTTTCGTCCATACGGTGTAAACGAGATAATAAAATTTATAGAGTCTTTAAATAATAGAAGTGCAGAAGTTTTTGATGAAATATTTACAACTATCCTAAAAAATGCAGAACGGAGCTAGCACCAGTATTAACGTATTTAGTTAACCTATCCTTTGAAGAAGGGGCATTTCCAAGCACTTTAAAGCTGTCTTCAGTAAAACCACTCTATAAGCGGGAGGATACGTCGAAACTGGAAAACTATAGACCGATTACACTCGTATTATATTCAGTAATATCTAAAGTGTTTGAAAAGGCTAAGCATAACAGAATAATAGACTTCATTAAGAAATCGCAAATTATTAAGGACGAGCAATACGGATTTCAAATCGCAAGTCAACTACTTTAGCATGCTATAATCTTGTTAATAAAACGTCAGTAGCCTAAATATGAAGCAGAGGATAGCAGTTGCATTTTTTGATATGACAAAGGCTTTTGATTTTGTTGCGCATTCGCTGCTATTACAAAAACTAGAAAATTATGGGATAAGAGGGCCTGCATTAACCTGGATATCCAGCTATCTACAGGATAGAAAACAGTATGACGAAGTAAAAAATTTTGACAAAAAAATGACATTAATTCCATATAAATCGACACAGAGGCATAACACTTTTGGTGTACCCCAAGGGAGTATAATTGGACCCTTGCTGTTCATTATTTATATAAATGACATTGTAAATGTGACATCTGACCATTGATTTTTATTTGCGGATGACATCTCAAAGGTGGTAACATGTAATAAAACCACTGACATAGTAGAATATCAAAATAACATTAATAATTCAATAAGTTCGATAGCGCATTGGCTACAAAAAAACAACCTGTACTTGAATGTGGACAAGACAAATTATATCCAATTTTGCAACTATGGAGTTAGGAAGACACCGCTGAATATAAGTTATAAAGGCAAACTCATTAAGGAGTTGTTGAGTAGTTGAAAAGTTGAAAAAGCACCATGTTGAAAAAGTATGTAATAAGGTAAATAGTTATGTTTACTTATTAAGTAGGTAGGTAGGTAAGTAACTACGCATATGTTTATTCGAATCTTAAATATGGACTTCTGTTTTGGGGTAACTGCGCAATCAGAAACAAAGCATTTGTCGCTCAAAAAAATGCATTCGTGCAATGTGTGGCATGGCGCCAGATGAGTCTTGTAGACCACTTTTTAAAAAGTTACACATATTACCCTTGCCTTGTATGTACATTTTTGAATTGGTAAACTTTGTGAAGTGCAATGAAAATCTATTCACCAAAAATGCTTAAGATCTACAAGATACCCAGATAAACTAATATATCAAGTACAATGCCAAAATGCAATATATAAAAAAAAAACGCACCAGCGATGTGTGTACGCGCATTCAACGCCTTACCACAGAAATTTAAAGATTTAGAAATCAAATCATTCCGTAGAGAGGTAAAAGTGTGGCTAGAAAATGAATGTTTTTATACAATTGAGGAATTTCTAAAATGAATCATTTAAATGGACTGATAATGATTGCTGTTGTGAAACCACATATATAGCTTTGACATTTATAATTGACTTAATTCTGCATTCTATAAATACTAAAGATATCAATTAATGAATCAAACCTTTATTTACATTAACAAAAAGTACATACATATGTTAAAATTTACAAACTTAAAACTACACATTATCTTAAATAATAATTAATCTAATGTAATGTCAATTAATTGACATTAGATTATATACAAAAGATTACTTATTAGCTTTTCATATCCTTCCAAATCTAATAAACTCAATAATGTAAATGATAATATTACAAATAATAACGTAATTGTAATAATTAATGGGAAAATATTTTGTATACCAGTTTCTGGTGAAATATGAGAGCCAAATATGTAAACAATACAAGCTTATTTTGTACCATATTTCAAGCGAAATAAAAAAAAAATTGCTGTACAATCGTCCGACGTGTGCATGTATTTTTATACTTGGTTTGTTTTTTTTTTACTTGAAAAAGAATTTAACTGGTATTGGAGCTTGGATGTCGAGGATACATCAAATAACGCGAACTGCTTATAAGCCTTATTTATATTGATGATTCTCTTGTGACCTGCCTTCGATATTTATTTAGGCCAAGGTCACTCAAAAGGGAGAAACAAAAAATTAAAAAAAAATTAACCAACTTCAAAAAAAAAACTATAAATACGATAAAGTAAACCCTATGTAATTAAATGAAAGAAAGAAAAAATATAGAAAGAATGAGTGATGTAAGACTGACGAAGAAAATCTACGGAGCGAAAGCGAGTGGTAAAAGAAGTCGGGGAAGACCAAGGCTGACTTATGAAGAGCAAATAGCCAGTGTTAGCAGACGGAAATGTCAAAAGCACTCGCATACCTAGGCGAAAGTGTGTGAGGAGAATGATGAGATTTGAGGAAGCGAAAGCAGTATGTATATAAGGACCGCGACGCTCGGCGCTCCGTCCTCTCTGACTACCCCGTTAGGTTAGGGTACAGCTTGAAGATATGTATGTATATAACTAAATTTGACAGTTATTGAAGTTGGTGCCAAATCAATGTGCAAAAACAGAAAGTTTATTAGTTTGGTAGGCTTGGCATCGACTTCAGTAACTGACAAATTACTTCAAATCTAATAAGTCTACGAATTTTTAATTATATAACAACTCAATATAAATTAAAAAAAAATAAAATTAAGATTACGTTGTTAGGTAAACACATAACATCGTTTTTCAATTTTTGTTTTGTTAAGTTCTACTTTTCTTCTCTTTTCTTTGATTTTATCAGTCTTTCGATATTGAGTTGTAAAATTATAAAAATAACTATTTAGAGGCTCTCCATATTATGTGAAAGTGGGGGATGATTTTTTTAGAAACTGTCAATGTACTACCAGTCTTTGTTTTTATTTGTTTTATATGGGAAAAAATTACATTTTGAATAACGATAAATAGTATTTTTAATCGACTTCAAAAAAAGGAGGAAGTTCTCAATTCGATTATATGGTACTTTTTTCGTTTGATACCGCAGAACTCCGTCACTTATAAATCGATTTCAAAAAATATTTTTTATTTTTATACTTCCAGATTGATTCCATTTACATTTCACTGATATTGTAGTTTGGATTTCGAAGATACACCGAATAACACCAAATAACGCGAACTGCTTATAAGCTTTATAATATATTAATAATATCTTGTATATTATTGCGCTCCAGAATTAGAAGGGAATTTAATTGTAGACCTACCCTACATATTTATTTGGGCCAAAGGGTCAAAAAGTAGAAATAAAAAAGTTAAAATAACAATTATACCGACTTCAAAAAAAACACTGAAAAGTACAAAATAACTATCCTTTACTTATCAAAACTCAAGTACAAAAATAACTTAATAGGTACGATACAATAACGTTTTAATAATTTGACAGTTATTGAAGTCGGTGCCAAATCAATGTGCAGCGACCTTCGATCACAAATATATAACAAGATACACAATCAGCGTTCCAAAAACGTTCGAACCAAATGTGCGCTGAAATGAGAATTTTAGCGCACACAGTCTTAGTAGTAATTTGTGAACACTAAAGGAAACATGACAAAGTGCTCCTTCAAAAGTTGTAAAAATGACACGTCTAGAACGTTAAAAAAAGATGGAGTTTCTTATTTTCGGTAAGTAATTAGGATTATTTTATTTACGTGTTCATTATTTCGTTATAATAATAACGTTATATAGCTCTTTTTTATTAAATTCATAATAATACAATAATATTCTTACATTGCATCTGAATATGTCATTGCCTGAGATGCAACATCTTATTCCTTGTCTAACGTTATAATTTCTATATGTCTTATCCTTGTCACTTTCATCTAACAAATCATAATGACGTAAATAGAGAAACAAATAAATTACGTGAATTACACTTTAAGCATGAAGCGTAAGATTGAATTTTAAATATATTTTTGTTAACAAACGTCGTTTCAATGCCATGGGAGAATCTTTTACAAGCTTTTACAACCTTTATATGCATTGACAGTAAAGTTTACTTTAAATTGACACAATATTGAGACAAAACTATACGATATTAGGAATGTATATGTCAATTCGGACAATAATTTGTTCCAATTTTATAAAGGATTGTGAATCTAGTTATATATTGTTATATATTTGAATCTAGTTATATATTTGTGATCGAAGGCAGCGACAGAAAGTCTATTAGTTAGGTGGGCTTGGCATCGACTTAAGTAGGAGTAACTGTCAAATTTAATTACATGGGTATTAGTATTGTATTTATAAAGTTTTTTTTGTACTAGAGCTTTGATTAGTAAAGGATAGTTATTTCGTACTTTTTAGTGTTTTTTCAGATTGCGGTTTAATTTTTTTTTATCGTATTATCGTAATTTTAAGGCGATGCATTGGAAATTTAGACGATTGGGATCTCAATTTTGCTGAGTGACTATAAAATGTATGAAAGTGATATGTGGTAATCTGATTCTTCATTTCATGGACTTCAGTTTGCCATTTGCAATACACGATTGGTTAACTTTTGTAACACAAAAAAAATATCTAAGAAACCTCTTTTAAAACAGAGATTTACATTTTTCGGAGTAACGGAACTGATTTATGTTGCTAAGTTTTCTGTATAGTTTAATCTAAACATATCCTTCAAAATGTCAGTTAATTTCTTAAAATTAATTATACATTTTAAAATAAATGAAAATTTTTGCGCATTTTTAAAAAATCTTGCTTTAGCGTATACTAAGCTCAATTTGTGAAAAAGTAATCACATCACAATATTATAAATACATTTTGATGTTTTTAATAATATTTTGGCTTTCTGAAAAGAAAGGAACGTTATTAGTCATAAGTACGTAAGTTGTCTTTTCATCAACGCAGAGAAATTTGCAGGCAATTTTATTTTGGTTCAGTATAAAATGTTCGCCTAGCCGTTAATTCAGAGCAGTGTTTGTCGATTTGGGCGTCGACGTGCTGACGGAAGACCCATTAGTTGGACGCTATACAAACGCTATTACAACCACTTAGTGCGAACTAAAGAATTTCTGCGATTCTATGACTATTCTGTAGCTCAGCGATTCCCAAATTGGGTTCCGTGTAAAAACTAGACTTCCGGGAGTGTTATATTGCTCAAAATTAATTTCTTTATTAATCAAAATTAATCAATTTATTCAAGTAAACCCAATTACAAGGTGTTTTTTTAACGTAGAACCTACTTTAGTTCGGTTCGAAAAGAAAATCTAGACACAGAGAAGAACCGACAAGAAATTCGTCAGGTATCATTTTTTCAACATCATTTTGAAACAGGTTTATTAAAATACAATGTTCGGAAAGCCAGTAAATGTGCAGAGATAATTTCCAGACTATTGTTTTGTCTTCAACGAAGTCATTTATTTTATAGTATAATTGGCTAACCGATCAGCATGACTCGAAATTAATCTTTGATGCGCGCATCAATAGTATAGTTGCCAAAGCTTCTAGAGCCCTTGGATTCATATTGCGTAATTCTAAAGACTTTAAACTAGCTAAGACTTTTAAAATACTATATTGTGCACTAGTACGCAGTAATCTTGAATATGCGTCGCAAGTCTGGAATCCTCGTTATATTACCTACAAAACGCGCATTGAGAATATACAGAAAAAATTTATCAAATTCCTCTGCTATAGATTAAAAATTAGA
The DNA here is from genome assembly GCA_907165235.1 of Zeuzera pyrina. Classification (NCBI taxonomy): domain Eukaryota; kingdom Metazoa; phylum Arthropoda; class Insecta; order Lepidoptera; family Cossidae; genus Zeuzera; species Zeuzera pyrina. The sequence continues at coordinate 7,730,638 of OU015647.1, read as the reverse complement.
TACTCTCCCACGCATTACCTGGATCTATATCGAAATCAGCATCTTCCACTCGAGCTCCGTCGCCAAATAGCTGACATCCTATTCTTATTAAAGATATGTAATGGTTGTATAGACTGTCCAGATCTTCTGTCTAAAATAAATTTAAATGTACCAGTTAGACCCCTACGAAGAACCGCAATTTTAAGGCTTCCTTTTACCAAAAATAATTATAAGAACAATACTTATTGCTGGCGCGCGAGTGAGAGCTTTAATGCATTATCTTGTAAACTGGACCTCGACTTGTTCAATACTAATCAAGCTGCTGCGAGGTGTATGCTAAGTGAGATGTTTTTCAACGTGTAATGGTAATTTAAGTTATGTCTCTACTCTTTATGATGTGTCATGTACCACGACATCTTTCATAACCCTAATCTATTTCTATCTGTGAGGACTCTTAATTGGCTTTCTGTAAATTAAATATTTCTGCTATCGTGTTATTGTTAAGCTGTGAGTCTTCCTAAAATGTTAAAATAAAATAAAATATACTTTTGAGGATTCAACTTGCAACTTTGAGGAAGTCTGTATAGTTTTAAGTTCGTAAGTATTAACGTTAGGATATGTATGTACTGTTTTGTTATAAATAAAAGTTAATATACGTTTTACATAACAAATCTAAATCTATTGTCCGTTAATTGATTAAATTACTGAGGAACTTCATTATAAAAACGAATGCAGTTACCCAAAAATGAAACATTTGATTTGTGTGCTATAAATTTCGGAATAACCAATTTATTCAAACCTCGGGATTCCATACCATTAATATCGCCTTTCTTTTTAAACAGATCTAAAATTTTTTCCTATGTACATAATAATTTCAAAGATGTTTGGAGACGTCCTTGCATAAGAAGGTCGTTAAATCGTTGGAATATTTTGTCTACCGTCGTTTGTGTCAACATTATTTTGAACCACTATTCTATAGTATATTTCTTTATTTATATAACATAACATATCTTCACGCTGTATCCCCAACGGGGTAGACAGAGAGGACGGAGCGCCAGGAGTCGCGGTCCTTACACACCTCTTTCGCTTCCTCAAATCTTATCATTCTCCTCACACATTTTCGCCTAGGTATGCGAGTGCTTTTGACATTTCCGTCTGCTAACACTCTGGCTATTTGGTATTCATAAGTCAGCCTTGATCTTCCTTGACTTCTTTTACCACTCACTTTCGCTCTGTATATTTTCTTCGTCAGTCTTTCATCACTCATTCTTTCCATGTGCCCGAACCATCTAAGCATTCCTTTCTTCGTTTTTACAATAACACTGTTGTGCAACCCTGTCATACTGCGTATCTCATCATTGTTTATCCTGTCCGCAAGCGTGACACCGCACATATTTCTGAGAGACCGCATCTCCACAGCATTCATCGTACTTTCACTCGATTTCGGGCATATCCAGGCCTCACTACCGTACAACAAAGTTGGCACCAACACCGCATTGTTGATGGCCAGTTTAGCAGTGTTAGATAAATTCACACTACCCATAACTCTGCTTTTGATGGTGCTATTATCACAGCATCGTCAGCGTACAATAGGCAGTTTACCACTGTGTCACCACATCCCATACCACTCATATTACCTTATTTATTTATATATTGTATATTATAATATTCGACATTCTATAGGAGGTCCTACTCAATAAAAATGGCTCGACTTCAGACCTATTGTAATAGTTTTTATAGGAAGGAGTGAAATAATTTCATTATTAATCTTTATTTCAAATATTTGTAATAAAAAATTTTTACTCTTATTTTAAATCCCAGTAGTAAAATTATTTGTTATAGTTTGCAGTAGGAATCGCTGCTTCAGCTAATGATCAGGTAAGACAAGTCTGGTAAATAAATTATAGTATTATATTTGTTAGCAGGCCAATAACTGACCTTTTTATATACCACACAAAAAAATAAAAAATAACAAAGATTTCCACCTGAGGGTAAGTGACCGAGTTCCGTGGATCCTGATTGTTCATTTCGTTGACATCATTTTGACAGTTGCGATACACGGTTGGTTAACTTTTGTAACACAAAAAAAAAATATCAAAGAAACCTCTTTTAAAACAGGGATTTACATTTTTTGGAGCAACGGAGCCGATTTATATTTCTAAATTTTCTGTATAGTTTATTTTAAATATATTCCTTAAAATGCCAGTTGGATTTTTTTAATTAATTATAGTTTTTAAAATAAACGAAAATAACGGTTTTTTCGTATTTTTCGTAAGCTAGCGCGCACATATTTGCATAGAACATAAGGTCTATTTTAGATTAAATTATTGTTTATGAACTTCATATTGCAAATGCGTTGACATCGTTGTGCCTCTCGTGTCAGAAATAATAATAAATAATTGCGACAGACAATATACACCGATCGCCTCGCCTAAGCCTATCCAACTAATAGGCATTCTGTTGTCGCACATTGATTTAGCACCGACTTCAATAACTGTCAACTTTAATTATATAGGTATCGTATTTATAAAGTTATTTTAATTGTACATGAGTTTTGATTAGTAAAGGATAGTTATTTTGTACTTTTCAGTTATTTTATTTTTGAAGGCGGTTTAATTTTTTTTAATAAAAAAATTTTATTTCTCCCTTTTGAGTGATCTTGACCAAAATAAATATCTAGGGCAGGTCTGCAATTCAACTTCTTTCTAATTCCGGAGCGCAACGATATACAAGAGAATCATCAATATAATCAAAGGTTATAACCAGGTCGTGTTATTTAGTGCATCTTTGAAGTCCAAGCTCTGATATTGGTGAAATTTAAATGGCCTCTAAAGTATTACCTACCAAACAAAAAAAGAATTTTTTAGATCGGTTCATAAATGACGGTGTTATGAGGTAACAAAGAGAACCTCCTCCTTTTTTTGAAGTCGGTTAAAAAAATAAATCAGCCTAATCGGTCGAGCCATTCTGAAATGACGCCCCGTCATACATGCGGTAAAATTGGTTTTTATTTATGTAGACTATTTTAATAGTAGCACAATGAAATAGCTGTTGAAATCGAAGTTTCGATAATAAGGCAGAATATTTTTATATATGTAATGTTCATAAAAGTGTTTTAAACATGCATATGAAATTTCAACAGGCTAGCCCCCCGGCTTCGCTCGAAAAACGAATAAAAAGAAGTCAGAAAATCCTTGTTTTTTAAATTATTCTACAACGGTAAGTCATAGACAAAATATTTCTAAGCACAAATTACAGAATGGTAAAGCTTTACGTAAAATTGCTTCTATGTCTTTTTGTCGTAATTGTTTAACGGAGTTTAAGCAGTTTGAAGCACAAGATGTGAGAAATTTCTTGAAAATGTCGTAGAACCATAATAAACTCATCTGTTTGTAATCAGTTCACTAAATGTTATAATTTCTTTTCAGACAAATAAAATGTATATATCACTTTTCAAAACAAGGTTTTCCGCATTTTTATATTTAAATCTACGATTTTAAATTTGAAATGGATTATTTTTTGTTTATTTTCATTTAAGTAATTTGTAATAAAATTCACTATAAAACACTCTACGTCGTATTTTGCTCACTAGTGCAGTTTGCAATTAGGCAGATAAAATCAAATTGTCTTCTTATTTTTATTTTATTTTTCATTTATTTGGTCAGCCAGTAATTGTTACACCAAAACTTAACATTTAACTATTACAAATACCTAAAACTAAGTGTACAATTTTTTAACGCAGACATCGTGCAAATTAGGAAAACTTAGCTAATTTCATTTAGGTACATATACATAGGTTTATGATTTGACAAAAAAAAACAAAAAAATTCGTGTGGCAAAAAAGAAAAGAAAAAGTAGAACAATACATAAGTTTACAATTGTTTTACTCAGACTTTGCTACTATAGATAAGATGGCTGATCGAAATTTGTTCATAGAGTAAGTATTTAAATCGGTTTCCATTCCTAATTTGTTGAACAGTTTACAGAGCCTAGGGATGGTCGAATTTGTACCCAATACGGTTCGCCTGTGATCCTTATCAAACAAGGATGAAACTCAGAATTTCGGAGAAATGCAGACGTCTGATATTTTAACTTCACGGGTTAATATGAAACGACACGTAATCAATAACAAGTTTTAGAAAAAAGTTACAGAACGTATATTTATTTATACGGAAATAAAACGAGTTTCCGTCGTGGAAATTTTATGTTTTTCGATTTTATGCAGGTTTCATGAGATTCCTAAAAGTTTCAATGAAGTTAATAGATGATTTTATGAGGTTTCTAGAAGATTCTATCTTACTTTCATATCTCATATCTACATACGGCGGTGCATGATGAGAATGACGAGTTAGAGGAGGCGAAATAAGTATGTAAGTATCTTGATGCTTTGTACTTCATCCTCTATGAGAACCCCGTTAGGGATATAGCATGAGGTTATGCGCGTATACATATGTTTACTACTTTTATGTAAGTATTTTAAAATCTAAAGTAATTTTCCCGCAACATTTTTTGGAACTCAGAATAACAGTAAAATCTATAATGGAAATTTTTTTATACCTACAAGCACTGATTTATAGCTACAAGTTACATAATTTAATTTCATGTTTTAAATTTTTTTATACCTTTTAATTATTTTATAAATTTATACCAATTATACGTAATTTTATATCTTTACGGATATTATAAATAAGTAAACTTTGTTCGTTTGTATATAATGGATAAACTCAAAATTACTCAACCGATTTCAAAATTTCTTTCACCTATAGGAAGCTGCATTATCAGCGCGTAACATGGGGTACATTTTATTTTCTAAAAATTTCTACACACGCGAAGCCGAGGCGGGTCGCTAGTGTTTTATAATATAATAGTAGCCATATATAAAACACGAACCATTTCCACTCCTGATTCTCTTTGATGGTGAGAGTGAAGACTCCTTCGAAGATCAGCAAAAGGATCGGTGAGGCCAGGTACCAATATTCAATGCTGTCCTTAAAAACCGTCACTTGCCAAATCGCGATGATTCCGTGACAAGCAAACACAACCCTTGTTATTACAGCCTTTACTGTAGCCAAAACTTTACCTACATTGGTCATTTTTATTTTTTAAATTTGGCTGTTTAATTTATTTCCATTGTCAATTATTTACTGGCAGCATGAGGCGCGCTTTTTATATTAAACAATTTAAAAAGTAAATCAACATTTTTTTAATTCCTTGACACAGATCACACTATTGTATCCTTAGTTTAAAAAATCACAATTTACAAATCAAAACACTTTCACATTTTAACTAAAGACACTGGCGATGAAGACGATAATGCATGCGACTGAGATTTGTGCCCATTACCTCTGAAAGAAATGATTGTACCAACACACCAAACTATAACACTATTTTTTCTATATACTACAACATACATTGATGATTCTTACACGATTTTATAAAAAGGCATCGAAAGAACTACGCAATGGACATCGATTTTGAAAGTCAAATCGAAATTAACTTTTCCTTGCGCGCGCAATTGCAAAATTGGCCAATCGTAGAGAGTTTTTCAAGAAAAGGGCTTGGAACATCACGCAAATTAGAGATAGATGTGCAAAAAGAGGGCTAATATCTTTATTCTTAGTAGCTCAAGGTTCAAAATTGAGTTGCAATATTTTTGAGAACAAAAAGAATGATTTTCTCGTTCCTTGAGTAATTGATGGTTTACTTAGGTTAACATAATGAACCTAACACTTCTAGGAAATATATAGCAGAGGCATTTAAACATCCGTTTTACGAGATGTGAACAAAACAGTTAAGTAAGTTAAGTAAAGTCATTAGAGCTAAAACCTGAATTACAGCATCGAAAGGCTCGAAAGATAACAGAAAAGATTTCTATGGCATCTTGCATTCTAATATGGCATCTTGTATTCTGCCTAAGGAATCTCAAAAAAGCTTGTTTTTAATAAAGTTTTTTTAATTAATAATTTTATTTTCAACTTTTTAGTTTTGTCTTAATCTGTGCATTTCTAGTAATGCATTATTATTTCAAGGTGATTTTCCTTTTAATTTCGAACTATTTTATACTTCGATGAAAAGTCCTTCTAAAGATTTTATTCGACTAAGGGCAACATGAACTTGCCCAGCGGCGAAAAGTTAAGGGTTCAAATACACGACGGTGTGTTCCACTCAGAACCTAGATATCATATAGGACCAGAGTGTATGCCAAGACAAAAAAAAATACCCCAAACTCGATAGGGATACGTGGTTTTATTACAGAGTTCCTTTGGCCAACTTCCGGCTCCATCTTCAGACCCTGGATATCATGTAGCAGTAGAGTATTTGGCAAGACAAAATAAATGAGCCCAACCTCGATAGGTTTATCTTGTTTAGTTTAGAAGTTCCTATGGCCACCTTGTCACCTCCAGCTCCTTAATAGGTGAGCTTGAGGGAGCAAAATAAGTATATTAAGAAAAATTAAATTAAAAAAAATTTAATTAAAAAAGAAAATTAAGTCAAGACAAAAATTAGTTACATTTATTTTAAGAAATAATTAAGTCATAAGTTGAAAATACAAATAAGCGGGTCGTGGATCAGGGTAGCAATGGGTTTACGTCTACTGCGGTCACCGTCCTTTCGTGACACCGTACTCCCCTTGTCCTCTTAGTCTGGGTCTGACCGGATGTTGCAACCCGTACAGCCGTGCTGTAGGTAGATTGTTGTTGCTTGTTGGTTGGTGATTCATGTTGGTGCCTGCGATGTAAGTAGAAGGGGCAGAGTCCAATCCCAACGGAGTTCCTGGAAGGTCCGTGGATTGAGTTATCATGAGTACATTCTTCGTTGTGGACTGCCATAGCCGATTATCATATATACAAGGGGGTAGGTTTACAATTAGCAACGAAGCAAACTGGGTGTGCGGCAGTCCAGTTAATGAAAATTAGCAGTAATTTACAGCAGTAGATACAAAGCGTTATGTAAGAATAAACAGTGAATGATACCTACTATACAAGTTTAAAATGTTGTGAAAACAAAACGACGGTTTGCAACCAGTATGATTTAAATATAATTTAAAAATATGAGATATTCGGAATGAACTAGTTCCATATATAATCTAGATACATTTATTTAGCGTTTAAGTTTCAAATCGAACAGCAATAAATATGAAGGTACAAAAAAAACAAACCTACAATGTATGAAGCCAAACAATGATTAATAATATAGTGAAAAGTAGATATACACATTGCAACAACTTACTCGGTACGGGATCACACTCGATTCACATTATATTGTATTATTTAGAAATTTACGCTTATTATAAATTCAGAAAGATTGTCTCCAAAACGATAGTACGTTGGAGAAAATTACAAATATTAGGTATACTCGTATTATAATAGCTGAATAGTTTTTCTTTTAATATTTGTACTTAGAACAACTAAGACGAGTGAGCGCTGGTGAGTGAAAAAAACAATTTTAGCAGAATGAATGTTATTCGTTACGCTCTTCGAAAATGAATATTACGAACGCATCGCGGTGTAGCTACCGTGCGTCTATTGTTCGAATTCACTATATAAAACTTTTATTAATAAATTCAGAATCTGTCTGTATATCGATTTTTTATATTATGTGTTTGTAAATAATATAATTTTGTTTTAATATTGTTATTAATTAATTATAGATAATATTTTAAGGATAATAAATTAATTATTTTTGGAAAAACACATTTTATTTTGCATAAAAAATTTAATTCGTAATCATGAATTCCAATCACCTTTCCACAAAACTTTTATAAAAAAATTAAACCGACTTCAAAAAAGAACACTGAAAAGTATAGGGATAGTTATTTCATACTTTTCAGTGTTCTTTTTTGAAGTCGGTTTAATTTTTTTATAAAATTTTTTTTTTCCTTTCTGAGTGACCTTGGCCTTGACCTAAATTAATATCTAGAGCAGGTCTACAATTAGTTTATTTTCTAATTCTGGAACGCAATGTGTTAACTTCCATTCTATTGAGGAGCACAAACCGTGAGCTTTCACAATAAAGGATGCGAACAGATCGAACATGTGATATTATTGGCCATTATGGCCATTATCAATATCATCAATATAATATCATATTAATATCAATCAGTTATAACAGAACAGTGTAAAAGTTGCATCATAATTACACCCTAGCAGTATTCTTACAATCCGAAGACGACAGCCACCAGCCGTATTCTCTGTCCGCCACAAGACTGACTCTACTGACTGAATTTATTATATCACAGCCAATTTATATCTTCTCCCTACTTTACCATTATACTATACTACCACTATACCATGTGGGGACAACGATAGTTAACAAATGACATACAAGAGAATCGTCAATATAAATAACCAGGTCGCGTTATTTGGTGTATCTTCGAAACCAAAGCTTCAATACCAGTGAAATTTCAATGGGACCAATCTGGAAGTGTATCCTTTCGAACAAAAAAAGAATTTTCCAAATCCAATAAATGACGGAGTTATGAGGTAACAAACATAAAAAAAAAAAAACACAACCGAATTGAGAACCTCCTCCTTTTTTGGAAGTCGATTGAAAATAGTGTTACGTTACAACCTTCCGACTCTATCATCTGGAGTCGGAAGGTGGCCATATAATAATGCAATAATACTATATTAATGCATTGTCACCGAAGATACGCACGTATACCAAATTTGAGCCCAATCAAGCGTTAGGAAGTGGTTGTAATTTAGCTTTCAAGATTCGACCCAAACAAACATACTGTATACTAACACGGCAAGCTAAATAAAAGCTTGTAAAAATAAGCGTCATACATGGACATATTAAAATATTTTCGTATACAGACTATTTCTGACCGCAGAGTATTGCTAGGCGTACTTTTTGCACGGAAAGTAGTTAACGGGAACCTCCCAATCGGCTTGATTTTCTCCGATATCTCCAACAATCATTGCCATGTTTCAACCAATTTACATAAAACATTAATGAATTATACATACAAGCCTTTCTCTTGAATCACTCCGTCCGTTGGTGAAAAATGTATGAAAATCTGTTTGGTAGTTTTTTAGTTTATCACGTTAAGACAGAGACAGACGCGGCGGCGGGAATCTGTTTTATAATATATGCTGATGTATATACGAATGAAAACTAACAATGGTTGTTTGTCTCGTGAGAATTTCCGCTATACTATAATCAGTAGGTAAACGGTTTAATTATTATAAGTTGAAGATACTATTTGATGCTGAAGTCTTGCAGGTTTAAATCTTGGGCAATGCTTAATGAGGTGATCGAGAGTTTGAGATTGGGACTGTTTGTCGCACTCGCAAGGACATAAATAATTCTCTACGGTGTTAAACCTATGTAAATATTGCTTACAAGTGACCCGCTCCGCCTTCGTACGAGTAGAATTTTCTTTGAAAATAAAATATAACCCATGATACTCGCTGAAAAGGTAGCTTTCTGCAGGTGAAAGAATTTTTGAAATCGGTTGAGTAGTTTTGAGTTTATCCATTACATACAAACAAACACAGTTTACCTCATTATAATATTAAAGTATAGAGGATTACAGATTAGTATATTATATGAAAATGATATCCGTGATTGGTTATAAATTGAGTAATATAGAAGCGAAGTTTGATTACTTTGAGGGATTAGGTTAGGTTACATGTACATGTATGTATGTACAAAAGTTGCTTTTGAAAAAAGCCTACGTCTAGCCTACGACTGTCATCTGGCACATTTAGCATAATCGCTTCCGCAGTTTAACATTTCTCATACAAAGTTTCATCCCCCTTTTCGCCCCCTTAAGGGTAGATTTTTGAAAAAAAAGTAGCCTATGTCATCTTTTGATGTCACACTATCTCCATGTCAAATTTAATCAATGTCGGTATGGTGGTTTCTCAGAAATTTGAGAAAGCTTCAGAGAAAGTCTCAGATTTTTTTTATGGTTACTATAAGTCATTTCATGAAGATCGGTCAAGCCGGTCTTGAGTTATAAAAGGACAGACAGACAAAATTTTAAAATTGGTAGAATTAAGTGAGTCATAAAACGACTATTTATTAAAAAAAGACAAAACAGAAAATAATAAAAAGAATAGAGTGTATGAGTTGAAGTGTAAACATTGTGACGGCGTATACGTAAGACAAAAGGTCGTGGTTTCGAAATAACACCCAAAGAACATATTATAACAACGTACAAAAGTAATCACATGAAAAGTCCCGTTTCGCGCAACATCTTAAAGAATCAAGTCACGATGTATCAGATAGATATATACATTAGATACATACATTCAAAATATTACACACATGTGATTAAGGTATTAGGTTGTATATTATGGAACAACTAGAGACTATTAAACGTAAAAACAACAATACTTTGTTAAACGAATAGATAAATTTAATTCATTTGCCCTTTTAAACATATTTAGATTTAACAATTGAGTTTAAATTCAACATAATACTGATTCGTCCTAATTAAGTAGGCGGGACCATTAGTGGTGAGCTCTGATTGGTCACTCACTCTCTGGTCGTGAGTAGGGCAATCAGTACAAATAGTCGTGCAGTTGACTCATTTGTTGACTCGGTGCTGGTTAGTTGACCGAGTTTGATTTCTGAAATATTCTGAGGATGCTTCGTTAAGACGAAAGACAAGTCGATTGGTAGCTTTTGGAGTTTGAGCGGGAAATAGCTAAAGATCTTAGGAATTCATCACATGATTGTTTAGATTTTGATGACGTGCAAAATAATTTTACTAAGAAATTACATATAGACGCTTCAATTTATTTCTATAGATACAATGAAATTTTATTCATTTTCAAGAAAAATTTAATACTTTATCTGTCATATATTTGTCATATATTAAACTGGGCCGTTGGCGCAGTGGCATATGCATCTGCTTTCCAAGCTAGAGTCCCGGGTTCGATCCCCGGTCAGGTCAATTTAGGAAAACTAACTTGGCTAAATTGGCTTGGAGTCTAGGTGTTGTTACTGGGGAACTCCCCCAGGTTTCGTTGTGTGGTAGTACGAGCTTTTACTGCTTAGTTTGGGGTCCACACAATCTGTGTAATTGTCTCTTAGAGTATTATTATTATTTTGTTGAAAATTCAAGTTTAAAATAAAGTAAAAGCTGGAACTTAGCCACCAGATATTGCGTTGATATGGCCACTATGGACCACTACAATCTTTCGCTTTGACAGCCTGTTTGTCAAACCGGCCTTTGCAGCCAAAATACTACATATTACCGTCACGCCCAAAATAATCTCTATCTCACATATATTTACAAAAATTATTTTAATTAATTTTTCACTTGTGAGGTTCAAAAGTAATAAAAAAAGTTAAAAGTAGGGGAACGTGGGATACAGTGGATCGAGGGTCACAGTGGATAGATCGTTATAGCTTTACATGTATGGCACATACACACTTGAGCGTTTGCTACGTTGCCGTTCTTACACCTCTCCCGCGTCCAAACTAGTCGTCATGTTAGTTTCGGAGCGGGAGGTCGTAGCGCAGCGCACCGGTCAACAAGTAAGCCACAATTTATTTTTTTTCGTGTTTTTGTAAAACATTTTGCCATTCCGTATACTATGAATTTGCAAGTTTTGACAATCTGTCATGATCTATAGTTAATATAGAAAGATTTTATCACTCTAATTTGTTTATTTAACGAATAAAAAATTTGTTAGGATTTCTTAAATAAGATAAGTATCAGTGGGGTACAGTGGTTCGTTTTGATTTGGGGTACAGTAGATAAAGATCCACTGTACCCCGTAGATATTAATTTTGAAAGCATTGTTAAAAGAAACTTATTTTTGTAGGGAAAATGCCACGAGATAGAAAAAGGAAGACCAATATCGGTCAGCATACCGAAGACGAAATACGGGCTGCTTTAATAAAAATATCTGATGGGCAAAAAATAAAAGCTGTAGCTAAATCGATGAATATTCCATACACAACTCTGCACAGATATAACGAAAAAATTAAAAAGTCGTTAGCTGCTGACCCTATTAATACAGAAAGACTAACACCAAATTACTCAGTGCGAAGAATTTTCACGGATGCACAAGAGAAGAACTTGGTCGATTATTTAACGAGATGCAGCAATATGTTTTACATTACTAGATACCCGCAAATTAGCCTGCGAAATGGCAGTCATAAACAACATTACAGTGCCACAAAAATGGCATGAAATTAAGCTGGCAGGGCTCGAATGGTTGCACAGTTTTAGAAAGAGATACCCTACACTCAGCTTGAGAACACCTGAGGGATGTAGTTTAAGTCGTGCCACGTCCTTCAATCGCCACAATGTGGCGATGTTCTATGATAATTTAGAAGATGTTATGTCTAGACATGATGCGTTCAGCAACGGAACTAGGGTGTATAATCTAGATGAGACAAATACCATGACCGTTCAAAAATCGGCTAAGGTATTGGCAGTCAAGGGGCAGAAGCAAGTCTCTAAAGTTACCAGTGCGGAAAGAGGGACTCTCGTGACCACGTGCTATATTGTGAACGCCTTGGGAAACACGTTACCGCCAGTCATGATATTTCCTAGAGTCCATTTCAAAAGCCATATGATAAATGGGGCTCCAACTGGAACTTTAGGTCTAGCAACACAAAGTGGATGGATGAACGGAGAGTTATTTGTTCAGACTATGCAACATTTCATAAAACACACTAACAGCCGCAAAGATAATCCCAGTTTTTTGATTTTAGATAATCACGAGTCTCACGTATGTATCCAGGCATTGAATTTAGCGAAAGACAACGGTGTGACTGTTCTCACGGTTCCACCACATTCGACTGGGAAATTGCAGCGATTAGATGTTGGCGTTTTTGGCCCGTTTAAAGCGGCATATAATAAGTCAGTTGATAGTTGGATGATGCGCAACCCTGGTAAAACCTTCTCGATTTACGACGTGGCTGGATGTGTTAAAGAAGCGCACATGAAGACAATGACACCAAACAATATTTGCAGTGCCTTCAAGGCGACAGGTATTTTCCCCTTTAATAGGGATATTTTTACCGATGATGAATTCGCCCCCAGTGATGTTACCGATCGACAACCAGAAAATGAGCTCCCGGAAAATGGGTCTAAAAATCGCAGTCACACTCACAACGTTGACAACGAGGGCAGCGATAGAACGAGAACTCCATCACCATCGGTTTTACTCCCGTCTGTCCATGTATCGCCTGAAATTGACTTGTTAATAAAGTCGCCAGGTCGCCCCAATGAAGATCTCGTATGGGCAATTGTGACAGACGTCCAAAACGAGCCGTTGGCATCTGGGTCAAGTAATACACCAGCAAAACCATCGTCTTCGGTTGAGCTACCTCGGTTATCTGAGCTTGCTTTCCAGATGTTGTCTGTTCCAAAATTGGCAGAAAGTTTTACATATAGATACAGACAACAAACGTCAAAAAAATCAATCCTAAAGTCAGTAGACAATACACTGTCAACATCCATAGTAGAACCGCCAAAAATATCGACTGCAAAGCTTTTAGACACACCTTCTAATCCCAGAAACAGTACTAAAACGCCAAAACAATTTATGAGCCCAATCGAGTTCCGTGGATTACCAAAAGCTGGACCAAGAAAACGTGGAAGATTAGAAAGGAGGAAAGGTAAAAGCATGATAGCAACTGATACACCTAATAAGAACGAAATCGAGCAAAGGACGACAGAAAAAAATAAACAGATAAAGAGGAAGGAGTCTGCAAAAACTGCAAAAAGGAAAGTTTTAAAAAGTGACAATGAAGAAGATGAAACGATGAGTTTATATTCAGAAGAAGAGCTGATGGTTGATGAAGAAGAAGATGAGGTTACCTAGGTAGACCCTAAATATTTCCGTCCTCTTCAGACTAGACCAAAAGAAGGAAATTTTATATTAGTAGAGTTTGAGGTGAAACAAAAGAAAATATATCGCTAAGGTTATCGGTGAAAAAATCTAGATTTTTTGTTAGAAGTTTATGTTACATTCTTTTATTGTGTTATTGGACAGCAGATGAGTTGTTTTCATTAAAAGTTGATATTTTAATTAAGAAAAGAGTAAGCTAAAGTTTTTAAAACTTAGTATTGAAAGGACAGTGAGAAGCTTGTGTTCCTTATTTTTAATAAAATATAATAAATAATGTGCCCATAACATTATGATTTGAAGACTGGAGCTTTTTTTAAGACTGTTTAGAAGTAATTTAGAACATACTATATTAGTAATAATAATATATATTAAATTATCTATAGCTTATAAAACAAACAGATGATTTTGAGACTAATTTCATCCAAGTACGAATTAATGTGTTTTGATTGAAAATAAACGATACAAATAATAAATACATTTTAATTGATTGTGTAAATAGTCATTATCCAGTGTGCCCCATGCGATCCATTGTAACCCAACATCTGTATTCACTGTGACCCATTCATGGGTCACAGAGGATACTTTGCCCTCTAAAAACAAAACAGGATTATTTTACAACAAAGTCTTTGTAAGGCTGTGATTGTTATGTAGTTTCAAACTTAAATGTATCTTTTAGGATTTTGTCAAAACACTGCCCGATTTAAGATGCAAAAAGTGAAGTTACAGGACTTACAAAAAAAAAGGATCCACTGATCCCCATGCTCCCCTACTAACGAACAAGATTTTTTTTATGTCATGGTCATAGGTCTGTCAAACAGTAATACATTCTCTTTGTGTCAAACACAACTGCAGCATAAGTCTTAAAATATTGAGTATACCGATTACCGATAGAGTCGAAATATGTGGATTTACTGATAGAACCGAAATATGTGTATTCTAATATATACTCGCGTATAGACCTTCGATCGATCGATCGAGCTCGTTGACGCGTGACGATTTTTAATTTGTCAATGTCACCTATGAAATCAAAGAGATTTAAAGGGTACGGTATAGACGTATAGAGCGATTGGAAACATTTTGATATCGAACGTCAGTAACGCCATTTAGCGTTGAATAGCAAAAATCGTAATTAAAATAATTAGGAGACGTTTCAGCTATCGCACGGTAGGTCGCACTAAATACAAAACATTTGGTAGGGGTATTACCATTTAGATATTAAGGTGTCGATAATAATAAAATGATAAATAAATAAATTAATTAATTTTATTAGATAAATTGATAAACAACTTAACATTTCTAATTACTCAGTAGCGAAACAGCGGTAAAGCTACTAGACAACAGAGGGCGTTTTTTACAGAACTAGCAAATTTTCTAGAAACATTTAGGAAAAATGTTTATTTAATCTAATTATGGGTAAATATAAAAAATACTTACGAGAATAAACTGACGTCAGGTTCAGTCGTTTTACCGTATCTAGTTTTACAATATCGTAACGCGCAACTCGGCATATTTTCCATTGGAAAATATTTTTCTATTAGTCATAGATCGTCCTATCATGAGCACATTTCAAACTATAGAAAGTGACTTATTACCTAGTGGTAACAAGTAAAAGATTACAAATTTGTTCGCTTTGTCCCGTATATTGGGATCGTATATTTGAATGTCTTTGTATGAAATGAATGATTCCCTTGATTATTGCGATACCTATATAATATCACAATCACATACAGAACACGTAACTATTATTAAAAAATACAGTAGGTACTTCTCTGAAATAAAACAGGAATAACACAAAATAATAACATAAGTCAACAGCATTCTCCACAGCGTGACGACTTGTGACGAACTGTCATTCAAAAAGGGTTACAATAGCATCTCGTTTGCTGTCGCTTTCTTACCTGTGCCACTATGATAAAGGATTACATTCACACTCGCACTCTATGTACATCTATACGCCAGTATATACTAAGTTTATGTAAAATTCCATCGATTTCTTTCAGTTTAAAAATTCGTGCCGAGTGAGAGCCCATAGCGTGTCACAATAACAAAGAGTTTCGATTGTCAGTCGGACTAAAATCGATTCGATTCTTGAAACAGCATAAATGATTCTCAGTCATCCTTCTAATTATTAACGGCAACGCGAATCAAATTAGAAAATGTTATTCAAAGCATAACATTGAATTAAAATGCAATCACCTAACCTATTTGATTACTAATTTCATTTAGGAAATACCTACATACTTCTTTTCAGAAATCAATGTATTATTTATTATAATGAATCTGTTTATCGTTGTTTTTGTTATTTGTAAGTATGAAATATAATTGTCGGAATAGAATAACACTCCAAGATAGCGCATGAAGTTGTTGCAAGCTTGATTATTCTTTGATTATAACTTGCCGAGTCAAATATGACGAAGCAAGTTTTAAACATTTAATGATAAAAGTTGCTTTCTACACTAATCAATACTAATTTTATAAAGAAGTAAACTTTGTTTGTTTGTAATGGATAAACTCAAAAACTACTGAATAGATTTCAAAAATTCTTTCACCTGTAGAAAGCTACATTATCACCGTTTAACATAGGCTGTATTTTATTTTCAAAAAATTTCTATCCATGCGAAGCCGGGGCGGAACGCTAGTACTTATTAAATGAATTGTAATTTTTTTTTAAAGTTCCACATACGTTCGGCAAATCTGACTAATTTCATAATAAGTGTTGCCATCCGTTAACGATTATGATTATAACAGTTTATTACGAATATTGACAATAGCTAACACAAACACACAGACGGACACAGGACATTGTTTTTGCAATATCGGGTGTGAAAACCTAAGAATCTGTTCGTACGATGTCACAATCACAAATACATAGCGGCATCGAATACTTCTCTTGTTTATCAGGGACAGGGATCGGGGGCCAATGGGAGAGATTTTATTTTCAAAAAAATTTCTACATATTATTAATTATCTGATTAACATTATAAAGAGGCAAACTATGTTTGTTTGTATCTAATGGAGAAACTCGAAAACTACCGAACCGATTTCAAAAATTCTTTCACTTATAGAAAGCTACTACAGTGAATAACATGGGCTGTATTTTATTTTCGAAAAGTTCTACCTGTGTAAAGCCGGGGCGGGTCGCTAGGATCAAATATGACGATGTTTTTGTCAATATTGTTGCAATCTTACAATATTTAGTAGATATAATGTACTGGGACATTTCACACAGCGCCATCTAGTCCCAAAATAAGCAGCACAGCGCTTGTGTTATGGGTACTAGACAACTGATATACTACTTACATACTTTTCTTTTGTAAATAAATACATATTATACATAAACACTCGGACTCGGGGCGGGAATCGAACCCGCAAGTCCCGTTAACTTTCCGACGCTCTTAGCCGTTACGTCACGGAGGTCGTCGAATTTTTATATATTTTGGTACCTAATTGGTATCTACTTTTATGTATTACCACACAATTGGCTTCAGGTATGACTATGGAGTGTCGCAACTGGGTAACTCCAGCACAAAACACTATTTGTTGTGTATCTTTGTCACGTGAAACTAGGAAGTCTAATTAATTTAAACTTGCTTCAAATGTATACACTTGCATGGCAAACTTGGGACACATCGATTTTAAGTTCAAATTGCTATTTGCGATCGTCAAGGCTCGTAAAGTAGTGAATATCATAGATATTACTAATCCATCCAAATATACCTAAAATAAATTACCATGACTCAAAACTTCATAACGCTTTCAATGTTAAAAGGTTAACGGATCTCATGAAGAGCCAAGACCCTAACTCTACAAGGCCTAACGATACAAGCCCTATTATAACAAAAAATGAAGGGGTTCCTTCCACAATATTCATATATTTGAGTTCCCCAATATGTCTATGCTTTTGCAAGCACCACGATCACAGGTTAACTGAAACGCGTACACCGTGAAACTTTAAGAAAGCGTTCTGCAAGCCCTAACTCTACAAACCCTACATCTTGATCAAGAAGCATGGCTTGGTCGTTTAGCAGCCATCAACAGACACTCGCATGGATAAGAAATTAAGGTTACTGGTCTTTAATGTTGTGTCATGAAATAGCACTATGAAACAGCCAAGCCCTACATTTTGACTAAGATGTAGGTTTTATAGTTATGACTTGTAGAGATAGGAACTTGGCTCTTCATGAGATTTGAGAATCTGAGGGCACGGTATCGCCTCTGCCAAGACGAGCCAAACTATATACCTTACAGGGCGCGTTAAAAACACTACAACACGTTTGGGTAGCACTGTCTGCACTGGTGGAGCTCTATCACTGCCCCTGAAAAGTGCTTTGCACAACGCGACAGGGGCTCTGGCGCGTTTACGGAGCCTCGACAACGCTCCTAGAAGTCGCATATAACCATCATATAACACACCCCCACTCCCAGGGAGCTGGGTATTTGTATGCAAATTTCTCTTGCGAAACAAACGAAAAAAACACTAATCGTGCAAGATTTGCTTCTGGCTTGTCTTTAGCTCTATTTTTATATAATTTATCTGTTACAGGTATCGTCTCAATAAACGCTCGAAATACGAATATCGATAAAAGATCTGTATTCGAATTTGATGGGACTATTCCTGTAAAAATAACTAAAGATAACATCTTCATTCGAATCCCTTCTAACGAACATATACAAGACAGTATTAACGTCAATGTAACAGAAACAGCGACTGAAAGAAACCTATTGCCAATAGCAAAGGCACATGAAGAGTTTAAGAATAAAACTAAGAGTATAAAAAAAGATAAGAAAAAGAAAAAATCAACGAGAAAGATAAAAGAATTAAATACTAAAACGTCTATAAATAGACTAAAGGAAGAAGCCGAAACTATAAAAGATAATAAAAAAACAAAATCGAATGAATATCTTGCTACATTAGTAAAAGGTATAGATTCTACTAGCGAAGAAGTTAAAAACAGAGCAGTATCAGGAGAAGTTTTATATGAAATCGATGGAGAAGATTTGAGAATGGATTTAGAGATTTAGGTTATCTTTTGAATGCAATAAACAAAGTTAAATCTTCACATATTTATTATCTACACTGACAAAGTGTTTCTGTCTGTTTTTACATCGTCACGACTAAACTGTTTATTTTGATGAAATTTGACAAGGAATACCTTTTAAACCCTGTCAAAATATATAAGCTACTTTTTTATATTCCGCAAGATCACGAGAACTGCGGTTATCATGAGAACTGCGAGAAATGCGGGCAACAATTATACTCTGTTTAAAGAGCTAAGCTAATAAGGTAAAGATATGCTGCATGTGATTGCAATAGATCATTTTTAGTAACCAGGGTGTACTTTGGATTGTTCATGGGTACTTCATTTGTCATTCAGCTTGTGTATCGGATTCCGTGATTGTGTTATTGTAGCACCTTGCATTATGAATAAAGTACGCTTTATAGATATATAGTTTGCTAACAGACAAAATAGACGTTCCGAAGCGATGGAGTGAAGTGTGACCATTATAGAGAACCTGACGTCTTCTTTGTTTTCGTCTCAAGTTACTTTATCGTCATACGGGATACTGATTTTTTATTACAATTAATCACCGGACGCGCAGTGATCGCATGGCTGTCGCTGTCTACAAATTTTTAGGTAATAACCTGCCGTACAATCTGTAAGCACCGTTAGACTGCTACTCTCTACTCTATACTACACGTCCGTTCCCTGCAGCGGTCCGCAACCAGAGACAGCGTTTTCCTTCTCTAGACAGCCACCGTTGTGACGCTGTCACTTGTGCGTAGGGTAGGATCAATGGGTAGGACAGAATACTCCTTTCCCTTTCGCACTTGTATACTGGTGACATTTAAACTGATATGTCAAATTTAACAATTTTGATTTATTAACTGTCACTAGTGTCACGAAAATTTTATTTTTATTTATTTATTTCTACTTACATTACTTTTACAGGATTTATCCCAAAACAGTAATGTCGACTAACTATTTACATTTCTATGACTTCATGTAACATATGACCATTAAAGCAGTCCTTGTGAATTCACTCAGTGCACAGCTGAATATGTTGGTCTCAGCGTCAATCATGTTGAGAGTGCGAGTGCGCGCGTCAGGGACGCCTTTTTCAATAAGTCAGTACGTGCCCGCGGCATCTCCAGCAGTTGCGGGCGCCGCCGCCGCCACACATACCTGTCCGTACACATAGTCTTATCCGCGCTAATATGTCACAATTTTCCAGCCTACCCCTAAATACCTGAAAAATATATGATACCAGTGCCAAGTCTCTTCTAACCTTTAATTCCTTGTATCCGACCACACCTAAAATGAATAAAGTCGGATACATTTGTGGATAAGGTGGATACACTCCGTATTCTCATATATAAATACCTAACAAATTTATTTTGTACTCTTTCTAGCATGAGACTATATTTAGTTTCACTTGGGGATCAAATGAATGCATTACTTTCGAGCTGGCTCCTAACTAGCGCGTTATATAGGGTAATAATAGCTTTAACACTTGTAAAACCGTGAACCATACGAAGCAGAAAACCCAGATTCCTAAACGCTTTTTTACATATACCAACTACATGATCGCGAAACGTCAACCCAGTGTTCAGAGTTACCCCTAAGTCCTAACTTCCTTGACTCTCCCCATCAGTCTTCCTTCCATAGTATAATTCCATAGAATAGGTGCACGTGAACGCGAAAAAGAGATGGTGACACACTTTGATATATTAAACACCAATCAGTTATGTTTACACCACCTCGCTACTCTATGTCCTTCTGTAACTTCATACAGTCATTTGGATTATTGACGGCGAGATATAGCTTCAGATCGTCAGCGAATAGCAAACATTTTGCGTTTTTAACAACCTCTGGCAGATCGTTTACCATTATAATAAACTGCAATGGCCCAAGGTTGCTACCTTGACTTACTCCAGACCGCGTGAAATATAATTCCAACACGTGACCGGCGTATTCTACATATTACTGTCTATCTCTCATATAACTAGCGAAGAAGCGCAATAGAATATTACTGCAATCTTTGATTATTGATAATTTTTAGTGGATATGTATAAACTTTTTGTTTATATTTTGGTACCTACCTTTGTGTACAAGGCACACAATTGCCTTAAGCTACGATGACGGAGAGTCGTACTTGAATAACTCAAGCATTAATCACAGATTAAGTATTTGTAGCAAGCTACAGATGCGACAGTCACTTTGCTGTAATTGTTATGTATTTCGTTTTGGCGCTACAACGCCTACTTTTTTGACAACTGTACTATACGTACGGACCAATACTATTTATATATCTATATTTATTCCGAAAAACCACCAACGCAGCGGTTTAGAGGATTATGTACATAAAACAACAGAGGAGAATAGGCGTATCAGGGTTCTCAACTCAAGTATGAAATCGAAAAAAACACAAGGTAAACCAAAACTCAAATCGAAATAGAAAAGTAGCGAAGTCTCGAGTGTGAGTCAGACTGACAGCACACTGACACAAGCAATTGACTTTTAAGGCGGATAGACCAGACGGCAGAAGCGATTACAGCGCCAATACAACTAGTTCGGAACTAAAACTGTCACAGGCCTGGTATAAATCACTCTACGTCAACATTGTATATTTGTCACCTGGTACGGTGGTAACTAGAAGTGCCAAGTGAATACAGCAATTGCCATCTGGGAAGGTATTAATCGAAGGTATGAAAGGTATTTCTAAATGACACACAGAGGTTTCAGAAAGTGTAGGGGTTGTATGGATCAGATTTTGTGGTGACGATGAAGTGTCTGGCGCATTATTATTATTACAATAAAAGAAGCAAACAACTCAATAAAACCAAAATAATATCCAATTAAAGAATTTATTAAATATGAAAAATTACAAAGAATATCATAATCTAGCCTATTTCAGTCCAATTTGCTAAAAAGATAAACAACATTATTAATAATAAGATAAAAGTGTTATAAAATAAGATATTTCCATTATGTATCTACAAATACATAAGTAAAAACGATATATTGTTCGTTACTAAGCGCAAGACTTGAGAATGGCTGGACCGATTTGGCAATTTTTTTTACATATTCGTAATAGTCCCGTAATAGGTACACAGATTTATTGATACGTATATGGGTAGTTCTCATGGAATCCCTAAATTTCATCTTAAGAGATTAATAAAAAAAAAATGTAATTTTTTTTCGATCATGTGATAGTATCTATGTTCCTAGTATTTAATTTTTATTTTAATAGTGGTCCCCAGAATAAATGTGTATCAAAAATACATAAAGATTAATGTATGATAAAATAAGGAATAAATAAATGACAAAATGATAAATCATGAACAAAAATTCGCGACATAATGTTACATCAGTATCGAATTTTTGTATCAAATTAATGCTCCAAAAAATTCATTTCACCTTCTTATTCCAAGATATGAGGTAATGACGGTTAAAAATGTAACTTGAAGAATATTAATTAAACCTTTCGTTAAAAGAACCTGTGCAGACTTTGGTGTGTTTAGTGACCTGGATCTCGATATCTAAGAAGACAGAGTAAGATATTTGGACTCATACAACTTCAACTCTTTATCTTGAAATCCTTAAACGTAGAAACATGATTGGATACAAAAAACTAGATAAAAAAAATTCCCAAAAAATCCTGCTTTGCAGAAAGATTTAGTTGCATTTACGAAATTTGATTTCGTGAGAACTACCCATGTACATGTGTTAACACACATTTATAATCGCATTTATTATTAAAATAAAGCAGTCTTCAAACTCGTGTCGTTTGTATATAGTTGTCTTTAATGTTTTTAAACTTTCACGACTTGTACACATCTTCAATATTCACTCACGGGTCTATGTCGCGTTTATACTTTAAGGCTAATTACTTATTGTCGAGCATTTGCTGGAGTCAGGACCCAATCACTGGATTGAATTGCATCAGCCACAGGTCCTTTCCACCGATCGACACTATTATTTCAGAATAGCACGAGAGGCGGTTGAAATCAAGAAATACCATAATTTCAACCGGGAAGATGGATATCACTTATCAACATAATGGAATCCTGTCATCAGTGAGTGTGTCCGGAGCCGGAAAACCGGACGTCGCGAGTGTGTAGATGTCGTTAGTGTATTGTGTCGAAGTACCGACAGTGACAATAACAAAAATATAAAAAATGCATTGAATGAGTGTGGGTAGTTGCAAGAAACCGCACGCTACGAAGACGACATTCATCCTCATCACTCTGCCCGTGACAACAATGGGTGCAATCCGGTCGAAACGTCGGGATAAAGTAGGCAATTAGCCTTAAAGTATAAACGCGACATAGACCCGTTAGTAAATATTGTAAGATATAGTTGTCTTTTCCGACCTTACACAGATAGTTATACAATTGTACTTTATTGTATTAAATTAAACCACAAACAGATGTCATTGTCAGTATGACAACAGAAATTGTGTTGGACAAACTAAATACGTACAGAATTATACTTTAATAACACAAATTTACACACATTATCTTAAATAATAGACTTCCTCAAAATTCCCGCTTAGAAAGCTTTCATTGCTTAGGGTACCCAGCAGACTGGCAGCATTGCCTCTTTGAATAGCCAAACTGATTCGTTGGCGGAAGAAGCTGCCAGCCCGGCGGTCTCCCGAAGCCTCGACCAGTCTCTTACAAATATCAGAAACCAGACGATGGGCTTCGGGGCCCCAGGGACCCAAAGTTTCGACTGCAAAGCGCGTAATTAGGTAATAAAACGAAAAATAATGATAAAAGCATAGACTTCATAACTTCAGACAGCCTGTCCCGTACTACCAATTGAGGCAAATAACATCAGATGGAATGTAGCTGTGTGGGTGCTGTTTTCTAACGAAATGGTGACCGATCAGCTTATCTGATAATAAATCTGTGTCGTATGTACAGGTGTGTAGGTTATCTGATTTAGCTCACCGTTGCTACTCGGACATGGCGTCTGGCTCTGGAGTTATGGCTATAAAGTCTATGGCTAAAAGTAATGGAGAAAAATCTATTAATTTCCTGAACAATGAATTCAATGTTAAATTTCATGGACTTCCTATATTTAAAAATACTATGTTATTTACTGTATGATAAATAATATGTTATTTACTGGCCCGTTGGCGTAGTGGCAAATGCATCTGCTTTCCAAGCTAGGGTCCCGGGTTCGATCCCCGGTCAGGTCAATTTAGTAAACGAACTTTACTAAATTGGCTTGGAATCTAGGTGCTACTGGGAGCTCCCCCAGAGTTCGTTGTGTGGTACCCATAGTCAAGTACAATACATAGTACAAGCTTACTGCTTAGTTTGGGGTCACACAATTTGTGTAATTGTCTGGAGTATTATTATTATTTATAAGAGTAGTATTATACAAGCAATATTTGTATATTTATAATCGCGTTCTCAAAAACGGCTCTAACGATTTCAATGAAATTTACAATATAGAGCTTTACGGTGGTCAAAAATCGATCTAGCTAGTGTCTGATTCTGAACAAATTCGTTTTCTCTATGTTCTCACACACTAACAACTTCTGAACTCTAAACTCTTCTGATTTCACAACAGAGTTTACCCTCCCAGTAGTACAGGGCCTAGAGCGTAGATCTACCAAGCTGAAATACGCGGGTTCGAATCCTACGATGTGGTCAGACTTTTTTTACGTTATATTTTTTGTAAGACACTGCGTAAAGTTCGGTCGCCCAGGTATTTTAATTTAATGTACTTATTTGTAACATATATTACATAAAAATTTTAGCTTTCTCCAGTCCTCCATATAAACTTTAAGTGTACCAAATTTCACACTTCGCCGTCCGCGCAATTTTCTTGAAAAGGGATCTAAAGTTTTTGCTTCACGTATTAATATATAGATTTTTTAAAAGAGTGGTTTTAATCTTTACCTTTTGGCAAATCGGAATGAAACTGTCTTTATATGTGGGCGTCCAAGCAAAAAGGGTCCAGTAGTGTGGTATTGGGTTAAGATTAGGTAGGATCAAAAAAACATTCAAAAACTGCCATATATTTTTTTATCAGACATTTAAAGTTGAAACTGAAAAAGCTTGTTTTGAGAAAAAGCATTTTTAAAGTTTGATTGAAAAAAAAACTTACTTCTACTTTTTTGTTTCTACTTAGAAACAAACAAGTAGAGTACTTCAAATACTATTTTTTCCCTCAACATCACAAAACTGCGTCTATCTCGGAAACTAAATGCCGACTGGACCCTTTTTGCTTGGACGCCCACATATAGGTACTTAGATGTAATTATTATAAGATGTTTACTTAATAGCTACTTATAACTATATATTTAAGCCATAAGTGTATTTAGGAGTGGAACTAATTATTGCACAAAAACTTCGGATCAAGAATCAAATGGACGAAGCCATAATGAGTTGCCGCTTTTACCAATGTGTGTCCAACGAATTTTCACGTCTTTCTTTCTATCTCATTGAGCATAACCGCGAGTAACACAGCTACAGTAAATTACCTCGCACTGTCAGTGTAATTCGTGTCTGTTTACAACCGGCTTGATGTACAAAACATTGCAGTACTAAAATAATTACTAAATATATTAAGTATTACGTATGTATGTATAAATGCTTACATAACCGTCTTCATTTATGTATTTTTTGTATATAAAGTATGTTTTATTTAAATAGTAATTTTTTTTTGCTCAAGTTTTTATAGAGTTAAATGATTAACGCTAAGTTAAAATTCCGTTTTTTACCCTCTACAGCAGCCATTCCCAAAGTGGGCGATAACGCCCCCTTGTGGGCGCTGCAAGCCTAAAGGGGGGCGGTAAGAGACCCAGAAAAAAAATGAGGGCGTTGTGTAGAGGCCTGGGGGGTGATTTGTAATTTCATTTAGCTAGGAGGCATCTTAGACAACGACTGCATGAGCTCTCGACTCAGTAGACAAAATAAGTTTGGGAACCAGTGCTCTACAGTATTTGCACCGCTTTGTGGGGTTAGCTGGAAATCTCTTATAGAGATAAACTCGCCTTTGTACGAAATCTCAAAATGTTATTAATGTAACCTTCGTATTGGACAAAGTGTATATATAATTACAGTGGAATCCGTTTATAATGACTCCGCCTATATTGATCAACCGCTTAATATGAAATAAATGCAGTGCCAAGTTTGGTTTTCATATAAATTTCTTTAGAACAAAGTTCGGATATAATGACTTCGCTTGTTCACTTATAGTGACATGTCTCTTATTATGACCTATTTTTAAAAGATTATGTCCAGTTGTGACCGACATGATTCTTAACACCTTCGCTCGTTTTCGTGACCTTCGTTCGAGACCTTACGACGACATTTGGGTTAGATACATACAGTTTGTAGTTTTTCTCTCTATTAAACTAAATACCTAACAAAAGTAGGAAGTTGTTTATTTTCTAAGACTATGCTTTGTGTGACGTCCGCTTAGTATGACGTGTTGTCCCTTCCCTTCGATGTCATTATAAGCGGATTCTACTGTATTTGCGAAATACTCGTAAATGTTAAGTGTTTTTGCTACTAGCATTGACAAAAATAAAAATATGTCATGTTCAGCTGTGTATTGTTGTACTGCGACCCTTCCCTAGTCACGTACATTAGTACATGTCTAGAAACCAGGTCAACAAAAAACGGACACGTTCTTAGAGCAAATAGAGTTTCCTCCATTTTGATTTTTGGTCCGAGGTTCGAGATTATGAACAGTGACGTCATAGCTTCTCTATCGCAGAACCTTTTTCACAAAATTAAAAAATGAAATTCAAAAATAGACAGTTTCTTCTTATTCCTTATCAGTTTTTTACACGTCTCTAATGCGTGGTAAGCATTTAAGCATTATAATTTATTTATGATACTAGATATTGTATAGACTCAGGTGTTACTTTGCGGAAATCCATTTCATGTGATAAATTCCCAAAATCTTTAGCAATTTTCCGCTCAAACTCTAAAAACCACCAATCGTCACGTGTTTCGCCTC
This sequence comes from Zeuzera pyrina, assembly GCA_907165235.1. NCBI lineage: Eukaryota > Metazoa > Arthropoda > Insecta > Lepidoptera > Cossidae > Zeuzera > Zeuzera pyrina. The sequence continues at coordinate 7,703,844 of OU015647.1, read as the reverse complement.
TCAACGAAACATCCTCCGGATATACCAGAGATAGAATTCGGTACTGGTTAGCTGATTGAGTCCGATCTCTGGTATATTCTGAGGATGCTTCGTTGAGAGGCGAAACACGTGTCGATTGGTGGTTTTTGGAGTTACAGCGAAAAATAGCTAAAGATTTTAGGAATTCATCACATATTTATGATACTGTCAATTATCACATTATCATTCAATATATCGGAAAGTCCTTGTCAATATATTTAGACCAGGCGTGCAAGCCTCCCGTTAAATCAGTAATTTTGCCACTATGTTCTTTCTCTATAACATCCAGGACACGCTTGGCCGCTATTTGAGAATCATTCCCGCGACGACATATGAAAGTCACTGGAAATAAATATAATTACAAAATTATCACGCACAGATAAGTATGGCACGACTTGATAAGTGTTACACATAAAGAAAAATTTTTTTTTTTAATTTTACCAAACAACTATGAACATTCTGGAAAACTATTGATACTATTGTCAATTTTCGTGATTGAATGTTCCAATCGTAGTCATTAACAAATGGTGACGTGATGGTGATAGTGTTGCTACTTAAAAATAATTTATTTTTGATTTAGCGAGCTTAAATATTTTTGAATGTCAAAAAAAAACACTCAGAAGTACAAAATAACTATCCTTTACTAATCAAAACTCAAGTACTTACAATTAAAATAACTTTTTAAATAGGATAAACATATCTGTATAATTAAATTTGATAGTTACTGATGTCGGTGCCAAGTCAACCTAACTATAGACTTTCTGTTGTTGCACATTGATTTGGCACCGACTTCAATAATTGTCAAATTGAATTAAATGAATTTATCGTACTTAAAAAGTTATTTTAATTGTACTTGAGTTTTGATTAATAAAGGATACCTAGTTATTTTGTACTCTTCAGTGTTCTTTTTTGAAGGCGGTTTAATTTTTTAAATTTCTTTTTTATTTCTTCATTTTTTAATTTCAGTTAACTGCATGCAAACATTAAAAAAACAACATGCATAATGGCATGTTTTAGAATTATGCTGTTAAGCCAACGACATGTTTTCCTAGTGACTGATATACATTTAACTCTCTATCTCAAAAACTACTAAATCGATTTTGATGAAACTCGAAATTTTCCCTAGGTTGGACTATACCTAGTCCCACTAAAAAAGAAATTTTGCAATCCGACTTATAGTTTTTGAGATATATGCGGACAAACATACAAGCATACATACAAATACACTTATGAAATTTGGCACACATGTTTAGAAGCTGGTGTTTAGGATATGTCATCTATGGTGTGTCTATGTTCATGGTCTTAGATATCTATAATAATGGCGGTATATCCAAATTAAGTCATTAATAAATGTCTTGTCTAAGTATACTTTTATTCTGCATATTTGCATCTCTTAGTAGCCTGTAATGGCCTGTAATCATATATAACAGCTGGTATAGACTAACATATATAAAAACTGTGCAATTCTAACAATATTACATACATACGGGTCGAATTGATAACCTCCTTTTTTTTGAAGTCGGTAAAAAAACAACAAGTCAATCGAGAATTACATGACCTAGCAATAGCAAGTCTATTCATTGTATCTCTAAATATCCTACATTTCCATTCATGTCGACATCCTAGAATAACTATAAGGAGTTTTTAGTTATTCTTTATTTTTCTCTATTATATATGCGTTAAAATCACTTCAATGGTTTCGGCTCTGCGAAGAAACAGACGAAAATACATTCATACACAGATTAATTAGTTAAATACATAGATAAGTATGTATAATCCGTTTTATTTGCTTTGCCGTAATCGGCTATAAAATATAGTTTATGTTTAGGCATGAGTTAAATTAATATTTGATCACTACATACATACCTTGGTTTGTACACTGCCTAATTTCTTCTAGAAGTTTCTCGAGTCTTTCCTCCCTTAGCTTGTCTATGGGACAGTTGATAGCACCATCTATTCTACACATCGAGAACTCCGGCTCGCTTCGAACATCCACCAATAGATGGCGCTGATCCAAAGTGTCGATCTTGAGTCTTGCTGCTAATTCAGTTGGCGTGATGCGATTTTGAGAGGGTAGTATTTTGAGGTCTAAATCCTAAAAGAGTTCATATTATACTTCTAAGGGTGCGTCTATAACTTAAGTTATGCAAATTTCGCGGCTTTTTGTAACAGGCTACAAATGTATGACTCGTCTTTTTTGTGACGTCACAAAAAATAATATTGACAAAATAATTCTTAATTATATTTAACTAGCTGCGACTCGCAGTTTTTCTCGCGTCAAATTTGGTATTATAACGGGATAATAGTGGCCTAGATCACTCAAAGTCCTCTACGAAGAAGAGGACGAAAGTCCGTTTTCGAGATTAGGTCAACAAACATTTAAAAAAAGTGTGGGTTTTCGAATGTGCAAATAATTACGAGTCTAGAAAAAAGCCTTTATTTCAAATATCAATCCTTTATTTCAAGTTTTTGTCTATATTAATATTATAAAATGGTAAACTTTGTTTGTATATAATGGATAAACTCAAAAACTACTCAACCGATTTCAAAAATCATTTCACCTATAGAAAGCTACATTGTCACCGAGTAACATGGGCTGTATTTTATTTCCAGAAAAATTTCTAGCCGTGCGAAGCCGGGACGGATCGCTAGTTTACTACAAAGAGCTAAGTTGTTTTGTAGTGTGTTTCTACTGGCTTACTAGCCTAGTGCTCCGTTTTATGGGTCACACGATTTGTGTAATAGGTGTATTTCTTTATAAAAAAAAACAATGTTTTAAAAAAAGAAGATTTAATCTATATAAATAAAAATAAATTATGTAAATAAAATACTTATGGTTCCATAATCATACTCAATTGTATTTTAAAATTTTTAGAAAGATAAGATTATAGACAATACACACCAGCCATCTGATCTCAAACTAGTTCACTCCATGCTCCGGCCAGTTATGACTCTATATGTAACCTAAAAGTTGACTTTTATAAACAACAAGTAAAAATATTATTTACCAATAAGGTGGTATTTTTAGCTTTGGAAAAACGGCAAGAAGCAGAATCCTTGTACCTTTGTCATGCTTAAAAACAGTCATTTGGCAGATTTAAAGTGATGAGACAAAACCAGATATAACGAACAACGAATAAAATAATTGGCATTTTGGACTCAATAATTTCTTTTCTATTTTCTAAATTGCTATATTATATTAACGCCATCTATCGTCAAAAGTTCTAATCTTGCTAATACCACTGTTCACTGTAACCCACTTCGACATTTTCGAAAACCTTATTGTTTAAATCTAATTCAACATTGTAATTAACATTATGGTGATTCACTAGATCGCATATATCTGTCTCGTTCTTTGGCTTAAATATTTTCAGATCATTGTCCACAAAAACCTTGGAGAACGTCTTCCTTGAGGCTGGTTTTAGTCCCTGCTTTTTCATCTCCTCTACATACAACATGTATAATTGGTACTGGTTTTTTATGTTTGCCAGATCTACATATTTCACTGTTCTGTCTCTGCACTGAATGCATTTTGGAGGAACTTTTGGGAGACTATCGATGTATGAATTAACGTTTAGTGTTTTGATCGGCTTTCTGTGCTCTCTTGGCTTTTCTTTGTTCAATAGCCAACACCGTACCATAGCTTCTTTGATTCCTAGCGTATTTAAAAATGTAACTCTGCATACTGGTAACCTTTCTTCTCTATAAATTAAATGGTATATCTTGGAGTCTCCTTTCCTGGAAACTTGACCTTTATGCTTCAATCTTCTCCGTTTGGGGGGGATTGTATCAACTAGTGACCTGACGAACTTCTTCTTTCCAACCCAATCTAATTCATTCCAGAAGTGGCTAAAGATTTCTCTTCTGCTCTCTTCTGTGATCGTCCAACACGCTCTAGAAGTTCCTTTACTGCAGTATTCATTCTTACAGGGCGGACCCATTTTCCTCTCTAATTTGGGGACATCTTGGATCCACTTCTTTTTGTCGCTCTCGGTTTTTCTGAAACCGAAGTAGCTCTGACCAGTCATTCGTTTCACCTTTTCTTCTTTTCGCAATTGAGATTTCAATCTGGCTTCGTGTTTCAACTGAAAGAAAGGGATTTTGAAATAGAAAAACATAAATATAGCAATAGAATTAGTAGTTCAAACTACAACTTATTGTATTACAAATTAATACTTTCCACTATTTCATAATCATATTTTGTGAAGTTATTATATTTTTAACGAGATGTTGCCCGCGACTTTGCGTTGAATTCTTGTCCTGCGTCCTTCCGCACTGTTTAAACTATCTGATTATTTCTCAAATATCAACATAACATACAAATGGAAGCATTTTTGCAATTATTAAGTCGTACAGTATACTATAGTATAGATAGTATTCGTGTATACTATGCAATATAGCCACCTAAGGGCCAGGTAGGCTGCTTTGAGATAAAAAAGTAAAACAGAAACACCGACTTCAGTAACTGACAAATTTAATTATATAGGTATGTATATCGTACTTATAAAGTGATTTTTAGAGTTTTGATTAGTAAAGGAAAGTTAATTTGTACTTTTCAGTTTTTTTTTGAAGGAGGTTAATTTTTTTTTAGGTTTATGTTAATAAAAAACGCAATTATTATAATTTTAGATTTAACCAACTTAATCGAGAAAAACGCAATGGATAGTCTGTACAGATAAAGTGGGAGTGCAGAGATTAATATCTTATGACACTAAGAATAGCATTTTAGAATTAGACATATTTTTCGACATTTTTAATAGAGCTCCGAGATTCGACTTCATATCGATTTGGACATTATGTCGCTGGAACTGACAATTGCCCTAAAGAGGGCTTCCCACCATCTCTTATAGTATTATTATTTTAATGTTCCTTGATTTAAATAATTATAATAATAATACTCCAGACTATTACACAAATTGTGTGACCCCAAACTAAGCAGTAAGCTTGTACTATGGGTACCTCACAACGACCTCTGGGGGAGTTACCACCCATTTAAAGAGCTTTAAATTCTAACAGTTTGTTAGTGATTAGTTTTATCATTTAACATAATCATCAGTAGGTGAAAGGAATATATAAGAACCGCGATCTTTAGCCGTCCAACATACCTTAACTATCCCGTAAGTCAAGTAATATTAAAATAATAATGCTAAGAGATGTTGGTAAGCCCACTGGTGAGAGGTCACCAAACATTACTAATTCAAATAATATATTATTCAATTATGGGCAATCACCTTCGATCACAAACAAAGAACTAGATGCACAATCTCCTGTAAAATATAAACAAATTATTGTCCGTATTGACGTATATCTTTTAATACCGTATAGTATTATCGGTAACATTAAGTTAATCTAAAGTAGACCTTACTGTCGAGTCATACGGTTATAAAAGCTTATAAACGATTCTTGCATGACATTGAAACGATATTTGTTAAAAAAATATTTAAAATGCAATCTTACGTCTCGTGCGTAAAGTATAGTTCACATAATCTCTGACTCACTCAATGTGCACTCAAATACTTATTTGAGCGCACATTTGGTTCGGACATTTTTGGAGCGTTGATTGTGTATCTAGTTTTTTTATTTGTGATCGAAAGCAATCACAGATGATCTCATTGCGTGTCGTCTAAATTTGGTCTATGTTTATGACATAGCCTATCTCTAAGTAGTTTTTTATTACCTGCGTGGAAAAATAAGCAGCTAGTAAATTGTAAAAAAAAAAATCTAAATAAAAATCTGGAGTGCGTACATTCGTAATTTTTCACCTCCTCAGACATATGCTCAGAGAAAATAAAAATAAATGGACAAAGGACATAACAGAATGGACTCCTAGATTCCAAACAAAAAGAAAAAAGAGGAAGACAAAGGAAACGATGGTCCAATGAAATCAAAAAAATAGTAGGCCCATTATGGCAGCGAACAGCTACATTAAGGGAAGAGTGGAAAAAGCTGGAGGAGGCCTTTGTGTCGCAAGGACACGCCGACACTGGATCACTATCCACATCATATTTATAATGCGGTACTTATAAATAAAATAATAATTTATATATATGTAAACTGTTGGCAATAAAGGCTATAATAATAATAAAAAACGCCTTGACCGATTTTGATTAATTTTTTTGTACTAATGGGGTCGTCTGGATGGTTCTCAGCTATAGTTGGACCCGGTAGGTGGCGCTATTGTCGAGATCCATAAATTTTTTGGAATTTTCCTACCAAACCTTTTACCATATTTTAAACACGTGAGGGCAATTGTCATTAACGCACGCATAAAATCCACGCCACCAAGTCACGGGCAACAGTTAGCGATTTTATAAAATTTATCTACGGGATTTATAAAATCTAGAAGTTATAAACTTCAAAGCATTGTATTTCCGATTTAAGATTAGAAAAATTGAACCCTTCTAAGATTACTCATGCATACGTCCGTATGTTCGTTTGCACGTCTGTCACAAAACGAATTTCTCAGAAACGATTGTAAGGGATGTTAATTGAAACGACGGTTCGTAGCCATTCCATTTATTTTCTTATCTCGCTCGCTCCCCAACCTTCTCGCCTACATGTCTCTTTCACACTCTAACTGTCAAACTTCACTCATTCTCTCGCTTTCACATACATAAAAGTCCATATTTTCATTTCTCTCACACATGTATCAAATTCGGTTCCATGTTTACACCTTACGTGCCCTTGAAATTTCAACAAAAATTACATTTTTCTTAAACACTCTCATACCTCATACTTACACTATACATACATACATATCTTCACGCTGTATCCCCAACGGGGTAGTCAGAGAGGACGGAGCGCCAAGTGTCGCGGTTCTTACATACCTCTTTCGCTTCCTCAAACCTCATCATTCTCCTCACACGTTTTCGCCTAGTTATGCGAGTGCTTTTCACATTTCCGTCGGTTAACACTGGTTATTTGATCTTCATAAGTCAGCCTTGGTCTTCCTTGTCTTCTTTTACCATTCAATTTCGCTCTGTACATTTTCTTCGTCAGTCTTTCAGCACTTATTCTTTCTAATCATCTAAGCATTCCCTTCAATTTTACAATAACACTGTCGCGCAACCCTGTCATACTGCGTATCTCTTCATTGCTTATCCTGTCCGCAAGGATGACACCGCACATATTTCTAAGAGATCGCATTTCTAGGTACTGCATTAAATTGATATACACTACATTGTGATACACAAAATTGAAATGACAACGAAAATCTGTGCCCAAGGTCAAATTAATATATAAATATACAATAAAAGCAGTAAATTAAAATGAATTTTAATTAATTTCTTAGAGGTCATACGACATTTCAGTTAAAAGTAAATATTCGGTCTCAGGCTGAATACCGAATATTCGCTAGGAACGTGGCCGAATATGCGAATATTCCGCCAATCTATTCGGCCTTGTTAAGGCGACGCATTGATAAACAATAATTTAATATAAAATAGACCTTCTGTTCTATGCAAACGTGCGCGCGCTAGCTTACGGAAAAAAAGGAAAAATTAGTTATTTTCGGTTATTTTAAAAACTTTAATTAATTTTAAAAATCCAACTGTCATTTTGAGGAATATGCTTAAAGTAAACTATACAGAAAATTTAGAAATATAAATCGGTCGCGTTGCTCCGAAAAATGTAAATCTCTGTTTTAAAAGATGTTTTGATATTTTTTTGGTGTTACAAAAGTTAACCAACCGTGTATCGCAACTGTCAAAATGAAGTCAATGAAATGGAGAATCAGGATACCAAATATCACTGTCATACGTTTAGTAGTCACTTAGAAAAATTGAGATCACAGCATCAAAATTTCCAATGCTTCGCCATAAGAAAATCGACGCGAAAACCGCATTATTGCAAGGATCGCGCACTCTTCTCAATTATTGTCTCGATGTCACTACGCTTCGCCAATCACGTCACTTCTTAACAGTATTTCATTTTGTGAAGGTTAAACAATTTTGGAACAGTATCTATAGTAGTATCGCTACAAACTAATTAACCTGTGCTAATATTACAAAGATATAATCTTTGTTTGTTTGTAATGGATAAACTGAAAAACTGCTCAACCGATTTCAAAAATTTTTTCACCTATAGAGAGCTACATTATCAACGAGTAACATGGGCTGTATTTTTTTTTAATTCTACCCGTGTGAAGCCGGGGCGGTTCGCTTGTAATATAGTAAACATATATCTATCTATATATATATATAAAAGGCGATGTATGTATGTTCCTTATGGACTCCAAAACTGCTGGACCGATTTCGATGAAATTATCAGGGAATCTTCAGATTGGCCTAGCGGGTGATCCTGTAAAGTTTGGTAGCGATCGGATCAGTAGAATTTTTTATTTTGTTTTTTACGCCCAGTGAAACTAACGCCCAGTGAAACGGGCCGGGTTTGCTAGTAAGTGAATAAAAGGCATGCACAACATACAATTGAGTATCTATTACTACAGTCTACACTAGGATACCCTGTGCCGCAGATTTTGAACAAACGAACATTTACATATACTAGAGGTCGCCCTGTGGTCGAAATTCGACCGTAAATATAAACTTATCATATAAACCCTTTGGCGACAATCTACTCTGTGCGACTGTTTGATCCAAGGAGGTTACATTACATATGATCACAAACTGTTATGAGTTTGACATTGACAGTCTTTTTGACATTGGCTATATGAAAGTAAATAATGAGTTAATTTAATGTATTTCTAATGCATATTATATAAAAATATTAACTTTCTGCAGTCCTTCTCTATATAAACTTTAAGTGTACCCTTCACACTCCTCCGTCCACGCAATTTTCTTAAAAAGGAGACCAACATTTTCGCTTCACGAATTAATATACAGGGTTAATTTAAAAATACTAATAACCTCTTAGTGCAAAATTCCTGTCAACATACCTAACTACATTTGTTCTACGACTTTTTTCAAAACTCAATACGTTCCTCAAAAAATATTTGTTAAGTGTTGTTGTACTGTCTGAAATGTAATTACTCTGTACGTATTTCCAATGGTGCAGTGCAAGCGCACCGGGCCTCAGCGCCGCGCTGTGCGTGTGTGCGTCCGCTTTAGCGACCGGGTAGAGTAGGTGCAATTTTCAGAAACATTTAATGTCTTTTGTGTGTGGGAACACAGGCAGTCAGTTCAACGAATCAATGTCAGCAAATTCCTCCCGCCCGCGTGAGGGGCGCGGGGACCTCAGGGCGACCGCCACGTAGTGCAGTCGCTCTCGGTCCTCCAGAATTAAAACACCTATTATAAATATTGTAACATTATTGTGTGTGTCCTTTCTTTAATAATATACGAGTCAGCATAAGAAGTCAGCGTATTAATTGACAACCCTGAAGACTGATATCCTACACATATCTTCACGCCGTACAAAGATCCCACATGTGTTTTGTATGAAAGAAAAAGCTTATGAATTTTTGCAAGTCGTAAAACAAAAGTTATTAGGGATAATGTTTAGTACAAAATACTAAGAGGTTATTAGTATTTTTAATTTAACCCTGTAAAGATTAATGTGCAAAAAATAGGACAATGAAATATTACCATAACAAAACAAGTTCTTACATCGCATGGTTTCTGAATCAATCGATTGTGAGAGACTGTCGAAAGCATGAGTGACCTTAACCACATTCAAGACCGCGAATGTTTCGGGTATGTCACTAAATAAATATTATTACATATAAAATATTAAAAAAAAAACTTACCTTCATACAACATTCGCAGTTTTGAAATTCAATAACACACTCACTTATAATAGTACGATATTTGACAAGTCTTATTAGATATTAGTACTGACGATCAAGGTTTGCTTGTTCGGCATCTTTTAGGGTTGATTGTATATTTGACGACTTCCGTGGCACAACGGCTAAGCGCGTAGGAAAGCAAACGGGGGTTGCGGGTTCGATTCCCGCCCCGAGTCTGGGTGTTTATGTATAATATGTATTTATTTACAAAAGAAAAGTATATAAGTAGTATATCAGTTGTCTGGTACCCATAACACAAGCGCTGTGCTGCTTACTTTGGGACTAGACGGCGCTGTGTGAAATGTCTGAGGATATTATTATTTATACAAAAATCTTACAAAAATAAAATAAAGTCTAACCACATTGCAGGATTCGAACCCGCGCACTTCTGTATGGTAGATCTACGCTTAGGCAAGTTCATTTAGAAAAATAAATCGATGTTCTTTTCGATGTGAAACATCGAAATGTTGCATCGATATATTCCGATGCATCGAATAAAAACATCGACGTTTTCGATTCATTGACACAAACGCAAACTCCAATGAACCGTTTGGCACGCTTATTACGTAACTTGCAGACAGCATGCGACAGCCAATATCGCGCGATATCTGCTGTCAAAACGAGAATTTGTGTAATGTAATTTGTATAGTGGCGCTAAATCTACCGCGAAAAGTGCATTTTATGGTCATTGAATAATAGATACGCAATCGTCATATATAATAGCAATTTTTTATTACAATTAGTCACCGGTCGCGTAGTGATCGCGTGGCTGTCGCTGTCTGCAAATTTTTAGGTAATAACCCCCCGGCTTTGTTTAATCTTTATGAGCTTTTAACAGCAGGCAAAGCCAATACAGACTTACAGACTATGACATAGCCAAGTCTGTTCGAATATCGTATCTTTGAGGTCCGCCTTACAATGGTGGGAAGTGTGAAATAAATTATAGCTTTTTTGTTGTTTTATCTGAGTTAAAAAAAAAAAGTGATGTGACGGAAGAACGCGTGCGATCTTTCGAAGCATCGAATGAAATACATTGATGCATCGTTAAACAGCGAAAGTAACCGATGCATCGCTTTGATTCGATGCAACGATTAGTAAGAATCGTTTTCGATACATCGATGCATCTCTGAGCTCTACCTACGCTCTAGCTACTGTGCTATTGAGAATTTAAAACTCGGACCAAGGATCACAAGGGACGGAATTTTTGCTTTAAGAGCGTGTCCGTTTTTCGTTGAGCTAATTTCTAGACTTGTACTAATGTGCGTGACTAGGGTAGGGTCTCAGTATAACGATACACAGCTGAACATGACATATTTTTATTTCTTTAAGTTTGTAGCCAAAAATTTTAAAATTTACGAGTATTTTGCAAATAATTGACTGGCCCGTTGGCGCAGTGGTATATGCATCTGCTTTCCAAGCTAGGGTCCCGGGTTCGATCCCCGGTCAGTTCAATTTAGGAAACGCACTTTTCTAAATTGGCTTGTGGTCTGGGTGTTACTGAGAACTCCCCCAGAGTTCGATGTGTGGTACCCATAGTACAAGCTTACTGCTTAGTTTGAGGTCACACAATCTGTATAATTGTCTGGAGTATTATTATTAATTGTTTCAGTAATGTACGTGAAGTCAGTGACGACTGACGCGAATTACCGACAGTACGAAGTTGCCATACTATAGCTAACTGTTTTACTCGTGGTTATACTCAGTGAGATAGAAAGAAACACAAACATTCGTTTGACACACGGCGATGAGGGCGACAACTCATTATGGCTCCGTCTTCGATCACAAATAAAGAACTAGATTCACAATCTCCTGTAAAATCTAAACAAATTATTGTCCGAATTGACGTATATATTTTTAACATCGTATAGCATTATAGATAATATTGTGTTAATCTAAAGTAGACCTTACTGTCAAAGCATAAGGTTATAAAAGCTCGTAAATTATTCTTGCATGACATTGCAACGAATTTGGTTAAAAGAAATATTTAATAAGCAATTTTACGTCTCGTGTGTAAAGTATAATTCACATAATATATTTGCATTGCTATATACGTCATTTTGATTTGACGTGAAAGTGACAAGTTTAAAACATAATTATATATATCGTCAGGCAATATTTAAAAATATGATTACGAATTTAATAAAAAAAGCTATCTAACGTTATTATTAAATGAAATAATGAACACATAAATAGTATTATTTAATTTATTAACCGAAAAAAGGAATCTCCGTTTTTTTAGCGTTCTAAACGTGTTGTTTTTACAATTTTTGAAGGAGAATTGAGGCGTGTTCGCTGCTAGCGTTTTCAAATACTACTAAAACAGAAGTGCGCTCAAATATTCATTTGAGCGCACATTTGGTTCAGACATTTCTGGAGCGTTGATTGTGTATCTAGTTTTTAATTTGTGATCGAAGGGCTTCGTGCATTATGTATGAATATTGGTCCAAGAGTTAAACTCTGCTGCGGAATTACCAATCATATTTCGCTTACCAATCATTAAAAAACCTAACACCGAAGTCTCAGGTGATTGCTTAGCTACACTTTTAACCTAACCGTCAGAAGTTATTATTGGGTAGAAACGATTTCGTAATATAAAATTTTGTTTTTAGAATTTGATTAATACCGAAAATATCATCTACACGGGCATAGTTTTGGTTCCAAAGAACTAGTTAACAATATCTGCGATCAAGTGTTAAAACATGCAAGCAGTAGTTAATCTAACGCTTAGCCGTTTAAGGCGACGCATTGGCAATTTTGACGGCAAGGATTTCAATTATTCTAAGTGACTACAAAACGTATGAAAGTGATATTTGGTAACCTGATTCTTCATTTCATTGACTTTTATTTTGACAGTTGCGATATAAGATTGATTAACTTTTGTAACACAAAAAAATGACTAAAAAAACCTCTTTTAAAACAGAGATTTAAATTTTTAGGAGTAACGGGACCGATTTATATTTCTAAATTTTCTGTATAGTTTAATTGAAACATATTCTTCAAAATGACAGTTGGATTTTTTAAAATTAATGATAGTTTTTAAAATAAACGAAAATAACCGTTTTTTCTTATTTTTCGTATGCTAGCGCGCAGACGTTTGCATACAGCAGGTCTATTTTGGATTAAATTATTGTTTATCAATGCGTCGCCTTAATTTCCAAAACTCGCCAAGAGGAGTCCCTGGCAACCCATAGCCCTAAAGGCAAATAGCATTACCTTCTCCTTTGCTCTTGCGTTACAGAATGTCTCGTAGTCCAATAGCTGGGTCACGGTAGGGTTGTTGGAACACGCCGCGCACTGGACATTCTTTGGACGGAGCTTCACTGAAATAGTCAAAGTCGAACCAATTTATTCAAGAAAACCCAACAGGCTAGACAGCTCTTAAATGTGGTATATTTTATACATTGTATTAAAACAATTAAACATTTCGAATACGATTGAGAAAAAACTAATTGACATTCATTTACAGAAACTGAGATATTGGGAACAGCCGTGCGATTCTCTAAAGCGAATTAGTCGAATTTACTTCTGAATCCGCGGTGAGATTGTCAACTGTGGACGGGTATTCTCTAAAGTCGACAGACATACTAGCGCCACCTCAATGAGTGCGGCAGCGAGTCATACCATCGTAAATGAATTTTTTGACGTTTCGCTAAATATGACAATCTAATCTAAAGAAGAAAGTTTTTTTTAACGTAAGTATCTCAGAGAAGTTCAAATATACTAAGACGAAATATCGCCTGAGATGTTTACTCTTAAAGCAATCCCCGATAAACTCGCATCTAAGATCACTCCACTTTGCTTTTAGAATGTTTGGTTTAGAGAGTTCCATTTAAAGGTCAAGTGAGTTCGAATGCGATGTGGGGTGAATTCTCGAATGAGTCTCGCTTGGGCGATTCGAGTTTTTACAGAATTGCATGCAAGAGCGAGGATGAGCTAATGGGAGTTAGCGTTACATAGCTGTGACGTCATAAAGTCGCAGTAACATTGCACAGCGCTAGGGCTGACAGAGACGAAACTTGTCCCCACTGTTTCAACTACTAAAGTTTAAAAGCGAATAACTCCTATGTTTTTCATTATATTTCAAATATTTTTTCTGTTTTATTCATGATTACTAAAACTATCTTACAACTAGGTCGTTAAAAATAGTCATTTAGTCTAAGAACGTCGTGGAATATTCTGATTCGTCTGATTCGAAAGGAAAACCTGAGAAGAACCAACAAGAAACTCAGTCATATACCTACATTTTTTCAACATCATCTATACATAGTATAAAACAAAGTGGCTTCCCGCCGTCTGTCCCTCTGTATGTCCGCTTAGATCTTTTAAACTACGAAACGGATTTTAATGCGGTTTTCATCAATAGATAGAGTGATTCAAGAGGAAGGTTTATACGTATAGTTTAACACTGTTTTGTGTTGATTTCTTGAAATATGACGATAATAGTTAAAGATATCGTTTTAATCTAAGTCGTCGTCGCCTTAAATCTAATTCATACTCGACGCAACAAGCTGATGTAAGAGACTTTTTGGCGGGAACGGGGAAGTGAGGTCGTCATTTTATTTAAATTTTCTTTTTTTTTTCATTTTTGGGAGTTTTGAAGTACAAAAGTGATAGTATATTAAGTAAAGTTCTGTATAAGAAAAAAAAAATGGAGTAGATCAACATAAACATGTGCAGCTGAAGTTCTCGCGCTCTTCCAAGTCCTTTATAACTGCAGTAAAGCCTACTATCACTTTACTAGAGGAGTTTTACGATAAGAAAAAAACTAGTTTATCAACTTGTGATTCCATTTATTAATACGTGACATTGGCAAATGCGCTAATCTGCACGCCATGCCATATGGAAAGAAAAAAAAGCTGATGCAAAAAATGTAGACATTTATGATCTACTATCCGTGCGAAGGATGAACAAAATAAACATATAAAATAAATACAATAATATAATACGTTATGGAGGCCTGGGCATACGCAAAATCTCGAGTGTGTCACTGCCTGCTTTTCTTTCGTCAGCCTACAGCACGGAAAACCTTTTCAACAGACTTCCAAAAAAGGAGGAGGTTCTCAATTCGGTTGTGTTTTTTTTTCTATGTTTGTTACCTCATAACTCCGTCATTTATGAACCGATTTGGAAAATTCTTCTTTTGTTTGAAAGGATACACTTCCAGATTGGTTCCATTGAAATTTCATTCACATTGAAGCTTTGGTTTCGAAGATACACCAAATAACGCGATTTGGTTATAACCTTTATTCATTTATGTTGATGATTCTCTTGTGTGACATTTGTTAACTATCGTTGTCCCCACATGGTATAATGGTAGTAGGGAGAAGATATAAATTGCCTGTGATATAATAAATTCAGTCAGTAGAGTCAATCTTGTGGCGGACAGAGAATATGACTGGTAGCTGTCGTCTTCGGATTGTAAGAATACGGCTTAGGTGTCATTATGATGCAACCTTTACACTGTTCTTTTAGAACTGATTGATTTTGATATGATATTGATGATATTGATAATGGCCACAATGGGCAATAATATCCCATGTTCGATTTGTTCGCATCTTTATTGTGAAATCCCACGGTTTATGCTCTTCAATAGAATGGAAGTTAACACATTGCGCTCCAAAATTAGAAAATGAACAAATTGTAGATCTGTCCTAGATATTTTTTTAGGCGTAGGTCACTCAAAAGGGCAAAATAAAAAATTTGTATAGAAAAATTAAACCGACTCCAAAAAAGAACACTGAAAAGTATGAAATAACTATGCTTTACTAATCAAAACATAAGTACAAAAATAACTTTATAAATACTCGTACGATACAAATACCCATATAATTAAATTTGACAGTTATTGAAGTCGGTGCCAAATTAATGTTCGACAACAGAAAGTATATTAGTTTAGTAGGCAATGGCACCGACTTCAGTGACTGTCAAATTTAATGATATGGGTATTTGTATCGTATTTATAAAGTTATTTTTTGTACTTAAGTTTTGATTAGTAAAGGATAGTTATTTCATACTTTTCAGTGTTCTTTTTTGGAGTCGGGTTTTGTATCTGTTATTCGTCCTTCCTTAGAGGTGCCGTGCTTGACTGATGCTCGAAATGCTTGGTTAAATGTTTGTCCGAGTACTAATCTGCCTACTTCGACCTTTTCTCAGAAACACTGGGATGAGCCTCTATGCAAAAATGTTCAATTACAACTTTTAGATTCTTGTAGTACCGAAAAAGATAGGTCTCGCCTCCTGGCTGTTTCTGAGAAGGAGTCAGGACACAAGTTGAAGGTAATACCTTCAAAAAACTTAGGAACCTTGACAATACCACACTTTCTCTCATAGTATCCCTTCGTCTGGGGGCCAGGACTAACCTTCTTCACCGTTGCCGCTGTGGTGATCTCGTCGATGTACTAGGTCACCACGGTTTATCCTGTTTACGTAGTGCGGGCCGCATGTCACGACATGCTGCCTTGAATGACGTCATTCGGCGGGCTCTTGTCGCCGCTGGCGTTCCTGCAGTCTTAGAGCCTGTAGGTATTGTGCGCAGCGACGGCAGGAGACCGGATGGTTTGACGCTCATTCCTTGGAAACTTGGAAGATCGCTGGTCTGGGATGCCACTTGTGTTGATACACTTGCTGTTTCCCATGTACCGGCGACTTCCAAGTCAGCAGGTGCCGCGGCCAGCACTGCCGAGAACCTGAAGCGGCGTAAGTATGCGACTCTCTCTGAGAGTTTCATATTTACGCCCTTTGCAGTCGAAACTTTGGGTCCCTGGGGTCCCGAAGCCCATCGACTGGTTTCTGATATTTGTAAGAGACTGGTCGAGGCTTCGGGAGACCGCCGGGCTGGCAGTTTCTTCCGCCAACGAATCAGTTTGACTATTCAAAGAGGCAATGCCAGTCTGCTGGGTACCTTAAGCAATGACAGCTTTCTAAGCGGCAACTTTGAGGTCTATTATTAAAGATAATGTGTAGTTTTAAGTCTCTAAATATTAACGTATGTAAATAAATACATAAAATAAAATGATGAATAGAATCAACTTTAATATTGGACAGTTTAACATATGGTGGCGCTTAGAGATGGAGCCTCAATTAATATCTGCTGGCAAGCCGCAGACATATACATTGTCAAGCCAGTGCTTCTAGGTTAGGTAAAAGAAGATGGACCCTTCAAATGCTACCGTTATCATGAACTCGATTCACACTTGGCCGGTTATTATTATTGACGACGACCTGGAGTGGTTTAGACGTTGAACCCAAGCGCGAAAGGTTCCGGGTTCGATTCCCGGTCGGGTCAATTTAGAAAACGAACTTTTCTAGATTGTCTTGAGTCTGGGTGTACTGGGAGACGGCCCCAGTAGTCGTCGTCTGATTCCCTTAGCACAGGGAATACCCTAGTTTGAGATCAGGTAATTGGCGTGTATTGTCTGGCGCATTATTATTATTATTATTTGTTGTTTTACTTTAGGGTTTCCACTATAATTACACCAATTTAAGAGACAGAGACGGAATTCATTTCCACTCTAAACTTCGGTAGTGTGTACCGACCGAGTGAGGATAAGCTAAAAATGGCGTTATCAGACCGTGACGTCATAACCTGTCATATCCTAGCGCTACTGTAACGTTGATTATGTAACCGCAAAACAAAACTTACCAGTTTTAAAAATCATATCTTCTCCATCAAATAATAGCATTCTCTCCACCAACAACTTCTTGTGTGTTTGTCCGACTATTAGTTTGATAGTTTCCAATGCTTGTAAGGCACCTGCAGAAAATGTAATATGAGCTCGTATTTTCTTTCTACTGCATTTATAAAAAATATCACTAAATCTAGAGCTAGAAACATTTTCTATTATTGGAAGCAGTTGTCAAATTATAAATTTGACAGTTACTGAAGTCAGTATCAAGCCTACCAAACGAATACTTTCTTTTGTTGTTTTTGGTTTGACATCGACCTCAATAACTGTCAGAAACTTTTTGGCGGGAACGGGAGAAGTGAGGTTGTCATTTTATTTAGATTTTCTATTTTTTACATTTTTAGGAGTTCTAAAGTACAACAGTGATAGTATATTGTGTTTTAAAGTTCTGTGTAAGTGAAAAGAATGGAGAAGATCTAAATAAACATCTGTAGCTGAAGTTCTCGCGCTCTTCTAAGAAGTCCTATAAAACTTCAGTAAAGCCTACTATCACTTTACTGGAGGAGTGTTAGGACAGTTAATGTTTCTTCAGAAGTTTCGTCATTAGGCTGATGGTCTTGTTACCAATGCCTTAAGAAATATAAATAAATAAATAAAAATCAATAACTGTTAAATTTCATGATATAGACATTTGTATCGAATTTATAAAGTTATTTTAACCGATTTAAAAAAAGAGGTTTTATGTTCGTCTGTACGTATATTTTTTGTATGTTCAGCGATAACTTCGTCAATTATAGATCGGTTTTAATGATTCTTTTTCTGTTGGGTTCAGTATAGTTCCAAGGTCCCATTGAGATTTCATTGATATTGGAGCTTGCACTTCGAAGATACACCAAATCAATGTGCAACAACAGACAGTCTACTAATTCGGAAGGATTGGCATCGAGTTCAGTAACTGTAAAATTTAATTATATAGGTTTAATTAGTAAAGGATAGTTCTTTTGTACCTTTCGGTGCTCTTTTTTAAAGTAGGTTTAATTTTTACCCGACTGGGGAAGGTGGGTTATGTTTATTTAACCCTTTCGGCAGTGGACTGTATATTAGTTTTAAAAGGAAACAATTAATCATGTATTTTTTATTTATCTGGTTTACAATTACAGTAAATTACAATATGGCACCTATGTGCACAACTCGTGTGGCTTATATAGAAGAAAGAAAAATAGCCAGATGGCGTGACGCGCACATCCGCTCTTTCGAGTTGCCATTATAAAAATAAAATTTTAATGTTTCCAACAATGTTTTTCGAGTGTATGTATGTGAGTATGAATGTATGTCTATTTCTTTGGCACACTGTGTAGCCTAAACGGCATAATGGATTTTAACATATTGTGAGTTGTCACTAGATTCGTCTTAATTATGAAAGTGGCACAGGATGTAAAATTTTAATATGGCGCCTGAGAGAAAGAAAGTTAAGGGGGAAAAGTATAACAATATAGGTATCGAATGAATGGTAATGAGTATTTCAATTCCAAATTACCTATTAAAAATTGACAAAATATTTAATAATTAATAAAATTTAAACGAAAAATGTTAATGCAGTCGGGATTTTTGTTTTCTCTTTAAATAATTTAATTAATTTCTTAAAAAGTTGTTTTACAGAAGTTTTTCGAACAGTTAAAAAACCTAACATCGAAGTCTAAGGTGATCGCTCTAGTAAACTTCTAACCTAACCACCAAAAGCCATTTTTGAGTAGAAAAGATTCCGTAAAGTAAAACTTTGCTTTTAAAATTTGATTAATAACAAAAACATCATCCACACACACGGGTATAGTTTTGGCTCCCAAAAACTAGTCTACAATATCTGATACATACATACATATCCTCACGCTGTATACCTAACGGGGTAGTCAGAAAGGACGGAGCACCAAGCGTCGCAGTCTTTACATACTTCTTTCGCTTCCTCAAATCATCATTCTCCTCACACATTTTCGCCTTGGTATGCGAGTGGTTTTGACATTTCCGTCTACTAACACTCTGGCTAATTTGATCTTATCTATGATCAAGTGTCGAAACACGGAAGCGGTAGTTATTCTAACGGTTAGCTCCAATGGGACGTTCTATACCCTCTTAGACTGTTTCTACATCCGGGATCGCTCGCCTTAGTATTTCGATTCGACTGGCCCGTTAGCTCAGTGACAGCATCTATCTTCCAAACCAGGGGCTCAGGTTCGATCCCCTATGTTTTTAACACTGATTCCATATTTTAAATCAAGAGAAAATACCCAGTATCAGTAAAGTACCCAGCCCCTTACAGGAGAGACTAGCTTATGTGGTGTTCTCACTCACTAAAACTCCTGGAGTGGTACATCAACGATAACGCTTACTCACCTATCACTCCTGGCACTGGTCCAGCCACCCCATTGGCTGAACAACTGCCCACTGTCTCAGGGGGAGGCGGCGTGGGAAAGAGACAGCGATAACACGGTCCCACGTATGTTTGATCCTAAATAACATCACCAAAGCTATAGCTTGTATCGATCAATATCTAGAACCACATTTTGTTACCAAAACACATTATCAATAACAATTAAATGTAGTTAAGTACATTTAAGTCCAGAACGTATTGTACGTTGTGACGTATCCTTGTTACCAGAATGCTCTCTGATCAAATATCGCAACATGTAATTATATTACGTTCAGAATGTGTTGTAACAATTTTTAGTATCTGGGCGATCGAGCTTTGCTCGTTAATCGTATATAAAAAAAAAGAATAAATCTGACTAAATTGCAGGATTCGAACCCGCGCACTTCGGCGTGGTAGATCTACGCTTTAGCCATAGTGAATCGAGAAGGTAAACTCTGATCTAACGAAATTACCAATCATAATTGGCTTACCAATTGCATTTCGGGGGCAAGTCTTAGGGTGACTTGCATCAATTATTTAAACTAAACTAAAAAATCGATATAGCTAGGTCTCAATACTGTGAAAATTCATTTTCTTCGTGTTTTCACACTTAAGGGTGACTTGCACCAATTATTTAAACTCGATTTAAGGATCTGACATCTCGCTTGCACCAACTATTAAATCATTGGCGCAAGCGAAATGTCAAATCATTAAATTGAATTTAAGTAATTCGTGCAAGCCACCCTTAATGTGTGAAAACACGGAGAAAACGAATTTTCACAGTATTGAGACCTAGCTAGATCGGTTTTTCGCCTCTGTAAACATATATATTGTAAAATTCATCTAAATCGTTAGAGCCGTTTTCGAGAACTAAATTACAAATATACAAATACTGCTCGTATTATAGTATAGGACGTAAACTTTCGTTAAAAAGTGGATCGAGGAATTCGTAGCGACATCTATTTTGAAAGTTATGAACCAAAGAACAGTGTTCCTATTGGTTAAATTTATTACCCATGTTTGTGGTTACTGTATGTGTGAGTAATGATGGGATAATTATAAATACAAAAGGTCACCCTGTGGTCGAAATTCGACCGTAAATAGAAACTTATCATATAAACTCTTTGGCGACAATCTCTACTCTGTGCGACTGTTTGATCCAAGGAGGTTACGTTACATATGATAACAAACTATTATGAGTTT
This sequence comes from Zeuzera pyrina, assembly GCA_907165235.1. Taxonomy (NCBI): domain Eukaryota; kingdom Metazoa; phylum Arthropoda; class Insecta; order Lepidoptera; family Cossidae; genus Zeuzera; species Zeuzera pyrina. Next base: position 7,682,852 of record OU015647.1, on the reverse strand, counting down.
GACATTGACAGTCTTTTTGACATTGGCAGTATGAAGGTAAACAATGAACGTTTTATTTAATTTAATTTAATGTACTTATTTGTAACACATATTACATACAAATTTTAGTCCAGTCAAGTTAGTTCAGTCCTCCGTATAAACTTCAAGTGTACCAAATTTCACACTCCTCCGTGTGCGCAATTTTCTTAAAAATGGGTACAAAGTTTTCTCTTCACAGATTGTGGAATTCATTTTAATAAAGAAATATGATAGAAGGGATAAGTACGAGTATATTTAATAGAGTCCATTGAGATCACTCGCGTTTTCATTTAAAATAGTATTTAATTGGCTTACCTTTTCATTAGGGTTCTTTTGGGCTCTGTATCCATATACGGTTAGTTGTCCTTCCATTTTTAAAGCGCTACCCGATATGAGAGGTAGCTGTAACGAAATTTCGAAATGAAGAATTAGAAATAGTACATATAAAAAGTAATATTATTAAGAAAAATTAAACCGCCTTCGAAAAAAACACTGAAAAGTATAAAATAACTATCCTTTACTAATCAAAACTCAGGTACAATTAAAATAACTTTATAAATACGATACACATACCTATATAATTAAATTTGACAGTTACTGAAGTTGGTGCCAAGCCAACCAAACTAATAGACTTTCTGTTGTTGCACATTGATTTGGCAGCGACTTCAATAACTGTCAAATTTAATTATATAGGTATTTGTATTGTATTTATGAAGTTATTTTTGTATTTGAGTTTTTATTAGTAAAGGATAGTTATTTTTCACTTTTCGGTGATTTTTCTTTGAAGTCGGTTTAATTTTTTTCTTATGTTTTTTTAATTTCTACCTTTTGAGTGACCTTGGCCTAAATAAATATCTAGGGTAGGTCTACAAGTAACTTCTTTTCTAATTCTGGAGCGCAATGACAAACCAGAGAATCATCAATATAAATAATGGTTTATAATAAGCAGTTCGCGTCATTTGGTGTTATTTGATGTATCTTCGAAATACAAGCTCTATTACTTGTGAAATTTAAATCGAACTACCTCGGTAGTATACCCTTTCAAACAAAAAAAGAATTTTTGAAATCGGTTCATAAATGACGGAGTTCTGAGGTAACAAAAAAAAAATAACCGAATTGAGACCCTTTTTTGAGGTCGGTTAAAAAGGGGGGTGTATCTTTAATAGTTTTCGTGTTATTGAATTATTAAGTCATTTAGTCGCATTGGTAGCTTTACTTCATATTATTTGCTATATCTCCGAAGTTATTGGCTCGTTTTCAATTCTGTTTGATGTTTCTGATTAATTGATGTTAATAGCTCATTTATCGACTTAGCCGTATTTTTAACGGACGCGAGTAAATGACTTAAAAATTCAATAACATGAAAACTATTGAAGATACGCCTCCCTTTTTAAGCTACCAATATTAAAGTGGTTTTAAATCATGGACAATTTAATAATAAGTTTAACCTATAAAGTAAAAACGTCATTTATTTTATTTGAAAACAATTTACGTCTAAACACTGCTGCAGTTACAGCGCGCCGATTGGTCAACCTCAATCAAAATCTGTGTACACGTGCGTATGAATAGACTGAGACAACGTAATAGGGTTGTACCAAGGTGAAACGAGAAGCATATATAGACGTCATCGAACATGTCAATTCATAATTTTACTGTCCAGTTTAACTTGACCTGTGATAAAATGAATGTAAATTTGAAAATTGTATATTTACTGTTACGTATGAAATGAGGTTGTCTCTGCTTTATAGCTTGTTTTTTTGCTGTTTTTGCACTCCACCGAGTTATGTAGAATAGTAAGCCATTATATAAATATTTCAATATCTGTGGGAATATACAGAGATGTACATATAGGTCCAAGCATTGGTAGTCTGTCTTAAGCGAGTAAGAATTAATATTTTATTAGTGTCAAAAAACTGAGCAGTGACAACGTAAAAGTCATATTTTGGCTTTCAAATGTATTCGGCTTTTGTAACAAGATAATAGTTCTACGAGAAGGAAAGAGACGATCGCTAATCGGGACTGTCTTTTTCTCACTCTACTTCTCGTTCTTACCTTAGTAAGCGCACAAACATCGTTCAGGAGATATCGCGTGGGTACATTGTCTGTACAGTCCAATATAACATTGTATTTTGAGACAATTTGAAACGCATTCTTGGAATCCAGTTGAACATTGTATGGAGTTATTTTTATATGAGAGTTTATCCTGTGAAAGAGAAATAATAATAATTTTATTATTATTATTATATATTCGTGATATATATACACGATGATAGCGAAAAAATTTATTAACTTACAAACATACATACATATTATCACGCTGTATCCCTAACGGGGTGGTCAGAGAGGATGAAGCGCCAAGTATCGCGGTCCTTACATACTTCTTTCGCCTCTTCAAATCTCATCATTCTTCTTAAACACTTTCGCCTAGGTTTGCAAGTGCTTTTGACATTTCCGTCAGCTAACACTCTGGCTGATCTTCGTAAGTCAGCCTTGGTCTCCCTTGGCTTCTGCTACCACTTACTATCGCTCTGTAGATTTTTTACATCGGTCTTTCATCGCCCATTCTTATAATGGCCTGAACCACCTAAGCATTCCTTTCTTCATATTTACGATAACACTGTCGTGCAACCCTGTCATACTGCGTATCTCTTCATTTCTTAAGAATATACTTTGATATTATACCTCTTCAGAGCATTTGCGGCTGATTCAACCTTAGACATATACTGACTCGTCTCACTGTGCAACACTTGTCTATGGATATTGGTTATATCCACTGTATCATAGTCGACAATGCCTATTTCACCTGGAAATAACACATCCTATAGTATGCAAGTAGTATGAGCAATTTCTGAGTGGTAGAGACATGCTGCATTGCAGCACGAATTGGGCCGGCTCGCCCGGTGAAATACCACCCTCTCACAGAATATCTAACATAATGAATATCTCACAGAATGTTTCGTTCGGTGAGTGAGAGTGCCGGTGGCCCATCACCCCCTCCCCGTCCTCTCCCTCCTTTCCCTATTTCCCTTAGGGCCAGCAACGCGCCCGTGACTCTCCGGACGCTGCGGGTGTCCATGGGCGGCGCTGGTCACTCTCCATCAAATGACCCGCTTGCTCGTTTGCCCTCTCTCTTATAATAAAAAAAATCAATCTATACTAGAACTATAAAGAGAGAGAGATTTTGTGAGTTTATTTACAACTAGCAACCTGCCTCGCACAGGTAGAATTTTTTTTAAATAAAATACAGCCCATGTTACTCGCTGATAATGTAGCTTTCTACAGGTGAAATAATTTTTCAAATCGGTTGATTAGTTTTTAACTTTATCTATTACAAACAAACAATCCAATTTCTCCCTTGAGTGACCTTGGCCTAAATAAATATCTAGGGAGCTACAAAATAAAGTTTACTTCTTTATAATATTTAGTATAGATATGTACAAATCTCCATCACATTTGGTTCGGGTCTTTCATAAGGCTGACTATGAAAAGATAAATGAAGAGATAGCTCGGATCGACTGGATTGGTGCTCTTGATACCGCCAATATAGAGAAGGCGACATGTAAATTTTATGAATTAATAAACTCGATAATTTCTAAATATGTACCTGCTAGAAAATCATTCGGCACTCGTTATCCTCGGTGGTTTTCAGGAGCATTAATAAAAACTATAAAGGAAAAACATAAATATCACAAAAAATGGAAAACGTATGGAAGAGCTAGCGATTATCAGATACCTTTAAGTGTTTACGTGATCGTCAGAAGCGAGTGCAAAGAGTGCTATGAGACGTTTATTCGTAATGCTGAAGATGATATCGGGCGAAACAGTAGAGCATTTTGGTATTTTGTAAAGTCTAAGAGAGCTTCAGCTGATCTGCCTGATACTATGTACATTAACGGGGTTGGTTCGTCGGATGGAATCGAGATTTGTAACTTTTTCAATGATTATTTTCAGATGTCATTTGAATCGGATTCACAAAATGCTTTTAATGGCTCCCCGATAGTTGAGTGTATGTATTCTGAAACAGTGTTCATAAGTTCCATCGATTTAACAATGGATTCGGTGATAAAATATTTGAAGAATCTTGATATTGATAAGTGTGCTGGCCCAGATGAAATCCCCCCATTGTTTTTAAGATCTTGTCACAGAACTCTTGCTCGACCTCTTTTTGTGCTATTCGATTTGTCATTGAGAACGAGTTCTTTACCTTTAATGTGGAAGCAGTGCTTTGTTACTCCTGGAGGCTAATTCTGACACTATGGACAAAATATCACGAATAGATATATTTCTATCTAAAATTATCGCATGAAAAAATATCATTTCGAAGGAAAAATATCTATTGATAACTAAAATTCAATTCTCGCACACAATAGACATATATATCGCAGGAGACTACGCATATCTATCACAATACTACCAACTCAAGGAGTTTCATTTTTCTCGACTGTGACAACATAAATTCGAGATCTTAAATTACGATTTCAGTCATTATTAATATCTATTTTTAAATTCATAAAACTAAGTACTATCTTTAATTTTCGTATGTCTATGAATAACGAATAGTTTGGAAACAAAGTAGTTGTACAATTAAAACAGTTATTATTTATTTTAAAATGATTCGTTAATGTTGTAATGAAACGTAACTTTTCACGTCAAAGCAAAAACGAGAGAAGAGACCGCGATAATTGTCTATTGTTAACTCTTTATTTAGGCGAAACATTTTTTTGAACTCAACTTCAGTCAACTCAAAAGGATCTGACGCATTTCTTCGAATAGAGCTAGCATGTCTTGAAACTGAAGAAGCGACAGCTGTCGCCTCTTCAAGAGTTCCAATAATATAGGCAGCCACCAAATCATCTATTGCAATTGTATTTGATTTTTCTTTATATACTTATATGTATTACAATTTAAAAAAATAATAATATGTCCAATAATACCAAATTTTTTGTCACTCAAAGACCGATATCTACCGTGTAGCAATAGAAATTAATTATATCGAATGTTAGAGACTAGTCGATGTAAGTCGAACGACGTTCCTTCGACATATATCGCAAGTGATATTCTGAGAATAGACAAATAAGCTTTCCATAGATAAAATATCGATTTTCGATATATATCTATCATAGATAAAATGTCTATTACGCGAGAATTGGCTCCCTGTTCACAAATCGGGTGACAGGCAACTTATCCAAAATTATAGACCGATTTCTAAGTTAAACGTTATTCCTAAATTGTTTATGATAAATTACATCCGATTTTAAAACCTATTATAATAGAACAATAACACGGGTTTATTCGTGGAAGATGGGCGGAAACTAATCTATGTGAGTTTACGCATAGATTGGCTATGGCGATTGATAACGGGGGACAGGTGGACGTCGTGTATACTGACTACTACAAACCCTTCGATAAAATTTCCCATTGCTCATTAGTTAAGAAACTTAGGTTGATTGGTATACACGGCGACCTGTTACGTTGGCTTGAATCGTATTTGAGAAATCGCAGTCAGGCTGTATCCATGAGGGGGTATAGTTCTACGTTTGTGCCAGTTACTTCGGGTGTACCTCAGGGCTCCCACCTTGGCCCTTTGTTGTTTAATTTGTATTACACAATTTAGAACTGACTATTCTGAATCAATTGCAGAAAATGTAACTCGTCGACACCGAAGGCATCAGATATTTCTTTACAAGATAGTTAACAATATTCTAGAGTGTCCCTTTCTTCTGGGTAGTATGAATTTTAGATGTCCTCGGTTGAATTCACGAAATCAATGATTATTCCATGTGCTCATTTGTTAGTGTAAATATACAAGTGATATATTTCTACATCGTGCCTGTCTAAAGAGGGGTTTACACGGGTCGATTTTCGCCGTGCGGCTAGTCGCTTCAAGTCGCCTCACCAAGTTGCATCGCTAGCACATTTACACAGTCGCATGCGGCGGTCATTTCCTTCGAAAATGTTGAGCAGAATAGGTGTTCGTGCCGGAATTGAAATAGTTAGTTATTCAATTATACAAGAATTGCTTGAAGAACAAAGAGAGAAAAAGAAACAAAAGGAAAAAAGAAAACGTAAATTTTGGGTGCGTGGATAGATTTCAAAACCTGTATGGTATTATTTTTATTCATGGTTGTTTTACCAAACGATCTGTACGTAGAATCGCGGTAGTGGAATAATGTGCGCGAAACACATCCTTCATGCGGCGGGCGTTCGCCTGCAACTGATCGTTTACACGGTCGATTTTAGTCACCAGCCGCATGCGGCCGGTCGCCGCGCGGCCTAAATCGGATGCTACCCAACTTTGGGGCTTGCGGCTTTAGTCACTTGCGACCTAGCCGAATTGCCATTTAGACAGTCGATTTTCGCCGCGCGGCAAAAATCGTGCGGTTATAGTCACCCGTGTAAACCCCACATAAATTATAATAAAATGTATTGTCAGATTGATATATTCCATCGAAAAATAGGCTCTTTTAAGAAACAGCTTTTAAATTTGATTATTGCTACTTAAATTATAATGGTTAAAAGTAGTAAATGATGGATTAATGATTTTAAATTAATAATTAATAATAATCAATGATTTTAAATTGTAGTCGTGTAAATATTTTAATTTATTGAGATAGCTCCATTTAATGTTAAAAATTAGTAATTAGTGGAAACGTAACCGATGTATGTATTATTGTATTGTTTTAAAATTATAAGTGTATTTATATTGTATGTTTCCCAAAAATAAATAAATAAATAGTTATTTCACTATTTGCAAGGTACATTATTCCAAATGAACACAGGTTATATATTATGTATTCAACCCAGGAAAAGTCGAAATTAGCTGCTAGTATTCGTATATTTGTAATCACGTTCTCGAAAACGGCTCGAATGATTTCGATGAAATTTACGATATAGGGATTCGCGGGGGCGAAAAATCGATCTAGCTAGGTCTCAATTCTGGGAAAATTCTTTATCTACGTGTGTTCACACACCTTGAAAACTTGCCTGCGAAATATGACTGTTACTACGCGATTACTCCGCCAATTATGAATTGATTTCGATGATTCTTTTTTGTTTGGTAGATCATACTTCAGAGGTGATCCCATTTCAATTTCACCGGTATTGGAGCTTGGACTTCGAAGATACACTAAATAACGCGACCCGGTCATAACCTTTATTTATATTGATGATTTTATTGCATATTGTTGCGTTCCAGAATTAGAAAGAAATTAATTGCAGACCTGCCCTAGATATTTATTTAGGCCAAGATCACTCAAAAGGGAGAAATAAAAAATAATAAGAAAAAAAATTAAACCGCCTTCAAAACAAAACACTGAAAAGTACAAAATAACTATCCTTTACTAATCAAAACTCAAGTAAAAAATAAAAATAACTTTTTAAGTACGATACACATACCTATATAATTAAATTTGACAGTTACTGAAGTCGTTGCCAAATCAAAGTGTAACAAAAAAAGAAGAAGACTTGGCACCGACTTCAGTAACTGACAGATTTAAAAGTGTTTTTTTTTAATAAAAGAAAGGGAATTTATTTATAACATTCAAAAGGCTCTGTGCCATAGAGGTGTACAAAACATATGTGTAGGTCACTGTTAACGTGGATAATATAGTGTCTGATTTAATTCCACCCCTGGACATCTTAATGGGGATGAACGCGAGGGTGTATGTCCATTGAGAATGAGGAAATCGCGTCCCCGACAGAGGAAAAAGTGGGTCAGCAGGATCAAAAAAATGCAGTAGCGAAATGGCGCGGATGGCTCGAAGAGCCAAGAAGTTCACACCAACACGTAATCGGCGTGGTCCTGCCAAACCTCGAGGCCTGGCTTCAAAGGTGATGATCCGTCACCTACCGATTGATGCAGATACTGACAAGGCAAGGCTGCTTTGGTATCTGTATCGTATCGGTCGAGAAGAGAAAGCATGGAACCACTATTGTGGCAGGGACGACGTCCAGTACGTGCTGAAGGAATGCCCCACGCGGAGCGCTGGGTCCTGTTCCGTCAAATCGGACAAGATCTGTCTCTGCCAGCGGCAGTAGTGGCTATGCTAGCAGAGACTGATCTTGTGTTGTGGAAGGCCCTGTCCTCCTTCTAAGTGGCTGTAATGGTGCAGAAGGAGGAAGCAGAGAGGGAGAGGACCTAAAGGCACCCTTTGGTGTCGTCTTATGACAGATGAGGGATATCGTAGCCTTATCATGTGTAGCAGGCTATATGGGCGAGACTTACCTACACCTGCCCCAGCTAGATACAACGCAGCTGGACAACCCAAGCCACCTGCTCCAACCACCAAGACCTTAGCCTCGCATATTTTCTCTTGTCCGCTCACTCCTATATCCTGGAGAAGTATTTGGCGACTGTACCTGGAAAATACAGGTGAATTCGAAACTGTTACAATTAATTAGATTTTGACAAGGATTATTGGTTCCAAAAATAAATGTGTTAGCAACATTAAAATATTCATAATTCTATTTTTATTGTAACAGCAATACTAATTTTTGTCTCATTTGATTTGATTCGAATTAAATAAACTAGAGGTCGCCCTGTGGTCGAAATTCGACCGTAAATATGTGTGCGTCCAAGCAAAAAGAGTCCAGTGGTCGGCATTTAGTTTCCGAGATATACGCAGTTTTGTCAAGTCGGGTGAAAAAATGGCATTTCGCGATTTTAATTGATTATTAATTAATGCTCAATTATCTACAAGTTTATATAATAAATGACTTTACATGATGTTTCTAAGTAGAAACAAACAAGTAGAAGTGTGTTTTTTTGTTTCTATCAAACTTTAAAAATGGTTTTTCTCAAAACAAGCTTTTTCAGAGCTTCAACTTTAAATGTCTGATAAAAAAAATATATGCCAGTTTTTGAATATTTTTTTAATCCTTATTATCGATTAACTAAATAAACTCTTCTAAACTCTGAATCTAGCGTTAACTCAATACCCCACTACTGGACCCTTTTTGTTTGGACCCACAAATATAAACTTATAATATAAATTCTTTGGCGACTATCTACTCTGTTCACCTGTTTGAATCACGGTTTTTTTTAGTAGGATTAGTAGGAAGTAGGATATAGTATAGTAGTATAGTACATTATATTATAGTCTAGCATAATGTAGTATAGTATAGGATAGTATTGTATATACATAGTATTGTAGTGTAATTTGAGTCTGCGTACCATATACCTACTGTTGAAGAAATATATAGTAAGCATGAATACATTTCAGTTGGATGGATCAATCTTTGCTTTACAACACCAAAACCAATAACCAACAAATTCCTCACTTTTTAAAATTTATTAAGGCGCTTAGAAGTTTACTTGTATTTAAATTTCATACATACTTTATCATTTTGGATTGTATTCTCTTTTTAATTATTACTTTATTTACTTAGCGGTCCCCGACGTGACGACAACGTGAACGACGACGTGACACAAAATTAAAGGGCTATGAGGTACATGTTATTTTTTTACTTTTTGGAGGTTTTTTGAGTCTGGGGTTTTTTAAATTTTTAATTTAAGTTTTTTTGGAACGAAGTTCTTTAACGCGGCTTGCGAGAGGCTTGAGTTGGAGAGAGAGGAGAAATAGTCACGTAAGGAAAAAGCGTTATGTGAGGCGGAACCCGCGCCTCGCACAGCGCTAGGTGTTTGTTTTTCTTATAAATCATACTGAGTTTTATTATCTCATTATTGCAATCAACTTTTGAGAAACTGAAATTGCAGCTAAGGAATATCATTCCTGACGGGGATCCCCCGACCGCACGTGTTTTTTTTTATATACAATGTAAACCTTAAAGACATCAAGCAAAGCTCTGGTAGCCTAGGTAATATCTATTATTTGCAAATACATAGAAAAATGAGTCTTAGTTTTATAATATGTATTTTGAGATTATCTTACCTTTCAATGGCCCACCTTGGTAACTTGTCACCAATTTGGACCTTGGCATAATTATTTAATTTACATTCTTGAAGAGGTTCATTTGTGTATATCGGATTGTACTGGGAAGGTTGTTGTTGCTGAAAAATAAAGCAATAAATGAAGGAAAGGCTTTAGCATTAGAACATATATGTTTTTTAGAAAAAAATATGTAAAAATTCATATTTTCTAGATTCAGTGCTATTCAGTTCAGTCACATATTGAGGTGTCAATAACTGGTTTTTGATGTAAAAGACATTCAATAAATTTCATAAAACGAAATTTTGCTTTCAAAATGTGAATACTATCAAAAATGTTAGCTATATACTTATAGGCATAGTTTTGCCTCCCGAATTAGTTTAAAAAATATTTATAACCAAAACTATATCAAAATGTAATACATTAGTCTAGTCAAGTGAAACTTTAGTTTAAATATTACTCAAACGATAGGTTTAACTTAACAGACAGACAATAACAGATTATTTTGTTGTGGCAACACTGCCGCCATCAACTCTCTCCCACATTGCAACTCTTGCAGTAAGTTATACGTCTTATGCAATAAATTAAAATAATTCAATAATACAGGGTTTTATTCAGTCAATATAATATAACATAACATATCTTCACGCTGTATCCCCAACGGGGTAGTCAGAGAGGACGGAGCGCCAGGAGTCGCGGTCCTTACACACCTCTTTCGCTTCCTCAAATCTCATCATTCACCTCACACATTTTCGCCTAGGTATGTGAGAGCTTTTAACATTTCCGTCTGCTAACACTCTGGCTATTTGATCTTCATAAGTCAGCCTTGGTCTTCCTTGGCTTCTTTTACCACTCACTTTCGTCAATATAATATGTTGACTGAATATATCATATTATGTGATACAGACACTACAAGATATCACACATAACACAATGCTCTTTTCAAAAAAGGGTAAAGGAGGTAGCAATACCTACAATAATCATGAAATGTCATTTGACTAAATTTTATAATATTAATCAGTTAAATGCACTAAATTTTCCTTAAAATGCACAAACATCATGTCAAGAACATGTAGAGCATATACTCCAGATATTTACGCTATTTCTACAAATTTCGCTATGGCACCTCCAACATAAGCTACTTGATGGGTAGCAACTCAGCTATTCCTCTATTGTGCAGGCTTGTGAATGATTACATTACCAAAGTCAGTAGATACAAATATGCTAGTTATCTATGCTTTATTTGCATATATTGTTCATGTATTTATTTACATACATAGATACTTTTGACTGGCCCATTGGCGCAGTGGCATAGCATCTGCTTTCCAAGCTAGGGTCCCGGGTTCGATCCCCGGTCAGGTTGTAATGTTAAAAAATTTAAAAAAATATTTATATTAATAGTGAAGGATTGTATGGTATGGTTGTGTTTATTTTAAAATTGTGATGAACAAAAATTAAAGTAACTAAAAAGTGCCGGATAAGAGCATTGGACTGTTATATTGAAGTCTTCGATCTTGACTACTACATGAAAGTTAAAAAAAACGATATCTATTAGAACCAAATTTTTTTTCTAAATAACAAAACAAAGCTCGGGCGCCACCTCGCGTTAAAACGAGGAATTAGTTTAAATTTAAAAATAAATAGAACAAACAGATAACAAAATAAATGTTTATTCTAAAAACCATAAAGAGTTGGAGTAATATAGCTAAAGTTATATCTTTAAATTTAAATTATTCTAAATTGTAATCACTATAAAAGTCTTTTCAACAAATCACTCCTTGTTTTAATAAAGAAAAATTGTACATACTTGAATGTCCAATAAATAGCACAAGAACATCAATCCAGCCTTCAAATCTTCAACAAAATTAGTCTCTCTCGAAATTTCCAAAAGCGTGCAATTAAAATGATGAGCCAAGTGAGTTGCATCAGCACATGCTAATCGAAAGGGACGCCATTACGATGACACGTAGGCCAGGCAGGTATAATAAGATTGGAATGCTCAAATTGTTAAATAAGATATTAAATTGTATCAATAAATAAATAGATAAATAAATAGCCGAACATGTCGGCTATTTATCAAAAAATAATCCAAACATCCGCGTAGGATTTTGGTCAAATATAGTATAATTTAAAGCATTATTAATGCATAAGGTAGCATAGTGCAAAATTAATCTAATAAATCAACTATATTCCGTAAAATAAAATTCAAATTTTATGACATGTTGACGGGACCAAATAAATCGAAAAAGTGCCAGATTACGTTTCAGTTTTAGCGGCCATCGACGCTTGCGCAGATTAAAAAGAAATATTTTGTGCATGATTGACACATCTCACTTTGCTATCGTAACAATATTTTTCTTACTTTTAAAAATTACTTATTTATTATTTTTGCAATAAATAACAAAATAGGCTTGCTTACAAAAAGAATAATGTTTTCTTTGTAATATTAAAATAATAAATTCTTAATAAATTTGCAAATGAACAAGCTTTGGAGCAACAAATGAGTTATGTAAATGTTGTATTATAAATTTTGACAAAATATGAACATAATTTGAGGAAAGGATTCAGGGAATAAGGTCTAAATTTGGAGAAATAAAAGAAGACATCATGTAGCGTAAATAACAGTAAATAACACGTTACAAGGTCAATTTAGTAAACGAACTTTTCTAAATTGACTTGGAGTCTGGGTGTTACTGGGAACTCCCCCGGAGTTCGTTGTGTGGTACCCATAGTACAAGCTTACTGTTTAGTTTGGGTTTACACAATCTGTGTAACTGTCTGGAGTATTATTATTACTTTACTGCACATACTTTATTGTACAGTAGTGAGGCTTGGATATGCCCAAACTTGAATGGAAGATAAATGCAGTAGAAATGCAATCTCTTAGAAAAATGTGCAGTATCACCCTTGTGGAGTAAATAAGGAATGGAGAGATACACAGTATGACAAGATTGCATGACAGTGCTGTTGTAAAAATAAAGACAGGAATGCTTAGATGGTTCGAGCACATGGAAAGAATGAGTGATGAAAGACTGAAAAAGAAAATCTACAGAAAGTAGTAGCAGAAGCCAAGAAAGACCAAGGCTGACTTATGAAGTGTGAAGAGTGTTAGCTGACAGAAATATCAGAAGCACCTGCCTAGGCAATAATGGAAGAGGCGAAAGAATTATGCAAGGACCGTCGCAGCTTGGTGCCCTGTCCTCTTTGACTATCCCATTAGGGATACAGTGTGAAGATATGCATGTATGTACTGTTCATGTAAAATATGTTCTACTAAAATTATGGCCATTAGCTGTCCTCCATAGTGTTTATGTGTATATAATCCTCCTACCTACATATATTATTGCTTTTTTCAATATGGGCACTTTGGTTTATGTTATGTTTGCCTCTAAGGGAATATAATTAAGCCACAATATTTTTTTAGTTATTTTAGTATCTCGTAACAACTGTTAGCAAACCAGAATTAATAAATAAATAAACTGAGTACTAGGCCGGTATAAAGGGCTAAAATACGAGATAATGTACAAGGCAATCTCGCAGAGAATCAAACCCAAGACCGTTCAATAAAGCAAAAATCAAAAGGCACTTACAGAAAGCAATGTTTTCTTCAATTCATAAAACTCATTCTCCTTTTCTTCAAGTATTTTCCGCATATCGGCAATTTCCTTCTCCAGTCTATTTAGACGATCCATTGTAATATGAAATAATTAACACTTAATCTAATTAAATAGAGACAATTTATAAAAGTAAATACAAAAAAATCAATTAAGACAGAATAAAAATAAAAATTGTATTTTGACATTTATAGTGATATAGTGATGCCAGTTATTGTCGGATAATGTTGCCCGAATCGATAGATTCTACAGAGAAAGAAGGAGTCATGCTCATGATCCATACAAAATTAACCCAAGCCCGGCGCAACCGAAACATATCTCAATTTTTTTCTTATTTTATGTACATAAATTAGCAGATATAATTTTTTACGATTTCGGTGGCTAACTTATTTGAATTGGCTTTGGAAGGCAAAATATATCCTTATAGAGGTGAACTGCTAATAGTAGAATATATATTACAACATCAGTAATGGCCAATTAACTATTTAAAATACGTGTGCCTGAAAAGGAGTTATTTCAATAAAACCATATTTTTGTGCAAATAACTATTATTTATTAACATTTTTAAAGCATATCGTAATCGATTAATACACCTTCCATACCTAGCGCAGGGTGCTGTAACACATCTTGGTGTCTAGCCCACCCTAGATAATAAATCACACTTATAACATGAGCACAGCTTCCTAATGTACGCCATGATTGCATGTTAAATAATACTCGCGAATAGCACTTCGGACTTCAACATCCGGGTTGTACATGACATATGTGTAGTATTCTTTCGATAGCTATATAGCTAGCTGAAAATATAGCTATCTCGTTTTTAATTATGAGTGCGAGAGAGATAGTACTAGCGTGCGGCGGGCAGCGTGGCGGTGTTACGCTAACCCGCTCAAGGACGCCGCAGTTTGGCCGTTACAAGGGATTTTGGTCGAAAATTGTTAGGTATATATTGCAACATTTATTATTATTTTTTTTTTTACTTGATATATTATGTGAGTAAGTGCATACACACATTTTTACACGTCATAACAATCAGTACAAAATACATCGATGACTATTTGCACAATTACAATTTAACAGCGAATAAAAGATAAATTATTGATGCAGCATTAAACAACAATAGCCAAATATTTTAAAGAAAATTACGTAGAATTAATTGTAAGATAAAATTTCAAATACAAAAATAGATACAATATGAAGCTTACTAAAATGCACATGTCAAATATAATAATAGATAATATGTCAAGATTATTAAAATGGACATTAACATTATTGATTTCAAGTTAGTAAAGCATATTTCGCAATACAATGCGAATGTAACATGAAAAAAAGTAATAAAAAAAATATATACTGATGTATTAATGTTATTAGTTACTCCAAAATTCATTTAATATCCACGCGTTACTGTCACATAAATATTCGTTAATACTATAATAACCTTTTTTCCATAGAGCAGTTTTGATACAATTTTTAAATTTCTTTTTTTTCTTCTGGAATTTTATTGTAAAAACGTATACTGTCACCAATAAAGGACTTATTAACTTTAGTTAATCTTGTTAGTGGTAAAATGAGCCGATCTTTACCACGCGTGTCGTATGCATGACCGTCACATCCTCTATGGAATAGCCCTAGGTTTTTCCGGGTGTACATAATATTCTCATAAATATACAGCGAGGGAAGTGTTAATATATTTATTTCTGTAAATAATTGCCTTAAGCTAACTCTTGGCTTAAAGCCATATATTGAACGTATCGCTCTTTTTTGTAGCACGAATATGACATCAAATTCAGCTGCTCTTCCCCACAGCAATATGCCATAGGCCATTATACTGTGGAAATTGCTGTAATAAACAGTCCTAGCAGTCGAAACATCAGTAAATTGCCTTATTCTACGAACCGCATAGGCTGCTGAGCTTAATCTAGATGATAGTGCCATAATGTGAGGACCCCACTGTAGTTTCGAGTCTACCGTAATTCTGAGAAATACAGTGGTATTGACATATTCGAGAGGAATATTATCAATTTTTAACCCAGTGGCATGAGTTTTAATGTTGTTACATAGAGTAAATTTTATGCATTTAGTTTTTAAATTATTCAAGACTAGATTGTTGGCATCAAACCAATCCTTTATAGCATCAAGAGTTAGATTTGAATTTACAAGATCAGATTGATCTCTTTTCCTAGACATTTTAAATATTAGTGAGGTATCATCAGCAAATAGTATTATGTCATTAAACTTTTCAACCATGAATGGCAAGTCATTTATATACAGGGTGTATATGAAAACGGGACAGTTACTTTAATGGATGAAAGGGCATAATTTTAGTATGTAGTTATAAAAAGAATTATCGAATAAAATGTAGCCGTTTAAGAGTTAAGACCATTTAAATTTTCAGGTGTTAACACCATTAATTCTCGTAGAAGTTGCTGGAACGTGTAAAGTTACAGATTTTAAATCGAACATATTTTTTTATTTTGTAATAATTTCATCCGTTATTGAAATAAAGCATAAAAACCAACTTCAATAATAATGCATATGCCCCTTAACAATTGTTTACAAATCGCTGCGATCATGAACTCTAATTTAAAAATACGTTATTTCCACATACACAGGAATATCAACCTTATCTTTACATAAATAAAGGAGATTTCTGTGGATTTGTAAAATATTGTAAAAATTAAATTTCGGTGTCGGAAATAAACAACTTGTCGTGTTAAGGGGAAGCACAACTGAAGTAAATTGTGATTTGACCTGTTTCATTGTTTTTATTACACAATAATACTTTATTGAAGCGTAATCAAGATGCATTCTCGGTATACTATAGCATGTTCAAGAAGGTGTTCCGTTTTCATATACACTCTGTATATTAAGAATAACAAGGGGCCTAGGATCGATCCTTGTGGTACACCTAAGCGAACTAAAGCGGGTATAGATTTTTTTTTCCATTAATTATAACTGTTTGTTTTCTATTAGTCAAATAAGATTTCAACATTTTTAACGAATTATTTCTCAAACCGTAATGTTCAAGCTTTTGTAGCAGAATTTGGTGATTTATGCAGTCGAATGCTTTTGACTAATCACAGAAGACACCAATAGCATCTTGTGAATTTTCACATGCATTATATATAGAGTTTACTAAGGTTATTTCTCCATCAGTGGTCGACCTGCCCTTAGTAAAACCGAATTGGTGTTTATGAAATATATTATTTACGCTAAGAAACGACAACAGTTGAACTAGCATTATTTTTTCCAAAACTTTACTCATTGCTGGTAGAATTGAAATAGGTCTATAATTTAACGCGTCATTTTTATTGCCCGCTTTAAAAACAGGTATCACTTTACTATGTTTCATTAGGTCAGGAAAAATGCCTTCGTCGATACACTTATTAAATATGTCAGTTATAAGAGGAGCAATGTCAGTAATCATTTTATTTAGTAAATGAACTGAGATATCCCATAAGTCAGTAGTTTTTTTTATATTTAATTCTTTAAAGGCTTTAATTATAGTGTTTTGGGTTACACGATGAAATGCAATGAATGTTGGAACAGGCTTCGGTACTATTTTTGAGAAGATAATCAGCCCTGCTATTGTAAGTATTTGACGATTTTGTAATTTCGAGTGGTATATTCGTAAACATATCCTCAAAAGAGTCCACAACTTTTTGATCGTCCACAATAATATTCCCTCTTATATTCAATTCATATTTATTATCAGGAGACTTCTCTTTACCCATTATTTTATTTATTACCCGTCATGTAGTTCTGATTTTGTTTTTTGACTGATTTATAATATTGTTAAAGTATAGAGCCTTTGCGGTTCGGCAAGCTTTCCTAAATGTTTGTTCGTATTTTTTTACGTGGTCTACAAATGAAGGGTTACAATTGTAAATCCTTTCATCATAAAGCTGATATAATTTGTCACGACTTTTCTTTAGTCCAAAGGATGCCCAGTTGTTAAATGTATATCCTTCCCTACTTTTAATATGTTTCTGTGTAAAAATTTCGTCGAAAAGCAGTATCAATTTTTTATAAAATTCTGTGTATAAAGCTTCTGCATTGAGATTATTATTTATGCTAATACATTTAACTGCTTCAACAAATTTGTGCAACCTAGAAGAAGTGATGGGTCGGCATACGACACTTTTAAATTGGATATTATTTTTTATTAATAATCTAGCGGATAGTCCATAATGATCAGAAGTTAAACATTTAAATAATTGCTGATACTCGATAGAACAATTACAAAAAATATTGTTTAAAAGTAATAATAAATAATACCTCCGTGGCGCAACGGCTTAGCGCGTTAGAAAGTAAACGGGCGTTGCGGGTTCGATTCCCGTCCCGAGTCTGGCTGTTTATGTATAATATGTATTTATTTACAAAAGAAAAATATATAAGTAGTATATCAGTTGTCTAGTACCCATAACACAAGCGCTGTGCTGCTTACATTGGGACTAGATGGCGCTGTGTAAAATGTCCTGAGTATATTATTATTACATATTATATTATTATATTGTCCAAGCATGAAGATGCAGCATTTGATACTCTTGTTGGTTCATTAAATAAGTTGAACAGATTATAAGAATTAAATAAATTTACGAACTTCACCGTGTGGTTGCTACTTTTCTGTAAAATGTCAATATTAAAATCTCCACACACAATAACAGATTTGTTGTCTTTAAATAAAATATGCAATAGCTCATCCATTACATGTAAAAATATGTCAAAATCGCTATTCGGTGGTCTATAGACACAAACAATAATTAATTCGTCAATTTCGATACAAGATAATTCAAGAGTCTTTTCCATGGAAAATTTTATAATGTCATTTTGTTCTTTAGCACTAAGTGCATTATTTACAAGAATCATCGAACCACCTCCAACTGTAGTGGTTCTATTAAATGAACTTGCTACATAATAATTATTTATGGCAAAAGAGCATGCATAGCTTTTTAACCAAGTTTCAGTGATACAAGCTACATTAACATTAACTTTGCGGAGAAACAATTCCACTTCTAGTTCTTTGCCAGAGAGACTGAATATTTTGATGAATTAGATGTAGTTCGTTACTTCTCTCTGTTGTCTTAGAAATTATTTTAAATTATGCGGAAGTGGGTCTTCTTTATCATTATTAAAAGTTAAAGAATCTACTAATACAGTATTGTTTGAACATGTATATCTATTACTACTATTGTAAATGTTGTAGGCTAGCAAATCTGCTATCCGACGTCTGTAATATGGCAAAACATATGCGTTATATTTCCTCAATATAAATTTGTTTATACAAATATTTATGTCAAAAAATTCTATGTCATTATTGCTACACAACTGACGAAGTAAGTAATTTAGGTCATATATGTGTTTGTTGCCTTTTGGTGAAAGGCTATGCGAATATGGAAAAGCGCTAACAATAGTTCTTTTAACAGTGACAATATACTATATCAAAATGTAATGTATACTCAGAAAAAGTTTTATTATATTTTCAGGGAAGAAAAAGTATCTTGGCTTAGGAAGGCAGTTTAACTATGATAGCCACTGAAATCGAAAAAAAAAATGTGGTGATTGATGTTCGTAACATAACGTAATAACTGAGATATGTTCCAAATGCGCCAGGCCTGGGTCACAGATGACCCTTCTTCTTTACAGTAATGTGTTTTATGTATTATTAATGTATTCGCATATCTTCGTATTCGAAAATATGAGGAGAATGATGAGATGTGAAGAAGCGAAAGAAGTATGTAAGGATCGCGACGCTTGGCGCTCCGTCCTCTCTAACTACCCCGTTAGGAATATGGCGTGAAGATAATGTATGTATGTATATACTAATGTATTTGTATTTCGTGATACCTTATCAATTTAGACAAAAACGTTTTAGTTAAAATAGTAATAAAGATTACGAAATGTAAAATAAGTAAAAACTACATTTATAAGAATTAATACATAAGTAAAAGAAGCCAAAGAAGAGCAAGGGTAGATTATGAAGATCAAATAGCCAGAGTGTTAGCAGACGGAAATGTCAAAAGCACTCGCATACCTAGGCAAAAATGTGTGAGGAGAATGATGAGATTTGAGGAAGCGAAAGAGGTATGTAAGGACCGCGACGCTTGGCGCTCCGTCCTCTCTTACTACCCCGTTGGGGATACAGCGTGAGGATATGTATGTATGTAAGTATTATTATTTTAAACTTTCGCAACTTTTATTCCGATGTTTCGTATCAGATTATACCGAATGTGATCGCGAGTAGCGGGCGCGAGAATATTAATAGCATGTAGCATATCCGTAGAACATAGAAATAATTTGATGAATCAGGATATTTTGAAGTTTCGTGTAACAATTTATAAGTATCGACTGACTTATTGATAAACTTTTGTAATTGCTAAACGATCAACTTCTAATTCATAATCAAAACCTTGTTGTTCATTTTTTCCGAGTTTCAATCATAATTAATAAGTATGTTTCAGTCTTCCACAGATATTAATATTTATTTAATCTTTTTGCTGACATTCTGACTAATAGATACCCCTGGATAGTTAGGTATCGAAAAAGTTATAAATTCTTTAACAATACTTCACTTACTTACTCGTAGCATTTTCTTTAAGCTAAATCTCAGCTTTCCTGAAATAATCTTTTATTCATACGACTTTAATTCCTTACTCCATTAAAAATTTTTTTTAATTTCTACATTACAAGGAATTGAGCGTGGTAAAACGCTAGTCATTTAGAAAACTACATAAAATAAATCACTGCTATGACAATAATGTTTATAGTGTTATTAAGTATTGATATATTGCAGTAAATAAGATCGTATAAGACAGAATATAGATTTTTGAATCCCAAATTAAAGATACGGCACATAAATGTGAACTAATACATCCAGTAATTCAAAGTAAGTGCATTATGTGGTTTCAATTCCATTACATAATAATATATGATTTGCTCTATTTTTTTTATAAGGTAAAGGTGAACAGGATGTGTTGCAATAAGAAAACGAATTTGCGGTATATTGTAAAATTTCTTTCTAAATTCTAATCGATTATTGCGAATCGTTTCAATAAAATGTGCATATTTTATGTCTATTATTTTCATTTACGAACTACGCCATACGTATTTAATATAAAAATCGAAAATAATATTACCTGCGAATTCGTAAACCAAAAAACCATGTGAGAGTAGGACATAAATCGATTTAACTCGTATCGATTAGGTTTTAATGATTCAGTTCATGTTTGTTACACCACTATTACAAATGTCATTGCACTCTGGAATATCTTGTATTTTTGCTATTATCTCGTTTTGTTGAAAAACCTCTATATATTATTGTTCAGCATTAAATACAGTTGCGAATACAATCGAAAAGAATAATACTAGATGACATTTGTCTTCTTTGAACTCGTATTTTTTTTGTAAATAGTTCTTAATGGTCTTCGTTCTAATTCCGATAGCAATTTTGTGTAGTTTAAATAATGATGACAATGCATTGTTTTGCTTTTAAATAGTGTAAACAATGTTTTCAGCGTTTAATTAACACATTGACACACCTTATAAACAAGATTCGAAGTGAGTATAATGGTATAAGGTGCATAGAAACATTTTATGTACATACAGTGTTACCACCTCAGGTTGTTTTGATAAATACTGAAAGGAATTTGTGTAGGCGATGGGCTAGCAATAATTACTATGTGGTTCCGTTTTGCTATTAATAAATACGAACACTGACTATTGAAGCTAATAATTGTTTCGTCCCTCGATGCTCTGCTCTCCTGAAAGTGTTGTATATTCTAGATGTTACTGGAACCTCCCCAGTTCGTTTTGACACCTTTAGTACAAGTCTAGTGATTAGTTTGAGGTCATATGATTGGTGTGATTCTTCGATCAAATAAAAAACTAGATACACAACGCTCCAAAAATGTTGGAATGAAATGTCCACTCAATGAGTATTTCAGTGCACTTCTGTTTTAATAGTATTCTAAAACGCTAGCAGCAAACATGTCAAAGTGCTCTATCAAAAATTGCAAAAACAACACATCTAGAATGCTAAAAAAGACACTCTTATTTTCGGTTAATAAATTAAATAATATTATTTAGGTGTTCATTATTTCCTTATAGTAATGATGTTACATAGCTCTTTTTAACCGACTTTTTTTAAATTCGTAATCATATTTTTAAATATTGCTTGACGATATAGGTATGTCTTATCCTTGTCACTTTCACATAACAGATCAAAATGACATAAATAGCAATGCAAATAGATTATGCGAATTATACTTTATGCATGAGACGTAAGATTGCATTTTAAATATTTTTTTTAACAAATTTCATTTCAATGTCATGCAAGAATGGTTTATAAGCTTTTATAAACCTATGATTTGATAGTAAGGTCTACTTTAGATTATCACAATATTACTGCTAATACTATACAATCTTAAAAATATATATGTCAATTCGGATAATAATTTGTTTAGATTTTACAGGAAATTGTGAATCTATTTCTTTATTTGTGATTGAAGGTGTAGTTCCATATTTATGAAGTACTAACTGTGCCCGGCCATGTTTTGCTGTGGCTTAGTGGGTATTATATTATTATTTGTGAGTTTGTCTTGTATTGATACAGAAATCTCATAGGAAATAGCACTCGAAAAAAATACTTGACGAGGTGTAGTTTTGCAGGCCTCGAGTGTTTTTTTTTTGTAAGGTTTTATTTGCGCTAATTTTTTTTTTTATTTGTAATCTGGTACCATAGTTAACATGGGGGTTGGGTATCCAATTTTTCCCTTTCCTAATTCAGTTATGAATTTAAAATCTCACCTAGTGCAACATGCCAACTAGTGGACTAGTGGAACTAGTGGATCAGTATGTCGAATTTAAAGTACACAACATAGTTTCTCAGAAAATCAATTGTGACAGATGAGACGGAGGCATAAGTGATCTTTCGAAGGTGCCTTTTTGCTTTCAATACAGAGCCTTAAAATAGAATTTCTCAAGTTGGTAGAAAAAGTAGTGTATATAAGTCTGTTATAGTGTTAGAACCACCGTGGGAGTCCTAAAATAAACCATCCATATGGGGGCATAGTAGAAAATGTGAATTATGTTCAAATGTTACCACTGTGGAAGTTCTAAAACTACCTATCCAGATGGAGGTGTAGTAGAAAATTTAATGGGTTTAAATGTGTTTCAGTGTTAGAGCCACTATAGGATCTCTAAAACAAACCATCTAAATGGAAGCGTGGGCGAACCGCTTCACGGCTTCCGAAGGCGGAACGCGACTAGCGGGCGCAGCGCGTGCGCAGAACACTCTTGCCACAGAGCACACTTCCTTTGTAGCCACTAGGCTTCTACACGAGAGTGCATATCAGATACGGGGGTAATTTAATTTTCATTAATTGCGTTTTTATTTTTATATAAAAATATACATAAATAAGAGTGGAAGTAACAGTGGTAAAAGGCAATGCTTAACTCTAAGACATCTTTTCTAACACACCTTGGTATAAGATAAAAGTAAGTTTTGTAACTATGAATCTTCTGTAGTTATAGTATGTAGGCAACAGATGTAAGTTAGAGAATCTGTTGCACTATTGTTTGTTTTAAAATATTAACTAGCGACCCCCCCCAGCTTCGCACGGGTAGAAATTTTTTTAAAAACAAAATAAAGCCCATGTTACTCCCTGAAAATGTAGCTTTCTATAGTTGAAAGAATTTTGACTAACAGATTTCAAACATTTCATAATTTTCAGTTCTCTGTTTGATGGACAGCAGCGTTCGATTTACGTGACACGGGCTAGCAGAGTGGACTTTGTAGCCTTCGAGCTCTCTATATTAACAGACCTGTCAGTTGTTAAAGCTATCAAATATGATGATATCTACGACTGGTATGCCGAGATTGATAAGAAAGAGGTAACTTTTCTTTTCTGTAATAACCTACATCAAAATAATTAAACTAATACTCAACTACATTTGACTAAAATTTGTAAACGGTGAAATTACTGTTTACTGCCAGTTTTATTATATGTTACCTTGTGTCGGCGACACCAACGATAATCGTATAAGAGACATTGGCGCGATCTAGCAAAGCACACAGGTGTTCGTGACATCATCAAGATGACTGACTGACGGCTTTCCACTGCTGCTGCGAGATTAAAACTTGTGTGTTATGCCTCTTTTTGCTTTCTCCCTTTTCATCTGTAGCACATTGTAGTATATGCAGGGCTTTTTTTTGTGGGGGCACGTGGGGACACGCAGTGCCCTCAAAGGAAATTTCGAAAATATCGAAAAATTGCCATAAGAACTGAAAAAATGAAAGAATTTGAAAAAAAATGAAAAAAATCAATTTTGGTAAACCAAAAAATTTTGGTAAACCAAAAAATTTTGGATTTTTTTTTAATACTTTAATAATCACGTTTTATTTCCAAAGATATTATGTTTTTGAACAATAAAAAAAATAATTTACTTCGATTTTTTCCTCAAAACACAGTGGCAAGGGGTGGAGAGGGGGTACAAAAAATTATGGACTTGCAACTTTCGAGAATTAGCGTGCCCCCAAAAAAGAAGTGACAAAAAAAGGCCTGAGTATATGTATATGTTTACGTACTAAATTAAATGGTTATTAATTGTAATAAAATTCCGGGTGCTTCATTCTTATAGGTACTCAACGCGTTTAACGCTATTGCATTTATCACTTGCTTATGGCCTCCAACTCCATACGAGGTATTCCTTGGCTGGAGGAACTCTCAGGCGGTCGACCATCTAGCAAGGCGCCTTCTGCGCTCGCGTCATCGCGACCGGTGACGCTGTAAAAACCACTGAGGCTAACAGCAAAGACGAGAATATATTTAGTTGGTTCGAGTCCGACACTACTCAGTCGACATAAGAGTCCAGCTGAGTGTCCATGGGGATTTTTTCCTTCTCAGAAACAAAAAAAATCTAGCTGTTCCGAGCAATCGCAAGTCGCAACACAGAACTCAAAGCATTTTCTTTTTGAGGTCGTGGTCTGCACATCGGCAGTATTCAAACAGATATTGGAGGAGGAGGTACTCAATATGGCCAACATAAACATATTAATTTTGGACAGCTGCCACTTGATATATAGTGATGAGAATTTACAATATGTGAGTATTGATTCAATGTATAATAGTAGAGGAGACCGCGTTGCTAAGTGGCGATTTATTCAAGTGTCGTGGGGACCTATTGGATTATGAAGATTAGATGGCAGAAAAAAAAAGGTTGTATGATGTATGCCCTTTTACCGGTGGCGGGAGCGTCTACAGGCTTTCAAAAATGTAAAAAAATAACAGATATTGATAGTGTATATGCCCTATGTGTCTCCGATGACGGAGTATGTTAAATCTGCCAGTTTGCATGGTGGGGGTGGCCGTATGGAAGGTTTGAAAATGGGGAAAAAATATTTACTCGAGCGCGTCAGATATTCAGAGGGGATGTTAAGTAAACCCAAACGAAGCTCGAAGCTTCAAAAGACTGACGGATGTGACACAAGCTCTTGGCGGTTTTTTGAAAATGCAAATAAATCGCCATATTGAAATACTCGAGCGCGTCAGACTTTCATACGGCCGTCTGTATGAAAGTCTGACGCGCTGGTTCAGCTTGATGTCCTGGTCGTGCTGATCCATAATCTGACGATTATTTGGTGGGATTTTCTCAATCTGATGGTTTGAAAAAAATTTACCAATTTCTAATACTGCACGCCGCGCTAATTGTAATCGACATTGGTAGATTTAAATATTAGACGGCACTTCTCTATTTTGTTCTTTATGTTGGTAACGCTGATTGTTTTAAAGTAGTCAGATTGGCTATTTCGGTTATTTTTTTTACATTTGGAAGTCTATTTAGCTCTATGGAAGTCCCGACTTTTATGACGTAGTAATTTCATATTGTCTTTGACCACGAGTGCTGTGATCAGCTGTGGTGGTATGGTGTGGCTGAGAGAAAGTATATTATCTTGAATTAGGAATTGCAGTATAGTATAGGGACGGTGCAAGAGATTGAGAGTTAGAGAAAGAGTGAAAGGGAGAGAAAGGTGCGGAGTGGGGAATACATGCTTTACTGCAGCTCCACTCGCTACATTTTATTGACGATTTTTGTTACTTCGGGTTGTGGAAATAGGCAGATTATATTTTTCCCGCTATCCTTGAATTATTTCCTTCAAAATAAAAAAAAATCCGACTGCTCTCGAGAAAGTCAAGGTGACTTTTTTGCAAGTTTGTGACACTCCCACTTCCTTGCGTCACGCTCAAGTCGTAAGATATTGAAATGCACACTTTTTAGCATGTAATTAACCCATCATACCTTGATCTGACGCACTCGTGTCCAACTTATCATTTTTTTTACTATTCTGACCGACTGCCCTACACGCGTGGCCCTATATACGCGCGGCTTAGATATGGTGGAGGTAGTCAACAAGGTGCATGTAATTCCCCATATGTTAATCTGCCGCCCTTGTGTAAATTTCAAAATCCGTTATTGGGCTCCCCTACTATAACTGATAAGTTCTTAACTTTTGTTTTATTATATTCAACAATGTAATTTAATGTTATACTTTTGCAGATAATGAAAGTGTATAAACAATATCCAGATGACGAAAGACCTAGAATTTTAGCTCTGACCTACCCACTATTTACATCTCCTAAAAAAGACAGCCAACAAACCATTGACGGTAATGCTGACGATAATGTTGACGAGATGGAGGTCAATAACAAAGATGCAACAACAGACTCAGATTCAAACATTAATACTCACTATAATAAAGATGCGAAAGTAGAAGAAACAGAGATAGAAACTAAAAATGATGTTGAAGAGATAGAGAGGGATAATGAAAATGAAGCAGATGAGAAAGAGACAGAAAATAGCGCGAAAGCCGAAAATGAAACAAAAGAAAAGGCAAGTGAATCTGAAGGTAGCAAAGCGGTTGACAAAACAGAAGGGCTAATAGAAGAATTAATAAAAGATAAGGATTCTGCAGCAGAGAGTAAAACAGATCTCAAAACCATGAGAAGTAGAAATGAGAAATCAGAGAATTTTGAAGATATTGGTGTGTTCAAGAACTTAGATGATTTTGATATGTATAAGAAACTTGAATGGAAGATTGAGCAATTGGAAAGAGATCTATGCTGTCAAATGGACTTAGCTGAAGATGTCGAAGGTGGAAAGAGGTGAGTGACATCTTTATATCATGTTAGCTTCACAATAGTAGTAACTGCATGAACTAATCACCTGTGATAATTTTATAACATTTCAATAACAAGCTAGGTTTAAAAAAAAAGGTTACATAACATACTCATTAAAGGAAAGGCTCGAAAAGGAGATTTTATGTGGATAACGCATGGGGCACTCTTTTCGTTCATTTATTTTGTTTGAAATCAATTTACGTCTAAATACTGCTGCGGTTACTGCGCTCAGATTAGTTGACTACAAACACACTATTACATAATCTAAACATGCGTATGAATAGACTGAGATAACGTAATAGAGGTTGCACTGGTGAAAGCGAGACGCATAGATACATGTCATCGAGAATGTCAATTGAATGTCCAGTTTAACTTGACCCGTGATAAAATGTATGTCAAACTGAAAATTATAAATTTACTGTTACTTACAAATGAAATGAGATTGTGTCTGTTTTATAGTTTGATTTTTTTGCCGTTTTTATCACCACCGAATAGAACAGGAAGCCATTACGTACGTAAGTGTCTATATATGTTTCGGAATATATGGAGATGTACACACAGGTTCAGTATTGGTTATGTACTGTTTTAATGCTAGTAGAGTTGATATTTGTTAGTGTCAAAAATCTGAGCATTGGCGAGTAGGATGGTCCTATATTTCGGCTATATAGGTTGAGTGCTCCATAGGATAACGTCACGGGGAACAATAATAAGGAAAGTGACAAGTGGACATTACTATTTAAAAAATTGTAAGAACTAGTTACCATGGAAACTTCAAATTACTATCGAATTAAAAGTTGGACTATAGGGCTTAATGTACTATTCGACAGAATTATACAGAACTCTGTATGCTTCAGCCTAACTTGCTTTTGGCGAATTTTTTGTAGATGACAACTAGTGATGTGCCGGATCGTTAAAAATATATATCTGCGGATACGGATCCGAATACGGATATTTGGTGTCAAGATCCGCGGAGACGGATACGGATCTTAACTTTCTTACTCGATCGGTGTCTGTGCGCTTGACCTTGAAACGATAGTTGACGCCACTTGATGCTTTGCGTGACAGGACATGTTTCGACTTATATATAATGTAATCTATGTATTGAAAATTAATAAGGTAAAAGATCCGTAAAAGATCCGCCGAAAAAGTAACGGATACGGATCCAAATCTTTCTTCTCCCTCGGATATCCGCGGTTACGGATACGGATACGGGTATCCAGCACATCACTTGTCATTCTCATTGACAACACATCATGGTAACTTTGAAGTGTTCATTTTAGACTTTCAGCTTCGGTATCGAAACCTAAGGAGCTTATTATAGAGTATAGCAAAAGACCAGATGACGCAGTGTTGCCAGAACAATATATAGAACTGGAGAAGTTCATGAGGGACACCGTGAAAGATGCCATGGAATGGTTGGATGAGCATAGGTGAGTTGGTTTGACAGCATTTACAAATTTCTTTAATTTACTATATCACTTGAATAATAACTAGCGACTCGCCCCGACTTCGTACGGGTAGAAATTTTTTTGAAAATAAAATGCAGCCCATGTTACTAGCAGTTAAAATGTATCTTTCTGTAGGTGAAAGAATTTTTGAAGTTGGTCGAGTAGTTTTTGAGTTTTTCCATTACATACAAACAAAGTTTACCTCTTTATAATATTAATATATGTAGTACAGACTAGTATTGCCTCGCGGTTTCACCCACGTTAAATTTGGTCTTTTTCCAGTATAAAAAGTAGCCTACATTACTCTTCGAATAGTCTACCTGCTGTTGAAAGTCGCGCCAAATTCGGTTCAGACCGATAGGGTATAAGTATAGCATGCAGTGGCGTGCACTTCATATATGCAAATAAGTTCTGCATACCCTGTAGTCCTATACATACATGCCCCTAAATGATAACTATAATTCGTTAAAAATCATGGTATTAATTAATCTAACTTGTTCGCCATCTCACTGCACAGCGCTTTGGCTTTCCGTGTTTATTACGTGATATACGTGCGCGCCATCTCTTATGTGCTTTTTGGAACTTGTTTAGCGGCAAGCGACGAACAAAAGCGCCAATTTGATTGACCGCAGCGCTCCACGGTTTCCGTGTGTGGAGGCAGTACTACGCCGAGCTTATTTTTCATACAAAACATCTCGTGTCGACCCGTGTAGTACACAAGCAAAAATGCGTGTGTGTGCGTGAAAATGTATGCGCGTGTTTACCTTTAGGAGGCAGTGCTTTTAATGCAATATGCAAATGCAACCCGTCCGAATTGAGAAACGGTCAAAGCATTGCATAGTTGTTGATTGCAGAGGGTCGACTTGTTTTAGTCGGAATGAAATGATCTACTATTTTATTTATTCGTACTAATTGCGAAGTTTTGTTGCTTTTCTTGGCGCAAGTGTTTGGTTGTAATTAATTAATTATTTAGTTAATTTACTGTAAAAAATTGAAAAATATACCTGTGAGACCTGTGCTGGTGAAGTGTGTTTAAATAAATTAAAATCTACCGCTTTTTCGACGTTATCTTTTGAGGATAAAGTTAAATTGATTGCAAAGGGAAGGTGTGTACTCGAGTTACATTTAACTCAAAAAAAAGATAATACTACTCGTTCTTTTCATAAAAAGTTTTATAATACTTATAACTGGCTAACAGGTTGTGTACACACAAACAAATTATATTGTCTTCCTTGCATATTATTTTCGAACCAAGATAAAAATAATGTTTATAGCGGATATACAGATTTAAATAATTTTCACAAAGCGGCAGCTAAGTACGATTCTTCAGAAAAACATCTGAACTGCTTAACTGCGAACGATCATTTTCTTGTCTAAAAAGAATTCATACATATTTACGAAACACACAGGGCCAAAACAGACTCACAGATTTGTCTATGATTGCAAATGAAAAAGAACTTCTAATAATTTTAAAAAGATCTAGTAGTTTTTACGACGACGTTTTGCAGAACTATCTGAAAAAAGATAGGCGCGTCGATTTGATTTATAAACTTGTAAAAAATAATCAGTTGATACGTGAAGTAGATATAAATTTTTTTATTTTAATTAATTTGCGCAAAGAAAACAAACGAAAGTTTTTAGCCGTGCATACCCTGTCTGAAATCTCTGTGCACGCCACTGGTAGCATGCTATGTGTTTATGACTGACTAACGGCCGTCCCGACTTTGCCCACGTTGAATACATAATATATAGCCTATGTCCATCTGGAATAATGTCCTTTCAAATAGTGTAATAATTATTCAAATAGGTGCAGTGGCTTCGGAGATTACCCTCCACATATAAACGATACAAAATCCACTCTCTCTCTTTATAATCGTAGGATTATAAAAGAGTCATATTATATTATAAATGTGAAAGTTTGTGAGGATGTTTGTTACTATTTCACGCAAAAACTACTGAACGGAATTTGATGAAACTTTACAATAATATAGCTTATAAATCAGAATAACACATAGGCTACAATTTATACGCGAACGAAGTCGCAGGCAAAATCTAGTATTGGTATAGATAGAGTCAGAAGGCGAACGCCGTACGGGAAGCCGCCATTTTGGCGCCAAATCGATCAACCAATAACAGTGCAAGTTTTTATCGCGAGAAATGTTCAGCTTTGTCATTGGTAGATTACTTTCCTGCATTACTAATTCAAAGACATTCATAAGACTAAAAATGTATAATTTTATTACTTTTCAAATTTGGGTTTGGATTTATACAATTACTTTAAAATAAAAAACTAATTTTCCGGATTAGAGGAATATCCATATCATTCTTTTGCTCTATAAAATCATCGTAAGCACACAAATCACACTACCTATTCTGACCTCTGATTATAATATGTTAACGCCTCACCAATACTCATAGCAAATCAGTCCGTTCAACTTCTTAGGCGCTTTTTGTTTGAAATTTATACTGTTACATGTTTTACTTTATTACCCACATTTCAAATGTTCATATTATTGTAACTGTTGTTACAATTGACAAGTCACTCGCTAAAGGTGACTGTTTGTTCTAATTTCTATAAATATACCAAATCGCATTATTATCTCCAGTATTTTTATTTGGGAACATTTATGTATCTAAAACATAATGTGTATAACGCAAAATTTAAAAAGACATTTAAGACGATGACCAAGATTGTCTAATCACCGAAGATTGAAGATATTATAACCATAATGTTATTTTTTCAGATATGATCCAACAGAAATATATGGTGACGAGTTGTATGAAGAATTCATGAACATTCCTAATCCTACAGTGGATCCAAAATGTATATTTAGGCAATTTTTATACATTTTAGAACAATTAGGTATGTATATATGTGTATGTATATTTTAAATAGCGTTATATATCATCGCTTACATTTTAATTTCAATTGTTTTCTATATTTTCAATTTTATACACTAACTAGGTTTCAGCCGAGTTAAATTTGGTATATTTCCAGCATAAAAAGTAGCCTAGATTTTTTTTTACACACACCGATCATCTGATCTCAAACTAAGATATGTAGATATTAGAACCATACGACGACAACATTTAGGGGCGTCTCCCAGTACATTCAGACTCGAGACAATCGAGGAAAATTGGTTTCCTATATTGACCCGGTGGGGAATCGAACCCGGAACCTCCCGCGCTTAGATACAACGCCATAACCACTGCGCCATCGAGGCCAACACAATAAAAAAGAAATCAGCCAAATCGATCGAACCATACTCAAGTGATGCTCCGTCATACATGTGGCAATTCATTTTTGGTTATATAGATTAATTCTTTTTCAGGACCTTACGCAGCAGATAAAGCTGCGTTTTCATTGCTAGCAAAATTAGAGAAATTGAAAATAAAAGTACCCTATGAAAGACATTTTTTGCTCTTATGTTTATGTACCTCAGTTTTTGTAAAAGTAAGGTGTTACGCTGATATAGTGTTTTCACAATGTGAGTCTGATTGGGAGAAGATGAAATTATTTTGCACGCCTAAAGTTCTGAGATTCGCTGAGATATTAGAAAAGTTTCAACCACCAGACCATTTCAAAGAAAGTCGAAGAGATTATACCGAAAACTCAGCATCGAATGTAGAAAATTCGAACAATAACGTCGAAAAGTCGGTGAATACTGCCGAAAATTCTGATACGACTGTAGAAAACTCAGTTGGAAATGTAGAAAAGTCAGCAGCAAACATAGAAAAGTCAGTAGATAATGTAGAAAGTGTAGATAATGTTAATAATGAATCTAATAAAGATAAAATGTTAAATGACATAGACAAATGCGATTTTATTACTCTAAGTAATAAAATTGAAGATAAAGTCAATACTTATGCAGCGAACTTAAAGGAGATTATTGATATGAATGTCGAGAATGAGAAGAATTCGGCCGAAAGAAACAAAAAAGAGAGTCTTATCAAAGAAAATAGTCCAACGGCCAAAGATAATCACGGAGACAATAGTAAAAATGGTAATGCAGAGGTCTTAGACTTTAAGACAGATGGTAAAGGCGTCCTCGGTTTTCCCAGAAGGTCTGGACACAGATCCAGAGGGAGAGGGAGGTTGCAAAGAGGTAACACTACAAGGGTTCAGCAGATGCAGCAAAATCCTGATGCATTGTGTGGGATAGTGTTCATGAGGGAAGCGTTGATGGCGAAGATATTGTTTATGCTGATTGTGGTAAGTTCATACTGATGTCATAAGCTTACGTGTATAAGCGATTTCAAAAGAACATTTTCAAAGTCAAAGTCAAATCAATTTATTCAAGTAAACCCTGTAATTGAGTTTGGGTTTGGGTTGGGAAACATAATGAGATAGCTTACTATTGTAATGTTTATTATAAGTATTTGGTTTATTTTTGCAATGAAAAGTGCCAAAACTGTAATTTTAAGAAATAAAAGGTAATTTGAAGTTATTATATTTCATTGCTATCTATTTTTAAAATTCCATAGAATTGAATTCGTTCAAGATCCACTAAAAAGTAATGGATGCGGATACGAATACAGACCTTTTTTCTGTCGGATATCCGCAGACACTGATACGAATATCCGGCACATTATTAGTATGTATCGTCTTAATGTCCCATTTCCAGGACATGTCCCGCTGCAATCCCAAGCTGTCGTACCTGTGCGCCCAGTACTGTGCGGTCGAGAAGCCCGCGGACCCTGGCACGGAGCCGAAGGAGTGCCAGAGGCAGGGGAAGAAGCAAGAGGAGGTTTTGAAGAAGTTAGTTTGCAGTGTTCCTTTCTAAAATTTAAAAAAACATGATATACAAGGTTATTTCGAAAGGATGGGTAATTGCGAAAGGGTATTAGTACCCGTGACGACAGAAAGCTTGCATTATACAACTTCGCCAAAAGTCATTAGTTTTAATGTGTACCTCGAAATTTAAAAAAAATGAAGATGAGGGCAACCCTAATATCAGAGTTACTTCGCTAGCAAACATTTGGAATATAGGACATAATGATAGGGTTGTACATTTGTTTCTAATATATTTTTTTTGTACGGAAAACAAAATAAACATATCCTGTAATTCAATCACCTGCAATAGAACAGTCAACAGCGACACGTGAAACTGATACGTGAAACTCCGGCGGATTGATACCTCCTTTCTTGTGTATGGTATTTATTTGTTTGTTTGTGTTAAAATTCGAAATATACAGGGTGGAGTTTTAAAAGTAGGTTTTTGTTTCCAAAAAGTTTTTATTGTGACCATTTCTTTGTAACAGTCATCCTATGCAGAAAAAAGGTTTCATAAGTATTGCAGTAAGGTTGAAATATTAAATGTACTTGTGGGAAAAGTTCTGAGCGATCTCTAACATTTCTAGTATTCTAAGTTTCCATCCTAAGTTAGTAATTTAGTCTTGTGATCCTTGTAAAAAAAGGGATCAATTGACAACAAAAACAATTTTTTATAAATTTACCATTTCTTGCTAACTGCGAAAGTAGATCTGCGAAGATAGATGCAAAGTAAAAATCTGCGAAGGTAGATCAAAATATCTCTAAAAGTTAAGGATAGTCTCCTGAGAATGTTTTCCTATACCTACACAGGTAATAGTACCTGCTCTTACAGCCCCATTTAAAACTTCCACCCTGTAGTGACTCAAAAGGCGCGAACTTCAAAGGCTGTTTTTTGACTTTGAGGGTTAATTTTAAGACTTCGAACAATGTTATAAAAAATTTTTGGGGTATCAAAATCTGAACTGAATCCAAAAAGGTATATCATTGTAATATGTTCCTCGAATTACTGATTAAAATTCTCTAATTTAATATTCATATGTCCGATTTATTAATTACTAATGGTTCACGGTCAAGCGTTGCTGTGACTAAAATTAGTTCAACAATAAAAGGGCACACTCTCAGACAAAAAGCTCCGTCCAATTTGATTTTTGGTCCGAGGGTCAACTAGTAAATTATAATTTCAGATTCAGAATGCACGAATGTAATCTTCTGTTGGCGACATCTGCCTTAGAGGAAGGAATAGACTTGCCTAGATGCAATTTAGTGGTACGATGGGACACTCCTGCTTCGTAAGTACATGAAATTAGTTTTCTGTTGTAGCCTCGTTCGCCCGATCGCCCGGTACTAGTAATTCGTAGTCTTTTATTATTTTATTTATATTTCTTAAGGCATTGGTAACAAGACCATCAGCCTAATGACGAAACTTCTGGAGAAACATTAACTGTTCCTAACACTCCTCCAGTAAAGTGATAGTAGGCTTTACTGAAGTTTTATAGGACTTCTTAGAAGAGCGCGAGAACTTCAGCTACAGATGTTTATTTAGATCTACTCCATTCTTTTCATTTACACGGAACTTTAAAACACAATATACTATCACTGTTGTACTTTAAAACTCCTAAAAACGTAAAAAATAGAAAATTTAAATAAAACGATAACCTCACTTCTCCCGTTCCCGCCAAAAAGTCATTCATAGTCTGTTTGGATAGAGGTTGAAAAAGAGACCCTAAAAAGAGGTATGGTTTACATAACGAGTCGCTGAGAGATCGTTTTAAAGACATTGATGTACTCGCCTTACCCTCGTTATACATCTTTGAAAACATAATGTACATTTCAAAAAATATAGATCTATTTCAAACGAAAGGCTTTATTAATGGTATGGAAACTCGTAGTGATCAGCTAATTATACCTAAAGTTAAATTACAAAAGTTAAGTGGGTCATTTTTGGCCAACTATGTTCGTTTTTATAACTAAATTCCTCAAGAAATTCATTCAATTTACGGAAAAGAAATTTAAATTCGTTATTAAACGCACACTGATTGGAAAATTATACTACAAATTTAGCGATTTCATTGAAGAGAAAACGGTAGTCTGGAAATAATCTTCTCTCATAATCATAACATACATGCGTTAACAGGCATTATGTTGTATTTTAAATACTATTGTAGAATGATGTTGAAAAATTGCTGACTGAGTTTCTTTTCAGTTTTTTGTGTCTAGGTTTTCTTTTCGAATCGAACTAAAGTAGATTTGACGTTCAAAAATACCTTGCAATAAACCCAAATATACACATTAAAACAAAACTAAACAAAAATAATAAATAAATAAAATCAATTTATTCAAATAAACCCAGGTTTATTTGAATAAATTGATTAGAATTTAACTTTGACAGCTTTTTTTAGTGATGAATTCTTGTCGTGAATGTGTCAATTAGTGCATTTGGAATTTTAGGCGTGCATTTGGAATTTATTCAAGTAAATCCTTGCAATTGGGTTTACTGAAATAAATTAATTAGACTTTAACTTTGACAGCTTTTTTTAGTGATGAATTCTTGTCGTGAATGTGTCGATTAGTGCATTTGGAATTTTGAGCGAAAAATGGTTTGAAATAACGATGTTGCGGAGGTGGGTATACCGAAACCGAAATCAGAGCCGGAGGTTTTAAATCTGATTTATCGAAGTCGGAGTCGGAATCAGAGTCAGAGTCGGGGCCGGAATAGATTGTTTCACTTTGCCATATTCGCGTCAACTTCACTAAAATAGTTCCATGTAATACTCATTACTGGCTTCATTGTTTAGTCTTTAAATACAATTGTTACGTTAAAAATACTAAATACGCTTCTAATAATTTCTATCACAACCCATAAATTTAACGGAAGCTTTTCGCTGTAACCTCCGATTCAAAATTATCGGAACCGAAGTCGAAATCGCAGGCGTAAAAGAGGATCAGACTTTTCGGAGTCGGAGTAAAGCTCCGTAACATCCCTAGTTTAAAATTATAAATAATCATCATTTGAAACGACTTTTCACAATTTAAGATGTGTCTATACAAACTCATTTTTATGTTCACATAGCCAAATAGTCATTCAAGAACCTTATAATGTCGGTTATAAGTAGGAAGAACAAATCTTACATCAGACATGCAATTTATGTTTCGCAGTCAAAGTCAAATCAATTTATTCAAGTAAACCCAATTACAATGTATTTTTGAACGTCAAATCCACTTTAGTTCAGTTCAAAGAGAAGACCTGGACACTGAGAAGAACCGACAAGAAACTCAGCCAGGTATCATTTTTTCAACTTCATTTTACAAAAGGTTTATTTTAATACAATATTCAGAGAACCAGTAAATGCATGTGCAGAGAAGATCATTTCCAGACTATTGTTTTATCTTCAACGAAATCGTTTATTTTATAGTATGATTGTTTAATCAATATACGTTCTATAACTAATCTAAATCTATTTTCTGTTAATTGAGTGACTTCTTGAGGAACTTTATCATAAAAACGAATGCAGTTACCCAAAAATGAAACATTTGAGTTATGTAATTTTAATTTTGGAATAACTAATTTATCACGACCTCGGGTTTCCATACCACCAAAATCGCCTTTCTTTATGAATAGATCTATATTTTCCCTTGTATACATAATAATTTCAAAGATGTATAAGGACGGCAAGGTGAATACATCAATATCTGACTTGAACTATAAAAAAATTTTTATAAAAAAAAATTAAACCGCCTTCAAAAAAAACATTGAAAAGTATAAAATAACTATCCGTTACTAATCAAAACTCAAGTACAATTAAAATAACTTTACAAATAATCGTATTTAGTATTTACACATACCGATATAATTAAATTTGACAGTTACTGAAGTCGGTGCCAAGTTCAATTTAATTATATAGGTCTGTGTAAATATGATTATTTATAAATTTATTTTAATTGTACTTGAGTTTTGATTAGTAAAGGATAGTTATTTTATACTTTTCAGTGTTTTTTTTGAAGGCGGTTTAATTTTTTTTAATAAATTTTTTTTATTTCTCCCTTTTGAGTGATCTTGACCTAAATCACTGGCTCCCAAACTTATTTTGTCTACTGAGTCGAGAGCTCATGCAGTCGTTGTCTAAGATGCCTCCTAGCTAAATGAAATTACAAATCACCCCAGGCCTCTACACAACGCCCCCATTTTTTTTCTGGGTCTCTTACCGCCTCCCTTTAGGCCTGCAGCGCCCACAAGGGGGCGTTATCGCCCACTTTGGGAATGGCTGACCTAAATAAATATCTAGGGCAGGTCTGCAATTAACTTCATTCTAATTCCGGAGCGCAACGATATACAAGATAATCATCAATATATATAAAAGTTATAACCAGGTCGTGTTATCTAGCGTATCTTCTAAATCAAAGTTCCAATATCGGTGAAATTTAAATGGGACCACCTCTGATGTATTACCTACCATACGTAAAAAGAATTTTCGAAATCGGTTCATAAATGACGGAGTTATGAGGTAACAAACATACAAAAAAAAAACAACATACAGACGAATTGAGAACCTCCTCCTTTTTTTGAAGTCGGTTAACAACAGTGACATAAATGCAATATTTTTCCAGTTATGTGATTGAGATGATGGCTTCGCTGCCAATGCCTTAAAAATTATAAAAAAAAATATACAGTTGTACCTCAGGGCTACTGCTAATAGATATTGCGTTGATGTGAACGCTAGTCTTTCTCGTTTTGACAACCTGTGTTTGTTAAACCGGCCTTTGCAGCATATAATACTACAGTCTATGATCACTTGATCACACTCAAACGAGTCTATCTCATATATGTTCGTCGGAAAAGACACGGGGAAATTCGTGCTCTTGCGACTCAGCCATGAGGAATAGGTACCTAATCTTACAAGAAGCGAACTACTCCATAAAGTACCACGTTAGAACAAAGTTAATGTGCAAACGACAAAAAACTCTTTGTAACAATTATTACGTAGTTAATTGTATATTTAATAATGGCAAACGATCCGTCGGAGAAATGCTATCGCACCGGCCGCCGTAGTCTAACAGACTCAGCGTCGGCCCCGACGTTCTGTTAGCGCGTTATCTTTTCCAAACCGGAAGTCGCGCTTTGCCATGGTATAGTCAAATGAGTGCCTTTTATTATTTCCACCGACATATTTATAAACATTTTATATTAATTGTTCTTTTGGGACGTTCAAAAATAGCTAAAAAAGTTAAAAATACTAACGAACAAAGATTTATTTGGTTCTTATGTCTGTCAAATGCAACAGCTTACAGTCCTTTAACATAGAGCATACCGATGGGCGATAAGCAACCAGGGGTCCTTGACAAGTGGCTCAATTGTCGTAAACGATAGTAGAATAGAATGACAAATACCACGTGATCTAGTGTAACGAATTTTAAATTGGTAGTCAAACGTTATTAACTTTCTATTAAATCAAACGAAAAGTGAAGTAGTATGAAAACCGCCTTCTAAAGGTAGCCAAATAATAATATACTGGGACATTTCACACAGCGCCATCTATTCCCAAAGTAAACAGCACAGCGCTTGTGTTATGGGTATTAGACAACTGATATACTACTTATATACTTTTCTTTTGTAAATAAATACATATTATACATAAACACCCGGACTCGGGGCGGGAATCGAACCCGCAATCCCCGTTTGCTTTCCTACGCGCATGGCCGTTGCGTCACGGAGATCGTCAAATGTCAAATGGCTCTATTGACCGAGCAACAACGCCAACAAGCGTTGTAATCGTACGAAGCGTTTACCACGTGTCTAGCCGCTCAGGAACACGGATGTTTCACCATCGTTTTCACGGTTTTAAAAAAATCACTCTTCACATTCGACT
Source organism: Zeuzera pyrina (assembly GCA_907165235.1). Taxonomy (NCBI): domain Eukaryota; kingdom Metazoa; phylum Arthropoda; class Insecta; order Lepidoptera; family Cossidae; genus Zeuzera; species Zeuzera pyrina. The sequence goes on along the minus strand of OU015647.1, from coordinate 7,644,072 downwards.
CCTCCCAATTCCGTAAATACCTACATCGTATAATCTACAACAAAAAATCATTTCCAAATTTTCTATAAAATTATACGTTATGTATCTGATTTGTAAAATAGTTTTCGATGACATGTATCGTTTTTGAGTTAGCTAGTGTAAGCTACGATAAATTTAAATAGTAAGTTGGATACTTATTGCAATGGAATGCCCCAAACTTTACTTAAATTATCGATTAATATTAATATTTAATTTACAAACGCTTCGTGCTGCAGTCGTGAAGGTAAAAAGCAATAGAGAGACGTGGAGCGCTCGAGTTTTGAGTTATAATCTCGAGCGGTAGTGGGTAACAAGCCGTCAGTCGTTCTTGTCGATGACGTCACGAACACCGTCGCGCTCTTCTAGAGGGCGCCAGTGTTCCCCTTTATGTTTATTCGTCGGTGTTGCTAGCACTAGATACTTAAAAAACGTGTTTATTTTTCACTTCTTTTTTTTGTTCAAGCGAACCGGGGAAGTTATGTAGGATAGAAACTAAATATGTGTATTACCATCCCTTTCTATTATAGGCTTACGCCATATACTTCTTTCAGTGTAACAATTCGTGACGTGTAAAAGGCTATATCTGTTAGTGGTAAATCTGTGAGTTGCACCTACCCTCAGATACCGGTCGTTCGGCCTTTGTCGCGGACGGGCTAGGGCGGCGCGTTCGTGTTGCGTTCTGCTGTCAGATGGCGCTAGTGGGGAGAGCGACACATTGTTGCACAACGTGGCCACGTACAAGGAGTTGGATCAGGTAGGTCATATGTGGTCGTGTCAATTTTCTCAGAATTGGACCTTAGCTAGATCGGTTTTTGATCATCGTTAAACTCTATATTGTACGAGTAAATTTCATCGAAATCGTTAGAGCCGTTTTCTAGAACGCGATTATAAATATACAAATATTGCTTGTATAATACTACTACTGTTTTAAATAACATAATATCTTAAAATAAAGGAAGTCCATGAAATTTAACATTAAATATTGCTCGTTTTAATACTATTCTTTATAATACTATTTTTTTAAATAACAGCATCTTAAATTAAAGGAAGCCCATGAAATTGAACATTCAATTCACTGTTCAGGAAAATGAATAATAGATTTTTCTCTTTTACTTTACGCCATAGAATTTATAAATAACTGCAAAGCCAGACACCGTGTCCGAACAGCAACGGTGAGCTAAATCAGATAACCTGATTCACTTGTACATACGACAAACATATATTATCAGATAAGCTGATTGGTGAACATTTCGTTAGAAAACAGCACCCACACATCTATATTTTATCTGATGTCTTTTGCCTCATTTCATAGTACGGGACAGGCTGTCTGAAGTTATGAAGTTACCATTATTTCCCATTTTATTTCCTTATTATAAGTACATTATTAAAGTGATACGTGTCTTCAATAGGTACTTGTTGCAAACTGAACTTAGACATATTATTTCAACTTATTAAAAAAAAAAGATCTGACTACATTACAGGATTCGAACCCGCGCACTTGGGCGTGTTAGACCTACGCCATTATGCTATTGAGAAGGTAAACTGCTGCAAAATTAAAAAAACTTAGAAGTTTTAAGTGTGTGAAAGACGGAGAAAACGATTTTTCCTAGAATCGAGACCTAGCTAGATCGATTTCTCACCCCCCTCAACCCTTATATTGTAAATTTCATCCAAATCGCTAGAGCCGTTTTCGAGAAAGCTATATCAAATATATGTCGGAAAAGACACGAGGCAATTCGTGCTTTTGCAACTCAGCCATGAGAAGGTAGGTACCTAATCTTACAAGAGGCGAACTACTCCATAAAATACAACGTTAAGACAAAGTTAATGCGCAAACGACAGAAAACTCTTCATAACAATTACTACGTAGGTAATTGGAAATTTAATAATGGCAAACGATCCGTCGGAGAAATGCTATCGCACCGGCCGCCGTAGTCTAACAGAATCTCAGCGCCGGCCCCGACGTTCCGTTAGCGCGCCATCAGAATTCGCCCTTTGCCATAGTATAGTCAAATGAGTGCCTTTTATCAATTCCACCGACATATATATGTATAAAAATATTGCTCATTTAATAATAGTAGATACAGGACATTAACGTCGATCCAATTGTACACTCGTGACAAATAAAATTTGTGTTTGTGAGCTTCCAGGAGTTTAATTCTATTGCCATCACACTACTTACCTCCGAATAGACTGTTTTTCTCATTTTTTCATCCCTGTAGTGCAGATTAATTAGTTACTAGCGTAAACTAATCTAACATAAACTAATCCCGAATGCATCTGATTACTGAGCACTTTCTCATAATCTTTTTTGTTTCACACAGATTATAAGCAGAAAATGCGGCTGCGGTATTCAGAACGAGCCTCCCCAAACGGAGGAAGACCATGCAGACGCCATTACCACCCTTATCAAGCCGTATTCACCTGGTTATACCAACCAGAAAGAAGACAAACGAACCAAATCGAAACTTCAAAACAAAAACGTTGATACAAATAACTGTGAAATAACGGATATTGCTAAAAACAACGAATTTCCTAACACAGAATCAAATGTAGTTAATGAATTGGATAATAATGGACAAATAATTAGTGCTAATATAATTAAAGACAATATTATAGTGAATAATGTTGCTAACGAGAATGTTCTGTGTAATAAATGTAAGGCTAAACGTGTTGATGTAGAAGTGGATTGTCCATGTGTTAGTGATAAGAGTGATGATGTTTGTGATGAGAAAAGTGATAACATGGATGCCAGTGTCGACTTGAGTTCAGCGATAGCTCTGATCAATAGGTGAGTAAACTGTCATGCACTGTTAGGCAAAATGTAATTGTAAAAACAATTATAACTATTATTTGTAATTGCAATTGTTTGGCTATAAAAGGTTCTGTTGAGTATTCTGTTTGTATCTTAGCACCAAATCCAGAAAGAATTCCAAATTCAAAATTTCATACATATTTCGTTTTCCTATGTATACTTATAAGAAAAAAAAGAGAACAGAGATCTTTGGCTTCCTCACTCGCACCATCGGCATAGACAACATACACACGAAAAAAATATAGCGAACGATGTCGACCGCTCGTTCCGCGTGGTGAAACTATAAAACGACTACAATTAATTATTACATCTACGGAACCCTAAATTCGGAGGCAATTGGCGCTGGTCAGAGGATTGTGCCGAACCGCTCTGTGGAGGACTCGCTGGGGACCGCCTTGGAAGTTGGCAAGTTGCAGCTACTCAGTGAATTAGTTCAACTTTCTCTGTCAACTCTTGTGCTATTGAAGTACCTAAATAATACATGCGGTATTTTACCCATCAGGCTCATACAATTACATCTTACAATTGCAATTTTCAATTGTAATTGTTTTTACAATTATATTTTGACCAACACTGCTGTCATGTAAAGCTTTGATAAACGAAAATCAGTTCGAGTTTAATTTGACAATAGACTTACGATATTTGTAAAATGGTGTTTCTTAACTTTCTCCAAAACTGGACTTTCGACAAATACATATACTATACTAGCGACCTGCCTGGGCTTCGGACGGGTATTTATTTTTTTTAAAATAACATTTTTGAAATTGGATAAGTAGTTTTTAAGTTTATCTAATAGATACAAACAATCAAAGTTTACCTCTTATAATATGAAAGATTAGTATAGATAGTACAGACAAATATAAAAAAAAAAAATCTTAATGTTTCTTGATATCAAGCTTTAACCGTAAAGCTCGAAATTTCATTTTTTTTCCGTAGCTCGTAGTGACAGTATTTTATTTCTCCTGTAGTTACGGAAATGTGCGACACAAAAGATATGGCGCGTCGTTAATTTTCGTTCGCGCAGACACGAAAAAACGATCGACGAAAATTCCCGAAATGCTAAAGTCATTTTATAATCAATTTTATGCAACAGTCATAAGGTGGAAAAATTATTGCAGTGCATTCATTATCTATTTCGCTCACACAATATTAAACACTACGTGCCATTGAAATGGGTCACTTTATTAAAGTTTACTTTATTAATAAATTCGAATTGTTAATTTGTGTGTCAAAAGACACAACTACGTTTTTGCAATCAAATAATGCCTTGAAGTTATTTATAGCTATCTAGTAATAGTAACGGATAATGAAAGCTTATATTATCTAAAATAAGAATTTCAAATTTTTAATTTTAACGCGCATCAATATCGTCACAGTATGTGGCTAACTGTTTGGTCCATACACTTCCTGCGCTTTTAAAATTTGTCTACTGCGCAGGTACTTTGGTAAGCCATATATTAAGATGTGATCTTATGTAAGTAAGTATATATGATCTTATGGCATGATGCCTTCAATATACAGTTATGTAAAAATACAGTATGTAACCAGCTAATATAAACAATAATTGATTAACCATCAAATCCAGTTTGAAGTTTGTATGACACACAGTGAGATCGTGTGAGTATGACAGACAAAACATTGGTATTTCCCAATAATAGGTACTGCGGTAAGCTCCCGTCAGACACGTTCACTCGCCTTGCACCCCAGTGGTGGATGGAGGAGGTGCAGTTACCGGTTCGAGGCTCGACCGAGACACGGAAGGCCTATATATGCACTCTGAGACTACCACTGAACTGTCCAGTGAAATATAATATTGTGGTAAGTAGCTTTTATCTACAATGACGCAAATAGGAGAGTTATAATTTTAGCAGGATATGTACGACGAGATACGCCGTATGATAGGCCGTACGCCGTAGAATCGAACGACAGTATTATCGTAAAAATGAAAAAAGGAATGCTTAGATGGTTCGGGCACATAATGAGTGAATGAGTGATGAAAAATTGACGAAGAAAATCACAGAGCGAAAGTAAGTGGTAGCCAAACCGAGGAAGACCAAGGCTGACTTATGAAGATCAAATAGCCATAGCGTCAGCCGATGGAAACGTCAAAAGCACTCGCGTAAGTAGGCAAAAGTGTGTAAGGAGAATGATGAGATGTGAGAGGGCGAAAGAAGTATTTAAAGATCACGATACTTGGCACTACATCTTCTTTGACTACCTCGATAGGGATACAGCGTGGGTATGTATGTATGTGCTTTTTAGGGTTCCGTACCGCAAAGGAAAAAAGAACCCTTGTAGGATCACTTCGTTATTGTTTGTCTGTCTGTCTGTCAATAACCTTTTTCTCAGGAACGCGTGGAGATATCAAGTTGAAATTAATATCAAATACTCAGGTCTGCAATCCCTTGGAGCTGTGAAAAAATTAAACTTCTAAGTCAACGCAATCAAAAGATACGGCAGTTTATGTCGCATATTTTGACACTTGCAAGGGAATCAAAGCCTATAGGGTACTTCCCGTTGACCTAGAATCATTAAATTTGCCAAGAAGCAATTTCTTATAGCACAAGTAAAAGGAAAAAATCCTTAAACCGTAATTTTGTAGTTATTTGCCATTACAAATTTACATTTGGAGTTGGCAAGTATGGGAGGACGTGTCTTTTAACTGGAAAGATAAGTTTGTTTTTGAATTCAACTTATATTTTATCGGTATATATACAATACAAATACATTGTAAGGTGATACGGAATCCTCGGTGCAAGAGTACGACTCGCACTTGGCCGTTTTTTTTTATTTGTTGTAAGTGGCTATGGAGATCATACCAGACCCATTTTTAGTCTAATTATGACGTGGCTATGCTTCAAACGGGTGCCTGCTGGGGTCCTGGTAGTCTCTAGACATATGTAACCTGATGCTTTCACCACACCCTTATTCGCGGGTGGTCTGTTCCAGGGCCACCCCATGCCGACGAGGGCGCTGGCCAGGCGTATGGTGGCGTTACAAGCATGCAGGATATTGCACAAGTCAGGAGAACTTGACAACCAGCTGATGCCGATAGGTAAATAGAGTTCATGATGCCACAGCGATATTGATTTGGGCTTACTTATTTATATTTCTTAAGGCATTGGTAACAAGATCATCAGCCTAATGACGTAACTTCTGGAGAAACACTAAGTTCCTATCACTCCTCCAGTAAAGTGATAGTAGGCTTTACTGAAGTTAAAAAAGACTTCTTGGAAGAGCGCGAAAACTTCAGCTACACATATTTATTTAGATTTCCTCCATTCTTCTCACTTACACAGAACTTTAAAACACAATATACTATCACTGTTGTACTTTAAAACTCCTACAAATGTAATAAATAGAAAATGTAAATAAAATGACAACCTCACTCCTCCCGTTCCCGCCAAAAAGTCCATTGTATTGTGATTACTTTAGGGTTGCCAGATGGCCGGGGAAGTCCCAGAAGTTTGTTTCTTGTTCCATATCCACTTTGGACACTAAAGTCTAGGTTATTTGTTTTTTTGCAAGCAAGTCCAGTTACAAGTGTATTAAATATCTAATATATAAAATTCTCGTGTCACAGTTTTAGTTACCATACTCCTCCGAAACGGATTGACCGATTTTGATGAAATTTCATATGTATATTCGGTAGGTCTGCGAATAGGTTGTTATCTATTTTTTATACTCTTAAGTGATAAGGATGGTCCACCCCAAAAAATTTTTTTAATTTTTTGCACAAAATTTTTTATTTTTATTTTTTTATGATTTCGCATTGAAAAATACATTCATCGGGCAAAACCACGTCTGCGGGGTCAGCTAGTTACTATATAATATACTGGTTCTAACTCAAATTTTAGAAGAACACATTTTAATGAGGCTTCCAGACTCATCATCTCGCTGGCACTAGACTACTGTCAATATATGTATAGTGTGAAAGGGAACTCGTTATCCTGCTAGAATGTGATCAATGAGCAATACCAAATGGTGGTTTTTCCTAAGTTTAAATCTAATAATGACAGGTGTAACATTTTTGTTTCAATTTTTGCTAGCATTTACCCATTTTTGTTTCTTTAGATCAATGTTTTGTAAAAATATACTTGTATTAATTTATATTTTTAGTATTTTTATTATGGTACTCATAAATGTACTGTAATTATTTACTGCTGCTGTACTGCGTTACTTTAATCGATTTTCTAGCGACTCCAGAATGTCTAGGAAGTGAAGAGTGTATTAATTTAAGGCGACGCATTGGAAATTCTGACGCCAGGGATCTCAATTTTTCTAAGTCACTACTAAACGTATGACAGTGATATTTGGTATTCTGATTCTCCATTTCATTGACTTCATTTTGACAGTTGCGATACATGGTTGGTTAACTTTTGTAACACAAAAAAATATCGAAGAAACCTTTTTCAAAACAGAGATTTACATTTTTCGGAGCAATGGGACCGATTTATATTTCTAAATTTTGTGTATAGTTTCCTTTAAACATATTCCTCAAAATGACAGTTGGATTTTTAAAATTAATTATAGTTATTAAAATAAACGAAAGTAACTGCTTTATCGTATTTTTCGTGAGCTAGCGCGCGCACGTTTGCATAGAACAGGTCTATTTTAGATTAAATTATTGTTTATCAATGCGTCGCCTTAACATGCATATCATCACGCTGTTTCTATAATGCTGTAGACTGTAGACAGAGAAAATGGAGCACCAGCATCTTATCAACACTTTCGCGGAAGTATACAAGTGATTTTGAAATTTACGTCAGCTAACACTGGCTTTTCGATCTTCATAAGTCAATATACATACATATCTTCACGCTGTATCCCTAACGGGGTAGGCAGAGAGGACGGAGCGCCAAGCGTCGCGTTTTTTACATACTTCTTTCGCGTTTTTTACATACTTCTTTCGCTTCCTCAAATCTCATCATTGTCCTCACACATTTTCGCCTAGGTATATGCGAGTGCTTTTGACATATCCGTCGGCTAACACTGGCTATTTGACTATATATTTGATATATTTCATTCAGTTTCATGACTTTTGTTTTTATATGTGCATAGTAGATTGTAGGATGATTTTGTCTCTTTCTTGCCCATACATCACAAATATAATTGAAGAAACAGCCAAACACTCAATGTATCTGTAAAGATATCTATTCTACTCTAGGTAAGGAAAATTTCAAAGCAGCAGAATTGGAGAATGTGAACTGCGACAATGGGGACGAGCCGGGCGATGCGAGACCAGGAACTACGAAGCGGCGGCAGTACTATTTCAAACGGGTACGTACTAGGGTCCTAGTTTTTTTGGTAACAGGGAAAAAACTTATTACTTTAAAAGAAATAAGTGATCACCTTGGTTGAAGCGAACACAATACACGCATTTTTGGTTATAAGATGTTCGCTCATGCATAGCTCTTATTGAATTAAGATCCATTTAATATGTACAGACACATACCGTGATAGTGTTCTTTTTGGTGACGGAAAAGAACTTACAATAAAAAAAAAATAGGCAATAATTAAAGACTGCCGATAGAAGTGAAAACTTAAAATTGTGAAATAACGTAAAAAAAATACGCAGTGATTAAGGACTTTCGATAGAAGTGAAAACTTAAAATTATGAAATAATGTAAAAAAAATTATGAAATAAAGTAAAAACAAAATTATGAAATAATGTAAAAAATTATGAAAAAATGTAAAAAATTATGAAAAAATGTAAAAAATTATGAAATAATGTAAAAAAGTTATCAAATAAACTAAAAAAAAATGTGAAAAATGTGAAATAATCTAAAAAAAATAGGCATTGATTAAGGACTACCGATAGAGATACCGAAGATAACTTAAAATTATGAAATAATGTAAAAAATGAAATAATTTAAAAAAAAGCTATAAATATAAGGTATACATGTACATATATCTTTAGATAGCTTACAGTCGAGTATATACAATGTATTTGTATGTGTCCGAGCTGCGCGCGCGCAGCATGACGGTGACGTTAAACCATAACATGTTACCCATCTACTCGTAAAATTCGCCGAACATACCTATAGAAGTTTTCACTTCAAAAATATAAGTCTCACTGCTATGGTTGAGGTGATCACATTACTTACATGCATTTCTAGGTTTCAGGATGTTTCATAATCATGCACCACTTATGTTGAATTAAGATCCATTCATATGTACAGACATGTCACGTGTCCGTTACATACCGTGAACATACATAAGATGTTGAACAAGTACCGTGTCAGACACGCCAAAGACATGAGTTTTCGCATATAACATTTTGCATAATTAAACATTTAAAAAAAATTTTATTTGGAAAATACACCGGGCAATTCGTGCTCTTGCGACTTGGCTATTAGAAATAGGTACTAAATCTACACAGGAGGCGAACTACTTGATTAAGTTAATGTGCAAAGTACAGAAAACTCTTGGTAACGATTATTAGGTAGGTAATTGGAAATTTAATGCTGTCAAAGGATCCGTCGGAGAAATGCTAACGCACCGGACGCCGTAGTCTAACAGACTCTCAGCGCCGGCCCCGACGTTCCGTTAGCGCGCCATCAGAAGTCGCACTTTGCCATAGTATAGTCAAATGAGTGCCTTTTATCAATTCCACCGACATATATATTTATAAAAATATTGCTCATTTAATAATAGTAGATACAGGACATTAACGTCGATCCAATTGTACACTCGCGACAAAATTGCGCCTTAAATGAGTGCCTTTTATTATTTACAACTACATATTCATAGTAGATACTACCTACAATTTTTAAAATTTCAGGCAGAAGAAAATCATATTTTAAGTTTACAGGAAGAATGTAATTTTATAAACTCCTTAATTTATACATGTGGTATTGAACCCTGCAATTGCGATACAAATTTTCGCTTCAGTAAAAAATTCTCCATCAGACGGCGTTGGCGTTCACTGACTGTCAACCTGTGGTTGATACTAGCGACTCTGAAATAGATCCTCCCGGGTCTGATGCACCGAAGATTAAAGTCAACAGCGAAACAGTGAAAAATACTGATAAAGGTAAACTATTTAGTGCCGAGAATTGCTTTAAGACATGGTCTTTCCGTCATGCTCGAGAAAACGCAGAACCCAGTATCGCGTTCTTATATTATGTAATAATAACCTTATATAACAGTAACACCTTTCTATCATCATTAAACCTCAAGCAAGAACTTATAACATTTGATATTGGAATATATCATATCTGATGTTGAAAATTATCAAATATGATCGAGAAACTCATCACATCTGATACTGGAACTTGTATTATTTTTTATGGAAACTTATTATCTGTATAAATAAAAATCAGCACACAATTAAAATTAATTGCTATGTGTTACTTACTTACTGCTTATTTCTGGTAAACATAGAGCAATTAAAAGTAATCGTTGTGTATTACTACTAATTACTTTGATAAACACAGCACATAAACGTAATTGATGTATGTTATTAATTTGATAAACACACATCAATTAAAATTATTTGCTGTCTGTTACTCATTTTGATAAACACAGCAATTAAAAGTAATTGCTCTGTGTTACTTACTACTTTGGATAAACATAGTAACTAAAATTAATCGTTATGTGTTACTTACTTACTATGTACTTACTTTGATAAACACACAGCAATTAAAATTCCTGTGTGTTACTTACTACTTACTGAGGTTAAACACACAGCAGTTAAAAGTAATTGCTGTGTGTTACTTACTACTTATTGTGATAGTCTTATCATAAGTCACTTACTACTTACCATGATAAACACAGCAGTTAAAAGTAATTGCTGTGTGTCACTACTTACCGTGATAAACACAGCAGTTAAAAGTAATTGCTGTGTGTTACTTACTATTTACCATGATAAACATATAGCAGTTAAAAGTATGTATGTATGTAAAGTATGTATGTATTTTGAAAGAGAAGCGGTACAAACGAAATGTGTGATTTGTGTAAATGGAAAATGTCTAGATCAGGTGAATGAAATTGTGTACCTGGGGAGTGCGTTTTCGAGGGATGGAAGATGTGAGTTGGATGTGGAGAGACGGGTAGCAGCTGGCAATAAAGTGAACGGTGCTCTGTCCGCATTAGTAGGTAGTGTGAATATATCTAACACTGCTAAAATGGCCATCCACAATGCGGTGTTGATGCCAAGTTTGTTGTACGGTAGTGAGGCCTGGATATGCCCAAAATCGAGTGAAAGTATGTTAAATGCTGTGGAGATGCGGTCTCTCAGAAATATGTGCGGTGTCACGCTTGCTGACAGGATAAGCAATGATGAGATACGCAGTATGACAGGGTTGCACAACAGTGTTATTGTAAAAATGAAGAAAGGAATGCTTAGATGGTTCGGGCACATGGAAAGAATGAGTGATGAAAGACTGACGAAGAAAATATACAGAGCGAAAGTGAGTGGTAAAAGAAGCCAAGGAAGACCAAGGCTGACTTATGAAGATCAAATAGCCAGAGTGTTAGCAGACGGAAATGTCAAAAGCACTCGCATACCTAGGCGAAAATGTGTGAGGAGAATGATGAGATTTGAGGAAGCGAAAGAGGTGTGTAAGGACCGCGACTCCTGGCGCTCCGTCCTCTCTGACTACCCCGTTGGGGATACAGCGTGAAGATATGTTATGTTATGTTAGTTAAAAGTAAAAGTAATTGCTGTGTGTTACTTACTACTTACCGTGATGAACACACAGGAGTTAAAAGTGATTTCTGTGTGTTACTACTTACTGTGATAAACACACAGCATTAAAAGTAATGCTGTGTGTTATTTACTACCTACTTTGCTGAACACACAGCAATTAATAGATTGTATAACAAGTGAGTAAAATCATATTTCTATGCCGAGGCGCTATTTTGAGTACAGAGCGGAGCGAAGGATTCCAAAGTAGAATCCTGAGCGCGGTGAGGGATTCAATGTAATACGCTCAGTAATAAAGTAATTTTACTACTGAGTGATACACTTTTAATTTCCATCTATGAGAAAAATAAATGAAAGGTATTATTTGACACGAAAAAGTACAAAGAATTTTACCCAGGTAATCATCGGCAGTAACATTTCTCATTCAATATTTTAATTTGTTTCAAAGTCAAAGTCAAATCAATTTATTCAAGTAAACCCAAATGTAAGGTATTTTTTAACGTCAAATCTACGTTTACGTTCGGTTCGAAAAGAAAACCTGGATACTGAGAAGAACCGACAAGAAACTCAGTCAGGTATCATTTTTTCAACATCATTCTACAATAGTTATTTAAAAATACAATATCCATAAAGCTAGTAAATGCATGTGCAGAGAGGATCATGTAATTTAAATTTAGGAATAACTAGCTGATCACGACCTTGAGTTTCCACACTATTAATAACGCCTTTCTTTTGAAATAGATCTATATTTTTTCAAATGTACATTATGTTTTCAAAGATGTATAACGAGGGTAAGGTGAGTACATCAATGTCTTTAAAATGATCTCTCAGCGACTCTCGTGCGTTCATACTGTAGATGGTACGTATTGCCCTCTTTTGTAAAATAAAGATAGATTTCATATGCGCCGCTGATCCCCACAGTAGCAGACCATAAGACATAAGGCTATGGAAATATGCGAAATACACTAGCCTAGCCGTAGCCACATCTGTCAACTCTCTAATGCGCATAATAGCATATATTGCCGAACTGAGCTTATTAGCTAAAGTCCCGATATGGTCCGCCCACTGTAACTTATTGTCTACTGTTAAACCAAGAAAAGTAGCTGATTTCATTAATTCTAATAGTTTTCCATCCAGTTCTAGTCTATTATGGATTTTGGGTACATTGGATAGGGAAAACGACACAATTGGTTTTCCGTTCATTCAGTAGTAAATTATTGGCAGTGAACCATCTCGAGACATCCGCCAAGGTCCTATTCTGTCCGCTAATATCTATGTCTTTTCTGTTTACTTTAAATAATAATGATGTGTCATCAGCAAATAATATTATTTCACATAGGTCTTTAAGCGTAAATGGAAGATCATTAATGTAATCCAAAAATAGGAACGGTCCCAAAATTGATCCTTGAGGAACGCCCATCTTTAATTTAGAACCGACAGATTTACACTCACCCCATTTACACTCACCGTTTGCTCTCGGTCAGCCAGATATGAAATCACGAGCTCGAGAGCTTTATCACGTATTCCATAGTACGAGGGTGGGTCAATAAGTCCTTAGAAAATGAAACAGATGGAGTGACTAGTACTATAAGCGGTCCGTTTTTATGCAGCGGCATTACCGACTAGGTATGCTGTGAAGTTTCAGCCGGATTGGTTGAGTCGTTGTGTGTTTCTCGTGTATTGAAAAAAATAAAATTCGTTTGTTTACAAAAATGGAAAAAATTGAGTTTAGATCTGTTATTAAACATTTTCATATAAAAGGCTTAACTGCAAAAGAAATAAAAAATGAGTTGGATTTAGTTCACGGCACATCTGCTCCTTCACTTGCAACTATTTATAACTGGTTAAATGAATTTAAACGTGGTCGTACATCAACAAAGGATGAACCACGCTCAGGACACCCTGTAGAGGTGACTATGCCAGAAATGATCAATAATATACACGATATGGTGTTAAGTGACCGAAGATTAAAGTTGAGTGAGATAGTTGAGGTTACAGGGATTTTAAAAGGTAGCGTCATTTCTATTTTACGTGACAAATTGGGTATGAAAGAGATTTCGGCAAGATGGGTGCCGCGTTTGCTCACAGTCGACAATAAACGCAATAGGGTTGTTGCCTCTAAAGCTCTGTTGTCGCTCATGTAGCGTAACCCGGGTGAGTGTTTTCGTCGGTTTGTGACTGTAGATGAAACATGGATACACCACTACACTCCCGAGACTAAAGAACAGTCAAAGCAGTGGATTGTTAAAGGCGAACCATGTCCAAAGAAGGCAAAAACCGTAAAATCAGCTGGTAAGGTTATGGCTACTGTTTTTTGGGATGCTCGTGGAATTATTTTCGTTGACTATTTGGAAAAAGAAAAACAATAACAGGGGAGTATTATGCATCTTTATTGGACCAGCTAAAAGAAAAAATTAAAGAAAACGGCCTCATTTAAACAGAAAAAAAATCCTCTTTCATCAGGACAATGCCCGTCCGTGTTCACACATGTTTACGATCAATGGCTAAAATTGAAGAATGAAAGTTCGAATTGGTCGATCACCCACCGTATTCACCAGATTTAGCCCCCAGTGCTTTTTCCTATTCCCAAACCTGAAAAAATGGCTTGCCGGACAACGATTTACGTCGAATGAAGAAGTCATCGATCAAACAAATGCTTATTTTGAGGACTTTCCCATATCTTATTTTTCTGACGGGTTAGAAAAATTAAAGAAACGTCTAACAAAGTGTATTAAGCTCCAAGGAGATTATGTTGGAAAAGTAAAAAAAAATTTACCAAAAAAAAATTGTTTTAATTCTTTTTTCTAAAGACTTATTGACCCACCCTCGTATTTCAGCTTGTAAATTATAGTTTTATGACAAACACAATCAAAAGCCTTGGGAAGATCACAAAACACGCCAATGGCATCTCGTGACTCCTCCCAAGCTTCTAGTATATTTTTGACCAAGCTTGCTCCCGCATGTGTTGTTGACCGCCCTCTCGTGAAACCGTACTGTTGACCATGAAAAATCTTGCGAAGGTTAAAATGTGCCAGCATTTGGTGGAGCATTATTTTTTCGAATATTTTACTCAACGCTGACAATATCGACACTGGGCGGTAGTTTGTAGGATCTGACTTACAACCCGATTTAAATATTGGTATAATTTTACTGTGGTTCATCAAATCGGGAAACACCTTGATCGACACATTTATTAAATATATTTACTAAAATCGGTGTTACTATTGGCATTATATTAGCCAGTACATGAACTGATAATCCCCACAAATCTTCACTTTTCTTTTTTTTAATTTTTTGAAAGTTTTCTTTATCTCAAATGAAAACGTGTGCCTGAACTGAAAACTAGATAACCACTTTCCTATATTTTGGCTTAATAGTGCCCGTGCTGCATGTGCAGAGGATGCTAGACCACTAGTAATGTGTACAGGTGCATTTGAAAAATATTTAACAAAACCTTTAGCAACCTGTTTATTAGTAGCGATTTTATTATTAATGCATATTAAGAGGTCTTAATTTTTCTTATTTTATTTGCCTACTTCTGTGTTAATAGTGTTCCATATCGCTTTTACTGTGTTATCTGCCTCAATAATTTTATATGACTCACTAATGACAATATGAATTGATTTCGCGTGCTTTGATACCTTTTTAAATATTTTTGAGTAATTGAGGACATAGCTATGAAAGTTTTCATCCGATGTGTATGATTTTTCGTCATACAACTCATAAAGTCTGTCCCTACTTTTTCTAATGCCTTTTGTCGCCCAATAAGAGAAATGTAACTTGTTGTCAGTAATTTTTTTTTTCTTCTTTGGGCAGTTTTTATTAAATATGTCGGTTAAATTTTGCAAAAAACTCTTATACATGATATTCGGATCTCCAACAGAGGGAACGACGTTTGCTAAATTTGTTGCTTCGTTAGTCAAACGTTTTAACTGATTCCCGCCTAATGGTCTAAACTCAATTATTCTTTCTAATTGATTTTTCATGCAGTCTATTTTAACTAATTCAGCTTTATCATCTGATCGAATACTACTAATAATTTTGTGCTCTCTAATCCTGCTCTTATTCATAAAAACATTATCAATGCACGTCGCCGAATGGTATGTAACCCTGGTCGGTTCATCAAAAATGTGCACAAGATCAAATGAAAGAAAGAGTGAAATTAGCATCTCCCTTTCCTTAGAGCTATTTCTTATGTCGAGATTGAAGTCACCACATGCTATGATTGATTTGTTACATTTGCTAAGCATGGTAAGACTCTCCTCTACAGAAATTAAAAATTGAGAATAATCGGACGAGGGAGGTCTGTAAACACATAAGAATATGTACTGATCCGTCTCTGCACACGACATTTCACATACACGTTCAATCCAGCGAGCAACTATGTCTGCTATTTTTTATTTTGAGAGAATTTTTAACTAAAATCATACTACCGCCGCCATCTGTCGACGCTCTACTGCACATACTGGCCACCTTAAAATTATTTACATTAAAAGACATCTTATGAGCCCTCAACCACGTCTCGGTGAGGCACAAGATGTCTATATTATATTTGTCTACGAATAATTCGGTATCTAATATTTTGCCAGAGAAACTATTGATATTTTGGTGTGCTAACGTAATAAAATTACAATGTAGTTTCTCTATTGTCTTATTACTTAATTTAAAGAATTATTATCCTCACTACTATTAGTATTACTACTAAAACTTGCGTCGTCTCTAATTATGTCATTAGTTATAGTACCTATAACTGAGTTAATACATTTAGCTACTAACGTAGCGAGTTTACTTTTTGTTTTTTTAGACAAGTACAAAGTACTTCTAGTCAGTCTAAATTTGAGTAAAATATTACTAATATACCTAATTGGTGTCTAAAAAAATAAAATTGCTATGACAAAGTGTCACACTACTCATTACATTATTTAAATTTTTAATATGATAATTGCTATTCTTTGGCAACCATGACGAATAAGGGAACGCACATAATATAATTTTGTTCACGTTTGCTAATTTAGCCAAAGAATCTATATTATCAGTTAATTCCTGTTCTGATATGTCTATAGAATTTCCTAATATAAGTACTATGGTAGTGTTCACATTAAACCTTTTGTTTACAATTAATTTAAATATCTGCGAGATGGGTGCATCTGGATAACAGTAATTAGTGATGCACTGACTGACATTATTATTAATTAGACTGTCCAACCCTAATCCCAGTCTATCAGAAAATATTGCGATATTAATTTTTACATTACTAGAGTCAGTCAGTTTCCTTTCCTTACTTTGTAGGCTGGAGTCAGCACACCTCTTATTTATAACCCGTGAGTATGACATATCTGCGCTACTGAGTGATGATCTGATGATTTAGGTGTATTTAAATTTGTATATAATAATGTTTCCTTTTCTAATCTTTCTGATAAGAGTTTAAGATCATTATATTCCTGTTGAGATAATTTGTACTTATTGTTGATATTTGTCAAGTTTTCTTTTAATCTGTCTATGATCTTATGAAGCTCTGTGGTCTCCACATCGTACCTTTCCCTACTCTCATGTAATGAAATTAACTAATTTTTAAATAAATTTTACAAGCAGCTGATTTTGCCAGCTCGCCGGTGCGTTCCGAAGTTGGCGTGTTTACTCGCATAACATAAAGAATGAATTCGTGTTCCTTGTTCAAATTCATTTCTGCCCTCTGCGAAAGTCAATATCTTGATCACAGTTATTGAAGAACCAATCATCGTTTTTCGAATAGATGGAATGAAAAAGTAATTCGTGTGTGCTTATTAAAGCGATCGTATTTTCCATTGGCGTGGGTCCGTCCCGCGGCAGGCAGGTCCACAAAACGCAACATGTTGTACGCGATCGTATCGAAGCTGTGGTGCGCGCTGCCCGAGCGGTACAACACGCGCGGCCGGAGGCTCCACGCGCCGCAAAACGCTGCGCAGGCGCTGGCCATCCTCATGGCCAGAGACGAACCCGATGCGTGAGCGCTTTTTGGTTTATAGCCATAGGCTACGCGTTACAATTACTACTGCTTCCCATTTCGACACTTGACCATACATACTGTTAACTAGTTTTTGGGCTCCCCGACTTATTTTCTCAAAAAGTATTTCTCAGGCAAAAATTTCTCGGACAAAATTTTCTCATACACTTATTACTCAGTACAAATATTTCTCAGAGTAATATATTCACACATACTTACCTAACGTAACCTACCCAAAGAGAGTGTTCTTATAGGGCGAAATCTGTCCTGGCGTTTCGCCGGCCGCTACTGCGGCACGCTCGCTTCGCTCGCTCGGCTCGCGGATTGTGATTTATACACTTACCTAACGTAACCTACCCAGAAAGAGTGTCCTTATAATGTGGATTCTGTTCTGACGCTTCGCCAGCCGCTGCTGCGGCACGCTCGCTCGCTCGCTCGGCTCGCGCGTTGTGGTTTATATACTTATCTAACCTAACCGACCCAGAAAGAGTGTTGTTATAAGGCGGATTCTGTTCTGACGCTTCGTCGACCGCTGCCGCGGCACTTAAGAATATTAATATGAAAATAAGAAATTATAGCCAGAGAAATTTTATACCTAAGAAATTATTGCTATGAAAAATTATTACAATGAGATATTTTTGTATGAGAAATTATAACAGAGAATTTATGTACTGCGAAATTATTGTCCGAGAAAATAAGATCGACGCCATTTTTTGGAGCCAAAACTATGCCTGTATAGCTGTTTTTGGTATTAAACAAATTCCAAAAACAAAAACCCAAACGCGACTTCTGACGGTTGGGTTACCAATTTTTTTGTATTCGAAAATCTTCTATCAAAAAATTAATTTTTCATTGATACTTCTATAACACCTCATTAAGTATAAAAACACGTAAGCAGTAGTTAATGTAATGTGTTTCCAGGTTTTTATTTCAGCCTATTTAACAATTTTTTTGCTTCCGCCTGAACTTTCATACTTATTGTTTATTGATTTGTAAATATACTTACTACGTACAAGTGCATACATAATATTTACATGATATTATATTTCTATTCTATATCTACATATCTTTTTCTTCTTCTTTTGGTTCTAAACCCTGTTACATGCTTAAAAAGGAAACAATTTTTTTCCTTCACATATTAATGTAAGTATCTGGGCGAGTGAGTTTTACTCGGTGTTTTATAAAAAAAAAGTCTGACCACATTACAGGATTCGAATCCGCGCGTTTTAGCGTGATAGACATACGCTTTGGTCACTGTTCTATTGAGAAAGTATATACTGTTAGGAAATAAGAAGAGTTTAGAGTTTAGAAGTTTTAGTGTGTGAAAACATAAAGAACATGAATTTTCCCAGAATCGAGACCTAGCTAGATCAATTTCTCGCCCCCCTCAACTCCTATATTGTAAATTTCATCGAAATCGCTAGAGCCGTTTTCGAGAAAGCGATATCAAATATATATGTATTTACTAACTTTTGCCCGCGACTTTGTTTGCGCGAAGTTCAAAAACACAATACTTTTATAAATTATAGCCTATGTGTTATTCTGATGTATGAACTATATTATTGTAAAGTTTCATTTAAATCCATTCAGTAGTTTTTTCGTGAAAGAGTAACAAACATCCATACATCCATCCTCACAAACTGTTGCGGTTATAATAGTAGTAGGATAGGACGACCTCCGTGGCGCAGCGGCTAAGCGCGTCGTATAAACGGGGGTTGTGGGTTCGATTCCCACCTCGGGTCTGGGTGTTTATGTATAATATGTATGTATTTACAAAAGAAAAGTATATAAGTAGTATATCAGTTGTCTAGTACCCATAACACAAGCGCTGTGCTGCTTACTTTGGGACTAGATGGCGCTGTGGGAAATGTCTGAATATATTGCATTATTACTAGCTGACTCGGCAAACGTTGTTTTGCCATACGAGTATAAATTATTTCTAGTGAATATTTTGGTAGTCAAATAAAAAATAACTCGCTGTTAAAAAATAGGGGTTGGTGGTAGAAGGGTGAAAATTTAGAGTTGTATGTATTTTTTAATGCCTAATCATAAAAAAAAGTAAAAAAAAAATTGTTCAAACAATAAAAAAAAAATTTTTGGGGTGGACCACTCTTATCACTTAGGGGTTGACGTTGACGTATAGTTGACGTCCTAATCTTAGACCTACTGAATATACACACAAAATTTCATAAGAATCGGTCAAGCCGTTTTGGAGAAGATTTGTTACAAACACTGTGACACGAGAATTTTATATATTAGATTATATATATACAAATATTGCTCATTTAATATAATAGCGGATAGAGGATATAAATTCGGATTAAGTTAAAAGGTCGATTCGACTTTGATGTTGGCAGTCTCCAAATCCCCTCATTCCCCGTGTACACTCGGTCGGGGGAGGTGCGAGTGTCGGTGGAGCACGTCCCTGACGCTGACGTCAGGGTCTCTCCGCGCCGGGGGCGGCTCGTGAGGAGGTATTACTTTTATTATATATTTTCATGTAATTTTATTTATATCATATAAATAGGTGCGGTGTCACTCTTGCGGACAGGATAAGCAATGAAGAGATACGCAGTATGACAGGGTCGCACGACAGTGTTATTGTGAAAATGAAGAAATGAATGCTTAGATGGTTCGGGCACATGGAAAGAATGAGTGATGAAAGACTGACGAAGAAAATATACAGAGCGAAAGTGAGTGGTAAAAGAAGCCAAGGAAGACCAAAGCTGACTTATGAAGATCAAATAACCAGTGTTAGCGGATGGAAATGTCAAAAGCTCTCGCATACCTATACCTGACTAACCCATTAGGGATACAGAGTGAAGATATGTATGTATGTATGTATGTGTAAATATAGTACCTAACGTTCAGAGAGGTCGGAGCGCCAAGCGTCGTCGTCCTTACATAATACTTCTTTCGCTTCCTCAAATCTCATCATTCTCCTCATACATTTTCGTCTAGGTATGCGAGTGCTTTTGACATTTCCGTCATCTAACACTAGCTATTTGACCTTTATAAGTCAACAAAGCATTGTATTTTTTACGTTTTTACGTTAAATGAGCAGATAAATTCAATTCAAGTGGCGAATCGACAATTGAGTTCAAATTCAACATAATACTGATTAGTCCAAATTAAGTAGGCGGGGCCATTAGTGGTGAGCTGCAATTGGTCACTCACTCTCTGGTCGTGGGTAGGGCAATCAGTACAGATAGTCGTGCAGCTGACCCATTTGTTGATTCGGTGCGGGTTAGCTGACCGAGTGTGATCTCTGGAATATCCTGAAGATGCTTCGTTGAGAGGCGAAACACGTGTCGATTAGTGGTTTTTGGAGTTTGAACGAAAAACAGCTTAGGTTTCAGGAGTTAATCACATGAAATGGATTTCCGCAAAGTAACACCTGAGTCTGTACAATATATTAGGTTTAGCTTTATTTATGGGTAAATGTTGTTTATACAGGTTTATGCGTTTCATATTCGCTGAGGTGTTGAGAGTGAGGCGTCGAGGGATGAAACTACAGAGCGAAGGAACAACACATAATAACTACTACATTGTGCCCACAATAAAGAGTAAGTTATATATATTTTACACGCGACGTTATCTTTAAAAGACATGGAGCACTCACCTATAGAGACGAAATATCGGACCATCTTATTCACCACTGCTCAGTTTATTTACACTAACAAATATCAACTCTCTCTCGCATTAAGCAGTACATAACCAGTACTGGACCTGTGTGTACATCTCTGTATATTCCGACAGATATTTAAAAAGTTATGTAATAGCTTATTGTGCTATTCGGTGGTGTGGCAAAAACATCATACTATAAAACAGAATGCAGTAACTAACAGTGTTCAAACGTAAATTGCTTTCATACAAAATAAATGACATTGCCACTCTATAGTAAGGATGTTATGGAGGTTCGACTTGAATCGGAGTCGAAATCGGAACTGTAATATCAATCGGAAGTTCCGATTGATATTACAGTTCCGATTTTGACTTCGGCTCCGAAATTTTAAATCGGAGGTTATAATCGGAGGTCGAAGCACAGCGGCGGCGGCGGCCATGGTCAGCGCGTATGAACAAGTGCATGCTTCTCGTCAAGGGAAGCGCTCTCCTCACGTGCTTTATGTTTGTGCTTTAATTAAACTTATCCGAATTTTCGATAAGTGTTAGTGTTTCATTGGTTGTGACAAATTTGTTTGAATTAAACAATGAAGCCAAAAACAAGTATTATTTGGAACTGCTTCAACGAAGTTTGTGCGAATTCATCTAAGTGTAAACTTTGCACGAAGCGAAACTTCTGTTCATTAAATACAATATGCGTCTTTTGGAGTCACTTCATTTGATTTAATTTACTACTAGTACTGTTTACATTTAAGAAGTTGATTGTTTTTATTTTCAACGCCTAGCCCTAAGCAGGTGTATTATTTATTGAACTAAAATTAAAGAGGCTGAATAAAGTTCGTGTTATTTTATTTTATTAAACTTGCTGTTCATATCTGTTATGCTTCCACCTCCGACTCCGATTCGGAATCCGGTTCTTGTTCCGACCAATCAAATTTAAAAACTCCGATTCCGACTTCGGTTCCGAAAAACCACTTCCGTAACATCCCTACTCTATAGGTTGAGTGCTCCATGTTTAGAGGTTTTATTCATTTTATATTTGGACCTCCATTATAATTGAAGACACTGAACTGTAAAAATTAAGAATCTTATTGTAAATTATAATTAGTAGAATGAATTCTCTATTGTAATTGAAGTAGTTGATTATGCCATATTTTTGACGAAGTCACGGGCAGAAGTTAGTGTAATATCTATGACATTATATATTGTACCATATTTTTCTGTATGTTAAAACATATTACAGCGAAAAGACAAGATGGTTCCACGAAAATAGATATAGATTGGGCGTTCCTCGAATTGATATATCAGCACACAGAAGAGAAGAAACATTCTGAGGTGGAGAAGCCGTTACTGTGGCATCAGGACGAGGAAGAAGAAGAGGAATTTACGAAGAAAAGTGAAGCAGAGAGTGGAGGGAACAAAGAGAAAGGTATACCACTTACTCGAAGTTTCACTCCCTTGATACTAAGCAGATATCATTGATACTAAAACAATAAAAATCAGTATTTTTGCAATATGCATTTATAATACATACTCGAAAAAAACAAGTGAAATTCGGAATAAAAGACGATTAAAATCCTTCTTTTTAGGGTTCCGTACCTCTAATCTAAACGAAAGGAACCCTTATAGGTTCACTCAAATCAAATCAATATTTTATTTGTGATACACAGGTTAGTGTACTTGTAATACAGATGTTGAAAATAAAACAACATTTGAACATGCGATTGTGATCAGCCGATTCGGCAAACAAATATACATAATATATCTATAATAATTGAGACTACGTTAGTAACTAATTAATCTGTGATTGAGACTTACATCAGACTTATACGCGTCCCGCGTCCGCAAACGCTATCGAAGGCCTAGACATGTGTTAGGCGACAGCAACGACGACATTACACGTTCGAACTCGAACATGCCAACCTACACACTACGGCCGCACCGCCCCCACCGGCGGAGGCGAGGACGACCCCCGCGACACCCGTAGGGTCTCACGTTTAGAAGCTCGATCACTTAGCTCTACACGCACACACGCGGGCCTTAAGCCACATTCTAAACTGCCACGCGGAACACTAGGCACACTAACCGGCCCTCAACCGCCTCGCCGCCCGGGTTAGCTAGAGGCCCGGCCCTCTCCCGAGTAGGAAGCAAGATAAGACGCACGCAGGTGCGGAAAGCTCCCCTGGCGACGCCTTGAGCCCGAGGTCCGCCCTCCATACGAGGCATCTCTCGGCTGGAGGAACCCTCAGGCGGTCGACCGTCAGGCAGGGCGCCTTTAGCGCTCGCCCCAACGCGACCGGTGACGCTGTAAAGCCATTAAGGCTAACAGCAAAGAGGGGTTTTTTAGTCGGTTCGAGTCCGACACTACTCAGTCGGCGTAGAGTCCGGCTGAGTGTCCGTGGGGATTTTTTTGGTCTCAGAATACAAAAAAAAAATATCTCGACGGACCCACGCGAGCGCTTGTCCAGGTAGGACCTGTACGAGAAATTTACGCGCTCTTCATAACGAGCGATCGCAAGCGAAAACATGAAGTAGCGACCCGTATACGCCAACTCAATTGTTTGATCCAGTGTTATTTAACTTCTCTGTTCCATGAGTATATTATGAATTTCTGATTTCCTACATTTCTTCTTAGGCATGTAAACATTGTGTTTTAAATGTAATCGCTAGTAGTAAAGTTAAATAATAAAATTCTAAACTAATGCTTACAAGAAGTATTGCAAGCCAGTCTATCAAGATGATATCTTCGATCACAAATAAAAAATTAGATACACAATCAACACTCCAAAACGTCCGATCCAAATGTGCACCCAAATTAATATTTGAGTGCAAATGTGCACTCAAATTAATATTTGAGTGCACATTGTTTTAATAATATTTGAAAAATCTAACAGAGAACATGTCAAATTGCTCCTTCAAAAATTGTAAAAACAACACATCTAGAATGCTAAAAAAAGCACAAGATTCTTATTTTTGGCAAATAATTAATATTATTTTATTAAGGTGTTCATTATTTCGTAATAATAATACGTTACATAGCTCTTTTTTATTAAATTTGTAATTATATTTTCCAAATTTGTAATTATAAATTCCAAAAACCTTAACACCATTAAGTTTAAAATCATGAACAATAAGTTTAAAACGATACTACCGCACTCATGTTTAATTTACTCGGCTTATACTTTTATTTCTGTTCTGATTAATAGAGTCGATTTTTTAATATTATAGGTATAAGTTTTAAATATATTTTCGGTACTGAAAATTAAAGATTGTAAAAAGGATTTACTGGACTTAATTATGAATTTATGAATACTGTAAACGGACCCTAGTATTATTTTTCTCATAATAAAAACAATATAGCTTTTCTCCACTGAGCGTGCCTTGTACTTCATACAAGCCCAAAAGTCCGGCTCGCCTTACTGAAATGATCAGTGAAGAATAATTTGTGAATAAGTGTCGTCTTTAAAGGTTCAGTTTATCAAACGGTTTTAAAAATACCCGTGAATTATTTGTCAAACGAAAATAACGGAAGAAAACAAGTACTTAACCCCAAGTGGCGAACAATGTGTGGCAACAAACCAGCCAACAGTCACTAACAATCTCTCAAGACATAATCAGAGTTCTGACTCAGTTGTCTCTCTCTCTCACATGCTGGCTTGCAGTTAAACTTTGTCAGCTTGTTTAAAAATCTGGTTTTCGTACTGCACTTCGTGCAGGTTCATATTAAAATGCGCACAGTAACAACAGTAAGAATCAAATGTGAATAGCATCCAATACAATTCAACTTTATTCTTTATTTGTTTGTGTGTCTTCATTATATTTATATATTTGTTTAACTCTTCAGTCAAGGATTTTTATAAATACTAAAAGTACATGAAACAGTAGTGCCTCGTTTGTCTGTCTTTCTATTACATTAGATAATAAATAAACTAAAATCAAAACCTTTTGTAATAATGATTTTAAATTCTTTCATTGTTATTTATAAAAGTTATGATTTCTAGACAATCATGATAATATATTCAGTAACAACTCGCTTATAATTTCCCATTTAAAAATATAAAAATATCAATAAATACATAATAATGCTCCCAAGTTTTCTATATTCCTAAATTGCGTCTGAATACGTCATTGCCTGACGTGCAACATTTTGTTCTTTGTCTAGCATTGTAATTTAAATATTTTTTATCATTGTCATGTTCACGTAACAAATCAAAATGACGTAAAAAGCGATTTAAATGTATTACTTGGTACTTTAAGCACGAAGCATAAGATTGAATTTTAAATACTTTATTTTTAACAAACTTCGTTTCGAACTAATTCACAGATTAACAAATTTTAATTTTTTTTATATACACCTCACAAAACCTATACCAGTACTTCCCGCCACCTTTATAAGTTCTAAAAGTATCAACATAAAAATTCTATCACGTCACATTTTTTTTCTAACCTCAAATATATTTTTTTTAGAATCATACTTAATTGCTTAGCTTTGGTGCTGCATTACTTGTTTAGTTTAAAAGATATTTATTGTTTAACTCAATTAAAATGTCGAGTAGAAAGTGTAAACAAAGTTGTGATCGCTTTTGTTATGTTTGTGGACAATTTATATTTACAAAAAAGAAGAGACATATAGTAGAATCGTTGAAAAGTTCATATCTTCATTACTTCGGATTTCCTGTGGCTAACCAAGAAAAAAACTGGGTTCCCCATGTGTTTTGTGAGAGCTGTGGAATCACTTTACTGCAATGGTCATCCGGCGAAAACGTACACCTTTCATTTGGTACACCAATGTTGTGGAGAGAACCAAGTAATCACGAAAATGACTGTTATTTTTGTGTTACGAAGACTTCGGGTTTTAGTAGGAAAACTAAGTCGGGTATTGTGTATGCCGATGTACAATCTGTTACTAAGCCAATATTGCACTCTAAAGACCTTCCATATCCAGTTTGCCCCGGTGGTTGTAGTAGCACGAGCCAAAATAACCTTGATTTTGACAATGAAAGTGACGTGTCATTTAAATCTGCTGATAGCGATTCAGCGGATTTTTCCCTTGAAGAAAAAACCCCACATTTGATCAACCAAGCCAAATTGAATGATCTCATTAGAGATTTAAAACTTTCAAGATCTAAAGCTGAGCTTCTGGGGTCTCGTCTGCAACAATGGAATTTACTAATATCAGGTACAAAAGTTACATTGGCTAGAAGTAGAAGTAAATTGTATGCAGAATTTTTCAAAAGAGAAGAGAAGTATTGTTTTTGTTTTGATATTCCGGGTCTTTTTAAAGCAATGAACCAAAATTACACTAGCACAGACTGGCGTTTATTCGTCTTAGTATAGTTTGAAAGCTGTTTTATTATATAATGGGAATACAAAACCCTCTATTCCAATAGGCCACGCTGTAAATTGCAAGGAGAGCTACGATACAATGTGTACTCTAATGAAGCTGATTAAGTACGCAGAACACAAGTGGAAAGTTTGCAGTGATCTTAAAGTTGTAGGTTTATTGTTGGGATTGCAGGGTGGATACACCAAATACTCTTGCTTTCTCTGTCTCTGGGACAGCAGGGCCAGAGAGCATCACTATATCAGAAAAGAGTGGCCCATTCGAAACGAGTACATTCCTGGCAAAATGAACATCAAATATCAGTCCTTGGTAGATCCAGAAGACATTATATTGCCCCCCCCCTACACATAAAGTTGGGACTTATGAAAAATTTCGTTAAGGCATTAGACAAAAACAGTGATGCTTTCCACTACTTACAAAAGTTTTTTCCCTGTATCACCGAAGCCAAACTTAAACAAAATCATAAGTGATTCTAAGTTTGATACCTTTTTATCTACGAATAAAAGAGCTGCTTGGAATTCATTCAAGATTGTTATTAAGGACTTTTTAGGAAATAATAAAAGTGAAAACTATAAAGACATAGTGGCTGATTTATTACAAAATTATCACAAGATTGGTGTTAACATGTCATTAAAGATCCATTTCCTGCATTCCCACTTGGATTTTTTTCCGGAAAACTTAGGAAGTATGAGCGACGAGCAAGGAGAGCGTTTTCATCAGGATTTGAAGGCTTTTGAAGATCGCCATCAAGGATATTGGGACGAAAATATGTTGGGAGACTACTGCTGGTCTATTTTAAGAGAAACCGATTCTGAAACCTATAATAAAAAGTCAAAAATTAGTCATTTTTAGTTTATTTCTTATCGTTTTAGTCCATTTTCTTAATTTTTTTCTTTAATAAATAATTTTGAATGTGGACGTAATGGAATTTTTTTAATATTTTTCCTAGACTACCTTTAGATAGATAGATAAAATTCAACAACTTTAAGCTGGGGTATAAAAACCTTGTAAACTAGTGATTGAGTACGGCTATACTCACGTCTAATCGGTATAGGTACCGACTAGTTTCGTTAACTTCGTAAGGTAAACTTCGTTTCTATGACAAGCAAGAGTCTTTTACGAGCTTTTACAACCTTAGGTTTTGACGGTATGGTTTAGTTTAGATTAACACAACATTACCGATAGTACTATACGATATTGATAATGTATATGTCAATTCGGACAATAATTTGTTTAAATTTTATAGAAGATTGTGAATCTAGTGCTTTATTTATGATGGAAGATGAAATGGGAATATTCTCACCCGACTTCACTTCCATAAACGCTTTTCAGATGGCAAAGTAAAAGCGATGGAGAACCCTCTGCTGAAACCTGGCGAGACTTTCGTTTTTGACCCTGAGAAGTATAAAGAAGCTGTCGTGACCCCGTGGTATAGAAACCAAGATCAGCCGCAGGTGAGAGAGAAGACTAATCATTACATTTCAAAATTGGAATGGCGAAACACAACATACGAGTATCACTTATATCACATATTTTTTAATGTTCTGCAGCTAAATGGGAAAAAACTGACCCTTTGTAATTTTGTTCTCTTTGTCTGTCCGTCTATCACAGCAATTTTACTCGGAGTGTATTGGCCTTATATAGATTAAAACTTTTTTTGATTAAAACGACTGCAAAAAAAAACACTGAAAAGTACAAAAGTAACTATCCTTTATTAATCAAACCTACATATACAAGGTGTTACAGAAATACCCTATACTATTGAAAGGGCGTTGACGTACTCATGAAACTGAACAACTTTCCCTAAGCAACATGAGTCGAAATATGAAAAAATATTTTGATCCTCTCATACAAAATGAATGCTCAGCTGATGAAATTAGTATGAGAGATCCAAAATTTTTTTTTCATATTTCGACCCATGTTCCTTGGGGAAAGTTGTTCAGTTTCATGGGTACGTCAACCCCCTTTCGGTAGTGTAGGGTATTATTGTAACACCTTGTATAATAAAATTTTTCAGTAACTGAAATCGGTGCCAAGCCTATTAAATTAGTAGACTTTCTGTTGTTGTATATTGGTTTGGTTCCTTAATGCTTAACTGTCAAATTAATCATATAAACATATTATAACATTGTAGCTGTACTCGCGACTTCGTCCGCGAGGAAAATTTTCCCATGAGTTCACGTGGTTATGGAGGTTACCCGACATACCTTATTGATGGAAGAAAGTTACTTTCTATCGGGGAGCATCCGCCATACTGAATCTATGATGACGTCAAGTGTACAGGAACCTTCTGTGTATCCCGTTTCATTTGATACCTATATTGTTGGAGGTCTTGACTAAAGTTACTTCCTATCGCGAAGCATCCGCCATATTGGATTTATGATGACATCACATATACAGAAACACCTCTCTCTGCATATTCCATTTCACTTGAGAGCCATATTGTTAGTGTTAAACAAAAAACTTATTTTCTATTATGGAACATCCGCCATATTGTATTTAGGGTGACATCATATGTACAGAAACCTTCCCCTGCGTATTCCTTTTAATTTGATACCCATATTGTTGGTGTTGAACAAAGAAGTTATTTCCTATTGTGGAATATCCGCCATATTGAATTTATGATGACGTCACATATATAGAATCCACATGTTATTTTTTGAAAATCAAAGTAGCCTACATTTGTTTTGGGGTACATACTATCTTTACTTTCGTCATAATCGGTTTAGCGGCTTAGCATTCCCTTACAAAGTTTCATCCCCCTTTTCACCTCCTTAGGGGTAGATTTTGGTAAAAAAAAGTATGTTTTTTTTAATAGAAAAGGGTTATCTACCAAATTTCATCTTAATCGGTTCAGCGGTTTGACATGTCCCATACAAAGATAAGTCCCCTTTTTCACCCCGTTAGGGGTAGATTTTTGAAAAAAAGTACCCTATGTCCGTCCCTTGGTGTCAAACTATCTCCATGCCAAATTTCATAAAATCGGTCCGCCTGTTTAGCCGTGAAAACGTAACAGACAGACTTTCGTATTTCTAATATTAGTATGAATGTATATACATGTGAAAAATATACATCATCATCATAAAAAAGATACATCATTTATCCCACATACACATATAATAATATATAGATAAATTGAGAACCTCTTCCTTTTTTGGAAGTCTATTAAAAATAGAGATTGGAATAGCACTCTATACATGTTACTGAGGGATGAAAGATACTTTCCGAGTAGGCGTGGTATAACTTAAGTTTATTTTTTATATGGTAATAACGGGCAGTACGAACCGTCTTTCGGTCTGACATCGTACTCCTTTGCGTAGATGCAGTGCAACGACATGGCACGTCTCGTCTTACACTGCGTCTCATAATTAGCGTGCCTACCTTACTGATCAGAGTTTATCAGTGGCTCTGAAGGTAGATATGCTATTGTGTTAATCTACGCTTAATTATAGATCCGGTTAAAGTTGTCCAGAAGATTCTTATCCGATTTTAAATCATATTATTGTCAGTTTTTGTAATACCAACGTTGAAGAAATCGGATCATTTTGGATCTTATCTGTACTGGTATCCCCAGTTCTTTCTGGTGGCGGAGATCTGCTGGCACTTAAGTCCCGAGTCAGCATTCCCTTCGGCAGCACACAGTAGCTTCCGCGGCTATTATGGCAGCAAGTACGGCGCGCGTCTCACGCAGCCACGCCAGCCGCTCCTAGACGTGGACCACACTAGCGCGCGCCTCAACCTGCTCACGCCCAGGTCAGTCTACTGCTGCATGTATCACACTGCACAGGCTACTACGGCAGCTAGTACAGCGGCAAGATTTAAAAAAAAAAGTAGTTCATGTCCGTCTCCTGATGTCAAACTATCTTCATGCCATGTTTCGTCAAAATCGGCCCGATGGTTTACCCGAAAACGTACCAGACAGACAGACTTTCGCATTTGTAATCATAGTATGGACGTCCATTATGTTTTGAATAACCGTAGTGACGTGTGTCAGAGGTGTAGGTAATTTTGAATAATTTGATACAGTAATTACAAACATATATATATATATATATATATACATACATATATCTGAAGAACTTCCTACTATTTTACGATCCTATCTTCCTACTAATATTATAAATGCGATAGTTTGTGAAGATGGATGTATGGATGTTCGTTACTTCTTCATGCAAAAACTACTGAACGGATTTTGATGAAGCTTTATAATAATATAGCTTATACATCAGAATAACACATAGGCTATAATTTATACGCGAGTGAAGTCGCAGGCAAAAGCTAGTCGGAAATAAAATTAGTCATTGCCTAACGCTGTTTGTAATAGACTCTTGACCCTTGACCACGTGTACAATGTGTGTGTGTGTGCGTGTACCATAGATACGTGAACCGCAAGGGCGTGGCGCTACCCGTGTCATCGGAGCGCACGCGCCGCGCCAAGCGCGACCGCCTCGACCAGAAGCAGATCCTCGTGCCCGAGCTGTGCCGCGTGCACCCGTTCGCCGCGCCGCTGTGGTTCGCCACCGTGGCGCTGCCCTGCGTGCTCTACAGGTGCGAGACTGTGGCCGACCGTGGCCGACCGTGGCCGACCGTGGCCGACCGTGGCCGACCGTGGCCGACTGTGACCGACTGTGACCGACTGTGACTGACTGTGACCGCGCCAGGCGCGACCGCCTCGACCAGAAGCAGATCCTCGTGCCGAGTAAACTGATTCGTGACCGACCCGACTCCGTGACTGACTCATGCACGCGAGCTCTACGAGTGACCAACTGACTTATACCCATACGAACTATACGGCTATTCGACCTTTTACTTATGCTCCCCGAACTCTACGTGTAACGAGTACCACAGTGTAAAAAAAAAATTATTCAAGTAGTGGGCCACCGGCTTTGATGTTTGTGCTGAAGCTGACATCGCAGGACATTACTAGGGTTTTGTCATAACCGAGGTATAACATTTCCCATATAAAGTATCATCCCCCTTTTCACCTCCTTAGGGGTAGATTTTTGATAAAGAAAACAGCCTATATCCATTCTCTAATGGCAAACTAAATAAACTACTATCCATGTCATATTTTATCATTATCCATGCTGGAATTTAGCATTTGTCATACAAAGCTTCATTCCCCTTTTCACCCTTACAAGAGTAGATTTTAACTTTCTATCTTTTGCGCAATCACATGTTCTTACTGTATACCAATCTTCATCAAGATCGGTCTAGCCGTTGCTGAGTTATGAAAGGACATACATACAGACAGACAATTTAAAAAATAGAAGAATTGAAATCATTGGGTATAAAACAAAAATTTATCACAAAATTTGATAAAAAAATTGTAATTACAGTCAAACGCTATAAATTTTTGTAGTAGTGTAGATTTATATCTTTTCCTATTGCCCTTCAGAATCAACGCCCTGCTAATAGCGGATGAGATCAGACGTTCAGTGGCAATAGACGTCGGTCTCGGGATTCCGAAGATAGACGAGCACAATTGCCCGGGCTTTGAGTGGCCGCCGCTAGACTTTGGATGGAGCTTAGCCGAGGTAGTCATTACATAAGTGTTTAACTTCCAACGAAAGGAGGGGTGTTGTAATTTAGATGCTATATCTCTCAGTTGTGTTTATGTCTTCATAGTTCTGAATGGGTGAACAATTACATGTGTTTATAGGGTTTTGTAACCAAAAAAAGCTAAAACGAATCCATTAAAGTTATTTCATGTGTGCCTGTCTGTATGATTTATTCGTCGCCTTTACCGAAACTAGAAATAAAAAAAACGATTTTGTACCATTCGCAAAGCTTTCGATAGCTGCAATTTGGTGAGATATCTGTCTAAATTAATGTTTTTGTGTCCGAGTTCTTATTGCTAAATGTTCAATTTAATTGTTAATCAGGTGCTAAATTCAGACGCTGAGAAGAGTGAAAAGAAGAAAGAGGAAGATGATGGCACCAGTAGAGAAGACAGAGAAGGCGAGTTAGGGTATGTAATATACAAAAATCAATGTTTGTTTGTTCGTATTTTGTGGGCTGCCTTTCCGTTCGGAAATCGGATGATTGCGATGAAATTTGGTATGAAGATAGTTTGAATCCTGAGGAAGGACATAAGCTGTTTTAAAAGACGCGGACTTTAGTTAGTAAGATAATAAAATTACAGGAATTGTAGATAAGCACAATACGCACCACGAAAGATGAGACCTGAAACATCACGTGATTTAATCATCTCTATTTGAGGAAATTTTAACCCCTGTTAAAAGTTGATGTTACACACCCCTGTTCTTAAAAAAGGTGATAAATCGCTTATCGAAAACTACAGACCTATTTCTAAATTATGCCTCTTTGCTAAAATTCTTGAGCGGATTGTATATAACCAAGTTTATACTACGCTAAAATTCTCATTTAGTGATGAACAACACGGTTTCCTGAGGGGGAGGTCCACCACATCTAATCTTATATTAGCTAATGACTTTATATCTGAGGGAATGGAGAATGGGGTCCAGTAGATGTCATCTATACCGACTATAGCAAATGTTTTGACCGTATCGATCACAAAATTCTCTTGCTGAAATTGGCTGACATAGGAATTCACGGAGACTTGTATCGGTGGTTTTGTTCTTATATTGAAAATCGTAATCAGGCAGTGGTGCTTCAGGGTTTCATGTTTAACTCCATTCCTATAACATCTGGGGTACCACAGGGTTCTCTGTTGGGTCCCTTGTTATTTAATATATTTATCAATGATATTACTAATTTCTTCGAAAATTCTAAAATTCTGTTTGCTGATGACATGAAAATTTTAAAAACAATTCTTGATGTTAGTGATGTATATGCCTTACATAGTGATCTGACACGATTCGAGGAATATTGTAACAGCAACAAATTAGATCTTAATATATCCAAATGCTTTTATATTTCTTTTTCACGCAAAATCAATATTATCGATTCTAAATACATTACACACGAACAGGTTCGTACTAGAGTTAATACTATTAGAGATCTTGGTGTAATATTGGATGGTAAGTTATTATTCGATAAACATATAGACAGTATCGTAGAAAAAGCATCAAGAACTCTTGGTTTTGTGTTGAGGATGGCGGCCAATTTTAGCACTATTAAAACTATAAAAATACTATTCTGTGCATTCGTTCGTAGTCAGCTCGAATATGCATCTCCTGTATGGAACCCTCATTACAACCTCTATAAATTTCGTATTGAAAACATACAAAAGAGGTTTCTAGATACCTTGATTGTAAAACTTATCAATATTCCCCTAATTACCAGCAAAGATGTAAACGCTATCACTTTTTGCCATTGCAGGTTCGAAGAGATATACATTCAGTCAAGAAAGTATCGGGAATGGATGATTTGTTTATGGTTCCAAATTCAATTTTTGTTTTTTTTTTGTTGTTGTTAGATTGGCACAACTGTTTTCCATTTTGGCGCGGAGTTTGAGTTGCAACTGTTATTTAGATTAAATACAGTGCTGTTTTTAGTTATATCATTCTAATGTATATTGCGAATTTCATAATGGACAAAAACATCGAACAAAGAGTTTGTTTTAAATTTTGCATCGTCAATGGAATTTCGTGTTCGGAGTCACTAAAAATGTTACAGAAGGCTTACGGTGAATCGACTTTATCAAAAACACGTGCTTATGAGTGGTACAAAGCGTTGAAAAGCCGTCGAGATGTGATGGAAGATTTACTTCGCTCTGGTAGGTCATCGTCTGCAACTGAAGTTAACATCCCAAAAGTGAAGGAAATAGTGGCTGAAAATCCTCATTCAAGTTTGAGAGAGATAGCTGCCGAACTTTCTGTGTCTCGCGAGTCGATCCGTACTATTTTAAATAACCACTTGGGTATGAAACATGTTGCCGCTCGGCTAGTCCCAAAAGACCTGAATTTTCTCCAAAAAATCAATCGCATAAGAGTCGCTGAGGACATGCTAGAACGAGTCAATTCCGATCCAACATTCATGAAACGCATTGTTACTGGTGACGAGACGTGGGTTTACGAGTTTAACATGCAAACTAGTCCACAAGCTTCGGAGTGGCGCCTTCCAACTCAACCGAAACCGAAAAAACCATGCCAAAGTCGATCAAAGGTCAAAGTCATGTTGACTGTTTTCTTTAACTATCGCGGTGTTGTGCACTCGGAATTCTTACCAGAAGGTCAAACGGTAAATAAAGAATATTATTTGGGCGTTATGCGGCGTTTAAGAGAGCAAATTCGACGAAAAAGGCCAGATTTGTGGAAAAAAAATTCTTGGATTTTACACCACGATAATGCGCCTTCGCACAAGGCCATCATTGTGAACGAATTTTTGACCAAAAACTCAACAAATACCATCGACCACCACCTCAACCACCTTATTCACCAGACATGGCTCCAGCCGACTTCTTTCTGTTTCCTAAACTCAAATTACCACTTCGTGGCACCCGTTTTCATTCGGTAGAAGACATAAAGGAGAATTAGCGGCGAGCACTGAACTCAATTCCT
Organism: Zeuzera pyrina; assembly: GCA_907165235.1. Taxonomy (NCBI): domain Eukaryota; kingdom Metazoa; phylum Arthropoda; class Insecta; order Lepidoptera; family Cossidae; genus Zeuzera; species Zeuzera pyrina. Next base: position 7,609,152 of record OU015647.1, on the reverse strand, counting down.
GAAAAAGCGTTTAAAAAATGTTTTGATGATTGGATGATTCGTTGGCGTAAATGTATCGTTTCTGAAGAAGCACACTTTGAAGGTGATAAAATAAATTTGGATGAATAACTAACATTTCGTGTATTATTAATCTTTTCCCGGTACTTTCTTGACAGAGTAGTATACAACGTTTGTTACTTTTTTTAAATAGCTAATGGAATGGTTGACTGTTCTGATTTGTTGAGTAAAATATGTTTAAGAACTTCACAGATAGGCCTCAGGAATCGCTCTATTCTGTATGTACCAACGGCTCGCACTAACTATAGGATTAATACTTTTATGTTGAGAACATCTAACAAAATTAACAGATTGCCTAGCGATATGGACTTCTTCCACACCAGCATCACAACAGTTAAACTCATTCTTAGCACAGCTTATCTAAAATAATATGTAAATGAACTATTCAAGCACAGTTATCTCACAATGTAAAAAGTATTTATCATTATATTTATTTCTTCTCTCTTGCTATTGTGTTCTGCTTTTTTCTTTTTAGTTTTGTTAAACGGGCACTGCAGTATGCATTTTTATTTTATACCATAAGTGGAGCTTTTTAATTAGTATTGTTTTTATTTATAGTACAGTTACAAAGTTATATAATATGAAATATCTGTAAATCTCCCTTAAAAAGTAAAACTACGTGTCATTGAAATTTTTTTTTATTTTATTTGTTTAAGCTATTAATATAAATTATAGTGACAGAACAGAAACAATAAGCCAATTATAGGTTTCCACATGTAGACTTATGGTCTAAATGGGTCACTTTTCAACCGACTTCCAAAAAAGGAGGAGATTCTCAATTCGGTTGATTTTTTTTTTATGTTTGTTACCTCATAACTCCGTCATTTATGATCCGATTTGGAAAATTCTTTTTTTATTTGAAAGAATACACTTCCAGATTGGTCCCATTGAAATTTCATTGATTTTGAACCTTCGGTTTCGAAGATACACCAAATACCGCGACCTGGTTATAACCTTTATTCGTTTATATTGATGATTCTCTTGCATGTCGTTTGTTAACTATCGTTGTCCCCACATGATATAATGGTAGTAGGGAGAAGATATAAATTCAGTCAGTAGAGTCAGTCTTTTGGCGGACAGAGAAATGGCTGGTGGCTGTCGTCTTCGGATTGTAAGAATACTGCTAGGGTGTAATTATGATGCAACCTTTACACTGTGCTTTATAACTGATTGATATGATATGATATTGATGATATTGATTATGGCCATAATGGGCAATAATATCCCATGTTCGATCTGTTCGCATCTTTTATTGTGAAAGCTCATGGTTTATACTCTTCAATAGAATGGAAGTTAACACATTGCGCTCCAGAATTAGAATACAAACTAATTGTAGACCTGCATTAGATATTTATTTAGGCCAAGGTCACTCAAAAGGGCAAAATAAAAAATTTTTATTAAAAAAATTAAACCGACTTCAAAAAAGAACACTGACTATCCTTATAATAAACTTGATAACTTGAAATAACTATCCTTTACTAATCAAAACTTAAGTACAAAAATAACTTTATAAATACGATACAAATACCCATATCATTAAATGTGACAGTTACTGAAGTTGGTGCCAAGCCCACCAAACTAATAGACTTTCTGTTGTTGCACATTGATTTGGTATTTGTATCGTATTTATAAAGTTATTTTTGTACTTAAGTAACTAAAATTCTTTGTAAGTATTATGTTTGCTTAATTAAGTGCTTCATATTGTAATATTATCTGTAAATCTTTATCGTAATATTTGTGTTTGACCTAATTAGAGAAAAAGAAGAAAAGGAAAGACTAGAGGGGTATAAGGAGGAAGAGAAGAGTGAAGAACTGAAAGAGAAAACGCTTAATGACATATTGCAGGAGAAGGAGGCGACGGAGCCCGTAAGTATAACATTTGTGCTTTGCGGGTTTATAAAGAAACCCGAGTTTTGAAAAAATACCTAGGAGTTTGATGAAAGTCTGGGTGTTGACAGAATCAACATTTGATTTTGTCACAACTTGTAGGGAATCCAGTGATTTAATTAAAATGAGAGCATTGAGATGACACTAGACTTCATTGGACTATAGTGTTAATTAACTAGTCTAGTATTTTCTTAAAAACACTGAAGAATTTTCTGACGGTTAGGACAAATCAAATTTCTATTTCCTTTTTTATTAAACTACTTTGATTTAAGATTAGGACAACTTCAAAATTATAGCATATTTTAAACTCCTGCGATAGAGATTAGCTTAGTATGGGTACAGATTACTTTGGTATGGGGTCACTGTAAAACACATTTTTTAAACGGAATTGTAACCTAATAAATTAATTTCATTTTAGCACATTTCCAATTCATGTCAGCTCATTTCATTTTATTTCGGTTCATTTCATTTCATAGCAGATAGTGATACAATCGTCGGAATAATGAATAACATTGGACCACTCAACGTATAGAGACGGAATATCCGACCATCGTTCTCGCCACTGCTCAGCTTTTTGACAATAATGAATATCAACTCTCGCTCTTATTAAAACAGTACATAACTTGATAACGATCTTGTTTCCGCAAACCGATGTCCAAAGCGCCTATTTTGCGTGTGGGTAGGATCGACTATTCGTACCATCCTAGCTCCTCCAAAAAGCCCAGCACCTTCTTAATGTTGGTGAAGGCTTCTGGGAGCGATCTTGGCATGCCAAAATGTTTCGCCTTGTAGATTATAGTCACCGCTTATATAGCCACCGCTTCCCGTTCCAGCAAAACGTTGGTGGTTGTTTCTTCTGCCTCTAAGCACCCCCTGCAAAGAGGACTGCTAGTAACACCTATGTTAAGATGTTTGTTATGTGGACCATGTCCACAATACATTACTAATACTGGACCTGTGTGTATTCCGATTTCTCTGTACACTCCGATAGGTATTTAAATACTTGTGTAATGGCTTACTGTTCTATTCGCTGGTGTGGCAAAAACAGCAAAAAATTAAACTAAAACAAACTCAAATTCATTTCATCGATAAGTGACAATAAATACACAATTTTTAAATTCCTTTCGTTTATTTTAACACGGGTCAAGTTAAACTGGACAGGACTGGACAACGGACTACGAATTTATGGGCTCTATGACATGTATCTATAAGTCTCGTTTCACTTTAGTGCAAGCTCTGTTACAGTATCTCAGTCTATTCATACCAGAGACGAAATATCGGACCATCTTACTCACCATTGCTCAGTTTATTTACACCAACAAATATGAACTGTTGCTCATATTAAACCGTACATAACCAATACTGCACATGTGTGTACATCTGTGTACATTCCGAGAGGTATTTAAATATTTATGTAATGGCTTATTGTTCTATTCGGTGGTGTGGCAAAAACAGCAAAAAATCAAACTATAAAACATAACGCAGTAACCGCAACAGTTTTTAGACGTTAATTGTTTCATACAAAATAAATGACATTGCCACTCTATAGTGTGTGCTCCATGATTCATACACACACGCGTATATTCGTAGAAAGCTAGTACGGGGTTTGTATGTGTGCGCGCTAATACGCACGCGCCGTGGCACGCACACTACGGTAATATTTTGGGCGAATACGGGCAATTATTGTAGCGCCAGTCGGGCTTGCACGCGACGCAAACATGTGGCCTCTTTCGTTTGTCTATAATTTGTTCTTGTCTATAATTGGCTGTCGCATGCTGACTGCAAATTAAGCAACTTGCAATCAGCATGCGACATTAAAATATCGCGCGATATCTGCTGTCAGAACGAGAATTTGTATAATGTAATCCGTGTTGTGTTGTGGCGCTATGTCACCCGCTAAAAGTGCATTTTACGGTCAAGGCGCAATAAACACGCAATCGATTTACCAATTTTTTATTACAATTAGTCACCGGTCGTACAGTGATCGCATGGCTGTCGCTGTCTGCAAATTTTTAGGTAATAACCCCGCCGGTTACCTAAAATTAAATGACCTAAAAATTTGCAGACAGCGATAGCTACGCGATCACTAATGTTATAAAAAATTGGTACCATGTAAAACGATTGCGTGTCTATTGCGCCATGACCGTAAAATGCACTTTTCAATTACAATTCAATTACAAACTCTATAATGAAGTTGCCATTAAATATGATTGTCTGGACATATTCGATCCCAGACACGTTGTATTTAGGAATATAATAAAAAAAAGAGTTCAATTATGTTAAGCCTCCATACTGTTTTTGTTTCCAATTTCTCATAATATTTATCTATTTTCTGTTTTGTACCACTTATATTTTTTTGTGTCTATTGTGATAACCATTATTATTGTTTTGTTTGTATTTTAGATTTATCTATCTGTGTGTACATGTTTTGGATTGCATTCTTGGTCTAAACTTTTTAAGCATTTTTTTTTCTTTAAATTTTATATGATTGTTGTCTGTTGTGTATACCTATTGAATAAAAAAAAAAATTCTCGTTTTGACAGCAGATATCGTGCGATATTTGGATGTCGCATGCTGATTGTAAATTAGGTAATAAGCGCGCAGTTTATAATAATAATTGAATGATTTTGTTCAATAACATACGTTATTCATTGCGTCAAAATAATGCATTTTATAATCTATTATTGTAATAACAGTCAACACTAATAAAAGCGGCCGAGATTTTGTTAAAGATGACAGTTTTTGGCGGGATTTTGTGAAGAACAGTTGGGCGCTTATTTTAATTATTTACAAGTTGTTTCCATTGGATATTGTGATGTAAAATTGGCGTAGTTTTGCGTTCCAAGTGTCTACGCTATTGTGCAATATGTTTGTTAAAATAAGTGCTTATTTAGTAGTGTGATGTTGAGATTTTATCAGTGGTCTAATCTGTTCAGCGGATATATTTGTAGAAATATTATTTGTTTCAATATATTTGTCGCCAGAAACTCCAAGAAACATTAAAATGTATTACGTCGACATTTCAATAAAATAATAAGAGTAATGTATCTATTTATTACTGAAGACATCGGCTGTGTGGGCATAGATCCCTTTGCTTTCGATTGAATCGTACAAAAGGCAGAGATGGGAACTTAATATGAATTTCTTTTTCAGGGGTTCGAAATAGGGACGTGGAGCAACGATATGGCGTATTCTATACCTGATTCTACAGAATACGACGAATGTATGGAACCACTGCCACCAAATTTGACTTTCTGCACATCAGCATCAGGTAACGCCATCTTCTTTGAATGGCACCGTCGCGATTTTAATTATTGCCGATGTCACGTAGGGGCGTTCCAAGTGGTGTACACGTCAAATCGATAAACCTCTATTTAATTTCTCATAATTTTTTGTGTAATAAATTTCCATTTGTTCAACTTATTTATATTAACGTAACCAATCCCAAATGCTTTGGCTGCGACAGCGCCTGGATTTAAACTAACATTATAATGAGAATATTTTTTATTGTTTGTTTGTAATGGATAAACTCAAAAACTACTAAACCGATTTCAAAAATTCTTTCACCTATAGAAAGCTACATTATTAGCGAGTAACATGGGCTGTATTTTATTTATAAAAAAATATATACGCGTGCGAAGCTGGGGCGAGTCGCTAGTAGCTCATAAGATTATCATAACCCATAGCTTTTGGCGTGTGGTAGGATCTTGTGAGAAGTCAGTCCGAACCGCTATTACCATCATCTAACTCGAAAATCCTGCTGCCAAAGCAGTGCTTGCGCTGTTACGGTGTAGATTCATGTTCAAATTCATCGATATTATTGAAGCGTCGTTATCGAGTGTGAAAATATCGATGTTTTAAAATCTATATAATGTCCCCAAATCAGTACATCGATTTTGTGAACAAAAATATCGAAAACGAATTTTACACAATTGTTTCTTGTAAAAATTAAATTGAGAATTGAGCTTATGTAAGCCGTCGAAGTATATTTATTTTGCAAAAATCTCGTATTTAAAAACGACTTCAAATTTCAATTTGTTACACATTACGAACTTTAGCGAACGAAGCGTTTTGTGAAGTTATTGGTGCCGACATCGATCTTTTGTTTAGTTACTGTAAGATTTTGCCTGTGCCTAAGCAATTTCAATATTCTTTATTAAAATTTTATAATAATAATAAGAGTCGATCACTATCCATACTAAATGTCAATAACACAAAATTAACATGTAGTATAGCTGCACATAAGTATCATGTACCCAGGCACTGTAATTTTTATGGCACAAGAGTGGCTAGTTATATGGTCAGTAAACTACTAAATGATTTGCCTTCTAATATACTAAAATTATTTTATACTAAAAAATTTACTGCTATGATCAAAACATACTTCTTTTCTAAAAAAAACATCCTGTAACTGAGAGTTGCATCTGTGTTGATTTTGTGTTAAAACCCGGTTTTATTTCTTGCTGAGTACTCGTTGCACACCTATGTTTAATCTAATCAGGTGCAGTAGGAGTCAAACGCGGACCTAGTTATCATAAAAAAAAATGTCTGTTGGTATTAGATTGTATTAGTTCTCATTGGTGGTGCGACATCGCGCGAGGTAATCAATCCCAGTAACATTGTAAATCTAACATTGTAAATCTACCCACATAAACTACCTTGGAAATAGATGTAATAATATCTTGTTTATACGCGCGTGGTCGTACGTGCCTTTGAGGAATATGTATGTTAACCAGATTTGGTACATATAAACCCTACCGGGTTTAAAGTATTTTTATGCTAGATGTCACTAAAACGCTTTTGCATTTCATGTTTCTATTTGGGAACAAAATATTGATGTTTTTATTTCGGTATTTATCGATAAGTAAACGTCAACGTTTACTTATCGATATTGATATCGATGTCAAAATCGATGTTTTTGTAATATCGCTCAATCCCTACGTAAATGTCCATGGTCCTTAGTCTACTTGCCATCAAGTGGAATTTCGGTATTTATCGGACGTCAACGTTTACTTATCGATATTGATATCGATGTCAAAATCGATGTTTTTGTAATATCGCTCAATCCCTACGTAAATGTCCATGGTCCTTAGTCTACTTGCCATCAAGTGGACTGTTGCTCGTTCGTCTTCCCAGTTGTAGAGTAATACTAAATTATTTTTACAGGTGGAACGAATTGGTGCGATCCAATAGAGAAGCCCAAAAACCAGTTTCAACCGTCCCGTATCTATTCGATGGCTGACAGCGACTGTTCGTACATGTCTAGGTAATTATTTTGTGAAGTTATTTTGCTATGTCAGTCATACTCAAAATATGCTCTGCGGAGTCCCGGCGCTCCGTAAGGCCGTTACGAGCTCCGCCAAAATAATATCAACCAAAAGAACATCGACATCAATGACATTCATTCCATACAGGCACAGAGATCTGCCTACCCTGACAATTTAAATGGATGTTATTTCAAATTCACTGATTGTGTGACCCCAAACTAAGCAGTAAGCTTGTACTATGGGTACCACACAACGAACTCTGGGAGAGTTCCCAGTAACACCCAGACTCCAAGCCAATTTAGAAAAGTTCATTTCCTAAGTTGACCTGACCGGAAATCGAACCCGGGACCCTAAGCTTGGTAAGCAGATGCATATGCCACTGCGCCAACGGGCCAGTCATCATCGGGCCATCAAATTAAACAACGATTGTTTAAAAATAGCGCCATCTAACATCACCGTTCTTCCATGCTTCATCTGTTCGTAATCGTATTTCGTATTTTTACATTGCTGTATTTTATTCTCTCAATCATGCCATCTATCGATAAAAAATATGCGCTATATAACTTATCCGCGGAGACACGTCGGCCCGTGCCTACAATCACGCACACATGTTTACATTTCACCTATCAGTACACGAAATAATCTTTCAAATGTGGGCTATTTTTCAATATGGCGTCAAAAGTAAGTAAATTCGAGGCTGTTCCCTATTTAATTTTTTTTAATATTTTCTAAATAGCATAAAACAATGTCGCTGTCAGCGTCTTTCTGTTTCTCCGCTTGCTTCTTCTAAACCACGCAACGGATTTTGATACGATTTTCACTATCATTTAGAGAATTTCTTCTGAAAGGTCTGTGTGTTAATACATGCATATTTTATTCCTTCCTCGAGTCTGGGTGTTTATGTATAATATCTATGTATTTACAAAAGAAAAGTATGTAAGTAGTATATCAGTTGTCTAGTACCCATAACACAAGCGCTGTGCTGCTTACTTTGGGACTAGATGGCGCTGTGTCAAATGCCCCAGTATATTGTTATTATTATTATTTATAAAAAGTAAAGAAAAGTCGAAGTATTGTTATCCGGAGCGAAGCGTAGTATTCTGGAGTTCCTAGTGTATTTCTAATTTTTATTTTCTAATTCTCTAGCGCGCAACTACAACCGCGCCGCCCAGATAATCAACCAGTAACATTTTTCATGCAATATTTTCGTTTAACCTCTTTGATCTCGAAAGCACTAAGGAATAATATTCGTGTTCCTTATTCGAATTCGTTTCTGTCCTCTACGAAAGTCTTTAAGCGACTTTTTGGCGGGAACGGGAGAAGTGAGGTTGTCACTTTATTTAGGTTTTCTATTTTTTATATTTTTGGGAGTTTTAAAGTACAAAAGTGATAGTATATTGTGTTTCAAGTTCTGTGTAAGTGAACAGGATGGAGTAGGTCTAAATAAACATGTGTAGCTGAAGTTCTCGCGCTCTTCCAAGAAGTCCTTTATAACTTCAGTAAAGCCTATTATCACTTTACTGGAAGAGTTTTACGATAAGAAAGTTTTTTCTTTACTTTTCTTTCTTTCTTTAAATTTACTTGTGATTCTACTTATTAATACGTGACATACAAATGCGCTAATCTGTGCGCCATGCCATAAAGAAAAAAAAGAGTCTAAGCGAAAACACCTATTTTGGTCTCACACGAAGGTCCAATAATTGTTTTTCGAATAGATGGAATGAAGACTAAATACATACATACATATTGTCACGTTGTATCCTTGACGGGATAGTGACAGACATATCTGATATTATTTGTAAAGTAGATAGATAGGTAGAATTTATTTGTGCTTTTTCGCACCCTGCCGTACTCTATTTCTTATTTCGTTTATAATTTTACTAAATGTATATATTTTGATTGACTTATCATATTTATCTTTAGAATAGTGTCGTATGTTTGTGGATTTAAAAAATATTACATATTTGGTATTCGAAGTTTAAAAACCTACCTTATTCTATCAATAAACTAAAAAACAAAACATTTTATAACGAACTGTCAATGTTAAAACGCTCCATATTGTAATAAAATGAGTCTGATAGTACATGTGCCTTAATCATTACATTTAACACTTATGACGCCACATTAGTACATTGCACCCGCGTGAAGTTAGGGCGAGTCGCTAGTAGAAAATAAATAAATATTTGTAGCCGGTCAGTGCCAAGTGCCAGTTCGCACAGTATCGTGATCAGTCACTTGTTACTCACCAACCAATAGCTGTCATGCTTGTTAAACTTTCAACAGATGGCGTTAATGACAGATGTAATAATAATAATAATAATAAATAAGCCATTTATTCCATATTTCTAACTTACATTTTAAATGTTGTTAGCGAATTGTGAGTAAGTTTGCTTAAATTATTGTTAGTAAGAATTAATATTTTTGATTGAAATATGGACCCCTCTTTGGGTAAAGGCCTCCTCCATTTCCTTCCAAAACTCCCTATCTGTGCCTGAATTCACCCATTCATTTCCTGCTACCTGAATAATATCATCAGCCCACCGCCTTATTGGTCTGCCTATGTTTCTTTTTCCTTTTGGGCCTTTCCATCGCGTGGTTTCGATAGTCCATCTTTTGTCTGTGAATCGTGAGATGTGCCCGGCCCACTTCCATTTGAGTGTGAGTGCATGGATAAGAGCGTCAGTGGTTTTCGTCCTTTGTCTGATGTTCACTTTTTTCACTTTATGTATTTTCCTTATCTTTAACATGCTCCTTTCCATTGCTGTTTGAGTACGTTTAATTTTTTGTTTTACTTTGTCTGTGAATATCCAGGTTTGACAACCATATAGTAAGCATGGTAAGAGACATGTATCGAAAACAACTTTTTTCAAATGCAGGCTATAGTTTCCTTTCAGTATTTCCTTAAGTGACCAAAATTTCTTCCAAGTTATGCTAATTCTTCTTGTTATTTCCTCTTCATTGTTAGATTTGTTAAATGATAATTGCTTTCCCAAATATATGTAATCCTTGACATATTCTATTTTGTTTCCATTTATTTCGATGCGCCTTTTGTGATTGTTAGTCATTATTTTGGTTTTATTTACATTCATTTCTAAACCAATTTTAGAACTTTCATCATCAAGTGATCTCATCATTTCCTCTAGGTCCTTAGAGGTTTCAGCAATTATGACTATGTCATCAGCAAACCTTAGATGGTTTAGGTAGCATCCATTTACTAACACCCCCTTGTTTGACCAGTCTAGTTTCTGGAATATATTTTCAAGCACTGCAATAAAAAGCTTTGGCGACAGAGGGTCTCCCTGTCTGACTCCTCTTTCTATGTTCATTTCATCTCCTCTGGTATCTAGTTTTACTTTGCTCTTACTGTTTGCATATATATATTTTAAGATGTTAATATATTTTTCGGCAACGTCTGAACATTGCAGTGCATTCCATATTGAGTAGTGGCTGATGCTGTCAAAAGCCTTACTGTAGTCAATAAAGGCCAGATACAGAGGTCTGTTATACTCTCGGTGTTTTTCTATAATTTGTTCTAGTGTCTGTATGTGGTCCAATGTGCTAAAACCTGATCGGAAGCCGGCTTGCTCTCTTGGTTGTAGTCGATCGATATTATGTGTTATTCTTTCCAAAAGCAAAGATGAAAATAATTTGTATATGCTTGCTAGTAGGCTTATGGGTCTGTAATTCCCTATATCCAAGGGGTTTCCTTTTTTGTAAAGCAAAACTATGTCTGATGTGCACCATTGTTCTGGTACTGTTTCTGTGTCCAGCACTATGTTAAATAGATATGCCAGATGGCGAATCAGAATAGGTGCTCCTATTTTAAGAACTTCATTACATAATCCATCTGAACCGGGGCTTTTTTCAGTTTTTAGTCGCTTTATATGTTTGTAAACTTCTGACTCTTCAATTGGTTTAACATAATCTGTTCCATCGTTGCTTCCTCTTTGTATTTCAATTTCATTGTTATTTCTTTTGCGATATAAATTCTTGTAGAAGTCTGTTGCATGGTGTATTATATCTTTTCTTGATTTTGTTTCTTCTGACTTTTGTTCCAGTTTTTGTATCCAAGTTTTGTGTGTCATTAATTCCCTATATGCTCTTTTGGTACTTCTAAAGTTCTTGATGTTCCTTGTAATGATTTCATGTCTATAGTTTCTGTAATCTTTCTTAATTGATTTATTGGTTTCTCTATATATTCTACTGAGTTCGTCTCTTATGTCTTTAGTTTTATTCTTTATTCGTAAAAGTTCAGTGCGCCTTTTTATTAATTGGTCTGTGTCTTTGCTGAATATTTTATGTTGTTCTACTCGAATTCTATTTCTTGAGTTTAGACTGTTCATTATGCCCTTTTCCAAGAAATTATAATAGGTTTGGATATCGGTTGATTCTATTTCTTCATTTCCCATGTGTATTTGTAAATTTTCTAGGTAGCTTTTGATCTCAACTTCTGTCTTCGGAATATTAAGTGGTGTTACGAAGTTTTTTCTGCTCTTTTTTGGTCGGCTTAGAAGTAGTGTTGCTCGCAATGGTCTATGATCAGAAGCAAATTGTATATTGTTTAGTATTTCAACATTTAGTATTAGTTTCGGGTTGTTTATCATTACAAAATCAATTTCGTTCTTGGTTTTCTGATCCGGTGATATCCAAGTCCATTTACGGTTTCCCTTTTTCTTAAAAAATGTGTTCATTATAGACAGTTTATGTTGATAAGCATAATTTATCAGACGGTCACCTCTTTCGTTACGTTCTCCGAAACCATATTTGCCCATGACTGGATAGTGGTCCGTTTTGGGAGAACCTATTTTTGCGTTGAAATCCCCTATTACTAGGACTTTCTCATCAGCTAGTGCATGAGCGGCCTCCATATCTTTATAAAACTGATCGATTTCAACTTCAGATGATCTTTCTGTAGGCGCATATGCTTGTATTATAGAAACAGAGAAACACTCAAATTTTAGTTGCAAAAGTGCCACTCTTTCAGAAATTCCTGTAAAGTTACTTATGTTATTTTTATATTTTTTCTTGATCAGGAATCCCACCCCGTGTAAACCCTTGGTGTGACCAATATAGCAAAATATGTAATCATGGTATTCTTCAATATTACAGCCCATTTTTCTGACTTCTGAGAGTCCTAAAATATCACAGTTAACGTTTTTTAAGGCATAATTTAGTTCAAGGTATTTTTCTGTAGATGCTAATGATCTTACATTAAAAGTGCATACTTTCAGGGTTTCATTTTTGTTATTTTTAGGTGGAGGGTAGTGGTCTGATTCCCCACGAGGACCAGTCGGCTTGGGGAATGTTTCATTTTTAATGTTATTTATTATTTGCTTATTTGTTGTTTTGTTCCGGTGGCTGATGGTTTTATCCTATGCTTTCCGTGCAGGTGGCAGGGTTTCAGTAGGCAGAGAGTTGCTTCTATTCCTCATTATGTCGAATGCATTAAGTCTATATGTTTTTGCTGTTAATTGTTGTTTACGAGGGTGTTCTGTTGTGTTAGGTGAGGTTGAAAGGTCTCTTTTACGCTTCTCATTTCCCATTTTTCCCTCTTTGACGACTAGTTTGTCGTAGTCTATGAATGCATAATTGCCTTTCTCCCTTTCTTCTTTGAGTTTTGGTTGTAGTTCTCTCCTTTTATCGAGAACTTCTTTCGGATAATCTTCAGAAACATATACGTTTTTTAATTTCTTTTTATTCTTCACAATCTCAATTTTCTTCCAGTTGTTAACAAATGATATAAGTACCGGTCTATCTTTTCCATTTTCCATGTTACTTTTGCCAATTCTATATATAGTGTTTATGTCTCTATTTTCAATAAATATGTTCAAATCATCTTTAATTTTCTTTTTTATTACTTCCATTAGACTAATAGACGAGTTTTCACTTTCTTTTATTCCGTATAAAATAATGTTGTTTAATCTTCTATGTTTTTCAAGGTAGTATATTTTTTCTTTCAGTATTTCATTTTCTGATCTCAATTCCTGTATTTCCCGTGCAAAAGGTACTAGTTTCTCATCTAATTGTGCTATTATGTCTTTCGTTTGGTTTGACATCTCAATTTTTATTTGATCAAATAATTTTTGGAGGTTATCCATTCTGTGTTGATATTTTGCGTGGAACGAAACGTTGTTTTGTGAACGCAACTTTATTAAAGCTATAAGGTTGGTATGAAACAAGTTGCAAGATATTTGGCGTGGCAACACTTTACACTGACGTCTTTTGTCGATGTCAGTAATTGTAATTAATCTACTTAATATTTCGTTAACTGATAACCTTAAAATTTCTTCGATTTTTGTTTTCTTGAAAATGGTGCTGGTGACACAGTTTCTATTCAGTTTTTTTCTTTTTTAATGCACTGTAGCACGTTGTTTACGAGATTTCAGTGTTCTTGCACAAGTTGGAGATGTACACACACAGTTTTTGGATCGAAAAGCGGAGCTCAATGACAGATGTATGAAAAATAAAGCTTTTTAACGAAGACATAAATTTTAAACTATTTTTTTATTTCTCTACTAATGTGGGGAATATAGCCTTTGAAATGATCTCTAAATCATTAATTTTGATGAAGTAATAAAAAAGATATGGCGCACCGACAAATTCTTTGAGAAATAATAATCCATCCTATACTATGTACAAACTGTAATACGAGGAATATTATATATATATATTCATAACTGCGTCCTCGAAAACAGCTCTTAACGATTTCGATGAAATTTATAGTACTTATAGGGGTTTACGAGGGCGAAACATCGATCTAGCTAGGTTTCAATTTTGAGAAAATTCGTTTGCTCCGTGTTCTCACGAATTAAAACTTGTAGGCGAAACATGATTAGTAAGCAAAATATGATCGGTAATTTCGCGACAAAGTCTACCTTTTCAGTTTACCTTCTCAGCACAGTGGCTAAAGCGTAGGTTTAGCAGCCCGAAGAGCGCGGATTTGATTCCTTCAATGTGATCAGACTTTTTTTTTAATTTTTTGATCCGAGCAAAGGTCAGTCGCCCAGGTACTATTATATAAATCTTAGTATTTATATAATACTGACTGCCAGTTGTTATGTATGCGAACAAGGGACACAACTAATGTCAAGGCTAGTTAAATGCACACTCAATGGGCAACGAGAATCAGGGGACTAGGAGCTCACTGCAATTTTAAAAATTTCAATTTCAAAAATTACTTTGTCATTTCATAAATATTTCTTTACCTTTTTCACTGACAAATTATTCGCAAAATTATAAGCATAATTCCTGCTAAAGTGAATATCAAAAAAATATTCGAATATTCGCGAATGCGAGTGGCGGACGCGAATGTTCGCCACGTCACTAATTTGTGGATGTTTTTTAAATATCTTTCGCCCAAGGCTTGAAACTTATTGACAGTGTTACGCCTCGAAATGAAGCAACCTCAGGAAATTCAGGAATTTGTATGGCATTGCAGCACGAATTGGATCGGCTCGCCCGGTGAAATACCACCCTCTCACAGAATATCGGCGTGAGATACCAACATCTATTGCTGTTGTGTTTCGTTCGTAGAGTGAGAGTGCCGGTGGCCGTGATCGCTTTCCATCAGGCGACTCGCTTGCTCGTGTACCTCCTCTTTTATAAAAAATAATCCAAACGCGGGTATATATAAGGGGGGTTTAGGGGCCCGGACTCCCCCTTAGCCTACGCTTATATTCCCCGAGGAGTCACCTTTTGTATCCGTACTAACGAAATATTACACAATCGGATATGTTTATGTAATTTTTAATGAATTGATTTCATTGGCGTTTTGAACTGTCTTTTTAGGCTGTGATTTGATAGGTAATAATTAGTTTGGAAGCTATAGATAGTTACGTCAGTGATTCTAAATATTATCAGTCTTCTGTATCTGATCTCTAGAATATCGTGAGGATGCTTCATTAACATCATTTATAACTTTTTGCAGTGATTTCGACACGGACGATTCAGATCTGAACTCGGAAGGGAGCGACGAGGACACGGATACCAGTGGTTTCTGCAGCAGCAAGAACTCGAATGGTTAATATTGATTAAATTCACATTCAACCTCATGATACTAATTAACCGGCATGCTTATTGTCTCACACGGACACGAATGGAAGTTACTTATAGTACTTCTATTTTGCTTGCACAAAATATTATATACGAAATTGTATTCACTAGACTTTAAGTAGGAATACCAGGAAAATGAATGTAAGGAAAATGCGTGCACACGGTTTGAGTGTTATATTATAAGTTTATAAAACAAAGGTACGATTAAATTTCATGCATTAAAAAAGTACAATGACGTTCGGGCATCTTCGTCTTTACTCGTTAAATTGGCGCGAACACTTATTACCATACTTGCAGTCACCATGCGACAGCCAGATATTGCGCGATATCTGCTGTCGAAACGAGAATTTGTATAATGGCGCTATATCTACTGCGAAAAGTGTTTTCGATCATGGCGCAATAGACACGCAATTGTCATACACGATACCAATTTTTTATTACATTTAGTTACCGGTCGCGCAGTGATTCGCGTGGTTGTCGTTGTCTGCAAAATTTTAGGTAATAACTCTACGGGTCTATATCGTGTTAGTACATCAAGGCCTTAACTCCTTTTTTTCCGACTTATCGACCGGATTGCACCGGCCTTGATCGCGGGCAGATATTTGCGCGTCCATTTCACTCAATCAAGGGTAATTGCAAATAATCTCATCAATTCTTAAATCTCAATTAAGGGTAGAAGCCGACTTGTTTCTCCTTGATTAGTCTCTTGAACAACCACTGAAGTATAGCGAAAACTATTGCAATTTTGTTAAAAGTTAATTTAATGTATTAATAACATTTTCGAGTAATTTTTGTCATGCAGTTGATCCACTCATATTTTAATATTATGTACGAGTATTCAGAATTAATTGAAAAATACTAATAACCTTATTTTTAGTTATTAGGTATGATGGTAGGAATTTTGAACTAAGGTACAAAATTCCTATCCTAATTGGGGATAATGTTTAGTACAACATTTTATTATTACTATTTTTAAATTGACCCTGTATACAAGAATTGCTTATTTAAAGTAATATAATTTTTATATAAATTATCTTACAAGGAATTTAATTTTATGTAACACAACATGTTTATATGAGTTTCTATTTCGGCTGAAACTGTGACCGAGCTTGTACTTACTTCAAAGTACTTCTGAGTGTCGACTATCACAATTGAAATTATAATTGGCCCACCAAAATCATAATTGGCCATCAAAATTATAATTGGCCCAACAAAGTTATAATTGGCCACCAAAATTATAATTGGTCCACCAAAATTAAAATTGGCCCACCAAAATTATAATTGACCACCAAAATTATAATTGGCCCACCAAAATTATAATTGGCCCACCAAAATTATAATTGGCCACCAAAATTGTAATTGGCCCACTAAAATTATAATTTGCCCACCAAAATCAACTTCAAGATATGTAGTATGAGATAATTAGTCAAACCCCTATATGCTGTATTTTCTCTGAAAAATCTATATGAAAAACTTCGATCACAAATAAAGAACTAGATTCACAATCTCCTGTAAAATCTAAACAAATTATTGTCCGAATTGACATACATCTTTTTAATACCGTATAATATTATCGGTAACATTAAGTTAATCTAAAGTAGACCTTACCGCCAAACCATAAGGTTATAAAAGCTTGTAAACGATTCTAGCATGACATTGAAAGGATGTTTGTTAAAAAATATTTAAAATGCAATCTTACGTCTCGTGCGTAAAGTATACTTCACATAATCTGTGACTCACTCAATGTGCACTCAAATACTTATTCGAGTGCACATTTAGTTCGGACATTTTTGGAGCGTTGATTGTGTATCTAGTTTTTTATTTGTGATCGAAGATGAAAAAATGAAGAAAGGAATGCTAAGATGGTTCGGGCACATGGAAAGAATCAGTGATGAAAGACTGACGAAGAAAATCTATAGAACGAAAGTGAGTGGTGAAAGAGGCCAAGGAAGACCAAGGCTGACTTATGAAGATCAAATAGCTAGAGTGTTAGCCGACGGAAATGTCAAAAGCACTCGCATTACTTAATGTCGTAAATGGGAGTGCTTTTGACATTTCCGTCGGCTAACACTAGCTATTTGATCTTCATAAGTCAGCCTTGGTTTTCCTTGCCCTCTGGCGAAAATGTGTGAGGAGAATGACGAGATTTGAAGAAGCGAAAGAAGTATGTAAGGATCGCGACGCTTGGCGCTCCGTTGGGGATACGGCGTGGAGATGTGTATGTATCGAAGATGAAGACACCTGTTTTTGATATTTTTTGTTCTCAGCATCTTAAGCTGGGTCCACATTTGTATCATTTTAGTGTATCAGATCTCCGACGCGTGGCATCGACGTGTATCATTTTCGCTAGTGTGGACGCAAATGATACGCGATCATGCTACACGCCGTAGCACGATACACCCCGATCCGTATATAACCGCGTATCTGATACGGGTCGTATCGATATCCGTATCATGATCGGCCAAATGATCGTAGTATGGACGCATTTTGATACTGTATCATGATACATCTTGTCTATTTGATACGTGATACACCGCGATCCATCCCGGGGGGTTTTTACCCGTTCATCAAAGGGGATACGCAACGCCGTGACACGATCTAGAACAAGTTTGGACGTGTTTTCGCGATCATTGCACGAGCACGCATCTCTGCTCCGCTCATTAATTTGGAGTTTAGTGCATACTGCGTACGTTGATGCTTTTTTTAAACTTTTTTAATCTTCGAGTTGGGATAACGATAGTGTGTTACAACTGATAGAAGCATATAAAATGGATGGAGATGGATTCTGGGTCCATATCTGAACTGAATGAGAGCCGTCGAATGAATACAAGGAAAAGATACGGGGAACGGGAGATTTGGATACGAGGATCGTAGAAAAAATTGAGCGTCCACACATGACGACACGCGTTTGGCGACACGCTGACAAGATACAGTATCGTAAGTGTGGACGTGGTTTTTAGCATGACAAGTTGAGAGATACGACATGGTCGAAATGGGCGTCCACATTTATGATACGGATAC
The DNA here is from genome assembly GCA_907165235.1 of Zeuzera pyrina. NCBI lineage: Eukaryota > Metazoa > Arthropoda > Insecta > Lepidoptera > Cossidae > Zeuzera > Zeuzera pyrina. Next base: position 7,590,868 of record OU015647.1, on the reverse strand, counting down.
GCGTTACGATACGCCTGATTTTGAGATTCAAGATGATACAAATGTGGACCCAGCTTTAAATAGTGTTGTATGTTGTGTGTGTAGCGGCGATGGGTGTCCGTATCGAGTATCGGACCGCGCACGAAGCGGAGGCGGTGGAAGTGCGTGGGCGGGGCGCGGTTTGTCGCGCGCCTCGGCCGAGCGCGGCGCGCGACCGGAGCGACAGGGCTGCGCTGGCGGCGCTACTGGCGTGCGGCCCGGCGCCGCCGCAGGTGTGTACACTCCATGGGGCATAGACAAGTGGCCCAATTGTCGTAAACTCTAGTAAAATAGAGTGACAAATACCACATGATCTAGCGTAAGGAATCATAAATTGGTAATGAAATGTTATTAATATTATTATTAAAGGTAAACTTTGTGGCGAATACGGAAGAAGTGAGGTTGACATTTTGTTTAGTTTTCTATTTTTTACATTTTTGGGAGTATTATACAAAAGTGATAGGATATTGTGTTCTAAAGTTCTATGTAAGTGAAAAGAATGGAGTAGGTCTAAATAAACACGTGTAGCTGAAGTTCTCGCGCTCTTCAAGAAATCCTTTATAACTTTAGAAAAGCCTACTATCACTACTGGAGGAGTTTTACAATAAGAAAAAACTATTATACTTGTGAATCTACTTATTAATACGTGACATTGGCAAATGCACTAAACTGTGCGCCATGTCATAAAGAAAGAAAAAAAAAAGTAAAATTTCATGTACTTTTACATATCGAATAGCATGTCTCATTTATTTTTCTCATAGAGGGAAATAAAAAGTAGAGAATATCATCAAAGTTAATTTTTTACCTCGGACGACGTACATTGAATCCCTCGCTGCGCTCAGGATTCTACTCTACAATACAAGCGAAGTATTATAGCTCTGAATTCAAAATAGTGCCTCGCCGTAGGCAAGGTATTTTACTTACTTGTTATACAATCTATAATTACTACCTAGTGATAGTGAGTTTAGTGATATTTTAGTGATATTTAGTGAGTATTTTTTCATGGTTATTGAAGTTCTCAAAGATCGATCGTTTCCTGCAAATAACTCTGTAACGCGGCGTTTTAGGACATAGCGACCTTAGTTATTTTTTGTTTGTAATAAAAATTAAAACGTTCATTGTTTACGTTCATACTTGTTGCGGGTTCGATTCCCGTCCCGAGTCTGGGTGTTTATGTATAATATGTATATATTTACAAAAGAAAAGTATATAAGTAGTATATCAGATGTCTAGTACCCATAACACAAGCGCTATGCAGCTTATTTTGGGACTAGATGGCGCTGTGTGAAATCTCTGAGTATTATTATTATTATTTTTATTATACTGCCAATGTTAAAAAGACTGTCAATGTCAAACTCATAATAGTTTGTGATCATATGTAATGTAACCTCCTTGGTTCAAACAGTCGCACAGAGTAGATTGTCGCCAAAGAGTTTATATTATAAATTTATATTTTCTGTCGAATTTCAAGCACAGGGCGACCTCTAGTATATTTTAATTAATATAGATATAAGTTTAATTACGTTATAACATTTTTTCAGTACGTCGAAAAATTCCGTTCTTCAGTCGCCAAACACAAAAAAGAATTTATGGACAAAGGGTTCGTCGATAAAGACTCACCTATAACCGAAATATTACCAGAGACAACTAGAGATAACCTGAAATCGACGGACAAAGGGATAGAGCAAATCACGAGCGAGCTTTCCAAAATCTATGACGAAAACAAGAAATTAATCGAAGTTTTCCCCTACGGAATCGACGAAAGTTTTCTCGAAAATGGACAAGTAACTTTAGTAGGCATAGAGAAGAATAAACGGAAGTTATTGGTAGAGTTAAAAGAGTCGTTGCCTGTAGAGGAAGTTAAAAAACTGAACTGTTTCTCTATGCTCGATGTCGATATCGATTCTCCGAGTTACGTTAACGAGAAAATAGTTAACATAGGTTTCGATAATAAAGAGAATTATATCGATAAAGTGAGTAAATGGGACAGTACTAATGAATTTATACCGTATTATAATGAAAGTAAAACTCAGAATGGGAAGGACTTTGATTTTGATTATCAGCCTAATTTGGAGGGCCATCGGGGGCCTAGTCCTAGTGTAATATTACAGGTATGTATCAATCTTTTTTCTGCATTAATTAAATCCTTATTTCAATTATTTCTAATAGATTTTATCGATTTCTATTTTTATTTTATATTGTCCGGAGTATTATTATTATTATTTTTAGATTCGATTAGCGATTCTGTCTGGCTTCTACCATCTTTATCACGTGTGCATGTGTGTATGTATGTATTTTTCACAGAAGTAGAAAGATGTATAGAATAATAGAAGCAGCATAAGATAAACGTATTATGAGATTGACGTAAGCCGCGTACGCGGAGTATGTCAAGGTGAAGTGCGAGAAGGGTCCAACATGTGCAGCAGCTAGGGAGAGGAGTAGGACATTTATGTGTCGATAATGTTTATCATTTATCGATAAATGACCATAACTTTATTGTATTTTACTTATTCACTAGCTGACCCGGCAAACGTTGTTTTGCCCGATAAATATTGGGTTGTATGTATTTTTCAATGCCGAATCATAAAAAATTAAAAAAATTGTGCCAAAAAAAAAAAAAAATTTGGGGTGGACCACCTTTATCACTTAAGAGTATAAAAAATACATATGAAATTTCATCAAAATCGGTCAATCCGTTTCGGAGGAGTATGGTAACTAAAACTGTGACATGAGAATTTTATGTATTAGATTATTTATACTTACACAGATTATTTAATAACTATTATTATTACAATATTGCACTGTTTATAAACAATGTTGTTTAATTTTAAATTGTTTATATAATATAAATGGTAAATATTGAAATAACTTTCGTTTCAATTGTCAGGGTAGGCAGTACCTCTGTGCCTATACGGGACGCACGCCACTCGTTGTATGTCTACGTATTTCTGAGAAAAGGAACTAGAATTCGAATTGCAGTAATTATTTTACACCGACCATTCTTTGGCTCTGACCTCAAAAAAATAGTTGTACCACTTAGGTAGACACCCAATTTTGATTTTAATATTCGATTTTTTTATATAGGTATAGGTTTAAGATGAAACTTATTATTTTTCCCTTTTCAGTTATTTTTTGTTTTATTTAATTTTTTTTAATTATTTTTTATTAGTCTTGTTATTGTATATGTCATGGTCCCCAGTCCACTTACCTCGGACCACGAATCATAATCGACGGCGTCATATTGAGTTATCGCTCTTATCGCCGTGTGTCAAACGAGTATTTGTGTCTCTTTTTATCTCATTGAGTGTAACCACGAGTAAAACAGCTGACTATAGTGAGATAACCTAGATGTAATTCGTGTCAGCTCATGACGGGCTCGAGGTACGAAACAGTCTTCGGTCACAAATAAAAAACTAGATTCACAATCAACGCTCCAAAAATGTCCGAACCAAATGTGCTCTAAAATAAGTATTTGAGTGCACATTGACTGAGTCACAGATTATGTGAATTATAATGCGCCAGAATGATAATAATGCGCCAGACAATACACACCAATCATCTGATCTCAAACTAGGGTATTCCCTGTGCTGTGAGAACCAGACGACTACTGTGGGCGTCTCCCAATACACCCAGACCCGAGACAATCTAAAAAAGTTCATTTCCTAAATTGACCCGACCGGGAATCGAACCCGGAACCTTCCGCGCTTGGGTTTAACGTCTAAACCACTGCGCCATCGAAGTCGTCTGATACTTTACGCACGAGACGTAAGATTGCATTTTAAATATTTTTTTAACAAACATCGTTTCAATGGCATGCAGGTATCGTTTACGAGCTTTTATAACCTTATGACTTGGCAGTAAGGTCTACTTTAGATTAACACAATGTTACCGATAATACTATACGGTATTAAAAAGATATACGTCAATTCGGACAATAATATATTACAGGAGATTGTGAATCTACTTCTTTATTTGTGATCGAAGATTACAGTACTACATTATTAGCAAAATACTCCTAAATCTCAAGTACCTTGACTGCTAGTGTTCATAGAAATAAAAATATGTCATGTTCTGTATCGTTGTACTGTGACCCTTCCCTAGTCACGCACATTAGTACAAGTCTGGAATGTCATGAATTACTGAAATCTTCAGCTATTTTCCGCTCAGCATACCAGCACCGAATCCCTTCGGTGCTGGTAAGCTGACCAAGTCCGATCTCTGGTATATCCTGAGGATGCTTCGTTATGAGGCGAAACACGTGTCGATTGGTGGTTCTTGGAGTTTGAGCGAAATTGAATTGAAAAATAGGTAAAGATTTTAGTAATTCATCACATGAAATAGATTTTCGCAAAGTAACACCTGAGTCTATACAAAGTCTGGAACGTCGCATCAAAAAAAAACTGACACCCTCTTGAAGCAAAAGTTCCGTCTATTATCGTTCTTGGACCGAGATCACGTGGATTTGCTCATTCGTTTTCTCAGTAGTGTCAGCAACACCGACGAATAACCATAAAGACGAACACTGGCGCCCTCTAGAAGAGCGCGACGGTGTTCGTGACGTCACAGACGAGAACTACTGACGGCTTGTTCCTTACTAACGCTCGAGATTATATAAGTCAAAACTCGAGCGCTTCACGTCTCTATTGTTTTTACCTTCACGATTGCAGCACGAAGTGTTCGAATACAAATTAATCAATTATTAATTGATATTAAATATTAATGTTAATCGATTAATCGATTATTTAAGTAAAGTTTGGGGTGTTCCATTGCTATAAGTATCTAACTTACTATTTAATTTTATCGTGGCTAACAGTAGTATAAAAAAAATGCTCTTTTCCAGGCATTAACGATGTCAAACGCGAACGATGGCATCAATTTGGAAAGGTTAGAGACTATTGGCGACAGTTTCTTGAAATTCGCCATAACTGCATACTTGTACTGCGCCCATCCTACCGTCCATGAGGGAAAACTAAGTCACATGAGAAGCAAACAGGTGGGTACCAATTCGAATTTGCGAATAGTTTTATTAAGGCGACGCATTAGAAATTTTGTTGACAGGGGTCTCAATTTTTCTAAGCGGCTACCAAACGTATGAAAGTGATATTTGGTAACCTGATTCTTCATTTCATTGACCTTATTTTGCCAGTTGCGATACGCGATTGGTTAACTTTTGTAACACAAAAAAAAATATCAACGAAACCTCTTTTAAAACAGATATTTACATTTTTCGCAGTAACGGGACGGACTTATGTTTCTAAATTTTCTGTATAGTTTAATCTAAACAATTTCTTCAAAGTAACAGTTGTATTTTTTAAAATTAATTATAGTTTTTAAAATAAACGAAAATAACTGCTTTATCGTATTTTTCCTAAGCCCGCGCGCGCACGTTTCCATAAAGCAGAAGGTCTATTTTAGATTGAATTATTGTTTATCAATGCGTCGCCTTAAGGCTTTGTACTTTTTAATAATTTGCACTAATATTATAAAGCAAAAGAGCAGAATGCCTAAATTCGTTTATATGTGGAGGATAATCTCCGGAGTCTATCTTATTTGAATAATTATTACACTATTTGAAAGGTACATTATTCCAGGCGGACATAGGCTATATATTATGTATTCAACCCAAGCGAAGCCGGAACGGATCGCCAGTTATTTGTTAATAATTCCGAGTTAAATCAATTTATTCAAGTAAACCCAATTGCAAGGTAATTTTGTAAGTCAAATCTACTTTGGTTCAGTTCGAAAAGAAAACCTGGACATTGAGAAGAATCGACAAGAAACTCAGTCAGGTATCATTTTTTCAATATCATCTTGCCGCCTTATCTGAAGTGTACGGAGAAATATATAACAAAAGCGTCATGTCTTATTTATCTTACTGTTTTATACATATCTTTACGCTGTATCGCTAACGGGATAATCAGAAAGGACGGAGCGCCAAACGTCGCGGTCCTTACTTATTCTTTCGCTTCCTCAAATCTCATCATTCTCCTCACACATTTTCAGTTAGGCATACGAGTGATTTTTACATTTCCGTCGGCTAACACTGGCTATTTGATCTTTATAAGCCAGGCCTTAAGTCTTCCTTGGCTTCTTTTACTACTCACTTTCGCTCTGTATATTTTCTTCGTCAGTCTTTCATCACTCATGCTTTCCATGTGCCCGAACCATCTAAGCATTCCTTCCTTCATTTTTACAAAAACGCTGTCCTCCAACCTATATTATGTATCTCTTTGTTGCTTATTTTGTGCGCAAGGGTGACACCGCAGATATTTCTAAGAGATCGCACTTCTACTGCATTTATCATACTTTCACTCGATTTCGGGCATATCCAGGCCTCACTACCGTACAATAAAATTGGATATAATATAATAATATAATAGCTGACGGAAATATCAAAAGCACTTGTATACCTAGGCGAGTGTGAGGAGAGCGATGAGATTTGAGGAGGCGAAAGATGTACGTAAGGGCCGCGATGCTTGGCGCTACATTGATGACCTCGATGGCGCAGTGGTTTAGGAAACCTAGGAAATGAACTTTACTAGATTGTTCGGGTCTGGGTGTACTGGGAGACGCCTCCCGTTGTCGTCGTCTGGTTGTCAAAGTACAGTAGTACTGTCAAAGTACAAAATACCCTAGATTGAGATCGGATGATTGGTGTGTATTGTCTGGCAAAAAAAAAAATCTCTGATTATTCTTTACTGTTTGAGATACATCCCTAAAAGAATCCTTACAAGATATTATCCCGTCCGTATCCGAAGCCGCGAGCACACCTAATACAGTATAAGTACATTCACAATTTTTTTATACAGGTATCAAACCTGAATCTCTATCGCTTGGGACGCAACAAACGCCTTGGAGCTCGAATGATTGCTTCGAAGTTCGAACCGCACGATAACTGGTTACCACCTTGTCATAAGCCTCCACCAACGCTACACCCAAGACTTGTAAGTTGAGTATGTTATCTGTTTTAAGATTTTTCAAATTCCATAGCGAAACAATCAAAATAATCTACAATAACATCCGTCATCTCGCATTATACATTAGATTATCTCTGATTGTCACCATCTGACTCCACACCAGGGTGACCATTTTCATGAAAGTCAAAGAAAAGTCAAGAATGCTCAAGGTGGTCAGAAAAAATCAGTGAAATGGAGGGGATACATACATATCTTCACGCTGTATTCCTAACGGGGTAGTCAGAGAGGACGGAGCGTCAAGAGTTGCGGTCCTTACATACCTCTTTCGCTTCCTCAAATGGAGGGGAACATTCGAGAAAAGGAAGAGATTTCACATTGTTTGCTCCACACACTTTTCCAGTATGATTAATGTGAAGTTTTCTTTCATTTTTCTTCGAAACACACAATAATACAGTTATTTATTAAGTCCGATTAACAATCGCAAGAAAATAAAAAGTGAACTTTGTTCTATGTTGTTCCTAGAAAGATCAAATTGCACACACTTACCCCAAGATGTGGGTAAGTGGGCGCAGTTTTAGTAGTGTGACTACAATTATTGAGAAATATTATTTTTATTTATCTTAATTATGTTTAATCTTTATATAACTGTTCTGTATATTATACCATTCCCACCCGGATGCCACAAAAAGGGAATGGATAAAGTAAATTTTGAAATTTATTGGAAATCTTTTTAAATAAAATTCTATTGTAAGAAGAAAATTGTAATATAATTTGAAACAAATAAACCAGAATAAATTTTGTAAATAAAATAGAAACAGAAAGATATCAAAGTGGTTGTGATGGTGTGGTGTAGTTTACAAAAATCAGATATAAATACCTCTCACCTTATAATTTACACATTATGATAAAAAAACACAAACCACTGGCTTAAATTAGGTTGTATTGTCCCATACTCCACTCTCGAATGTTATCTCCAAAATTATAAGTCGACTTTGTAAAATTCTGCAATCAGCATCGTCATTGTAAATATAAGTTCTATAAACTCGTATGAAACTGGTGCGTCACCATGATTAATGTGCTCTTTATCCGATTGAAACCATTGCTCCTCTTATTCTTGTCGAGGGGTCCATTTGCCTTGGAAGTTTGGGCGATATCAGTTTTCTGGTTCGAGCCTCTTCCTTTTTCACTCTGCCAACATCTTTAATATTCTTAACAGATTTTACTTTTACAAAGAAATCAAATATCTTCTTTTTTGAGGAGAAAAATATTCTCCTTTTTACTCCATCACAACCATTATTCAGTCTAAAAAAACACCTCCTCGCTCTCTTTTTTTTCTCCCTTTTCAAATCCTGTTCTATTCTTCCAAAAAAAAACATATTTAAATTTTTAACTTGCCAGTTCTATAATTATTTTCTCTGACAGCCTCTAAGCTCTTAAAAAGAAGGTACAATAGCGAAAAAATGTTACAATATGTCACTGAACTCCTAAACGGGTGGATCGATTTTGATAAAAATATTCGTAAACGGGTGGATCGATTTTGATAAAAATATTCGTGTGTGCTTGAGTTCCTGGGTGGTTTAGATTCACAATTGGATCCGGTAGGTGGCGTTCCATTCAGGTTGTAGGAAATTCTTTTTTAGCAAGCCAACGTTCCACATTCTACTTACGCAACGCAGTCGAGTTCGCTTGTCATTTATATATTATGACGTTACGTTATACTTAAAAGGATCAACATTTATAAGGTTTAGTACCTTCAAATTGATCGTCTGTAATAACGCATCTGTTTCGAGGAGTCTTTCGCTTGTGAATTCGAGGCATATTTTTAAATATGAAATTTACAGTAAATCTGAGAAACATATTACACACACGGAAACATCTTGACAGGTGCGATTGTATAAATACATATACAGATATGGTCAAACTTACCTGATCTAAATAAAATGAGGTGGGTATTAGTTTATAACATAATAAATACCGCGATACGAGTATGAAAACTTTTAAATTAAAAATTCTAAAAATTCGTAATGTTTTTAACCTAAAATATCAAATTATCAGTATTCATACGTTCGACGGTTAATTGGTCTTTTGTCTCAACGTTAGAACTAGCATTGAAATGGGGAGGTTTCTTTTTAATTGAAACGGTTTCTGAAATATTTAATCTGCGCACACTTACCCACTGCGCACACCTTCCCCACATGGCTACTGTTCGTTTTACTTTAAACTGTATCTGATATATTTAGTCTACGCACACCAGCCCCACATGACTATTGTTCTCTGCAGGCTGATTCTCAAGACCAACCTTCAAATGCGGAGATACCTTTGGACAGTACCGGATGCTTCATCCCTTACAACTTGATCACACAGCACAGTATACCAGGTAAATAACATCTTTAACTTTTTACAATTTTCTAAGTTAAATTTTCACGATGTTTAAATAAGATTTCTTTTTTTAACTTTTTATTTCTGTTGTAAATCTATATTAAGTGTAAAAACCTTAGCGGACCCAAGGGTTCTGTGTAAAAGACACTAGGGTTTTGCAAGGGTCGCATTGGTCGTTAAATCGTTAGAATATTTTCGCTATTGTCATTTTTGGCAACATAATTTTTTGTTTGGGTTGCCAATATGTATGATATTGACAACCCTGAACCATTTCAATTCTGTAGTAAGTCCTAACCACAAAAATACGATTATTTATAGTTGACGTTGACGATAGCACTTGTGTTTTGATTAGTAAAGGATAGTTATTTTATACTTTTCAGTGTTTTTTTTGAACGCGGTTTAATTTTTTTTAATAAAAATTTTTTATTTCTCCCTTTTGAGTGATCTTGACCTAAATAAATATCTAGGGCAGGTCTGCAATTAACTTCATTCTAATTCCGGAGCGCAACGATATACAAGAGAATCATCAATATAAATAAAGGTTATAACCAGGTCGGGTTACCTAGTGTAGTGTATCTTCGAAGTCCAAGTTCCAATATCTGTGAAATTTAAATGGACCACCTCTGAAGTATTACCTACCATACGTAAAAAGAAAAATCGGTTCATAAATGACGGAGTTATGAGGTAACAAACATACAAAAAAAAAAAAACAAAAAAAAAATAACATACAGACGAATTGAGAACCTCCTTTTTTTGAAGTGGGTTTAAAAAATGATTGATTTCAGACCTATTAATATTTTTATAGTACGCAATGACATAATTTCATTTATCATGTCAATCGTCAATCCTAGCAAATTCTTCAAATGGTGCGAGACTTCATTGTGATGTTTCTCCAAATATGCTATAATAAGTCGCCGTGGACTTAGGAAATATATGGAAAGAGAATAACGTCAGTTTATTGACGAGAGGGGAAACCTTTTATAAGGGAGGGACAAGGTAAAATATGTTTGGCCGCCATTTTTGATTGCCTAATTTTCTGCGCGAGCGTCGCGGTGCATGTTTCAAGAAGCATAATGTCAAGTAAATTAATATTAATAGACAAAAAAGAAATCATGAATCAAAAGCAGTACTTATTTTCTTTCATTGGATTATATAGTGAGTGAGCGCTTGCGGTTGGAAACTATTTTTAGTTAATTTGTTCAATTTGTTTCAAATGTTCCAAATATGTGTAATAAAGGTTGCTTAGTAATTTATAGACTGTACAGCATAGAGGCCACTCACCGCAGTTGTAGCTTCTCATCTCCTGGGGGGTCCCCAAACTAAGTGGTAGTATGTGATAATCCTGGGTAGCTATGTTCTGGACACTGTCGAATCAACCGAACACCGAACAATCCGTCAAATAGGTCTTTTTATAATTGTTTTCAATTAAAAAGGATGAGCGCCTTGTGCTTCGCGTAGCGAACCCGAACGTAACGTAGAATGAATGACGAATGAACGAACGTACGACGAAGGCACCAATGGCCCTTTTATAATTTTCCGTTGAACGATTTTATCGCCACGTGTTTACCGTCCACGGTACTATGGGGAAGCAAAATGTATGCAGTTGTATGGAGACGCTTTTATATTTCCGTGCACGATAACGTCATTCCGTGGACGTTGAAAAAGCGTCTTTATCGTCGACTTAATAATTTTGCTTACCTATTGTGTTTTGGACGGTAAAAACGTCCAACGGTACATTATAAAAGCGTCCAATCACTAAAGAAAGGAATATCGTGACCAAAACATTTCTTTATAAAATTTTAGAAAACCAATGAAGATTTGTGAATTATGTACTGACATCAATATAGAAAAATGTAAATGTGACTAAAGTACGGAACAAAGGGTTTTTATTTTTAAAATAGCCTATGTCCTTCGTCAGGACTCAAGCTATCTCCAACCTACCACCACCTTTAAAAAAGTCATTGATGCAGCCAGTTTTTAAATATTGTTACGGTTGGACCTTATGCTTAAGCAATAAGGTCGATTTTTAATGGAACTAGAAACGTAACTAGAAACGTTACTTTTAGTGCTTATATCTCGAGACCTAGGCTTTGCAGAGTTATGACCTAAAAACGCATTGCTAGATTTAAGCTGTACTATCGAATGGCTTAAGTAAAATTAAGAAGGAAGAGCAAAGTTGCACCTCGAAAATTCCGGAGCGATGACGTGTCATATACCTATACTCATGTAAACAGGCGGCGTCGAGAACAATGTCGAATTAATGTGAGCGAATGAAATTAACTAGAAAGTTCCACCCTCTTATTTCTATGCGTTATTAACCGGGTTTACTCTAGAAGTTTCCACCCTCATTTTTATCGGACTATAAATAGAGCTCCGTGTCCGCCGCAGAGTCAGTTTCTCAACTATCGATCGAAGCGATACATCGAGGCGACATCAAGGCGACGGCTACTGCGACAACCTTGGATAGAAGAACTCTGCGATTCAGAAACGTTGTTATTGAGTGAAGCGTGTACCTTCGGTAACTACTACGCGAGTACCTACTTCGAGGGCGACTACGAATACTAGGAACCGCCATAATTAAGTTCGCGTGTTCTTGACATCTACTTGTGCGAAGGAAAATAAACTCTTTGTACCCTTAACCGGCATCTTATTACCCTCAGCTCGTTAACAATATCAAGGAAGTGGTTGTTACACAAACAAAGTTTCACATATGTATGTGAAACTTTGTTTGTGTAACAATATATGTGTGTTTACGGATTTTCTTCGTGTTTATTTTTCTTCTTTTATTATAAATCCAAATAAACAAATACATGTCGGTATCAAAGTTTATATTTCCTATTACACAATTGTACAAGTACAAAGTGGCATGGCAGGGCGATGGTATGTAAGCAACTGGAGAACCGCGCGTTCAAATTGCTTTATATTCTACTAAAACGCAATTCAGCACTTTTAGCATCGCCTACATGTGTATATATTTACATAAATTGTAATGTATCACATTTGTATATTGTGTGTATATATATACAAGGTTAATCTGAAAGGGGGTATTAAATCCGCGGGGGCTTCAACGTGTCACTGTTGGCTGTTATATTGCAGATGTAATAATTACTGGATAGGTTATTGTTTTCCATACAAAAGAAAACATTCATTTAATAAGAAAGAATGTACAACCCTATCATCATGTCCTATATTCCAGAGGTTTGCTGGCGACGTGAAAACGTTAATATTAGGGTTGCCTCACCTTTTTTTTTACTTAGGTTTTAAACTAGAACTTGTAGAACGCAATATTTTCGTTATCGTGGGTACTTAAATACTCTTTCGTATTTACTTGTATATACAAGGTTATTTCGAAACGGAGGGTAAATACATAAATACATTTTGTAATTTCGGATATAAGTGTGTTTTATATGATTGTAAAATCACAATTATAATTTTCATAACTAACAGATTTCATAGAGTTAATAAATAAGGAACTCATGAAATCAATATTAAGGGATATTATTTTAATAAATTGGTGAAGGTTGGAATATAGTGTACTTTTAGTGACTGAAATCGATTGTAGCAATACAGTGAAGGCGCCCTATTAAAAATTTGATCTGTATTTCTCTCCAGGGTGGTCCTAAAGAACCCAATAGCCTTAGTATCACTTATCTACCGACCAATAACATTAAAAAATTAACGCCTATGGACATTACAATACATATCTTCACGCTGTATCCCTAACGGGATAGTCAGAGAGGACGGAGTGCCAAGTATCGCGGTCCTTACATACCTCATTCGCTTCTTCAAATTGATCATTCTCCTCACACATTTTCGCCTAGGTATCAGAGTGCTTTTGACATTTCCGTCTGCTAACACTGGCTTTTTGACCTTCATAAGTCAGCCTTGGTCTTCCTTGGCTTCTTTTACCTCTCACTGTCGCTCTGTAGATTTTCTTCGTCAGTCTTTAATCACTCATTCTTTTTATGTGGCCGAACCATCTAAGCATTCCTTTTTTCATTTTTACAATAATACTGTCGAGCAACCCCGTTGAGCACGCCAATATTCTTACCAAGATATATATGACTACGTTCTCTAAAGCGTATTTAAATTCATGTAAATAAAAGCTGGTTCATAAGCAATTTAAGGCTAAGCTGGATTGTGAATGGGTAATAGATAGGTATACCAGGCCCCTGCGTCCGTCCCGTGATCTGTGCACAAGTCCCCTGGTGGCGCCTCTTCTCAGGGATTAATTTCTTCCAACTTACACACAAATCACAGTTCGGTCACCGTAACACAGGGACCACAGGGTCAAGGAAAATCGTGGTGGAATAGGTTTAACAAAGGGTAATAGATTTAGAGTATTCATTGTATTAAATTTGTTTTATGGAGAAGCGATTAAGCGAGCGAAGAGAAAAACGGGAAGTAAGTCACTGTTAGTGATTAGCACACGAACAGCGACGAAATAAAACGAAGAAAGCCGAAACTATTAGCGGCATACTGTCATACTGCGTATCTCTTCATTGTTTATCCTGTCCATATCGCCTGTGTAGCCAAAAGAAAGAAATAAGGGCTGTATGCTGTATATACTGATTTATAGCCAGTCTGGTGTATTTATCTATTGTTTGTTTCAGATAAATCTATAGCAGACTGTGTCGAAGCGCTCATAGGCGCTTATTTACTCGAATGCGGACCCCGAGGAGCGCTGCTGTTTATGTCGTGGCTTGGCATCAAAGTGTTACCCCGCCACGACTTACCCCTCCCTGAAGATCACCCCTACGTGAGGAAAGTGGAAGCTGGCTCTGGTACTCAGCAGGTGAGATATGCATTTACGTGTTATTTTCCATTATAACACTGTAGAAGAAGTGTTTTATTTGCGTCTTTTATACGTTTTATTTTTCCATTATAACACTGTAGAAGAAGTGTTTTATTTGCGTCTTATATGCGTTTTATTTTCCATTATAACACTGTAGAAGAAGTGTTTTATTTGCGTCTTATATGCGTTTTATTTTCCATTATAACACTGTAGAAGAAGTGTTTTATTTGCGTCTTATATGCGTTTTATTTTTCCATTATAACACTGTAGAAGAAATGTTTTATTTGCGTCTTATATGCGTTTTATTTTCCATTATAACACTGTAGAAGAAGTGTTTTATTTGCGTCTTATATGCGTTTTATTTTTCCATTATAACACTGTAGAAGAAGTGTTTTATTTGCGTCTTATATGCGTTTTATTTTCCAAACACTGTAGAAGAAGTGTTTTATTTGCGTCTTATATGCGTTTTATTTTTCCATTATAACACTGTAGAAGAAGTGTTTTATTTGCGTCTTATATGCGTTTTATTTTCCATTATAACACTGTAGAAGAAGTGTTTTATTTGCGTCTTATATGCGTTTTATTTTTCCATTATAACACTGTAGAAGAAGTGTTTTATTTGCGTCTTATATGTGTTTTATTTTTCCATTATAACACTGTATTCATTTAGCTAGGAGGCATCTTGGACAACGACTGCATGAGCTCTCGACTCAGTAGACAAAATAAATTTGGGAACCTAGACTGTAGAAGGAGTGTTTTATTTGAGTCTTATTTGCGTTTTATTTTTCCATTATAACGCTGTAGAGAGTGCATTAACGATACTATTATTTGTTTGGTACAATATTTTTTGGAATGAAGTTCCTTAACGAGGCTCGCGGGATGTATGAGTTGGCAGAAATCGTCACGTAATAAAAAAGCGTTATGCTCCCTCTATCCGTCTCTCAGCGTCACTCTCTCTCTGTCTCTTCCTAACACTCGATAATGAATTAAGCAACGTGGGGCGTACTTCACGCGGCGCTAGCGTTAGCTCTATACATAGATTCACAGTGATCTTTCTGTCTCTTTCTATTATATACGTGTATCGAAATAGTAGTATTTAGTATTGAGATTCGAGCAACGAGCGTGTGCAGCCAGCTATATATACAATTTGCGTCGGTGCATCCGTCAGTGCCTTCGTATGTGAACGTACGCGTATTTTTATTTTTTCGAAAGTTAAAAATGACGACGGTTAAGTGTAACTCGTGTAATATCGTAATTGACGAGCTTTTGTCTTACATACAAAACAAAATTTCTATAATTGACGAAGAGACGTTAGTGCGAATCTGTACGACAACATTTTCTAGTGAAGAAATCAAAAACTCGAAGTCGTTGTCAAGAGATGTTGACGACCTCCGTGGCGCAACGGTTAAGCGCGTCGGAAAGTAAACGGGGGTTGCGGGTTCGATTCCCGCCCCGAGTCTGGGTGTTTATGTATAATATGTATGTATTTACAAAAGAAAAGTATATAAGTAGTATATCAGTTGTCTAGTACCCATAACACAAGCACTGTGCTGCTTACTTTGGGACTAGATGGCGCTGTGTGAAATGTCTGAGTACATTATTATTATTTTTATTGTTGTTGTGTAAGTCCATTTCTACGGGCAAGATCAAAATTAATCGGAAGAACAAAGGGAAAGAAGAAAGAAATTTGCCTGATATAATAAACTTATTTAAGTCGACTGAATCAGATGTTATTACCATGTTTGTCGCACATCGACTGGAGAAACTGCCGCCGATTTTATTTGATTATCTTGATTGTACAAAATTGTTGAAGGATCTACTCAAAGTACAAAGTGAGTTGCATTTAATTAAGTCGAACTACGTTACGCAAGATCAGCTAAGCGAGTACAGAAGCGAAC
The DNA here is from genome assembly GCA_907165235.1 of Zeuzera pyrina. Lineage (NCBI taxonomy): Eukaryota > Metazoa > Arthropoda > Insecta > Lepidoptera > Cossidae > Zeuzera > Zeuzera pyrina. Next base: position 7,574,861 of record OU015647.1, on the reverse strand, counting down.
TGCAACTGAAAAATGACTCATTACCACCTGTGCCACCGCTGATCAGTGCACAAAATGTGATCCTAGGCGAGGTGCATGGCTGTATGATAGTGGACCCTAGGGAATTACACACATAAATAACTCAACTTAAATGAGTCATTCGACAATAACGGAAATAAGTAGAATAATTATGTTACGCTAGAAATTAAAAATAGTTTGCGGGTAGATCAAGAAAATGAGGGTAAGTCGCAGTTACAAAATCAACATAATATGCAGAAGTTAGACAATGTAGTAGGGAGGAAACAAGAATCCCGAACAAAGTCGAGAGACAGCGAGCGAGAAGAGGCGAGGACGTCACCGCTAGCTACCGCTGCGAGGCGTGCGGGTAATGTACACTCGAGACGCCGCCACGCCGAAACGCCACAGTGTAATGAATACAGTAGATCCAGCTATTAAGATCAACACTAACGAGGACTGGAAAATCATAAGTAAACGCAAGAAGTCACAATACCACTACCATGGTACAATAGGGATCTCAATAGATGTTAAAGGAAACTTTAAAGCCGTCGATATTAAAATACCGATTTTCATTACGAAAATTCACAAAGATACGACAGAAAAAGACATAGTAGACTATGTGTATAGAAAAACTAAGGAAAGAATTACATTAGAGAAAATTTTGTTCAAACAAGAAAGAGTTCATAAGGCTTATAAATTTTTTGTATCGAACCATAAGTTGTCAACCTTCTTAGATGACAAATTGTGGCCACAGGGCGTTATATTTAGACGATTTGTAAATTTTAAACAGAGAAATACGAACGGTGAATACACTGTGGCGGCCAAGCGCAGTGTTACATGATGGGCTTGTACAGCTTTGTTAATTTTAATTGCAAGAACGTGAAGCGCTCCATTCAAGATGTACGGCAATTATGTCGTACCTCACACATTGTTGCACTACGAGAACATTGGCTACTGTCGCACGATATAGATTACCTGAACTGTATAGATAATGAGTTTGCCTACACGGGAGTGTCACCTATGGAGTGTGGTTTTCGAAGGGGACGATTTCGGGCCGTCCTTTGGGTGGAGTAGCTTTATTATGGAACAAGAAAATTTTTCAAAATGTGTCTGTAGTGAAATGTGATAATAGGCGAATGTGTGCTATAAAAATAGTGGAAGGTCAAAGGTCGTTTTTAGTGTTTAGTGTGTACATGCCAACGGATAAGACCGTCAATTTGGCAGAGTTTACGGACTGTCTCAGTTCAATGGCTGCTATTATTGCTCAAGCAGGTATTGAGTGCGTTTACATGCTCGGCGATTTCAACGCCCACCCAGATGAGCAATTTTATTATGAACTTTCGAACTTCTGTAATGATTTAGAATGGACTTGTGCAGATGTAGAAAAGTTAGGCTTATATTCTGTCACTTACACTTTTATTAGTGATGCAAATGGGTGTGTGAGATGGTTGGACCACAGCGTGGTCACTAAATCGGCCCTACATACAGTAGTTAGCGCAGATGTCAAGTATGACCCTGTGTGGTCTGACCACTTACTTCTAATTATTAAATGTAATTTGCCATTAATTAAATTAAAAAAAATGCCAGATAATTTGAAACTTATGTGTGATAATAAAGTACGATGGGGTGAAAGAAACCCGGAACAAATAGATTTGTATACTAAAATATGTAATGAACAATTAAAACAAATAGATTTGCCAAATGAATTAAGTGATTGTAGTGATAAACAATGCAATAGATTAGACCACAGATATATAATTGACAAGATGTACCAAGATTATCCACAATGCGGTGTTGGTGCCAACTTTGTTGTACGGTAATGAGGCCTGGATATGCCCAAAATCGAGTGAAAGTATGTTAAATGCTGTGGAGATGCGGTCTCTCAGAAATATGTGCGGTGTCACGCTTGCTGACAGGATAAGCAATGATGAGATACGCAGTATGACAGGGTTGCACAACAGTGTTATTGTAAAAATGAAGAAAGGAATGCTTAGATGGTTCGGGCACATGGAAAGAATGAGTGATGAAAGACTGACGAAGAAAATATACAGAGCGAACGTGAGTGGTAAAAGAAGCCAAGGAAGATCAAGGCTGACTTATGAAGATCAAATAGCCAGAGTGTTAACAGACGGAAATGTCAAAAGCACTCGCATACCTAGGCGAAAATGTGTGAGGAGAATGATGAGATTTGAGGAAGCGAAAGAGGTGTGTAAGGACCGCGACTCCTGGCGCTCCGTCCTCTCTCACTACCCCGTTGGGGATACAGCGTGAAGTTGTGTTATGTACCAAGATATTACTCAGACGTTATCTAGAGCAACCTCTAATAGTTGTTCTATTAAGCAGCATAAAAAGAAAAAACCTGTAATTGGGTGGAACAAGACTGTTCGTGAGGCTCACAGGGAGGCTAGATGTAAATTTAAGCAATGGATTTTGTGTGGTAAACATAGAGTAGGTCGGGCTTGGGAGCAGATGCGGGAAAGTCGTCGTGTCTTCAAATCTCGCTTGAAGTGGTGTCAGAATAACAGTGAACAGATAAAGATGGACATTCTCGCATCACAACACTCCGAGCACGATTTTCGTAGCTTTTGAAAAACCACTAATAAGTTAAATAGGAAGCCAGCTGTACCTGTGAGCGTCAATGGGTTAAACAACTCAAAGTGTATAGCTGACATTCTAACACATTTTTTTTCGTAGGTATATACTTACGGTTCATTACATACAAATAAGACTCGATCACAAATATTATTTACATTCCACTATAATATTGTTGAGGTTAGTGTGTGACAGATGACAATTGTCTAAGATACAATGATTAATAGGTAACGCGTTCGGAAATTTGTTCGCAATCGAGTACGTAGTACTACTTCATTTCTTCTCAAGTAAAATCAATAAATATTACAATTTAAGTGTATATTATTTTAACCAGAACGTAATATAGTAAACTTTTAATTATTTAGTTGTTTTCATTGTAATGTTCGTTGTTACTTTCGTTAAAATCTACATTCACTTACGTTTCGTTCAGTAATCACATTGAATGTTTCGATACATCGATAGTAATAATTATCGTGGTAATAAATCGGTAATCGATTTTCTTTGTATAAAATATATATTTGTTATAAACAAAATAAAACAATTTTAGATGGTGATGATTTGATTCGGTTTTAATATAATTTGTCCAGGTTTGCTTTCCCATTTTGACGATGAGATAAATAAATTAAGTTGTAAAAATTTTAATACGAGTAATTCCTAATAATCGATTGTATTCGATAAAGGAGAGACGAGTGTTGCTATATATATCTGTTTCACAAATCAAGTAGAATAGAATGTTCGAGCAAATGGACATTGCTTCCGGCTTGTTTTTCAGTGGCTACTTTTATCTAGATCATTCTAATTCTATTGTGGAACTGTCAATCGGACATTTTGATGTTGTCACTTTGAAATTTTCAGACACTTCCTATTGGTCGATGTCTTTTCAGAGACTTGCTGTCTCTTTCTTATGTCGGAAACCTCAGACTGAAATCTGAGTAGTTTTCAGTGACATTAATAATGACGTTAGAGGATACAATTTTGTCGAGGTGTAGTATCAGTCATGGAAGGAGCCATCCACTTTTGGTGGTGGTTAAGTGGCAGACAAAAATGCCCATAGAGAAATAGAATATACATGCCTATATATTTAGGATGTTTCTAGTAGTGTTAAGAAGTTTTTTTTATTATATTTAATATGTAAAAGTCTCATGATAGACCTCATGGTAAGTAGAATGTAGAAGTTGTAGTTTTCTTTTTAAAAGGATTTTCCTTGCCTAGTCTAGTGTATTAACCCTAGGAATTTTGTTACAGAGTTCCAGGCTAAGTTCCATGTTTAAATTCCAGGCTAAGTTCCATGTGTGATTACATGTTTACTTCGAAGTTCAATTCCAAGTTTAATTCCATGTTTAATTACATGCTTAATTCTATAAACACCAGGCACTAATGGTGTAATCATAGTTCCATAAACAACATGGACAATGTTATGTTCTTAATCTCATGAACACCGTGGAATGACGGTGTATTCCACATTTAGTTGGATATTTTCTTTAAAGATAGATGATCAGATGGATTACCTTCTCGGATCGTTTGTTTGTGCATTGCAGTATGAGGTTGGATTACCTTAATACATATTTAGTCTCTTTTCTATGAGATCTATTTGTGAGTTACGAGTGTAGTGGACTTCATGGAAATTCTTATGGACCATTGGAGGGACAACTCGGCTTGCGGAAGACCTAACTTAATTGTGCAGTCACTAAGCGTTTAGTGAACACCGTAGATATTCTTATGGACCATTGGTGGGACAACTCGACTGGCTATATATATACATGGTTATCTCCTTAGATGGTAATGTGCAAGCATATATAAAAATTATTAACATTCAGGAATAAATATACATAAATAACCGTATATTTTGTTATTGTAGTTCATCTTAATGTTTTAATTATACCTAATATTAAGAAACTGTTACACTTATTAAGGGTTACAATATTCATTTTTGTAATTTTCAATATAGAAGTAAGTAATTATTTTTTTTGTGTGTAAAATCTCATTTAAAATTCTTATAAATAACAGTTAAGATTTCATTCAGTAAACTCATGAGATCTATATTTAGGGTTAATTTTATTTTTTTAATAAATTGGTGAAGGTTGTAATAAAGTGTGTATTTATTTCACAACTGAAATCGATTGTAGCAATACAGAGAAGGCGCCCTTATAAAAATTTGCTCTGTATTCCTCTCCAGGGTGGCACTAAAGAAACCCAATATCCTGAGTAGTTCATGCCTACCAATAACACAACATTTAAAAGTAACATCACCGCGAGGCACGTTATAACATGTTTCAAGACCACTTTACGGTGCAATCACCATTGGGGCCATCACAGTCTGAGAGTCTGGGTGGGTATCATGGGCAGGAAATTAATACCAGGATCACGGCGAAAGATGTTAAAAATGTGATTAAATCGATGTCGCGGGGGGAAGTCTCCTGGCCATGACAACCTCAGCATTGAGCATCTGAAGTATGCTGGCTACCACCTGCCCAGAGTTCTCGCAATGTTCTATTCGCTGTGTATAGGGCACTCGTACTTGCTTGACACTCGTACTTGATATGATGAGAACTGTGGTGGTACCAATTATGAAAAGCAAAACCGGTGATATTAGTGACCATAATAATTATAGACCGATTTAACTGGCAACGATACTCGCTAAGGTGCTTGATGGCCTGCTTAACACTCAGCTTCATAAGTATTTAAAATTTCATGATAACCAATTTGGATTTAAATTTTTCTACTGAAACAGCAATTTTATGTTTAAAGCAGGCGGTCAAGTACTACACTGATAGAAGTACACCGATCTTAGTGTGTTTTCTTGACCTGTCGAGTGCGTTTGACCTGGTTTCCTATGACATCTTGTGGCATAAACTGAAAGGTTCATTTATCCCTCAGGAACTAGTCCAGATCTTTAAATACTGATTTCTGAACTAGGTCAATATTGTTCGGTGGTCGTATGCGCTATCTGAGCCGTACAGGTTGGAGTCTGGGGTGAGGCAGGGGGGGCTAACCTCGCCTAAGCTCTTCAACCTGTACGTGAACGCATTAATAGAGGAGTTCAGCAGCATACGTGTGGGATGTTATATTGATGGAGTTTGTCTCAATAAGATTAGTTACGCGGACGATATGGTGCTGCTAAGCGCCTCGCTATGTGGATTGTCTAAGCTACATGGTTTGTGCGAACAGTATGCGTGGCGTCACGGTTTACTCTATAACTTTTTTACATCTTTGGGAGTTTTAGAGTACAAAAGTAATAGTATATTGTGTTTTATGGTTCTGTATAAGTGAAAATAATAGAGTAGGTCTAAATCACCCATTCCCAAAGTGGGCGATAACGCCCCCCTGTGGGCGCTGCAGGCCTAAAGGGGTGCGGTAAGAGACCCAGAAAAAAAATGGGGGCGTTGTGTAGAAGCCTGGGGGGTGATTTCTAATTTCATTTAGCTAGGAGGCATCTTAGACAACGACTGCATGAGCTCTCGACTCAGTAGACAAAATAAGTTTGGGAACCTAGAGTCTAAATAAACATGTGTAGCTGAAGATCTCGCGCTCTTCCGAGAAGTACTTTATAACATGAGTAAAGCTTGCTATCACTTCACTGAAGCAGTTTTACAATAAGAAAAAACTAATTTTTCCATTTTTGGCTTTCGAACTTCGGGGGTTTCCAAACCGCACACGTTTTTATTTATATTTATTTTCGTAATTACCGAAAAGTACAGATAATAATTTACATATTTATAAATCTGTGCTGAGCAACGTTCTCTTTAACTGACTCCAAAAAAAGGAGTAGATTCTCAATTCGGTTGTAATTAAGGAGTTCACCTCTTTATAATGTTAGTATAGATTGAGATATGGCAATTCCTCGCTTTAGGGACGCCTATATGCATGCTTTGTCTCTTCTATAAAATTAAAAATAAAAATTGTCGTATAAACTGCAGTGTCGTTAACGCAAACATTAGTCCTGACTTCAATTACTAACTCGCCTACTCTCTTCGCAATGTCTCCATGGAGATAAAGCAATAAAGGCTATATTGCAGCAGCAGCCTATTCAGCCGGCCCCGAGGCAAAGGCGTGTTCCGTGCGAGGCGCAGACATCCGACAGCGACTCGGAGGGTTCTTCGGAGGACGAGGGCGGCTGGCGCGAGCGTTACGAGCCCAGCCCCGAGCCCGATTGGGGCTGGCCCGGCCGGCCCGTCGGCTCGCTGAGGCCCTATAGGGCCGACAGTGGCCAATGGCTACAGGTAGGAAGCAGGTTTCCCATTCCACCGTCCAAACTCAGCCAAAATGGCTATACACAATGCGGTGTTGGTTCCAACTTTATTATATTTATCCAACTTTATTATTACTGGCTCGTTGGCGCAGTGTCATATGCATCTGCTTTCCAAGCTAGGGTCCCGGGTTCTATCCCCGGTCAGGTCAATTTAGGAAACGAACTTTTCTAAATTGGCTTGGAGTCTGAGTGTTACTGGGAACTCCCTCTGAGTTCCTTGTGTGGTACCCATAGTACAAGCTTACTGTTTAGTTTGGGGTCACACAATCTGTGTAATTGTCTGGAGTGTTTTTATTATTATATTATTATTATTGTACGGTAGTGAAGCCTGGGTATGCCCGAAATCGAGTAAAAGCATGATAAATACAGTAGAAATGCGATCTCTTAGAAACATCTGCAGTGTCACCCTTGCAGACAAAATGAGCAATGAAGAGATACGCGGTATGACAGGGTTGCACGACAGTTATTGTAAAAATGAAGAAAGGAATGCTTGGATAGTGGTGGATTTAAAAGTGAATCATTTTATATTCGACACGTAATGCACTTGTAAATCGGTACTGTACTTCCCATTCCGCATCTATCCCTTTCCTACAATGCACACTGTCCGTGCATATATTATAATACACGAGTGCTATATGTGATCTACCCAATCTTGAACTTGAACTCATCAAGTTAACGCGTCTAAAAATAACTACCGCGCCGCCAGCAGCGACAGCACGTGCTTCCTGACTTTCTTATTTGTGTAAACTGTTTGTTTTAATCGCAAGTGACTACGTTGTGTTGTTTTTCTTTTTGCAAGCAAATTATATATTGTATAGAACTGCAGGCAATTGAGCCTGACCGGGGACTGGATCACAAAGGCTGCAAGCACCGGATTACGAATAGGTAAGTGTGCATTACTTCCATCCTTACAGAACTGTTTTTCCTTTTCTAAATATTAGCCCTTTGCAGTTCTGTTTCCATGCCTGTGCAGCTGTACGTGATTTACAAGTGCTCGGAAACAGTTTTTATATATCTATTATAAGCAGCTATGGTTTTATAAGTTCACCGCAAAAATACAGTCCACTTATTATCTCGAGATATCGAAGCATTTATTAAAGAACCAGCATTGCATAATCGCATCCCTCCAGATAGTTCGGACACATGGAAAGAATGAGTGATAAAAGACTGATGAAGAAAATGTACAGAGCGAAAATGAGAGGTAGCAGAAGCCAAAGAACTCGAAGGCTGACTTACGAGGATCGAAGAGAGTGTTAGCCAACAGAAATGTTAGAAACACTCGCATACCTAGGCGAAAATGTGTGAAGAATGATGAGATTTGAAGTCGCGAATGAAGTAAGAACCGCGATGCTTGGCGCTTCATCCTCTGACTACTCCATTAGAGATAACAGCGTGAAGATATGTTATAACTGAGTTTTAGTTGGGGCGTATCAATATTCTGGTTAATTCTGTTATACGTCGTATATTTATATTTCTATAAATTCAAATATCCTTAGCCAATTTTCGGGGAGTTGAGGGCGCCGCCTTCGCCCCTTCTACGGTATATTGAAGATCCGGAGGGCGAATTGGAGCGCATGTTATCAGGTGTGTAGTGCCTGTTGTCTTTTTAAAACTTTTTTAAAGTCATCTAAAGTAACCCTTTTTGAAGTTATTGTAAAATAAAAGTTTTACAGAGTAGGGCATAGGAAAAAATGACTGTGCCAACTGTAAAAGGTGTTCGATCTCCATGTCAAAGGAAAATATAGCGGACATACATAAAAACAAAAATTCTTTTGAAGCTATTTGAAACATAAATCGTCTCGTTATAATCATCTCAAAATCTAAATATTTAGGAACATTTTCTTGTTAATGGATTTCATATTCAATTTTTTTCAATAAAAATAAGTTAATGAAATGAAGCCTATTTTTTAAGTCGATCGAACAGAAATTGTCATAATTTTTGACGTAACTTGGAAAGAAATTAGTTTTTAAAGTCAAGATTATGAAAACGAAGTGTTTTTTGAAGTTTCTTAAATCATATTTTTCGAAGTAACTTAAAAAGGAATTTTTTAGCCTCTAAACATCCATTTTTGAAGTCACTAAATCCATTTTTGAAGTCACTAAAATTCCTTATTGAAGTCACTAAAATCCATTTTTGAAGTCACTAAAATCCATTTTTTGAAGTCACTAAATCCATTTTTGAAGTCACTAAAATTCCTTTTTGAAGTCACTAAAGCTCCATTTTTGAAGTCAGCATGTTTTGAGGTTGTAACGCAGGCCGTGTCCGCAGGCTACGACGCACTCGAGCGCACTCTGCGCTACCGCTTCCGCGACCGCTCGCTGCTGCTGCAGGCGCTGACGCACGCCTCGCACTTCGCCAACCGCCTCACGGACTGCTACCAGAGGCTCGAGTTCCTGGGAGACGCCATATTGGGTGAGAACTACACGCCCACTGCGTCACACACCGGCCCACACCGGCCCACACCGGCCCACAGTGACCCACGGCGTCTATAGCGTCTACGATATTTCACTGCGTCCTGTATATTGTCCCTGTTGCCGTACTTTTCGAGCTTCATGTTGGTAAATAATACTGTGAACTATGTGATAGATGATATATTGGTACTGTGCGGCGTATTAACGCCATAGAACTGTCGTTTACATCTCATGTCTTATACTAATTCTTATGGCTATTTATATTGATGTACGTGACAAGTTCCCTTGCAGCGATTCGGACATTTAATTTGTAGATCGCGCACAAGGTTACGATTTGCTGTGTCAGAGTAATATCTGGCACATCCCACAGCAATTCGCTGCGTCTCACGCCGTTCTAAAGTATTCCTCGGCGTCTATGACCTCCCAAACACAGAGTCTACGACGTCCCAACTGTGTCATATATAATGTCCCACAACAATTCACTGCGTCCCGTTCTAAAGTATTCCATGGCGTCTACGGTCTCCCAAACACAGCATCTACGACGTTCCAACTGTGTCATATATATTGTCCCAGAACAATTCACTGCGTCCCACATCGTTTCAAAGTATTCCACGGCGCCTGTAACCTCCCAAACAGCGTCTATAACGTCCCCATAGCGTCCTATATATTGTTCCATACCAATTTACTTCGTCACACACCGTTTCAAAGTATTCCACGGCGTCTATAACCTTCCAAATACAGCGTCTACGACGTTCCAACTGTGTCGTGAATATTGTCCCACTGCAATTCACTGAGTCCCCATATCGGGCGCCTACAACGTCCCAAAAACGGCTACATTGTCCCCATGGCGTCCTATAGTATTCCATTTATTGTGTCCTACAGTTTCCCACAACAATTCACTGCGTCCCACACCGTTCCACAATAACTTACGACGTACAATGTCTCAGACACAACGTTTTCGACGTCCCTACAGCGTCCTGCTATATTGTCCCACTGTGTCTTGCACTGTCCATGGCGATGCCCTGAATCGAGGTCCGTCCTCCATACGAGATATCCCTTGACTAGAGGATCCCTCGGGGAGGTCAAAACAACAATATACAAATGAGTGGAAACTTTATTTCTTTCTGTGAAAGATTAAAATCAAAAAATTAGCAGGTAATTAGTGAGGTGACATGGGCGACACGTGCATAACGCTATCCCTCTCACACACATATTGCCGACCGTCTGCATACTTGCTCTCAGTGCAAGGCTCGACAATACTTTATAATAATAACGGAATAATCGAGTGTTCATTAATTTGTTATTAATTGCGTCAAAATATTACGTTATCTGTTATTCTAATAACGACTATCACTATTCTCAATATACCAACACGTGCCGTAGTTTTCCAACAACATCAACGTTTCATATCTCGCAGTATTCCATTGCATTCCACCACTTTCTACAGCGTCCCAAAACACGGAGTCTCAAAACGTTCCACAGTATCCCACGACTCCAACATTGTCATACAGCACCCCATAATATCAGAACGTTCCATAAAGTCTCAGACTATGGAAAAAACGTAGTGATTATATTCGCTTTGCTATGGAAGTATGTATATTGAAATCGTGGCTTATACTGGATTATTTAGAGATGTTCTTGCAAAAAATACGTCAATGTTTTTTTAGATGATACATCGATTCGGTTCTCTGGTGCATCGAATAAAAACATCGATTTTTTCGATACATTGATTGAAATCATCGACATACATATATTTCGATCAGATATTTCGATGACAAGTTTTTTATTTGTGATCGAGGCAGTTAATAATGATTAGGTAAGAAAAAAAACGAGACATTTATTTGAATTATATTTTTATTTAGTCAATGAGTCGTGCGGCCATTATTTTGTTTAGTTTTTATGAGCTCATGAGCAGACAAAAAGCTATAAAGCCCGTACAGTCTGTATGACATAGCCAATATATACGTAATGTCGTATACCATAATAGACATAATGTCGTATCGTTGGGGTCCGCGCCACAATGGCGGGAAATTTGAAATAAATCGCGCCTCTTTTTGTAATTTTATCCAATTAAAAAAAGAAAGATGTAATTTTGTATACGTGGCGGAATTAACGTATAACATTACGCTAGTAAACTAATTAATCTGTGGTATAGCGATACAATTTCCTATCTTTATTTTGGTTTAAAAGTGATCCTGTCACAACGTATCGGCAATGACCGGAAGCACGCATGCGTTCTTTCGATGCATCGAATGAAATACATCAATGCAGCGATTTGTAAACATCGATACTTTCGATACGTCGATGTATATCGTGCATCCCTAAACTCAATTGATATTTGTTAATATATTTCTGTGTGTAAACTACTCGATCACTCGGCACCTGTTCGAAGACTGCCGCCGCCTTCGATTCATCGATTAGTGTTACATAGGTGTATTCGATACATCGATGTATATCGAGCTACTCCCTAGACTCGATTGATATTTGTTTATGTATTTCTGAGTGCAAACTACTTGATCACTCGGCATCTGTTCGAAAACCGCCGCCGCTATTCGATTATTTCGATGGATCCATTAGTAAACATAGGTGTATTCGATACATCGATGTATATCGAGCACCCCTAGATTCTATTGATATTTGTTAATGTATATCTGTGTGCAGACTACTTGATCACTCGGCACCTGTTCGAAGACCGCCGACGACACTCGCCCGGAGCCCTAACGGACCTCCGCTCAGCGCTAGTCAACAACACCATATTCGCTACGTTAGCAGCTAGACACGGTTTTCACAAGTGAGTGATCTTCTGTCTTTGTCTTCCGTTCTCTTTCTTTTTAATGCCCTCCTAGCCACGATATATACTAAAACGAGTTCTGCAATATGATTCACTAACGTAAATTAGTCGAATTCATTTCTGAATATTTACTTATCTTCATTGAGATAGAGACGTATATCCGTTTGACACGGGGATAGACCGGCAACTCATTATGGCTCAGTCCAATATGTGGTCCAAGGTTATATCCGCAGTCATTGTTGAAGTATAGTCAAAATTAATAGTTAACTCAGTGATAACTTTAATTAACGCATTGTGTGCTTTTAGGATTATACTAATCTATGCAGTTAGTACAGTTCATATTACTAAAGGTCGCCCTGTGGTCGAAATTCGACCGTAAATATAAACTTATAATGTAAACTCTTTGGCGACAATCTTTACTCTGTGCGACTGTTTGATCCAAGGAGGTTACGTATATAGAGATCTCAAACTATTATGAGTTTGAAATTGACAGTCTTTTTGACATTGGCAGTAAGAATGTAAAGAATGATTTATTTTATTTTACTTTCTTAATCTGTATCTTATTTAATATGTTTATGATGTTGTGTTCTGACAAGGGCGTCGCCAAGGGGGGGCAGGGGGGGCAGTTGCCCCCCCCTAGAGATCAAATGTAGCTAGCCGCAAAGCGACCAAAGTGCGAGCAATTGACTTCCTTACCTATTAATAAATTCCGCATCGCATGACAAAACGTAAATAAATTCACAAGGTTTGATGTATATTGTAGAAGGTATTGAAATATTCAGAATAACATTAAGATTTTGACATCCGTTTTTAAAATCGCCGCCATTTTCATCACGACTATATCAGATTTGCCAAAACGCAGGGCCATTAAACAGTGTAAAAATATGTGGGTAGGTATGGTGTGTGTGTGCGTTGCATTTCTTTCTACGACAGCCGTTCACCAGCATTCACGTTAGTTTTGTATAATTTGTATGCGGCATACCTAAATAAAGTAGAAGTTATTGTTACGAACATACAATTTTAATTGGTTTTGTGGACAATCTGTAAGTGTTCATAAGAAACACCTACAGTTGAATAAATCGACTACAATCCTTGTAAAACTATACTAGCTAGCTACTAGCTATAATAAATAAAAACCTAAATAATTGTAATGATAAAGTGGTTGAAAGTTTTGCAAAAAATCCCCGCAGGTTATGTTTTAATTAAATATTATTTTTGTTAAAATAAATAATTATTACTGTGTTTAAAAGTTTGATTTAGTTATTGTGCTGTCGAGGGCTTGTGGAGTTTTATACATTACATCCATACATATTACAACCGTTCTTATTACAATCGTCATCGAGGCAAAGACTTCCAAAGTGTAACGCTTCATACTCTCGGCGTTCATATTTTTTATCCTCCATAATATTGACCCACTTAGTCATAAGTGGCGACGCCCTTGTGTTCTGATGTACTTTTCATTTTAGTATTGCTGTATTATGACTACTTTGTATAACGCAAACATATTGAATGTTGTGTGTATCTTTAATTGGCATACATATTAGTTGTTAAGCGTTTATTATTTATGTAAGAACGTGTAATGTGTGTGCTGTAGATATGCCTTTTTAAATAAATAAAATAAAATAAATAAAAATTTTATTTAATTTAATGTATTTGTTTTGGATACATAAATGTTCCCAAATAAAAAATACTTGAGATAATAATGCGATTTGGTATATTTATAGACATTAAAACAAACGGTCACCTTTAGCGAGTGACTTGTCATGTGATTGTAATAACAGTTATAATATTATGAACATTTGAATTGTGGGCAATAAAGTAAAACATGTAACAGTATAAATTTCAAACAAAAAGCGCCTAAGAAGTTGAACAGACTGATTTGCTATGACTATTGGTGAGGCGTTAAAAAGATTTCTAATGCATATTATATAAAAATATTAGCTTTCTACTGTCCTTTCCATGTAAACTGGCTACTCAGTTTCACAGTCCTCCGTCCGCGTAATTTTCTTAGAAAAGGAACGAAAGTTTTCGCTTCACGTATTAATTCATATTATTATTTTTCAGATATTTTCGTCATATGTCCCCTGGTCTGAATGAGGTTTTGACAAAGTATGTGACTATTCAGGAGGAGAACGGACACTCCATCAGTGAAGAGGTGGGTGTTACAATGCAACCTTCAGACAAACACTACACATTTTTTAACCGATCATTAAGATCAAATAGCTGAAGTGTTAGCAGATGGAAATGTCAAAAGCACTCGCATACCTAGGCGAAAATGTGTGAGGAGAATGATGTGATTTGAGGAAGCGAAAGAAGTATGTAAGGACCGCGACTCTTGGCGCTCCGTCCTCTCTGAGTACCCCGTTAGGGATACGGCGTGAAGATATGAGTGTATGTATTTTTTAACCGACCTCAACAAAAGGAGACGGTTCTATGTCCGTCTGTATGTTTTTTATGTATGTTCACCGATCACTTCGTCAATTGTTGGACGATTTGAAAAATTTTGATTTTGTTCGAAAAGATATACTTCCGAAATGGACCCATTTAAATTTCACTGGTATTGGAGTTTGGAACTCGAAAATACACCAAATAATCATAACTGATTATAAGCTTTATTTATATTGACGATTCTTTTGTATATAACTCCATCCCATAATTAGAAAAGAAGTTAGTTGTAGACCTACCTAGATATTTATTCAGGTCAAGGTCACTCGGATAAAAAAACCATTTAAGAAAAAATTTAAAAGTTATTTCAAAAACAAACATAGAAAAGTACAAAGCAACTTTCCTTTACAAAAAGAATATTAAAAATGTAATACAAATACCTATATAATTAAATTTGACAGTTATCGAAGTCGGTGCCAAATCAATGTGCAACAACCTTGGCAGTTGGCAACAACAGAAAGTCTACTAGTTTGGTAGACTTGGCACTGACCTCAGTGACTGTAAAATTTAATCATATAGGTATATCATATAGGCGTCATCTGGATAAGCATATTTAATGTTAGGTTTCGTCATTTTTTTCATCAGGCCCATTTTAGTTATTAAGTTATTTATTATTAAGTTGTTATTTTTTTTCGTACTTGAGTTTCTTAATAAAATTCAAGTAAGATGTTGTTATTTTGTACTTTTCAGTGTTTATTTTTAAAGTCGGTTTAATTTTTTTTAGCGTGTTTCCTATATTATATATTCCTCCAACCTAGAGATCGCAGACCTTTTACAGATGATATGGCGTAACATGTACTATGGGTACGACACAATGGACTGCGGGAGCTTTCAGTAAGACCTAGACTACAAGACCTAGACCACACGACCTAGACGATACGACCTAGACGACAAGACCTAGACGACAAGACCTAGGCGACAAGACCTAGGCGACAAGACCTAGGCGACAAGACCTAGGCGACAAGACCTAGGCGACAAGACCTAGGCGACAAGACCTAGGCGACAAGACCTAGGCGACAAGACCTAGGCGACAAGACCTAGGCGACAGGATCTAGGCGACAACGCCTAGGCGACAGGACCTAGGCGACAACGCCTAGGCGACAACGCCTAGGCTACTACGCCCAGGCTGCAACGCCCAGGCTGCAACGCCCAGGCTGCAACGCCCAGGCTGCAACGCCCAGGCTGCAACGCCCAGGCTGCAACGCCTAGGCTGCAACGCCTAGGCTACAATGCCTAGACTTTGTTTGTATTGTGTTGTAGTCTAGGTGTTGTCACCTAGACCACAAGACCTGTAGTTTATTATTACTGCACTCATCTACAGATTATATCATTGTAATTACGGTATTCGTCCTTGTTTCTCAAAGTCATAAGAGACGGTCATTACATTTTAAAAAAAAATCCAATCTCATGGCTATCTTTTTTAGCATTACCTGATCCAAGAAGACGAAATGGAGCAAGCCGAAGATGTAGAAGTACCCAAAGCCTTGGGTGACTTGTTCGAGTCAGTAGCTGGAGCGATATTCCTAGACTCAGGTTAGTGTGGCGCTACATGAGATGAATAACGCTATTTCTTTCTATCTACTCTCAATCAGAGATTCACATTTGAGTCCACAGATTTACTAATAATCGATATCGCGTTGATATGTCACTATAGTTTTTCTGTAACTTTTTAGCGGGAACGGGAGCAGTTGTCATTTTGTTGTCAAAAATTCGACTGATTTCAAATATTCTTTCACCTATAGTGTTAGGTATGATGAAATTAAATAGTAAGTTAGACATTTATAGCAATGGAACACCCCAAACTTTTACTTAAATTATCGATTAATTAATTAATATTCATATTTAATATCAATTAATAATTAATGAATTTGTATTCGAACACTTTGTGCTGTAGTTGTGAAGGTAAAAAGCAATAGAGACGTGGAGTGCTCGAGTTTTGACTTATATAATCTCGAGCGGTAGTGAGAGTCGTTCTTGTCGATGACGTCACGAACACCGTCGCGCTCTACTAGAGGGCGCCAGTGTTCGTCTTTATGTTTATTCGTCGGTGTTGCTGACAATTTTGCATCTAGTTTTTTATTTGTGATCAAAGGTATAGAATAATATAATCCGAACATAAAATAATACCGAAACCTATCTAAGCCGAAAGTTCGGTTATGTAATACGATAGTTGTGCCACACCACACAGGCATGTCGCTAGACGCGGTGTGGAAGTCGTACGTGAACCTGATGGGGGCCGAGCTGGAGGCGTTCTCGGCCGCGGCGCCCAAGTCCCCCGTGCGGGAGCTGCTCGAGGCCGAGCCGGACACTGCCAAGTTTGGGTGAGGAGATCACTCTTTAACAGACTTCAAAGTAGCTTAGACAATCCACATAGCGAGGCGCTCAGCAGCACCATATCGTCCGCGTAACTAATCTTATTGAGACAAACTCCATCAATATAACATCCCACACGTATGCTTCTTAGCTCCACTATTAATGCGTC
The DNA here is from genome assembly GCA_907165235.1 of Zeuzera pyrina. Classification (NCBI taxonomy): domain Eukaryota; kingdom Metazoa; phylum Arthropoda; class Insecta; order Lepidoptera; family Cossidae; genus Zeuzera; species Zeuzera pyrina. The sequence goes on along the minus strand of OU015647.1, from coordinate 7,557,893 downwards.
CACGTACAGGTTGAAGAGCTTAGGCGAGGTTAGCCCCCCCTGCCTCACCCCACACTCTAACCTGTACGGCTCAGATAGCGCATACGAAGAACGTCGGCCCTTTGGCGCAGTTCGATCCCCGGTCAGGTCAATTTAGGAAACGAACTTTTCCATATTGGCTTGGAGTCTGAGTGTTACTGGGAACTCCCTCAGAGTTCGTTGTGGGGTACCCATAGTACAAGCTTAGTTTGGGGTCACACAATCTGTTTAATTGTCTGGAGTATTAGATAGAGTATTATAGTATTATTTGTACCTGTGTCTCACATAATGACTAATAAAAAAATAAAATTCTAACAGGTTATTTCCGTCCCACAGGAAACCAGAGCGCTTAGCAGACGGACGTAGGGTCCGTGTTTGCGTGGAGGTGTTCGGCCGAGGCGCGTTTAAGGGCATCGGTAGGAACTACCGCATCGCGAAGGGAACAGCCGCTAGATGCGCATTGAGACACCTCAAGAAACATAGAGCTCACTGATATATACTGATATATTAAACGTTAGTAATAAACATCACCAGACTCGAATACTGAATTGAAAAATACTGTTCTTTATATTGTATATGTATACAAGGTTATTTCGAAAAATGAGTAAATACGGAAGGGTATAAAAGTACCCATGACAGAAAACTTGCGTTCTACTTCGCCAAAAGTCAATGGTTCTAGTGTACCTCAAAGTTTGAACAAAAATAAAGGTGAGGCAACCCTAATATCAGCGTTTTCCCGTCACTAGCAAACATTTAGAATATAGGGCATAATAATAGGGTTGTACATTTTTTACCATTAAATGAATGTTTTTTTTTGTATGGAAAACTAAATAAATGTATAAGTACCGTAATTATTACACGTGACAGTGACACGTTGGGACCCCTGCGGATTTATACCCTCTTTCACAATAACCTGGCACGTTGGTGTAGTGGCATATGCATCTGCTTTCCAAGCTAGGGTCCTGGGTTCGATTCCCGGTCAGGTCAATTTAGGAAACTATCTTTTCTAAACTGGCTTGAAGTCTATATGTTACTGGGAACTCCCCCAGAGTTCGTTGTGTGGTACCCATAGTACAAGCTTGCTGCTTAGTTTGGGGTCACACAATCTGTGTAATTGTCTGGAGTATTATTATTATTATTATAACCTTGTATACTATAACTTAGTCTCTATCTACAGATGTTAATTTTGAAATTAGCATCTATAATTGTTGCTCATAAAATTCGGGATTACAGATTTTTTTGACAACCTCCATGGCACAGTGATTTAGACGTGGCATCCAAGCGCGGAAGGTTCCGGGTTCGATACCGGCCGGATCAATTTAGGAAACGATTTTTTCTAGATTGTCCCGGGTCTAGGTATATCGGGAGACGCCCCCAGTAGTCGTTGTCTGGTTCTCATAGCACAGGGAATACCCTAGTTTGAGATCAGAGAGTGTATCGTCTGGCGCATTATTATTATTATTATTATTATATTTTACTCTTAAAAATCCGCATCTCCCGATATTACTCTTAATAATCTGCATCTGTAGATGTAATATGTATCCGCAAATGTTGTTCCTAAAAATTCGCATCTGTGGATGTTACTTTTAATAATTTGCATCTGTAGATGTAATGTTTAATCTCAAATGTCGCTCCTAAAAATCTGCATCTACAGTTGTTACTCTTAATATGGAACTTAATATGGAACTTATAGATGTAATGAGTATTTATTTTTGTTTGTTTCTGAGGCAAAATTAAATCTCCACGACACCCAGCCGGACTCTACGCCGACTGGGTAACGTCGGACTCGCTTACAAAACGAGAACTCGCTTGCCTTTCTGGCTCGTCGAAAACTCCATTGGATATTAAATAAAAATGAATTTAAAATACAAAAAACGAATTAGTTTTAATAAAAATAGACACTATAAGTTTAACAATTTAATTTGACATAACTTTTTTTGACATAACCTAATTTTATTCTCGGAAAAAAGCGCACATCATTGTGTTTTTTTCTATATGCGCATTTACACATGAGAGGTTTTTTCCTTGTGCGATTTAATCCATGTGTGTAATTTTCCACGTGTGGATATTTCTTGTGGGCTTATATAACATTGCGCTTTTTTCTGCGCGTTTAATTCCTTTGCGTATTTTTTAATTGCGCTTTTTTCCGGACACGAAAATATCGACACGTTAAATCGTCAAATCATACCGAAATAAAGTAGTAGTAGTAGTACGATTCTCCCTTAGGACGGAAGGTAAAGGGATCTTAGCCCATGCAACCAACGTCTTCAGTAATAAATCGATAAATTCTTCATATTATTTCATCAGAAGGTAGACGTAATACATTTTAGATGTTACTTGGAGTTTTTGGCGACAAATATATTGAAGCAGTCTTTCTAATAGGATCTGCTGAGGTGGACTAAGCCAAAAAAAATCTCAACATCACACTACTAAATAAGCACTCATTTCAGCAATTTCACATAACAGCACAACAGCGTAGATACTTGAGACGCAAAACTACTCCAACTTTACATCACAATATCCACCAGCAACCATTTGCAAATATTTAAAATAAACGCCCAAACGCTCCTCATACAATCTCGCCAAAAAAGATCCATACTCAATTTTTTTTTTTTTTTGTAAATATAGTGGCAACTACCCGTAGATATTTTTTGCCAACGTCTTGTTTGGATTAGACACTGTGCGGTATGCTAAAAATGATATATAATTTTGGCCAAGTGACGATTCAGTTGAGGACCTAAAAACAGACAACACAAACATTGAACAAGGACAACACAAATTAGTTAGCATTCTAGATGAAATTAGATATATTGTGTTAATTACAAATACATAAAATGCTACACAAAAGGGAGTAAGAGTTATTAAACTAAAGGCGAATTTTGTTTTCAGCAATAAACTTTGAAAGGGTTTCAATAAATGGGGTGTCAATATATGTAAGAAGGGAGTTGAAATTCGTGGGCAAAGGAATAAAACGGGGAAGAACGCTATATAGGAAATACTTTAGGTTTGGACAATTGAAGAAAATATGGTCAACCGTGCCGTCTTCTAGTCCACACTCACACAAGGAGTGATCTCGGACTCCAATTTTAGATAGAAAGACTGGTGAACTAATATGATCAAGCCGCAGTCGGATAATGGTGGAAGTAATGTGTTTGCTAGCAGAACGGAATTTAAAAAACCAAGGTTTGACAGGTACATTTGGTTGAATGTTCCCATATTGCTTGCCTTTGTTAAATCCAGAAGAACCCCAAAATTCATTCCAGTTCTTACGAAGCTCTGATTTAGCCATGTTTCTGAGATCCCGAGGAATTGACTTGAAATATATGTGAGAACCTGTTTGAACTGCATCCTTTGCACAAGAATCTGCCATTTCATTACCCGTGATACCAGAATGGCCGGGTATCCAGGCTAGCGTGACCTCTAAGCCTTGAGTATAACACCGGTGTAGAGTTTCTCTTACTTTTAGAGTGATATAAAAATTGTCCTTAGCTTGAAAGGGAACCTTATTAATGTCCTGAAGGGCACTATATGAGTCTGAAAAAATAATAGTTTTATTTAATTTATGAGCTTCGGCGTACGAAACCGCTTCAAATAGAGCGATGGCTTCTCCTGAAAATACTGATGTTGAGGGGGGGCACTTAAAGTTTAAAATAATATTGTATTTTGGGACCCAAACAGCGGCACCAACTGAACTATTTTCAGAAAGTTTAGAAGCGTCTGTGAACATAGTAAGCCATCCGTTCCAATTTTTATTTAAAATATGATTAAACATTGCATTTGCATCTAAAGAGTCTTTATCTATGCCAATATTAAGAATAATTCTAGGTTGAAAAATGAGAGCATGAAAATCAGTTAAAAATAATGGGTTTTTAGAGAGCTGAGCCACAGGGGAGTTATCTAGAAACTTTTTATAGCTTTTGATAAGGCATGGCGTGTCCTTATGGGTCCAATACCTGGATGAAGTCATTAATTGAGATAGATCAAACAATCTAAACAGTAAAGGATGGTGAGAAAACTTTGAACAATTAAAGAAGAAACGATCGGATAGATACTGTCTTCGAAGATGAAGAGGAGGATCGACACATTCTACTTGCAATGCCTTAACCGGTGAAGATTTCATTGCGCCTGTGATAATGCGTAGGCATTTGGCTTGTATTCTGTCTAGCTTTCCTAAGGCCATTCTAGTACATGGCTCCAAAAGAAAGGATCCGTAATCAAGGTGACTTCACTGCACTATTCAAAGCACTATTTAACCGGCTAGAAGCGATAGAAATAGATGAGGAAGAACATAAAGAGCGATATCATCAGCATATTGTAGAACCTCACAAAAAGAATCAACGGATTTATCAAGGTCATGAGTGTATAAGCTATACAGAAGAGGGCTCAGGACAGATCCCTGGGGTAAACCCTTCCACACAGTTTTGGGTGGGAGAAGAGCGCTTTGGGTACGGACAGATATAGAGCGAGACATGAGGATACTGCAGATGACGTTAACCAGCCTCACTGGAATACTCAGCTGAAGCATTTTTTGCCTGAGTAACGGTAGATGGACACTATCATATGCGGAAGTAACATCCAAGAACGCGCCAATGACGTGTTCCTCCCGAGAGAAAGCAAGTCGGATGTCAGCAGTTAAGACACTTAAACTATCCATTGTACTCAAACCCTTTCTAAACCCAAACTGGGACTTCGAAAGTACATCCCTATTCTCCAATATCCATTCTAATCTATTCTTTATGAGGTGCTCAAGGATTTTGCATAAACATGAAGACAAAGCAATGGGACGATAAGAAGATGATTTAGACGGATCTTTGCCTGGTTTTAAAATAGGGATTACGATATGATTTTTCCAAGAGTCTGGGATTAAATTCGTTTCAAAAATAAAATTGATTATGTTTAAAAATAATGTTTTGGAGGACTTGGGGGATTTCGTAACAAAGGAATATGGAATGCTATCGATTCCAGGAGAGGACTCACGTAAATGATCCATGGCACATTCCAGTTCCGCAAAAGAGAAGGGACCATCCATACTATCAGAAGAACTAGACAAGCAGGTAAATGACGGGAAACAGTCCTCTGAGGGCACGAAAGGGGGAGCAAGTTTACTGATAAATTCATTGAGCCAAGAGGAAGACTCATTGGATGTAATATTGAAATTATCAGAATGAATGCCACGGAACTTTTTTATATTTTTCCAAACACTAGAAGCTGAGGAGCTACGAGAAAGTGATTCGCAAAAAGATTACCAGCCTTGACGTTTTTTCTGAGAAAGAAGTTTCCTAGTACGAGTGCAGGCATGTTTATAATGCAAGTAGGTCTCCATGTCTAAATTTGAGGTGTAACGTAATTCCGCCTCTTTGCGCTCCCTAATACTGACAGAACAATCAGCATCCCACCATGGAGGTGAGCGAGGTTTATTAATTACTGAATTTTTTAACGGGAAACTAGAATTAGCTGCGTCAATTAGAATATTGGAGAAATCCGAATACATCATTAGAAAATTTTCTCTGGTAACAAGAGGTAGTAACTCAATTTTATTGTTAACTGTAGCTGAGAATTCTTTCCAATTGCCTGAAGACAATCTATATTTTAGTAATGGGGGAATTTTTAATATCTCTTGAAAGTGGTGTAGTATAGAAATTAAAATTGGTCTGTGGTCACTACCATATGACTGGGAAAGAGTTCTCCAATTAAGGCGAGATGCTAAATCGGCAGATGAGAATGATAAATCTACAGCACTAGGATTCTGTACGGGAGAAACTATTCTTGTAGAAGATCCATCATTTAAGACGCAAAGATTAGATTTGTCAAGAACCTCAAGGAGGTGGTAGGATAAAGCGTCTGTGAGATGGGAGCCCCATGCTGTGTGATGGCAATTGAAATCTCCCATAACTATGAGTGGGCCATTTAAGGAAGATAGAACAGAGTCAAGCTCTGAAATAATATTAATATTAGGATGTGGAATGTAAACCGAAAGATAGGTGATGTTTTGTGATTTAACAGCAACTGCCTGGAAACTGGATGAATGTGATGGGAGAGGAATTTGGGAATAATTTAGTGAATTTTTAATGAGTATGGCAGAACCACCTCGTCCATCCTCTCTATCATCACGGAGGCATGAATATCCTGACACCCTAAAACGGGAGCCAGGCTTGAGCCAGGTCTCCCCAACAGCAAAAAGAATGGGGTTATATTTTTGGATAAGATGATCAATCTCGTGCTTTTTATTTCGGATGCTCCTAGCATTCCATTGTAAAATAAGGCGAACTTGGTCCATTAGTATTAATAATAGACGATAGTGGGCGCAGAATTTCTGAGACATTGTTCGGTAAAACATCACTAAATTTGGAAAGAATATTTACTAAAGTAGAAACCAGAAGTTCGATTAAATTATCGTTAGGAGATGAGTTGTTGGAGAGACAACAGCCGTTTGGCAGAATCGAATTTGGTTGAGAAACAATTGAATTATGGGCTTGAACATCATAGGGTTTACTTAGAATTGGTCTAGGTTGACGTTCCAGAATCAGTTTTTCTAAAAGATCTATGAGAAGTGGGGGGGTTAGAAGGTTGAGAATACTGTTGGCTATTTGAGAGTGGGAGGGAGCTTAAAGGAGGAGAACTTAATTCTTGAGTAATAGTAGCATCAGCATAAGACATTCGCTTTATTGGAGGGTACCTTTCTGCTGCCTCAGAGTAGGAGATATTATCTTCAGCCATTAGGGATTTTATTGCTTTTTGTCTTGAGAATTCAGGGTACCTTTTGTTTGTACCAAAATGACGCGCCTGACAAAATAAACAAGTAGCCTCTGTTTCATCAACGGGACAACCATCTCCTGTATGAGGTTGAGCACAACGGTAGCACCGGGGTTTTGATCTACACTGAGCTTTAACATGTCCATAACGGCAGCAGTCATAGCATTGGATAATTGGTAATTGGTATACCTCAACATTAATAGCTGTATTAAAACAGTAAATTTTAGAAGGTAAGACCTGTCCCTTAAAAGTAATTACCACTGTCTGAGTTGGGACCCACTCTGCGACACCGTCTTTAAAATTTTTCCTATTCAATCTACGTGCTTTTACAACTGTAGCACAATTACCATTACTAGGACACTCCAAACCAGAGACTAATTCTTCCATAGACCAGTCTAAGGGAATAAACTTTATAATTCCCATACGAGAGACTTGGAAGCGGGGGATCTTTGCCTCATATTTATTTTCTTTTATGAAGGGATTTTCTAAAAAGTCATTGGCTTGGGTAGCTGTTTTAAATTCAACTGTTGCCCTATTGCGGCCTGCCTGCTTAATGCCATTAACTACAATACCATGCACATTGTATTTATGAAGTAGTTGAGCAAACTTCAGAATGCGGATAGTTGAGCCGGCTGAACGATCGGCTTCTGTGCGTGTAATGTGGACTAGAAATGGACCGGAATCTGATGAGCTATACTTAAAACCATTTTCTACCTCAAAACCTGGATTGACATATATATGTTGTACAGACGAGGACGGGGGAATCTTTTTTTTTGTTGGTTCCGCATTTCCATCAAGTGAGCAATCAATACGACGTTTTCTAGTGCAGGAATCAGACATTTCTACATCAACGGGAATGTCTTGTGAATGCGATGGGGCCTTCTCATGAGGAGGCGGCCCTCCACCCCAATCGGGTGGATCGTCCTCCCCTGAATTCAGCATTTATACGAAAAATAACAATACTTACATGAACCCTCCACCAAAATACACAAAAACACAATTATAGGAACTCAACAGGAATATTGAAAGTAAAAAAAGTAAATAACGCCAAAATGCACGTGTGTCAACCAAGACAAACCGCAGCAAAAAAAAAAACCCATACTCAATTAAAAGTTAGACTAGTGAAATGTAAGAAAAATAAAAAATGGACAAGTGTGATTTCAGACCATATTTTTTGGTTGTTTTGTTAGGACTTAGGATGTAATGAATCTTTACAATAAAATCATTGTTTATGACTTGATCGATTCTTTTAAAGTACGCTCCGCAGCGTCAAGGCTTATTATGTCTTAATAGCAACATCACAATTAGAAATTTTACCAATGTCACGTAGTAATAAGTAGAGCCACAGAAAATATTCAATAGTTTTAACGATTATAACAATTTTTATTCCAATAATCGAAGTATGAAAATACCTTAGCCTTTGAAAGATTGTATGTAAATTATAGATTAATATTTTTTGTAACGTTTTTATTGCAATAATGTATAGGTTAAGACGAAGTTTATAACTTTTATTAAATAATTAAGTTGTGGTAAGATAAACATTAGTGGCAACCAAATAAACTGATGACATTAATTGCTTTTTATTTTTATCTACTTACTGGCTATTTCCCGCCATTTTGTAGGAATAACCGGAAGGATTTTAGAACGTCTACGCAGTTTTTAAAAATTTTTGAACGTTACATTCTGCAAGCTCCGATCAAAAATCAAAATGGAGGGACCAATAATGAGTTGCTGCTCTTATCCCCGTGTGTCAAACGAATTTACATCTCTTTCTATATCATTGAGCGTTGCCACGAGTAAAACCTCGGACCAAGAGAAAAAAATGGATGATGCATTAGCTCTAAGAGCGTGTCCTTTCTTGTAGATCTACTTTCTAGATTTTTACTAATGTGGGGACATATTTTTGTTTTTGCGAATGCTAATAGCCAAAAACACTTAAGATTTACGAGAATTTCGAAAATAATTATTTCATAATCGACTCACAAACTGACACGAAATACACTTATAGTTCGAAGTTACCATACTTACTATAGCTAATTACTTTACTCGTGGTTACGCTCAATAAGATAGAAAGAGACATCAAAATTAGATTAACACACTGGTAAGAGTGGCAACTTATTATTAACTCGGACCATTATGTTTCTAGTTCGAGATTCGAACTGTCGCGAGACGCTCGTAAACTTTATGGCAGATGTCAGTCAGGATGACAGCTTGACAGTTTGTCAAGTTTATTCATTTTTGTTTTAAGAGGATTGGTTTGTTTGTGTTAATTATGTACCACTATATTATTACTAGCTATACATTATATATAACTAATACTATTATATTATAACCAGTTGTGTTTGTGTGTCATCTGTCCATACGTAATCTTATTTGTTTTAGGTACCTACATTTCTCTGAAAAACAGCAAATCAAAATTTTTTTTTCTTTCCGTATTATGCCAACCCCTTTAGAGTGTACACATTAGAAGCCATCACTGAAAAAGAATTGAATTTAAGAGGATTGAATTGAAAAAATAACGGAACTCTAAAGGCCCTTACTCACGGTACAATCTGACTTGCAATCTGTTACAAGGCAACTAATTGCATCATACGAGTATATAGGTTGCAGGTCGCACGCAACTTATCTTACAATGCAATTTGTTGCCTTGCAACAGAGTGCAGCAACAAATTATGTTACACAGAGTATTTGTGCAAAAGGTACAGCTTATTTCTAATAGAAATTTCTTCCAGCAGAATGACAGTTCCATGGAAGAAATCTAGACACTGTGTGCTTACTAACTATAAAGAAACATATACACGTAGGTATACTATAGGGGCCGTTCAAGTATTACATAAGCAGAATTTTTGTAATTATTAATTTTGAAGGAGAACTTTGTCATGTTCGCTGTTAGCGTTTTCGAATACTAGGTACTAAAACAGAAGTGCACTCAAATACTCATTTGAGTGCACATTTGGTTCGGACATTTTTGGAGCGTTGATTGTGTCTAGTTTTTTATTTGTGATCGATGAGGAAAACATAGAAACCACCACAATGTTAGCTTTTAACTAATTCTTTCAATGGATAGTTCTTGTAATCATTATGCAAATAAATACGTGATTTTGAATTTTGAGTTTTTTTTTGGCGAATAAAAGCGAAATTTTGCATTTTGAGTTTATATTTATGCGAAATTTCGATTTTTTATTTGCGAAGAATACGTAACCCTAATTATAAGTATGTCGATATAATGTAAATAAAAAAGGATGAGTATAAGATTATAAAAAATATACAAGATGAAATTTTTTTGTACGTTTTTCAAGTAGTGCTCCTTAACAGCGCGTTCGAAATGTCCAATGGATTGGCTCTCTCGAATTCGACGGCGAAGGGCATTCCACATCCTAATTGCTTGAACGGTAAAAGATTTAGAAAAGAAAGTAGCATGAGAGGGAATTTGAAGTAGATTTTTAATACGAAAACGACATAATTCATTAGAAGGATGGAAGTCTATGAAAAGCTCTTTAAGATAAGACGGAGACGAAGAACGAAGAGCAATGTAACGCAATGAGAGAATATGTAAATTCCTGCGAAAACGGACTATACTGACACATGGTCATATTTATGCAACCCAAAAACGAATCTAATACAAAGATTTTGTAGTGGTTCTAATCTGTTAACCAAAGTTTCAGTGGCAGGAAACATACGTCTGCATAATCAATTATAGGTAAGAGTAAAGTCTGAGTTAAATATATTTTAGTGTTTAATGGAAGAAAGTTTTGTAGTCTTTTAAGAGAGTGGAGGTAGAAATATACATTTTGCAGATTTCATCAATGTGTGTAGGACCAAGATAGGTTTCTGTCGCATAAAATACCTAAGTTTTTATCAATATCCGCGAAAGAAATAGTGTTGTCTCCATTACACTTCACAGCAGGTACAGTAGAATTATTAACTTGACTACACATATAGCGACTGCCAACGATGATCGCTGGTGATTTGTTGGGGTCACCAATAATCCAAAATCGTTCGCCCACATGCGAACATTCTCCAGATCACGATTCATATCATGAATGACCGTAGTAATATCGGTAATGTTAAAATGAGGATATAATTGCACATCGTCTGCATAGAGATGGAAGTTACAAGAAAGTCGTTTAGTAATAGTGTTTATAAATACAGAAAATAAAAGCGGAGAAAGTACAGCGCCCTGAGGAACGCCCGCAGTAATAATCGTACCAGTCTGATGTAGACATCTGAACGGAGACACTATGAACGATCCCGAAGATATGAGCTAAACCATTATAAAGCTGTAGAAGGACACGTTAAGAGAATGAAGGATACCAAGAAGAACGTCAAAGTCAAGAGAATCAAAGGCACTGCTCAAATCGAGAAGAACAAGTATACTGCGGGATTTATTTTTTAAAGCTGAGCGAATATTATCAGTGATTTTAAGGAAAACAGTGGTGGTGCTGTCACCAGGATGAAATCCGGACTGTAAAGGATTAAGCATATTATTGGAAGTCAGAAAGGAAGACAGTGGTTCATATATAATATGTTCCATAACTTTGAAGAGGAAAGATAAAATAGAAATAGCTCCATACTCTGAAGGGAAGCTAGGACTAAGGGTCTTAGGTAAAGGTATGACGTATGCCCTCTTCCAAGCAGCAGGGAAGCAATTGGAAGATAACGAATGATTAGAAATATGAGTAAGAACATACAACAGCTCAGGTAAGAGTTTTAATCATATGAGGACAGATTTGATCTTGACCAATAGATGTGGAAATGATGGAAAGTATGGTATATTTTCTGACCTCTCTCAGTCACTGGAATAAAGATAAATAAAGAACAGGACGACACTTACGTGAAGTGCACGGGCATGAAGTGCATTAGAATTACAGTTAAAAGAAGAAGAAGCAGAGGTCATACCTAAACCTTGTGAACGAAGAAATTTCCGCAGTTGAGCAGCATTTAGATTCTGCATAGAATTATGAAAGTAGCGCCTCTTGGCATCTCTGCACAGACGATTGCATCGATTACGCGACATTTCATACCGGGATAGGTAAACAACCAAAGGGCATTTCTTAAATTTACTCTTTGCCCTATTTCGAAGGGCCATGGTCTTTTTAATATCTACAGTAAGCCAGGGCGCAGGAGAATGCTTAATTTTAACTTCTTTAGGTGCATGACGATCATACAATTGGGATAAAATATTATTAAACTTAAGCATCTTTTCACCTACACTGGACCCTTACAGTACCGGTGACCAGTCGACTGCCACAGCATCACTTAGTGCCTCCAAGTCCATATTTTTAAAACTGCGCAATAGTAAAAAATATTGTGGAAAGTTTAGGTGGACTAACTTTATAAGAAAGAAATACAAGATCGTGATAGGAAAAATAAAATGAGTTGATCGAGAGTAGACATTTTCTCTAAGGATGAAGTGATCAAGAAGAGAGGAAGAGTTAGGTGAATGGTGAGTAGCAGACAAAGGCAAAACATGTAGACTAAATGAGGAAAGAACAGATCAGAGGTATTTTCAATCGCGATTCATTTTTAATAAGACACGTATTCAAATCCCTAAGAAGTAAAAGGTCATCATAGGTAGGGCAAAGGTCATTAAGAAAGTCATCTAAGGTAGAAAAATAGATAGAATATCGATATGAAGAGGACTACAAAAAACGCCTAACAACAATTTAGTATGTCGAAGACTAATCTCGATGAACAAATATTCGGCAGTATTAGAATAATTTATTTATTATTTGTGAGACACAGGACACATAGTTTATTATCTATTACATAGTATAAAACAAAGTCGCTTCCCGCAGTCTGTCCCTCTGTACGCTTAGATCTTTTAAACTACGCAACGCATTTTAATGCGGTTTTCACCAATAGATAGAGCAATTCAAGAAGAAGGTTCATACGTATAGTTTAATATTGTTTTGTGTTAATTTGTTGAAATATGACGATAATAGTTCAAGATGTCAGAAAAAATCAAGCCGACAGAGCTTTCATCGAAAATGCTGTCTTATTCCAAAACAATGTATGATGGAATTGTTCCTCTTTATTAGGACTACAAAAAAGTCAACGATATGGCTATATTATACGGATAGCCTTCTATAGCCATTTTAATATTAAAAAAAAATTGATACAAATTATGTGGAGTTTGGAAAGCTATTTAGACCAGCCATTCCCAAAGTGGGCGATAACGCCCCCTTGTAGGCGCTGCAGCCCTAAAGGGGGGCGGTAAGAGACCCAGAAAAAAAATGGGGGCGTTGTGTAGAGGCCTGGGGGGTGATTTGTAATTTCGTTTAGCTAGGAGGCATCTTAGACAACCACTGCATGAACTCTCGACTCAGTAGACAAAATAAGTTTGGGAACCAGTGATTTAGACGGATACGAGGAATTAGTAGCTACATTGCCTCCGAGCGAAGCCGGGGCGGGTCGCTAGTATGATATAAGTAAATTATTAGTGCCACTGTGCTCTGCCTTAAAAAGGCATACAAATTATAAGTTACATATAAAGTATTTACATAATTCAAATATTAATAATATCAACAATAGAACATCGTCAGTCAATAATTAATCAAACAATCAACAAAACAAAAGAACATCAAACAATTAAAGAAACATGATACATTGATTCTTAAATATCAATTTAAAAAAATCATTATCATATATTTCCATCTGTTAAAAATTCCTGAACAGGTAATATGCTTTTGAGATTAAAAATTTATAAAGTTTCCTCTTGAACAATTTGCCATCGTCTTTTCTAAGCTGTATTGGTAATTTATTATAAACTCTTGGTATCATTGCGACAAAACTTTTAAAAAATAATGCTGTTCTATGAGCCTTAATATCAATTCTTTGTCTATGACGAGCGCTGTCAAGAAAAGTGAAGAGAAGGCTGGGTGAAGAGATTACAACGCTGTAAGGAATATCAGCACAGACATATATTGCGACTTCATCTTCGCCCAGTTGGTTCTGTCATTCCGAATCAGCGGAAAACCATGTAAAGGCTGAAGGAAGGAAGTCAGAGATGGCTTGATAAAATATTCAATAATGAGTAAGACATAGACACTAGAGGTATTAAACGTGGTAAGAGGGTATTATTATGCACAGGAATGCTTTGAGCGTTATACAACAACGTATAAATTAAATTGATATGCATAAAAAATGGAAGACAGTTCATCGTTCAAACATCTCGCACTCGAAACATTGCTGTTATTACTATCAGACGAACACGAGAGTCTAATATCATCTAATATTAAATGATTCATTAAATATAAATACGCAGCATGACAGGATTGCACGAAAGTGTTATTGTAGGTATGAAGAAAGGAACGCTTAGGTGGTTCGGGCACAGAAAGAATGAGTGATGAAAGACTGACGAAGAAAGTCTACAGAGCGAAAGTGAGGAGTAGCAGAAACAATCAAACTTCTAAGTTAACTTAAAAAAAAGATACGGCCGTTTATGGCGCAATAAACGTATATTTCGACACTCAAAGGACTCAAAATTTATAGGGTACTTTCCGTTGATTTAGTTTATAATATGTACCTACCTACTTTGTACGGAACCCTCGGTGGGCGAGTCCGAGTCGCACTTGTCCGGTTTGTACTTGTAATTTTGAAGTGCCTTTAAATCCCACATAGCGATTTAAACTGATTTAAACTTGAACCACCCGAGGCGCCATGTTTGCCTGCAACCGTATACAGTTGAGAGATGTTTAAATGAGACTCTAGTTACCATGTTGGCAAAACAAAGGCTAAAAACATCCTAAGATAGAAGAAAGGTAACGTAAGAATTCTGGTAGGTATCATAACAGGTCACTGTACACTAAACCGGCACCTATATAACTATTAACGTGGAAGATAAAGATTAATGAAATCTTCGTGTTGCCCTCCCACAGAATCCGTCGAGTGTGCAGACAACAGGAATTAATTGAAATAAATAAACTGCTTAATTCTTCCACATATATTAATACAATATGCAACTAGAATTATTTTAGTTCTACGTCTACAACACAAACTAAAAGAACTATTATTATAAAAACTAATTATGCGAACCATGAAACAAATACATAGCGAACGTAGCCGGTGCCAGAGCGGAAAAGGAAAGAGACAGAAAATGTTGCCACATACAACATTGTAACTAGTATACATTTTAAATCAAAATGCAATATGTATGTAGGCATTAGATTCAATATACTAGGGTCACTGGAAGAAGAGGAACTGAGGACAACCAAACTATGGGATATCCTCATGTTTTGTAGGAAATCCGGAAGATTCAAGGAAGAAACCACGGAGGGAGAACCATCAGGTCAGTTGTAACTAGAGCTCAAACCAGGAAATACCACCAATGCGCCACTCGTGGGAAACCGACAGCCCGTCTGCTACTTGGCGGACGTCCCTACGAGCAATCTACATCTCTGTTGCAATCTACCATGTTGACGTAGCAAACATGGTGTTTCGACTTGTACACATCTTACAATATTTACTTTTTTTTTGCAACTACTCACACTCATTCAATACTTTCTTAATTTTTATTATTGTCACTGTCGGTACTTCGACACACTACACTAACGACATCTATACACTGGCGACGTCCGGTTTTCCGGCTCCGGACACACACTGATGACAGGATCCATGATGTTGATAAGCGGTATCCATCTTCCCGGTTGAAATTATCGTATTTCTTGATTTCAACCGCCTCTCGTGCTATTCTGGAATAATAGTGTCGATCGGTGGAAACCGCACGCTACGAAGACATCATTCATCCTCATCAGTCTGCCCGTGACCACGATCGGTGCAATCCGCTCGAAACGTCGGGATAAAATAGGTAATTAGCCTTAAAGTATAAACGCGACATAGACCCGTTAGTAACTATTGTAAGAAGGGTGTTTCGAGCTGGAGTTATTCAGGTACGACACTCCATCATCGTACCTGAAGGCAATTGTGTGGTGTTGGAGATGTACGTTATGTACAGACATTTTGTTTATGTGTGCCCTTGATGTGCCTTACAATATTTACAGTGTGCGTTTTGTTTGTGTCATTATTGCTGTTGTGTTTCCACAGGCGTTCTGGTTCGTATTGTATATGGTTGTCATTATGTGGGTAAATAATAAGTTTAGTTTTTTTTTTATTATATATTTGTATTGAAAAATAAACGACTTGTCTACGTGTGAACCACACTGAAGTTTGAATTTAAAATATCAAATATAATAATATTATACCTGACTGGGTCTAAGTTCCCGTACATGTGGTGATATACAGAAGTAGGTCCCAAAATATGAACAAAAATTTAATACCTGCAAAAATAATAAGATCTAAAGAAAACTTGCATCGTCATATATGCCTTATCAATTTCCAATCAAAGAAAAATCAAGCTTGCAGCAACCTTACATATAAACTATCTGGGATGTGTCCTAAATCAGATAATAAAATCGGTCCGAAATCTCCATTGTATAATGTTTTGTTATGTATGTAAGTATAAAAGCTCTCGAATTCCTAGGCGAAAATGTGTGAGGAGAATGATGAGATTTGATTGATTGAGAATTGATTGAGATGAGAAACTGGCCCGTTGGCGCAGTGACATATGCATCTGTTTTCCAAGCTAGGGTCCCAGGTTCGATTCCCGGTCGGGTCAATTTAAAACTTTTCTAAATTGGCTTGGAGTTTGGGTGTTACTGGGAACTCCCCCAGAATTCGTTGTGTGGTACCCATAGTACAAACTTACTGCTTAGTTTGGGCACAGTACAAGTTTGGGGTCATACAATCTGTGTAATTGTCTGTAGTATTATTATTATTTAAGTAAGCAAAAGAAGTATGTAAGAACAGCGACGCTTGGCGCTCCGTCCTCTCTGACTACTCCGTTAGCGATACAGCGTGAGGTTATGTATGTATGTATATAAGTACGGTCTAATCTCTATGCCCAATTTTAGCTCAATGAGTGTAAAGATGATGAAATACTGCGACTGAGTCACAGCCTAGAGTCTAGACTGTGACTGAGTCGCAGTATTTCATTTCATCTATCTAAACAATGTCACGCATTCGATCTATAGCAGCCCTAGTTAACGTATACTCGTAATATAATTTGTGGGGAACTGTAATATGATTACTCTAAATCATATTATTGTGACGATAATTCAATCAAAACGCCCCCCTGTCGCCGGCTTTATCTCTATAATTTAGTTTTTATCGCTAACAGCCACACTTACAGCACAACGCACTACAGATAATTACGGTGCATTTGTTTATGTTATGTCAAAATATTTATAACCGTAGTCTATGGTTTTGTCAGTTCAAATATCCATGGAGCACTTAACCTATAGAGACGAAATATCGGATCATCTTATTCACCACTGCTCAGTTTATTTAGACTTCTTCTTTCTTCTTTTGGTGTCATCAAGGCGATTTGGACTTTGGACACGGCAGCTCTGAACAGGGATCTTGTGCTTCTGTTGTACCATTGGCGCAGGTTCTTAAGCCACGATATCCTTCTGCGACCAACATTTGTTTTCCCTTGTACCTTTCCTTGTATTATTAGTTGTTCCTCAACACTATTTCACTGCGCACTTTATTCCTCCACGATATTCTTAACATTCTCCTGTATATCCACATCTCAAAGGCTTCAACTTTTTTACACAAAGCATCTGTGAGTGTTCATGCTTCAATGTGTCATGCTTTATTTACACTAACAAATATCAACTCTCGCTCGCATTAAGCAGTACATAACATGTGTGGACATCTCTGTATATTGCGACAGATATTTAAATATTTATGTAATAACTTATTGTCCTACTCGGTAGTGTGGCAAAAACAGCAAGAAATCAAACTATAAAACAGAACGCAGTAACCGCAAGAGCAAAATGACATTGCCACTCTATAGGTTGAGTGTTCCATGCAAATATCCTGTACTTAAGGGAGCAAAATGAGAAACGAAAAAATAAAAACTTAAGTCAAGGTAGAAACTTCCAAAAAGCTAAGATTAATTAACTATAGGTTTTTTAATCTGTGGTCGGAGTCGGAGGCCATTTAAGCAAGGAAATGTAAGTTCCTATAGCTATACCGGAATACCTAGGATTCCGACTAAGGCGAGGCCATTTTTGACCAGTCTGTTTTTACCGATAAAATATAAGTTGGATTCAAAAATAAACTTAAAGACATGTCCTGTGAAGTTGACATTTTATTTAGATTTTTTGTTTTTTACGTATTTGGGATTTATGAGGTACAAAAGTGATAGTATATTGTGCGTTAAAGTTCTGTGCAAGTACTGAGAATTGCAAAGTTTAAATAAATATGTGCAACTGAAGTTTTCGCGTTCCTCCAAGAAGTCCTTTTTAATGTTTTTAAACTTTCACGACTTGTACACATCTTACAATATTTACTCACGGGTCTATGTCGCATTTATACTTTAAGGCTAACACCTATTTTATCCCGACGTTTCAACCGGATTGCACCGATCGTCTGAGTCTGCCCGTGACCACAATCGGTGCAATCCGGTCGAAACATCGGTATAAAATAGGTAATTAGTCTTAAAGTATAAACGCGACATAGACCCCTGAGTAAATATTGTACGAAGTCCTTTTTAACTCCAGTAAAGCCTACTATCACTTTATTGGAGAGTGTTAGGGACTTAGTAATGAGAAGACAGACATTTTACTTTAGATATACACCACTTTTTTACTTGAGAATGGCAGAAATATTTCTGATAAATACGAAACGAGTTGCCAGTATATAAAAGAGAAGAGGACATGTCCTCCCTGACTCTGCAACTGCAATGTTGTAGTGGCGAAACTAAGTACGAAGAAACAATTTTCGGATTTTTTCTTTACTTTTACAGTGGTTTTGATTTACTCGCAAGTGCCAAAATACAAGGTATAATGGCCGTATTTTTTGATTACGTTGACTTAGAAACTTGATTTTATACAGCTCCAAGGGACCGCGCTCCACAGACATGAGTATATTTGGTATTAACTTCAACTTAATAGCCCTCCTTAATTATGGAGGGTAGAAACATAAGAATAATAAGTAATAGGAGTATATTTATTATTCTCAGTCAAAGTCAAATCAATTTATTCAAGTTAACTCAATTTCAAAGTGTTTTAACCGACTAAAAAAGGAAGTTTTATATAGACTCAAGTGGTACTTTGCGGAAATCCATTTCATGTGATAAATTCCTGAAATCTTTAGTTAGTTTCCGCTCAAACTCTAAAAACCACTAATCGACGTGTTTCGTCTCTAAACTAAGCATCCTCAGGATATTCCAGAGATCAGACTCGGTCAGCTAACCACCACCAAAAATTCGGTGAGTGGAGTTTGGAAAACAGCTATAGATTTCAGGAACTTATCACAAGGAGGTTCTCAATTCGGTTGTATATTTTTGTTTGTTATCTCGGAACTCTTAAACCCATTTGGAATATTCTTATCTTGGATCTTAAATTTTTAAGTAAAGGTGTAGTAGTATCTCAAAATCACATTTTTTTTAGTTACTACCCTGTTCATCCAAGCAAACGATATATATGTTCAGCTGTATGTATTTTTTTTATGTATATTCACCAATATCTTCGTCAATTGTGGACCGATTTCAAAAATTCTTTCTTAGAAAGGGTATACTTCCGAGGTAGTCCCATTGAAATTTCACCGGAATTAGAGCTTGGACTTCGAAGATACACCAAATACCGCTAACTGCTTCTAAGCTTTATTTATATTGATGATTCACTTACATGTCATTGCGCTTCAGTATTAAAAATACGATAATTGTAGACCTACCCTAAATAATTTAGGCCAAGGTCACTCAAGAAAGAGAAGTAAAAAAAATTAAAGAAGAAAATACCGATTTAAAAAAAGCACTGAAAGTACAAAATATTATTTACCTACTAATCAAAACTCACAAAAATAACTTTATAAATACTACGCAAATACCTACCTAAGTAATTCAATTTGACAGTGTTTGAAGTTGATGCCAAATGAATGTACCACAACAGAAAGTCTACATACTAGCACAGATTAATTAGTTACTAACGTAAAATACTAGTTAAAGTACTAGTTGACACTTATCAGTAACTGTCAAATTTTACAGTTACTGAAGTCAGTGCCAAGTCTACTAAACTAATAGAGATTCTGTTGTTGCACATTGATTTGGCACCGACTTCAATAACTGTCAAATTTAATTATATAAGTATTTGTGGACGTATTTATAAAGTTATTTTTTACTTAAGTTTAGATTAGTAAAGGATAGTTATTTTGTACTTTTCAGTGTTTTTTTGTCTGTACAATTTTTTTTAAATTTTTATTTAATCGATGCTTGTATATACATAGAGATAACTCATTATTTTTACCTTATAACCTTAACATCGTAAATGTCCATAGATCCAATCCACATAACATTACTGGATTGCGGACTGTTCGATTATTTTCATTCGGCATTAAAAAATTGAACTTATTGGGCACTTTTAACTTGTCGTCGATCGACTTTATCGTCACGATTTTACCGTCCACGATGCAATAGGTAAGCGAAATGCTTCCCTATAGCGTCATGGAAAAAAAGACGCCTTTTCAACATCCACAACACGACGTTATCGTGAACAGATATTTAAAAGCGTTCATACAACTGCAAACACTTTGCTTCTCTATTATATCATAGATAGTAAAATCGTGGCGGTAAAGACAAACGGAAAAGTATAAAATCGGCCATTATACAATACATACGTTTTATCATCTCTACTGAACCCTAAGTCTAAATGCGGTAAATTACGCGTGAAACGCGCGTTACTAAACCGACACCAAGTCGTTGGCTGAGGGCGGACTGTCCAATGAGAACGAAGAGTTCTGTGGGCGGAACCAATTCTCACAATGCAACGCCCTACGCTATAAAGTAAGATAAGTGCCTACAATTATATCTATGCTATTATGAAATTGTAAGAGAAATGTGTCTGTACAGTGTTCACCTTGATCTATGTACTAATAATAATCGCTAACGCATTTCATATAAAACGCGTAATGATATAAATATCAGGTATTTAGTGATTAGGGAGGCGTGTAACAATAGCTTGTTATTGGTAGAAAGAACAATAAAAAACCGTTAATCGCTATAAAAGTATGTATTTAATGTATATCGCTATAAAAACTATAAACTGTTACCACTTCGTTAAAATTATACTACCTTGAAAAAATATAATGATGCTATTAAATAAATAAGCTATAAATTTTAAGTTATAAAAAAATTAAAACAACACAATAATTTTATTACATTTACAACTCTATGTATGGGACTTTTTGGCGGGAACGGGAGAAGTGAGGTTATCATTTTATTTAGATTCTCTACTTTTTACATTTTTAGGAGTTTTAAAGAACAACAGTGATAGTATATTGTGTTTTAAAGTTCTGTGTAAGTGACAAGAATGGAGGAGATCTACATAAACATGTGTACCTGAAGTATTCGCGCTCTTCCAAGAAGTCCTTTATAACTTCAGTAAAGCCTACTATCACTTTACTGGAGGAGTTTTACGATAAGAAAGAACTAATTTACTTGTGATTCTACATGGATTCTACTTATTCTGTGTCTGTATATCAACTAGTTTGTGTTAATGCGTGACATTGGCAAACGCGCTAATCATCTACTGAATTGTTTTCTCGCTTTACTTGACGTTGGCAATGTACTCACGTACGGTGCCATTTAAAAATTAAAAAAATTAAAATTTTAAAAAAATCTCTATGTACTTACATATATATAATTTTTTCCAGTCCACGTAATTTCTACTGTCATCCTAACAATGACTTCTAAATGAATTTTTCCAACTGTTAAAAATTAAAAGTAATTAATTACAACTATTAATTTTTCAGTGGTTTAAACGTTGCACCAAGCGCGGAAGGTTCCGAGTTCGATTCCCGGTCGGGTCAATTTAGGAAATGAACTTTTCTAGATTGTCTCGGGTCTGGGTGCACTGGGAGACGCCCCCCGTAGTCGTCGCCTGGTTCTCATAGCACAGGGAATACCCTAGTTTCAGATCAGATGATTGGTGTGTATTGTCTGGCGCATTATTATATTATATTATTATTAATTTTACATTGTGTATAGGAGTTTTTGGCGGAATTTTATGGGGAGCGGTTGGACGTTCATTTTAATTATTCGCAAATGGTTTCTAGTGGATATTATGATGTAAGATTGGCGTAGTTTTGCGTTCCAAGTGTCTACACTGTTGTGCAATATGTGGAATTGTTGAATTATGTTGAGATTTTTTTAGTGGGTTAGTCCGTCTCAGCAGATCCTATTAAAAAGACTGGCTCAACATTTTTGTCGCCAGAAACTCCAAGAAACATTAAAATGTATTTCGTCGACATTTTAATGAATTCATTTTTGTCTTGTAAAAAATCATCTTTAATATTTTAACTGAAGAACTGGTCAAGAATACATTAAATAAAAAAGGAAATTATATGTAACTATAGTTGGAAGCAGTAAGTTACTCATTTAGGTATATATTTCTCGTAAATGCTAATATAATATTTTGCTATATTATGTATATTCATGTACTGCATTACTGTCGAAGTGTCTATATTAATTATTTATCTTACACATTAAGCATTGTCGACAGTGTTATTGAAAAAATGAAGAAAGGAATGCTAAGATGGTTCGGGCACATAGAATGAGTGATGAAAAACTGACGAAGGAAATCTTTAGAGCGAAAGTGAGTCGTAAAAGAGGCCAAGGAGGACCAAGGCTGACTTATGAAGATCAAATAACTAGTGTTAGCTGACGGAAATGTCAAAAGCACTCGCATGCCTAGGCGAAAACGTGTGAGGAGAATGATGAGATTTGAAGAAGCGAAAGAAGTATGTAAGGATCACGACGCTTGGCGCTCCGTCCTCTCTGACTACCTCGCTGGGGATGCGGCGTGAAGATAATGTATGTATGTATGTGTGTATTCATTCTTTAAAAATTAAATAAATTTTTGCCGCCAAAATTAACAAAATTTCACAGTTATTGAAATCGCTAAACGTACGCGTTATTTTTATCCACCACCTTACTTTGTTGCGTTTGTACGTCTGTATGACTGCTTTAATTTCTATTAGCGCGGAATCTAGGTAGTAGAAGCCTGTAGGAACGCAAAGCTGAATTACGAAGACTAAACAGTCAATGTTAACTGGCAGAAATGTTAAAAGCGCTCATATAACTCGACGAAAATGTGTGTGGAGGATAATAATAATAACATTAACAATAATAATATACTTTATTGCATACAAAACAAAAATAATAAAAGTTAATATAATATGTACAAAGTAAAATACAACAGGCGCTGTTATCGCTAACAGCGATCGCTTCCAGACAACCTAGTATAATGCGATTTGAGGAAGCGAATGGTACGGTAATGCCTGATGATCCATTCTCTCTATCAATCCCGTTAGGGAAAAAGCGTTATGGTTAACGTGACCATACATCCTGCTTTGGGCGGGACAGTCCCGCTTTCAAGCTGTCTGTCCCGTTGTCGCCAGCCAGAGCAAAAATGTCCCGCATTTGTAAACTGACCAATCGGTAATTCATACGTACCGTACGAATACTCCTACCTAAGTAGGTAGTTATGTATATTCATTGCAATCGAAATGCGCACCAGAAACCGCGTCTGTCAAAAGAGCATTTTTCTGTAATGAATAAAATATGGTCAATGACAAAACACAATTAAGTGTCGCAGTCCTGAAAGCTAATTACCAAAACTAACATCAACAAATCAAGTGATAAGCTCTATTCCTGCTTGAAAACTCAAAGTCAAAGTCAAATCAATTTATTCAAGTAAACCCAAATGCAAGGTATTTTTGAACGTCAAATCTACTTTAGTTCGGTTCGAAAAGAAAACCTGAATACTGAGAAGAACCGACAAGAAACTCAGTCAGGTATCATTTTTAACTAAACCTAACCTAGACCTAACGTTTTGAAACTGATTTGATAGCCGACAAATATGAAATAAATGCGTCTGCGTCTAACTCTAATAATTTTGATTAATTAAAATTACATAATATTAATACATTCTCGTAATGTTCTTGTTTTTGAATAAATAGTAAAATACGTCTTTTTTTTTACTAAATTTCGCGTCCCGCGGGGTTTTTACCTAAAATTCTGCAGACAGCGACAACCACGTGGTCACTGCGCGACCGGTGACTAATTGTAATAAAAAATTGGTATCATGTATGACGATTGCGTATCTATTATACTATGACCGTAAAATGCACTTTTCGCGGTAGATTTAGCGCCACTATACAAATTACATTACACAAATTCTCGTTTTGACAGCAGATATCGCGCGATATTGGCTGTCGCGTGCTGTCTGCAAGTTACGTAATAAGCGTGCCGCTCTGACAAAAGAAATGGTCGCGTTAGTTATGATATAATAGGTAGATATATTATGGAAATTAAGTTACGAATTTAATTCCAAGCACTTTGAAATACATTTGTATTGAAGAATATGAATAAAGAATAATAAAGAATTAATAAAAATAACGATGAAATGCCATTTATCGCTTTGAAAAATATTAATTACAATAAAATATCGACAATAACGTCAATGAAAACAGATTATTTTGAAGTAAATTTAATGCAGTACCTAGATATGCGATCTCTTAGAAATATGTGCGGTGTCACCCTTGCGGACAGGATAAGCAATGAAGAGATACGCAGTATGACAGGGTTGGACAGTGTCGTTGTAAAATTGAAAGGAATGCTTAGATGGTTCGGGCACTTAGAAAGAATGAGTGCTGAAAGACTGACGAAAAAAATGTACAGAGCGAAATTGAATGGTAAAAGGAGACAAGGAAGACCAAGGCTGACTTATGAAGATCAAATAACAAGTGTTAACCGACGGAAATGTGAAAAGCACTCGCATAACTAGGCGAAAACGTGTGAGGAGAATGGTGAGATTTGAGGAAGCGAAAGAATTATGTAAGGACTGCGACGCTTGGCGCTCCGTCCTCTTTGACTACCCCGTTAGGAATACACCGTGAAGATATGTATGTTTGTATGTAAATTGTTTTAAACTTTAAAATATATACCTACGTACAATTAAGCAGTTAGAAGTACTATAATTGTACTTATATTAAGAAAGTTAGTATTTTTTTTAAATTAACATACTGTATTTTTAAAATGGAAGCATAATTCAAATGTAATTCGAATTTTAAATAATTACCTAAGTATTATCTAAGTGTAATTTTTTTCGTTGGTGAAGTCCTACTAAATTATTTCTCAATACGCAGTCGTTAGTAATAATATTAACCACATTAGCTAATCGAATTAGAGTAATATCTCTGCGTTATCTCTAAATGGGTTCCGCACATCTCTCGTAAGCTCCGCCCATTATCCCGACGTCTGGATTTGGAGCGATAAAAACTCAGTCTCGAAATCGCGGGTTCGGGAACGCTCGTTAACAAAAATGCGTTCAATGTAATTATTTATAACAATACTATAATCTGTGTTTAAAAAAAATAGTGTTTTTTTTCTAATATAGAAAATTATTGCAATTATTTTTTACATTTTTAAAACAATAGTTTAATGTGGACTTTAAAAATCGTGACCATTGCCTCTTTGGAGATTTAAGTGTGGAATAAAACAATAACTGTTGTGTTATCTTGTGTTTTATTAAGTGAATAGGTATTTCGCAACTACATTATAATTGTAACAGGTAAATATAACATTTTTACTAGTTGTGATTCGTGGCTTCACACATGTTAAATTAGGTATTTTTGAAGTATAAAAATTACCCTAGATTACTCTCTCGATAGTCCTCTATCTGCCAACGAAAATTTTGTCAAAATCGGTTAAGCCGTTTCGGAGCTTAATCCGAACAAACAAACAGATAGAGAGAGAAACGAAAAATTAAAAGTATGTTTAGATTTTGGTTACGTGCGAATAACAATATAAGTTAAAGAAAATGCCTTCATTTCGAAATAACAGACAGATACTTCAATTTAATTTATATATATAGATTATTTAGAATTTATTTTAATATTATAACCAAGCCGACTTAGAGGCGACGCATTGGAAATTTTGACGGCAGGGATCTCAATTTTTCTAAGTGACTACAAAACGTATGACAGTGATATTTGGTAACCTAATTCTTCATTTCATTGACTTCATTTCTACAGTTGCGATATGCGATTTAACCTTTGTATAAAAAAAAATATCAAAGAAACCTCTTCTAAAACAGAGATTTACATTTTTCGGAGCAACGAGACCGATTTATGTTTCTAAATTTTGTGTATGGCTTTAATCTAAACATATTCTTCAAAATTACAGTTGGATTTTTTAAAATTAATTATAGTTTTACAGTAACGCCTGTGGTAACGCTAGGCACTGTATCTGTCTACTTTGTTATGTAGATGTGTCTAATCTGTTAATCTGCTAAAAATGTCAAAAGCACTCACATACCTACGCGAACGGTTGTGAGGAGAATGATGAGATTTGAGGAGGTGAGAGAAGTATATGAGGACCGCGATGCTTGACGCTTTTATACACTCCTGACGGCCTGACTACCCCGTTAGGGATACAGCGTGAGGATATGTATGTATTTACGTTTCGTTTATTTTCATTCAATTTCTAAGTTTTTATTTTATTTTATCACTCAAAGGAAAACTTACATCTATTTTTACAAAATATAAAATTGATAAATAAACTAGAAAGCTGGGTGTGCGGTACCAAACATAAAAAAATTTATTTTTAAAAAAGTCCAATAAATATTATTATTCTTAGTATAACTTAGAAAATCTAATTACAAATTTTCACAGTAAATTTCCGATGTCTATACTGATATTACAAAGAGATAAACTTTGTTTGTATGTAATGGATAAACTCAAAAACTACTGAACGGATTTCAAAGATTCTTGCACCTGTAGAAAGCTACATTACCACTTTACCAGCGAGTAACATGGGCTATAGGGTAAACTGGTGAAAAACGCCCTACTTTTTTAATTTGCTAAATTAAACACATTTATAATCAAATAATATTTATTAATTAGGAACTATCTGTTACATTTACTTATCAGACTTTAATTATTTGGTAGTTTCGTTAATTATTTCAATTATGTTTAAACTTGTGCATCTTTTTAAAAATTTTAAAAAGGGGCGTATTCCCCATAGCCTCTGTGAAAAATGCCCGCCCCGTAACGAAAAAAATAAAAAAATCGTAATAACAAACAAAAATTAACAAATTACTTAACAATAAAAATATAAAAATATTATTTCTTCCTCTGCCGTACGTTATAACGGCCACATTTGTTCCACAAATTGTTATACATCGTACAATCTTCATGCAACCATTTCAAACATTTTATACACTGTATCCAGTTTACTTCTCTTGTTGTGACATTATAATCTTCTAAGCATTCAACACAAGTATTTTCTTCGATGTCTGTCTGTTAACTTGATGAAGCTATTTCTTTATCTTCTTCTTGGGATTCAGACGAATATGAAGACTGACGCTTTTTCTTTGTCGTTATTTGCTCAACATTGTTCCCTCTTTTTCTTTTTTGATGAAGTGTTTGTTTTTTATGTTTAATCTGTTCTTCTGATGAACCCTTTTCTATATCGTCTTCTTGGGATTTAGAAAAATATAAGGGTTGACTATTTTTTTTTCTAGTAGTTCTTCCAGCAAGTTCTTCACGATTCTCCTTTTCCTTGATCTTTTTTTGTTTAGATGTTTGTTTAGTCTCACTACTTTTAACTTTCTTTGCTATGAATTCTGGAGATGTAAGTACAGTTGTCTTTTGTTTTCTGCTACTGGCCTGATATTGGGGTATTACAGGGATAGGTCGAATGGCTTTTAGTACCCTTGAAGGTGTTTCTATCTTCTCAGTTGCCGACTTACTTGTACCTGATAATTTTGAATTAGCGTAGCCAATTGTCTGAGAAGAGCTGTTAAAAGGTGATTCCGATCGTTGATCATGGCTACTGGTTGACGGTCCAGGTCTAAGATCAGGGCTGCTGATTAATAGTTCTGGTCTGGGATCTAGGCTACTAATTAGCGCATCAGTGTTGTCGATCAACAGTTTTGATCTGATATCAAAATCGTTGATTGAGTGCTTAGGTTTGGGCTCAGGACTGATGACCGACGGCGTCAGTATTTGATGGGAGCTTTCAGTTGAAAGGTTGGTGATGAAGGGCTCTCGTCTCTCTAAAGAAATTGCTCCTGCAGTTTCTCTTCTGAAAAAACCACTCGTATATGCTGTACATTCTGGTCTATTCGAAGAACCACTTTCTTGAGGTTCGTTATTAGATTCGTCGATACAGAAGAAATAGCCGGGGATTATTAAAGGGTTAAATGGGTACACCCCTGTGCACCGCATTGCTGATGTACCTGTAGTTATAGTAGCTGCCTTACACCAAGCATTTCCAATTAACTGAGCAATGTAGTAGCGAGTCAGCTTCCTTTCTTTATGACTTGTCATCCATACTTTTGCTTCTTGATTGAAATAAGTCTTGAAAGGCTTGAAAATCGCTCGGTCTAACGGCTGCAAGGCATGTGTAGTATGACTGGGGAAGCAGAGGAGTATAACATCATTTGCAGCAGCTACCTCAAACAAATTAATCGAATTGCTATGTGAGCTATGACCATCCAAAAGCAACAGTGCTTTTCCTGTGCCTTTCTTGGGTAAAAATTGCTCAGTAAACCACTTATAGAACAAGTCGCTGTTAATGTATGATGACTTCTGATTCATATAAACGTCAGATCCCGGCGGTAACCTTTCAGAAAACTCTGGTTTTTTGTTTTTTCCTTTAAAAATAAGGACGGGAGGTAAAAACTGCCCTTCTGCATTGCAACAGGCAATAACACTTACGTTTTCACCCTTTTCTGCACTTGTTATGGTGTAAACTTCTTTGGCACCTTTGGTAGCCAAGACTTTACCAGCTTTGTTATTGACTTGGATTCCAGTTTCGTCGACGTTGTATATTTTTCCTGGCTTATCCATCAAGTTGTTTTCAATTAAAATCTCCTTCAATACATTAAAATATTCATCAATGTCTTTCCGGTTCATACCTTGTGCACGAGCTATAGATAAACCTTCAGACTTACGTAATACTATTTCTTTATTACGGCGCATAAATGCATAGAACCAATCATCACCAGCTCTTTGTCTCCCTTTGGAAAATCTATGTTCCAAATTCATTTTTTCAGCTAAAGCAAAAGCCATGGTTTGAACGTCGTCTTTGTTAAGAGAAAATCCAACTTTTTCAAGAGCTTGAATATGACTGACGAGTTTCTTTTCATATTCGGCCCCCAGCTCCGGACATCTACCTAATGGCCCTTTTCCTTTGCCCGATACAAGATGTCTTCTAAGAGTTCGACTAGGAATGCCATACTCCCTGCTGGCTTGGTTGATTCCTAATTCTTTACTAGTGACCTTTGACATCGCCTTCTCTAGAGCTTCAGCAGTCCACGATGCTCTGGACGTCTTTCTTTTGTAGCGCCTCCCCATAATTAATCTGTAAAAACATAAAATAATGTGTATCGAAAACTGTAACAGTGACCTGAAACCTGTGTTTCGAACAGTACAACAAAACTTAACAAATATTTTTCGAGGTACGTATTGAGTTTTGAAAAAAGTCATAGAGCAGAAGTTGTTAGTTAAGTTGACAGGAATTTTGCACTAAGAGGTTATTACTATTTTTAAATTAACCCTGTATATCTTCTATGTATTTAAAACTGAATGTTTCTTTGTATGTTTGCCCTCTGTACATTACTAAACCATCGATCTGATTGTGATGAAACTTTGGTGAGTTGTACTGAGTTCGCCGACGAAGATTCCTGAATTATTAAATTTAGTACCTAAATAAAAGACTACGCTAATACAGTCGCGGGCTACAGCTAGTTCTGCCATAATAATGGGTGCTGCACAAACTTGCAGTAAACCAAACATATAAACTGACAATTGTAAACCAAAGCTAATATCTAACTAAAAAATCTACAAAGCGAGTGGTTAAAGAAACCAAGGTTGACTTACGAAGATCAAATAGCCAAGGTGTTAGCTGACGGAAATGTGAAAAGCACCGAAAAGCACAAAAATAAGCAATGAAGAGATACGCAGTATGACAGGGTTGTACGACAGTGTTATTATAAAAATGAAGAAAGGAATGTTAACATGGTTCGAGCACATGGAAAGAACGAGTGATAAAAGACTGACGAAAAAAATCTATAGAATGAAAGTGAGTGGTAAAAGAAGCCAAGGAAGACCAAGGCTGACTTATGAAGATTAAATAGCTAGAGTGTTAGGCGACGGAAAGGTCAAAAGCACTCGCATACCAAGGAGAAAATGTGTAAGGGGAATGATGAGATTTGAGGAAGCGAAAGAATGTGATAGCAGCGAAGCTTGGCTATCCGCCCTCTCTGACTACTCCGTTAGGGATACAGCGTGAAGATATGTGTGTGTAAATCGAAGCTGGTAAGCGAAGCCGCGATAACAAACGAGTCTAAACTACAATATCCTTGTTCAAAACGTTGTCAGCACACGTGTTCTACACGTTTAAACATAAAATATTTGAATGTTTACAGTATTACAGGACATTGTACTAGATATTGTTTTATGTGTGTCTGTCTATCTATATTAATATAAAACATTACGAGAGCCGTGCCTGAACACTGAATATATTTATAAGATAATGATTACTATAGGCTTTTACAAATAACATTATTTTAAATGAAATTAGAGTTTTAGAAATATGAACCGTCGCGGGACAATGTTGGGCAAAAGTTATAATAAAAACAATTACAATAATACATTACTTTTTGTAATTGTAATTGTTTGCCTACAAAATGTGTTTACAATTACATTTTACGAATACAATTTTTAATTGTAATTGCTTTTACAATTAGCCCAAACTGTCGCGGGATGCCTGGCAGATGTGAAACACCGTATCTATTTTGTAGTATAGAAAATATGCAAGAAAATATGGCGCAATAAACAAATATGACATAAACAAAAACAAAATATTCAGATCTTTTTTAAAGAAAAAATTATTCGTTATTTAAAAAACAACGTGTTCCGAAATGAATAACAACACTGGAAACGCTATAGGTATAGCTCAGTACAAGCGCGTATAGTGTCGCGTCCTCACATCGCCACGTCGCCACGTCAACAGCCGGTCTGCATAAGACATTTCTCATCAAAATTTCACACAAACAATATCCCCTTCAGGCCCCTCTTACGACAGGTGGGGAACACAATAGCCTTAGGTATTTTCAACAGAGAATATTCTAAAGTTATGGTGAATGCAGGGCCGAAGCCGGCCGCCCAGTTAAATCGCAATAGCGACATTTAATATCACACGGGCTGCCAGCTTCTTTCACCAACGAATCAGTTTGGCTATTCAAAGAGGTAGATAATCCTGCCAGTCTTCTGGGTACCCCAAGCAATGACAGCTTTCTAAGCGGCAACTTTGAGGAAGTCTAATATTTAAGATAATGTCGTTAGGATAATGTATACAATAAAAATAAAAATTTAAAAGGTATTAAAAAAAATACATCGTACGTACGTAGATACATTATTGCGACATTTTATATGTAATCGTTTTTTTTTCTTCCTTTCTTCATGGCATGGCGTACAGATTAGCGCATTTGCCAATGTCACGTATAAGTAGAATCGTTGTCGTAAAACTCATCCAGTAAAGTGATAGTAGACTTTACTGAAGTTTTTAGGACTTCTTGAAAGAGCGCGAGAACTTCAGCTACACATGTTTATTTAGACCTACTCCATTCTTTTCACTTACTCAGAACTGTAAAACACAATATACTGTCACTTTTGTACTTTAAAACTCCCAAAAACGTAAAAAATATAAACTAAATAAAATAACAACCTCACTTCTCCCGTTCCCGCCAAAAATTCCTTCAACGGAAGTTAAACGGTGCGGAACGATTTTGTCGTCACGATTTTACCGTACACGATACAATAGGTAAGCAAAATGCTTCCCTATTGTGTCTCCAAAAAGACGCTTTTCCAACGTCCATGGCATAATGTTATCGTGCACGGCAAGAGGCGTCTACATACAACTGCATACATTTTGTTTCCCTATTGTACCGTGGACGGTAAACCCATGGCGATATAAACGTTCAACGATAAGTTATAAAAGCAGCCAATAGATATTAATAATAATACTCCAGACAATTACACAGATTGTGTGATCCCAAACTAAGCAGTAAGCTTGTACTATGGGTACCACACAAGTTGTGTGGTTGTGTGACACAACGAACTCTGGGGGAGCTCCCAGTAACACCCAGACTCCAAGCCAATTTAGAAAAGTTCGTTTCCTAAATTGATCTGACCGGGGATCGAACCCAGGACCCTAGCTTGGAAAGCAGATGCATAAGCCACTGCGCCAAAGGGCCAGTCAAAATATTGGTTCGATCGTAGTTAAAAGGTAAACGGATCGATACATACATACATATATATTTTCACGCCGTATTTCTAACGGGGTAGTCAGAGAGAACGGAGCGCCAAGCGTCGCGGTCCTTACATACTTCTTTCACTTCTTCAAATCTCATCATTCTCCTCACACATTGTCGGTCGCCTAGGTATTGCATTGCTTTTGACATTTTCGTTAGCTAACACTCTAGCTATTTGATCTTCATAAGTCAGCCTTGGTCTTCCTTGGCTTCTGTTACCACTCACTTTATTTGTAATTATACAGGGTGTATATGAAAACGGGACAGTTACTTTAATGGATGAAAGGGTATAACTTTAGTATGTAGTTACAAAAAGAATTATCGAAAAAAACGTATCCGTTTAAGAGTTATGACCGTTTTAATTGTCAAGTGTTCTCTCCACCATTTCTCGTAAAATTGGGTTGATCGTGTACAGTTACAGATTTTAAATCTTACGTTTTTTTTATTTTGTAATAATTTCATCCGTTACTGAAATACAGCCTGAAAACCCCCATTGGGGTATATGCATTATTTTCGAAAATGGTTTTCAGGCTGTATTTCAGTAACGGATGAAATTATTACAAAATAAAAAAACGTAAGATTTAAAATCTGTAACTGTACACGATCAACCCAATTTTACGAGAAATGGTGGAGAGAACACTTGACAATTAAAACGGTCATAACTCTTAAACGGATACGTTTTTTTCGATAATTCTTTTTGTAACTACATACTAAAGTTATGCCCTTTCATCCATTAAAGTAACTGTCTCGTTTTCATATACATCCTGTATATATTGAATGGAATGGAAAGAATGAATAACCTAAAAGCACTTTTCGCTTATGGGTCACTGTGTATGTTTTTGCTCATCACTGTGTGTGTGTGTGTGTCATACGTCGTACATGGAGCACTCAACCTATAGAGACGAAATATCGGACCATTTTATTCAGCACTGCTCAGTTTATTTACACTAACAAGTATCAACTCTCGCTCGCATTACGCAGTACATAACCAAAACTGGACATATATTTAAATATTTATGTAATGGCTTATTGCTCTATTCGGTGTTATGGCAAAAACAGCAAAAAATCAAACTATGAAACAGAACGCCAGTAACTGCAACAGTGTTTACCATACACGTAATTTGTTTTCATACAAAATAAATGACATTGCTGCTCTATAGGTTGAGTGGTCCATGTCCGTCATACTCAACTCAGTACTTAATTAGTGTATTATTGGGTTTCGTTTTAAAGAAAAGATGCATTTAAAAAGCACTATAATTGGTAGAAATAATAATAAAAATGCTATTATCGCTATAAAAAACATATTAATGCCATATACCTACATACATACATATCTTCACGCTGTATCCCTAACGAAGTAGTAAGAGAACACGGAGCGCCAGGCTTCGCGTTCCTTACATACTTCTTTCGCCTCCTCAAATCTCATCATTCTCCTCACACATTTTCACCTAGGTATGCGGTTGCATTTGACATTTCCGTTAGTCAACACTGTGGCTATTTGATCTTCGCAATTAAGCCTTGGTCTTCCTTAGTTTCAGCTACCACTACTTTCGCTCTGTAGATTTTCTTCGGCAGTCTTTCGTCATTCATTCATTCCATTCCATTCAATATACAGGGTTAAAAATTCCTGTCAACATACCTAACAACTTTTGTTCTAAGACTTTTTTCAAAACTCAATACGTCCCTCAAAAAATATTTGTTAAGTTTTGTTGTACTGTCTGAAACGTAATTACTCTGAACGTATTTCCAATGGTGCAGTGCAAGCGCACCGGTCCTCAGCGCCGCGCTGTGCGTGTGCCGCTTTAGCGACCGGGTAGTGTAGGTGTCATTTTCAGAAACATTTAATGTATTTTTATGTTTGTATGAAAGAAAAAACTTATGAATTTTTGTAAGTCGTAAAAGAAAAGTTATTGGGGATAATGTTTAGTACAAAATACTAAGAGATTATTAATAATTTTAAATTAGCCCTGTATATAATTATAATAATTGCCCGTTACTTTTAACAATTCATTTTAGGGTATTGTTTAGGTAAATCCAATAATTCGAAATACCTACATAGAGGTTATGTAGAGCGTCTGTTAGTGTCCCAAGGTAAAGTGGCATTACCACGGCTATCCTCTGAACATAATTTTTAACCGACTTCAAAAAAAGGAGGAGGTTCTCAATTCGTCTGTATGTTGTTTTTTTTTTGTTTTTTTTTTTTGTATGTTTGTTACCTCATAACTCCGTCATTTATGAACCGATTTCGAAAATTCTTTTTTCGTTTGGTAGGTAATACTTCAGAGGTGGTCCCATTTAAATTTCACCGATATTGGAGCCTGGACTTCGAAGATACATTAGATAACGCGACCTGGATATAACCTTTATTTATATTGACGATTGTCTTGTATATCGTTGCGCTCCGGAATTAGAATGAAGTTAATTTCAGACTTACTCTAGATATTTATTTAGGTCAAGATCACTCAAAAGCGAAAAATAAAAAAAAATTATTAAAAAAAAGTAATTTTATACTTTTCAGTGTTTTTTTTGAAGGCGGTTTAATTTTTTTTAATAAAAATTTTATCTCCTCGATATTCTTATGTGTGAAACCTATGTACATTAGGTAAAAAAGATATCAATTGACACATGTACGACGGAGCATCACTTGAGAACGATTTCTTTTTTGTTGTGTTCGCAATTGTCAGGATAAGGGCAGATAGACAAGTGGCAAGCGTTTAAAGTTAATAACGTTTGACTACCAAATAGCCAGAATGTTAGCGGATGGAAATGTCAAAAGCTCTCGCATACCTAGGCGAAAATGTGTGAGGAGAATGATGAGATTTGAGGAAGCCAAAGAAGTATGTAAGAACCGCGACGCTTGGCGCCCCGTCCTCTCTGACTACCCCGTTAGGGATACAGCGTGAAGATATGTATATATGTTAATAACGTTTGACTACCAATTTAAAATTCGTTACACTAGATAACGTTACACGTGGTATTTGTCATTCTATTCTACTAGCGTTTACGACTTGTCTAGAGCCCAAGGTTTGTATGAAACGGAGTTTTAGGAAAATGCACTGGAAAATTCAGAAATTTAGATGGTATTTTTGTATGAAAATATCAATAAAAAAATGTCAATAATGGCATCACGATGCGACGTTCAGTATCCCACTCGGGCAAAGCGGGAGCAAGTGTCTACTTAAAATATATAAGTTGTCTACTTATTAGATCCATACTAATGTTTATTGTAGTAAACTAATTAATCTGTGCTAATGTTATAAAGAGATAAACTTTGTTCATTTGTATAAAAACATAACATATCTTCACGCCGTATCCCTAACGGGGTAGTCAGAGAGGGCGGAGCGCCAAGCGTCGCGGTCCTTACGTACCTCTTTCGCTTCCTCAAATCTCATCATTCTTCTTACACATTTTCGCCTTGGTATGCGAGTGCTTTTGACATTTCCGTCGGCTAACACTCTAACTATTTGATCTTCATAAGTCAGCCTTGGTCTTCCTTGTCTTATTTTACCACTTACTTTTGCTTTATAGATTTTCTTCTTCGGTCTTTCATCACTCATTCTCTCCATGTGCCCGAACCATCTTAGCATTCCTTTCTTCATTTTTACAATAACACTGTCGTGCAAGCCTGTCATACTGCGTATCTCTTCATTGCTTATTTTATCCGCAAGGGTGACACCGCACATATTTCTAAGAGATCGCCGATCGACTACCCCGTTAGGGATACGGCGTGAAGATATATATGTATGTATGTAACTAAGAATTCCATTTCTTTCGCTGTATCTACGGAATTCTAAAATAAGATGTAACGTCTGTGAATCAGTAACAGTAGTTCTTTATCTTGGTTACCCGTCTCAAGTGCACACTCGAGACTATATCTTTTAAATAGAATACCGCTCAGTAGCTTAGTGAAAAAAGTATCCTATCTACAAGTAGAGGCAGAAAGCACGAATGAAGAATTTTTTACGGATATTGTATACTACTAGCATAGCGCACTCAACCTATAGAGATAAAATATCGGACCATTTATTCACCACTGCTCAGTTTATTTACACTAACAAATATCAACTCTCGCTCGCATTAAGCAGTACATAACCAAAACTGGACATATATTTAAATATTTATGTTATGGCTTATTGCTCTATTCGGTGTTATGGCAAAAACAGTGTTTACCATAGACATAATTTGTTTTCATACAAAATAAATGACATTGCTGCTCTATAGGTTGAGTGCTCCATGGCTACTAGTTACCCGTCGCAGCTTGATACAATTTGATTGCAAAACGTCAATATTATTTATTTCTATACTAGCTGTAAGACGCGACTTCATTATATTCTGCGGATATTATAATATTCTTCTAAACGTTAAAAAAATCCGTCGGGCCGTTCTATCCAACCGATTTACTTAATTTTTTTTAAATGAAAGGTATTAATACACAAATTTGTCAAGCATTGGAAATCACCTAACTTTCACCCTTCTCAAGTTATACTCAAACGCGATTTCCTCCTGTACATTTGTTATGTCTTCATAGCTTTCTTTCTCTATATCTCCGGTTCTAATTGAGGTATGCGGTTCGTTTTGGTCTAAGAACACTCGCTGGAACGAGTTCTTTCATTCAAGCTTTAAATTGGTTGTGTTGGAGGAAAGCTAGGTGTGAACATTCAACTTGACTTTCAATGTTTGTATTCAACTTAGGCTAGGTTATAATTACTCGCCGCCGGGCCACGTGGTAGAGTGCAAAATGCGTCCCCTGTGCCCCGGCATCAGGCGCCCCGGAGGAACACCGTCAGGTTTTAGTGGGTATACTCGGCTTTGCACTATCAACCTAGGAGTCCCACATATCCCCCCGCCTCCCCCAGGCGGGACGGAATGCATAAAGCATTTCCTGGCGAAAAAAAAAAAGAAAAAAAGGTTATAATTACTCATCATATATGAGCGTTATTTTTTACTTATATTATCAACACAATGCTGTGGAGCAGCACGGATGCTCTCGTTAGTTTGGAAAATGAATATTTCTTTAGGTATATGTTTGTCCTCTATGCGTTCTTAAACCATTCATGCGACTGTGAATTTAGCGGCGCGTATTAACTCCATTTGTATTTTACAAAAAAAGAACAATACGTGCCATCTACAGTACGAATGCACGAGAATCACTTAAAGATCGTTTTAAAGACATTGATGTCCTCACCTTGCCGTCTTTATACATCTTTGAAATTTTTTTTTTTTTAATATTTACAGCATTTATTCAAGTAAACCCAATTACAAGAAGTACATACATATGTTAATATTTACAAAAATAAAACTACACATTATCTTAAATAATAAACTTCCTCAAAGCTGCCGCTTAGAAAGCTGTGCTCAAGGTACCCAGCAGACTGGCAGCATTGCCTCTTTGAATAGCCAAACTGATTCGTTGGCGGAAGAAGCTGCCAGCCCGGCGGTCTCCCGAAGCCTCGACCAGTCTCTTACAAATATCAGAAACCAGTCGATGGGCTTCGGGGCCCCAGGGACCCAAAAATATAGATCTGTTTAAAAAGAAAGGCGACATTAATGGTATGGAAACCCGAGGTCGTAATAAATTGGTTAATCCAAAATTTAAATTACTTAAATCAAATGTTTCATTTTTGGGTAACTGCATTCGTTTTTATAATAAAGTTCCTCAAGAAGTTACTCAACTAACAGAAAATAGATTTAGATTAGTTATAAAACTTACATTCATTAGACAATTATACTATAAATTCGTTAAACGATTTCGTTGAAGATAAAACAATACTCTGGAAATAATCTTCTCTGCACATGCAATTACTGGCTCTCTGAATATTGTAATTTAAAACCTTTTGTAAAATGATGTTGAAAAGATTATACCTGGCTGAGTTTCTTGTCGGTTCTTCCCAGTGTCCAGGTTTTCTTTTCTCTTCTCTTTGAACCGAGCTAAAGTGGATTTGACGTTCAAAAATATTTTAATTTAATTGATTTGACTTTGACTTTGAAAAACTTGGGTGAGTCGTTCCCCGTACGCCCGCGAATGTTTCTGAATTATTTAATTTAGTAAATAAAAGACTTCGCGAACGAAGTCGCGGGGAACAGTTAGTTTAGAGATATGAATATGGCTCTATCTTTGTTCCAGGCACTTATGTCTAGTTATGGCAGCATGTCGCCTTCGGACGAAAGTTTCGACAGATACGAACCACCTTTCTACTGTCAGCCACAACATCAAGGTGAGTTTCAATGTGGGTAAATAGATATCAAATCATACAAATATCACACTCGAGCCCACTCGAGCGAATGAGCGCACGAGCGAAATGTGTTTAGCGCGCGGAAAGTTATTCTTTTCCACACTAGTGCTTTTTGTTTTCCTCCTGCATGTAACATCCAAATGCATGAAGGTTTTTAATTAAAAAGTTTTCTGTACAAATTTTTTGTATGAAATAACTACAGCGTAAATACTATTAATACATGAATTAAATTTTTAATATATACGAATAGTGTAAATAAATACTGAACGCAATTAAAATTATTTTGAATTTAGATAAATTATTGTCATTGAATTGGCTGAATGCATAGAAACCGTTGCCCTGCCATGTCATCTAAAAAAAAAGAAACTTACGCCCGCGAAATTACATTTCTGCATTTTTTTCGCAAATGTATTAAAAAACGTCGTTCGATGCACGTGCGGAATTGTCATTTCCACTCGTCCCTATTGTTGACCCGCGCCTTCGGCTTGGGTCAACCAACCGGGACTCGTGATGAAATGACATACGTACTTACAGTTGTTGTAATTGTATAACGGAAGACTTCAACTGTGCTATTTCTAAATTGGCATTTTCGAGCCCCTTAGTGTAATTGAAAAGCGTTTGTTTAAGTGTAGCTGAAACTGAAGCAAGCTGATTTTTTAATTCTATGAGATCTTATCTGAGAAGACTGAATTCTAAATTTTGTTTTTTAACATCAGTGAGTTCTTGTCTCAGTTGACGAATTTCTGAAACCAAGGGGAAGATACAATATCTAAAACGGAATGCGATTACCTTGTTATTTTGGCTTGACGTTTCGACCGAGTTGCATCGGCCGTGGTCTCAAGGAAGTTCGCTTGAGACCACCTTTTACCTTCACCTTTTTATTTTACCTTTTATTTTGGCTTGACGTTTCGACCGAGTTGCATCGGCCGTGGTCTCAAGGAAGTTCGCTTGAGACCACCTTTTACCTTCACCTTTTTATTTTACCTTTTATTTTGGCTTGACGTTTCGACCGAGTTGCATCGGCCGTGGTCTCGAGCAAGTTTGCTTGATCGCGAAAGTTTATACAAGGGGAAGATATAACACAACTGTATGATTCGGAAAAATTTACTACGGTGTAACTGACGTTACTTATAAGTATTTAGTGCTAGTAGTAGCAATACAATTGGATAAATTTGAAGTTTTAAATATTTGTTAATGTTATGTTAATGTTAATATGCAATCCAAGGTTTTTTCGAAGTCGCTGTAATATGCGGCCACTATTTTGATTGTGCCACAATTAAAATAGTTCTACAAAGGCCTCGATTTGATATTGCCTCCGCTGTAGCTAGTAGCTACGTCCAGCAAAAATCTTATCGTGGACAAAGGCATCAGATTTCGTACGCGTCTATGGCAAAATTCTTACCGTGGACAAGAGGCTCAATGAATTATGTTAAATATTCGTCTATTGAATAATAATATGTTTTCTCATTTAAATAATCATACATTTTGAAACTAAGCTGTTATTTTTCATTGAAAGTTATTTTTGTATATGTTTTAAATCTGACTACCCCGCCGTTAGGGATACCGCGTGAAGATATGTATGTATGTATCTATTTAAAACAGAATTAGTAATTTTATTGTGGGAATTATTAATTTTATGACTTATAGTTTGAATTATTACATCTCTTGTTCGTTTATTATATTTACCTCAATGTTTCGTCAATTCAGGTTCACCAATGGAAGGCGTTTATTGGCAAAGCGAAGTTCAAGAGTTCGAAATACAAGACACATACCCAGATACATCGCATTTTATAGGAAGAAGTTATGGTAAGTACAGACGCACACACAATTGTGCCGCATAACTTGAGACCTGGCAGTTAGCGCATCGATAGATACATAACAACTTTTGCAGGGAAAGACCGCGATTAAATCATCGATCTCAATTTTTCTAAATGACTACAAAACGTATGAAAGTGATATTTGGTAACCTGATTCCTCATTTCATTGACTTTATTTTGCCAGTTGCGATACACGATTGGTTAATTTTGTAACATAAGAAAAAATATCAAAGAAACCTCTTCTAAAACAGAGATTTACATTTTTCGGAGTAACGAGACCGATTTATTTTTTTAAATTTTCTATGTAGTTTGATCTAAACATATTCTTCAAAATGCCAGTTGGATTAATTAAAATTAATTACAGTTTTTAAAATAAACGAAAATAACAGTTTTTTCGTATTTTTCGTAATGTAGCGCGCGCACGTTTGCATAGAGCAGAAGGTCTATTTTAGATTAAATTATTGTTTATCAATGCGTCGCTTTAAATGTCAAATTACTCTACGAAATTAAAAGTTGAACTATAGGGTAGGGCAGCCAAAGTGTACATTAGACCTTGTTACAGGCTACGAAGACATCCAAATGAATACCAGCGAAGCCTATGATAGTTACCATCAAGCCATACATCACCCGTACACACAGAACACCGGTAAGTTTTTTCTCAGTATAACGATAGACTAATCTAATCAGCTGGTCTAATGGAACAGAAGAACGCAATAATCTAATCAGCTGGTCTAATGGGACAGAAGAACGCAATGACGGCTTTTTTACTCAGAACAGAGGACAGAAAAATGTGAAAAAGGAGAGAGTGATGGTGTGGCGTGGAAATGTATGTTACCTTTAAACTACAATTAACATTATAATAACAAAAAAAAACCTTTATCACCTGACTTATGCTAGATATTTTTGTCCTATACGCTCAAATTTCACTGGTGAGTGATATCTTCACAATAAGGCAAGTTACTTGTAGTTCTTTGCCCATTTCATAAAATACTCTGAATTGACTATCAGTCGTGTCCAGGCAAGGTGGAAAAATAAACAGTTAGGAAATACCTTTTGTTAATTTTTGAATAGTAAGCTGTTTGTTCAGGTATTCAAATAGTCTATGAAGTATAAGTCTTCATTATTAAATTCGTTCGTTCATTCGTTTTTGTGAATTACTTCAAAGTTCTCTGATGTATTAGCTCTTTTTTTTTGGATTTAGTTTGGATTTGGTATATATCATGTTTTTCTTCAAAATTTTCTTCAAAAAACATCGGCCTCCTTTCTAACCTCTCTTTTTTCCCTTCTTTTTTTTTTAGTACGGTATCCCTTATGAGGGAAGGTAAAGAGCTCTTTATGTGCCCATATAACCGATATCTTCAGTAGAAAATAGACAAATTAACTAAATCCCTAACACTCCTCCAGTAAAGTGATCGTAGGCTTTACTGAAGTTAAAAAGGACCTACTCCATTCTTTTCACTTACACAGAACTTTAAAACACAATTTACTATCACTGTTGTACTTGAAAACTCCTAAAAATGTAAAAAATCTAAAATCTAAATAAAATGACAACCTCACTTCTCTAGTTCCCGCCAAAAAGTCACTTTATCTCCTCCTTCTTTCTTAAAATTCTATTCCATTCTTCCGAAAAAAAAATTTTAAATTTCTAACTTGCCAGCTCTACATTTATTCTTCGCACTAAACCTATATACTCGAAAAAAAGGTAGAATAGGAAAAAAATGGTACAGTACATACTATACATGTATATACACTTTGACGACGTCGATGGCGCAGTGACTTAAGCGTTGCTTCCAAGCGCGGAAGGTTCCGGGTTCCATTTCCGGTCGGGTCGATTTAGGAAACGAAGTTTTCTAGATTGTCTCGGGTCTGGGTGTACTGGGAGACGCCCCTAGTAGCCGTCGTCTCTTTCTCATAGTACAGATAATTGGTGTGTATTGTCTGGCGTACTATTATTATGCAATTAGCAAGCATTCCTTTCTAATGTAAATATAGAAACAATTATTTTATTTTGGTGCTATTTTAAGCAGACTTCTGCTTGTTATAATTTTCTAAGGTGTTATCAGCCCATTGTTTTAGGTGGGCGTTCACTAAAATTTGCACACGCAATTGAGACGAAATCAGTGATATATATCTCATATATTGGATGTCGAAACGGCTTTTTAAAAGAACATACATCCATACATACATACTTACTCAAACACATATAACACATATACATACAATAAATACATACATAGTATATAGGCGTGTGGGATGAGTTTTGCGTAGAAAAAGAAAGGTGGTGTACCACTATACCTACTTTATTTTTTATATCGTAACCTTACATTAACCGTAATATTCATCCATTATAGAATGTCTATACACATTCTCCCTTCACCCTTAATCATCTTTCTATCCCTTTCACCATCTCTAACCTTTCACACTATCCGACGTCTCGTTCACAGATTACACACTCCTTATTCCTACATGTATATAATCCGTTTCAATGGAATTTGCCAAATAAATAAATAATGCACTTTATTATCCCGTAAATTGTAATGAAATGAACAATATATTTATCTTTTTTTTCGGTAAATTGCATTGAAATGGCCTTTACAATAAAGTAAAGAATCCATTCCTTCACGTGCGGCAAGTAAAAGAATAATAATGGTATTTAACTTGAAGTTCTTGATAACACTGTATTATACAAAACGCTATAAAAAATATTAAGAAAAAAATTAAACCGCCTTCAAAAAAACACTGAAAAGTACAAAATAACTATCCTTTACCAAACAGAAATAAAGTACAATGGAAATAATTTTATAAGTACCATACCCATACCTATATAATTAAATTTGTCAGTTACTGAAGTCAGTGCCTAGCCTACCGAACTAATATACTTTCTGTTGTTGGTTGTTGCACATTGATTTGGCACCGACTTCAATAACTGTCAAATTTAATTATATAGGTAGGTATGTGTATCGTATTTATAAAGTTATTTTTATTGTACTTGAGTTTTGATTTGTAAGGAATAATTATTTTGTACTTTTCAGTGTTTTTTTTGAAGGTGGTTAATTTTTTTTCTTAAATTTTTTTTTTCACCCTTTTAAGTGACTTTGGCCTAATTAAATATCTAGCGCAGGTCTACCTAAATAAATATCTAGGGCAGGTCTACAATTAACATCTTTCTAATTCTGAA
This sequence comes from Zeuzera pyrina, assembly GCA_907165235.1. Lineage (NCBI taxonomy): Eukaryota > Metazoa > Arthropoda > Insecta > Lepidoptera > Cossidae > Zeuzera > Zeuzera pyrina. Next base: position 7,514,509 of record OU015647.1, on the reverse strand, counting down.
GCGCAACGATAAACATGAGAATCATCAATATAAAGGTTATAACCAGGTCGCGTTATTTGGTGTGTCTCTGAAGTCCAAGCTCCAATATCGGTCAAATTTAAATGGGATTTCTTCGGAAGTATGCCTTTTCAAACAAAAAAAAAATTTCGAAATCGGTCCATAGTTGACGAAGTTATCGGTGAACATACACAAAGAGAAAAAAACATACATACAAACGAACATAGAACCTCTTCCTTTCGGAAGGACTCACCCTTCTCCTCCTTTTTTTGAAGTTGGTTAAAAATGGGGAGTCACACGCGCTGCGCTTCTAAGCCGAAAACGGAAGGGGCTGGTCGGTGTTGCCAGTCCACAGGGTAAACATTAATTAGATATTACCTGTGCAGTAGCAACTCCAATATTACAAAAGTCATTTATGTGTTAAACAAATGCCAGTACATACCTACATGTGCTGCTACTTGCTAAAGTCATATCACATTTCGCTTCGCTGCGGACGGGAGTAAAAAAGAGTTTTTGCAGGTCTGGACTGCGATCTTCAATCCTTACCTCTCCGCTACGATCGACCTCCGCCCTCTTTCGTACGCGTCGTGAAGAGAAGGACGACAGCTAATAAGAAAGAGAGACGAAGAACACAGAGCATCAATACGGCGTTCTCCGATTTAAGGGATTGCATCCCAAACGTTCCCCCGGATACGAAATTATCGAAGGTAATGTATAATCAAGAATATTATACTTTTAAATACGAAGACATTGTGAATAGTGGTGGGTAGGGTCGATATTTTAAACGATACGGTTCGGTATACATGCATCCTACTCCGCAGAACTGTTTGGATCCGACTATAGATTGTTCTGTTTAAGTTGATTGACTGAATGATTTGAAAGCAAGACCACCTAAAATACATTAGAATTATGGGAATGGCATTGTAATTCGTAACATCCAATGTGTACGCACGCCTGTTCATGCACAAAATAAGCCACTGCAGCCACATTATGATTCATGAGAGGGTTGCACAACTAAACTCTTACATGCATTCATACATATCTTCACGCTGTATCCCTAACGGGGTAGTCATTGAGGACAAAGCGCCAAGCGTCGCGGTCCTTACACTTCTTTCGGCTTTTCGAATCTTATCATTCTCCACGCGAATTTTCGCCTAGATATGCGGCTGCTTTTGACATTTCCATCAGTTAATACTCTGGCTATTTGATCTTCGTAAGTCAGTGTTGGTCGTCCTTGGCTTCTGGTACCACTCGCTTTCGCTCTGTAGATTTTCTCCTTTAGTATTTCATCACTCATTCCTTCTGTGCCCGAACCAAATAAACATTTCTTTCTTCATTTTTACAATAACACTGTAAAAAAAATGCACGCAACGTGCATTTTTTTTGTTTACGTAGGTATAATCAGGTCAATAGTCAATGTTCTTACAACATATACTTTATCCTCAGTCTTCATGACGCCTTTTAAATTTTTCTGAGCGATAATACTTTTGGGTCGGCGAGAAAGCGATTTTGACGCGTATTTTTAAAAACTTGGTACCATAATCCTCCACAATATCCTAAAAAAACTTGTTTTTATAGTTCCCTACGCAAAGGGTACTAATGGCACCCTATTACTAGTACTGTCCATTAGTTCGTCCGTCTGTCTGTCTGTCCCATCATTAATTTGGCTGTATCTTTTGCACCTCAATAGGTAGGTAAACATAGCTTACACAGAATTTGTATATTAATTAATACGTGAAGAGAAAACTTTATACCCCATTTTAAGCATATTCCGCTCACGGAGGAGTGTGAGATAGCATAGTTGAAATGCGAGAAGGAGTGCATGTATCGGTAATAGTGTTTTCAAATTTCTGTTATCGCCTTTATGTTAAACATTCGTAGAGTACACAATTGACGTACTGTATTATTATACTGTACTGTATTTATCATTTAATAATTAATAAATACTTTAAAATTAGTAATTACAAGTAATACACACACACATACACATATCTTCACGCTGTATCCCTAACGCGATGTAATTTGAGGAAGTGAAAGAATGTAAGGACCGCGACGCTTAGTGCTCCGTCCTCTCTAACTACCCCGTAATACAATGACTAAATTAATAGTATTACCGCCTAAATTAATAAATTTACAAGTAATTACAAATATTTACAAGTAATTACAAGTAAGCTAACGTTAAAATACTATTTACCCTTATAAAAATGTAGTGTAGATAGTATAATAAGATGTTACCACTTCATTAAAAATATAATTACCTTATAAAATAATAATTAGACTATAAAAAAATTGAAACAATATAAAATAATTCCTGTAGTTTGTACCAATAGTATACAATTCTGTAATAAGGTAAGGTAAAGTAGGTAATAATATAAATAAAATATTTGAATTTATATATGCGGGGAAAAATGTACTCATATTTATGGATAAAAATGTAGGTATACTTTTCCCGAAATAATTTTTGCTGTAATTCTGATAAAGATATCTGTCTGTAGTTTATTTTAAGTTAATAATAATAATAATACTTTAGCCAAATAAACAAATTGTGTAACCCCGAACTAGGCGCTAGGCTATAAATGCGGCTTCCAGTTACAAATAAATAAATAACGGTTTAAAGTTTCATTTTTGGGTAACTGCATTCGTTATTATAATAAAGTTCCTAAGTCACTCTATCAACAGACAATAGATTTAGATTAGTTATAAAACGTACATTGATTAGACAATCATACTATAAAATAAACGATTTCGTTGAAGATAAAACAATAGCCTGGAAATTATCTTCTCTGCACATGCATTTACTGGCTCTCTGAATATTGTATTTTAATAAACCTTTTGTAAAATGATGTTGAAAAAATGATACCTGACTGAGTTTCTTCCCGGTTCTTCTCAGTGTCCAGGTTTTCTTTTCTTTTCTCTTTGAACCGAACTAAAGTAGATTTGACATCCAAAAATACCTTGTAATTGGGTTTACTTGAATAAATTCATTTGACTTTGACTTTAAAAGTAGCAAGTTTATTGTGGAAACCATTTATTTAAACTTGCGTATCATTTCAATTAGAAATAATAAATTTGTATACTTAGTGAAACTATTAATTTGAAAACAATAAGTTGTAGTTTGAATAATTAATTCTATAGCTCATTTAAGTATTACATTTTTCGTAAAGGCTAACCTTTTGCGCTTTAAAGCGAAGCCACAAAAGTCTAGATAGTGCAAAAAAAACAGACTCAATTCACGTATGTATGTCTGTATTATTCAGTTATAACTTCTAAATTTTTGAGTAGATTTCAACGCGGTTTTCAGCATCATTTTCGATGAATATTTAACGAGGAAGTTTTGTGTTACGTATATTACGTTCATGTATAGTCTATAGAAGTGTTTAGTAATCAAATCCCCAATCGAAGCCGGGGCGGGTCGCTAGTTCATAAACCTAAAATAATTGTGTAATTTGTGTCGGCTATTTGTGTCTCACTCTAACTTATACGATTGTCAGATGGTGCGAAAGAGATCGCAGAGCATCAACACCGCGTTTACGATACTCAAAGAGAAAATCCCAAACGTACCAGCCGACACAAAGATGTCTAAGGTTTGTTCTGTCTATACTGTTAAATACTTCACACTTTACCTAAGTAGATCCTAGGGGGTAGACAGGCATTCAATACTATACCGTCAGATAATAAAGAATAGATGTAAGTAATCGCATTTTTGACCAATTCCCAGTTCAATATTTTTTCACTTACAATATAGCTTTTAATCACAACGAAAATAATTAAGAAAGCTAATTCAAATCGACGTAGAACGTACCTTAACTCCTTGTTTCTCATTTTTTACTAATTTTCAGTTCATTTCATCAAAAAAAAGAATTTATTTATTTAGGATTTATCCCAATACAGTAATGTCGACTAACTATTTACATTTCTACGATTTCATATAACATAATTATGACCATTAAAGCAGTCCTTGTGAATTCACTCAGTGCGCAGTTGAATACGTCGGTCTCAGTGTCAATAATGTTGAGAGTGCGAAGTGCGCGCGTCAGGGACGCCTTTTGCAATAAGTCCAGCATATTCTTTGCCTCCAGCAGTTGCGTGAGAATATATCATCGTAGTGTTATCGCTTATCACAGATTATCTAAACCACTGTGTTACGAATCTATTTCCATGAAAACATTGTTCAAAATAACAAAATTAAAATATAATTAACAGTTTTCTAAGCGGCAACTTTGAGGAAGTCTATTATTTAAGATAACGTTTAGTTTTAAGTTTGTAAATATTAACGTTAGGATATATATGTACTTTTTTGTTACTAACAGTACTTCTAAAAATATTTTATCATACCTGAAATAAAGATCTCTTCACAATTAGAATTCAAAGTTACTTGAGGATGGCTGAACTACCATCCTAAAAGTTCTTTGAAACGCAGCTAAGAACATTATTGCAAACTGCAGCTTAAAAAAACCCGGACGAGTGCGTGTCAGATCACATACATTGAAGTCGATATGTACAATATTGATTTTTTAATTGGTCGGTCCCTATATCACTACCATTTTATGAGTACGGTACTATATAGATGAATTTGGAAAGTAGGTAAGAACCGTCGTACAGTGGTGTAGTGAAATTAATTAAATTAAATTTAAAAAAAAATTAGGGGTGGCACTCCATACATGTAATTGAAAAATGAAAAAAAATTACAGTGCGCATAATTTAAGCGCGTGGGGTATTTTCAGTTTAGGCTTGCCAGCTCAGATTGACAAAATTACCGAACATTGGCTGGTGTAGGAATTTATTTGCTGAATATAAACACAATAAAACACTCACTAAGCATTAAAAATTATATTATTGCTAGTTACAACTTTAAGCGAAATTTTGTTTTCTACAATTCTATGGTAAAAGTCATTGCATTGTTGCAAACTTCAAAGTCAAAGTCAAATCAATTTATTCAAGTAAACCCAATTGCAAGGTATTTTTAAACGTCAAATCTACTTAAGTTCTTCAAATTACAAAGAATGTAGTTTTTTTTTTTTATTTCTGTAGTATTCTTTTAATTTATCATATTTATTTAAATGAATAAATAAGTATAGTTAATTTAAATATAATAATAATATGAATAGACTGAAAAATACTTAACCGTCTATATTTTGGTTTTTGTAATACTAAGCTCAGAAAACGGGATTAAATACCGAAAAATTCAAGAAATAAACTGAGTGTTAATGCTCATGGCATAACAACATAACTCATTCGAAGAAAGAATATATAATGTCCATTAAAGCAGTATAATAAACTTTACGATAATCTAGATATGAACGCGAAATGGACTACAATAAATGATACGATTTACGAACTTCGAACGGAACGGCTACCCGTATTTAATAGCGAGAGCTGCTTCGATCTTACCATTTGTTACAAATGCTTGATCCAATTTAGCCCAATTAACCAACTACATAGGCCATGAAAAAAAATACCTGGCAACCCTACTTTAAATTGGTCTTTAAAAATTATGGTTTGAAAATAACTTTTTCATTTACGTCAATAGTTGTTGAAATATACGCTTCTAAAGACGGAAGTATCCCCTCTAATTTTTCGACTACGAAAAAATTCTGAAAAAAATTAAAGTAAAAAAAAGATATAATGGATTATTGTCGATTACAAGATAAGCGACTGCACAAATAACTTTGTTTTCCACTGTCTTTGAGGAATGATATGAAATACAATCTTAGTTTTGCTGCCGATTTAATAAATATTGAACATCATGACCAGAACGTGTGTGGCTTTTTGTCTTTCTTCAATATCCGTTAGGTGTCATTGCCTGGATAAAGAAGAAGGATATTGGAAAAAAATTGTATATTGTTTCAATTTTTTGAATGGGCTATAATTATTTTATGGCGTCATTATATTTTTCAAGTTAGTATTATTATAATGAAGTGGCGACATTGTATTATAGAATATATTTTTTGTAGGGGTAAATAACATTTTTTTAATCAATTTTAAAGTGCTTTTATATGCATATCATATGCCCTTATTTTTCTAACAGATAAAAACTCTTCGCCTGGCGACATCGTATATATCCTACCTGTTGAAGGTGCTAGAGACTGATGGTGAGCCAGCGGGCGGGTTCCGCGCCGAGTTACACCACACCCCACCTAGGAGACGAACGAACGAAGCTAATACTCAGGTATTATTTAAAATATTCCTAACAATTACACAATTGAAGAAAGGAATGTTTAGATGGTTCGGGTACATAGAAATAATCAGTTATGAAAGACTGAAGAAGAAAATTTACAGAGTAAATGGTAGCAGAAACCGAGGAAAACCAAGGCTGACTTACGGAGATCAAGTAGCTGTTAGCTGACGTGTAGTGTTAGCTGAACGGAAATGTCAAAAGCACTTGCATACCTAGGCGAAAATGTGTAAGGAGAATGATGAGATTTCCTACGGAACTCTAGCACTTTGTCGAAGTACTTCTCCGGAGGGGTAGTGACAGAGCCCCCCGCTGTCCTGGCAGTGTTACGACAGCGCAGCCCACACATGCTGTTCTCTTCCTTGCAATCGTAGGGATCGGACGATCAGGGGGTTATTACCTAAAAAATTTGCAGACAGTGACAGCTATGCGAACGCTACGCGACCGGTGACTAATCGGAATAAAAAATTGGTATCATGTATGGCAATTGCGTGTCTGTTGCGCTATGACGGTAAAATGCATTTTTGCTATACAAATTCTCGTTTTGACTGCAGGTATCGCGCGATATTTGGCTGTCGCGAGCTGACTGCAAGTTAGATAATAGGCGGAATCTCCTACGGAACGCACTGAAGCCCCCTCGCGCTGTGCCTCTCGGGGGCCGTGATAGGGCCCCATCTACACCCTCGTCGTTCTACTACAGCGCAGACCACACGCGCTTTTTTTTTTATAAAAGAGAGGGCAAACGAGCAAGGGGGCACCTGATGGAGAGTAACTAACCGCCGCCCATGGACACCCGCAACATTCAGAGAATCACGGGCGCGTTGCCGGTGCCAATAGGGAAAGGAGGGGGAGGGGTGATGGGCCACCGGCACTCTCACTCACCGAACGAAACACAACAGCAATAGATGCTGTTATTTCACGCCGATATTCTGTGAGAGGGTGGTATTTCACCGGGCGAGCCGGCCCTATTCGTGCTGCAATGCAACATGGCTCTACCACCTTTAAAATGTACAACAAAATGTACAATCAAAACGCTTGCTGGCGTTATTTCTTGTCAATAGTGCCACTTGGCTACGCTTTGTACGGCGGTTCTCGAACGACTTTACGTTTCGTTAATTTAATAGAAAGTTAATAACGTTTGACTAAAATTTAAAATTCGTTACGCTAGATCAACTGGTATTTGTCATGTCTATTCTAATAGCGTTTACGACAATTGAGCCACTTGTCTAGATCAAAGATTCCCAAAGTGGCTTCCTCGGAACCCAAGGGTTCCTTATATAAGACACTAAGGTTCCGTAAATGTTACATTAGTCGTTCAATCGTTGGGATTTTTTGTGGTGATTTGTGATTTGTGGTGACATTATTTTTTGCGCAGAATTTAAGCATGCATATTGACAAACATTGAACCATTTTTATTCTATAGTAGGTCCTACACAATAAAAATGCTCGATTTTAGACCTATTAATAGTTTTTATAGGAAGCAGTGAAATAATTTCATTCGTCTAAATAATGTTTATTTTAAATATTTGTAATAAGTGATTTTTACTCTTATTTAAAATTGCGGTAGGTATTTTTTATTATTATAGTTTGCTATAGGGTCCATAAATTAAATGTTATTTATTGAGTGTTCCATGGTATTAAAACTTTAGGAACCACTGGTCTAGATCCGCAGGTATCCGATTTCTTCACCTCCGCCTCTCCTTATCAAATCAACTTCTTTCTTTTAATGCTACAGAACCCCAAGTTAATGCGTCTAACTCGCTCTAAACGGTCTTTAATGCCGTTTGCCTCTTATCCGTTCACTCCCCGGCGCCATGAAGTGCATCTCAAGTACATGTTCCAATGGCTTTATTATATTATCTTTGTACATATGCTGGTAATTTGTAGATAAGCGCCTTTCCCCTGTGAAATTGATCTCAAGTGGTTTATGAGTTCAATCATAAAACATTAAGAAAGATATTTATATGACTGTATAAAATAAGCTTTACAAAATGCAACGTATATCGTTAAAGGAAGGGCTGAATCTATACTGATATGCTCTTTTTTGTTCGTATTGAGTCGTCGAGGCAGCATCACTCCGAAAGACGTCTTGTTGTCACAAATTAGTCTCGTTCTTTCTTTAATTTTCATATAATAATTGTTATTTTGTGTTAATTTTTATTTCTAATTTTACTGACCGTCGCTAATTAATATAAAAGGAAAGCGAATTTTGTATATTTGTTTATATGTGATGGGTAATCTTCGGAGCTATTGCATCTATTCAAATAATTCATTCACTATTCGAAAGGTACGTTATTCCAAATGGAAATAGGCTATACGAGTATACTATGTATTCAACATGGGCGAAGTCGGGACGGCCCGCTGGTATGTAATTAAAATTGATTCATTGATTGACGACCTAGATGGCGCAGTGGTTTACACGCGGAAGGTTCCGGGTTCGATTCCCGGTCGGGTCAAATTAGAAAATGAACTTTTTTGGATTGTCTCAGGTCCGGGTGTACTGGGAGACGTTTCCAGTAGTCGTCTGGTTCTCATAGCACAAGGAATCTCTAGTTTGAGATCAAATCATTGGTGTGTATTGTCTGGCGCATTATTATTATTATTCTATTTAGAACTAAGGAACAGATACTAAATTAAGATAATATTGTAAGTTTGTTTATGTTGGAGGATCCATTTGCACAAAGAAAGATGGCAACCCTATTAACCATCCTTCGACATTTCTCCTGATTTCGACGGTATTCCGGCGGAATGTAATCACAAGATCTGCGTTTACTCAGAGTATAATCGGAAGGATATATGTATACCTATACAGCATACATACAGCCGAGTCCAATATTAAATCCACAATCTTAGATTGAGAACAAGGAATTCCTAGATAATGAAAGAATTGAGAGGGTGAGGCACAGATGAAGAAATAGGGTTGAGACTTGTAAAGCGAAATATGAACTTTTTAACATTTGAACGAGGAATAATATGTTTTTTAAAAGATTTTTGTTAATTTAGAGATAAATAAAAATACATACATACATACATATCCTCACGCTGTATCCCTAATGGGGTAGTCAGAGAGGACGGAGCGCCAAGCGTCGCGGTTCTTACATACTTCTTTCGCTTCCTCAAATCTCATCATTCTCCTCACACATTTTCACCTAGGTATGCGAGAGCTTTTGACATTTCCATCCGCTAACACTGGCTATTTGATCTTCATAAGTCAGCCTTGGACTTCTTGCCACTCACTTTCGCTCTGTATATTTTCTTCGTCAGTCTTTCATCACTCATTCTTTCTATGTGCCCGAACCAATGATGTTATATTTACAAAAGAGGTAGATGAGTTATTGCGCTCGAAAACTGGCACCCTAAAACTTTGCTAATTAGCCAACCTGAAGCTCATTCGTGTAACAACGTGACAGTGTCAAAACGTATGTGCGTTCCTAATATTAATATTAAAATGCCGTCCTGTGTTATTAGATACTGCAGAAACTATACTAGCAAGACTTCCAAAGGTTCACGAATCACGTGTCATGCTTAAGTGTACTTACTTATTTCATTTGTGTCACCATTTTTTCCAAAATCTAAACTATCAGTAAAATATAAAATCATAAAAAACTGAAATGCGATAGGTAATACCCCAGTTACCAAGTGCGACAGAGAGCAATATATTATATTTGATCAAAGAATATAAAAAGTTATGTTACAGAACCGTCAATGTCATGCAGTGCCTATTAAACATTTGATTACGTTTATTTATTTGGTATATAAGATATAATATACGTATTTTTTAAAACGAATCAGAAGTTTTAGCAGTGAGTCTAATATCCCAATAATCCCACACAATAAAAAATATTTTACATGAAAATAACTAGTGTTTTATTTTTATCATTTTCAAATTTATAACAAACGTGTTTTACAAATGTATGTACTTAAATAATTCTGTTTCCAAATGTAAATGACTCAAGAAAAATTAATTTTAAAAATCAAACATAAATCCTTTTTACTGTCTAAACCCATTAGGCATCAATCATATTTTTCGAAAATGTCTGTTCTGTGGCATTAATTACTAATACTCTATGAAGTAGTCACGGATTCGCTTAAAATGCAGTAAGAAAGTGAAATTGACCAATCACAATGGTTTTAGAGAGCCGTGTGATTTGTTAGTTTGAAATGCAATTGAAATCTTACATTGTATAGCGACGCAGTGCAATGTATATTTGTCTCACTTTGCTTATGGTAATTGTCATTCTATCTTATTTACACTTCATCATTTTGTTAGTGTGTATAAACAAAGTGTGTGGCTTATGTGTGTGCGTAACCGGGACAATATTTTACAAGCATTAGTACTAACGTAACCTATCTACCTCTTTTTTAAATATAACATCATTGGCCCGAACCATCTAAGCAAAAAAGAAAGAAGAATCTAAGAAAAATAAAAATATAATCTATAAATCATTTAATTCAATACTAATATGTTCATATTTCCAAAAAAAACATGTGGTTGTCGCTTAAATAAACGAGAGTTTGCAAGGAACTCTTTTTTTCAGTTGTTAAATTATATATTTCATTTCCAATTAAATCTATATCTATATTAATATTATAAAGAGATAAACGTTGTTTGTTTGTATGTAATGGATAAACTCAAATACTGCTCAACCAATTTCAAAAATTCTTTCACCTATAGATTATCAGCGAGTAACATGGACTGTATTTTATTATGAACAAAATTTCTATCCGTGCGAAGCCGGGCCGAGTCGCTAGTATTAATCAAGTAATATAGTAAATTAAAGAACTTGGTAAATGCTGTCAAACCAACTAACCTATGCTCATCCAACCATTCCATAGCATCTTTCACAGTGTCCCTCATAAACTTCTCCAGTTCTATATACTGTTCTGGCAACACTGCGTCATCTAGTCTTCTGCTATACTCTATAATAAGCTCCTTAGATTTCGATACCGAAACTGAAAGTCTAAAATGAACACTTCAAAGTTACCATGATCTGTGTTGTCATCTACAAAAAATACCTAAGTACTCAGTTTTTAATGTTTTTAAACTTTCACGACTTGTACACATCTTACAATTCTAAATTAAACGGGTCTGAGATGTCGTGTTAATACTGGTACTTCAATCTGAATATATCCAAGCGTCGACGCGTTGGGGGACCGCTAACTTTTCCCATACTTGTTGGTATTCTGTTTTAATTAACCGACTTCAAATAAAGTATGAGGTTCATGTGGTTTGTATTTTTATTCATGTATGTTCACCGATAACTTCGTTAATTATGGACTACTTTTGAAAATTCTCTTTTTCTTTGAAAGAGAGAATTCCGACGTGGTTCCATTTAAATTTCATCAGTATTGGAGCTTGGAATTTGGATTGGATACAGTAAATAACACTAAGCACCGCGAACTGGTTATACCCATTATATACCTAGATGATTCTCTTGTATGTCGTTGCACTCCAGAATTAAAAATAAGTTAATAGTAGACCTGCCCTAGATATTTATTTAGGTCGAGTTCACTCAAAAAAGTGCAATAAAAATTTTTAAGAAAAAACTGCCTTCAAAAAAAAACTATCCTGTACTAATCAAAACTCAAGTATAATAAAAATTATTTTTTAAATACGATACACATACATATATAATTAAATTTGTCAGTTACTGAAGTCGGTGCCAAGCCTACCAAACTAATAAATTTTTTATAGACTCGGGTGTTACTTTGCGGAAATCCATTTCATGTGATAAATTCCTAAAATCTTTATCTATTTTCCGCTCAAACTCCAAAAACCACCAATCGACACGTGTTTAGCTTCTCAACGAAGCATCCTCAGGATATACCAGAGATAGCATTCGAGATTTAGCAGCACCGAATCTGATTCGAGATAGCAAAAGATTTTAGGAACTTATCGCATAATAAATTTTCTGTTGTTGCACATTGATTTGGCACTGACTTCAATAACTGCCAAATTTAATTATATAGGTATGTGTTTCGTATTTACAAAGTTTATTTATTTATTTATTTCTACTTACATTACTTTTACAGGATTTATCCCAATACAGTTATTTTAATTGTACTTGAATTTTTTTACTTATCGGTCCCCCTACGCGACGACACTTGGATATATTACTACTACTATTTATATTACAACTTATCATAAAGTTAAAGGATCAACAGGTACATATTATCTTCTTATTTTTTAAAGGTTTTTTTGAGTCTGGGTTTTTTTTAAATTTTTAATTTAAAATTTTATTCATGTTTTTTAAACACGCTACGGTCGACACTCTATCCCCACATTCACACACATACTTTACGGGATGATACACGAAATTCAGACCCTGATCACCAACTATCTATCACCTGTTCATTGAGACCATTCCAATGAGCCCAAACACAATACCTCTGCTCTATGTTGGTGAGGAGTTGAGTATCCTGCTGGTTCCAGATGGTGTTGCAGCATCAGTTTAAGTTTACCATGTTATTGTACTATCATTGAAGTCACATAATACTAAATTTCGAATCCATTAAACCGTAGTTGCTATCATCCATTCAACAATTAGAAAAGAGCGAATGATCTCCAAATAGCTGAATAGATTTTCTTGAATCATACCAAAAAACACTCTCGATCAAGTCACCTTTCAATCAAAAAAGAACTAAATCAAAATCGGATCATCCGTTTAGGCGCTACGATGCCACAGACAGACTCACAGATACGAAGATACGAAGATACGAAGATACACAGATACACACGTTAAACTTATAACACCCCCCTTTTTGCGTCGAGGGTTAGAAAAAATGAAATGAGTACATATTTTAGACTAAATTATATACATTTTTTTTAATTTGAATTTCTTTTTTCAATAATTCGAAGCATAAATGAATGGCTAGCGGACTCGATAGACGTTGTCCTGCCAGAAATAAAAATAAAATTTCCTAGAACCCGATTCTAAACCATCGAGGGACCCATTCAAAACACACACAAGAAATTTCATCAAAATCGGTCCAGCCGTTTAGGAGTTCAGTGACATACACACGTACTTCAGAAGATTATATATACAGGGTTAATTTAAAAATACTAATAACCTCTCAGTATTTTGTACTAAACATTATCCCCAATAATTTGTTTTACGACTTTCAAAAATTCATAAGTTTTTCTTTCATACAAAAATAAAAATACATTAATGTTTCTGAAAATGGCACCTGGCCCGGTGCCCTTGCACTATACCGGTGGAAATACGTGCAGAGTAAATACGTTCAGACAGTACAACAAAACTTAACAACTATTTTTTGAGGAATGTATTGAGTTTTGAAAAAAGTTGTAGAACAAAAGTTGTTAGGTATGTTGACAGGAATTTTGCACTAAAAGGTTATTATTAGTATTTTTAAATTAACCCTGTATAAAGGTACGGAACTCCCACTTCACCAATTTTATTGTATTACGGAATCCTAAAAACAAACTTAAAACAATACTGTAGTTCGGTACATACTCGAGTTCCTATGCAAAAAATTTGAAGCAACATAGTTTTTTGACACTTGAATTTGAAACAGATTACACGGACATATGCTAACAATCAAGTGAACACAGCTTTGGAATAGGGTTGCCAACTTTTACATTATATATATATAATGTAAAAGTTATTTAATTTTGTGTAGACTTTGGTGTTACTTTGTGGAAATTCATCTGTAATATTTAGCTGTCTCATGATAGTCTTATAAAAAAATTTTGCCATGACAAAGTATCATTGTTTTGGAAAAACGGTTTACTTGTTCACAGGGTACCAGAAAAGTAGTTAAAAATAGTAATAACTTTACTTCATGCCAAGATTATAAGATTCTAATTCTAGTGCTAGTTAATTTTTAACTGACTTCAAAAAAAGAATTCGGTTTTTTTTCTGTATTTTTTATGTTTGTTACCTTAGAACTCCGTCATTTATGGACCGATTTAGAAAAAGGATATACTTCTAAGTTCAAATTGGTTAAATTTCCCATTTAAATTTCACTGGTGTTGAAGCTTGGATTTCGAAGATACACCAAACAACACTAAATAACGCAAACTGCTTATAACCTTTAATTATTTATATTGGTGATTCTCTTGTATGTCATTAAGTTCGAGAATTAGAAAAGAAGGTAATTGTAGACCTACTCTCGATATTCATTTAGGTCAAGGTCACTCAAAAGGGAGAAATAAAAAATTTATTAGAAAAATTAAACTGACTTCAAAAAATATCACTGTTTACTAAAATAACTATCATTTGCTATAACCTATATAATTAAATTTGACAGTTATTGAACTCGGTGCGAAATTATTGTGTAACCAAAGAAACTCTATTAGTTTAATTTTTTTAACTCCTTTGAAGTTTTTGCGAAATTGGCTCTTTATTCGACTCTGGGATATATTATTATTTTGCTCATATTATTATTATACATAATATATATATGTATATATTTATTATATATTTAACTACATTTTGCAAAACATTAAATCAACTATAGAAAATAATCATTAGTACTGTAAAATTTTGTGATAGACTGTATAATGTTTATAGGTCGTTGACGGTTCTTCACACAAGACTAAGAAAACTGGTTTGCCTTAGATCAGCCATTCCCAAAGTGGGCGATAACGCCCCCTTGTGGGCGCTGCAGGCCTAAAGGGGGGCGGTAAGAGACCCAGAAAAAAAATGGGGGCGTTGTGTAGAGGCCTGGGGGGTGATTTGTAATTTCATTTAGCTAGGAGGCATCTTAGACAACAACTGCATGAGCTCTCGACTCAGTAGACAAAATAAGTTTGGGAACCAGTGCCTTAGATGGAAGGTTAATGAAGAGCGAACAATTGGTTTGAATTGTAAATAGGTAATAGGAACACGATCAAATCTGAAAAATGACGTGTTGACAATTAAAAAATTATAAAAACAATTTAGCTACTTTCATATGCATAATATGATTGTGCACGGCAATAAAAATATAAAAACGATAACGATTTTCTGTTTTAAAATTTTTACTTTATCTTTATCCAAAAATTCCAATTCAAATTCAAATTCAAATTTATTCAAATTAATACAAATTACACCTTAAAATTTAATACAAATCTTAATTAGATTGGTTGTTTCATTTAAACAAAGGGGTGCAATATTAGGGAGTTCTCTCAGTTCAGTACAGTACAGTTCTCTCTTTTTAGCGGCCGCTGCACTAAGCTCGAGCCTTGTATGTGCCTGTGCATTTGTGAATATACCATGTAGATATTTAACGGGCACTACGCTTCTGAACTTTAGACATAGAACTACTACACCTTGACATAGAACCACTACACTTGAGACCTTTGCCTTGAACTATGACTATTTCATTCAATTTCTATTTTTCAAAATTAATCCGAATACCACTCACTCATAGCTGGTGTTGTTTGCTTGTTTGAATACTGGAGCTTTCGAGAACATTTTAAACTATATTTGGAGAAAATAAATCGAATAGTATAATAGCAAGAAATATGAGTTTAAAAAGTTGATGTATTTTATACATTTCTTCCGATATATTTTTATCGGTACACAGCATGAAATATTTGGTCTAAAAAAAGGTGTAAAAAAGGTGGCAACCCTAGCTTAGGAAACACGCGGTTTTTATAAAACGGTGTATTTTAAGTTAAATGCTTTGCTTCGGCGGATTCATTACACATTTTACAAAGCGTTTAGAAGGAACAAAATTAACACTTATTAATGAACTATAAGCATTGAAATTGATATCTGATTGGCTGAGATAACTTTACCCGCGTAAGAGATCGCATATCATCTATACTTCCACCTATATCTATATTATACTAATATTATAAAGAGGTAAGCTTTGTTTGTTTGTATGTAATGGATATACTCATAAATACTGGACCGACTCTCTCGAAGAGAGAACGGATTTTGGTTCGTCTGTATAATATATATATTTTTTTATGTATGTTATGTGCGCGTTCGTTCGAGATGTCAAGTGTGGTTATTTCTTTGGGAAGTGCGACGAACAATAACTTACGCGGCAGTTATAGGGTATATTTTATTGTATTGATTACAATATAGGCACGAAATACTTATGTCTAAGATCGACAGAGCGGAACTAAAAACTGTAACTGTAACTGTCGTGGGGCGGCGAGGATATTTTATGCACTTCACTAATGACTCTTGATTATATTTGCTCTACATTACTTATCCTAACTCATTTGTTAAATCTATGAGAATTGTCAATACATTTGGTACTAGATAATTAGATGAGAATAGTAAACATATCATTTAGATAACAACAGCGTGGAATATTTCTTACAACACACGTGGTCTTATAACAAAGGATTTCAGTACATTACATATCGCACACCTCGATCTAAACAGCGATTAACTCAAAAAAGTACTTTTTTCAGAAAAGGCGAAAAACTAATTACCTTATCCCAGTACACTGTAGGACTTTTCTGTAATGATATATGCTTTTTAAATACAGACAGAAGACAAATGTTATAGGAATCTTGTGTTTTAATCTAATTATTGGTGCTGAAAATTGGATTTTTGTACTTATTTCCGTATTGCTTAACAAATGTATGTATATTTTTTTGTTATTTGGAGTTGAACCTGTATTGGTGAATTTAGTTGTCAGTTGGCTCTCTTTTGAAGAATTAATATAAACTTAAATGTAACAGCATTTTAAATTTATTTATAATAGACCAACCCGTAGAAGGGGTCTGTGACCAACAGTAGAGGTATATTGGCTGATGAATTAGCAAGAAAACACACTCAAATAAAAAATTATTTTTTATTAATAATCAATAATATATTATAGTAATACGTTGTTCTAAAAATAGAAATGACAGCCTCTTATGTCCCTTAATTATGTACTTCAAGTAAAATTATCTTATGAAATATATAGTAACACAACATAAAAAAATATAGGAACCTTCCGTTCTATGAAAAACAATTTTAAATGCACATCTAAAATCACATTTCACTTATATTTAAATATGACATTTCTCTATTAAGAATTGATAGATATTAATAAGGTCATTATTACAGAACTAAACTAGGGACTTTGTTCAAACTCAAGAGCAGTTTCAATATTGTCCATAACCGAATTCTGAGGTCAACCAATTTTAGCAATAATACTGTTGTATACTATAGACATGACAATATCTACAAACATAGTCTTAATTTTTATCTTGTAGTTTTTTTTATATTGCAAGGTAAAAATAGAAAAATCTTATATGAGTATGCTGAACATAGCAGAATATGTTGTTAATTGCACACTTTACAGAGAAATAATCAACTTCAAGCTTATGAATATTATTTAAATACTAATAATGGCGCTTTGAGATCATCATTATTGAAAATCACAATTATTTAAACTGTATAACTTTATATAATAAACTGAACAATTCTAGTTTTTCACGAGATTACAAACAAATATTACTAAAAAAATGGTTCTTTTGAAAAATCGGAACCAGTTTCAGTAATATTTGTTTAGTAATCATGATAGTTAAGAATGTGTTTGCATTTTTAATAAAGGAGTCAATTATCATTATCGCCTAAAACGTTTTTATAATAAACATCATAATAAGATTTTGGAATGACGTTCTTATCAATCAATTCGCGTATGTCTTTTTTCTTTGCATCAGACAATGCAATTTTCTCAGTGTATGCTTGTGTTAAACCAATAGAAAATATCGATTGATCTATGGTTGATCCGGATCCTCTTACACGGAGATTTCTTTTTCGCACACAAGCTTTCTTATATGTTTCCTCTGTAAATGATGATTTATAGAAAAACGCTTCAGGGTGTTCTTTTTCGACCTTGAGAACCTTAATGTCGTGCCACTTGATTTGATTTCTCTCCTCGTCTATATTGAAATTTGTGCCCCACGATTCTTGCAAAGCTTTGACGTCATAAAACTTATCGTGCGTCATTTCTAAGACTGTGTAAGGTTTTCCAGTCTTTTTTGCTGTACCTATCAAAGTTTTATATTGCTCTGGTATATAGATTGGATTCGACTGCAAGTATCTTTTAATTTGTTTTTCAATGACACTATGAACGTTGTCACCTTCATTCTGTGAGTGCCCACGTATTAAAAACTTGTGAGTAATAGAATTGACTCTCGAGCTGTTAACAGCGTAAGCATAGACAGACAACAGAAACTTATTTTTTTGTTGACCACCACAATTGTCCGAGTAGAAAATTATGTTAATTTCTTTATTACAATTTTTATCTACCTGAGCTTTAACATAGTCGAGTATGCAGCTGCCGATTTCAACAGCTCCTCTCTTTCCTTCAGTTTCATCCCAAAAATAGCATACAACTTATTTTGCCCTTAAATCGCTGATAGTAAAATTGAGGCAGTTGATCTTGGATTTATAGAAAAATAGGGATATTTGTCCCTTTGGAATCTGCAATACGGCCTGCAAATCATAAACTGCTACGATAGTACCATCGGTCCTACTTTTGTCATTTTCTTTTTCTGTTCTTGCCAAAGCTTTTTCTTTCAGATACTGTTCATATTCTTGGCTTAACTTGCATTTCTCTTCTACGTCTGAGTTCTTGTACCTTTCGCACAGATCACATTGATCTTTCTTTGGTACGAAGAAAGAAATGTTGAACTCGGTGTTGAATATCCTGTTGAATGTGGAAGACGTCGCAAAAGCTAGACCATCCTTTTCACGAAGTTGTTTATAATCTCTGTAGATATCGGCCAATGATTTATCACTTGAAATAAATTCTCTTGTTGAGCTCTTAAGTAGTGAGATTCAATCCTTGGAATAGAATTTATAAAATCTATAACGCTCTGTTTAATTTGTGGATCAATAGTTGGTTGATGGCCATGTTTTCCTCTCAAATCATCTTGTATGACTCCCGATTCCAACTTCTTGGAAAGCGCCGTTTGTATCGCTTTATAACTAAAGTCAAGAGTGGATTTGAAAAACGGTTTGCATACCCTAATTTTGGATCCATTAACCTCAAAATAAAAGGCGGTGTTTAAGAGCTCTAAAATCTTGTGTGCTCGAGTATCGATATTTAGGCTTTATTTTTTGTGAGTGTCGTACCACAAATTCTCTCTGCCTTTCAAGATTGCCGAGTCCCCAAAATGCATCAAAAAGCTGTTGCCTTGACATTACATCGATCTTTTCTTTAGATTTTAGCCGACATTTTTCTCCACATGGGGGTCCAACTTTTCTCTCTGACACTTGTATCTTCGATTTCGACAAAGACTGGTAGGCTTTACCAGAATTTCTCAGCACCTTTGCAACTTTCGATTTCCACATCATTGGTTTTCGTACTCTTTTTTTACCCTTTTTTTCGTACATGGGCTCTTGGGCATTAATTTCAGCAACCATAGCATTTTGATGGACAAGTTGTACATGTTCATTGTCATCTTCAGTGTCCGACGAGCTGCTAGAACTTGATGAACTCTTAGAGCTTGTTGAACTGCTGGTGCTGGACGAAGACAACGTTGAACTAGTAGGTACGACTTTAAATGATGTCTTACATTTATGAATCAATCGGAAATTTGGATCCTTATCGGAGTCGTCAATGTCGCTTTCGTCACTTCGGATTGGTGAAATGTAATAACTTAGCGTATCAGTCTCTTGTTGTTTAGATGTGCTCGGAATAGATTTATTAACCATGGTTAAGGCGGCATGAGTTTCCTTAGATGAGTTTTCATCACTTGATGACATCTTGAGGTAATTTTCTACCTGTTGCCCATTTGCTAGTACCGCCTCTTTCTGTGTTATTTGTTCAATCACAGAAAGTTCTAAACTAAACTCCTGTTCCAAAAGTCTAGTATGTGGTTGCATATTTTCATATGGAGTAAGTAAGCAAGGGCTGATGTTTTCTTTGTCCCTTTCTTCTACCATATTTACTAAAAACCGTCCACGATTCATTCTTTTTCTGAAAGAGAAAATGTGAATTTTACTAACCATAGGGTCCGGTAGCCACATCGATTTAATAAGTCAGCGATGTAAAGCGTTCGATCTCATGAGTTTCGATGTAGTGAAACTTGATGAGGCGCAGCCCATCTAAAGAGCTCTAACCTAAAAACTGTTCGGTAGAAACACAACAAGCTGAGTAATTGCTAGGATGAAAATAAAATATATATGAATATAAAAAGACTCCAATTATTACTAGCAAAGAAGTTCAATTCCATATGTTTTTTTTTAAAGAAACGTGTGTTAAAAAAATGACATCAAAACAGACTTTACAAATTCAAAAAATTTTCAACAACATGGTAACAATTCTAAATAAAAACAAAAACTTTACTCACCTTGTTTTCAACACTGGTTCAACTCAAAATGTAGCATTAATTTACTCAGCACTAACCATCAAAATGGCGACAACTTGAAATAATATTGCTAAAATTTCCTGGTTGAACCCAATAACACGAAATCAACTCAAAATAACTCTAATCTGTTTACGAAGGGTATGTGCGTTCCGCTTGTAATACCGACTGTAACTAGCGATGTCCCAGTTTTGGTGGGGGAGGAGCGGGGCTTGCTCGTTCAACAAAAGGGGCTTCTAGCATCATCTAGCGTTGAGTAGTGGAACTATTTTTGAATCTGTTTTATTGGTCGCTAGGTAGTAAGTCATGGAATTCGATGGTATGCATAACTAAAAAATTGAGATTTTTGAATTAGCTCTCTTTAGATCTAGATGTGCGATATGTTCACCGATAACTTCGTCAATTGAGGATCGATTTCGAAAATTATTTTTTCTGTTTGAAAGGCAATGATATTAAAATACAAAAGAGGTAGATAGGTTATCTTAGTACTAATCCAAGTAAAATATTGTCCCAGTTACAACCTTAAAAAGTGAGACAAATATACATTGCACTGCTTCGCTATGCAATGTAAAACATAATTGCATTTCAAACTAACAAATCACACAGCTCTCTAAATCATTGTGATTGGTCAATTTCAATGTCTTACTACATTTTAAGCGAATCCGTGACTAATGCATAGAATATTAGTAATTAATTCCACAGAACAGACATTTAGAAAAAATATGATTGATACCTAATGGGATTAGACAGTAAAGAATGATGTTTGCTTTTTTCGAATTTCGTTTTTCTTGAATCATGTACATGAGAACATATTTATTTAAAAAGATCGCCAACATTTTTTAATTATAAATTTGAAAATGATGAATTATATATTATTTCTTTTAATAAATGTAAACGATGATTAAAATTGGGAGGCTGCGTCATCACATGATCGTGTATATTATAAAAAACGTTTGGATTATTAAAATATTTTAGAATTTTGAATGCGCAATAGGCATTGCATGACATTGTTGGTTCTGTAACATTACTTTTCATATTCTTTGACCAAGTCCGGGTTGGCTAATTAGCAAAGTTTTGAGGATGCCACTTTTCGAGTGCATATAACCTATCTACCTCTTTTGTATTATAACATCATTGTTGAAAGAGTATACTTCCGAGGTGGTCCCATTTAAATTTCACCAGTATTGGAGCTCGGACTTTGAAGATACACCAAAGTTACGTTACGTATATAGGTTATGAATGATGTACAACCAAACTTAACTTTGCATTTAATTGTTACTTTTCGAAGTAACAAAGTACACTTTATTACTTTTCAGGAGTAACAAATTCAATTATAAGGACACCGAATTATTTGATGTCAATTGATTCTGAATTTCCTGAAGTCAATTGACAACAAATACTTAGGTATTGACAATGAATTGAATTAATTAAATTCAATTAAAATATGTACGAAATTATATTCGATCCTTTTGGAAAGTTAATCAAATGCACTTACAATAATTTACATAGGCGTCGATATAACTTTGCAGTGGAAATATACATTCTTCCATATTCTCCAACTGGAAAAATGAGTTTACGAAGAAATACATATTGTTTCATATATACATACAACTACAAAATAACAATTTTCAGATTTTTTCCTTTACTTGTGCTGTGAAACCTTGCTATTTCCAAACATGATTCTAGGTCAATCGGAAGTAGATACCCTATAGGCTATGATCGTTACGTTTTTATCGACTACGGTACAATAGGGAAACAAAATATATGTAGTTATATGGAGACGCTTTATTTATATGCACGATAACGTCATACTGAGGACGTTAAAAAACGCCTTTTTCCACCACGCGATATGGAAGCATTTTGCTTAGTTATTGAATCGTGGACGAAAAAATCGCGACGATAAAAACGTTCAACGATAAATTATAAAAGTAGCATATAGGTTTTGATTTACTTAAGCAGTGATGTTATATCATTGTACTTAAGTGTCAAATATAAGATATAAATGGTCGTATTTTTGATTGCATTGCCTTAGAAGCTTAATTTTTTTACAGCTCTAAGGGAGCGCAGACATAAGTTTTTGATATTAATTTCAACTTGATATATATACATACATATCGTCACGCCGTATCCCTAACGGGGTAGTCAGAGAGGATGGAGCGCCAAGCGTCGCTGTCCTTACATCTTTAGCTTCCACAAATCTCATCATTCTCCTCACACATTTCCGCCGAGGTATGCGAGTGCTTTTGACATTTCCGTCGGCTAACAATCTAGCTATTTGATCTTCGTAAGTCAGCTTTGGTCTTCCTTGGCTTCTTTTACCACTCACTTTCACTCTGTAGATTTTCTTAACCATCTTAGCATTCCTTTGATAACTTGATACCTAATGCATTATTGCCGAATAATCAAAACCTTTGTATTATAATTCAAACGTTTGTTTGTTTGTGTAACAATCGTTTCAAATTACTTATTGTTTAAATTTTTTGTGCGGTATAATTATTTTATAGCATCATTATATTTTTTCAAGTTAGTTTAATTTTTATGAAGTGCTAACATATTTTTAAAGCGATAAATGGCATTTTTACCATTATTTTTACCATTTTAGGACTTTTAAAGGTATCGTATATTCGTTTTTAAATACTAAACAGTGCATAACTCTTCTTTTCGTTTCGCCAAAGTCGGGTAACTATTGACACAGAAATGAAACAGACCAGACGGATTGGTGAGATTTAACGTAAATATATATACAGCACGCGCGTGTGTTTGTTTATACGATATTTTTACTACTTCCTACGCTTACGTTATGGACTTGGTGAAACATTTTTTTATAATCGACTTCACAGGAAAGTGTAGCGACTTTCTTGCTATCACAACGTTCTTTAGAGTACTTGTTATTAGGCTATATAAAAATTAGTATAGGTATTGTATACACTCAGATGTTACTTTGCGGAAATCCATGATTCAATATAAAAGCAGATTAACAAGTGTTATCCAAATCACCTTTACAAAGCAGTAGTCTGATACAAATTGCAATCCAAGTATTCAGTTTTGGTTCATATTAATAAACCAATATCATAGTCATTCTGCAATATTCATAAAAATCAAGCAAATTTTTGTAAATGCTTTAATTACAAATGTCTGACACATTTTATTCCAAAATCAGTTGGTATCACTTTCAGTAAAATGTTACATTCAAATATATGATGTCTGTTTATGAATACTGACACTAGTAAAGATATATCGTACAAGGACAAACAATACATTATACATACCTTACAACTTCTGCTACTGGCTAAGTAATCAAAATTTTGTCAGGCTCAAAAAATATACAGTAAAATACCAAAGGTAATAAGAAACAATAATAATATATATTCTTTTTAAAAATAATGTGAAAAAATATTAATAGATAAGGCATATTATACACTTAATGAGTTTCTAGACGACAGTAATTTATAAAAAATGACAATGTATTTGATGATTTGATGTAACACTTTTCCTTTCTTTGCTTTTCTTTATAATATAATTTTAAATATAATGATGACCTATGTATGCCCTTAGGGGTGGAACACAGTGAACGGAATATGTATTATAATCTATAACACCATTAATACCTGTGATTCACATGTTAAATAAATAAATAAAATAAAAAAAAATATAAAAAAAACAATAAAAAAAACGTGAAAATATTTATGTATAAAAAAGGTGTAAAAGTCTGTGTCATATATTTATTTTAAACGATAATAAATAATTTTAAAACATGAGAATTGTGCCAGATATTATTCTGACACAGCACTTCGTAAACTCGTGCATAATCGTAACCTACTAACAAAATATCTGCATCGCTGCAAAGGAAATTGTCACGTACATATTCGTTATAAATAGGTCTAACAATTAGTATAAGGCATGAGATGTAAACGACAGCTCTATGGCGTTACGACGCCGCACAGTACCAATATAATATCTACCACAAAGTCCACAGTATTATTTTACTAACATGAAGAAACCAAGAAAAAGCATTGTCTCAAGCAAACTATCAAAGCAAACTTCATGTCCGAAGCAGATTATCCATCCAAATGAGTCAGCTGCAGGAATATTTATTCTAATACATAGGTTAGAATAGATAGATTTGATAGACTGACGAAAAAAATCTATAGAGCGAAAATGAATGGTTGAATGAAAAGACCAAGGCTGATCTACAAAGACCAAATAGCCAGAGTGTTCGCTGACAGAAATGTCAAAAGCACTCGCATACCTATAAAATGTGTGAAAAGAATAATTAAGATTTGAGAAAGCGAAAGAGTATGTAAGGACAGCCAAACTTGGCGCTCCGTCCTCTCCGACTACCCCCTTAAAGATATAGCGTGAAGATATGTATTTAGAAAATAAACAAAAAGTTAAAAAAATAATTTTATATAAAATCGTGAAAGTTTAATTTAGAAAATGGTAATTTATAGACATTGACCTCTTGTATTTACCTGGTACATTATGCTGTGAGTTCAAATTGTAAGGGATGAAGCATCCGGTACTGTCACGGCATTTGAAGGTTGGTCTTGAGAATCACCCTGCAGAGAACAAAAGTCATGTGGGGCTGATGTGCGTAGACTAAATATATCAGAAACCGTTTAAGAGCCCTATGACAAATCGCAAGCACTTGAATTTAGGTATTGGCGCGCTCGGACATTCATGTATGCGTGCGACTTTCGTAGCTTTATTGTAGTGTGAGTAACGAAGTGACTTTAGTATAAAATATAATTTTGATACTTTTCCAAATCAAAAGTTTCGATTTTTGTTATTAAATTGTTTTCGTTTTAGATAAAGTATCTGAGCGACCGAGCTTTACTCAGCGTCGTACAAAAAAAAAATAAAAAAAAGTCTGGCCACATTGCAGGATTCAAACCGTATTTCAGCTTGGTAAATCAACACTCTAACAATGTACTAAAAACGAATTTTCTCAGAATTGAGAGTGAGACCTAGTTAGTTTGATCTTTCGTCCCCGTATACTAATGGTGTGCGAAATCGATAATCAATAATCAATATCAATTATTTTATTATTATTATTAATATAATTATTAATATAATCGACTGTAATCGATTATAATTTGAATAATCTATAATGATCGATTATGAAAAAATTCTACCACACTACCAATTTCTACTTTTGTTGATTGTCGTGGTTTAGTATGGCAACCCTGTCATTGCAAAAAGGGGATTCCCTTATTATTATCTATGAACCTCTTCACTTTATTACTAACCCACGAATTTTATTCGTAGGTAATTAATTCCCCGTCATTTAAAAGTAAAGAAATGAGAACAGTTCGAGAATTTCATGTTTCAAGGGAGAGTTGTCACTATTGTCATTTTATGTTCAAGATTACAACGAGACGGCAGTGCAGTGTATTGTACCTACTAAATGAATTAGATTGTAGGTACTTAAAATGACTGATCCAATAACATATTGGTACATTTGTGGAATAAATAAATCTTAAGATTTATGACTTATCTTTTTAAAGAACTGTCTAAAACGTCTACCTAAACCTAAACCTTTATTTAGTGAGAATTACGATTTACGAAGATCGTTTTAGGTAGTTTCTTAAAAATACCTTGCCTTTTTCCACAAAAATGAAAAAGAACTACCTTCATAAATCATAATCGACTTTAATCGATCAACAATCGATTACAGATCGATTATTGTTGTAAGTATAATCGATTAATCGATTTGTAAAATAATCGAATCGGCACATCACTACCCCCTATATATATTGTAAATTTCATATCGTTAGAGCCGCTTTCGAGAACAAGATTATAAATATACAAATGTATAGGATTTGTCTATGAAAAGTAAATTTAAAAATTGGATGTAAAAGTACACTATATACTATGTAAAAGTATACGTATATTTAACGTATATTAAACTATAAAACTCACTAATCACTCATTAAACACTACGTATAAAATTTACTAAATAACTCACTGAACACTAATTTTGGCTATATTTTAACAACGACGGTTCGCAGATACAGCTAAAGATATACTAACACCGATCGCACTAGACTATTTTAATTTAACAGCGCATGGCGGAAGGTATAATAAAATTATTTCTGACTACCTCCATTCATATAAACTGTACACGATCGCTTGTTGCTACTTGATAACTATTACACAAAGACTAACGCCAGATTCTTTTATAAAGCCCCATTAATACGTAGGCAAAGTATTTTGACCCCACTTTAGTTATCAAAACGTCACAAAATTGTCATAGATGACTAATTGACGTGATTAGAATGTAGTGCAGCTAACAGATGTTGTATTTTTTTTGTTACAGTCGAACACAACAGAGAAGCGAGGTAAAGGAAGAACGGGATGGCCACAGCACGTTTGGGCGTTAGAATTGAAAAGTGAACAAAATTTACAGACTTAATAGATATGTAATATAATTATATTTGCTTAATTAAAGTAATAGTTACTTCCATGCCCAAATTTTCGTTTGGATTTGTGAGCAAGGCTTGTTACCGGTACCACAAAATATCAGTAAATATCATAACTGTATATACCGGTGTCATAATTCTAAACCGGTACTATAGAGGTGACTTCATATGGTTCATATAGGTAAGTATCGGCACTATGGCTATACTATTACGGTAAATATAGGTAAGTGCTATAACAATCGGTACCGTTAATGTATCGGTAAATTAACCAATTACCGGCAAACTACAAGTGCCATTATTTGTACCAGTCTTATATCTATAATACTCGTACACTATACATATACAGGGTTAATTTAAAAATACTAATAACCTCTTAGTGCAAAATTCCTGTCAACATACCTAACTACTTTTGTTCTACCACTTTTTTCAAAACTCTATACGTTCCCCAAAAAATATTTTTGGGGAACGTATAAAACTATTTTTGGGGAACGTATAAAAATATTTTTGGGCAACAAAACCCATTGCCATTCTTGGATGGCAATGGGTTTTGTTGTACTGTCTGACACGCAATTACTCTGCACGTATTTCCAATGGTGCAGTGTAGGGCATGCAATTATCGAAATGTTTCGATAATCGATAAAAAAAAAATTATTGTTTTTTTTCCCGATAATTACCGGTTTTTATAATATTTTACAAAAAAGTTGTATTTTTATATGTAGGTTAACTATACAATTACCTAAAATGAACCACAATATTAAAAATTAAACAATTTTTTTTGTAGGACGAGATATATTTATTTAATCAAAGTAATTACCCCTCGTTGTCTATACATTTTTGCCATCTAATCAAAAGTTCATTTAAACCTTTGCGATAGAACTCTGGGGAATTGGAATCCACAAACTGTGGAAGAGCATTTGGTACTGCTTCCTGGGAAGAAAATATTTTACGTACAAAATATTGTCCAAATCGCGGAAAAATGGTAGTCGGTTGGGGAGTACGGAGGATGAATGACAGATGGTTTCTAACTGCAGGTTATGTAGTGTTAAAACTGCTTCTCGAGGAGTGTGAGGTCTTGCGTTATCATGGAGCAATAATGGTGAAGATCAATTGACGAGTCGGGGCTGTTTTGCTGCGAGTATCGCCATCGTTGTTCAGAGTTCTGCACAGTAGATATTTGGTATTATTGCTTGACCGGATCGGGGGAAGCTGTAGTAATTTACAACATGAAGTGACCACCAAACAGTTACCATCACTTTTCCATGGGTAAGCTTCGCTTTAAGGCGTTGGTGTGGCGGTTGACCCGGAGTCAGCCATTACGTTGTTTGCTCGCGATT
The DNA here is from genome assembly GCA_907165235.1 of Zeuzera pyrina. NCBI lineage: Eukaryota > Metazoa > Arthropoda > Insecta > Lepidoptera > Cossidae > Zeuzera > Zeuzera pyrina. Next base: position 7,486,309 of record OU015647.1, on the reverse strand, counting down.
ATCGTAAAAAATACAATTTTCGTCACACGTCGCAATTCGGTCCAAAACCCCTTCATTTCTGTACCGGCTTAACAAGTTCAAGGCAGGCAAGCATCAACGCGCGCTGCTCACTGCAGATCAGTCAAATCATGAGGCACCCATTTTCTAACGTTTTTAATTTTACCGATTGGCTGCAAATGGGTCAATATTGTGTATGTTAACGTCAAACGATGCCGCTGATTCCTTGGTAGGTTGATACGGATCGGCTTCCACCATAACCCTTAGTTCAACGTTGTTTACCTTAGTGGCTGGTCTTCCTCGTGGTTCATTCTTCAAGACGAAGCTTCCACTACTAAAGCGATTAAACCAAAAATGCACGGTGCGTTCGTTAGCCGTATCTTCTCCCAACACAGCATTGATGTAACGAGCTAGTTTCTGCTACGTTAGTCCCACGTCGGAACTCGTATTCGAAAATTACTCTGGTTTTCGCTGTGTCCATCTTCTTAAAAGCTGAATGTAAAAACAATTGAAAGTCCGAGCAGTCAAATGTCATGATTTTAAAAAAATTAAAATGTTATAGTTTTCGTGTAAAAAAAGTTACTGTGAAATCTGACACTACGCAGGTTTAATTTTAATTCAAAGTGGACAGTGCGTTAAAACGGCAATTTCATACTTTAATCCCTGTTACATACTGAAAATTAAATATTGAAATATTTAAAAAATATAGTATTTTTTTAAATCAACGATTGTATTTCTGTTTTAAATTAAATACAAAATATTGAAATCAACATTTTGGAATTATTATAATCATTAGTTATTTTCTTATACATACATTTTATATTTATATAATATCGTGATCACAAGGTACCACCATTAGGTAGTTTTAATTTTATCTAATTTTATTTTAATGTAAAAACAATTTACTGAACTAAAAGTACATAAAAATATGTAAAAACTTAGGTTTATAGAAAAATAGAATAGAATTTGATACACAAATAATATGAACTATTTACACATTACCTACGGAATGTTATTTTAGGTTACTCTTTTTTAACACTTCCCGAATAATCGGTGTTTTATTTCGGAATCAGCTCTAATGATTGGGAAATAATTCTAATGTGATGTTATATTTTTTTATCGAATACCGATATTTATCGATTTTTCTTTCGATATTTATCGTTTTTCAAAATGGACCGATTATCGATGAATAACCGATTATCAATTATCGGTTTGCATGCCCTAGTGCAGTGCAAGCGCACCGGGCCTCAGCGTGTGCCGCTTTAGCGACTGGGTAGAGTAGGTGCCATTTTCAGAAACATTTAATATATTTTTATTTTCGTATGAAAGAAAAAACTTATGAATTTTTGAAAGTCGTAAAACAAAAGCTATTGGGGATAATGTTTAGTACAGCACGTTAAAGAGGCTATTAATATTTTTAAACTAACACTGTATACTACAAGTATCAATTGGAAATATATGTGTAATTGGTACCGGTATCAACTCTGCAACGGTACCGTGCTATAGTAGGTGGAATTGGTTTCCAAGTATCGATAAGTCCTGTTTAAGTAAGAAGCATTTGTGATGTCTCGTAGATATTTTGGGGCACAGATATTGATAGTATTATTTTGAAAAGCATTGTTTACTGTTACAGAATTTTTAATTAAAATAGAGTATTTGTATGTTGTAATTAGATTTATAATTTGATGTAAAAAATTATGGAATTGAGTATTTTCGTTGTTCTTTATTTCCTCACCAAAGAAGTCGGAAGCTGTAGTTACTAGAGATGTGCCGGATGGTTCAAAATATCGTATGTATCCGCGGATACGAACATGGCACGTTTATTACGTAACTTGCGGTCAGTCACAGTCAAATAACGCGCGATATCTGCAGTCAAAACGAGAATTTGTGTAATTTAATTTGTGTAGTAGCGCCAAATCTACCGCGAAAAGTGCATTTTACGGACATAGAATAATAGATACGCGTTCGTCATATACCATAATACCATTTTTTTTATTAGAATCAGTCACCGTTCGCGTAGTGATTGCGTGGCTGTCGCTGTCTGCAAGCTTTTAGATAATAACCCCGCGGATACGGATTATTACGGATTTGTTTATCTTTTGCAATAAAAAGTGCCAAAACTATAATTTAAAAAATAAAAAGTAATTTGAAGCTATTGTATTTCATTGCTGTCTATTTTTAAAATTCAATTTCATGAAATTCATTAATATAATAGATCCGTTCGAGATCCGCTAAAAAGTAACAGATAACGGGTACGAATACAAATCTTCTTTCTCTCGGATATCCGCGGACACGGATACGGATATCCGGCACATCACTAGTAGTTACTAGCTTAGACTAGAATATAGATACCTACGTTACGCCATAAACACAAGTGTGTGTGCAATACTTATGGGTGTGTGTGATACATACTGAAGGGTTCCATGGTCAAGTTGCACAATGTTCACAGTAAATTTGTATTTCGAAGTATTTCTTAGACACTAAAAATCAAACTTATTTCTGCAGTCTCTGAGCGTGTAACTGAAAGTACCCCATATCTCAAAAACTACGCGACATATTCTGTCCAAACCAATTTTCGTCGAAAGTTATTTTCTTTGATTTTACGCAATAATAAAAGCAGGGAGAAAATATGTTGTTACATTTAACTTAATAATACGCACATAAAGAAATGACACGTAAAATATCGTCTAAAGTGTATTATCTTGCTTTTATGTTTACTGGATAACTTCAGAATTACTAGGAAAGGAACACATGTCACAGAACATTATTTAGACTTGTTTTGTTAAATCTGTCGAAAGTTGGCTACTACAAATAATTTGAGATTATTATTTTTAATATCTTACAATAAGATGCCATTGCGGCAGTAATTTAAAAATTTAAAACAGCAAAGCGTGTAGAGTCTAGGTTCCCAAACTTATTTTGTCTACTGAGTCGAAAGCTCATGCAGTCGTTGTCTAAGATGCCTCCTAGCTAAATGAAATTACAAATCACCCCCAGGCCTCTACACAACGCCCCCATTTTTTTCTGGGTCTCTTACCGCCCCCCTTTAGGCCTGCAGCGCCCACAGGGGGGCGTTATCGCCCACTTTGGGAATGGGTGGTGTAGAGTATGTAAGTATATGCAAAGCAAAGGGACTTTTTGGCGGGAAATGGAGAAGCGAAGATGTCATTTTATTTTGATTTTCTATTTATTACATTTTTAGGAGTTTTAAAGTGCAAAATGATAGTATACTGTGGTTTGAAGTTCTGTATAAGTGAAAATAACGGAGATTTAAATAAACATGTGTAGCTGAAGTTCTCGCGCTTTTCCAAGAAGTCCTTTATAACTTCAGTAAAGCCTACTATCACTTTACTGGAGGAGTTTTACGAGGAGTTTTGCGATGAGAAGATAGAGGTAATTACTTGGAATGTGCTTCATGTAATCGTCATGAATTATAACAATATCGTGACGTGTGCATTGCATTGCCTGTTTAATTCATCAGCGATTATACTTATTAATACGTGACACTGGCAAATGCGCTAATTTGTGCGCTATCCTATGAAGAAGAAGAAAAAAAAAATATAAACTGAGGAAGAGGCCCTGTTCCGAGAAACGAACATTATTTTTTCGCTATTTTTGAACTAAAACATTGACAATAATAAACACTAACTAATATTTACGCATGTATAATTAAAAAGCAATATGAAGACAAGAGTAAAATAAAAGAGAATAATTTAATATTTTTCTAATTTTAAACAACACTATATAAGACTGTGTTACGTGCGTTTCGCACGCACTGGTGTTAATTAAACTCTATTTAACGGTACAGAATTTAGAGTGTATGGCGTACCTCAGTATATAATGTACTAGCGACCCGCTCCCGTAGAATTTTTTTAAAATTAAAATACAGCCCATGTTACTCGCTTTCTATAGGTGAAAGAATTTTTGAAATAGGTTGAGTTGTTTTTGTGTTTATCCATTACAAACAAACAATCAAATTTTTTCTCTTTGTAATATTGTTATTAGTGTATTAGTTTAGATATATGTAAAAGAGTCAGTACCTGTGCTGCTATTGTCGCCATTATGTTGCCTCCATAAATATTAAGAAATAACATATTCCACCAGGGCGAAACCGTTGCGAGTCGTTAGTATTTAAAGTAGTACGATTCTCCCTAAAGAGGGAAGGTTAGTCCATACAACCGACGTCTTCGGTAATAAAGAGATAAATTCTTGTGATTATTTCACCAAAATGTCGACGTAATATATTTTAGATGTTTCTTGGAGATTCTGGCGATAAATATATTGAGGCAGTCTTCCTAATAGGATCCGCTGAGGCAGACTAAGCCACTAAAAAAAATCTCGACATCACACTACTAAATAAGCACTTATTTCAACAAGTTCACGTAACAGTACAACAGCGTATATACTTGGGGCGCAAAACTGCGCCCATTTTACATCACAATATCCACTCGAAACCATTTGCAAATAATTAAAACAAACGCCCAACCGCTCCCCATAAAATCCCGCCAAAAACTTTTATTTTTTTATTTTTAAATGGCACCGTACGTGAGTACATTGCCAATGTCAAGTAAAGCGAGAAAACAATTCAGTAGATGATTAGCGCATTTGCCCCTGTCATGCCATTTGTCAATGTAACACAAACTAGTATACAAACACAGAATAAGTAGAATCACAAGTAAATTAGTTCTTTCTTATTGTAAAACTCCTCCAGTAAAGTGATAGTAGGCTTTACTGAAGTTATAAAGGACTTCTTGGAAGAGCGCGAAAACTTCAGCTACACATGTTTATTTAGATCTCCTACATTCTCGTCACTTACACAGAACTTTAAAACATAATACACTATCACTGTTGTACTTTAAAACTCCCAAAAATGTAAAAAATAGAAAATCTAAATAAATTGACAATCTCACGTCTCCCGTTCCCGCCAAAAAGTCCCCAAAAACTTTAAATAATGTTTTATACATGCCTAGAAATTAGGTTCGGAAATTTACCATTTTATAATAAGTTGTTGTGAAACTCTGGCTGAACTCACACTTCACAATTTTTTTATGTTAATGATATAATATGAATTATTTGCATTTAAAGATATTGACTTAATAAACTGGCGATATTTTTGAATTGTCACATTATAGCAACTCCAGTGAATTATAGTTACAAATAACAATTATACAGTGAGTTATAAATTTTGAATAAAAAAACGTAGTCAAAAGTCTTTCATTTTTCGTATTTTTGCGATGAAAACCCTTTAAAAAAAATTTTAAATTCATAACTGGCATTTTAATTTGTGACAAGGAAGGAGCGCCCTCCTTCCTTGTCACAAATTAAAATGCCAGTGTGGACTGTGTGGACTGAGTAGAATGATGAGATACGAAGAAGCGAAGTGCACAAGGTACTAGGACCTAGAATTATAATGGACGCAGCATTTCGTCCGTTTTTTGTTGACCGACTTTCTGGACTTTTACTAATATGCATGACTAGGGAACAGTCACAATACAACAATACACACCACAGCTGAATATGTCATTTTTTTTAATAAGGAGCCAAAAACACTTCAGATTTACAAGTATTTTGCAAATAAATTATTTCAGTAATGTACGTGGAGTACTCATGCGTTGATACGAATTACACTGTCAGTGCGAGGTTGCCATACTTACTATAGCTAACTGTTTTACTCGTGCTTACGCGCAATGAGTTAGAAAGAGACAGGAAAATTCGTTTGACATAATGCGATAAGAGCGGCGAGTTATTAGGACTCTGTCCATTGTTACTTGATCCGAGGCATGGACCGTAACGCTTGGCGCTTTCTTCTCTGCCTATCCCGTTGATGTACAACGTGATGAGAATGTATTTATACGTTAAAATAAAAATCTTTACCTAAGTTCTGTCTGTACGTATAGTTATTTTCTTCCTTAAATTCTACGGTTTTTTTAATTTTTGTCTGTCTGTCTGTGTCCTTTTATAACTCAAGAACGGTTTGACTGATCTTGCTGAAAAGTAAAAACATATTTGAATTTGGTAAACATTATGGTAACTAAAAAAAAAGTTCAAAGATTTTCTCTGAAGCTTTCTAATTTTCTCAAATTTTTGAGAAACTGCCAGACCGATTTTAAAGAAATTTAACATGAGGATAGCTCGACACCAGGAGACGGTTATACGCTAGTATTTTATATCAAAAATCTCCACTTAAGGGGCCGAAATTGGGAATCAAACTGTATAGGATATGCTAAGCCGCTGCCCCGATTATGATATGGTGCGGCGATAGACTTTTTTTAACCAAAAGACAAAGACTACTTTTTATCAAAAATCTACCCCTAAAAGGGTTAAAAGCGAGACGAAGCTTTATATGGGAAAATACATAGATACCAAAATGCTGAACTGGTTATGACGAAATTTTGTACAGTGATAGTATGTGGCCGAAGACAAACGTAGTAGACGTAGGGTTTTTTCAAAAACACTGCACATATACATATAACATGTACATTGTACATGTAACATAACCTAATCCGGGAAAGCCACGGAAGTAGATTTAGATTAGTTATGTAACGTACATTGATTAGACAATCACATCCATTATTAGAATGAATGTACACATAATATCGAAAGGATGATTAAATATGGAAGGGTATAAAAGTACCCATGACATCGGAAAACTTACGGTCTACAACTTTGCCAAAAGTCAATAGATCTAGTGTAAAACCTCAAAGTTTAAACGAAAATAAAGATGAGGTAACCCTCAGCGTTTTCCCGTCGCTGGCAAACATATATACATATCTTCACGCTGTATCCCTAACGGGGTAGTCAGAGAGGACGGAGCGCCAAGCGTCGCGGTTCTTACATACTTCTTTCGCTTACTCAAATCTCATCTAGTATGCTAGTGCTTTTGACATTTCCGTCGGCTAACACTCTAAGTATTTGATCTTCATACATCAGCCTTGGTCTTTTTTGGCCCCTTTTACCACTCACTTTCGCTCTGTATATTTTCTTCGTCAGTCTTTCATCACCAGTGATCTGATAATCGGGCGCTAATATACCTAAACTTCATTTTTATGCCTACGAAAGAATAATATGGACGTGCCTTTTAGAATCCCGGATCTCGGAATCGTGTGAAATTACTGATTGCTAAAAATGTTACCTGCATACAAAATAGTTAGAACTCGTTGTGAAAACGATATATTTTCTTTGAATAATGCTTACATACCCTCTCGTACTTTCAAGACGGCTGTTCCTTGTTAAACTTGCTATAATTTTATTAAGTTACTTATAGTTGTTTTTACAAAATTTTTTAATCCCGGGAATCCGGGATTACTTATTAATTCAGGAAGGAATATCCATATTATTCTTTCAAGAAAAGAAGTTTAGGTATATAAGCGCTCGATTATCCGATCACTGTTCATCACTCATTCTTTCCATGTGCCCGAACCATCTAAGCATTCCTTTCTTCATTTATAGGACATAATGATAAGGCTACATTTAATTGAATATTTTTTTTGTATGGAAAGCAAGATTAACGTATCCCGTAATTATTACATCTGCAATATAACAGTGACACGTTGGGACCCCGGCGGATTTACACCCCATTTCACAATAACCTTCTACATATATTTATTGGTGTGTAACATCTTTCCTCTCGCTTTCTTGCAATCTGTGGAAGTGATTTAGTGAAAAGGGACGGAAGTGTGTAACAGGAAGCCGGGGAAGCGATCGCGCGATCGCTATTTGATTTGACCAATGAGCGCGCGCGGTGGTAGAGTTGGCCGTCAGATGGTACCAACTCATTTTCCGATAATTATTTGAATAAATATTTCAGTATTTAGCTTTTTTAAATTTTGAGGTTAATTTCATTTTGATTAGAAAAAGCAAATAGTTTTTTTTAAATTTTGAGGTTAATTTCTGTTGCTGCTCAATTGATATTTTTAATTTTGGTTAAAAAAAAAACAAATTAATTAATTACACGGATAATTTCTTTTATAAAATATTTCCTAAATATTTATAGTTCTAATTTAATTCTAATGATTTCGTAAGTTGCAGAGATGGGTAAATCTAGAGCAGAATACATGCGAGGTTACCGGCAGAAAAAATGTGAGGAAAAATTAATAACTGGAAAGGTAGAGCCAAAAGAAATTGTGCGATAACTAACAGTGGTACTGTTATTGACGCAGTTTTCCAACGGTTTTTAAATATTTTGAAATCACATGTATATGTCTCATATTTTAGTTATCACACGTCTATTGTCTCCGCTCTCACCCAAATTGAATGAAAATAACTGTCTTCAATAAAAAATTGCATTACTCCTAGTGTTAATTAAATAAAATAGAATTTTAATTAAAAATAATTATTCTTCGTTACAAAATATCATTTCAAATAATACCTGCATCATTTTTTTTAGGATATACAATACAATACACTTTATTGCACCAGTACAAATATACAGTCTCAGAGAAAAAAATAATGAAAATTTACAATTTAGGCGGCCTTATTATTTAAAAACAAATAGGGAAAACCTGTGGGCGGTGCGAAAATAAAAATATTAATAAATATACATATACATCCATTACAAATATGTATTATATAAATATATAAAAATTAATAATGATGAATTACCAACATAGTATAATTAATCACATTACAGATGAAATGACATAATTGTTAATAATATACACACCGGCACAATTAGCGGAACACAAAAAAAGCAGGATTTTAAAATCTTTTACTTGAGGAACTGGCCAGTTATGATATTTTTTTAATTTATTGTCAAATTTGAAAATAGAAAATTAGATGACATACACTTTTTTCATTCATTTGTTTTATTTTCCCGAACAATACGTTTTGTCAACTTGTTCGAGTAATAACTACGTAATTGTAATTTTTTTGAAAAATTGCACTTAATGGTTTTTTATAAATTTGTTATTCTATAGGCAATTTTGTTTATTAAAAGCTCTTTATTATGCCTGACTTAACATCACTGGAAATCATTAGGGCTGATGAAACGAGAAGAAATGGCCATACCTACAGATCGATTGCCTCAAGGCTTCGTCGACCAGTATCAACGATTCATCGCAGCATCCAGCGGTACAGACCGTCTAATTCTCTTGTGAGGAGGAGGGGTCAAGGTAGAAAAAGATGTACATCGAGGCGAGATGACAGTTTTTTACAACTTGGAGTTCGTAGGAATACGCGATTAACGGCTGTACAAGCTCGAAATGAACTGGAAGACGTTCGAGGAGTACGAGTAAGTGAGCGTACAGTTCGCAGGAGATTTGAAGAAGTTGGTTTAGGGTCGTATATACCTGCCAAAGGTCCAAAACTTGAGAGACGTCACCGCGTAAACCGATTAAGCTATGCGCGAGAACATCGTCATTGGGATTTGAACGAATGGCAGCAGGTTCTCTTTACTGATGAGTGCAGAGTTCTTTTAAAACAGATCGATGGGAGACAGCGACTATGGAGACGCAAAGGAGAACGCCACATACAGTCTAATTTTGAACACACAGTGGCTTATGGTGGCGGCTCGATTATGGTTTGGGGAGGGATATGTTTGGGAGCTCGCACGGAGTTAGTGATAGTCACAGGAGGGACCATGACAGCAGATCGATACATCAGAGACATTTTAGAAGAACATGTTGTACCATTTGCCCCATTTATTGGTGACGACTTTATTCTAATGCAAGATAATGCTCGTGCTCATAGTGCACAATCGGTACAGGCATATCTGAGCCACGTAGGTATACCGGTGATGCAGTGGCCAGCAAATTCCCCCGATATGAATCCGATAGAGCATGTCTGGGACTTGCTAAAAAGAAGGGTTAAATCCAGAATGCCACCCCCCAACAATCTGAATGAACTTGGAAACGCATTACTTGAGGAGTGGGAGCGGTTGCCTCAAGAAATCATCGATAACATAATCTGTAGCATGCCCAGACGAATGGAAACCGTAATCAGAGCAAGAGGGGGAAACACTCGTTATTAATTTTGCTTTAATTTTATTGTTAAATCATTTAATGCTTACTTTTTTTATTTTTTGTGATGGTTCATAATCATCTTAAAATTTCACTTATTTCAAATTTCTTTATTTTTCAATAAAAAATAACGAAGACTTTTCAAAGTCGTTGTTAAAAGATGTTAATCAATTTGTTATTTTGTGTCTAATTACATTTTCGTCAAATATATGCGTTATTATCTCATAGTCTCACTTTTTTTTCTGTTCCGCTAATTGTGCCGGTGTGTATAGTATAAAATAAATAAAATAAAAATAAAAATAAAAAAGCCTTTTATTTCTTGCTTTCATAATAAAATTTCAATAACAGTGTGCATGCAAATTTTTACAATTTTTAAATTTATTTTACCTTGCTAAATACCTTTAAGTACCCAATGAAATTAATTTTATTCTATTTTTTAAGGAATACTATGTTTAAGAAGAATTTAAATGAGATTCATAGCAGAATCATAATTAAATAGTTAAATAATTATTAGATTTGGAATTAGTGTTATCTTGGATAGAATAATAATATAATTGATTTTGTTATTTAGATGTGGTCAGGGTTTGTTTTATGCTAGCAACAACCCTCTCAGTGAAAGGTAAAGGCCTCCTCCAGAGATGACCAGTAATCTCTATTCTGCGCCGCTCGTGGCCATTGAATACCTGCTACTTTTATGATGTCATCTGCCCAGCGTGCATTTGGTCTTCCTCTTTTTCTATGTCCTTGTGGGCCTGCCCATAATGTTGTCTTTATAGTATAATAATAATAGTATAATAATAATTAATTAATAATTTTTTTGTTACTAATATTATATCCAAGTTATTTACTAACCAATTCTATGGATCTTTGTTATCTGAAAATAAATGTTTTAATAATAATAATAATAATTACCCTGAATCCACCTGCACCTTTATACAGGTAAATGCAAGGCAATGTCCAGAAGCTATGGCGAAAGATAGTAAATTTTGAGTTCACGTTGAAATTGAGCAAGTGTGTTAGCACTTCTTAACATCAATAGGAGCGAGTTCTCTTAACGAACTGCTTGAACGCTGTAGGAATCAGAAAATAATGTTGTAGTGTGGGAAGGAATTTCAAAACGGAGAGTTTCACAGTGTCCGTAGGCTTCGATCTCGACCACTGCGAAATTAAAAATTATTTTTTAGATAAGCTGGTATCAAAGGATATAATGTTAATGTTGCTTATTATCAAGGTGAGATGTCAGATGTTACACGTCATATGCGACTACTGTAAGGCTCGCTCGTTTTTTTCTATTATATTTTTTTGTATGGACAACAAAATTAACGTATCGCGTAATTATTATATCTGCAATATAGCAGCCAATAGTGACACGTTGAAATCCTGGCCCAGAAATCCTGAAATCCTCCTTTAACAATGATCTTGTCTATATGTATATTTGATATCGCTTTCTCGAAAAAGGCTCTAGCGATTTCGATGAAATTTACAATATAGGTGTTGAGGGGGGCGAGAAATCGATCTAGCTAGGTCTCAATTCTGGGAAAAATCGTTATCTTCGTCTTTCATGCACTTAAACTTCTAAACTCTACTAAATTTTTTTAATGTTGCAATGGAGTCTACCTTCTTAATTGTTATTAAGAAGGTAGACTCTTCTTCTACTACTAGTCTACCTTCTTAATTGTTATTAAGAAGGTAGACTCTTCTTCTACTACTAGTCTACCTTCTTAATTGTTATTAAGAAGATAGACTCTTCTTCTACTACTAGTCTACCTTCTTAATTGTTATTAAGAAGACTCAGAAGAAGATTAAGTAGACTCAATGGCTAGAACGTAGATCTACCACGCCGAAGTACGTGGGTTCGAATCCTGCAATATGGTCAGACCTTTTTTTTGTTTTTTTTTAATAACTTGAAATAATGTCTAAGTTCAATTTGCAATAAGGACCTATTAAAAACACATATCACTTTAATAATGTACTTATAATAAGAAAATAAAATGCAAAATAATGATAAAAGCACAGACTTCATAACTTCAGACAGCCTGTCCTGTACAACGAAGTGAGGCAAATAATATGAAATAAAATAGTGTGGGTGCTGTTTTCTAACGAAATGGCGACCGATCATCTTATATGATAATGAATGTGTGTCGTATGTACAAGTGAGTCAGGTTATCTGATTTAGCTCACCGTTGCTGCTCGAACACGGCGTCTGGCTTTGGAGTTATTAATAAAGTCTATGCCTAAAAGTCATGGAGGAAAATCTTTTATATATTTTCCTGAACAATGAATTTATTGTAAAATTTCATAGACTTCCTTCATTTTAAGATACCTATTATGTTATTTAAAGGAGTGGTTATTATACAAGCAATATTTGTATATTAAATGTTTACAATCGCGTTCTCGAAAACGGCTCTAATGATTTCGATTAAATTTACAATATAGAGCTTTATGGTGGTCAAAAATAGATCTACCTAGAGTCCAATTCTGGGAAAATTAGTTTGCTCCATGTTTCCATACACTCAAAACTTGTAAACTCTAAACTCTTCTGATTTCACAACAGAGTGTACCTTCCCAGTAGTACAGTGGCTAGAGCGTAGCTGAAATACGCGGATTCGAATCCTGCAATGTGGTCAGTCTCTTTTTTGTTATTATCTTTGTAAGACACCGAGTAAAGCTCGGTCGCCCAGGTACTTACAAAATAAACGACTTTTTTGAAGGTAAAACAATAGTACGGAAATTATCTTCTCTGTACATGCATTTAATGGCTTTCTGGATATTGTATTTTAATAAGGGATATAATTATACAGGGTGTATATGAAAACGGGACAGTTACTTTAATGGATGAAAGGGCATAACTTTAGTATGTAGTTACAAAAAGAATTATCGAAAAAAACGTATCCGTTTAAGAGTTATGACCGTTTTAATTTTCAAGTGTTATCCCCACCATTTCTCGTAAAATTGGGTTGATCGTGTACAGTTACAGATTTTAAATCTTTCGTTTTTTTTTATTTTGTAATAATTTCATCCGTTACTGAAATACAGCCTGATAATCATTTTCGAAAATAATGCATATACCCCAATGGGGGTTTTCAGGCTGTAACTCATTTTTATAAAAAAAATGGTAAACTTCAAAATTAACAGTTTTCACAATGAAATTTTGGTTACAACTTCAATCACTGAAATTTTAATGTGGTTTAATGGTGATAACAAATGCTTGGGAGGAAATCGTGAGGACAAATGCAGGCTAAGATTTAGATTGTTTCACATCGGGTAAAAATTCGCAAATTTTTTTTGTGCCTTTATACAAACACGACGATATACATTCAGTCAAGAAAGTATCGGGAATGGATGATTTGTTTATAGTTCCAAATTAAATTTTTTGTTTTTTTTTGTTGTTGTTAGATTGGCACAACTGTTTTCCATTTTGGTGCGGAGTTTGAATTGCATCTGTTATTTAGATTAAATACAGTGCTGTTTTTAGTTATATCATTCTAGTGTATATCGCGAATTTCATAATGGACAAAAACATCGAACAAAGAGTTTGTCTTAAACTTTGCATCGCTAATGGAATTTCGTGTTGGGAGTCACTGAAAATGTTACAGAAGGCTTACGGTGAATCGACTTTATCAAAAACACGTGCTTATGAGTGGTACAAAGCGTTAAAAAGCGGTCGAGATGTGATGAAAGATTTGCCTCGCTCTGGTAGGCCATCAACGTCTGCAACTGAAGTTAACATCGCAAAAGTGAAGGAAATAGTGACTGAAAATCCTCATTCAAGTTTGAGAGAGATAGCCGCCGAACTTTCTGTGCCTCACGAGTCGATCCGTACCATTTTAAATAATCACTTGGGTATGAAACATGTTGCCGCTCGGCTAGTCCCAAAACACCTGAATTTTCTCCAAAAACTCAATCGCATAAGAGTTGCTGAGGACATGCTAGAACCATTGATTTATATAGATGAGCCGCTCCGATTGTAAACGCATAATAAAAACGTTCCAAAATGGTACATGTTGTGTCGTTTGAGGCGCGCACTGCGGCTTCGTATTAATTTTTGATTCCGATTGGTTCTCAAAAATTGTACGAAACCGCAGTGCGGGCCTCAAGTGACACGTGTACGTCCAGGTGTATGTATAGCACAGAGAAAGCATAACGGAGTCGACACTAGTTGTATAGAATTTTTATTTATTTATTTTATCTTTCATTTATTGACATAACAGATTTATGGACAGTAAACTTATATTTTTTAATGTAGATTAATGTATTAATTTTTAATGCAGATTAATATATCAATATTAATCTACATTAAAAAATGTAAGATCGTATTTCAAATCAAAAACGATTTTTATTATTATAATTTATATTTCATTACATAATTAGATTAGAATTAGCTACTCCACTTATTTTTTTGGTACCGGCGGACAACGCGACCGAAGTAGTCGAATGCTCGCAACTGACTATAAGCAAACCAAACCGATTTTGCAAATCAGATTGGTTTTGTTGCACCGTTTTGTTTGTTAGTGTGGGCCTATCTATACACATCAGTGGCTAGAACGAGTCAATTCCGATCCAACATTCATGAAACGCATTGTTACTGGTGACGAGACGTGGGTTTACGAGTTTGACATGCAAACTAGTCAACAAGCTTTGGAGTGGCGCCTTCCAACTGAACCGAAACCGAAAAAACCACGCCAAAGTCGATCAAAAGTCAAAGTCATGTTGACTGTTTTCTTTAACTATCGCAGTGTTGTGCACTCGGAATTCTTACCAGAAGGTCAAACGGTAAATAAAGAATATTATTTGGGCGTTATGCGGCGTTTAAGAGAGCAAATTCGACAAAAAAGGCCGATTTGTGGAAAGAAAATTCTTGGATTTTACACCACGATAATGCGCCTTCGCACAAGGCCATCATTGTGAACGAATTTTTGACCAAAAACTCAACAAATACCATCGAGCAACCACCTTATTCACCAGATATGGCTCCAGCCGACTTCTTTCTTTCTACTAAACTCAAATTACCACTTCGTGGCACCCGTTTTCATTCGGTAGAAGACATAAAGGAGAATTCGCGGCGAGCACTGAACTCAATTCCGAAAAAAGCGTTTAAAAATGTTTTGATGATTGAATTATTCGTTGGCGTAAGTGTATCGTTTCTGAAGGAGCATACTTTGAAGGTGATAAAATAAATTTGGATGAATAACTAACATTTCGTGTATTATTGATCTTTTCCCGGTACTTTCTTGACAGAGTAGTATTTATAACATTTTTTTGGTTAGGTTAGGTTAGGTTAGGTTAGGCCCTTTTACCACGCCTGTGCGGGGGCCAAGCCCAATAAGGGCGGAAGGGTGGCTTCTGCCGCCGCCCGTGTGGCTCCTGCCAGGCTGGGTGTAGAGGGGATGGCCACGGACTAGTGGCCTCCCCTGGTGACCAACGCCTCTGGCGTGCGATTCCTCCGCCGCCGACAGGAGCGGCGGAGAGCCCACTGAGGCTTGGGGTGGCATTCGGGGGAGTGCCACCCCTCAGATAGCCTCGAGATGGCGCGCGCGGTGTTCCCGCGCGCCTCTCAAGCACTTAGGGTGGGAGTTCTGCCCTCCCACCCAAAACGAGACGAGGCTGGCGGTTTAGCGCCGGCCGTTGCCGCCGGGGTCGCGGAAGATTACGCCACTGTACCCGTGGCCCCGGTATTAAGGCTCTCGAGGAACACCGTCAGGTTTTAGTGGGTAGCCCGGCATTGCACTTCACAGCCGGGAGTCCCACATATCCCCCTGCCATCCCCCATGGCAGGACGGAATGCATAAAGCATTTCCTGACGCAAAAAAAAAAAAAAAAAAAAGGCCCTTTTACCACAATGCGCGAGGCGATCTAGCGTAGCGAACGTGCCGCGGCAGCGGCCGGCGAATTGCCAGATCGGAATCCGCTTTATAAACGGAACAGTATTGAAACAGCAGTCCGCACTCTAAAGACTAAAGAGGTAGCTGAAGTCGAGAAATTTATTCTCGATACATCTCTGTAATCCTCCATCTCTTTTCATTTTCTGCTGTTGGTATATCTATATGACGTGAGTGACGTGAGGATACCAAAACAGCCCGTGTACGTTGGCGTAATTTTTGTGCGTAAAAATAATAAATCGTATTAAATCGTTGTAACAGTGCTGGTGGTGTGTACTCCTACGTCTGGGGGGTGTCTGTGAGCGTGTTTGTGCATACTGGTGTGCTCGGATTGCTGCATTATTGTAAAAATAATTTATAAATTTTTTGTGATAACTAAATTGACTTTGTTGTTAGAGTGGGTATTTCTATAATAGATGTTCACTACGAGACTCGCGTAAACAAACGACTAAGTTTTTTATCGCGCCATTTATACGAGTAATACTGGTGTGACATATCGTCGGGTACCTATACTGTGCATTGACTTACAGATCGCAGTCTCTCTATAACTATGGTTAAGTGTTCGGCTTGCGGTAAATACTTGTCTCCGACGGAGGCTGCCACTTGTACCACATGTCCATGTATGTTCCACAAAGCGTGTGTGGCGCTTACCAGCAATACGCTTGTTCCTGAAAACTAGATATGCCCTGAATGCAAAAGAAACCAGCCTAAATGCGACAATACTGGCACCCCCGTGAAAGGTGAAAATTATAGTGACTCCACTCTCCTGTCTACCCGTGTTAGTGATGTTACTAGTTCGATGCAGGGTGACGCGGCGTCGCACGCTATGTCTTCTGTCGTCAATATTGAGACGGATGTCCAGGATATGAGACGCGAACTTGCGGAATATATGGTCGAACTGCGTGAGTTTCGTGAAAAGCTTCGAGATTCCATGGCGAGCATTGGAGTGCGGATGGATGAAGTCGAACGGAGACTCGAGGTGATTGAGCGCAGAGAAAAGGAAAAATCTGAAGAAATCGTTGAGTTGGAGAGTCTGTGTCTCAACTTAAGATGGACATAAATGATCGAGATCAAGAGATGCTACTTTCGGATTTGGACATCGGACATATTCCGGAGGAGAATGGGGAAAATGTCCAACAAACCGTAATCATCTTAGCGGCGAAGCTGGGTGTCACTCTTGAGGATAGGGACATCGTGTTTGTTGAGCGCGTTGGAGCGATTGCTAGAGACGGTGTCGGCGGGGGCAATTCCGCCGACACTAATAGCAAGAATGCCAGCGCTCCCGACGACGCTAGTATGGGTGGTCGTAGGCGCCGAGTAGTGGTCCGATTTGCGCGCTGCCATGTGCGGGACGAAATTCTGCGCGCAGCACGCATCCGCCGTGGTCTTACCGCGGCTGACATTGTTCGGTTAGGTACTAATCGTATTTATATTAATGAGCGACTGACGTGGACCAACCGCCAGTTGTTTCGACGAGTACGAGAGGAATGCTGCAGGCGACAGTGGAGGTACTCGTGGACCAAAAGAGGTCGTATTTTTACACGACAAGGCGACGGAAAACGAGTCCATCTAATTCGGTCAGACGCTGATTACAATCGTATTTTTGGTAGTGAAACCGTTTGAAATAACCAATGTTATTCACAGCTTTTTATTTTTCTACCCCCTTTTTAGTTTTGTAAATATTATTTACCACATAAATAACAAAGTCAAACCAAGTTGTAATTTCATCTTATTTATATAAATCTTTATTACTAGTCTACCCAGTTTGCCTTCTGTCATAAGCATACCTGTTAATTTTTTCAACAATCAGTTATATACATTTCAATACAAGTATTATGTAAACGATATTTTTGTAAGTAGTTCGATGTTAATAAATGATTCACCCATCTTCTAGTTTACAATATAACTAGTTATTTTGTGAACTGTCAACTATGTTATGTAAGGGATACTTATGTATTAGAAATAAATCGTAGTGATAATTGTATGTTAATTGAGAATATTATTGTGTTATATTATATCTTTACATTATCACATTGCATATTGTGTTTTTTATCATCTATCGTGTACATTGTATACACATGTGCTAATTTTATGTTAATTTACAATATTTAACACATGTTATTGTAAATTTATTACAGTATAGCTCATTTTTAATTATAATGTACATATTGTATTTATGTGATTGTATGTTTATTAAGCATGTTATTTTATTAAATTTTATTATTACTTTATTACATAGCACACTGTGTCTTTTAGCAATATTTATGTAAATTACCGGTTATTATAATGCTTAACAAACGGTTGAGAATAGGTTTGTATAATGCAGGTTCCCTTGGCACAAATCATGACGATTTTATAGCCACTGTCACAAGGAGCGAAGTTGATGTATTAGCAATAATTGAAACCTGGTTAAGGGAGGGTGAGGAGGGGCGAGCACCCGCGCTGCCGGGCTACCATTTACGTCATATCCCCCGGTTGCAAGTAGTGCGATCGCGTGGAGGTGGCGTGGGGTTTTACATTAAGCGGAATGTTACCGCTCGCACCTGGCCTCATCCGTTGGACCCACGGCACAGCTCAGTTGAGCAAATGTGGCTTCTCGTGACTATTGGTGGAAGAAAGCTGGTGATTGGCACGGCCTACCGTCCGCCGTGGATGAATGTTGATATGTTTTTCGATGCTCTTACGGATTCCATTAGTTCTATTTCCAATTACGATAATTTAGTTTTGTTGGGTGATTTTAACATTAATTTATGTGCCAAAAGTGACATAGACACAATAATTTTTTTTACATTTTTGTCATGTGCAAATCTATCGCAGTTAGTCAATGAACCCACCCATTTTACCGACACTAGCCAGACGCTTATCGATGTCGTATGTACAGATTTATATACCGATAAAATCACTTTATAACATATAGGGTCTCTTTTTGGCCACTGTCTGTTTGTTTGTGAGTTTAACATAAAACGTGAAAAACATATCCCTTATACATTAACTTATAGACCAAAGAAAAACATTTGTATGGAAAAGTTTAATGATAACTTGAAAAACGTGAGATGGGATTTAATTTCGACAGCTGATAACGTTTACGATATGATTAGTGATTTGAATTATAGTATATCAATTCTATTCGAATTAATATCTATTCGATTTACATGCTCCTCTGAAGTCAATTGTTATTAAAGATCGCTCCTACCCGTGGATAACGGCTACAATTAAATAAATGATGAGGTTGCGTACCACAGAACAAAGATTAACAGTAAAAAAATATTCTATAAAACATTAAAAAAATTAAACCGATTTCAAAAAAGAACACTGAAAAGTATGAAATAACTATCCTTTACTAATCAAAACTTAAGTACAAAAATAACTTTATAAATACGACACAAATACCCATATAATTAAATTTGACAGTCACTGAAGTCGGTGCCATTGCCTACTAAACTAATATACTTTCTGTTGTCGAACATTAATTTGGCACCGACTTCAATAACTGTCAAATTTAATTATATGGGTATTTGTATCGTATTTATAAAGTTATTTTTGTACTTAAGTTTTGATTAGTAAAGGATAGTTATTTCATACTTTTCAGTCTTCTTTTTTGAAGTCTATTTAATTTTTTTATAAAAAAAATTTATTTTGCCCTTTTGAGTGACCTAGGCCTAAAAAAATATCTAGGACAGATCTACAATTTGTTCATTTTCTAATTTTGGAGCGCAATGTGGTAACTTCCATTCTATTGAAGAGCATAAACCGTGGGATTTCACAATAAAGAAGCGAACAGATCGAATATGGGATATTATTGCCCATTGTGGCCATTATCAATATCATCAATATCAATCAGTTATAAAAGAACAGTGTAAAGGTTGCATCATAATGACACCTTAGCAGTATTCTTACAATCCGAAGACGACAGCTACCAGTCATATTCTCTGTCCGCCACAAGACTGACTCTACTGACTGAATTTATTATATCACGGGCAATTTATATCTTCTCCCTACTACCATTATACCATGTGGGGACAACGATAGTTAACAAATGTCATACAAGAGAATCATCAACATAAATGAATAAAGGTTATAACCAAATCGCGTTATTTGGTGTATCTTCGAAACCAAAGCTTCAATGTGAATGAAATTTCAACGGAACCAATCTGGAAGTGGATCCTTTCAAACAAAAGAAGAATTTTCCAAATCGGTTCATAAATGACGGAGTTATGAGGTAACAAACAAAAAAAAAAACATACAACCGAACTGAGAACCTCCTCCTTTTTTGGAAGTCGGTTAAAAAACTACTGTAAATCAAGCACTTTATCATGAGAAATCAGCCTATTTCAAATTTAATATTAACGATCAAATACGTAATCCAAAGCTGTTATGGAAGAATCTTAAAAATACTTTACTACCCAAAAATAATACGGAACTACCGAACTCTTTTGATGAGCCGAACATTATAAATAATTATTTTTTAAATATACCAAACACTTCAGTGGTTTCCATGTCACAAATGACATACTTTGAACATCACAAATATGGTGATGCATGATGCTGTATTTCATATGGAACAGCTTAATATTCACAAGCTAATCAATATAATCAAAAGTTTAAAATCAAATCAAGAATAGCCAAATGGTCTACTAACAATTGCCTATTGCTCAATCCCAACAAGACTAAATACTTAATTTTCGGCAGGAAACACCAACTGGCCAATATAAATCCGTCGATAAGCGTCACGCTTATGGATGAACCCATTACACGTGTATTTGGGTTTACATATGGAATGTGATCTCCGATTTGAAAAACATGTAGCTACTGCAATTAAAAGCTGTTTTTATAAATTAAAAGTATTATATAAAATTAGACCATTCATACAAGAAGATTTACGTATCCAGCTTGTGGAATCGCTTGTCTTATCTAAATTAAATTATATGGATGCCGTTTTTGGCCGCCGTCTTTTAGCAAGAACACAAAAGTTGATACAACGGGTGCAACACGCATGTGCTCGTTTTTGTTTTAACATTCCTTTGAGAGCTCATGTAACTCCGTATCTCAATAAACACGGAATTCTAAAAATGAAACATCGCTAAAAACTTCATTTAGCTAGCCTTCTTTTTGGTGCCATAAAACGTAAAGCTCCAGTTATCTTTATGAAAATTTATGCTGGAAATCTAGCCATAGGTCTGGTGGAGTCAGGCAGTGCACTATGCAACACTTGACACCTCAACATGCCTCGGGCGCTTTTAGGGGTAGTTTTCGCTATAGTGCATCAAAATGTTGGAATAATATTCCTCCTCCTATAAGGAACCTGCAATGTGTTCAACAATTTAGAAATAAATGGAAGAAATATCTGTGCGAACACCAGAGGAATGAGGAAACTCAGAAACATAATACAAGTGCTATATAAGGGACATACCCAATGTCTGCTAATAAATATTATATTGTTAATTTCTATTATTAGTATAAATGTTAAAATATATTTAACAGTAATATGTATGTAATGTATATATGTGCATGTGTGTATATAAATAAATATATGTATGTGTATAAATGTACGTGTATATGCATGTGTGTGAGTATATGTTTGTGCATCTATATTTATGTATGTTTGAGTGAGTATATCACTTTTCACATCAGTGTTTTTTATTGGTTGATAAGATGGGATAGCTATGTACCTACTTATGTATGGTATTAGTGTCTTTATTCTGAGACGTCAACAAACGGTCCAACGGAAGATCAGTGCTGCCTGTAAAGCTAGCTCATGCTGAGTTGGGACTGTTTTGCAATACATTTTCTGTTATTGAGTGCGTCTTAGTTTTTAGTATTTTTATTACAGTTGTAGATCTTAGTTTTTTGTACTTTTAATGAGAAATGTAATTGCAAATAAAAATACTTTCATTCTTTCTTTCTTTCTATATATAATAATCTTATACAGACAAACTAATAGGTGTATCTCCGAGTTATTTTTAAGAGTTAGGAAGAGACGTCGCGCAATGCACCAACTCCATTCACTGCGCCGAATGTGTCGGCATTGTCAGAAAGACAGCTTGTTAAGTTTATTTATTTATAGAAAATGCTATTTTTCACCTATTATTTTAAACGATTGCTTATTTTTTATTGGCAATAATTATTTTATAGCGTCTTAAAATTTTTTAAAGCTAATGTCTTTTTAATGAAGGATAAATATTTTATTGTTATTTTTTATTAGCAATTCATAGCAATTTTGTCTATATTTTCACCAATTTTGAAGTGCCATAAACCTTTTAATAAACCTTTTGTAAAATGATGTTGAAAAAATGATACCTTACTGAGTTTCTTGTCAGTTTTTCTGTGCTTAGGTTTTCTCTTTGAACCGAACTAAAGTAGATTTGACGTTCAAAAATAACTTGTAATTGGGTTTACTTGATTTGACTTTGACTTTGAAAATTTTCCACGCTGACGAAGTCGCGGGTACAGTGTAAGTATCTGTACTGAAAATTTTATAGTTTTCTCATAAATAGCTTTACACTACCTACTTATATTATGCACGGGCTATTATAACGTTAATGAAGTAAATATATCGTTATTATTTGATTTGATCGATTATTTATTGGCTATTTATTTTATACTAATATTACAAAGAGGTAAACGTTGTTTGTTTGTATGTAATGGATAAACTCAAAACTACTCAACCGATTTCAAAAATTCATTCACCTATAGAAAGCTACATTATCTTCGAGTAACATGCCTCTGTTACTCGCTGATAATGTGGCTTTCTGATAATGTATTTTATTTTTAAATAAATTTCTACCCATGCGAAACCGAGGCGGGTCGCTGATATCTATATACAGCGATAAATGTTATAATTACGTATTAATTTCATAAATGAATATTTGACATAAAGCTATACCTATTCCATTAATATTTTAAATTAAATAACATTTTTTTCGTTCAAAGGGTCAGTTTTACAATTCTTTGAGGTTTTTTCGATTGTATAAGATTTTTTTGTCATTAAAGTATTAAGGTTTATAAAAATTTAAATTATTATTAAGACAATCAAATAATACTGTTTCGCATGAGTCCCTGAGCATAAATGGGAGATCATTAATATAAACCAAAAACAGGAAAGGTCCCAAAATATATCCTTGGGAAACGCCCATTTTTAATTTTGTACCGACAGACAATACCCCATTAACACTTACTTTTTCTTTGCTCCCAGTCAGACAAATACGGGATCACGAGATAGAGAGTTACTACGTATTCCATAGTATTTAAGCTTGCAAATTAAAGTTTCATGACTAACACAATCAAAAGCTTTGGAAAGAACACAAAAAACTCCAATAGCATCCTGGGATCCCTCCCAAGCCTAAAGAACAGTCGTGATCGAGCTTGCTCCCGCATGAGTTGTTGACCGCCCTCTCGTGAACCCGTATTGTTGATCGTGTAATACCCCGTGAATGTTAAAATGTGCCAGCATTTGTTTAAGTATTATTTTTTCGAATATTTTACTCAACGCTGGCAATATTGACACCGGGCGATAATTTGTTGGATTTAACATACAGCCTGATTTAAATAATGGAATAATTTTACTGTGTTTCATTAAGTTGACAAACTAACCGGCCAATACAAAAAACAGTAGTCGATCAATCCCCATTTACAAATTACTGACAAAATATCGTTCCTACGTAAAATCGACGGTTTTGTATTGATTTAATTGAAGTTATCCACAAATTTATTGTTTAATTTACATCAAAGTCGAGTACCTTTCTTATTTACGCTATAAAACAAATTAGTTCAGCATTTTTGTATATTTAGTAGGGTGACCATACCTGCAGGAATTTGGAGACACTTTAGTTACTACAAATAATTGATTGATTTTGTGATGGTTGTGCAATCTGACTTAAAAGCAAAGATCCCGGGTTTGATTGTCAGTTTAGGAAGTTAACTTTTCTAAACTATCTCGTAGTTTGCGTGTCACTGGAAGCTGCTACAGTTTGTTGTAAAAAAACTATTTTTGTTCTTGATTGCTAAATTTTTGCGATGTTTAAGATTAGAGAACATTGTAATTTATAAGGCGTTAAGTTTCGTCGCTCGGGGTAACAGACGTCTGAGGAGGAGAGACACTTTTATTTTATTATTCATGTACATTTTATTTTAAAATAACATAAATATTTTACGACTTTTCAAAATGTTTTAACTTTCTCGATCCCCTGTAAAGAATTGTGTGACTCTTGTGAAACGAAATAAGTCGAGAAATCATAAATGCTAAATATAGTTCTATGAAGTTTCACTTTTGTCAACCTACACCTGTTTTATCCAGTGACAGCTAAAATCACAAAAGCTGAATCCTCGTCATTATGTCCGTCCATACGTTTACCTGCCAGTATATCACAGTTTAATATTCCTTTCATTACATTTACACCTACCGACCTGTAATATACGAGGACGTAAATTGATAAAACCATAAATAAAAATTATAAGTGCAATTATTTTAACTTTTTATAATTTGAATATCTACTTGCTCAAAATTACTACGAAACTCTAAATTAATGTGTGTTTAGTACGTTCTTGACCGGTTTTTTTATGTATTGGGAAGATGACCTGTATATTGTGCCTACATACTTACGACCTTTGCGTATTGGAACTCGTTTTTCTTTGTCTAATTGTCCATAATTCACCACATATTATAGTCACCTTACCCAGCACACGCCACCTCGCGCCACATGGCCCTGTATCTGGCGTTCGTCGAGCGGAAATTGCCTATAAACTGTTACAGAATTAGAAATATAACCTGTTACAACGAATACCTTAAAATATACTATACTAATAATAAACCTTGGTCTGCTTGCGTGATGAGACTTTACTTTAATAGATGAAGCGAAGCCTTTTGTAAGTTGTTGAAAAGATGATCAAAATTACCTTTCAATAATAACTTTAACAATACATAGTAAGTGTTCTGCAGGACTTTTTGGCGGGAACGGGAGAAGTATGGTTGTCATTTTATTTAGATTTTCTATTTTTAAAATTTTTGGGAGTTTTAAAGTACAAAAGTGGTAGTATATTGTGTTTTAAAGTTCCGTGTAAGTGAAAAGAATGGAGTAGGTCTAAATAAACATGTGTAGCTAAAGTTCTCGCGCTCTTTCAAGAAGTCCTATAAAATTTCAAGTAAAGTCTACTATCACTTTACTGGAGGAGTTTTACAATAACGATTCTACTTATTAATATAACACGTGACATTGGCAACTGCGGTAATCTGTGCGCCATGCCATGAAGAAAAAAAAAGAGTGTTCTGTACAGATAGGTTATTACAAATCACAAGATAATGTTTGTTGTAGAGCTGTTTATAATGAACATATGGTGATAACTTTTTTACAATATAAACTTAATTCTCAGTGTGGAGAATGGGGCCTATATTAAATCATAGGCTATACAATTATTTTAATATTCGATGTTTTCAAGTATGTTAATATACATTCTTAAAAATATGTGCGGTGTCACCCTTGCGGAAATATTACGCAATGAAGTCATACGCAGTATGACAGGGTTGCACGATAGTGTTATTATAAAAATGAAGAAAGAAATCTTTAGATGGTTCGGGCACATGGAGAGAATGAGTGATGAAAGACTGACGAAGAAAATCTACAAAGCGAAACTGAGTAGTAGAAGAAGCCAAGGAAGAAGGTCAAATAGCCAGAGTGTTAGCTGACGGAAATGTCAAAAGCACTCGCATACCTAGGCGAGTGTGAGGAGAATTATGAGATTTGAGGAAGAAAAAGAAATATGTGAGAACCGCGACGCTTGGCGCTCCATCCTCTCTGACTACCGCGTTAGAGATACAGCGTGGGGATATACATATACATTTAGTCCTGAAGGTATAAAAAAAAATTGAAGTTTGCCATCGCATAGCCACTGTGAGTGTTGTGTGTAGGCTTTCTAAAAACTAAAGTACCTGCGGGTAATAAGGCCTGTCGTCTAATAAGGCCTGTGTAAGTAAAATCGTATTTACAATGGGCGCTCCCGGTCAAGGCAACACTCACAGACAGTGTTTCCACAATGAGGGGAAATTTCCCTTCTGCGGGGAAATTAGGGTCCAGAGGGGAAGAAAAAGGGGTAAGAGATGAAAAGGGGAAATCAAGGGAAATCATGAGTAAAGCCTAACCAAAAAAATAAAAAAACCTCGCCATATTGCAGAAAATTTCGGAACTAATTTCTGTATGGACTATACTATGTGTTACAGTATAAAAGATACAGTGGCGACACCAATGCAGGTTTTATATATTTCTGGTCAGACTATAAATAAGAATACGAATGTTCAATTATACTTTATTCATGCTTAGTCTAATTTTTTTTGGATTCGCTTGCATTGGCCTGTATAAACTTGAGGTGTGGTATTTCAAATTGATTTTTCATCAGTTGTACAGAGGACATTTGATCTTTGTGGTATCGATAGCACTACCTTAATACAGTGTGACCCAATGATAAGTGACCGTTAAGCAGATTTTTACTACTACTGCCAAAACTATAGCAGAATAATTTTTGAGGTGAAAAAAGTCCTGAGAAGGGGAAATCTCAATTGAGGCGTAGAGAAAGGAAATTATTAAAGTGGAAACACTGCTCACAGACGCCTAGCACACGAAGATATCTTTATCAGTTTACAAACGCGGAATACCTCTCTTCCAGTTTCCAGGGTTGTATCATGCATTGCGAGAGACGACCGCGCGGTACGAATAATAAAAATCGGTCCGAATCAGTCGCAAGTATTGACTGTCATGTTACACTTAGCCGTAGGTATAAATTTGCTGTGTAAATTTCTTAATCAATTTAAGGTTTTTTATAATAAATACTTGAATAACTTATTTTGTTTCAAATATTTTCAATTTTGTTTTTCTTACATACATGGTCGATGAGTATTAAGGGCTATCAAATTTAAACATAGATTTTGTTTTCCTCCTACATCATTAATCAAATTTTATTTGTTTCATAATATATTTACTTGCGGACAGGATAAACAATGACGAGATAATCAGTATGACAGGGTTGCACGACAGTGTTATTGTAAAAATGAAGAAAGGAATGCTTAGATAGTTCGGGCACATAGAAAAGATGAATGATGACTAACGAAGAAAATGTATACAGCGAAAGTGAGTGGTAAAAGAAGCCAAGGAAGAGCAAGGCTGACTTATGAAGATCAAATAGCCAGAGTGTTAGCAGACGGAAATGTCAAAAGCATTCGCATACCTAGGCGAAAATGTGTGAGGAGAATGATGAAATTTGAGGAAGCGAAAGAAGTATGTAAGGACCGCGACTTCTGGCGCTCCGTCCTCTGACTATCCCGTTACGGATACAGCGTGAAGATATGTATGTATGTGTATGTATGTATGTATAATATATTTAATATTACTTTCGGTTTTACGAATGGAAACGAGTAGTGCGTAATTTAATCCTAATTGAACAATCGTTAGTTTTAGTGTCTACGACCACGATGCCTATTGAACAAGCATTTACTCAAATAGTTGGTTATTATACGGGAAAAATTATAGATTTTTTAATAATTACTTGATGTAATTGCTCCGTTTATGCAATTATTGATCTCAAGTATCAAATGTATAACGCGTAGTCTGATTATTTAACTATATTAGAGCTGTAGGCTTTGTTACTCTATCATAGTAAATTAAGGCCTACTGACAAGGTTTTCAATAAGGTTTAATTATGGTTTTGTTTATGATAAAAATTGGTTTTTCTCTTTCTATTTTATAGTAATTGAACTTTTAGATTAATTATTATTAAAGTCTGTTGATTATATTGGTAATTTTACATTTAATTTCAAATCTTCCTTAGCTAGGCCTTATTACCCGCAGATACCTTATTTACAAACTAGCTGTACCCGCGACTTCCTCTAGGTGGAAAGCTTTTTTATAGTTTTCGTAGATTAGGTTAGATTATATGTACATGTACATAGTATGTTCAAAGATTGTTTTTGAAAAAAAAGTACGTCTAGCCTACGTCTGTCTCCGGGCACATACTATCTCTGTACCAAACATCGTAATTGGTTCGACGGTTCAGCATTTCTCATTCAAAGTTTCATCCCCCTTTTCACTCCCTTAGGGGCAGTTTTAAATAAAAAAGTAGCCAGTGTCCGTTCCCTGGTGACCAACTATATCCATGCTACATCATAATCAGTTCAGTGGTTTAGTATTTCCCGTACAAAGTTCAGTACCCCTCCCTTCCGTTCCCCCATTTTACTGATTTTTGTTGCAAAATGTAGTCTATGTATTTTTGATAAATAATGTCTTATCACCGCACCAAATTCTTTTATTACCTAGATTTAGCGTTTTGTTACCGGGCGGGTCCTGAAGAACTTTTTAAAAAAGAAAATGTTCTCTTGAGAATGACGTAATTTATTTCAATTTTATAATTGTACAAGAATTTTAGTGTGTCCGTCGCGAAGTTCAAAACCAGACTGTCGTAAATATGAAATCGTAATTATGAGGAAATGCTAAAGCGTTACGTAAATTGCAATTGGAACTTGAATGCAACGTCATCTAAATAGTTTGTATGCAATTGCAATGTACTCGCTATTATAACAGTTCCCCATACAAATTTTCATCCCCCTTTTCCCCTTTTCGGAGTAGATTTTTTATAAAAAGTAACCTATGTCCGTTCTCTGATGTCAAACTATCTTCTTGCCAAATTTCATCATAATCGGTTCAGCGGTTTATCATTTCCCATACAAAGTTTCATCCCCCTTTTCACCTTTTTAAGGGTAGATTGTTTTTAAAATAAGTAACCTTTCATGAGCGCAATCACATGTTCTTACTACTTACCAATTTGCATCAAGATCGGTCAAGCCGTTCTTCAGTTATAAAAGGACATACAGATAGACAGACAAACAGACAGACAAAAATTTTATAAATGGTGGAATCGAAGTCAGTTATTCGTAAAATGGCTGTCTATCACAAAATTTGACAGTAAAATTATAATTACAGACAGACGCTAGAGATTTATATAGTAGTATAGATATCGGTGGTAGATGACACTTCCATCTCGGACATGGAGTGAAACTTGCTGCGACAGTTTGCTTGAGACCACGGCCGATGCAACTCGGTCGAAACGTCAAGCCAAAATAAACAGGTAATCGCGTTCAATTTCCCGTTTTAGATATATTTAATACTGTTAAAAACTTAAAATAAAAGGTAAACGTGTGATGTTCTGTTTTTCAAAAAATTCAACTTCAAACTTCAAAAAAAGAAGGAGGTTCTCAATTCGTCTGTATGTTGTTTTTTCTTTGTTTTTTTTTGTATGTTTGTTATCTCATAACTCCGTCATTTATGAACCGATTTCGAAAATTCTTTTTTCATTTGGTAGATAATACTTTAGAGGTGGTGTCGTTTAAATTTCACCAATATTGGAGCTTGGACTTCGAAGATACACTAGATAACAGGACCTGGTTATAACCTTTATTTTTATTGACGATTCTCTTGTATATCGTTGCGCTCCGGAATTAGAATGAAGTTAATTGTAGATCTGCTCTAGATATTTATTTAGGTCAAGACCACTCGAAAGGGAGAAATAAAAATTTTTATTAAAAAAAATTCAACCGCCTTCAAAAAAAACACTGAAAAGTATAAAATAACTATCCTTTACCAATCAAAACTCAAGTACAATTAAAATAACTTTATAAATACGATACACATACCTATATAATTAAAATTGGCAGTTATTGAAGTCGGTGCCAAATCAATGTGCAACAACATAAAGTCTATTAGTTTGGTGGGCTTGGCACCGACTTCAATAACTGTCAAATTTAATTATATAGGTATGTGTATCGTATTTATAAAGTTATTTTAATTGTACTTGAGTTTTTATTAGTAAAGGATAGTTATTTTATACTTTTCAGTGTTTTTTTTGAATGCGGTTTAATTTTTTTTAATAAAAATTTTATAATGGGCGCTTTTATAATTTTCCGATGAACTTTTTTTATCGCCACCTTTTTACCGTCAGAAATACAATAGGTAAGCAAAATGCTGCCCTATTATGTCGGCGATAAAGACGCTTTTTCAACGTCCACGGAATGACGTTATCGCGCACGGAAATATAAAAGCGTCTCCATACAACTGCATACATTTTGCTTCCCCATTGTACCGTGGACGGTAAACACGTGGCGATAAAAACGTTTTTATAATTTACCGTTAAATTATAAAAGCGGGCAATGTAAAGCGAAAGTTTCAAAGTGTATACTACACAGAGCAACTGAGGAGCACCCTCGAAGCAAGAATCATATTGATAGGAGTCATAATGAGATGTCGCTCCTACCATCTTGTGTCAAACGTATTATTTTTATTTCTTCATGGCATGGCGCACAATGCTCATAGATAGATAGATAGATGATTTATTCAACATCACAAAAACATCAACAATAAACAGTGTACAGTGACAGTAAGCAACAAAAAAAAGAAAGAAAAAAACTATTGTGTGATGCGATGTCGAATGGGTCTCAAGCTCAGCATATGCCAAAGTTTTTAGGCTGTGGCGCTGATTTTCAGCCGAGCCCAGTGACGTAACGCACGCAGGAAATGCGAGAACCGAAGTAAAAGAATAAAATACAGAAAACTGAATATGTAAAAGAAGAACATAAAAAGGAATTTTTGTTTTATATGTACATATATATGTTATCCTTATACTCCAAGACCGCTCAACCAATATATCATATAACTTCAAACACAAACGCGCGCTCCTTTAGTATTAACCAGAAAGCAGATCCGTGACCTGTGTCTAATTGTATTAAAAAATATAGTATAAATTACGTAAACAATGCCAAATTGCGCTGTAAAGTGGTGTGGTAGTGACAGTCGTACAAATAGTTTCAAAAAAGCCAATATCACGTTTCATCGGTAAGTATAAAATTAATAATAAAAATGTAATACAGAAAAATGCAGAGCTCTAGTGATACTGGTAGCTGGTAGCTTTGAGTCAGCCTTTGTCCTTGTCTAGCAAGCAATAATTACATATTGCGTCCTCACTCTTGCAAGATGGCACGTGTAAGTAAGGATGCGAAAAAACGTATCTATATGTCAATATCTTTTCCATTAATTTTGAGAGTTTATAATGACTACCAATGTTTGAAATTATGTAACTAGTCCTAATTATAATATCTTGTTTCTTTTCTACTATTGTTACAAACTTAATTAGGTAAGTAATTAAAATATTTATTACATACATTTTTAAATGATTGTTTTTACATTGAAAATTTAATGATATAAGATTATAAACCAATAAAAATAAATAAAAGTGTTTACCCGTACGTAATTTTATAAATGCGAAAATCGGTCTGTCTGTTTATTTTATGATGAATTTTTTTTTTTTTTAAATGCGAATGTTTGTCTGTCTGTTTCTTTACAAATGAATGTACATTTGTTTACTATGCGTTCCTAAACCATTTGTCTGATTGCGATGAAACTTCAGCGAGTTGTGCGCACGCCTGGGAGGTTTCTGTATATATGTGTCATCATAAATCCAATATGGCGAATGCTCCGTGTTAGAACGTGAAAGACCTCCAGCAATATAAGTATCAAATGAAATGGAATACACAGGGAACAGTTTCTGTATATGTGACGTCATCATAAATCCAATTTGCCCGATACTCCATTGAAGGAAGTAATTTTTTTGTTCGACACCAATAATATGGGTATCAAATGAAATGGAATAAGCAGCGAAGGTTTCTGTATATGTGTCATCATCATAAAGCCAATAGGAGGGATACTCCGTAATAGGACGTAACTTTTTCAAGACTTCCACCAATATGGGTGTCAAACGAAATGGGATAACTAGAGGAAGGTTTCTGTATATGTATTATCATCATAAATCCAATATGACGGATGCTCCGTAATAGATTTAGGTTTAGGTTAAGGTTAAGGTTAGGGTTAGGTTAGGTTAGGTTTAGGCTTAAGTTTAGGTTTAGGTTTAGATTTAGATATGATTGATTACATAATAAGACGTAACTTTTTAAAGGCCCAGCAACATAGGTGCCAATTGATATGCAATAAGGAGGGGAAGGTTTCTGTGTATGTGACATCGTCATAAATCCAATATGGCGGATTCTCCATGGCAGGAAGTAACAAAAGGAAAAAAGGCTAATTTTTATGTAAAATCTAATAAATCTAAATCTCTCCCTTCTAAGGGAGAGAAAGGGAAACACTAACCCGGAAAAATCACGGTAACATTTTCCACGCAAACGAAGTCGCGAGTATGGCTAGCATGTAATAAATTAGTTGTCTTTGCTGAAACCCATCAGAAGCTAGAAAAAATGATACGTCAACTAAATACTGAGAGTAAACATGCGGGACTACACATGAACCTAAGCAAAACCAAAATAATGACTAACAGCGAAAAAAGAAAAATCACACTAGACGGCGTAGAACTAGAACAGTATATAGAACAGTATATATACATTCAGTCAAGAAAGTATCGGGAATGGATGATTTGTTTATGGTTCCAAATTCAATTTTTTGTTTTTTTTTTGTTGTTGTTAGATTGGCACAACTGTTTTCCATTTGGGCGCGGAGTTTGAGTTGCATCTGTTATTTAGATTAAATACAGTGCTGTTTTTAGTTGTATCATTCTAGTGTATATTGCAAATTTCACAATGGACAAAAACATCGAACAAAGAGTTTGTCTTAAATTTTGCATCGCCAATGGAATTTCGTGTTCGGAGTCACTGAAAATGTTACAGAAGGCTTACGGTGAATAGACTTTATCAAAAACACGTGCTTATGAGTGGTACAAAGCGTTTAAAAGCGGCAGAGATGTGATGGAAGATTTGCCTCGCTCTGGTAGGCCATCAACGTCTGCAACTGAAGTTAACATCGCAAAAGTGAAGGAAATAGTGACTGAAAATCCTCATTCAAGTTTGAGAGAGATAGCCGCCGAACTTTCTGTGTCTCACGAGTCGATCCGTACCATTTAAATAATCACTTGGGTATGAAACATGTTGCCGCTCGGCTAGTCCCAAAAGACCTAAATTTTCTTCAAAAACACAATTGCGTAAGAGTCGCTGAGGACATGCTACAACGAGTCAATTCTGAACCAACAATCATAAAACGCGTTGTTACTGGTGACGAGACGTGGGTTTACGAGTATGACATGCAAACTAGTCAACAAGCTTCGGAGTGGCGCCTTCCAACTGAACCGAAACCGAAAAAACCACGCCAAAGTCGATCAAAAGTCAAAGTCATGTTGACTGTTTTCTTTAACTATCGCGGTGTCGTGCACTCGGAATTCTTGCCGGAAGGTCAAACGGTAAATAAAGAATATTATTTAGGTGTTATGCGGCGTTTAAAAGAGCAAATTCGACGAAAAAGGCCAGATTTGTGGCAAGAAAATTCTTGGATTTTGCACCACGATAATGCGCCTTCGCACAAGGCCATCATTGTGAACGAATTTTTGACCAAAAACTTAACAAATACCATCGAGAAACCACCTTATACATCAGATATGGCTCCAGCCGACTTCTTTCTTTTTCCTAAACTGAAATTACCATTTCGTGGCACCCGTTTTCATTCGGTAGAAGACATAAAGGAGAATTCGCGGCGAGCACTGAACTCAATTCCGGAGAAAGCGTTTAAAAAATGTTTTGATGATTGGATTATTCGTTGGCGTAAGTGTATCGTTTCTGAAAGAGCATACTTTGAAGGTGATAAAATAAATTTAGATGAATAACTAACATTTTGAGTATTATTGATCTTTTCCCGGTACTTTCTTGACAGAGTAGTATTTAGGGAAACAAATATCCTTTTGCAAAACAAATAATGAGGGCGAGGTGAACAGAAGAATTATATCTAGCTGGAACAAATATTGGGCGCACAAGGAAATACTAAAAGGCAATTACGACTTAGGTATGAAAAAAAACTATTATGGATACTTGCACTCTACCGCGTCTGACATACGGCTCTCAAACCTGGACCTTTACATAAAAAACATAAAAAACAAAATAAATACTTGTCAGCGGGCAATGGAAAGAAGCATCCTAAACATAAGAAAAATTAATAAAGTAAGAAGTCAAGAATTCAGAAATAAGACCAAACTTACGGATGCTCTACACGCATTAAAATCAAAATGGACCTGGGCCGGCCATATAGCAAGATATACCGACCACAGATGGACTCTAAAGAGTACTAAATGGACCGGCCCAAACGGAAAAAGGAACGTAGGAAGACCACAACAGCGATGGGTGGACGATATAACAAAAATAGCGGGAAAAAATTGGTTGGAAACAGCACAAGATAGGAAAAAATGGAAGACAATGGAGGAGGCCTATACCCTATCAGGGATTCCATAAATATAATAGAAATATTTAAATATTAATATATAAAAATTGCAACTAATATTAGCTTTAGAGTCATTTAAATTAATAACTAACACTTTCAAAAATATATAATATGTATTTCATACTTTGTAAAAATGGTTATAGGAAATAAAAAGGCTTCATTATTATTATAATAAATTAGTTTACAAAAAAATAGTTAAAATGAATAAAGGCGCACATTTTAGGGTTCTGTAGCCAAATAACAAAAACGGACCCTTGTAATTTTATCCTGATCCATCTGTCGATCAGCAAGTTACAGCCACGTCAGTCGGAGAGTACTGTCACTATATTATACAGAACTGGATTAGGTGCACAATATAACCCGCTATATAACCACAGTACAAGTAAGCATACAGTATTCTATCTTCATACAAACGCTCCCAAACGATGCGCTCGAAATCTCGTCATTTCTCGCCATACAACAGTCGCGAGTGAGCCGCGGTTGTCGTTGGACTGTATTGACGCTCCCGCGCATTTACTGACGAAATATTATGTCAATCAAGTTTACGAACATAATGTTCAGTGTATGGATGTTTGAATACATCTATATCGAAACCGGAAATATTTCTCTGTTGCTAATTTGTAGGAAATATATTATCATAATGATCTAGTTAATTTATTGCTGATTTTTAATTATACTGCACACAAAATGCATTTTTTTTGTCTATTTCCACCATACTAACTCACAAACTTTTGAAACTAGAAATAAAATACTAGTAGAATTATATAAATAAAAATTTATTAAATTTGCAATAATATAAAATGAAAAGATAATATGACAATTTAATATAGTACCTATTATCAAATACGTAACCCAAGAAAAACATTCAGTCCAAGTCGGTAGCCCTATTGCGTGTTTACGTATCGAGCGACCGTAGGTAATTATCTCTAAGACACTGCCGAGATAGAATACTGTATGCTTACTTGTACTGTGATACAACGGTGTAGTAACTTTTGCAAACGAATGCCTGTCCCCTGTCCCTATAAAACTGTTATATAAATAAGCGGGTATATAAATGGTGTGTTCTTTTTTTACGACTTGGGGTTGTCGATTTTCTATAATAAACATTCCTTAGATTTCTTTAAGTTAATAATAATACTAATAAAATGACCAAATTTTTCATTTTAATTCATAGTAGTAGGTACTGAGTGGTGACCACAGTTGGTCCCCTTATACGAATATTTTTCTCATGCCTGGAAGTGGGTGCTATACCCATGTTTTAGCCCCGGAGCACCCACAATTTGTGAACTCAATTTTTTGTTAAAAAGTTTTACATAAACACGTACTACCCAAATTAATTTGATTTGTATTTCTATTCCAAATTTTTGATTATTTTATGTTACTATTTCAAAACAAAGAATCTTATTTTGATTATATATGTATATATTATATTATTTATATTTTTAAAATAAGCTTATGAAAAGAATTCTTGTACTTATCGATATATACAATATCTACGAGTACATCTCTTTTTCGTCTATTACGTGACGTTACCATGCCGCCCGCTTACGTCTCATTCCTCTAACCTTGACAGAATAGTTTGCTTAGAAATTCGTAAACATTTCAAGTCTCTAGGGTAGTTTGTCTGTGGTTAGACCACAGCGAACAGTCTCCTGCTGACCTCGGCGATCTGTGCTGACCAGGACGAAGTGCGATCGATATAAATTCCAAGATTTTTTACCTAATCGCTATATGTACGAGTAATATGGTTTCCATCAAAGAAAACTGAAGGAAGCGATTTCCAGTCTATCGTCGAAACCATACTGGTGCTGCCAACAATAATGACCTGGGTTTTAAAGGGATTTATCCTTAAACCGTAAAACTTACTCCATTGAGATATTTTATTTGAGTCATCATTGGTGAAAGCTACAGCATTGTGAGGCTTTTCTAATGTATTTTCTTGAACCTAAGGATAGGAAATTTTATTTATAGAAGACGTAATTTTTGCATGTATTGTCAGCAGGTGCCGCGGTCAGCACTAAGTAAGTATGCGACTCTCTCTGAGAGTTTCATATTTACGCCCTTTGCAGTCGAAACTTTGGGTCTCTGGGGCCCGAAGACCATCGACTGGTTTCTGATATTTGTAAGAGACTGGTTAAGGCTTCGGGAGACCGCCGGGCTGGCAGCTTCTTCCGCCAATGAATCAGTTTGGCCATTCAAAGAGGTAATGCTGCCAGTCTGCTGGGCACTTTAAGCAATGACAGCTTTCTAAGCGGCAACTTTGAGGAAGTCTATTATTTAATGTGTAGTTTTAAGTTTGTAAATATTAACTTTTTAAGTAGGTATGTACTTTTTTTTATTAATAAACGCTTATATTGTATTATTGTAATATAATAGCAGGTATTCAAGTAAATAAAAAACATCATCATTGGAATGCTCGTTTCAATTTATTAAAATCACCACAAAATATAACATATCTTTATGTTTCTAATTTTGAAGAAAGATATTACGATTGATCATTATCGATTACAATCCTTTAAACCATACAATCGGATAACAAGGAAATGAATAACTAGAAGCAGTTCTATCGATAATGTATCAATGGTTAGAAGCATCGTTGTCCGTTTAACATTCTCCATCCGAATATTGATGCATTGAGGTAGTAATATAAGTTGCTCTTGTTATATCGTTAATAGGTAACATGCAGTATTCAACCTATAGAGTGGTAATGTCATATATTTTGTATGAAAATAATTTACGTCTAAACACTGTTGCGGTTACTGCGTTCTGTTTTATAGTTTGATTTTTTTGCTGTTATTACCACACCACAGAATAGAACAATACAGAGATATGCACAGACAGGTCAGTATTAGTTATGTACAGCTTAATGCGAGTGAGAGTTGATATTTATTCGTTTAAGATGGTCCGATATATCGTTTCTATAGATCGAGTGTTAAATGGTAAGTTACTGGACGACGCTAACACTACAAATACACCAATATTTGGATAGGGTCAAAATATATCAATGTCTAAATACGATATTTATCAGATCTCTACGCTGGCGTTAGTTATAGATATTGGAAACAGTAAACCTTATTAACAATCCAGGTAAGTTCACGAATCAATTTAAATGAGTGGGTAGTAGGATATGTAAATCACACAACGTATACATTCGTAGATTTCAGCCTAAAAACAAAAAGTACTTCGTTCTGAACAATTAATTGAATCTATCTCAAACTCGATAACTGTTATATTTTAATAATTCAATTTCATTAAAATTGTGTCGTGGTCATCTATCTATCTATCTATCGTGGAAATCTATTATCAATCTAGTCCGTGTGTATAAGTTTTCTGTTATATTTTGCATAAGTAGAAATTATAATGTGATTATAATAATGTATTGTAATTAGTACGAATATTGCAGGCGTATTTATACGAAGCATACGTATGGCACGCTTATAAATTCATTTAACGACAGTATGATCCTGTGGGTGAACTATAAACTTCGCGGGCATGCTAATGTTTTTTATAGAATGATCGATCTTATAGGCATAGCATGTTCAAATTTATTTATTAAATGATAATCTACCAATTTGGTTAAATATAATTCACATCGATTTGTATCTATGTACTAATGTTATAAAGAGAGACAGCTGAATTTGTAAGCTTTTTTATATGTGGAGGGTATACTTCAATAATTATTTCGCCATTTGAAAGGTACATTTTTACAGATAGACATAGGCGTCTATGTATTCAATGTATTCAACTCGGGCGAAGTCAGGGCAGGCTTGTCCTAGCGGCTGCTAGTATGTAATTAAAATTGATTCCATTTAGAACTAAGGAACAGGTATCAAATTATAATAATATTTAGACATTGAATGGATTGATGGGTTAAGATTAGGTTAGGTTAGGTTTTTGCCCTACTCCTGGATTTCCCAGCTGGAGGACGAAGATTGGGAAGACTGAGATGACTGTGATGATGATGACGAAGACTTCTGAGCTTGCTGAGATGACCAACTGCTCGAACCGTCAGATCCAATCACTTTCTTGTTGCTCTGAGAGGAACTGGCGGCGGCTTGTTGCTTCTGCTGTTGGCTGCTCTGACTCTGGGAGGCTGACTGTTCCTTAATAGTTTTTCCTCCCGAATTAATAACCGTGTTCTGGCTTGATTTAGAAGACTGTGCGGCAGCTGACTGACTGCTTTGTTCCTGACTGCTTTGCTTTTGAGATTGTATGACAGCCTTTCCGCATTTCACATCTTTGCTCGAAGATTGGGAACTTTGAGAGTTGCTATTCTTAGACGAGCTGTTTTGGCTAGACTGGCGGCTACTAGAAGACTTGACGACGCTTGATGAGCCGCTAGAAGAGTCACCAGATGAGCCACCGGAAGAACCACTAGATGAACCACTGGATGAGCCACTAGACGAGCCACTCGATGAGCCACTGGATGAGCCACCAGACGAGCCACTGGATGAGCCACTGGATGAGCCGCTAGATGAACCACTGGATGAGCCACTAGAAGAGCCAACGCTTGATCCACCCTTTGAGCCACTGCTTGATCCACCCTTTGAGCCACTGCTTGATCCACTTGAAGAACCGCTTGAAGACCCACTTGAGCCACTAGAGGAGCCACCACTTGATCCACTAGATGAGCCACTGGATGAACCGCTGGATGAGCCGCTAGAAGAGCCACTGCCTGATCCGCCCTTTGAGCCACTGCTTGATCCACTTGAAGAACCGCTTGAAGATCCACTCTTTGAGCCGCTGGAAGAGCCACCACTTGATCCACTAGATGAGCCGCTGGAGGAGCCACTGGATGATCCGCTAGAAGAACCACTGCTTGATCCGCCCTTTGAGCCACCACTTGATCCACTAGATGAGCCGCTGGAGGAGCCACTGGATGATCCACTAGAAGAGCCACTGCTTGATCCGCCCTTTGAGCCACCACTTGATCCACTTGAAGAACCGCTTGAAGATCCACTCGTTGAGCCGCTGGAAGAGCCACCGGATGATCCACTAGAAGAGCCACTGCTTGATCCGCCCTTTGAGCCACTGCTTGATCCACTGGAAGAACCGCTTGAAGATCCACTCGTTGAGCCACTGGAGGAGCCACCACTCGATCCACTAGATGAGCCACTGGAGGAGCCACTGGATGATCCGCTAGAAGAGCCACTGCTTGATCCGCCCTTTGAGCCACCACTTGATCCACTAGATGAGCCGCTGGAGGAACCACTGGATGATCCACTAGAAGAACCACTGTTTGATCCGCCCTTTGAGCCACCACTTGATCCACTAGATGAGCCGCTGGAGGAACCACTAGATGATCCGCTAGAAGAACCACTGCTTGATCCGCCCTTTGAGCCGCCACTTGAGCCACTTGAAGAACCGCTTGAAGATCCACTCGTTGAGCCG
Organism: Zeuzera pyrina; assembly: GCA_907165235.1. NCBI lineage: Eukaryota > Metazoa > Arthropoda > Insecta > Lepidoptera > Cossidae > Zeuzera > Zeuzera pyrina. Next base: position 7,446,790 of record OU015647.1, on the reverse strand, counting down.
CTGGAAGAGCCACCACTTGATCCACTAGATGAGCCGCTGGAGGAGCCACTGGATGATCCACTAGAAGAACCACTGTTTGATCCGCCCTTTGAGCCACCACTTGATCCACTAGATGAGCCGCTGGAGGAACCACTAGATGATCCGCTAGAAGAACCACTGCTTGATCCGCCCTTTGAGCCGCCACTTGAGCCACTGGAAGAACCGCTTGAGGACCCACTCGATGAGCCACTGGAGGAGCCACCAGTTGATCCACTAGATGAGCCGCTGGAGGAGCCACTGGATGATCCACTAGAAGAGCCACTGCCTGATCCGCGCTTTGAGCCACTGCTTGATCCACTTGAAGAACCGCTTGAAGATCCACTCTTTGAGCCGCTGGAAGAGCCACCACTTGATCCACTAGATGAGCCGCTGGAGGAGCCACTGGATGATCCGCTGGAAGAACCACTGCTTGATCCGCCTTTAGAGCCACCACTTGATCCACTAGATGAGCCGCTGGAGGAACCACTAGATGATCCGCTAGAAGAACCACTGCTTGATCCGCCCTTTGAGCCGCCACTTGAGCCACTGGAAGAACCGCTTGAGGACCCACTCGATGAGCCACTGGAGGAGCCACCAGTTGATCCACTAGATGAGCCGCTGGAGGAGCCACTGGATGATCCACTAGAAGAGCCACTGCCTGATCCGCCCTTTGAGCCACTGCTTGATCCACTTGAAGAACCGCTTGAAGATCCACTCTTTGAGCCGCTGGAAGAGCCACCACTTGATCCACTAGATGAGCCGCTGGAGGAGCTACTGGATGATCCGCTGGAAGAACCACTGCTTGATCCGCCTTTAGAGCCACCACTTGATCCACTAGATGAGCCGCTGGAGGAACCACTAGATGATCCGCTAGAAGAACCACTGCTTGATCCGCCCTTTGAGCCGCCACTTGAGCCACTGGAAGAACCGCTTGAGGACCCACTCGATGAGCCACTGGAGGAGCCACCAGTTGATCCACTAGATGAGCCGCTGGAGGAGCCACTGGATGATCCACTAGAAGAGCCACTGCCTGATCCGCCCTTTGAGCCACTGCTTGATCCACTTGAAGAACCGCTTGAAGATTCACTCTTTGAGCCGCTGGAAGAGCCACCACTTGATCCACTAGATGAGCCGCTGGAGGAGCCACTGGATGATCCGCTAGAAGAACCACTGCTTGATCCGCCCTTAGAGCCACCACTTGATCCACTAGATGAGCCGCTGGAGGAGCCACTGGACGATCCGCTAGAAGATCCACTGCCTGATCCGCCCTTTGAGCCACTGCTTGATCCACTTGAAGAGCCACCACTTGATCCACTAGATGAGCCGCTGGAGGAACCACTGGATGATCCACTAGAAGAACCACTGTTTGATCCGCCCTTTGAGCCACCACTTGATCCACTAGATGAGCCGCTGGAGGAACCACTAGATGATCCGCTAGAAGAACCACTGCTTGATCCGCCCTTTGAGCCGCCACTTGAGCCACTTGAAGAACCGCTTGAAGATCCACTCGTTGAGCCGCTGGAAGAGCCACCACTTGATCCACTAGATGAGCCGCTGGAGGAGCCACTGGATGATCCACTAGAAGAACCACTGTTTGATCCGCCCTTTGAGCCACCACTTGATCCACTAGATGAGCCGCTGGAGGAACCACTAGATGATCCGCTAGAAGAACCACTGCTTGATCCGCCCTTTGAGCCGCCACTTGAGCCACTGGAAGAACCGCTTGAGGACCCACTCGATGAGCCACTGGAGGAGCCACCAGTTGATCCACTAGATGAGCCGCTGGAGGAGCCACTGGATGATCCACTAGAAGAGCCACTGCCTGATCCGCCCTTTGAGCCACTGCTTGATTCACTTGAAGAACCGCTTGAAGATCCACTCTTTGAGCCGCTGGAAGAGCCACCACTTGATCCACTAGATGAGCCGCTGGAGGAGCCACTGGATGATCCGCTGGAAGAACCACTGCTTGATCCGCCTTTAGAGCCACCACTTGATCCACTAGATGAGCCGCTGGAGGAGCCACTGGATGATCCGCTGGAAGAACCACTGCTTGATCCGCCTTTAGAGCCACCACTTGATCCACTAGATGAGCCGCTGGAGGAACCACTAGATGATCCGCTAGAAGAACCACTGCTTGATCCGCCCTTTGAGCCGCCACTTGAGCCACTGGAAGAACCGCTTGAGGACCCACTCGATGAGCCACTGGAGGAGCCACCAGTTGATCCACTAGATGAGCCGCTGGAGGAGCCACTGGATGATCCACTAGAAGAGCCACTGCCTGATCCGCCCTTTGAGCCACTGCTTGATCCACTTGAAGAACCGCTTGAAGATTCACTCTTTGAGCCGCTGGAAGAGCCACCACTTGATCCACTAGATGAGCCACTGGCGGAGCCACTAGATGATCCGCTAGAAGAGCCACTGCTTGATCCGCCCTTTGAGCCACCACTTGATCCACTAGATGAGCCACTGGAGAAACCACTGGATGATCCGCTAGAAGAGCCACTGCCTGATCCGCCCTTTGAGCCACTGCTTGATCCACTTGAAGAACCGCTTGAAGACCCACTGGATGAGCCACTAGAGGAGCCACCACTTGATCCACTAGAGGAGCCGCTTGACGAACCGCTAGTAGATCCACTGCTTGATCCACCCTTTGAACCACTGCTGGATCCGCTTGAAGAGCCACTAGAAGAGCCGCTACTTGATCCACCAGACGAGCCACTGGAAGAACCACTGGACGATCCGCTAGAAGAACCACTGGATGAACCACTACTTGATCCACCGGAAGACCCACTATTTGATCCAGTAGACGAGCCGCTTGACGACCCACCAGATGAGCCACTGGAGGAGCCACCACTTGATCCACTGGATGAACCACTGGAGGACCCACTTGATGAGCCGCTAGAAGAGCCACTGCTTGATCCACTAGATGAGCCACCAGGTCGGCGACCACAGCGTCTTCGTGTCGTAGGTGTTATCGTACGGCGTTTAGAACTTTTTGAGGACCTAGATGACGAAGATTGTTTTTTAGAATTGCTGGCACGTCTGCTACTCTGTGATCTGGATAATTTTCCGCCTTTTGATACAACGACACTGCTCTGAGCTTGGTTCGACTGGGAGGAAGCACTGTTACTTGCGCTATTGCTAGCTTTACTTTCTTCTAGTAGTGTGGTTCTGCCACCTGAGGATAAAAGGTCATAAAGTTAAAACAGGAATCGGTTAAGATATAAATCGACTTGTATATGACAATCGACAAGGTATATGTTGTTTTTTGTATTAACGCTTGATCATAATATACATTTATACCAATAGTCGGGAAGCAAAATTATGCCTGTATAGTTTTAGGTATTAATCACATTTAATTCATTCTAATAATAATAATAATAAATTCTAAATTCATTTTATGAAATCCTTATATAATATATATTAATATGTCAGTGTAAAAATTACAGTTCATTAGAAATGATTGAAAATGTCCACTGTATCAAACTCGCTCACAGAAGTATGCGTATGACCACACAATAATTAAGACAATTGTCGTAATTTGATTCACTCGTTTATTAGCAGCGAGTGAGCGAGCACGTCTGTCATATTTTTCGTATTTCTAAAATGCCGAATTGTGTATTTAGGAAACGTTAGAATTACGGTTCAAAAATAGGATGAAGGCATTATATATGCTCGTTTGTTAAGTTTTATTTTTGAGTGAAATTACACGAAAGGGCAGCGAATTTGCCGACTTGCCCGGAGGGGACATCGCTTTGTACATGAGGGTACATGAAGACAGAAGATGCCAAGGGGTAGGCGTTTTACAGTCTCTCGTTCTCTTCTCTCGTTTGGTTAATTATTATTGTATGACTGTGTAAATCCCAGACTGCTCTCGGTGCGGCTCAAGATGGGGTTGACGAAAATTTTTATTTTAGCGGTATATGCTCCAGTATCCTCTATTACTTTGAACTAGTGCAGTTTTAGAAATGTTAGAGTAGTTCTAGCGATGGTTGAAAATAACGAGAGAATTGTTGTATATGGAGACATGAATGAATGGGTCGGGACAGCTCGAACAGGATTTGAGACTGTCCTAGGCAAGTATGGAGATAATAAAGTGGATGATGCTTGTGGGATTGTGTTAAGAGTGTGTATGGAAAAGGACCTTTTTGAAGCTAATACCGTATTTAATTTAATTTAATTTAACGTAATATTGTCACTTTGTGACAATCAGAATAATTTTATTTCTTTAATTAATTACAAAGTATCATTAAATATTTGAAATTTTAGTTTTAAAGAGAAAATAGTGTCAGAAACTGCGGTGCGATAGGACATTGCGTGTATATTTCAAATGCATCGCGAGGCGGATAACTATCCCTTTCTATATCATTCATTCTGTATTATCTTTCACATTCATTACTGTCAACTTGTGACCTATGTATACGCTTAGAGCTAAGTGTGTGTATGTCATAGCGAAACAAATCCAAAAGGCACGCAGCGTGTTGTAAATATTCAACATCCCACCCGGACGATGCGGGGCGGGTCGCCTATAAAATATAAATCTTAGCTACCTATTATCTATCTTAGCTACCTATTATCTATCTTAGCTACCTATTATCTATCTTAGCTACCTATTAGTGTATTATGTATTTAATAATTAGTATGTCTTATGTTTTATTAGGGTATTAGAGTTGTTGTCAATAAGAATTTTGTATGAACGTCAAATTGTTAGTCGCTGTCCGATGAACGTGACTACCACTATAAGGGCTCTGCCGAAAAGCAGCACGTCGCGCGGCTACTTCCTACAGAAAGGGCTGCTTTATGCTGAGTTGGAGTCCTTTTTGTCGCCATGTATATACATAGCCAATAGTGGTCTAGCTACTTATTGTTCCTTTGATTTTAATTATTTGCCTGTGTATTGTTTGCTGACAAATAAGTATCTCTTTCTTTCTTTCTTTCTTCTTTCTAAAAATTAATAACCTACCCGTAATAATTTTTTTCTTATTGGAAGACGAGCTCTGCTCCGCAGCATTCCTGGCTTGGTTGGATTGCGAATTACTTGAACTCTGTTTGATTTTCTTTCCATTTTTATCGACGACTGTCAGTTCAGACGACGATGATGAAGATGATGATCGAGCTGATTGAGATTTCGAGGACTGCGAAGAAGATTCTTCAATCACCGCTGTCGGGGCGATGACATGTGGATCTAAGGCGTTAAAATTTTGTTTAAAATGTCATCAAATGAGAGTTCGACAACATACAGAAAGTTTGAAAAGATATTCGTAAGAAAAAAACGTCAGCCTATGCTTTTACTTATATTTTTAAAGCGAAAGCCGAATTACATGCGAATATATTGTACTTTAGCAAAGGCTTGTACTAATAGTTTATTCTATTTTTACATATGCAAATGCTAGGCCAAATGTAGCTATTGCTAAAAAAGTGTGAATAAAATAGTATCAATAAGAGATTATTTACTCAAATGAAAGCAATTGCTATGAGTAAGAGCTTATTTTTTTTACTGCTAACTAACAATTTCTAATGCTAATACTAGAACCAATTGCCTTTGTTTTATTCACATCAACCATTATTAGGACTCTCAGAGGCGTATTTCCCTTAAGGCGACGCATTGATAAACAATAATTTAATCCAAAATAGACCTTCTGCCCCCTTATTCACAAACGTCGGAAACTCAAGTTTCCGTATCCGACAGAAAACTTTTCGAAGATTTTGTCTGTACGCGATTCACAAATCCGAAATATTATTATATTTATATTATGTATATATCACATTATAAATAGTCGTATTCACAAATCCAAGCCGTCGGATTGAATTTATGCTTTTCGACGATCGGCCTTTCCGCCACGGAAAGTTTCCGACGTTTGTGAATAACCCCCCTGGTCTATGCAAAAATGCGCGCGCTAGCTTATGAAAAATACTAAAAAGTAGTTATTTTCGTTTATTTTATAAACTATGATTAATTTTAAAAAATACAACTGTCACTTTGAAGAATATGTTTAGATTAAAACTATACAGAAAATTTAGAAACATAAATCGGATCGGACCCGTTACTCCTAAAAATGGAAATCTCTGTTTTGAAAGAGGTTTATTTGATATTTTTTTTGTATTACAAAAGTTAACCAATCTTGTATCGCAACTGTCAAAATAAAGTCAATGAAATGTAAAATCAGGTTACCAAATATCACTTTCATACGTTTTGAAATCACTTAGAGAAATTAAGATCCCTCCCGTCAAAATTTCCAATGCGTCGCCTTAACCCATATAGGAGTATTAAAGAAGGAGTAAGGGTATTCGAAACTGGACCAAAAAGATTAAGCATTTCAGGCAATATGACAAAGCTAGACAACAGTGCGTCGTCGCCTTAAGGGAGACTAGGCCCCACAGGCCTAGGGCGGCCAGATATTAGGGGCGTCTAATCGCGGCTCCATGAAAAATTCTTAATACTTAGTATTATAAATGCGGAAGTTAGTAAGTATATCTGTAGTAACAGACAAATGTTAGCAATATAGATGTTCCTTACTTTTTCACAACCTAACTTCTGAACCAATTTCGATAAAAGTTGGCAAGAAAGTAAATTCATCTCAGTAAATGATAGAAAGGAGAAGGCGGCTGGTACTACACAGACTTGGGCGGCCAAGACTGCTAGTCTGCGTCAGAGTACCCCGCAGTTTCACTCACGGTAATTTACCACAGCATGTTATTTATTGTGATGTGCCGGATCGTTAAAAATGTATATCCGCGGATACGGATCCGAATAGGATATTTGGTGTCAAGATCCGCGGATACGGATACGGATCTTAACTTTCTTATTCGATTGGTGTCGGTGTGCGTGACCTTGAAACGATAGTTGACGTCACTTGACGCTTTGCGTGACAGGACATGTTTCGATTTATATAGAATTTAATCTATGTAGTGAAAATTAAAGAAAAGAAAATTTTTTTTTCAATTTTTTTTATTTTTTATTCATTATTTTTATTTCAAGAATGATTGTTGCGTGTGGAATGAATAAAGCTCTATTATTATTATTATTGAAAATTAATAAGGTAAAAGATCCGCCAAAAAAGTAACGGATACGGATACGGATCTTTCTTCTTTCGCGGATATTCGCGGATACGGATACGGATATCCGGCATCACTAGTTATAGTCCTAGCATATCCGAGATGGGTCTCAGCTATGCTAGGATTGATTGACAAAACACAATCAATTGTCTCGACAAAATAAATACATAAAAAAACATGTCCTGTCGGTCATATTCATAAGTTACTCAATGAAGAGGTGAAAAGAGGGATGAAAGTGTCTTGGAAATACATCACTGCCGAACTGATTATGATAAAATTTGGTACAGAGATAGTATATGCCCCAAGGCAGATGTTTCTTTCAAAATACTACCTGTAATAATTCCATAATGGAAAGTCATGGAAAAATTTTCCACGCGGACGAAGTCGCGGGTTAGTAATTATATAACTTATACAATTATTTACAAACATTATATACTTACAGGCTTGGACGGCTATGATAGCCTGAAAATAAAAAAAATAAGTATTAATATGAAATTAAAATATTCGTATGCATATAAGTTCATACTATCTTTCATTCAGAGTAGATGCGAAATTAAGCCCCAAAAATTCAAATTACAAAACTATAACCTAACCAGGTACATTTACATTAAACAAAGACAAAATGAAATAATTCTTATCATTTTAATTCATTACCGCTGACAAATTCCAAATATTCTTCCAAATATTAAGGCTGGCATCAACCTCAAAAAAATAGTTGGCATATTTAATTTAGATTTTTCAAAAGATAAAACTTTTATTTTTCCCTTTTTAGTTTTGAAGTCGGCTTAACTTTTTTAAAACAAAATCAAACAAAACTGTTGTTTTAATCAAAAATTTAACTTTAATTTGTTATCTTAGGTTATTTCGTTTTCATTCCTCTTCATCCGAATAGTATTATTCATCAGGTACAAATTCTTGACCTTCATTAACTGGTAATGTTTGGTTTGGTACTGATGACGCAGTTCAGGAGGTATTATTTTTTCTGAAAACATTTTTAGCAACTCTTTTTTCTTAGCTTTCGTAAGATATACGCGTTTTTTAAAGTTAAATGTCATAATCGAATTCTTTTGTCGTAGTCTTCGTTTATGCAGATATTTCTTCGAGTTGTCCACTTCGGATGACCCTTTATTCAAGACATTGAATCATACCTATATTAAGCAATGTCTTGATTTTTTTTCGAGTCTGAAACGCTTAACTTTAAAACATTTTGTCACCGTCAGAACCAAAACCACCAAAACACCGATTCTGCATTGTCTCTCAAATGTTTCAGGTCCAAAATATCTGAGTAATCCGTTAAGGGTTTTTGATAACAGTGTTCTTTTTTAGGAGGAAGAAAGGACGAAAAAAGTATATAAGGACTGCGAAGCTTGACGCTCAGTCCTGTCTGACTACCTCGTTAGGGATATAGCGTGAAGATACTTATGTGTGTGTGTGTGTGTATTATTCTTTCTTATTTTGCGGTTGGACCTCACTAATCTTATAGCGTTGCATAGATCAATCATTTTTTAAAACAAATATTGCTCTGACTATAATATAAATTGGTTTCGATTTTAACCTCTGCATGTGCCGGAAAATATCGATATCTTTTTGACCGTGGATGACTAACGTTAAATAGTTATTTCGCAACTTCCACTTTTTCACACGCATAAATCAAAGAACATACTTTAATAAAAAGTATTACTTTGCAGTACAATTTACTTTGCATTACAATTACTTGCAGTGAAATAGTTACAAAATAGATCGCTAAGATATCATGAATATTTTTTTCGCAATCTTATTGTTTGCTGTGTTATACGACGTATATTGATATTTCTACAGAAGACATCATCAAGCAATAGTTAGTTTTAAAGGCACCAAAATTAATGGGACAACATTAATTTAGAGAAAAGTCGTTAAAGTAACATGATGATATTTATGCCTCGAAAAATAATTTGCTGATATCATGATCCAGACATAACAAAGTGAATCTAAACATTCGTCGACGTTCTTACAGGAAATAAATAAGTGTCCCAATGTATTTTTTAAATATCCGCTATTAATAATTTTCAGAGATGTAATGTATGCATGTATGTATGTACGAGTAACTGTATGTTCTACCGGTTCTATGGTGAAGAAACGATAAGTTAGATTTTAACAAATGAGATGTCAATCGTCTTGTCTTCCATCATTGCAGTATTCTATATAAGCTTTAAATACGCTGTGTTCCTGAGGATGTAATACGTTATGGGATACAAAAAAAGTTGTCATGTGCAATCAGGCTTATTTTTTTTTTCTTGCTTGTTTTAGTTTAAAGGGTGGCTTGATTCGGAAAACTCAATTATATAAAGAAAACAGTTCTACTATTAGTGAAATAAATGAAAAAAGAGTCAAATTAAATAAAAAACGGAAGAAATAGAAACAGATACTGAAGTTAAACATATTCAAAATTCTATAAACTACGTTTTTGATTTAAAATTAGCATAAGTATATAATACTCTTATTCTTTTGTAATTTTATTCTAATTTTAATAATCTATGCAAGATCTCATCTTGTACCTAAAATTTAATGTGCCAAGCCCACCTAACTAATAGACTTTATGTTGTTGGTCATTGATTTGGCACCGACTTCAATAACTGTCAAATTTAATTATATAGGTATGTGTATCGTATTTATACAGTTATTTTAATTGTACTTGAGTTTTGATTAGTAAAGGATAGTTATTTTATACTTTTCAGTGTTTTTTTTGAAGGCAGTTTAATTTTTTTAATAAAAAATGTTTATTTCTCTCTTTTGAGTGGTAAATAAATATCTAGGGCAGGTCTGCAATTAAATTCATTCTAATTCCGGAGCGCAACGATATACAAGAGAATCGTCAATATAAATAAAGTTTATAACCAGGTCGTATTATCTAGTATATCTTCGAAGTCCAAGCTCCAATATCGGTGAAATTTAAATGGACCTACCAAACGAAAAAAGAATTTTCGAAATCGGTTCTTAAATGACGGAGTTATGAGGTAACAAACATACAAAAAAAAGAAACAAAAAAAAAACATTCAGACGAATTGAGAACCTCCTTCTTTTTTGAAGTCGGTTAAAAGTTTAATATGAAAATTTTTACTTACCGACAAGGCCAGCAGCACCAAAGTTAACTTCATTTCAGTTCTTCACGGATCACCCAAGTGGTGTATGTCCTCTTATCGTGATAGCGGTCCTTTTATATAAAACTCGACAAAAGACTAGTAGACAATTCATTATGAAAAAAACTGTATCAATATTTCTAGAGCGTATTTACATAAAAATTTTCTTGTTGTCTATGTTTTATATTTAATTTCTTTTAGGGGTCGTTATGCAATTTCTTTAAACTTAAAAAAAAACATATATTTTTATTTTATTCACTGGAACAGGATTGAAATTAAAATTTTATTTGAATTTTTTATGTTTTGTATGTATTTCAAAATATTTGAAGAAATTTCATAAATATTGTATTTATAAATGCATGTCAGATAGGCATTGATACATACATTCATATCTTCACGCTGTAACCTTAACGGGGTAGTCAGAGAGGACGGAGCGCCAAGCGTCGCGGTCCTTACATACTTCTTTCGCTTTCACAAATCTCATAATTCTCCTCCTACATTTTCGCCTAGGTATGCAAGAGTTTTTAGCATTTCTGTCAGCTAACGCTCTGGCTATTTGATCTTCGTAAGTCAGCCTTGGTCTTCGTCAGTCTTTCATGATTATGATGTTGTTTGGATATAACTAATTGTTTATTATACAGTTATGTATTGCAAACATACGAGTTCATATCTTAAAATTAAGTTCTAACCTATTGGCTAGTATACTAAGTGAATTAGCCAAAACTGAAATTGTTTTTTAAATTTTTTTTATTTTTTTTTATAAACAATTTTTTTATGAAGAAGTTACAATACCGAACGAAGTTACAATACAATAACTTAGCTAAAAGTAATGTTTACAAACTTATAAGTAAGTATTTATTTAAATAATAGATTTACTCAAAGTTCCCGTTTAAAAACTTGTAGTTGCTTGTTTTTCGAAACTGACAGCACTGGTACCAAGCTGTAATAATTCGCTGGCGGAAAAAGGTGCCAGATCGAGCGTCTCCCGAGGACCCTACCAGTGGCTTATAGAAACCGATCAATGGGCTCGGGGCCATCTTTTTAACAGGTAAATAGAGTAAATAGAGAGAGAGAAATTAAAATCGCGCGCCTCTCTTTTGCATTAACGCACGCATTCCATCTATGTATGAACATAGGACACACAAAAATTGGTCATCATCGTTGACATTCATAGTGACAAGTCTTAATTCATAGTATAGTCGCCACATTTACCTAAATGAAGTAGACGTCGCCCAGTGGTTGAAATTTGACAGTAAATATAAATATCTACTTATAATATAAAGACTTGTAAGGAGTTTGACATTGACAGTTGTTTTGACATTGGCAGTATAAACTTAAAACTATGCCAAATCTCCCTCTCCTCCATGCGCGCAATCTATATCTATGTATTAATACTTGAAGCAAAAACTTTGGTTCTCTTGTTAAGAGGGCGTACAAAGGTACACTAGCGCCACTCCTTTAAAAAAATATTATCTCGTGACCGAGAAGGAATTATGAATAACGTTTCAATAAGAACCCTCGGTAAGTGTGTCTAGAATTTTTTAATACCTTTTACAAAGTTTCATATTGAGACACGAAGCAACAAAATAGGATCTAGAGGAATGTGGCCGCTTATCTTTAGATCGAATTTTATTAAGCCATCGCTGTACATACATATTTACACGCTGTATCCCTAACGGGGTAGTCAGAGAGGATGGAGCGCCAAGCGTCGCGGTCCGTATATACTTCTTTCGCTTCCTCAAATCTCATCATCTATCTATATTATACTAAATTACAGAGAGGTAAACTTTGTTTGTTTGTATGTAATGGATAAACTCAAAACTACTCAACCGATTTCGAAAATTTCTTCATCTGTAGAAAGCTACATTATCAGCGAGTAACATGGACTGTATTTAATTTTCAAAAAAATCTAACAACAGTATTCCATTCCTTTGATTTGGATACAAAATATTATAAATGGATATGTTTTTGGCTAGTAAGTGTGTAGTGTAGAGTACAGTAATACCCCGAACTTACGCGATAACCGCGTAAGTGGATTTCGCGTAAGTCGGGGTAACATTTCGTATATAAATACATATAAATGATTTTTAATTGGGACCGGAAGGAGATAAAAAAATTTTTGACTAAAAATGTTTAATAAAATCTTAGATTACGTTAAGTTTACATTCCAAAGATGAAGTTTTTCTTGTCTTGTTTGAAGCAGAAGAATCAGTTTTACTACGCTTGGATGACATTAGTAGTCTATAAAAATGTAATGACAAACACGCACTCCGTAAATAAGAAATAAATATTATGTACATAAAACAAAATAAATTGTAGCTATGCGTTGATTCCGCGCGACAAGTCCGAACATGTACATTAACTGAGCAATAGTGTGAGGGCAGTAAGTCTATAATCGATAATCGAGAGTTATTTGACGCTCAAACAAAAGACGAATCGACGAGATTTGAAAATCGCGTAACTTCGGGTATTACTGTATACAGAACTCTCATAATTACCTATTAATTAAATATGCAATATGCCATCGATAGTTGCTGTAATGTTATAGTCTATTGTTCTGCAATGACTAACAATATTATTTCATTTATGAACACAGTAAAAAGTCAAAGTCAAAAGAATTTATTTGTAATTTAAATTCCAGACTAGCTGATCACTTTCACGAGTTTCCACACCATTAATAACGCCTTTCTTTTGAGATAGATCTAAACTTTTTGTAGTGTACATTATGTTTTCATGGATATAACGAGGGTAAGGTGAGACATCAATGTCTTTAAAATGATCTCTCAGCGACTCGTGCGTTAATACTGTATATGGCACGTATTGCCCTTTCTTGTAAAATTAAGAGAGAGTCTATTTGGCTAGAAAATACCTCACCAAGGAGTCAAATATAAATCTAAAATCGGGACATGAAACGGCTCGGCGAGTCGTTTCTTTAAAGTGATCTACTGATCCGAATCACAAACACGGCTATAAATAATGTATCACTTGTCTCAATTTGTATCTCGCTTGGTCGGTTCGACAACGGTCAACGCATTCACAGTGCTGTTCGAAGCGTTTAGAACGAAATCAGTGGGATTATTACCTAAAAATTTGCAGACAGCGACTGCTGTGGTCGAGGACGTCAGAGCATGGAGGAAGAGGCTGTAATGAGACTGAGCCTGTCCATAGAAATAGAGGCTCAGATTGAAAGCGTAGGGTGTATCGACTACACGTATGGCAGTTCGATCCTGACAGTCGCGCGTATTATTTTACAAAAAAAAAAAGATTTTCAGTGATTGTACAATAGAAAAATCAAGTGTCGTATGGTAGGTTCCAAGTCGCATTCAGATGGATTGTGTGATACGCTAAAAAATATCACATTTCATGTATAAGTATAAATTTATACAATGCTACATCGAAAGTTCTAGTAAGTTTTCTTGTTCGTGTAGGTTTTACTATTCGTCACAGATGTCAACTTAATCGCCCCTTAAAATCACATTTTGCACAGGTATCGCTAAGCACATTTAAAAACCACCCCGTTTACTCCTAAAATTGCTTAATTGTTAATTTAATTCATGATATTGTTTGTAAAAAAGCTACCTCGATTCATTTACACCGAGTGAAGTGACCTCTGATGGGGAATAAAAATACTTGGTAAAACTGACATTATCACCAGGACCGCACGCAGGAGGTAGACGTATTACAATAACACTAACGTGTTTTTTTTGCTACGGATAATTTATGTTGGGGAATAGAAATTACTTTGCAAAACTAACACTATAAGGACCGCACTCAGACGTATTAATACTAATATACTCTTTTATAAAGAATAATTAAAGCCAAAGAAGACCAAACCTGACTTACGAATATTAAATAGCCACAGCTGTTAGCTGACGGAAATGTGAAAAGCACTCGCATATCTAGGCGAAATCGTACGAGGAGTGATAATGAGTGATGAGCTGATGAGATGAGAATTGAGGAAACGAAAAAAGTATGTAACTCTGACTACCCTGTTAGATACAGCGTGAAGATAATATGTTGTTGTTTAAAGGATAATTTTTATATGCATTTCATAAACTAATTCATTTAATAATTATTATTATTTGATACTGCACTAATATTTTTTATTTTATAACGAAGTTATAACGTAATAAATAACTGACCGAAACGAAAATTACGAAAAGAAATTACGCATATACTGGTGTAGCAATTTATAGTAATGGAGAATGCTTACATAGACCATAGAATGAAATTGGTCCAATTCAAAATTTTGAGATTTTGTTTAGGCAAGTTCCGACATTGAATTCACATAGAATAATAAAATGGATTTTTCACAAATACATGTTTAAATATTCTCGCGATATGTTGCTAATGGGACAGGTAAGTTTGTACTGTTATATATTAAATTAAGTAGTAGGTATTTTTAAGTTTATTATTTTCATCCGAAAATCTGAAGTTTCAAATTAAGTCGCTTTAATTCTAAAGATGCGAGATATTGTCTTACTAATAATAAATACGTAGCGACCTGGCGATGCTAAAAGTGCTGAATTGCATTTTAGTAGAATATAAAGCAATTTGAGGAAGCGAAAGAAGTATGTAAGGACCGCGACGCTTGGCGCTCCGCTCTCTCTGACCACCCTTTTAGAGATACAGCGTGAAGATATGTATGTAAGTATGTATAAAGCAATTCGAACGGGTGGCTCGCCAGTCGCTTTCATACCATCGCCCTGCCATGCCACTTCATGCTAGTTAAATTGTGTAAGAAAAAAATAAAAGTTCGACGAATCAGTTTGGCTATTCAAAGAGGCAATGCTGCCAGTCTGCTAGGTACCTTGAGCAATGACAGCTTTCTAAGCGGCAACTTTGAGGAAGTTTATTATTTAAGATAATGTGTAGTTTTAAGTTTGTAAATATTAACATATGTATGTACTTTTTGTTAATAAAAAAGTTCGACACTAATATGTAATTTATTTGGATTTATAATAAATGAAGAGAATGGACACTAAGAAAATCCCTAAAAACACATTACAATTTCGTACGAGGGTATCTAGGCGGATTCCCCACTACAATCGCTTGTCTAGACTCATCTTTCGTGGCGCGATCTCTATTATCACTCTATTTAAATAAAGAGACAGTAATAGTTGTATGATGCGCATACAAACAAATCGACAAACTTTTATTTAAAAATTTCTGTTCTACTTTTATATGGTCCCCAACACGCACGATAAATACATACATATCTTCGCGCTGTATCAAACGATACCTTGTATTACAATAAAAAAATTTACAAATCTAAAACCACATCTCATCCGCTTTACCGCTCCATCATAATGTACATTATGGATTTATATCAATTTACTCTTAAATACAAATATAAGTATTTCACAACTTAATGTGAATATTTTTGAATTGTGCAATTTCGAGTTACCGATTAATCACTAAGTACGTCTCTGTATCGAGAATGTATTTTACTCATCTGGTGGTCAATAATAAAGCTACTTGAAAAATGATAACACAAAGAGACTGCTACAACTCGCTAGATGGCGGCAGATTCGCAACATCCCCCTCCATTTATTCCGCGTCCCCCTCAACCCGCATGTTGTTACACTGGTTTGTATGAGGAAAATTCGTTACGGCGCCTCCTCTTTGTTTTTACTTCGTGTTACATACTGTGCGCATTTTACTACGGTCACAAATAAAGAATCACAATCTCATGTGAAATCTATATAAATTATTGTCTGAATTGAATTGATTGATAGTATCGTTTAGTAGTAAAGTAGACCTTACTGTCAGACCATACGGTTGAAAAAACTCGTAAACGATTCTTACATAACATCGGAACGAAGTGTGTTAAAAAAAATATTTAAAATGCAATCTTACGTACCGTGTGTAAAGTACAATTCACATAATCTATTTGCATAGCTATTTATAATATTTTGATTTGTTGCGTGAAAGTGACAAGGATAAGACATATATCATCAGGCAGTAAGTATTTAAAAACATGATTATGAGTTTAATAAAAAAGAGCTATATAACGTTATTACTATTAAGAAATAATGAGCACGTAAATAATATTATTTAATTTATTAACCGAAAATAAAAATCTCCGTCTTTTTTAGCGTTCTAGACGTGTTGTTTTACAATTTTTGAAGGAGCACTTTGACATGTTCGCTGTTAGCGTTTTCGAATACTGGTTGGAAATGGTTGCATCCCTAAATTATCGTGACACTGAGTCCTTATGTATCCAATATTATAATTTTTAATGTATTACTCTTTTTTGCTATTCCAATTATTCTGTAATCATTTTTACAATTGTTTACTTTATTTTCTAAAACACAATATTAATGTGCAAAATTTTCTTATTTTCTTTATGTCCATATTTTTAATAATGAAATGTCAAATTTGTGAGAGCACTGATACCCATAACACAAGTTAAATCTTATTTTGGGTATCAGAGGTTCATTACTAAGTACCAATTTTGTAATATTATGCATGTTCTTCTTATAAGTCTTTACATAGAAATTGTTTGTGAATAAATAAATTGAATTGAATTGAATACTACTTAAACAGAAGTGCACTCAAATACTCATTTGAGTGCACATTTGGTTTGAACAATTTGGGAGCGTTGATTGTGTATCTAGTTTCTTGTTTGTGATCGAAGGCATTTTACTATGAATCTGTACGAAGCGCAGTACGAAAGCTGGATTTTTAAACCGGCTTACAAAGCTTGGCTGTAAGCCAGCATGTGAGAGAAAGACAACTGATTACTCTGAATATGCCTTCAGTGGTTGTCAGTGTCTGTTGGCTGGTTCTTGACACTGATTGGTCGCGACTTGGGGTTGAAAGCATGGGATGCATTTAACGGCACTTCAAACTTGATGAAAATGTGGACAAAATTGCTATTAACCCTAAAAATATTTTAGCTTAAAAAATTTTATCGACGCTATTAAATAATCATAGCCAATACAAAAAAATAAGCAATCATTGAAAATATTAGATTGTGCTATGATAAATAAAATTCGCTATAAACTAAATTTAGTTTGTATGAGGAAAATTCGTTACGGCGCCTCCTCTTTGTTTTTACTTCGTGTTACATACTGTGCGCATTTTACTACGGTCACAAATAAAGAATCACAGCACGGAATACTAATTAGTATTCCGTGCTTTTCTTGGTGATCATAGATAGGGTGATAAAGGAACCGAATATGAAATGTATGAATAAAACTTTATGAAGTGGTTCGAACTCCCAAGTTCCTTTTACTCGTTCCGATTTAAGGTGTATTTAAGGAAAAAACAAGTAGATACATAGTAATAAAATAATAAAAATAGTATAAAACCCGTCATGACATCTATATTTGGGAAACGCCTTTTGTGTACTTCTTACGTAAGATAGGATTAAGGGAGTGTAGGGAGACGGGAAAAGAAGTAACTACGAGTAACATTTTTATAAGGGGGCAAATTACGAAAGTTTATACAAGATTACTGTAAAGGGAGTATAAATCCGCCGGGGTCTCAACGTGTATTTTGTTTTCCATACAAAATGTAATAGTAATATGTAATAGCCAAATCAATGTGCAACAACAGAAAGTCTATTAGTTTGGTTGGCTTGGCACCGATTTCAGTAACTAAAATTTAATTATATAGGTATGTATTTATAAAGTCATTTTAATTGTACTTGAGTTTTGATTAGTAAAAGATAGTTATTTTATAATTTTCAGTGGTTTTTTTGAAGGCGGTTTAATTTTTTTTAATAAAATTGTTTTTTAAATATTGTCTGACAATATTTGTCTTATCCTTGTCACTGTCACGTAACAGATCAACGTAGCAACATAGCAACGCAAATAGATTATTTGAATTATGTTTTATGCACGAGACGTAAGATTGCATTTTAAATATTTCATTTAACATAAGTATGTTCATTTAACATAATGTCATTAAAACGAAGTCGTTTTAATGACATTCAAAAATCGTTTACAAGCGTTTATAACCTTATGATGTGACAGTATGGTCTACTTTAGATTAATACAATATTGCCGATAATACTTTACGATATTAAAAAATATATACGTCAATTCGGACAATAATTTGTTTAAATTTTATAGGAGATTGTGAATCTAGTTCTTTATATGTGATCGAAGCATAAATACATTAAATTGAAATAAATAAATATTATTTACGTTCATACTGCCAATGTCAAAAGGACTGTCAATGTCAAACGCAAAACAGTTTGTGATCTGTAATGTAACGTCCTTGCTCCTTGGATCAGACAGTCGCACAGTGTAGATTGTCGCCAAAGAGTTTTATATTATATTATAAGTTTATATTTACGGTTTTCGGTTATTATTCGGTAATATTACGGTTCTCCCTACAGTTGGGTAACAAAGAAGATCAGATCGTCAATCAACCCCACATCACAACAACCTACAAAAATTACCGACCATAAACTGACTTGTAATTTGATTATAACCCTTGATATAGATTTTATTACTATAGTTTGAACAAGAAATCTCCATTAGTATTTTTATATTATAGGTACTTATATTGGTATTAATGAAATAAATGATATACATACTTCTATAAGTAGATATTATATCCTATCCACCTAAATTATTGTACGAGCAATATTAGTATATATTTTAATGGAGCCAGACGGCACCACTTTTGCTGGGTCGTACTATGGAGTCGAACTAGCCAGTATATAATAAAGTACTTTGTGAACTAGCCGATGCGACGTCACATTCAGCCCGCCGCACTTACTGCCGTCAAACACCATGTCGTGGGGAAACATTGAGTACTTACAACGGGAGGCGACATACGCGCTATTTCTCATACAAAACTTTCCGGCTGTTTTTGCTGGAGAAGAGATACTACCATAAGTAAATGAGAGCACTCAAATGCAATGACGAAGTGTGTCCACAAATTTTTCATCCACGAAATCTTTTCTTTTTGCATTTTGCAATTTAATTGTAACTTTACTAATAACTAGTTAAGGTCTATAATTAAATGTTAGCTAAAAATACGGTCTCACTAGAGAGCACTACAATTCGGCAATTAAAAACGGTAATGAGGGGTTTACACGGGTAAATAAAGCCGCACGATTTTTGCCGCGCGTCGAAAATCGACCGTCTAAATGGCAATTCGGCTAGGTCGCACGTGACTAAAGCCGCAAGCCCCAAACTTGGGTAGCATCCGCCTTTGGCCGCGCGGCGACCGGCCGCATGCGGCTGGTGACTAAAATCGACCGTGTAAATGTAAACGATCATTTTCAGGCGATCGCCCGCCGCATGAAGGAATCTTCGCGCACGTTGTTCCACTACCGCCATTCTACGTACAGATCGTTTGGTTAAACAACCATGAATAAAAATAATACCATACAGTTTTCGAAATCCATCCACGTATCCAAAATTTACCTTTTCTTCTTTCCTTTTGTTTCTTCTTCTCTCTTTGTTCTTCAAGCAATTCTTGAATAATTGAATAACTAACTATTTAAATTCCGGCACGAACACCTATTCTGCTCAACATTTTCGAAGGAAATGACCGAGCCGCATGCGATTTTAGTCACTTGTGTAAATGGGCTCGCGATGCAGCTTGGCGAGGCGATTTGAGTAGCGACTAGCCCCGCACGGCGAAAATCGACCCGTGTAAACCCCTCTTAAAGTACGAATTTAAGGCAATTCAAGGTTCATTATTGTATGACAAACATTACGATACGAATTTCTAGAATGATGACAAGTTAATGCAACATACTCGAATGAATCTAAATACGATAGAATGAGATCGGTAAATCTATTTAGTGAAACAATTCTGAAAAATATATTAAATGGAAAACTAGTACTTAATTCCAAAATTATATATATTTACTTATGGAAAATAATTCCGTCTTTGACTAGATTAAATGTGCCGGATTTTTTGTTGCACCTCTTTACGGTATAAGACGACAATTTTGCGGAGCACTTGACGCAGTGAATTCGATTATAGAAATAGTAACAAACAATGGTAACAAATTGATGACATTTGAGGAAGCGAAAGAAGTATGTAAGGATCGCGACGCTTGGCGCTTTGTCCTCTCTGACTACCCCGTTAGGGATACGGCGTGAAGATATGTATATATGTAACAAACAAATACAAATCTAGTTTTTATTGTGAAGAGACTATTTTTTTTACTTATAACTTGACAGAGGGGTGTATCGCGCCTCTCGCTCCAAAAATACTTACTTTCCACTTCCTAAACTTGGATGTTCTCCGTCTTCCTGGGGGGTTATTCACAAACATCGGAAACTTTCCGTGGCGGAAAGGTCGATCGTCTAAAAGCATAAATTGGCTTGGATTTGTGAATACGACTATAAATAATATGATATATATATAATATAAATATAATACGATTTCGGATTTGTTAATTGCGTATAGACAAAGTCATCGAAAAGTTTCCTGTCGGATACGGAAAGTCGAGTTTCCGACGTTTGTGAATAACCCGCCTGGTCTTCATCTTTCTCCAAAAACGAGTAAGTCTTAAACAATGCTTACGACGGCATCTGAGATTGCCCACAATTTAATAATATGTTACATAAACGGTGGTGACCACGCCTCTCCGCCTTTCCGCTCTTTAATATTCAATGTCCGACCTCGACGTGACCAATTACAGCACACCGTTGTACCCCGTACCACAGTACAAGTAAGCATACAGTATGTTATCTTCATACAAACGCTCCCAAACAACGCGCTCGAAATCTCGACATATCTCGACATACGACAGTCGCGAGCGCGCCGCGGTTGTCGTCGGATGGTATGAGACGCTCCTGCGCATTTATTGACTAAATATTATGTCAATCAAGTTTACGAGCACAATGTTCAGTGTATGGATGTTTGAATACATCTATATCGAAACCAGAAATATTTCTCTGTTGCTAATTTGTAGGAAATATATTATCATAATGATCTAGTTAATTTATTGCTGATTTTTAATTATACTGCACATAAAAAAGCATTTTTTTTGTCCATTTCCACCATACTAACTCACAAACTTTTGAAACTAGATATAAAATACTAGTAAAATTATATAAATAAAAACGTATTAAATTTGCAATAATATAAAATGAAAAGATAATATGACAATTTAATATAGTACCTATTATCAAACATTCAGTCCAAGTCAGTAGCCCTATTGCGTGTTTACGTACCAAACGACCGTAGGTAATTATCTCTAGGACACTGCCGAGATAGCATACTGTATGCTTACTTGTACTGTGCCCGTACTATCTCGACTCGTTTTTTTATAACTTTTTGTTTCAATACTACTAGCGGTCGCCCGGGGATCGAAATTCGACCGTAAATATAAAATATACACTTATTATAATGTAAACTGTAATGTAATTTTTGGAAATAATGTGGAAATGTAATCTACATACAAGATTGCTATATATAGATATACCAACTGCAAAAAAGAGATGGAGGAGAATAGAGATGTTTCCAGGTTAAATTTTTCGTCTTCAGATAGCACCTTGGAGTGCGGCCTTCTATTTAAATACTGCTTCATATACATATAAAGCGGATTCCGATCTGGTGCTTCGCTGGCCGTTGCCATGGCACGCTCGCTTCGCTACCTAACCTAACATAAAAGAGTGTTCATATAGAAATTAAAATTAATATCGTTAAAAATTTAAACTTGTGAAGTGGCACTTTAAATCTTGAATACTTGTAACGAATGTCTTGTGTGATAAAAGTACTGTCATGTTGCATAATTTTATTTTTACAAAACAATTTTATAAAACTTTACCCGACGTGAAGCAATCTAAACTTTAGCATGTGTTTGTCTTCACAAATGGCTCCCAAGCATTTGGAATTACCATTACACCACAGCATGAATTTCAGTGATTAGTTAGTATAGTATTAGTAAAGTTGTAAACAAAATTTTATAGGAAAACTGCCAATTTTGAAATTTACCTTATTTAGTGGATAAAAATAGTAAATTCATTTCGAAAATCATTAATTTTGAAGTACATGTCATTAATATAAATAGTAGCAAATTTGTTATTGTAGAGTTGTAGATAGAATTACTAATTCTATAACTCCGTTATGTATGTACCTATATCCCAATTTTTACCGAACAGACAAACAAGAAAACGAATCAATAAAAAAACGTAGTAAAAATAACACTGGCTGGTAAAAAACAAGCGCCAAATTTGACAACTGCGTGTCCCTAATTTAAACGTCAGTTGATACGACCGGTGTCATTTTTTTGTCTAATTTTCTCAAATTAACAAAGCATGAGGGTCGCTTAGGGGGCCATTATGCAGTTTAAGATTGGGGCGGCACGTGGCGTGGGTACTATTTATGTAAGTAATTTATGATGTCTTTTTAAAAGCTAGATAATTATTTTACATCGTAAACGGTATCTGTTGAATAATTGTAGTCCAAGCTTGAGCTGAGATCTGAAATCTGCTCGGGCATTTAAACAACCGGCCATCGACAATATCCTTTTGCGCATACTGTATGTACATGTTTTGGTATAATCTTCAATTACTTATTTTTTTAAAGAAGTTATCCGCGTCATAGTCTAATATTTTCCGTAGTAACTGAGGATGAACTGAAAAGCAATGTCGCGTAGATGAGTTGCTGCGCTGCCGCAGGTCACTCACAGCATTGCTCGCAATTCGCTCTCTTTGCCATGCAGATGTCAATTTACAGTTTTTTATTTGTTCATTTTTTCTTTCCGTAATAATAATTATTTCATTTTATGATATTATATACTTTGTACCAGTTTTTTCCTATTCTACCTTTTTTATGAGCATAGAGGCTAAGTCAGAAAAATTAAATGTAGAACTGGCAAATTAGAAATTAGACTTTTTTTTTAAATTTTTTCAAATTTCTAACTTGCCCGTTCTACATTTAATTTTTCTGACTTGCCTCTATGCTCACAAAAAAAGTAGAATAGGAAAAAAATGATACATACCGGTTGTACTATTGTTAGTGTACATAAGGAAATATTTACAATGTATACAGTCAAGAAAGTATCGGTAATGGATGATTTGTTTATGGTTCCAAATTCAATTTTTTGTTATTTTTTGTTGGTGTTAGATTGGCACAACTGTTTTCCATTTTGGCGCGGAGTTTGAGTTGCATCTGTTATTTAGATTAAATACAGTGCTGTTTTTAGTTATATCATTCTAGTGTATATTGGGAATTTCATAATGGACAAAAACATCGAACAAAGAGTTTGTCTTAAACTTTGCATCGCCAATGGAATTTAGTGTTCGGAGCCACTGAAAATGTTACAGAAGGCTTACGGTGAATCGACTTTATCAAAAACACGTGCTTATGAGTGGTACAAAGCATTGAAAAGCGATCGAGATGTGATGGAAGATTTGCCTCGCTCTGGTAGGCCATCAACGTCTGCAACGGAAGCGCTTTAGATTGTTATCGTATTAAAAGAAGATTGAGGAATTAGTAGGATGACAGTAAAATAAGTAATTAACGTCCTAATACATTTTATAACCGTTAATAATGAAAATCAAGAGGTACTTTTTTTTTAAAACATGTTTGAAAAATACATAAAATTGCTTATATTTTGGATTGACTGTTATTGAATAATTGAATGACACAGTTACTAAAAAAGGCATTTCCAATATGTTCTCAAATTTTAAAAATTCATTCGTCAAGATTTAACACTTTTCAAACATTATATATAATCTAAAATTATATTTTAATTTATAATTTTTAAGTTTATAATGTAACTATAAATTATGTTCCTATGACATAAAAGCAACAAAAAATTAAGTATGACATAGACAAGTTTTTTTTTAATGTATCGAAATATTGACATGTTATCATTTTCGAGGTTTCGGGGTACTGATTACAAAAACGACGTCCATTTTCAAATGTAAGATGGCAGACATGACTTTTTTCGATTAATTGATGTGGGCGTTATTCTTGAGGTGTTTCGAGGTGCTAGTTACGAATATGACTTCTATTTCAAAATCGACGATGGCGGACTTTAGTCATATATGAAGTTACTCATGAAAATTGCGTCCATTTTCAATTTCAAGTTTGCGGACATTATTTTTTTAGTAAAATTTTATGGATGTCATTATCGAAATAAAGATAACGACCGAGATTACTAAAATGACGTCGTTTTTGTAATCAGCACGCCAAGAAACATTGAAAATGATACCCATGACATTTCATTCAAAAAATTAATATGTGCCACATAGAATTTAAAAATTATATTTAATTGTATTATTATTTAATTTTTAAGTAAGTTTGTATTTAAGTCTTTGTCATAATTAATTCCCATTGCTCTGGGAATTAATTATGACAAAGACTTAAATACAAAAAATCAAAAACACCACCCATTATCTCTTTATTCAAAAAATTAATGTCCGCCAAGTACACAGTATGTGTTGAAATACCGCACGTCACATAATATACAGAAACCTTCCTCTGCGTATTCTATTGTATTTAATACTCGTATTGTTGGTGTTGAACAAAAAAGTTATTTTCTATTATGGAACATCCGCCATATTGGATTCGTGATGATCTCATATATACAGAAACCTTCCCTAGTGTATTGCATTTCATTTGATACCCATATTGTTTTTGTTGAACAAAAAAGTTATTTCTTATTATGAAGCACCGCCATTTTACCATGACGTTACATATACAGAAACCTTCCCCTGTGTATTTCATTGCATTTGATACCCATATTGTTGGAGAACTTGAAAGAAGTTACTTCCTGTAACGAAGCATCCGCCATATGGGGTTTATGATGACATCACATACACAGAAACCTTCTCCTTTATATTCCATGTCATTTGATACCCATATTATTGGAGGTCAACAACACCATATTTTCATCACATTTAAATAAATGGTGAAAAACGCATAAAACACACATACAAAGAAACGTTCATCCATAAACGAACAGACGGATTTTCGCATTTTATTAAAAAACAAAGCAGGCTACACATCAGTTTTCGGACACAAACTATTTCTTTAGCAAATTTCATCATAATCTATTCAGCCTATGTCCGTCCCTTAGTGTAAAACTATCTCCATGTAAAATTTCATCAAAATCGGTCTGGCGGTTTGAACGTGAGAACGTACCCGACAGACAGACAGACTTTCGAATTTTTAGTATTATTAGTCCATTAGTATGGATTATGAACGTATGCATTAGCATTATGCTATACTTCTTTTTTCTACACTGTGACATTTTTTCTTGCCGTAAAATGTTTTCAAATACATATTTCCAGCAATTATTATTGACAGGATTAAATAATCGATTATAATTGTGGTTTAGAATTTTCGATAATTATGTTATGGCGTTATGTTGACATAAATTAATATTCTTGGATAATTTCAGTTATTATTATAGTACTGTTTATTAATTTAATATTTTTGATTCCTGTAATGAAATGATAACTGAATTGTCAATTTCATAAAATTACTCGATTATGTGCGAACTATTTTTCGCGAATAATGTAATCGAGTTCATAAATAAAAGAATATTGCCTTTGGCAATTTTATGTCATAATGTCAAATTTACCGCTGTTTATACAATTTTCTTACGAGTTGTATAAAATATTTATGAGTAAAATCGTTTTTTTTTGTATTTATTTTCGTTTTATGTAGAAGAAATTTAAATTTTTGTAACGAAAACGAATGTGTTTTGAACGAATGGACTGTAATGAATGAAATTGACACGCCACAAAGTCGAAATCGTAAAGTTAAGTAATATTTTAACATTGTAAAATAAGGATTCTTAAATTAATAAATCCAACCTCATACTACCCTTGGAAATGCAAGGACAGTTATTTACGTATAATTTTTAACGCATAAATGTCGATAGATTTCATATGAAGCAACTTCTAAACCATTAAACTAATACAACTGTGATGTTTTTCGATGCTATAAAAAATAACAAATCACGTAACGAAGCCCATAAGTCCCTCGTAGACGTCCTCGTAATTGACATATATTTTTTTTCAGAGATCAAACTTTAATATTTCATTACAAACAATGCATTTAAAATCTCGCAATGTCGAAGCCACCTCGCCTTGAAGGATAGCGACCCGCCCGCCCCGGCTTCGCACGGATAGAAATTCTTTTGAAAATATAATACAGCCCAGCAATTTTGATAATAAAATCAGTTACTCGTTGATAATATTGTTCTATAGGTGAGAGGATTCTTGAAGTCGGCTGACCAGTTTTGGAGTTTCTCCATTACATACAAACAAACTAAGTGTACCATTTTATAATATCAGTATAGAGTAGTATTTGTAAAAGAAAACAAAAGTGCAACTTGCGAATGAATTTATTAATGACCTAAAATAACGAAAATTACAAAGTAAATATTCTCGAATCCTTTGGAATGCCATGTCGTAGTTTAATAAAAAATGAAATGCAATGAACAGCCACACATCTAAGATTCTATCAAGATCTCGCTGGATGAAGAGGATGATTGATTGGAGTTGGAGGATGAGTTGGAAGATGACGAAGACTGCTCCGAGGAGCTCACCACGCTGGAGCCGTCGGGACCAGAGCTCACTTGACTGGATGATGATGCAGACTTTTGGGCGGCTGCAGCGGCCTTCTGACTGCTAGACTGCTGGGATGATGACGACTTCTTCACCTTCTTTCCTCCTTGCTCGGAAACGCTCTCGCTGGACTGGGAGGAAGCAGCTTGGTTGGCGGACTGACTCGCCTGTGCTGACTGCGAGCTCTGGCTTCTCTGGGAGGAAGAGCTGCCATCAGCGTTGACTACCTGGCTAGAACTAGATTTCTTGGCGGCTTGGCTGGATTTACTGGCGGATTGATTTGCTTGGCTACTTGACTGAGATGTCTCCGAAATTCCCTCTTTGTTGCTGGATTTGCTGCTAGAAGATTTTTTATTGCTTGATGAAGATTGGCCGCTTGAGCTCTGGCTGGCACTTGACGACGATTTAGAACTCTTCTTGCCGCCGGATCCCTGCTGGCTGCTGCTGGAACCGGATTGGCTGCTGGATCCTTGCTGGCTGCCCGAGCCAGATTGGCTGCTAGATCCTTGCTGACTGCTCGAGCCAGATTGGCTGTTAGATCCTTGTTGGCCGCTAGACCCAGATTGGCTGCTAGATCCTTGCTGGCTGCTGGAACCAGATTGGCTGCTCGATCCTTGCTGGCTATTGGAACTGGACTGACTGCCAGCTCCTTGTTGACTGCTGGAGCCAGATTGACCGCTGGAGCCCTGCTGACTGCTGGAACCAGAATTACTGCTGGATCCTTGCTGGCTGCTCGAGCCAGATTGGCTACTAGATCCTTGCTGACTGCTCGAGCCAGATTGGCTGCTAGATCCTTGCTGGCTGCTAGAACCTGATTGGCTGCTAGATCCTTGCTGGCTACCGGAACCTGACTGGCTGCTTGATCCTTGCTGGCTGCTGGAACTGGACTGACTTCCAGACCCTTGCTGGCTACTGGAACCAGATTGACTGCTAGAACTCTGTTGGCCGCTGGAACCAGATTGGCTGCTGGATCCCTGCTGGCTGCTGGAACCAGATTGGCTGCTAGACCCTTGCTGGCTGCTGGAACCCGACTGGCTGCTAGACCCTTGCTGGCTGCTGGAACCCGATTGGCTGCTAGATCCTTGCTGGCTGCTAGAACCTGATTGGCTGCTAGATCCTTGCTGGCTGCCGGAACCTGACTGGCTGCTTGATCCTTGCTGGCTGCTGGAACTGGACTGATTTCCAGACCCTTGCTGGCTACTGGAACCAGATTGACTGCTAGAGCCCTGTTGACTACTGGAACCGGATTGACTACTAGATCCTTGCTGGCTACTAGAGCCAGATTGGCCGCTGGAACTCTGCTGGCTGCTGGAACCAGATTGGCTACTGGATCCTTGCTGACTGCTCGAGCCAGATTGGCTGCTAGATCCATGCTGACTGCTCGAGCCAGATTGACTGCTAGATCCTTGTTGGCTGCTAGAACCAGAATGGCTGCTAGATCCTTGCTGGCTGCTGGAACCAGATTGGCTGCTCGATCCTTGCTGGCTATTGGAGCTGGACTGACTGCCTGATCCTTGTTGACTGCTGGAGCCCGATTGACTGCTGGATCCCTGCTGACTGCTGGAACCAGAATTACTGCTGGATCCTTGCTGGCTGCTGGAACCAGATTGGCTGCCAGATCCTTGCTGACTGCTCGAGCCAGATTGGCTGCTAGATCCTTGTTGGCTGCTAGAACCAGATTGGCTGCTAGATCCTTGCTGGCTGCTGGTACCAGAATTACTGCTGGATCCTTGCTGGCTGCTAGATCCTTGCTGACTGCTCGAGCCAGATTGGCTGCTAGAACCTTGTTGGCTGCTAGAACCAGATTGACTGCTTGATCCTTGCTGGCTGCCAGAGCTAGACTGACTGCTAGATCCTTGTTGACTGCTGGAGCCAGATTGACTGCTGGAACTCTGTTGGCCGCTAGAACCAGATTGGCTGCTCGATCCTTGCTGGCTGCCAGAGCTAGATTGGCTGCTGGATCCCTGCTGGCTGCTGGAACCAGACTGGCTGTTAGAACTCTGTTGACTACTGGATCCAGATTGACTGTTCGATCCTTGTTGATTGTTGGAATTAGATTGGCTGTTAGAGTTCTGCTGGCTATTAGAACTAGATTGGCTGTTTGATCCTTGATTGCTGTTAGACTGGCCGCTACCATTCGATCCGCCTTTTTCGCCTTTGCCGCATTTTCCTTTTTTAGGACCAAGATTTGGTACGACAGGTCCAGGACCTAATGGTAGTTTAGGACCAATCGGTAACGGTCCGCCTTTGCCGCCTTTTACTTTTTTAGGACCAGGACTTGGTACGACAGGTCCAGGACCTAATGGTAGTTTAGGACCGACAGGTAACGGTCCGCCTTTGCCGCATTTTCCTTTTTTAGGACCAGGCTTTGGTATGACAGGTCCAGGACCTAATGGTAGTTTAGGACCAACCGGTAACGGTCCGCCTTTGCCGCATTTTCCTTTTTTAGGACCAGGATTTGGTATGACAGGTCCAGGACCTAATGGTAGTTTAGGAGCGATCGGTGAACCAATTGGTTTTTTAGATCCGCATGGTTTTTTCGAACCTACGGGTTTTTTTGGGCCTACTGGTACTTTTGGGCTTACCGGTACACTCGGTACATTCGGTTTCTTAGAACCGCATGATTTTTTTGGGCTTGCTGGAGCTTTTGGGGCTACTGGTTTCGATCCAAGTGGGACGACACTACTAGATCCCTTGCCGCATGGTTTTTGGGCTGGAAAATGTGGCGCTGGAAAAAATATATGATACATGTTATAAATGAAAAACCTTTTTTAGAACGTTTCAACTTTCTTTATCCTTCCCGCTAGTACCGATTACAGAAAGAATAGTGAAGAAGAATATCCCAATTATTCATTATTAGAGTATTTGAGTACAAACATTATTTTATTTAAACGATTTATTAATCCCAGAAATAAATATAAATACAGTATCAATCTATTCTATACCACACCCGGGCGGCAACTGCGGGCCGAGCGGACGATGCGTTGCATTTTTGCTTAGCGCAGCTCCGTCCCCACTAATAGTTTCATTATTATTATGTCTAGCTCCAACTTTTATAAATTTCTGAGTGACAATGTCGGTGTTGACCACTCCTATGGTAGCGTCAGTGGTATACGGAGACAAATTATCGATTGGCTTGCGGAATCAACAAGCAAATAACTCTTTTGTTTTTTATAGTGATAGGCTGTTTATTTTTTTTTAATAATAAACTTTAAAAAAAAAATGAGAAAATCTACATCTAAATCTACGAAGTATTTATTTCGAATACTTTTTATTTTGAATACTTTATTTCTTACAAGCTGGAGCAGTTGGCTTTAAATTTTAGACATCAGTTTACAAAAGCATTATTCAGGATTACATAATAAAAAATATTAAAAAAAGTAAATATTTGTACCAACAGAAGTGAAAAGACCATCACAGGGTGTAGATTTTCTCAATTTTTTTTAAATGCCTATAATTTAAAAAAAAAGCAGAATTTTTTCATATATTTTTCTGATAACTTTTATGACTTGGCGTATCCCGATTCCGGCTTGACGTCGACTTCTGGGACATTCTATATAAATGCATACATACATATCTTCACGCTGTATCCCTAACAGGGTAGTCAGATAGGACGGAGAGCCAAGCTTCGCAGTCCCTACATACTTCTGTCGCTTCCTCAAATCTCATCATTCTCCTCACGCATTTTCGCCTAGATATGCGTGTGCTTTTGATATTTCCGTCAACTAAGACTTCGGCTATTTGATCTTCGTAAATCAGGCTTGGTCTTCCTTGGCTTCTTTTACCATTCGCTTTCGCTCTGTAGATTTTTTCGTCAGTCTTTCACTCATTGTTTCTATGTGCCCGAACCATCTAAGCATTCCTTTTTTCATTTTTACAATAATACTGTCATGCAACCCTGTCATACTGCGTATCTCTTCATTGGTTATCCTGTCCGCAAGGGTGACACCGCACATATTTCTAAGAGATCGTATTTTGAATGCATTTCATATCTAGAATATATTTGTGTATACTTATGTAAGCTGCAGATACGAAGCGTCTACAACAGCAATTGTCCCTTGTTTTTATTTTGTATTGTTAACTATCTATGAAAGCTTCTAATTAGCATTCTGTTAATAGCTTATATTTCATATTTTGTAATAATAGCTGTAAGTTTTCCTTTGAATAATAAAATTAAAATTAAAATAATCTTACAATAATAACGCTTAGAAATTATTTACCACCCAATGCAAAATCAATTTATTTGGAGCCATAAATGGCTCAATTCGAGACAAAGCACTTGACAATCGCGTTTCTCTCAAATTATTAAAGTCAAATCATGTTTAAAAACATCTGAAAATCATTGTGAAAGTTGGCAAGGTAAATATTCGGTAGTATTCGTATGATTTTCATATAAAATACCATCTAAATTTCCAACTTTTCCCGGTGGATTTTCCAGAAATTTTCTTTCATGCAAACCTTGTTCTGCCAATTACAAAAACAAAAGAATCAACAAAAGAGGGTGAGCTCTTCTGAAGTGATGCTTCTTCGTACATGTGGCAATTGATTTTCATTTATACATTAAATATGATGATGGATATCCATAGGGATCCTTCTTAGTTTTATTTTGATTAACAAAAAGACGTTTTTTTGATTTTGCTCTGCCGTAAAAGCAGTAATACATACATTCAAACGTCAAACATGGTGTGATAATAGTGATAACACAAATGTAAAACGAATAATAAAAACCAGTCGAGTTGCACTCGCAATAAGAGATTAAAAGAAAATGCATTTTTTTAAGTAACACAAACAGCGAAACATACAATCACAAATATTAAAAACACTGGCATACCCAGGCGAAAATGTGTGTGGAGAATGATGAGATTTGAGGAAGCGAAAGAAAGGTGTATGGACCGCGACGCTTGGAGTTCCGCCCTCTCTGACCACCCCGTCTGAACGCGTGGCTTGCCAGTCGCTTTCATACCATCGCCCTGCCATACCACTTCGTGCTAGTTAAATTGTGTAAGAAGAAAATAAAAGTTCGACACCAATATGTAATTAATTTATTTGGATTTATAATAAATGAGGAGAATGGACACTAAGAAAATCCCTAAAAACACATTACAATTTCGTAAGAGCGTATCTAGGCGGACTCCCCACTACAATCCTCTGACTACCCCGTTAGGGATACAGCTTGAAGATATATATGAATATAAATTGTAGCATTTTGGGCTACGAAAGCTTCGAATCACGATTCCAATTCTCCAATTCCAATTTTTTATGTAATTTATGCGAATTATAAGACTTATTAATTACCGGTTTGTTTTTGTTCAATAATTTGTAAAGTACTAGTAAATAATACCTACAGCTGTAAGTTTTCTATTGGATGACAAAATGAAATAAATACAATAATAATTAATTAAAATCAAGAGTATGTAATTTGAATGTTATTGTCCTTTGTTTTGAAAAATATTAAGTGCGGCAATTACTTGTGAAGTAATGTTGTTAGTATTCTAGAAGTAGCAATACTTGGTGTCGGTAGATTTATCACAACCCTCTTTCTCAAACACTATTTAACGTAAGCAGCTGAAATTTGGCACAGTTATAGGTATGTATTTTAACCGAACTTTTCTGACCACAGAGCATAGATAGTATTAATAAGTCACACACTTAGGCTATTATTTGAATAATATATTCCAATACGAATATGTATTATACGTTACCAGCAGTTCGAAAAATTACAGTCCGGCCGCTGAGAGAATGCGTTCCTAACAAGTCGTGTTCTGGACGACGTAATTTTGAAATGGCGTTTATCTTACGATAAAAAATTTTTCATGTTTATATGCGCAAGTAACGAATAATTATCATTAATAAATAGAATATTATGCCAACTGACAATAAATGTCATAATTTTGCGCTAAATTTAATGTTAAATA
This sequence comes from Zeuzera pyrina, assembly GCA_907165235.1. NCBI lineage: Eukaryota > Metazoa > Arthropoda > Insecta > Lepidoptera > Cossidae > Zeuzera > Zeuzera pyrina. The sequence continues at coordinate 7,414,174 of OU015647.1, read as the reverse complement.
AATAAGAAAACAATATTTTTTTAATCCATACTGCGCTGTTACAAGGTTATGCGAACTTTTTCTTTTTGTAGTGATGGGCTAAAAATAACAGGCAATTGTAACGTTATCTGTCATTACGTTATAAGTACTTAAGATATTTTTATTGTTGATTTTTATATTAAATATTTCTGAATATTACTCTCACATTCGTGAGACGTGTGACATTCGTGTCACATTCGTGTGACGACCTCCGTGGCGCAACGGTTAAGCGCGTAGGAAAGTAAACGGGGGTAGCGGGTTCGATTCCCGCCTCGAGTCTGGGTGTTTATGTATAATATGTATGTATTTACAAAAGAAAAGTATATAAGTAGTATATCAGTTGTCTAGTACCCATAACACAAGCGCTGTGCTGCTTAGTATGGGACTAGATGGCGCTGTGTGAAATGTCTGAGTACATTATTATTATTTATTATTACATTTTTATTTTCTTTACACTAGTGACATTCAGAAACTTGACGCCAGACAAGTATTGAAACTTATGTCACTGTTTTCTTGGGTCGGTTGAAGAAATAATATAACAGTGTTACTTTTTGGTTATCACTAGTCAAGACGAACTGACACATAAGGAACGCATTGTCTCACTGGCTTGACAATAGTAACTTATACCGTTTCTCAAGATTCAATCTATCTGCACATCTCACCAAAATCGGTTCCGCAGTTTAACCATGAGAATGTAACAGACTGACAGAATTTAGAGATTACAATGTCATTATAAATTACTTACAAGGCAAACCATGGATGGCAACAAAGCCCTGAAAACAAAATGAAAAGATATCAGTAAAGGTATCATAAAATATTCTCAGTGCAGTTTCGCTAACCTACTGTCTTCGTATCTATGAACAGATATGGACGGTCATTAGAGAGGACGAAGTGTCAAACATTGCGGTCTTTACATACTTCTTTCATTCTCTCAGATCAAATCATTCTTCTCACACACTTTTTAATATTACATGTGTATCCTTGTGCTGTATCAATCGCAGCCAACTGGTTGAAAGAGCCGTTTAATTGCACGGCTAGCCCTTTCAATAAACGCCATTCAACCACGCGTCTAAATGTCGATTAGCCGAGTGGCTGAACACAACGTTCAACAATACAGCTAGACGACGCTCAGCTAACAGGTTAAATGTCGATTCGCTAGGGTAAGCTACAAAATGAAAACAAAATGAATTTATTCTTTATTGCACGAAACAATTGCAAACATAAACAAATAATGAACTAGAAGCGCGGTGGCGAGAAACATACTAATTCATGTTACGGCGGCTTTTAAGTTAGCCGTGATGTTGTTTTCAACATCTTATTGATTCAACTACAAAACTAGGCGTGTGGTTGAATGGTATTGTTTAATGAAGGGGCTAGCCTTGCAATTAAACGGATATTTCAACCAATTGGCTGCGACATATCTCTAACGACTGTCAAAGAGGATCGAGCGCCAAGCATCGCGGTCCTTACATATTTCGCCTCATTAAATCTTATCATTCTTCTCGCATTAACAAAAACTTACTGAATTTCCTAATTTATCGCCGGTATCAGAGGCTATAGACAAGAGCAATAAATGCAAGGAATTTCAGCAATTTCAGCTTTAACTTCAGTAATTAATACAAGGACTTACATTTCATTTTTCGTGCAAGTTATCTACATAGATTTTATAACTTCAGGCAGCGTGTCCCGTATACGAGCGGGGCAAATTAGAATATGAACTTTTTCGATTGTCTCGTGTCTGGGTGTACTGCAAGACGCCTTCAGTAGTCGTCGTCTGGTTCTCATAGTACAGGGAATACCCTAGTTTGAGATCAGATGATTGGTGCGTATCGCCTGGCGCATTATTATTATTATTAAAAATAAAATGTAAATGTGTGGGTGCAGTTTTCTAACGAGATCGCGGCCAGGGGGCCTAGATGAGTGACTCGATTGTCGTAAACGCTATGAGAATATGGATAGAAAATAATGACAAATACCACAAGATCTTGTGTAACGAATTTTAAACTGGTAGTCAACGTTACTAACTTTATATTCAATCAAACGAAAGTAAAGTCGTGTGAAAATCGCCGTCTAAAAAATTTAATAAAAAATTAAACCGACTCCAAAAAAAAATCACTGAAAAGTACGCAATAGCTATCCTTTACTAATCAAAACTCAAGTATCAAAATAACTTTATAAATACAATACAAATACCTATATAATTAAATTTGATAGTTACTAAAGTCGATGCCAAGCCTACTAAAGTAATAGACTTTCTGTTGTTGCACAGTGATTTGGCACCGACTTCAATAACTGTCAAATTTAATTACAGTATAGGTATTTGTATTGTATTTATAAAATTATTTTTGTAATTGAGTTTTGATTTATAAATATTTCGTACTTTTAAGTGATTTTTTTGAAGTCGGTTTAGTTTTATTATTTATTTTATTTTATTTGTCCCTCTTGAGTGACTTTGGCCTAAATAAATACCTAGGGCAGGTCTACAATTAACTTCTTTTCTAATTCTGGAGCGCAATGACATACAAGAGAATCATCAATATAAATAAATCAAGGTTATAAGCAGTTCGCACGCGTTATTTGGTGTTATTGTTGTATCTTCGATATCCAAGCTCCATTATCAGTGAAATTTAAATTGGACCAATCTGTAAGTATATCCTTTAAAAAAAAATTTTCAAAATCGGTTCATAAATGACGGAATTCAGAGGTAACAAACATAAACTAAAAAAAAAAAACAACCGAATTGAGAACCTCCTCCTTTTTTTGAAGTCGGTTAAAAACGTAACCAAATGGCACTTTTGACTAGAAATAACGCCAGCAAGCGTTAAGCGTTTGTCTAGCCGCTCAGCTTATCTAATAATAAATGTGTAGAGCGTATAAATGATATGATAATAAATGTACAGGTGAGTCAGCTTGTCTGATTTTTCTCACTGTTGGTGGTGAGACGCTGCTAGAACACGACGTCTGAAGTTATTTATAAAGTCTATGGCAAGTTATTGTTAAACGTTACGTAATCAGCTTCTCTGGTTTTAATTTTATTAAACTTTTGTTTTTGAGTTACATATTGTAAACCGTGGGAATATTCACGAACGTGAATATTGTTCAAAAAAATACCATAAGTCTATGGCAAGTTATTGTTATACATTACGTAATCAGCTTCTCTGCTTTTAATTTTATTAAACTTTTGTTTTTGAGTTACATACCTATTGTAAACCGTGCAAATATTGGGTCCTTACATATGAAGTTGGCGTTTTGTACGGGAGGAATATAAAGTCAATTTTTTTTTTGTAAAATATATTTACTTAATCAAATTATGCACCGTTGTTATCTATGCACTTTTGCCATCTCATAGGTAGTTCATTGATCCCTTTACTAAAATAACCATGGGGGGCGAAAATCAATAAACTCTTTGAAGGCGGTTTGGACTGCCGCATCGAAGTTGAATTTTTTTCCTTGTAAGAAGTTGTCCAAATTCCGGAAAAAATGGTAATCTGTTGGAGCAAGGTCCGGGGAGTACCGTGGATGTCGCAGACATTCCAATTGTAGTTCATCTAACTTAGTGGTCGTTTGTTGTGCAGTGTGTGGTCTTGCGTTGTCGTGAAGCAGCAGTGGCCTAGAGCGATTGATCAATCTCGGTTGTTTAGCAGCTAGTTCTTCCTTCATGGTTTGCAGTTGCTGACAATAGATATCTGCCGTAATCGTTTGGCCAGATTTTAGAAAGCTGTAGTGAACGACACCGGCGCTAGTCCACCAAACACTCACAAGTAACTTTTTCTGAGTCAATTTTCGTTTAGGGCAGGATTTGGCTGGGCTCCAGGGTTCAGCCATTGCGACGAGCGCTTCTGATTATTGTATAGTAACCACTTTTCATCACAAGTAATGATTCGATTTAAAATCCCTTCATTATTGTGTCGGTTGAGCAAAGTAACACAGCAGTCGACGCGTGTTTGCAAGTTCGATTCACTCAATTCATGAGGTACCCATCGTTCAAATTTTTTTACTTTCCCGATTTGCTTCAAGTGGATTAATACAGTTTTGTCACTTACCCCGAAGCCTACAGCTATCTCTGAAGTGCTTTGTGATGGATCCGCTTCCACAATAGCCTTTAATTCTTCATTTTCCACTTTGGTCTCCGGCCGTCCACGGGGTTGGTTCTGAAGGTCGGAATTTCCAGAACGAAAACGTTAAAACCAAAAACGTACCGTGCTTTCTTTTGCGACACCAGCGCCGTACACATCATTATTCTTTCGAGCTGTTTCTGCAGCACTGGTGCCACGGTAGAACTCGTACTCATAAATATACCGATATTTCATGTTTTCCATTGTGCGGTAATAAGCGACGCCAAAGAAAAAAATATGAGGAAAAAAAGAAATGAATGACTGTTTTCGTAACTCAAATGTACCAGCTAAATGAATTTATAAATTTGAATTTGGAATTCTTAACCAAAGAGGAGATATTACAGATCAAAGTGGTCAGTACGACAAAACGCTAATTTCATATGTAAGGACCCAATATTAAACGTGAATATAGTTCAAAAAATACCTTTTAATTCAGAAGTTACAATATCAATATATGTAAGTAAAGTTTTTTTGTATCAAGAAGAAATGATTAAGCTAATAATAAAATTAGTGATCTCACCGCAAGCACCAGTAGAACAACAGAGAACTTCATTGCGTTGGAAGGCTATTAGCTTTGATTCCATAGCCATTTTAATGCTTATATAACAAAATTTAACAATAGTATAAGTACATAAAATTTCGTCTTAAAGCTGATCAAATATGTATTTTATTGGTGTTTAATACTAATTACATAAATTAATTAATAACTTGCTAAAGTATATAATATTGCCTCGAATTCATCCACATTTAATATGTACATATTTTTATACTCCTCTGGAAAAGAAATAGCTGTTGTAATAAGTATTTCAAAAACAGTTGTTATAAATATGTTGTTGTTTTGTCTGTTTGTGTATCTCTGTGTTCTGCGCTCTGTTGATTAAAGAGCGAACAAAGATCTATACTAATCTTATAAAGAGGTACGCTTTGTTTGTTTGTATGTAATGGATAAACTAAAAACTACTCAACCGATTTCAAAAATTTTTGCACCTGTAGAAATTATATACCTATACTTTATTTATATATTTTCAAAAAATTCTGCCCGTGTGAAGCCGGGGCGAGTCGTTAGTAATTAATTTAGAGCATATCGTAAATTTGGTTTGGCTATTTTTTGCAGTGGGTGCCCAAATTTTTTGCTCTAAATTCTATAAAAATACCTAATCCTTTTCTACTTCTACCTAATAAAATGTTATCAGAAGGTGTCAGTGTCATGTTCGTTGTTTTTTATTCCTCGTTTCGTTTGTTTCTTTTTCATTTTGAATTTTTTATATTGATTACTGGCAACTGATATTTTTAGACGCCATTTTGTGTGAGCTCCGCCATTTCGAAGAACATCTGAAATTGATGAAAAAGAGGATTCCAGATTTCCAGAAATCCTCTTAGAAATAAAAGATAGTTGATAGAGAACTTGATTAAAGTATGACATAGAAGGGACGAAATCAAAGCTTACTGCCATATATAAATGTCTGAGAACATGTCGAGGCAAGTAAAGCTCTTGCCTCCCCACCCCTCATATGCTTACGTAAACATTGGTACATGTATTTTTAATCTGTTCTGGTTTCTGGTTCTTTATTGATTCATGAGCAGCAGTTATCAAGTTTAGAAATAAGGAATTTAAGGCTATACAGGAATTTCATGCACATTTAATATTTATTTAAGCAAATTATTGACATGGTATTTAATTATTATAATCTTAATATATTAATTACTAACAAGTTAATTTATTTTGTTCTATTAAAGTAGGGTTGTCATACGTTCAAATCAAAATCTACTAAATTTTGCAGAAAATTCGAAAAAGTAAATAAATTAACATTGCTGACGTAATCATCATCCAGACCCTCCCATCACCCATGTCATCAAAAATAAGCGAAGCAAGGACCCCCCCGCCCGCCTTTAGTACCTATATACATACGTTCTCTTCACGCTGTATCCCCAACGGGGTAGTCAGAGAGGACGGAGCGCCAAGCATCGCGATCCTTACATACTCCTTTCGCTTCCTCAAATCTCATCATGCTCCTCACACATTTTCGCCTAGGTATGCGAATGCTTTTGACATTTCCGTCGGCTAACACTCTGGCCCCCTCTAGTCCTTACGTAATACTTGAAAGGCCCCGAATCGTACATAACGGTCATTAAAGAACACTATTTTTGACATGTTTTATAAATTAATAACGCCTGAATTGTTAAATGAAAATAAATATCATCTATACTACTTATTATAGTAATTTGCGTAGGAGTTCTATTAATTTACCATTGTAGGTGTGAGCTGACAATCAACTATATCTTGTAGGAGGTTACAGCCTTCCAAATTGTCCCGCTGCTTGCCAGACATCTTCAAACAGTTGCCCAAGTAACATTATACGTATAAAATTCAGATTCTATTACCACCATACACCTTGGCGACCTCCGTGGCGCAACGGCTAAGCGCGTCTGAAGTAAACGGGGGTTGCGGGTTCGATTCCCACCCCGGGTCTGGGTGTTTATGTATAATATGTATTTATTTATAAAAGAAAAGTATATAAGTAGTATATCAGTTGTCTGGTACCCATAACACAAGCGCTGTGCTGCTTACTTTGGGACTAGAAGGCGCTGTGTGTAATGTCTGAATATATTATTAGTATATTCTTAGAAGTTAAGATCAAACTTCTTAAAAAATATAAATGAATCAGAACGCCTAAATGAACAACTTTAGTATTTTTGGCTCAAAATGAACAAGAACCCACGAACTAGAAATTATTAAAATCTACACGAGTATATACACGGTCTCAGTTTGGTTCGTTCGAGAAACTATGGAAAAGTGGTCGAGGCGACGCGCGACTTCCGCTTATAAAGGCACTGTGTCACGTGACGCCCTCCCCTCCAACGTAGTAGCTAACAATATTATTATTATTATTATTAATTGACCTTGACAAGCCTATCAAACATTAAGTAGACTTTCTGTAATTGTTTATTGACCTGACACCGACTTCAATAACTGTAAAAAATTATTTATGCATTTCTATCGCATTTATGAAGCCATTTTTGTATTTTAGTTTTGATTAGTAAAAGATGGTTATTTTGTAATTTTCAGTGCTTTTTGAAGTCTCTTTAATCTTTTTCTTAAAAAGCTATTTATTTTTCCTTTTTTAGTGACCTTGGCCTAAATCAATATCTAGGGTAGGTCTACAACTAACTTCTTTTCCAATTCTAGAATGGAATAACCATACAAAAGAATCATTAAATAAAATATGCTTCAGTAACCGTTTATTGAAACTAGTAAAACGATTTATTAAAGGGATGCATTGAGCGGCACTTGGAAATTGGTGAAAATATGGACAAAATTGTTATGAATTGCCAATAAAAAATATAATGTTACACAATAAAATGTTACTCCTTCAATCAAAAGATATTAGCTTTAAAAAATTTAGGCAATCATTTAAAATAATAGATTATACAATTAAAAATAAGTTTTCTATAATAATGGGATAATTAAGAACACACACATAGTCAAGTCACTTTTACATTTAATTTCTCAATAATTAATAGCAAACTACAAACTATGACACGTTCACGAATAGCCGACGACGAACAATCAACAGTTAAAGCCGCAGAATGATATAGAATGATCCAGATCTTGGCACGCATCGGCTTTTATATAGACTTGCTGACGTCACTTCTCTCACGCCTTGGCGAGAACAGAAGTGACAGGCAGGATGTGATGTCAGCTAGGCAGACCTGGTGACAGTGACGTTATATTGCTTCGTTACAATACACTAAATAAATAAACTTGACAAGCTGTCATCCTGACAATACCGATACATCCGGCGCAGTAAATGGAGTTAGTGCAATTGCACGTCTCTTCCTGACTCGTGGAAATAACTCGGAAATACACTTAAGTACTGTATATATGAGATTACTATATATGCATATATCAACAGTTGAAGATGAAAAGAGATGGAAGGATATAGAGATGTTTCAAAATTAAATTTCTCGACTTCAACTATCTGCGTAGACTGCGGACTCCTATTTCAATACTGCCCCTGGAAATAACTCGGAAATATACCTACTAGTTTATATAAGATTGCTATATATAGATATACTAACAGCAAAAGAGGAAAAGAGATGCAGGATTATAGAGATGTTACGTGATTAAATTTCTCGACTTCAACTACCTATCTCTTTAGAGTGCGGACTCCTGTTCAAAGTCAAAGTCAAGTCAATTTATTCAAGTAAACCCAATTACCAGGTATTTTTGTTCGTCAAATCTACTTTAGTTCGGTTCAAAGAGAAGACCCGTAGTGCGATTCTCTAACGCAAAATAGTCAAATTCACTTCTGAATCCGCGGTGAGATTGTCAACTGTGATTTGAAGTCGGTGCCAAATCAATGTTCGACAACGGAAAGTAGGCTTGGCACCGACTTCAGTAACTGTCAAATTTAATTATATGGGTATTTTTATCGTATTTATAAAGTTATTTTTGTAGTTAAGTTTCGATCAGTAAGGGATAGTTATTTCATATTTTTCAGTGTTCTTTTTTGAAGTCTGTTTCATTTTTTTATAAAAGTTTTTACCATATAAAGCAGGTGTTCACAAACTTTTCCTAAATGAGGCGGTCAAGTAGATTAGTCGAAAACAATAATTCAAAGTGACAAAAACTTTTGTGTGCTACGTAAGTGTTCCATGTTTGAATTTCGAGTATGACGCATCGACACGAATTCTACTATGGAACACTTTAAAATTAATTCTTCCCAAGTGTTCCACATTTGAATTTCATGTAGGACGTATCGACATGAAATTCAGTTATGGAACACTTTAAATAAATTCTTCCCGAGTAAGTCGATTATGATTTAGTACATTGGCTTCTTCTATTGCATGAAAAAATTATTTATTCAATTTGACTAACTTCTGTTATCCACATTTTTTCATCCCATGCAACGAAATGATGCTTAAATAAAACTGAGGCGATGTGCATTAAAAGAAAAATTGCCAATTGTACTCCGATTTTTATGGACATCTCGCACTTGACCAAAAAGTTGCATAATGTCAATCGAGTGAGAAATCGAGTGAAAGTAAGATAATGCAGTAGAAATGCGATCTCTTTGAAATATGTGCGGTGTCACTCTTGCGGACAAAATAAGCAATGAAGAGATACGCAGTATGACAGGGTTGCACGACAATGTTATTGTAAAAACATAAAAGAAAGGAATGCTAAGATGGTTCGGGCACATGGAAAGAATGAGTGATGAGACTGACGAAGAAAATCTATAGAGCAAAAGTGAGTGGTAAAAGAAGCCAAGGAAGACCAAGGCTGACTTATGAAGATCAAATAGCTAGAGTGTTAGCCGATGGAAGTGACAAAAGCACTCGCATACCTAGCGAAAATGTGTGAGGAGAATGATGAGATTCGAGGAAGCGAAAGAAGTATGTAAGGACCGCGACGCTTGGCGCTCCGTCCTCTCTGACTACCCCGTTGCGGATGCAGCGCGAAGATATGTATATATGTAATATAATATATGCGTATTTTATTTTTGTCGTCTAGAGCAGGCAGACCCAAACGTTCTAGTCCCGAGCGTATTTAAAAAAATGATTTCTTTTTCTCTCTGGCGCGTGACTACTCACGTCGTCGTTATCAGCCAGTAAATTTTTTCAAACATTATTTTCGTTTGACCTCTTTGATCGCGGAACCAGTACGGAATAATATTCGTGTTCCTTATTCAAACTCATTTCTGCTTCTATGAAAGTTTATTATAGAGACTTTTTGGCGGGAACGGGAGGTGAGGTTGTCATTTTATTTAGCTTTTCTATTTTTTACATTTTTAGGAGTTTTAAAGTACAACAGTGAATGGAAGAGATCTAAATAAACATATGTAGCTGAAGTATTCGCGCTCTTCCAAGAAGTACTTTATAACTTCAGTAAAGCCTACTATCACTTTACTGGAGGAGTTTTACGATAAGAAAAAACTAATTTACTTGTGATTCTACATTATGGATTACTTATTAATATCTTACATTCGCAAATACGCTAAACTGTGCGCCATGCCATAAAGGAAGAATAAGAAAAGAAAAAAGGCGGAAAACTTCGTTTCCCTAACTTTCGACTCATATTTACTTGATCAATGGCTAAATGCAATCTGCGAAGCCAAAACAAAGAGAAAAAAAAAGTTTATTATGTGAGAACACCTATTTCGAACTCATTTATCGAAGATCCAATCATTACGTAACGAATAGATGGAATAAAAGGTAAATATTAGTCGTGAAGTATCATAGATAAATAGTTCATTAGGTAGTTTTTTTATTTAGGTGCTTTCAGCACACCCTGATTTATTTCTTATTTCGTTTGTAATTTTAGTGAATTAAAATATTTTGATTAACTTATTTACTCTATAGTGCGCTACTCTATAGTGTGCTTCCTCTGTATCTTTGCGGCATGAATAAATATTAATTGGTTTTTAAGTTTAAAGGCTATTATTTCAATAAACTAAAAAACTAAGTATTTTATGTAAAGTAGAATTATTTTTAAATAACGTTATTATTTTTTAAAATCGATTTAATACCCCTTTTCACCTCTTTAGGGGATGATATCTTACAATCTGCTAAATACATGTTTCATTGATTACCCGAATGAATCTGTATACAATATGCAATTTTTTTTGTTTCAATGTTCTTTGACACTCCTTTTCACCCCGTTATGAGTTGATTTATCAAAATTTGCTAAATCCGTGTTTCGTAATTTTTTTAATGGATTTTATCTTGATTTTATACAGAAAGTGTGTTTTTTATTTTTATAGTACTTAATTTGACACCCCTTACCATCCCTTCGGCGGTTGATTTTTAAAAATCGACCAAATGCATATTCAATTATTTATTTAATAAAATAATTTAAAATCCATTTTACATCCTTTTAACCTTTTTAGGGGTTGAACTTGTAATAACCCTTTCTACATCGTATAAGAATCTCATGTGTAATTTGTCTGTCAGCCATCTTTTCCTTTTATAGTTTTTTTAGTTTCGAAGTTTTAGCTAGGTCGATTTCTTACCCTCCACAAACCATGTATTGTAAATTTCATCGAAATCGCTAGAGCCGTTTTCGAGAAAGCGATATCAAATATATATAATATACAAGGTATTACAAAAGTCCCCCTAATCCGTGAAAGGTATTTATTATAAGCATGTCAAGTAGAGAGTCCACCACACCACAGATAACAAGTCCTGTGATATTTTAATATTGATAAAACTTAAATAATTTTAACGATAAATGAAAATATCGACTAAACTGACAGCATCACTATTTTGAGTTCATGACCCATATACAATCCCACGGAGTAGTGAATTACCTGCTAACTACCTCATTCGTTAGGCTACTAGGAGACTACGCCCACAGCTGTTAGATAGTTGTGTAGATAAGTATCTATTGTTAAATGCTATGTGCCGTTGGCATGCGCTATCGTTAGCAATTAAATCGCGCGTTACTTAGTAGATAATAAAAAATAAAAGCTACTTCGTCTAGGTATGCACATACCTAAGCAAAAATGTGTGAGGTGAATGATGAGATTAGAAGAAGCGAAAGAAGTATGTAAGAACCGCAATGCCTGGCGCTCCGTCCTCTCTGACTACCTCGTTAGGGATACAGCGTGAAGAAATGTATGTGCAAAAGCGACTTAATAAATAATAGGTGCTGAAATACAGTACAGATATGCGTGACCGTTAACTCTCGCAAGCTGTGCTACGTCCCGACGGCACGTGGCTCGCGCCTGCTACATAGTACATAAACATACCTACTGTTAACAATTATTTCGCGCGTTACTCAATAAATAAAATAAATAAAGATTACTTGATATTATAATAGGTGGTGAAATACTGTACAGATATGCGTGTATGCGTGTATGCGTAAGAAAAGTAGGTACGTTCAGTGCGGCGCGAACGTTGTTTTGTTGACGAAACAAATTATTTCTTTCACAAGCTAGGTATTTCTTCTACAATGTTCGCTATAATTTTTAATTGAAGGTACTTAAAGAGCTAACAAAAATATTTCAGATATTCTTTGCAGTTTAAAATTTAGCGGGGGACATGCTTTGCTGAATTTTATATTTCCAAGTATTTCATTGAAATTTTTGAATACGATCTTCACGGTACTTATATAATTTTATAACTGGCATGTTGAAATTGCAAAAAAAGAAATGTAGTCTTTATAAAATAATGCCTGTGTCAAAAGTATGCGTTCGCACGAGAGCTAAAAAAAGCCTTGTGTAAAAAGCGTCGGTGGCAAATTTTGTTTAACCGCATCGATCCTCAATGTTCATATGAGCCTTGTTAAAAAAATCACTTGTCTTAATATTTTGCTAGAGACGGATGCACGATTTATACAGCTGAAATTCCCGCATTAGCTATTTATATATCCATCCACCCATGTCTTTTTAACTTTTATTATAAGTCCATGATAAGTGCGAAGTGATTTTATGACTTCTATGATAAGTGCGATCGCGCACGGAAAGTCAGAAAGTCTATCTAAATCGTTAAAAACAGCTCACGCTAAAGAGTTGAAAACGATCCTGTGCGAACTACATTAAAACATAACATTGATATTATTATTGAATACCGATTATTTTCAAACTGTGAAAAAGTCATGAATGAATCAATAAAGTAGTACACACATGCATATCTTCACGCCGTATCCCTAACGGGGTAGTCAGAGACGACGGAGCAATAAAGTAGTAATTTCTATAATTAGGTAGGTAGGTAGGTAATAAAAAAATCGGCCAAGTGCGTGTCGGACTACGCAGTGAAGGATTGCGAAGTTGGAATGCACAATATTCATTTAATTGCCAGCAAAATTAAGTTTGTATTTCATAGCATTTCTCAATAATACTGTAAGAAACAAAATATTTTTGCGGTCGCTGAACGTGTAATCGAAAATTGTATTGAAACTAATTTTCGTAGAAAGTGCTTTTTAAGATCTACTCTCAAATTTTTTTCAGAATTTTCCACTCCATCCATAATTGAAGTTTGAGAGAAAGGGCACACTTTTAGGGTTTCGTAGCTAAATGGTAAAAAACGGAACCGTTATAATTTCATTTGGAAAATTGATTTGAATAAGGATATACATACATACATATCTTCACACCGTATCCCTAACGGGGTAGTCAGAGAGGGCGGTGCGCCAAGCGTCCCATTCCTTACATACTTCTTTCGCTTCCTCGAATCTCATCATTCTCCTTGAATTGAATTGAATAAGAATGTATCGTGCAGTTTTTGAGATATTGGGTATTCTCGGTTATGCGCTCAGTGACTGCAGAAATAACTTTGTCTTACAGTTCACTGTAAAACGTTATTAAATGGAAATTCGTTTTTACGGGAGATTAAATTAATATTGCGCACCCCGTCTGGAACCCTTCCCTGCGCGTGGTCCGACACGCACCTAGCCGGTCTTACTACTTTAGAAGTGCGAATATCAGAAACTATTGACTTAGATAAGTCACTTCGAAACCACTATGTCATTGAACACCTATCTGAATATAAATCACGCGCTAAATGTGCTGGGATCTTTTTTTCATACTTACTTCAGTAACATTTTCAAGATTTCGCTATAGCATTGTATAGCGGTTTGTGAAATACACCTATCTTCCAAATTCTATCTATGTAGTGCCAATTATAGTCTCCGAGTAAAATGACTGACATTCGAACAGAATGAAATTATAAGGGTTTCGTTTTTTGCCATTTGGCTATGGAACCATAAAAAGGGGAATCTGACCAACTATCGAAAATCAAAACTGTCGAGGTTTTAATGTTTAATGTAGATTACAAACAAATAGGAGAAGTGTTGCGCAGGAACTAAATTAAAAAACCCCGAAAGCATCGTTGGATAAAGTCCAAGTTTTTAGGCTTTGATGATTTGATGTCGTTTGCTTTGTTTGCGAACCTATTGTTTAGATCTGTTAATTTAGATCATAAAAAAATAATTTCCGAAAATAGCGTTATCGCATATTTTTTTATGAAAATATTTCTCAAAAGATTTGAATTGTCTTCCAAAATAATTGCAATAAACCCCAATCTGGCAACGCTGTTTGAAATGTAAAAAGGATAACTTAGGTCTATAACCTACCAAATAAAGTGGTTTGATTTAATCCTTGATATTGAAGAACATCATCTTTTTTGTAATGTAATGGCCCTCTGTCGCGAAATAGAATTGTTTTGACATATCTATATATCCCTTTTAGTTTTTAACTTTACCGAATTGAAAAGTCAGTGCGTTTTAGGTATCATCCTATAATTAGAGCATTATCCTAATTTTGTTGTATTATGAGGCCATCTGTCGTTGAGTAGAATAAAACACTTGCGTTGATACTCTCTAAACATTTTACATAAATATAAAAGGTATTACTAGATGCCACTGACATTGAAATTTAATAAAAGATTTTTCATTTTTATAATTTTATAATTTTTATAAATTAACACATAAAATGTGCGTAAATCTAAAAGTATTCAGTTGTAAATATCAATACAAACTACATTTTTAGATACATTTGTGTTCACGCCATATATGTATTTTATTTTGCCGCTAATACATTCGGCTTTCTTCGCTTCTTTTCGTCGCTGTTCGTGTGCTAATCACGAACAGTGACTTACTTACCGTCATAGAGAGAATTTATATCTTACCGCTTCTTTTTCGCTCCCTTAATCGCTTTTCCATAATATAAATTTATTTCTATTAATACGCTATTACTGTTCGTTAAACCTATTCCCACGCTTTCCTTGACCCTGTGGTCCATGTGTTGTCACCGGACTGTGAATTGTGTGTGAGTTAGACCAAAAACCCCGAGAAGAGGCGCCACCAGGGGACTTGTGCATGGATCACAGAACGGACGCAGGGGCCTGGTATACCTGTTTTGTTATCCATCCATAATCCAGGTTAGTCCTAGCTTCTATATTCTTTAAAATTGCATATGAACCAGCATTTATTTATATAATTTAAAATACGCTTTAGAGAGCGTCGTCATATATATCTTTATAAGAATATTGGCGTGCTCACAATTTGCAATTACAAAAGAATTACTTTATGTTCACATTCTACCAATACTGATAGTGACATCTTTCATTGTTCTTAGTGTACCATGAAATCTAATGTATGTGGCTGATACCACATGGCACTAGCACGAAGTAAAAACGAAGAGGAGGCGCCGTAACGAATTTTCCTCATACAAACCAGTGTAACAACATGCGGGTTGAGGGGGACGCGGAATAAATGGAGGGGGATGTTGTGAATCTGCCGCCATCTAACGAGTTGTAGCAGTCTCTTTGTGTTATCATTTTTCAAGTAGTTTTATTATTGACCACCAGATGAGTAAAATCAACGTAAAATACATTCTTGATACAGAGACGTACTTAGTGATTAATCGGTAACTTGAAATTGCACGATTCAAAAATTTTCACATTAAATTATGAAATACCACATATTTGTATTTAAGAGTAAATTGATATAAATCCATAATGTATATTATGATGGAGCAGTAAAGCGGATGAAATGTAGTTTTACATTTGTAATTTTTTTTATCGTAATACAACGTATCGTTTGATACAGCATGAAGATATGTAAGTATGTATCGTGCTTGTTGGGGACCGAATAACGGTCTAGAATAGCAATTTTTAAATTAACGTTTGTCCATTTGTTTGTATGCGCATCATGCAACTGTTACTGTCTCATTATTTAAATAGAATGATAATACAAATTGCGCCACGAAAGATGAATCTTGACAAGCGATTGTAGTGGGGAATCCGTCTAGATACGCTCTTACGAAATCGTAATGTGTTTTTAGGGATTTTCTTAGTGTCCATTCTCTTCATTTATTATAAATCCAAATAAATTAATTACATATTGGTGTCGAACTTTTATTTTCTTCTTACACAAAGACGATGGTACGAAAGCGACTGGCGGAGCCACGTGTTCGAATTGGGATATACATACATACATATCTTCACGCTGTATCCCTAAAGGGGTGGTCAGAGAGGGCGGAGCGCCAATTTGTCGCGGTCCTTATATACTTCTTTCATTTCCTCAAATTGCTTTATATTCTACTAAAATGCAATTCAGCACTTTTAGCATCGCCAGGTCGCTACGTATTTATTATTAGTAAGATAATATATCGCATCTTTAGAATGAAAGCGACTTAATTTGAAATTTCAGAATTTCGGATGAAAATAATAAACTTAAAAATACCTACTACTTAATTTAATAGATAACAGTACAAACTTGCCTGTCCCATTAGCAACATATCGCGAGAATATTTAAACATGTATTTGTGAAAAATCCATTTTATTATTCTATGTGAATTCAATGTCAGAACTTGCCAAAACAAAATCTCAAAATTTCGAATTAGACCAATTACATTCTATGGTCTATGTAAGCAGTTCCCATTACTATAAAACTGCTACATAAGTATATGCGTAATTTAGTTTCGGTTAGTTATTTATTACGTTATAACTTTGTTATAAAATGCAAAATATGAGTGCATTATCAGGTAATAATTATTATTAAATGAATTAGTTTATGAAAAGCAAATAAAAATTATCCTTTATACAACAACAACATATTATCCTCACGCTGTATCCCTAACAGGGTAGTCAGAGTTACATACTTTTTTCGCTTCCTCAAATCTCATCACTCATTATCACTCCTCACACATTTTCGCCTAGGTATGCGAGTGTTTTCACATTTCCGTCAGCTAACAGCTCTGGCTATTAAATATTCGTAAGTCAGCCTTGATCTTCCTTGGCTTTAATTATCTTTTATAAAAGAGTATATTAGTATTAATATGTCTAGAGTGCGGTCCTTATAATGTTTTGTAAAGTAACTTCTATTCTATTCCCCAACAGAAATTATCCGTAACAAAAAAAAAACCCCTTGGTAGTATTGTAATATGTCTACCTCCTGCGTGCGGTCTTGCTTATAATGTCAGTTTTAGTCACTTCACTCGGTGTAAATGAATCGATGTAACTTTGTTACAAACAATTTCATGAATTAAATTAACAATTGAGCAATGGAACTAAACAAGTAGGTTTTTAATATGCTTAGCGGTATCTGAGTGCAAAATGTGATTTTAAAGGGCGATTTTAAAGGGCGAACTAGTAGCTACACGAACAAGAAAGCTTTCTAGTACTGTCGATGTAATATTGTATAAATTGATACTTATACATGAAATGTGATACTTTTTAGAGTATCACAGCATCCATCTGAATGCGACTTACAACCAACCACACGGCACTTCATTTTTCTATTGTACAATCACTGAAAATCTTTTTTTTTTTCGTAAAATAATACGCGTGACTGTCAGGATCGAACTGGCATACGTGTAGTCAATACACCCCTACGCTTTAAAGCTGAGCCTATATTTTTTTACACACAGGCTCAGCCCATTA
The DNA here is from genome assembly GCA_907165235.1 of Zeuzera pyrina. NCBI lineage: Eukaryota > Metazoa > Arthropoda > Insecta > Lepidoptera > Cossidae > Zeuzera > Zeuzera pyrina. The sequence continues at coordinate 7,396,655 of OU015647.1, read as the reverse complement.
CAACGTCTCCTTCTTCCTTCATGGGCACTAGTAAACAAGCAACTGAACACGTGGCATTTGCGACGTTGCCGTTCTGGTACCGTGCGTGAGTCGTACGGGCGTCGCACTGCTTTCTCTTCGCGTCAATTGTATTTAAAAAATAACCGCACGTGCGTATAACGACGTCGGTCCTTAATTTGAAAGCGCTCTTAATGTCGAATTTTCTGGAATGATTTAATCAGTTATTGGTGATAGAAATTTCATAATCATAGTCAAGTACTTTTCGAGATTAGCTCCAAAGAAATGCACACTGAAGTAAACGTTCTTTATTTATACTAAAGACTAGCGACCCGCCTCCCCGGCTTCGCACGGATGGAAATTCTTTTGAGAATAAAATACAGCCCCAAGTTACTTGCTGATAATCTTGTTCTATAGGTGAGAGGATTCTTGAAGTCGGCTGACCAGTTTTGGAATTTATCCATTACATACAAACAAACAAAGTTTACCACTTTATAATATTAGTATAGAGAAGGATATTTAAATATTTGTAAAAGAAAACAAAAGTGCAACTTGCCAATGAATTTATTAATGACCTAAAATAATGAAAATTACCAAGTAAATATTTTCGAATCCTTTGGAATGCCATGTCGTATTTTAATAAAGAATGAAATGCAATGAACGGCCACACATCTAAGATTCTATCAAGATCTCGCTGGATGAAGAAGATGATTGATTGGAGCTGGAGGATGAGCTGGAAGATGACGAAGACTGCTCCGAGGAGCTCACCACGCTGGAGCCGTCGGGACCAGAGCTCACTTGGCTGGATGATGAGGCAGACCTTTGTGCGGCTGCAGCGGCCTTCTGACTGCTAGACTGCTGGGATGATGACGACTTCTTCACCTTCTTTCCTCCTTGCTCGGAAACGCTCTCGCTGGACTGGGAGGAAGCAGCTTGGTTGGCGGACTGACTCGCCTGTGCTGACTGCGAGCTCTGCCTACTCTGGGAGGAAGAGCTGCCATCAGCGTTCACTACCTGGCTAGAACTAGATTTCTTGGCGGCTTGGCTGGATTTACTGGCGGATTGACTTGCTTGGCTACTTGACTGAGATATCTCCGAAATTCCATCTTTGTTGCTGGATTTGCTGCTAGAAGATTTTTTATTGCTTGATGAAGATTGGCCGCTTGAGCTCTGGCTGGCACTTGACGACGATTTAGAACTCTTCTTGCCGCCGGATCCCTGCTGGCTGCTGCTGGAACCAGACTGGTTGCAAGAGCCTTGCTGGCTGTTGGAACCAGATTGGCTGCTAGATCCTTGCTGGCTACTCGAGCCAGATTGACTGCTGGATCCTTGCTGGCTGCTGGAACCGGATTGGCTGCTTGATCCTTGCTGGCTGCCAGAGCTAGACTGACTGCCAGATCCTTTTTGACTGCTGGAACCAGATTGGCTGCTGGATCCCTGCTGGCTGCTGGAACCAGATTGGCTGCCAGATCCTTTTTGACTGCTGGAACCAGATTGGCTGCTGGATCCCTGCTGGCTGCTGGAACCAGACTGGCCGCTAGAGCCTTGCTGGCTGCTCGAGCCAGATTGACTGCTGGATCCTTGCTGGCTGCTGGAACCGGATTGGCTGCTTGATCCTTGCTGGCTGCCAGAGCTAGACTGACTGCCAGATCCTTTTTGACTGCTGGAGCCAGATTGACTGCTGGAATTCTGTTGGCCACTGGAACCAGATTGGCTGCTCGATCCTTGCTGGCTACCAGAGCTAGACTGACTGCCAGATCCTTGTTGGCTGCTGGAACCAGATTGGCTGCTGGATCCCTTCTGGCTGCTGGAACCAGACTGGCTGCTAGAGCCTTGCTGGCTGTTGGAACCAGATTGGCTGCTAGATCCTTGCTGGCTACTCGAGCCAGATTGACTGCTGGATCCTTGCTGGCTGCTGGAACCGGATTGGCTGCTTGATCCTTGCTGGCTGCCAGAGCTAGACTGACTGCCAGATCCTTTTTGACTGCTGGAACCAGATTGGCTGCTGGATCCCTGCTGGCTGCTGGAACCAGATTGGCTGCTAGATCCTTTTTGACTGCTGGAACCAGATTGGCTGCTGGATCCCTGCTGGCTGCTGGAACCAGACTGGCCGCTAGAGCCTTGCTGGCTGCTGGAACCAGATTGGCTGCTAGATCCTTGCTGGCTACTCGAGCCAGATTGACTGCTGGATCCTTGCTGGCTGCTGGAACCGGATTGGCTGCTTGATCCTTGCTGGCTGCCAGAGCTAGACTGACTGCCAGATCCTTTTTGACTGCTGGAGCCAGATTGACTGCTGGAATTCTGTTGGCCACTGGAACCAGATTGGCTGCTCGATCCTTGCTGGCTACCAGAGCTAGACTGACTGCCAGATCCTTGTTGGCTGCTGGAACCAGATTGGCTGCTGGATCCCTTCTGGCTGCTGGAACCAGACTGGCTGCTAGAGCCTTGCTGGCTGCTGGAACCAGATTGGCTGCTAGATCCTTGCTGGCTGCTGGAACCAGCATTACTGCTGGATCCTTGCTGGCTGCTCGAGCCAGATTGGCTGCTAGATCCTTGTTGACTACTAGAACCAGATTGGCTGCTAGATCCTTGGTGGCTGCTGGAACCAGATTGGCTGCTGGATCCCTTCTGGCTGCTGGAACCAGACTGGCTGCTAGAGCCTTGCTGGCTGCTGGAACCAGATTGGCTGCTCGATCCTTGCTGGCTGCCAGAGCTAGACTGACTGCCAGATCCTTGTTGGCTGCTGGAACCAGATTGGCTGCTGGATCCCTTCTGGCTGCTGGAACCAGACTGGCTGCTAGAGCCTTGCTGGCTGCTGGAACCAGATTGGCTGCTAGATCCTTGCTGGCTACTCGAGCCAGATTGGCTGCTGGATCCTTGCTGGCTGCTGGAACCGGATTGGCTGCTTGATCCTTGCTGGCTGCCAGAGCTAGACTGACTGCCAGATCCTTTTTGACTGCTGGAACCAGATTGGCTGCTGGATCCCTGCTGGCTGCTGGAACCAGATTGGCTGCTAGATCCTTGCTGGCTACCAGAGCTAGACTGACTGCCAGATCCTTGTTGGCTGCTGGAACCAGATTGGCTGCTGGATCCCTTCTGGCTGCTGGAACCAGACTGGCTGCTAGAGCCTTGCTGGCTGTTGGAACCAGATTGGCTGCTAGATCCTTGCTGGCTACTCGAGCCAGATTGACTGCTGGATCCTTGCTGGCTGCTGGAACCGGATTGGCCGCTTGATCCTTGCTGGCTGCCAGAGCTAGACTGACTGCCAGATCCTTTTTGACTGCTGGAACCAGATTGGCTGCTGGATCCCTGCTGGCTGCTGGAACCAGATTGGCTGCCAGATCCTTTTTGACTGCTGGAACCAGATTGGCTGCTGGATCCCTGCTGGCTGCTGGAACCAGACTGGCTGCTAGAGCCTTGCTGGCTGCTGGAACCAGATTGGCTGCTAGATCCTTGCTGGCTACTCGAGCCAGATTGACTGCTGGATCCTTGCTGGCTGCTGGAACCGGATTGGCTGCTTGATCCTTGCTGGCTGCCAGAGCTAGACTGACTGCCAGATCCTTTTTGACTGCTGGAGCCAGATTGACTGCTGGAATTCTGTTGGCCACTGGAACCAGATTGGCTGCTCGATCCTTGCTGGCTACCAGAGCTAGACTGACTGCCAGATCCTTGTTGGCTGCTGGAACCAGATTGGCTGCTGGATCCCTTCTGGCTGCTGGAACCAGACTGGCTGCTGGATCCTTGCTGGCTGCTGGAACCGGATTGGCTGCTTGATCCTTGCTGGCTGCCAGAGCTAGACTGACTGCCAGATCCTTTTTGACTGCTGGAGCCAGATTGACTGCTGGAATTCTGTTGGCCACTGGAACCAGATTGGCTGCTCGATCCTTGCTGGCTACCAGAGCTAGACTGACTGCCAGATCCTTGTTGGCTGCTGGAACCAGATTGGCTGCTGGATCCCTTCTGGCTGCTGGAACCAGACTGGCTGCTAGAGCCTTGCTGGCTGTTGGAACCAGATTGGCTGCTAGATCCTTGCTGGCTACTCGAGCCAGATTGACTGCTGGATCCTTGCTGGCTGCTGGAACCGGATTGGCTGCTTGAACCTTGCTGGCTGCCAGAGCTAGACTGACTGCCAGATCCTTTTTGACTGCTGGAACCAGATTGGCTGCTGGATCCCTGCTGGCTGCTGGAACCAGATTGGCTGCCAGATCCTTTTTGACTGCTGGAACCAGATTGGCTGCTGGATCCCTGCTGGCTGCTGGAACCAGATTGGCTGCCAGATCCTTTTTGACTGCTGGAACCAGATTGGCTGCTGGATCCCTGCTGGCTGCTGGAACCAGACTGGCTGCTAGAGCCTTGCTGGCTGCTGGAACCAGATTGGCTGCTAGATCCTTGCTGGCTACTCGAGCCAGATTGACTGCTGGATCCTTGCTGGCTGCTGGAACCGGATTGGCTGCTTGATCCTTTTTGACTGCCAGATCCTTTTTGACTGCTGGAGCCAGATTGACTGCTGGAATTCTGTTGGCCACTGGAACCAGATTGGCTGCTCGATCCTTGCTGGCTACCAGAGCTAGACTGACTGCCAGATCCTTGTTGGCTGCTGGAACCAGATTGGCTGCTGGATCCCTTCTGGCTGCTGGAACCAGACTGGCTGCTAGAGCCTTGCTGGCTGTTGGAACCAGATTGGCTGCTAGATCCTTGCTGGCTACTCGAGCCAGATTGACTGCTGGATCCTTGCTGGCTGCTGGAACCGGATTGGCTGCTTGATCCTTGCTGGCTGCCAGAGCTAGACTGACTGCCAGATCCTTTTTGACTGCTGGAACCAGATTGGCTGGTGGATCCCTGCTGGCTGCTGGAACCAGATTGGCTGCTAGATCCTTGCTGGCTGCTGGAACCAGATTGGCTGCTTGATCCTTGCTGGCTGTTTGAGCCAGATTGACTGCTAGATCCTTGCTGGCTGCTGGAACCGGATTGACTGCTTGATCCTTGCTGGCTGCCAGAGCTAGACTGACTGCCAGATCCTTGTTGACTGCTGGAACCAGATTGGCCGCTGGATCCTTGCTGGCTGCTGGAACCAGATTGGCCGCTGGATCCTTGCTGGCTGCTGGAACCAGATTGGCTGCTAGTTCCTTGCTGACTGCCCGAACCTGACTGGTTGCTTGATCCTTGCTGGCTACTGGAACCAGATTGACTTGATTGATTCGACTGGCTGCCACTTTGTGAGCTTCCTTTTCTTCCTTTCTTTCCACATTTTCCGCGACCGCGACGCCTTAACTGATTTCTAGAGCTGCTTGATTTGGATTCACTGTTGGAAGCGTTTTTCTTGTTTGAACTAGAGCTGCGTGAAGATGATGATTTAGAACCGCTCTTTCCAGATATAACTACTGAGTTTTGCTTTTTTGAAGCCGAAGATTGGTTGGACTGATTTGATCGATTGCTGCTGCTACTTGACGATTGGCTGACTCCATTTCTTCTTCTTCGTTCTTCACTTCGTGCTGACTGACTTGAACTGGATTTGCTGCTGGCAGCATTTTCGCTGCTGGAGCCCGAGCTGCGTGAAGATTTAGAACCATTCCTTCCAGATCTAGCTACTGAGCTTTGCTGGCTTGAAGCAGCAGATTGGTTGGACTGGCCCGATTGATTGCTACTACTGCTTGATGATTTGCTTGATCCATTCCTTCCTCTTCGTTCTTCACTTTGTGCTGACTGACTTGAACTGGATTTGCTGCTGGCAGCGTTTTTGTTGCTGGACTTAGAGCTACTGGAAGATTTGGAACCATTCCTTCCAGATCTAGCTACTGAGCTTTGCTGGTTTGAAGCAGAAGATTGGCTGGACTGACCCGATTGATTGCTACTACTGCTTGATGATTTGCTTGATCCATTCCTTCCTCTTCGTTCTTCACTTTGTGCTGACTGATTTGAACTAGATTTGCTGCTGGCAGCATTTTTGCTGCTGGAGCCCGAGCTGCGTGAAGATTTGGAACCATTCCTTCCAGATCTAGCTACTGAGCTTTGCTGGTTTGAAGCAGCAGATTGGTTGGACTGGCCCGATTGATTGCTACTACTGCTTGATGATTTGCTTGATCCATTCCTTCCTCTTCGTTCTTCACTTTGTGCTGACTGACTTGAACTAGATTTGCTGCTGGCAGCATTTTCGCTGCTGGAGCTCGAGCTGCGTGAAGATTTAGAACCATTCCTTCCAGATCTAGCTACTGAGCTTTGCTGGCTTGAAGCAGCAGATTGGTTGGACTGGTTCGATTGGTTACTGCTACTACTCGATGATTTGCTCGATCCATTTCTTCCTCTCTTTTCTTCGCTTTGTGATGATTGGCTTGATTTGGCAGCGGATTGACTGGCTTTATTGCTGGATTGGCCGCTTTGCGCAACGGTAGTCTCACCGCCGGCGGCTGTAAAATTTATGCTTGAGTTGTATCGTAATTTTTAATAATCCTAGTAAATCCTAGTAGCTTGAATCAAAGAATAAGGCTACGATGCACCGCGCCTAATAGGACCAAATAAGCCATCAGGGTCGCACCCGATAGGAGTAGAAATTCTGGTCGTCCATGCAACCTTAATGAGGACTGTCGGAGATACTCTCGCTGTCGTAGCACTACAAGACCACTGGAAATGTTCTGTCATTGATCTCGAAAATTGCTTGGGCACAATTCGAGAAGGACTTTGGTGCCTAGGTCGACAACGAGAAGTTCAGTAGGCGTAAAGTTAAAAAAAAAGAAACAGATGGACAAACAGACGGACAGACACATGATTCCTGGAATCTTTAAAATTTCACATCCCGTTGAAAAAATAAAAAGGTGTGGATTCCAGTTCTAGTAGCCATTTGCTCTGTCTTTTTTTTTGAAATTAAGAAAAGAATCTTTGTTCATAAAAAAAAGTAGATACATATCCTAACGTTAATATTGGGTCCTTACATATGAAATTGGCGTTTTGTACGGGAGGAATATAAAGTCAATTTTTTTTTTGTAAAATATATTTAATTAATCAAAGTATGCACCGTTATTATCTATGCACTTTTGCCATCTCATAGGTAGTTCATTGATCCCTTTAGTAAAAAAACCGTGGGGGCGAGAATCAATAAACTCTTTGAAAGCGGTTTGGACTGCCGCATCAGAGTTGAATTTTTTTTCTTGTAAGAAGTTGTCCAAATTCCCGAAAAAATGGTAATCTGTTGGAGCAAGGTCCGAGGAGTACGGTGGATGTCGCAGACATTCCAATTGTAGCTTATCTAACTTAGTGGTTGTTTGTTGTGCAGTGTGTGGTCTTGCGTTGTCGTGAAGCAGCAGTGGCCTAGAGCGATTGACCAATCTCGGTTGTTTAGCAGCTAGTTCTTCCTTCATGGTTTGCATTTGCTGACAATAGATATTTGCCGTAATCGTTTGGTCAGATTTTAGAAAGCTGTAGTGAACGACACCGGCGCTAGTCCACCAAACACTCACAAGTAACTTTTTCTGAGTCAATTTTCGTTTAGGGCAGGATTTGGCTGGGTCTCCAGGGTTCAGCCATTGCGACGAGCGCTTCCGATTATCGTACAATATCCACTTTTCATCACAAGTAATGATTCGATTTAAAATCCCTTCATTATTGTGTCGGTTGAGCAAAGTAACACAGCAGTCGACGCGTGTTTGCAAGTTCGATTCACTCAATTCATGAGGTACCCATCGTTCAAGTTTTTTTACTTTCCCGATTTGCTTCAAGTGGATTAATACAGTTTTATCACTTACCCCGAAGCCTGCAGCTATCTCTGAAGTGCTTTGTGATGGATCCGCTTCCACAATAAAAACAAACGTACCGTGCTTTCTTTTGCGAAACCAGCGCCGTACACATCATTAATCCTTCAAGCTGTTTCTGCAGCACTGGTGCCACGGTAGAACTCGTACTCGTAAATATACCGATATTTCATGTTTTCCATTGTGCGGTAATAAGCGTCGCCAAAGAAAAAAATAATGAGGAGAAAAACAAATGAATGACTGTTTTCAAAACTCAAATGTACCAGCTAAATGAATTTATAAATTTGAATTTGGAATTCTTAACCAAAGAGGAGATATTTCAGATCAAAGTGGTCAGTACGACAAAACGCTAATTTCATATGTAAGGACCCAATATTTACTAACTTAAAACTAAACATTATCTCAATAATAGACTTCCTCTAAATTTCCGCTTATAAACCTGTCATTGCTTAGAGTGCTCTGCAGACTGGCCAAACTGTACAAAATAGCCAAACTGATTCGTTGGCGGAAGAAGCGGCCAGCCCGGCGGTCTCCCGAAGCCTCGACCAGTCTCTTACAAATAGTATGTCTTTAACTCTTCTACGAATATTTTGAAATGTTAACTGGAGCCACATATTACATGGGTTGATATAATGTTACACTTTCACAAGCAAATTATAAGGTTATCCGCTACATAGTTTCTGAGAAAAGCGATCATAATGAACAAATAAACAGGCGAACTATTTCAAAAGGAGTTAACTAATCTATTATGTGTTACTAAATAATAAAATGTGTAGACTGACTTTGCGTCTAGAAGATAGGGTGATATAGGGACAGTGTCACCGCACCAATACTAGAAAATATATATAAAAAAAGCCGACTCCCGCCTCTCGTGTAACGGAATTGCCCTACTCTCTGCCGGATATGAAAGGCATGAGATACGAACAGGTTCTCATTTAGTTGCAAATCGGCGCCTACTACCGGTGAATGACTAATCGCGGCTACGGTCTCACTGGCGTTGCAATAATCACCCATAATCTCCCTAAATATCACCCTATTAGCGTGCACACATACAAACCGCGTACGCTAACTTTCTATGAAGACATCCTACTGTTATGTGTCTGTGTTAATATGATCTTTTTGTAATTAGGATATGAAATCTAAAATACTTACAGATCACTTTCTTGCTGCTAGAAGACTGACTAGCCTGAGCAGCCTGGCTACTTTGGGCAGACTTCGCAGACGAGCTCTTTTTGACTTCTTCTCCATTGACGATGACCTCACTGGACTGTGATGATGATGAGGATGCATCGGATGATTTCGAGGAAGAGCTGGAAGAACTAGACTCGGAGATTGACGTCACCGCCGGTCCAGATGCATCTAGAAAATGTTATCGAATAAATTACAGTCCTCAGAGCGTATCTTCTACGAGGCCAATGTCACTAATAATTATAGACTGAATAACTTATGGATTGTCACCTAAGCCTAACAAGATGAGGAGAAAAGCCAGTTCTTTAATCTTTAGTTAAATTTTAACTGTTTACGATTATTTATTACTGTATGTATGTACTTCATTCTGAGTTTATCATAACATTACATACTATTTCCGTTCGTAAACACTTTTTATTCACATTTGTATTACTCATATCTTTTTTTTATACTATTGTTCTAGGTAGCAAATATTCCTTGTAAATAAAGAACTGAATCTCGATGGATCTGAAGTTTACTTACACATCTTACAATAATAATTTGTAAGTATACGTAAGGTTCATGTACAAATTAATTATACCTCTACACATGCACATGCATTTACTGGCTTTCTGAACATTGTACTTTAATGAATCTATTGTAACATATTATAATAATAATTCTTGTTGGTTCTTCTCAGTGTCCAGGTTTCTTTTTGAATCGAACTAAAGTAGATTTGAGGTTCAAAAACACCTTGTAATTGGGTTCACTTGAATAAATTGATTTGACTTTTACCTAGAAATACACAAACATAACTCTCCAAGAGAGCAGTTTAAATTTTAGGAGGCTCGTAGGTAACTTGTACACTTTCTTATACTCTATGCTTGTAAATGGAAATCAATGAAATTTGTTAACGTTTGAATTATAAATAAACAGAGCACAATCATAATATAAGTCTCTCTGCTACATGCTAAAAATCATTTAATATTTAATAGTTTAAAAAGCAGTGTCACTTGTTTTTGTTAGTACTTAGAATAGTAATTCATAAATAATTATTTAAAAAAAATAAGCAAAATTAAAAGTTAAGAAACCAATATCTAACTACGTATTTATCAGACAGTTTCAAACATGAAAAAACAACAACTCATATATCTCTGTTTAAATAATGTATGTTATAATACTTACGTGGAAAACTCTGGACGGCTACAGCAGCCTGGAAAAAATGCAATATCGTTTTTACTGTGTGTCAAAACTGAAAAAAATGATTCATGAAACTATTATTTTAATCACAGATTATTTGGCGTAAAACATTGATCTAATCCAGAAGGATTATAATAACCAGAAGCCCAAAAACAAACGTAAACTTCGAAGCATCTTCGAAGTTAAGCTTTGACTTTTTCAGTCAGTTGGAAGGCTTAAATTGACAAGCAATTTAAAGCAACAAAATTCAGCGATGGTTAGCTGACAGGGTCTGATCTCTGGAATATATTTAAGATGCTTCGTTAAGATGTGAAACACAGAGGTGAAACAGGAGGATTCGAAATTTCGGGTGCTAGATAACTAAAAATTATATAATTTTGTCACTTTTTGAGTCAATTTGTTGAGTTGAGTTTGAGGGCTGAAATTGAAGGATAACAATATTCCTTTATATACAAATTTTAGTCATCATGTGGGCATCAAACATAGATATTTAATTCACAAAAATGTTATACTTTTATATATATATATATTACTTGCGTTCCCTTGTTTTTAATACTTCGATATAACATTTAAAATCTGCTGTTACTGTACTTCGATAGTGTTTTAAATAACTGCGCCTTGTCCGAACAGCAACGGTGAGACAAATCAGATAACCTGACTCCCCTGTACATACGACACACTTATAAAGTGTTTATCGGCCTATGTATGTATGTTTGTTCCTTTATGGCGCTCTAGAGACCTAACGCGTGGGCTATTTTGATGATTCTACCTCTTTGTCTTAATCTTGCGATTGTCACTAAAGATGTGACAGTAATCAAAATTCAAAATGGCGGCGATAACCAGACGCCATATTGTAAAAAAGAAAATGAAAATCAACGAACTAAGTTAGGTGCGGTATCATTGAACTATTCTTGTAATGGCTATATTTTTGGATTAGTTAGAAGTCTGGAGATATCCTCTATTAGAGAGAACGTAATTTTCGGAACCACAGCACGTATTTGAATAATTATTCCGCCACTTAAAAGGTACAAATGGACATGAGCTATATATTACAATCATATTCAATTTATGTACAGTTATTATGGTTAGTGGTAAAAGAAGCCAAGGAAGACCAAGGCTGACTTATGAAGATGAAATAGCCAGAGTGTTAGCAGACGAAAATGTCAAAAGCACTCGCATACCTAGGCGAAAATGTGTGAGGAGAATGATGAGATTTGAGGAAGCGAAAGAGGTGTGTAAGGACCGCGACTCCTGGCGCTCCGTCCTCTCTGACTACCCCGTTGGGGATACAGCGTGAAGTTATGTTATGTTATATTCAATCTATACTCTATACTAATATCATAAAGAGGTAAACTGTTTGTTTGTATGTAATGGATAAACTCAAAAACTACTCAAACGATTTCTAAAATTCTGTCACCTATAGGTACATTATTTGCGATTAACAAGGGTTGTATTTTATTTTCAAAAAACTTCTATCCGTGCGAGGTCGGGGAGCGTCGTTAGTAATATTACTAAGAGAGAGAGTGGAATTTGTATGTTTATTTATATGTATGGTAATCTCCGGAACCTCTGCACATATTTAAATAATTCTTTTACTATTTGAAAGGTACTTACATTAATGCAGATGGAAATAGGCTATATGTATTATATTAAACCCAGGCGAAGTCGGGATGGGCCGTTAGTTACAGAAATTTTTAGGATTGCGTAGACAAGCTGGAAATTCTTACAGTTAAGGTCTACTCTTTGTTTCTGCGTGTATCTACACGTCCATGGTCCGTCTGTTTGTCTGTATGTCACAAATTTTCAATCTTTAACTTGCCTCAAAGTACTCATGTTATATATTTAATTTATGTTTTTGGAACATGATATTTACGACTTATAAATGTTTGTATGAAAGAGAAATTTTTTAAATGTTTTTTATTTATTAATTTTTTTTACTTACCACGAGCGCCAGCAGAGCAAAAGACAACCTCATCTTGATGGTGGCTGTTTGCTTTGATTGTCATTGCCAAACTTGGTAACTTATATACCAAAATTAACAATAGCCAAATGTGCACAAAATCGCGTGCAAGCTGTTCAAATGTATATTTTAAGCAGTTTTATTTGAGTTTGTTTATTTATGATATTGATATATGTAGATATTTCGACCACGTCTGTAGGCAATGATTGTTCGGATAACAGCAAAGATAATTGCTACTATTAAAACGGTCAAGCGCCAGTCGAGCTTGGAAATAATGTTCCTTATTTGTACTAAAAATCCAGTATTAGTTAGACGCGAACTTTGGCTGTAAGAGCGTGCCATTTTTCGTTGACTTAGATTCTAGACTTGTACTAATGTGACTAAGGAAGGGTCAATACAATACAACAAGGCACAGGTTATGTTTTTATTTTTGTGAACACTAGTAGGCAAAACACTTAAGGCGACGCATTGATAAACAATAATTTAAACAAAAATAGACCTTCTGTTTATGCAAATACGAAAAAACAGTTATTTTCCTTTATTTTAAAAACTATAATTAATTTAAAAAAATCCAATTCCCGTTTTGAGGAATACGTTTAACGTAAACTATACAGAAATTTAAAAATATAAATCGGTCCCGTTGCTCCGAAAAATGTAAATCTCTGTTTTAAAAGAGGTTTCTTTGATATTTCTTTTTGTGTTACAAAAGTTAACCAACCGTGTATCGCAACTGTCAAAATGGAGTCAATGAAACGAAGAACTAGAGTACCAAATATCATTGTCATACGTTTTGTAGTCACTTAGAAAAATTGAGATCCCTGGCGTCAAAATTTCCAATGCGTCGCCTTAAGATTTACGAGTATTCTGCGAATAATTATTTAAATACTCCAGTATTGGTAACATTCCAATGTTTTGACCGTCGGGCCGGTCATGCATGAATTACACCGACAGTGCGAGGTTACCTACCGCACTTACTACAGCTAACTCTTACGGTTATGCTCAATAAGATAGACAGAGATACACGTAAATTCGTTTAAAACTCGGCGATAAAAGCGGCGACCCATTATGACTCCTTCCATTATAATTCTTGGTCGGAGGTTCCTTATACCAATTGTTACATATTACGAAATAAAATGAGTTGCAGATTTTTGTAACGAGAAATACCTAACGTAATGTAGTTCTAAAAATGTTCCTTCACGGTACACATTTTTTTCAAGCTACACATTTGACTGCCCCGTTGGCGCAAAGGCATATGCATCTGCTTTCCAAGCTAGGACCCGGGTCAGGTCAATTTAATTACATATTAAATTAATTATTATATATTTAATTAATTAAATTGGCTTATAGTCTGGGTGTTATTGGGAACTCCCCCAGAGTTCGTTGTGTGGTACCCATAGTACAAGCTTTTACTGCTTAGTTTGTGGTCACACAATCTATGTAATTGTCTGGAGTATTATTTTCATCATTTTTCGGTCAGAACAGCAATGTTACGGGTTGACACCTTGTGATGTCTATACTTTGTATATTTCGTATATTTATCAAATAAAACCCTGTATTCTTGTATTATTTTAATTTATTGTATGTAACGTATAGTAATATAAGAATAGCAAAGTGGTAGAAAGAGAGTGTACTGGTGGCGGCTGTGTTGCCACTACAGAATATCTGTTGGTACATACATCCATACATCTTCACGCTGTAACCCTAACGGGGTAGTCAGAGAGGACGGAACGCCAAGCGTCGCATTCGTTACATACTTCTTTTGCTTCCTCAAATCTCATCATTCTCCTCGCACATTTTCGCCTAGGTATCGAGAGCGTTTGACATTTCCATTTACTAACACTGGTTATTTGATCTTCATAAGTCAGCCTTGGTCTTCCTTGGCTTCTTTTACCGCTCGTTTTCGCTCTGTATATTATCTTCGTCAGTCTTTCATTACTCATTCTTTCTATGTGCCCGAACCATCTAAGCATTCCTTCCTTCATTTTTACAATAACACTGTCGCGCAACCCTGTCATACTGCGTATCTCTTCTATCCTGTCCGCAAGGGTGACACCGCACATCTTTCAAAGAGATCGTATTTCTACTGAATTTATCAGAATTTCACTCGATTTCGAGCATATCCAGCCCTCACTACCGTACAAGTTGGCACCAACATCGTATTGTGGATGACCACTTTGGCAGTGTTAGATATATTTACACTATCTACTAATGCGTATAAAGCACCATTCACTTTATTGCCAGCTGCTACCCATCTCTCCAGATCCAACTCACATCTTCCATCCCTCCCTGACTAGTGTCTGCAACTCTGCTTCTGAAGGTGCTATAAGCACAGCATCGTCAGTGTACAATAGGCAGTTTACCACTGTGTCAACACATATTTTTATTTCTTCTTATTTTGACATGTTTTTTTTGTTTATTCTTTTCATTTTTTTGCTTTTTTTAATTGTAAGCTTGACTTAGGTACATGTGATTATTTTAATCTGTTATGACATACAAAATCATTGACATTGAGTTAGATATTTACGTTTATTTTTTCTGTATTGATGGATAGTGTTGTGAAATCTGTAAAAGACAAATTGAATATTTGCATACTTTCTATAAGCAGAGTGCGTAAAGGTTGTATAATCTATACTACATGTACATCTAATTATACTCGCAATTTCGTAAATAAATCTCTCTCCAGGGTCGGTCCCTCATGTCTGAGGATTGTGGTCAGCATCAGGGTTGCATCTGGAGCGGATGATTTACCTCCTCCGGTTTCTGTCCATCGCGTCTCTTACTGTATTGTAAAATTTACAGGTCGACGAGTCTTTTATTTGGTCGGTCCATCTTGTTGGTGAACGACCGCGCGATCTTTTGCTTTCAGTGTTTCCAACTACTATCAGTCTTTCTAGATTTTCATTGCCTCTACGCACTGTGTGGCCGAAATACGAAAGAATGCGTTGCCGGCATATGGTGGACAAACGAGTCTTTATTCGGAGCTGGGCCAGAATTGATGCATTGGCGGTTTTGCTGTCCACGGTATTCTTAACATTCGTCTCCAGCACCACATCTCGAAAGCATCAATCCTTTGTCTTTCTCGGGCCAGGATTGCCCACGTTTCTACGCCATATAGGAAGATAGGAAATACCAGTGCTCGGATCAGTCTGGCCTTGGTTTTGATACCAATTCATCTTATCTTCCAGATGTTGTTGAAGCGGGTCATTGCATCCTTGGCCATCCCGATTCGTCTTTTTATCTCGGGGATGCAGCTGCCATCGTTACAGATTTGGGAGCTCAGGTATATGTAGTGGTCGACGATATTAATACCAGGAATACTGCAGGTGGAATTTGTTAGTACTCCGGTTCGATCCACTACCATCATTTTAGTTTTTGTTCTGTTCACTGCCAGACCCATGTTGCCACTTTCTAATTCGAGTCTTTGGAACAGTTCGCTCATATCTTCCATAGATGTTGCTAGAAGAACGGTGTCGTCGGCATAACGGAGATTTGATAATCTCTTTCCACCTATAGGAAATCCATTCTCCCAATAAATAAATAAATTATTATTATTATTATTATTATATCAGACCACTCATACTACCTTTCAATATCTGGAGGCAACTGTCCAAATACAGCACGAAGAGCCAGGCAGACATCACGCTGTCTGACGCCTGAACAGACATCGAACCAGGTCGACATGTCACCATCTATCCTTACACAGGCTCTGTGGCCTCGATATAATGACCTCACAGCCTGCAGTAAGGAGCCCTCCACGCCATATTCAGGCAGAAGATTCCACAATTTCTTTCGCACTACTCTATCGAATGCTTTTTCTAGATCCACGAAAGCGCAGAAAACTTTCTGAGCTATAGCCAGAAACTTCTCTACGATAACGCGAAGCGAGAAAATTTGATGCCACGAGACCACGAACCACGAACCAGATACGTGACCTGTGTCTGCGTTTTTTCTGGATTTTATTGATTGAGATTTTTTTATCCAATCGTGTTTCCTCGTTTGAGGATTAACTTGTATATGTCCAAATATCTGTCTTTCAGTCTTCTTAGATATCAAGATCCAGATCACCAAATACACCAAAAACAACGTAGGATGTATTAAAAACCTCTCATTGCTCATCGCTCTCATCTTAATATATGTTTCTTAATATATGCTTCAAGCGATGATTGCAAAAATAATTTCCTTTTTAATTCCTGAAATTGAACCCCAAAAATTGTCTCAACTTTTAAAATTCGCGTTTGTCTTTCGCCCATTGACAAATGTTATAACTGTTCCAAATTTCAGCTGTTTATGTTTAACAGACTTTAAGACGACGCATACATACATGCATATCTTCATGCTGTATCCCTAACAGGGTAGTCAGAGAGCACGGAACGCCAAGCGTCGCGGTCCTTACATCTTTCACTTCCTCTAATCTCATCATTCATCATAATCAATAAAGTATTCGAAAAGTTTTTTGCATCTTTGTTGATGTGAATTAGGACAGAAGTTTTAGATAGAGTTCGAATATAAAATCAGTGCTCGTTATTATTTTTATCGATGCAATCCGTACCTTGAGACGCAAAAATCGCTCATCACTTATTTTTTTTACTTATCTAAAAATTAAACTAAACCTTAAAAAGTAAAAATAACTGAAATAAAATACTTTCACGTACTTTATGGTTCTCTTAAAGTATAAAATACGTTTCTCTTATAATACTCTATTATAAAGTACGGGTGGTAACCCTAAACCCAGGGCAAGGACATGGACTACTTTTTTAAAATTCTACGAGGACAAAGACGCAAGCAAAAACTTGTTTCATATTTCGTGAAATTTTTAGAATTCTGTGTTCAGTAGATAGTTTCGGAGATAAGAGGTCCAAATTCTACATTACTTCTGCTTAAAGTATTTTAAAACGATAACTAGTGTAAAATATAAGGATTAACAAAATATATTATTATACTAACTAGCCGCGATCGGCTCTACGCGTTAATGTAGCTTAGTAGATACTTTATTATCTGGGAGGTAGTAGAGCCATGCTACAATAGCACTAGTGATGTGCCGGATCATTAAAAATGTATATCCGCGGATACGGATCCGAATACGGATATTTGGTGGCAAGATCCGCGGATACGGATATGGATACGGATCTTAAGTTTCTTACTCGATCGGTGTCGGTGCGCGTGACCTTGAAACGATAGTTGACGCCACTTGACGCTTTGCACTTGACAATTTAATCTATGTATTGACAATTAATAAGGTAAAAGATTCGTAAAAGATCTGCCAAAAAAGTAACGGATACGGATCCGGATCTTTCTTCTTCCTCGGATATCCGCGGATAAGTAGCACGAATTGGGCCGGCGGGGCCAGTGAAATACCACCCTTCCACAGAATATCGGCGTGAAATAACAGTATCTATTGCTGTTGTGTTTCGTTCGGTGAGTGAGAGTGCCGGTGACCCATCTCCCCCCTCCCCTCCTTTCCCTAAAAGCCGGAAACGCACCCGTGATTCCTCGGACGTGCCCATGGGCAGCGGTTATCACTTTTCATCAGGTGCCTCGCTTGCTCATTTTAATGTTTTAATCTGGAGTTCATACAAAAACCTATAGAAAAAAGTACTTCAGTTTTTTCCTAATTTCCAATTTTCCGGGAAAGATTTTCAATTTTCCTTTCCATAAAAACCTTAGTCGGACTATAATAAATATGTAAAAAAATTGCCAAACCGGTCCAGCTGTTAACAACATTTTATTTTTATTCAAGTACTAGGTGATACCCGCGACTTCGTCCGCGTCTTTTATTTTTAAAGTAGCCTATGTTCATCCTCAGGATTCAAGCTATGTCCATACCAAATTTCATCAAAATCAGACGAACACTATGGGAGCCCATAAAATACGAACAAAAAACATTTATTTGTATATATTAGATACCAGTTGATGAACGCGACTTCGTTCACATTTTTTATTTTTAAAATAGCCTGTGCCCTTCCTCAGGATTCAATCTATCTGCATCGCAATCGGATGAACAGTGTAGCAGCCAATGATGTTATATTACAAAAGAGGTAGATAGGTTACATGCACTCAAAAAACGGCACCCCAAAACTTTGCTAATTAGCCTACCTGGACTTGGTCAAAAAATTTGAATAGTAATGTTACAGAACCAACAATGGCATGCGATGCCTATTGTGCATTCAAAATTCTAAAATCTTTTAATAATCCAAACGTTTTTATAATATACATGATCATGTGATGACGCAGCCACCCACTTTTAATCATGGTTCACATTTATTAAAAGCATAATATATAATTCATCATTTTCAAATTTATAATTAAACAATGTTGGCAATCTTTTTAAATAAATATGTTCTCATGTACATGATTCAAGAAAAACGAAATTCGAAAAAAATCAAACATCATTTTTACTGTCTAATCCCATTAGGTATCAATCTTTTTTTTTTAAATGTCTGTTCTGTGGCATTAACTACTAATATTCTATGAATTAGCCACGGATTCGCTTAAAATGTAGTAAGAAATTGATATTGACCAATCATAATGATTTAGAGAGCTATGTGATTTGTTAGTTTGAAGTGCAGTTATGTTTTACATTGCATAGCGACGCAGTGCAATGTATATTTGTCTCGCTTTGTAACGTTGTAACTGGGACAATATTTTACTTGGATTAGTACTAAGGTAACCTATCTACCTCTTTAGTATTATAATATCATTGATAGCAGCCCATAAAATACGAAGAAACAAACAAACATACAAACATTTATTTTTATATACATATTAGATAGATTTCAAATTTTTGCGTTGCATTTTTCAAAAAAATGACAGGAGAGACGTCTCAGTGATTTTATAAGAGTCCGTTTATCCTACAGATTGTTTTTTTAAAGAATGAAAATTTAAAAATGAAAAAGTTACTGAAAATATTTATTTATTTATCGTTTTAATATCCATTATTTATTTCTGATTCTAGAACCAATTTATTTCTCGACGTCTTTCAGCTCCGTACGTACGTACTCGTATAATTAATTATGGTGATTTTCGGCGGGAACAATATCGGGAACGGCGGGGTTATTATCTAAAAATTTGCAGACAGCGACAGCAACGCGATCACTGCGCGACCGGTGCCTAATTGTAATAAAAAATTGGTGTCTATTATTCTATCACCGTAAAATGCACTTTTCGCGGTAGATTTAGCGCCATTATACAAATTACATTACACGAATTCTCGTTTTGACAGCAGATATCGCGCGATATTGGCTGTCTCATGCTGACTGCAGGTTACGTAATAAGCGTGACGGAGAGGTAAGTTGGCGTTTTATTTATTTTCTATTTTTTGCCTTTTTGGAAGTTTCAAAGTACAAAGTGATAGTATATTGTGCGTCAAAATTCTGTACACTTTCCAATTCTTAACAAGAATTGAAAAGTTTGAATAAATATGTACAACTGAAGTTTTCGCGTTGCTCCAAATAGCCATTTTTAACTCCAGTAAAGCCTACTATGACTTTATTGGGAGTTAGTAATAAGGAGACATATTTTAAATAAAAGATACGCCACTTTCATTTTACTTAGGCTCGTATCTTATAGCGAGCCTCTCGCAAAAGTCAACAAATCAAGAAATAGAGAAAAGACACTGTTTTACTTGAGCATAGCAAAAATGTTTCTAAGTAACATGAAACGAGTTGCCAGTATAAAAATATTATAGTTTAAAAAAATTAAAAAACACGCTTTAATGGCAAACCGAACTAAAAGTAGAAAATAAAAAATGCAATTTACTATATTATCAAGAACCCCACGCTTTTTTACTACAATTGAATTATTTTATTAATAATTTAATTTTTATTTTATCTTATTCCAAATAATTAGCCGTAATTGATTGTTGCAATTTTCTATTGCTGTAACACAAGCTCTTGATACTTAAAAATTATTTTCTACTTCTTAGATCGGTTTGCCATTAAAGCGGGTTTTTTTAGTTTTTTTAAACTATAATTTTTTATTTTCTACTTTTTAGTTCGGTTTGCCATTAAAGCGTGTTTTTTTAATTTTTTTAAACTATAATTTTTCCGCAAAATACAAAAAATTAAAAAAAAATTTAGTGTGGTCCATTGTAATACGTTTAATTTAATAATGTAATAATTTCAAAATGCATGTAGAAACGTTCCGTAGCGACATCTATGGTACCATAATCGTACCATTAATTTTTTAAATTTCTTTTTATCCTGATGATTCTAGTCAGGACATTCGAACAGAGTTATACAATAATTATATTGTCATCAGTCCTTGACCCCTGTGCAAATTTTCAAGCTGATCAGACTTCTGGAAGTTGTTAAAAATTACGCTGAAAGACTCCGTTACATACATACATACATACATACAGGTAATATAAAGCGTGTAAAAAAGAAGAAGAATGATGGCGGAACAAATCGATCATGACGTATATCAATTCCATGATCGTGGCAGAGATACACGGATATGACGTAATTATAAAAGTTCCGATTTCCGATTTGAAGTTTGACTTCAACTCTATATCTTGGGGGTTATTCACAAACGTCGGAAACTTTCCGTGGCGGAAAGGCCGATCGTCGAAAAGCATAAATTCAATCCGACGGCTTGGATTTGTGAATACGACTATTTATAATGTGATATATACATAATATAAATATAATAATATTTCGGTTTTGTGAATCGCGTACAGACAAAATCTTCGAAAAGTTTTCTGTCGGATACGGAAACTTGAGTTTCCGACGTTTGTGAATAAGGGGGCTTGAAACCCTTAAACGAAGAAACATGATTAGATAAAAAATCTTTGTAAAAAAAGTTTTGCAACAAGATTTAGTTGCATCTCCAAAATTCTACAGAATTTTAAAATGATTTTTACGAAAATGGATAGGTAATTATAATATCTCGAATCTCTAAAATCAGTTTTGTAATTGGTGGCTTAGTTTTCTTGCATATTACAATTATCTACAAAAACGTTACGTTACGTTAAGGTTTCTCCGAGTTAAAATATGATCAAAACGAAACTGCGATAATCAACTTTATTGTTGTCGCCATAAGGCGCGGGGTAATGAACGAATTAGGTTTCACTGGGCTGTATAAGCGGACTCTTAAATAGATATTTCAACTTCCAAAAACTTTTTATTTTTAATTCCCCATGAAGCAAGCAACACAGGGTTAAGCGCATTTTATCTTCCAAAGAATGGGAGTGCCAATGGTATACCCTCCTAATCTTTTCGTGCTTCGCATTGACATATTGAAATATATAACGGAAAAATATTTAACTGTAACGTAGGTACATAGTGTCTTTCTTAGCAGAGGTCTCTCTTAAATCATCAACGCTGATGCTTGGCAGACTAGTATCATTATTTTTTTGAATAACCAAGCTAATTAGCTGGCTGAAGAAACTGCCAGCTCAACAGATTCGAAGCCTTGACCTGTCGCTTAAAAGTTTCAGAAATATAAATAATTATAGTTATACCTAACTCGCTATAGATTAATTATAATAATACACTATTGTGTTATAATAATATACTAATATTATAATTAATCTATATATATACATATACATAATAAAATTAAAATTGAATATCTATACTGAAAGTCACCTTCAATGACGTTTTTACATTAAATGCAAAAGCGTTTACGCTGATAGACCACAGCGAGCGAAGCGATGAGAGTATGAAATTCGTTGCGGGACAGGAACTCGGAATATATACAATACTCTTCTTCTCTTCTCGACCCAGGGAAAAGTAACATTTTTACTCTTAAACTTTAAATTTATTAGCACGACCTTTATTATTTAAAACTAGCGACGATACAAAAATATCATCCTAATTTCCGACTTTTCTAGTGGCTTTTCCCAAAATTCTCTTTCATACAAACCTTGTCCTGACAATTGCGAACACAACAAAAAAGAAATCAGCCAAATCTGTCGATCCGTTCTCAAATGATGTGCCGTCGTACGACGGCACATCATTTCATTATCACGTTTTCATTATCATCATCACGTGTATACGTGGTAACTGATTTTTATTTATGTAGATGCATAATATGTTGTCTTACATCGTATAATTGAGTATTAGGTATTATTATTGGGTACATGGAAAGAATGAGTGATGAAAGACTGACGACGAAAATCTATAGAGCGAAATTGAGTGGTAAAAGAAGCCAAGGAAGACCAAGGCTGACTTATAAAGATCAAATGGCTAGAGTGTTAGTCGACGGAAATGTCAAAATCACTCGCATACCTAGGCGAAAATGTGTGAGGAGAATGATGAGATTTGAGAAAGGAACAGAAGTATGTAGGGATCGTGACGCTTGCCGCACCATCCTCTCTGACTACCCCGTTAGGGATACGGCGTAAAGATATGTATGTATGTATTATTGGGTACAGTATCAAAAAAAAATTATGAAATGCTTAGCGCGAAAAAGGGATATATGAACTGGTCGAATGGAAAAGAATAGAAATGAGTTATTAACGAACAACAGCAAATTCTCATACAACGTTTTACCTCATATCTATATGCAGTCTTATGATGAAAAAATATTAAAACAATAGGGGCTGCATTTTCTAAACATAATCACCAAGATTTATTTTATTAGAGAGCCTCGAATAAAAGATATTAACGTTTTTGCATTTTGAGGTTATGTCGATACGCGATCGAGTTAAAGGCGTAAATCGAAAAGTCTCAGAAACAGGGAAATATCAAAAAAACAAAAAAATTGTTAATGATAGAAAAGTTGTAGCATCATCGCTCACACTCACAGCTCATAATTACGACCACTTCTCATAGA
Organism: Zeuzera pyrina; assembly: GCA_907165235.1. NCBI lineage: Eukaryota > Metazoa > Arthropoda > Insecta > Lepidoptera > Cossidae > Zeuzera > Zeuzera pyrina. The sequence continues at coordinate 7,373,816 of OU015647.1, read as the reverse complement.
AAATTACATTTTTGACAGATGATAAAAGTTACTGTCACCTGTAAACTACTCGATTACGAAATTTTCGTGGAATGTCACTATTCCAATAAATAAACAATCACGCACACACTTAAATCAAACAATCTTGTACAATGCAAACAATTTTATTGTGTCTTGTTACGTGAAATCACATAAAAAGACTCAAAAAGATTGATTACATTTTTACCAACTTGAATTATAAGGGTTTATACTTTATACTTACGTTTATTTGGTATTAACACCGAGCAGTGGTCTCGGATGTCAAAGAGCGAGGTCGGTAGAGTTGCCAGCTGAAATCGGTATATTTGTACCCAAAATCGGTAGTTGAGAAAAAAAATACATTATACAATCAAATTCGTTTATTTATTGAAAATAAAACTTACAGACTAATTTATAACAATCACACTCAAATATAATTTTTAAATTTCTAGGATTTTTAAAATCAATATTTTCGATTGGAGTGCTAGTTAAATATTCTCTTTTTAAGAAACAATCAAAAATAGTTTTTAATTTTCCAGTTATTTTTTCATATAAATTATGAATTTTTGGATGTTCTGCTTGCATTTCTTTGTTTAAATCAGTAACTAATGGTAATACAAAATCTAAAAATTGCAAAAATAATAACGTAGGATCTTAGAACTAGAACTAGAACGTTAGAATCTTGGAACTTCTGTAATATTATGTTCTGCAGCAAAAAGATGATCATTATTAGATTTGGTCTATAAAAAATAGTTTTAGAGCAGAAAGTTGTTCCAATATTCTCTTTACTGCTGCATGTACGGATAACCAGCGTGTTTGAGAGGAGTGAAGTATTTCATGTACTTTTAACTCACAAAACATTTGAATGTTTTTAAACTCTGCCACTTTTGGGCTAGAAGAAAAGTAGTTGTAAATGTCTCTTACAAGATCCTCTATAAAGCATGGTAATTTGGTACAAGCATATGACGCGCAAAGATGAAACGAATGACAGGCGCATTTAAGTATAAAAATATTGGGAATTTCATTTTGCAGCAATGTTACAACAGAATTATTATGTCCCATCATTACGTTTACCCGATCAGATGGAAAACCTATTAGATTATTTTTATATGAAATATCATTGCTTCTAAAAAAGTTTACAATGTGTTCAAATAAGGTTGCTGCATTAGCTTCTTCTAATGGAATAAGAGCTAAGAAACAATCTTTGATACGATTCATTTTCACATATCTCACAACTAAGCACAAGTGTTTGGTTGTACTAAGATCAGTGGACTCGTCAATAATAAACGAAGACTTAGTTTGCCGCAGATCTTCATATAAATTATTATCGAAACTCTCTTTACCTACATATAATATGATCAATTATGTCGTGAGTTTTGGTCGAAGAACATTTAATCTCTTTTGCTATTTTTGAATCAGGACAAACGGCTTGTGTCAGCTTCGGTAGGTGCTCCATAATAGTGAACGGTAGATTGTGTTCAGCAACAAACAATACTAATCTTATTTCACCTGAAAATTAAATAAAGAATTAAAATGACGTAGGTATATCTAGTAGCGATTAGGGTCTAGCTATAACCACTGCTTGTATATACGCTTCTATAAGTAGAAAACAAAATACCTAATAGGTACAACAATGTAAGAAGTAGCATGTACTTAGTAAAAAATAATTAATTTTTTTATCTTGCTTAGGCTTAACCAGTGTATCAGATTTTTGAGTTTTGGTCACAGTAAATGTTGATATCTTCGGTTGTGATTTTATATTCTTTGATGATATTGAGTGTGCTTGTGAAGAACTATGTTTATTAAGAGCGTCTTTTCCTGTATGATGTAATGTTGATATCTTTATTACAACTCTTACAATAGGCATAGCTTTCGCCTTTACGACTATCTTGCAGCCAGCCTGAAAATTCTTCTTCCCATTCTTCACTCGGCTTCACTTCATTCATTCACTCGGCTCCTCGTCAGACGACATTTTAACTTAATAATCTTTTACTTTCTCTTTAAAGTTCAGAAAATGAATGAAAAAAATAAAACTAAATTGTGTCTATATCTACCAGCGAACATCGCTTCGCTTTTTGAGTACAACATCTTTTAAAACGCACCTGTGCAATTTTTATTGAACAAACTGTGTACATAAGAAAACAATATGGCTAATAAAAATTGACACTTACGGCAAAGATATAATGAATAAATTTGATTATGGAATTAATTAATTAAATAAGATATTGCGCGATAATTAATAAACTATTACGTATACTTTGACGCATTTCGCCATCTGTGCAAATTTTTTATTTGATGTTCGCACCCCACAGCAATTTTGAATGGAATATAATGGAAATATATATTTGCCTATTTTACTATAATTTTTTTCCTGCGACGCCATAGAAAAATTATAATATTAATACTAGCAGTACCACGTAGTTTTATTGGAAAATATATAATTTAATAATCTGTATATAATTGGGTGAAGACAAAACAGTGCAGTACCTTTTTCTCATCTGAGTGATAACAGATTTTCTTTTTTTATTTAGTAGCTATTGACAAGCTTTAGTGTTATCAATAAAAAGATTTCCCTTTTTATGAATGTTGCGCGCACAGAGCAGTGTGAGATTTGGGATAGTTTTACACTCATACTGCCAATGTCAAAAAGACAATGTTAAATTCATAATAGCTTGTGATCATTGTATGTAACCTCCTTGGATTAAACAGTCGTAAATGGTAGAGACTGTCGCCAAATAGTTTACATTATAACTTTATATTTATATTTACGGTCGAGTTTCGACCACCGGGCGACTTCTAGTGATAACCCCAGACATTTACACATATTGTATGACCCCGGACTAAATACTAGGTTTGTATTTTACGTTAGTAACTAATTAATCTGTGCTGTACTATGGGTGCCATACAACGAATGGGGGAGCTCTCACTAACACACAAACAAAAACATTTGAAGAGTTCGTTTCCTAAATTAACTTGATTACAAATCGAACCCGGGAACCCGGCTTGCAAAGTAAATGCTCCACCACCACGCCAATGCACTACTAAATGTTTGCAAATCAGACTAGATTTACTACAATAGCATGACTATAGCGCCCCTTATGAAACCCTTAACAGTTGCTATGAATCGTCGTTTCAACATAACAAATACCTGTATGGAACCCTAGCGTTGTTATGAATCGTCGTTTCAACATAACAAATACCTGTATGGAACCCTAGCGTTGTTATGAATCGTCGTTTCAACATAACAAATACCTGTATGGAACCCTAGCGTTGCTATGAATCGTCGTTTCAACGTAACAAATACCTGTATGGAACCCTAGCGTTGTTATGAATCGTCGTTTCAACATAACAAATACCTGTATGGAACCCTAGCGTTGCTATGAATCGTCGTTTCAACGTAACAAATACCTGTATGGAACCCTAGCGTTGCTATGAATCGTCGTTTCAACATAACAAATACCTGTATATTATATTGTGTGAATATGACCCAATCGGTTAAGCTGTTCAGAAGTTATACGACCGTTAACAGACTAGAGGTATTTCCAGACTCCGACTCCGATAATTTTGAATCGGAGGTTATAAAGTAGATTGAAACGTAGCGAACGGCCGCGGCCAGAACGTGTACATGCGCATTAGACACAATTTTAAAGGCGCGGAAATCGCATGAACCAATCAGTTAGCTACATCCTGAGGCGACATCAATAGGCGTTAAAATCTATGTCGTCATTGGTTGATTGATTGGGCGCCTCGTACGCTGACGACGCGTCTTTCAGTTCGGTTTTTTTTTTTTGAAGACTTAGTTGCATATTAAGCGTACTATTTCATAAAAATAATTAATTATATCCTCGTCAAAAAGAGGACGTCCTTTAAAAGGACAATCGATAGAATGGAATAATTTACATTTCAATAATTTTTTGTTTTTATCTTCACGTGAACGTCGTCTGTTAAAATAAACATTTGTTCTCATTTGTACTTTTGAAAAGTGTTATGTGGAACTACGTACTTTAGTGAAGTTAACACCCGTACCTACCTCCGTTACATCTCTTTAACGGACACGGTAAAGATTACATATACATAACAAAAAAAACGAGCGAGCCTTACAGTAGTCGCATGCGATGTGTAACATCTGACATCTCACCTTGGTAAGAAGCAACATTAACATTACATCCTGAAAAAAATGAACCTGACACAAAATGGGTTGGTACATCTAACGGCCAACTCTACCCTCTACTCTACTCTACGCGCGCGCTCATTGGTCAAATCAAATAATGCGCGCTTCTCCGGCTTTCTGTTACACACTTCCATCCCCTTTCTTTTTATTTTTATATTTCTTAAAACATTGGTAACAAGACCATCAGCCTAATGACCTAACTACTGGAGAAACACTCAGTACCCTAACACTCCTCCAGTAAAGTGATAGTAGGCTTTACAGAAGTTAAAGAGGACTTCTTGGAAGAGCACAAGAACTTCAACTACACATGTTTATTTAGATCTCCTCCATTCTTTTCACTTACACAAAACTTTAAAACATAATATACTGTCACTGTTGTACTTTAAAACTCCTAAAAATGTAAAAAATAGAAAATCTAAATAAAACGACAACCTCACAAAAAATCAAGAAAACAAAAATCAAGCTTCTAAGTCCACGCGATCAAAAATAAGGCTATTTGTGTCTTATATTTCGACACTCGCAAGTAAATTAAAACCTATAGGGTACTTCCCATTGACCTAGAATCATGATATTTGGCAAGAAGCAAGGTCTCACAGCACAAGTAAAGGGAAAAATCCGAAAATCGTTAATTTGTAGTTATTTCCCATTACAAAGTTACATTTGCAGTTGGATAGTACAGGAGAACGTGTCTTTCAACTGCAAAGTTAAGTTTGTTTTTTAATCCTATTCGTATTTATCGGTATAAAATACATAACACGAATACATTGTATGGCGGTTCGGAACCCTCGATACGCGAGTACGACTCGTACTCGGCCGGTTTTATGTTTATAGATAGACTAGCTATGCGCGCGGCTTCGTCCTAGTGACAATTCCCATAAAACAGTACCCATTTCGATTTTTTCGATTTTTCGGATGTTCTTTGGATTTTTCCTAATTTTCTTTTTTCCTGAACCACCTCCATATTTAAGCGAACAAAACAAAAAAAATAATATTCAAATAAGCGCAACTATTTTTGAGTTTTTGTGACACTATACACATACATATCTTCACGCTGTATCCCTAACGGGGTAGTCAGAGAGAACGGAGAGCCAAGCGTCGCGGTCCTTACATACCTCTTTCGCTTCTTCAAACCTCATCATTCTCCTCGTGTTACTACTAACTGAAATATTTCATCCAAATGTAACCAACTCGCGTCTACTTGCTGAAACGAGTTGGCCGAAATTTGCTTTTGGATTTTGTCAGTCAATGCCTTTGGACTGTGGTGGACTTAGCACTGTGGATACTCTAACTTATCAAATTCGATCTGCGGTGAATTTATATTTTATTAGAAACATTCAGTCTGCTGAGCACCTTAAGCAAAGACAGCTTTCTAAACAGCAACTTTAAGGAAGTCTATTGTTTACGATAATGCTTATCAGGGTTAATTTAAAAATACTAATAACCTTTTAGTATTTTGTACTAAACATTATCCCCAACAGCTTTTGTTTTACGATTAAAAAAATTCAAAAGTTTTTTCTTTCATACAAAAATAAAAATACATTAAAAGTTTCTGAAAATGGCATCTAATCTACCCAGTCGCTAAAGCGGCGCACGCGCAGCGCGGCGCCGAGGCTCGGTGCGTTTGCACTGCACCATTGGAAATACGTACAGAGTAATTACGGTTCAGACAGTACAACAAAACTTAACAAATATTGTTTGAGGAACGTATTGAGTTTTGAAAAAAATCGTAGAACAAAAGTAGTTAGGTATGTTGACAGGAATTTTGCACTAAGAGGTTATTAGTATTTTTAAATTAACCCTGTATATAGATTATTAAACCTAATTTAATCTATTATTATTATAAAATTAACGATGAACATTCAGTTAACTAAATTATGTATTTAAGTGTAGCCTCTCTTAAAAACTCGCCCAGACTAAATTAAACACGGAGCACGCAACCTATAGAGTCGAAATATCGGACCATATTTCTCACCACTGCTCAGTTTATTGACACTAACAAACATTAACTTTCGCTCGTGTTAAAACAGTACATAATCAATACTGGACCTGTGTGTACATCTCCTTATATCGCGAAAGATATTTAAATACTTACAAAATGGCTTCCTGTTTTATTCGGTGGTGTGACAAAAACAAACAAAAATCTAACTCTTCAGTTTCAAGCATTCATGTTCGGCCCATTTATAAATCTTTCAATTCAGACAGTATTCCAAAAATAGAATCAAAAATTAGCGACGGCGATCTAAGAGTTGCCGCCCACTTGCTATTTTCCAGCGACGTTTTGGCACCGAATACGGCCGAGACTCTTTTTGCTCTCAGATCAAAGCATCCCTCTTCCTCTGTGGCTTGTTGTCTGCCAGATCCCCCACATCCAAATGATGTGTCGACTCTACTACGCTACGGAGCTACGGAGGAAGATGTGCTTGCCGCGCCGCAATAAATTCTTTTAAAAGCGGTTCCGCGGGAGGTCTTGATGGCTTAACGCCACAACATTATAAAGATCTGATTATAGGCTCTGTCGGTGATACCGGTAAGACACTCTTATCTAGTTTAACAGCTCTAATAAACGTTATGCTGGCTGGTGAGGTGCCCCCGGAGATAACCGACATCCTGTATGGTGCCAATTTATGTGCCCTGAAAAAAAAAAGACGGTGGCGTTAGGCCAATTGCCATAGGTGCAACTATACGGCGCATTGCCTCCAAAATTTGTTGCCGTCACATTCTCTCTACCGTATCAAACTATTTTTGTCCTACACAAGTAGGTTTTGGCTCAAAGAGAGGATGTGAAACGGCAGTGCATGCGGCGCGTGCTTTCTTGACACATGATGGAGGTGAGGTACTTCTCAAAGTAGACATAAAAAATGCATTTAATTCTGTTGATAGATCCACCTTATTGACACAGATAAAATTGCATGTTCCGGACATATATCCCTACCTCTGGCAATCTTACAGCAATCCTTCAAAATTAATATGTAAAGATAATTTATTACATTCCGAAGTTGGCTGTCAACAAGGTGATCCTCTCGGACCAGCTATTTTCAGTTTGGCTATCCATCCTGCGATTTGTAATTTAAATTCCAAATTTAATATTTGGTACCTTGACGACGGAACAATAGGAGGTAAAGCTGTTTTAGAAGACCTTAAAACCCTCATTCAAAGGTTTAAAGATATTGGCTTAGAATTAAATTTTTCTAAATGTGAACTCTTTGTTTCCGATTCTGTTCCAACTATTACAAAAAATGAAATAATTAATAAATTTAACAATCTGGCACCAAATGTTAAAGTCTTGTCAAAAGAATCACTGTACCTCCTAGGTGCTCCCGTTTTAGATGACTCCATACCCTGCTTTATCAATGATCAAATACAAAAATTTAGCCAGTCTTCAGATAAACTTTTCAAAATTAATTCCCACATGGCTCTCCTCATTGTCCGCTTTTGCCTTTTCGTTCCAAAATTTACATATGCTCTTCGCTGTTCTCAGCTTTTTAAATTTCAAACGCTTTTAAAATCCGTAGACAATATTCTAAAAAATACATTATCTAAAATATTAAATTGCTCCTTTGTTGATGACAGGGTCTGGAATCAAGCCTATCTGTTATGGAGGCCTGGGCATACGCAAAATCTCGAGTGTGTCACTGCCTGCTTTTCTTTCGTCAGCCTACAGCACGGAAAACCTTTTCCTATCTGTTATTCGCTCTTCCTTAGGATCGGTTGAGGTGCCGTGCTTGACTGATACTCGAAATGCTTGGTTAAGTGTTTGTCCGAGTACTAACCTGCCTACCTCGACCTTTTCTCAGAAACACTGGGATGAGCCTCTATGCAAAAATGTTCATTTACAACTTTTAGATTCTTGTAGTACCGAAAAAGATCGGTCTCGCCTCCTAGCTGTTTCTGAGGAGTCAGGACACTGGTTGAAGGTAATACCTTCAAAAAACTTAGGAACCTTAATTGACAATACCACGCTTTCTCTCAAGTATCCCTTCGTCTGAAGGCCAGGACTAACCCTCCTCACCGTTGCCGCTGTGGTGATCTCGTCGATGTACTAGGTCACCACGGCTTATCCTGTTTACGTAGTGCGGGCCGCATGTCACGACATGCTGCCTTGAATGACGTCATTCGGCGGGCTCTTGTCGCCGCTGCCGTTCCTGCAGTCTTAGAGCCTGTAGGTATTGCGCGCAGCGACAGCAGGAGACCGGATGGTTCGACGCTCATTCCTTGGGAACTTGGAAGATCGCTGGTGTGGGATGCCTCTTGTGTCGATACGCTTGCTGTTTCCCATGTGCCGGCGACTTCCAAGTCAGGAGGTGCCGCGGCCAGCACTGCCGAGAACTTGAAGCGGCGTAAGTATGCGACTCTCTCTGAGAGTTTCATATTTACGCCCTTTGCAGTCGAAACTTTGGGTCCCTGGGGCCCCGAAGCCCATCGACTGGTTTCTGATATTTGTAAGAGACTGTCCGGGGCTTCGGGAGACCGCCGGGCTGGCAGCTTCTTCCGCCAACGAATCAGTTTGGCTATTCAAAGAGGCAATGCTGCCAGTCTGCTGGGTACCTTGAGCTTTCTAAGCGGCAACTTTGAGGAAGTTTATTATTTAAGATAATGTGTAGTTTTAAGTTTGTAAATATTAACATATGTATGTACTTTTTGTTAATGTAAATAAAATCAAACTATAAAACAGACACAATCTCATTTCATCAGTAAGGAGCTGTAAATATACAATTTTCAAAAAATTCTTTTCATCACGGTTCAATTTAAACTGGACATTCAATTGATGTGCTTGGTGCAACCTCTGTTACGTTATCTCAGTCTATTCATACTAGGGATGGGTAGGTCCAGATGGATACCAATGGATACGTGTCCGTGGTCCTGTATCGCTAGTGGTACTGCTGGATATACCTATATCCTAACGAAAATCGGACACGTATCCTTTGGAACAGAAATAATTGCCGACGGAGTGGAAAATACGCTGAACACGGTACGATCACAGACTAATAAGATACGATCCTATTATCTAGTACTACATTAGATCCAGCTCCGCTCTGTTAGTCGAGTTTGCGGACTTACAGAGTGTCCGGTGTTTGCGGCCTTGTAATTACCAATACAAATCCGCAAACCTGGACCCGTATCCGCAGAGAAGGATTTACATCCGGACCTGCGTCTTTAAAAAAGGTGGACCTATACATCTCTAATTTATACCATAAACTTAGTATATGCTGGCGTATAGACGAACATAGAGCTCATTGACGCGTGAAGTTTTCTAATTTGTCAATGTCACCTATGTAACGTACAATTTCCTTGAGTATTGCGATATGTAATATCACAATCACATACAGAACACGTAACCATTATTGAAAAATACAATACTTCCTTGAGATAAAACAGGAATAACACAAAATAATAAAATAAGTCAACAGCGTTCTCCACAGTGTGACGACTTGTGAAGACCTGTCATTCAAAAAGGGTCACAATAGCGTCTCGTTTGCTGTTCCTTTCCTACTCTCCACTCCACTATCATAAAATATTGCATTCTCACTCGCACTCTTAGTGCGTCTGTACGCCAGTATATACTAAGTTTATGATTCATGCACGTAAGTAGAAAGTAGTAGACATCTTGTCGCGCGGCAGGTGACGTTGTAGAAATACTGATCAGTTTTGATGTCTATGGTCATAGGTGCTCCGCATCCACTATTAAATTTATCTCTCGTGGGTGGCGAAGGCACCGAACACCATTCGGAGTCGGCGCCCCTGTTTACAACGAGTAATTGATCAATAAACAAGTGAGTGATTTTACAGTTGCATTATGATTTTATACTAAGTAAGAAAGAAAATAAATGCTCAATTTAATATTATTACCTGGGCGACCAAGCTTTACTCGGTGTCTTAAAAAAAAATAACAAAAAAGCTCTGACAACATTGCAGGAGTCGCACCCGCGCACTTCGGCCCGGTAGACCTATGCTCTAGCCATTGTGCTATTGAGAAGGTCAACTCTGCTGCAAAATTAAAAATATTTTTTATCATTTATAGTCAAAAACATACATTCGATTACTATTGAATTATGTCAATCAAAAATTGACAGAAATAATAATTATACAATCAAAAAATAAAATAAAAATAACAATAAACAAGTCAATTAATGCATAAGTCACCATTTGTAATTCACAAATTCTTGTGATGTGTAAAAAGATTTTTCAATGAGCCATTTATGTAAGGCTGTTTTAAATTTATTGTAGGGCATTTCCTTTATTTCCCGTGCCACATTATTAATTATTAAATGAATTTTTGTAGGTAAGTTCTTTACATAAACAGAATAAATAAATGAAATAGATAAGAAAGAACAAGGTCAGTATTATAATATTATTATATTTAAATTCATTCACTGTATGTATATATAAGATATTCAATTTAGATTTTACAATTCTAAAAATCGTTGACTGTGTAAAAACATTTTTCCATTAGCAACTGTTTTAGTTTAAATTGAAACTGCCTCATAGGTACCATACGTATGGTATTCGGAATTTTATTATATATTTTACATACCATATAATCGCAGTTTCTTTGATAAAGTGTACTCGCACACTGGCATTACAATTTTTGTTGGATCTCGTGATAAGTATTTTTTGTTACTACAAGCCTTGAAATAATTCGAGATATTTCTTAACAAATATACCAACATCCATAATATGTAGAGAAGCGAATGTCAACAGTTTTAATTTTTTGAAAAGAGGTCTCCACGTCTCTAGAGGTCCTACACCGCAGATGGCTCGAATACATTTTTTTTGAGTTAGGAACACTTTATTTGTATAAGTTGAATTTCCCCACAGCAACAATCCATATCTAAGCACTGATCCTACGAAACCATGGTATGCTATTATTGCACTTTTTTCACCCGAATTTCTTTTTAACTTTTTAAGTGCATATTACGCATTTATTTATTTTGGCACACACAATATCAGTTATGAGCTTTCCAGCTGCAGTGATTGTCTAGAGTTATTTCTACAAAATTTGTTTCAGTTGCTTCAATAATCTTTTCTCCTCCGCAGTCAATATTTTTTTTTTGCAATTTATTATAATTACAAAACTGTATTAATTTTGTTTTTTATATTTATTGTTAAGTTATTATTGTTAAGCCATTTAATTACGGACTCTACCGTAGACTTAAATAGTATAGTAGTAATAGTAGTAGTATTAAATTTTCCCTTTCTAATGTACCCAGAATACATGATAAAATAGAATTGGGTGGGAAACAGTTAGAATTAGTTAGGTCTGCCAGTTTTCTTGGTTTAACAGTAGATAGTAAATTGCAATGGGCGGATCATATCGGGGCATTGGCTAGTAAGCTCGGTTCCGCGATATATGCCATTAGACGCATTAGGCAATTGACGGATGCGGATACGGCTAGGCTGGTGTACTTCGCATATTTTCATAGCTTAATGTCCTATGGCCTTTTGCTGTGGGGATCAGCGGCGCATATTAACTCGATTTTTATTTTACAAAAAAGAACGATACGTGCTATTTACGGTATGAAGGCACGAGAATCACTAAGAGATCGTTTTAAAGACATTGATGTACTGACCCTGCCGTCCTTATACATCTTTGAAATTATTATGTATACGAGGAAAAATATAGATCGATTTACAAAAAAAGGCGATATTGGTGGTATGGAAACCCGAGGTCGTGATAAATTGGTTGTTCCAAAATTTAAATTACATAAGTCAAATGTTTCATTTTTGGGTAACTGCGTTCGTTTTTATAATAAAGTTCCTCAAGAAGTCACTCAATTAACAGAAAATATATTTAGATTAGTTATAAAACGTACATTGATTAGACAATCATACTATAAAATAAACGATTTCGTTGAAGATAAAACAATAGTCTAGAAATGATTTTCTCTGCACATGCATTTACTGGCTCTCTGAATATTGTATTTTAATAAACCTTATGTAAAATGATTTTGAAAAAATTATACCTGACTGAGTTTCTTGTCGGTTCTTCTCAGTGTCCAGGTTTTCTTTTCTCTTCTCTTTGAACCGAACTAAAGTAGATTTGACGTTCAAAAATACCTTGTGATTGGGTTTACTTGAATAAATTGATTTGATTTGATTTGACTTCGTTTCTGATTCGTAATCACTAACTTCTGATTTTTTGTCCGGTACAATAACGGCAATGTCATCTGCAAACATAATACAAGGGTATTCTGTTATGTTCGGTATATCATTTATATAAATAAGGAAAAGAAGTGGACCTAAAACACTTCCTTGCGGCACTCCTGTCTTGTTGGTTTGATATTTTGATCTAGATGAAGTTAATGTGTTTTCATTATCCATATGCATCACTTCCACATACTGTACATGATCAGTCAGATAGGCCTCAATCCATTGCAAAGCTTTTCCTCTTATACCGTAAAGACTACATTTATTTAATAATATTTTGTGATCGACAAAATCGAAAACCCTGCTCATATCAAAAAAGATTACCGAAACTCGTTTGTGTTTATTAATAGATTTTGTTATCTTTTGGACAACTGAAAACGCCGCTAAGGTGATTGATTTTGGTTTCTGAAAGCCATTTTGTTCTTTTTTATGACATTATGTTTATCCAAGAAGTTTATGATACGAGTGTAGGTACATTACTTTCTCTAATACCTTTGCAAATATAGGTATTAGAGTAATTGGTCTGTAATTATTTGGATCTGTTTTGTTACCTTTTTTATGTAATGGTTTCACTTTTGATATTTTAAGTTTATTTAAATTGACTATTTATTATTAGAAATTTTAAGTGTGTAAAAGACGGAGAAAACGATTTTTTCCAGAATTTAGACTTAGCTAGATTAATCTCTTGCCATCCTCAAGCCCTGGTTGTGCAACCTTATTATCTCCGCTAATTTGTCTGTGTTATCTCCGGTGTGGTGCCGATCTATCGAGTGAGCGCCATCTATGCATATCGGAGAATGCCCACAAACCGCTCAAGTAGGGACGCCTGCACCTCGCCTAAAATGCCAATAGATGGCATTGTAATCTACGACCTAAATCGCAACGGTCGATATTTTGAATATTTTTTATTATTACCCGTCGAGATATAATGCAAGAAAGTCGCAAAGAAAAAGTACGCCGTAATTTTTGGGCTCCGCTTAATATTTTTATATACTTGTAAAATATAATAATAGTAGCGCTGTGTTGCTGGGAACCTCGTTTAGTGTGTAGTAACAATTGCCGACCGGCCAATCCAATATCCAGGTATCCTGAATAAAGAGGTAAGTGGGTTTTATTTCTGGTGCTTGGTGGTAGAATTCTCGGTGGATCGGTGGCCACCACTGTATGAGATGTAACTGGTTGCACAGCCACTCCCGCAAATTAACTATTATTAGATTCTCGCGAAATTAGGTAGGATAAGACGCTATTTACACGCGTGAAACATCCAAGCCCTATATTATAAATTTCATCGACATCACTAGAACTGTTTTCGAGAAAGCGATATCAAATATAATACTGGATTAAATTGCATAAAGACAATATTAAAACGTCGCAGACAAGTCCGTTGTAGTACATTAAATTGGACTTGCCTATTTGGAGCGATGTAATAATAGCACTGTCTCACTTTTACTTACAGCGAAGCGCCACGTGTTAGAGAAGATAGAGCTACTTCCCGCCTCTGCCAGCACGAGGCGCCATGATCATTTAATTTACTGTTCTATCGTAACGTATAATTCAATGCCCAGAAATGACCCGTGGTGAAATTAATTTGGTACGTACGTAGCAGAACAAATTGACTATTTAAATGTATTTGAATTTAAGAAACTTGAATGTCGTCTAGTGTTTTGTACAAGGAATGCCAATATTTGTATAGATTTTATTCTATTCTAATAATTGACTTAATTTGTCTAAAGCCTTACAAGAGGCGCTAATATTTACTCAAATGTCGTATATTGGATCGAAATAAAACAAAAGAAACAATTTTATTAGAGATTTAGTCTGTTTCCAGTTTGTATTGTAAAATTCTTTATTAAAACAAACGAGTACATATGTACTCGTATTATTATAGTATTATAGTATGTACTCGTAAGTGTTATGATTTTTTCTGTTTGTTTGCGAGTGCCTTTTATTAAGAACTGTCAAAAGGTCATTGACTCGATCTACGCGAACATTTTTTTTACCAAATTCAATGTTTGAAATTAGAAATATTCAGGAGTATAAATCTATGAAGCCGTTACCCGCCCGCTTCGCTGAGCGTAAATGACAATTTTGTACCTATAGTAGATCTTTGTTTGAAAAATGGTGAAGGTCTATGAATTAAAAAAATTAATAGCCTAAAACCATCTACAAACGATTCCGCGTCTAATGGTCGTAGTCCCATACCGATACCTTCAGTATTTTTCCCGTGATTGAAGGACAAAAAAAAAATTTCATTTATATCTATGCTAATAGTACAGAGGTAAACTTTGATTGTATGTAATGGATAAACTCAAAACTTACTCAACTTCAAAAATTCTTTCACCTATGGACAATTACATTATGAATGAGTAACATGGTCTATATATAATTTTCAAAAAAAATTCTACTCGTGCTAAGCCGGGGTGGAGTACGGTGGATATATATATATATATATATATATATATCAGTGTATATAGATATACACTGTATATACACTGTATATTTAAATACACTGATTGACTGTCTGGAGTATTATTATAATTATTACAATCTAACGATAATATTTATATTACAGGTATATTTATTAATAATTAGTTTTAAGTCTTCATTTTATATAAGGCGACAGGTTTTGAATTGTAGTAAATTCATAAGTGTAATTCTTAACCAACTCGAAAAAAGAGGAGGTTCTGTATTCGTCCGTATGAATTTTTTTATGTATATGTTCACCCATAACTTCCTTAACTGCGGATAGGTTCAATTATTCTTTTCCCGTTGGGTTCAGTAATGCTCCGAGGTGGTCCCATTTCAATTTCACTGATATTAGAGCTTGGACTTCGAAGATACACCAAATAACTTTACACTGATTATTTTTTTGTATGTCATTCCGCTCCAGGATTAGAAAATAAGTTAGTTGTACCTACTCGATCTTTATTTAGGCCAAGGTCACTCAAAAGGAAAAATAAAAAACTTTTGAAGAAATACAAAATAACTATTCTCTGCTAATCAAAACTCAAATACGGGTCGATTAATAAGGATACCTAGTTATTAATTTGTACTTTCAATGCTTTTTTTAAAGTCAGTTTTATTTGTTTTTCTTTGAAATTTACAGCTTTGTCAGCGTTCTTAGCTATCTTTGAAGGAAGTCTCAAATCATTCCCAGGATATTCAATATTGCTGATAGAAAATTCTAGTTTGGTCTGTTTGATCTCTATCGGCAGCCGAACATCTGACGATAACTACCATAAGATACATGTATACATACATATCTTCACCTAACCATAAGATATTATTTAAAAAAAGAGATACCAGTCTTCTTATATCTATATTATCGTTTATGTCCATACTAATATTATAAATGCGAAAATCTGTCTGTCTGTTTAGTCAGCTTTCATGGCTAAACCACTGAACCGATTTTGAGGAAATTTATAATGGACATAGATTAATCACATGGAAAGGACATATGCCACTTTTTAATTCCACGTGGACTAGTCTTGGCTGAAAGCTAGAATAGAATAATAGAATTTCCTTTTTCAATTGTAACTTAAAACTGCATGTTTTAATTTCGTGTACAATGTTATTAAAATCTATAATAGATTATAATAATCTAGAAACTGCTTTTATAGATTAAGGGTGATACCAGATCCGTGGTTACCTTGGGTTGGAAATGCGCCTGAAACTATGTGAGAGTCTAGTGCTCTCTAAACTTAATCCACTGCATTACTGTATATGGCAATTGTATCTATAAGAAGTCGCTTTCGGTGATACAAAGGATTCAGAATGCATGTGCCCGGTACTGTTTCAATATCTCTCCACGTATGCATGTAACACCATACCTTAACCAATCGCATATTTTAAAAATCGATGGGCGAATACAATTGTATCTAGAATGTCAGATGTTCGATGTAATCCAGAAGATGAAGCCCGAATATTTATATCACAAAATAACTTGGTGGTATGTAAGTCATAGGTACATGGCTCGTGAGGGATCCAAATTAATATCAGTTCCTCGTCCCAATTCAGAGCCTTCCGCGGCAGCTTCCGATACCATACCATAACATACCGCCTCCTATACGTAGCCTAAATTCAAAGCCGCTTTTCAAAAAGGAAATGAAACAACATTTACTACTTATACAGCAAAAAACTGGCTAGCCGCATGGTAGGTACTATCCGATTTAATTATTTCATTATAAATTCAAATTCATAAATCTTTATTCAATATATGATGTTAAATATATACGAGACAAAATTAAAATTATTTAATCCACCCTCCCGAGGACATCCATAACCTTTTTCTTAAATGAAAAGAAATTTGAGTGATATAAATCAAGTTGGGGATGACTTCTACTGAGGTCTTCATATTGTCTACACATTCTATCTAAGGGTTGGTGGAAAGAGATGTTGTTGCGATAGAGCGAAACTTTAAAGGTCATTGGGCGACGAGGATTGTAGTTACATGAAATATAAATAGATTTTGTTACATGAAATGGATTTCTTATCTTTGAAATTATCACTCTCTATTTCTTTTGCTGTCCCTAAGATACCATTCTGTGTACCCATAGTATGCACAATGGGAGGCACACAGTGCGTTCCAAGAGTATCTAGTAAATGACCCGACTGAACAGGAATTATTTATTAGCAGGATATATTGAAAATAGTTCTCTCATTCACTCTAGGCAGTGGGCTTTCATACTGTTATATATATGCAAACAATACAAGACTGGTATAAATTTGCAGAGATTGTAATTTCAGTTTTAAGACTAATCAAAATTTGTTTTATGAGTGATAGGACTTTGCGCAGTGTTCGTCCAGTTAGGTTGCTCTAGATCCAACAAAAGTTTCCAACCTCGTCTTATCGGACTATAATTAGCGCTACTTGTCCGCCAGTGAGTCAGTTTTTCGACTATCGGTCGAAGCGATATACCAAGGCGAATACGAAGACCATCTAAGACGACTACTGCGACGACTGGACCTGAATAGAAGAGTGCCGCGATTCGAGAACGTTGTTAGAGAAGCGTATACCTTCAGTGACTACTATGCGAGTATTGAGTATCTACTTCATGGGGCGATTAAACCGTCGCAATTTCAATATTTCAATATAAATATAGTTTCAATATAAATTCACATTAGTATCATTATGCTGTTTTTTCAACGCACAATTCGTAAATAAATACATTTTGGTGCCGGCCTTACACTATTTCAAAATTCCAAAATATTTCAGTAGTGTGTGTGTGTGTGTCAGTCAAGTGTCAAGGGAAAGGGTTTATTACTCGTCGTTAATTTAATTATTCATTTATTAATATTTCTTAAGGCATTGGTAACAAGACCATCAGCCTAATGACGTAACTTCTGGAGTAACACTAAGTTCCCTAACACTCCTCCAGTAAGGTGATAATAGCCTTTACTGAAGTTAAAAAGGACTTCTTGGAAGAGCGCGAGAACTTCAGCTACACATGTTTGTTTAGATCTCCTCCATTCTTTTCACTTACACAGAACTTTAAAACACAATATATTATCACTGTTGTACTTTAAAACTCCTAAAAATGTAACAAATAGAAAATCTAAATAAAATGACAACCTCACTTCTCCCATTCCCGCCAAAAAGTCACAGCGGTTTTAATCATTAAAAAAGTCACAGAACTTGCCTCGCCATATTTGACGTGGCAATTTACGATCAAAGAAGGAAGAAGTATGCAGCAACCTCATATTTTTCAAGGATCATTTTTCCATGTTTCTATAATATAGTCCGGTAACGCCCAAGGGTATGTATCATTTATGATAATAGCTCCATTCCTATATACCGACACCGTTTTTGTGATACCATATGTGTATTTTAGAATTGCAACTGTCATTGTTGTTAATCAACTGGTCCAATATCTACATTTACACCTATAAATAAAATGAAAGTTTCTGTCTGTAATTTCGAAATAAAAGACATGTGGTTACTTGCTCGTAATCAAAACCCCAACGCGCTTTATTAAAATTTTTGCCAGACTGTTTGTTTGTCCGGGCTGATCTCCGAAACGGCCGGACCGATTTCGACAAGACTTTATTGGCAGGTAGAGGACTTTTCAGAAAATAATCTAGACTGCTTTTTATGCCGAAATATCACCAAATTTAATGCGTGTGTAACACGCACACTTTCGTATACAATTGTTAAAATCTTTTATTTTACTTCGCCGTCATCAGGCCAAAATATAATATAATAACAAAAAGTAAGAAACGGTGCCAGAATCACACGATTGAACTTCGCACATTGGATCTGAAGGACACTGTAATAGGCTTCTATATAGAACTTCTATACCTACTTTGCAATAAATAAATGACAATAACAATATTGTCTCTCTCTCAATACAGTCGATTGAGTTAAATTTCTGTCATTCGTACAATAGTGAAATTGAGTGTACATATTGTAGGTATACAATTAGCCAATAACTATAGCCAAGGAAAACCAAGGCTCAGATAGCGTATACAATTGCTGCATACTTGATTTTTCTTTGATTATAAATTACGAAGTCAAAAATGATGAGGCAATTTATTAACATTCAATGATTAAAAACTGATATGTCCAATATTACGACAAATATTTTGACAATATTTCTTCAATCCTGTAATTTTTATGAGGTATCAAATTCTGTTTATATTAGGTCCTTACCTATGAAATTGCCGTTCAGTATACTAAAAGGGTAAGGTATTTTTTTTATATATATTTTTTATTTCTATTAATCAAAGTATCCACCCATGCTATCGATGCATTTCTGCCAGCGCAGTGGTAATTTTTCATATTGTTTTGATGCATCGTCAGCTTCCACTATGGCCTTTAATTCGTCGTTGTTGATTTTATTGTATAACGGCAACTTCATAGGTAAAAAAGACCTATATTTCAGTACCTACTTCTGTGTATTGCCTCAGAATCGCCTTCTGGTACGAAGATGGAGTGCCATACCTGAATAACTCCAGTACAAAACACTGATTGTTACGTCAGCATTGTATCTTTGTTACGTGGTAACAAGAATATCTAATTCAAACTTGCCTGAAGTGTATACAATTGCTTGGCAAACTTGGCTAACGAATGATTCAAATTGAAATTGCTCCATGGGGCCTGACTTAATAAGATCAAATAGATAAAGCATTAGCTGACGAAAATGTCAAAAGCACATATATCTAGGCGAAATTGTGTGAGGTGAATGACGAAATTTGAGTAGACGAAAGAAGTACGTAAAGACCGCGACGCTTATCGCTAAATCCTCTCTGACTACCCCGTAGGGATATAACTTGAAGATATGTGTGTAATGTAGACCAGTAGATGAAACGCCAGCATTTCAGGAAATGATCATTGCTTAAGTACCTACCTGACTCAGAGCAAGGCTTCGTTCAGAAATATTTCTGGAGAAGTATGTGTGATCTCTAGCGTCTGTCTGTAATTATAATTTTTCTGTCAAATTTTGTGATAGATAGCCATTTTATGACTGACTGACTTCGATTCTACCATTTTTAAAAATTTTGTCTGTCTGTCTGTCTGTCTGTATGTCCTTTTATAACTGAAGAACGGCTTGATTGATGTTGACGAAAGTCGGTACGTAGTAAGACCTTGTGATTGCGCTCATGATAGGCTACTTATTTTATAGAAAATCTACCCCTAAAGGGATGAAAAGGGGGATGAAACTTTGTATGGGAAATAGTAAACCGCTGAACCGATTATGATGAAATTTGGTAAGAAGATAGCTCGACATTAGAAAACGGACATAGGCTACTTTTTATAAAAAATCTATCTCTAAAGGGGTGAAAAGGGGGATAAAACTTTGTATGGGAAACGCTAAATCTTGGTAATGATAAAATTTGGTGAGGTGATAAGACTTATTTTATCAAAAATACATAGGCTACTTTTTTTCTCAAAAATCTGTGAAAAGGGGACGGGAGGGAGGGGGAATGAAACTTTGTACGGGAAATGCTAAACCGCTGAACTGACTAAGTTGTAGCATGGATGTAATTTGACACCTGGGAATGGACATAGGATACTTTTTATCAAAAAACTACCCTTAAAGAGGTGAAAAGGGGGATGAAACTTTGTATGGGAAATGCTAAACTTCGGTTATGATAAAATTTGGTGCAATGATAGACTTTTTTCATCAAAAAACATAGACTGCTTTTTTATCAGAAATCTACCCTTAGCGAGGTGAAAAGAGGGATTGCAATTTTGTATGGGAAATGCTAAACCGCTGTTACTGATTATTATGTGGCATGAAAGTAGTTTGACATCTGGGAACGGGCATAGGCTGTTTTTTATCAAAAACCTAAGGGGTTGAAATGGGGATGAAAATTTGAATAAGGAATGCTAAACCGCTGAACTATGATTATATATGATATATAATGAAATTTGGTACAGAGATAGTACGTGCCCGGAGGCAGATGTAGGCTAAACGTAGGCTCTTTTGCAAAAACAATCTTAAAAATATATATACAAGTACTTACATGTACAAATAATCTAACCTAATCCGGGAAAGCCACGAAAAATTTTCCGCGCAAACGAAGTCGCGGGTACATTTGGTAATATATATATAATATCTATACTACTATATAAATTTCTTGCGTCTGTCTGTAATTTCAATTATTTTGTCGAATTTTGTGATAAATAGTCGTTTTGTGACTAATTGACTTCGATTCTACCATTTTTAAAATTTTTGTCTCTGTCTGTATGTCCTTTTATAGCTGAATAAGAGCTTGATTGATATTGACGACAGTCGGTACGTAGCAAGACCATATGATTGCGCTCATGATAGGCTACTTATTTTTTAATGCTAAACCGCTAAACTGATTATGATAGAGCATAAGTATTATAAACATTTTTAGCTTACCAAAACTGCCATAAATAAAAAGTCAGCTAGTGAATTCATGTTGGCCATCTATGTCTCTCATGCTCCTCGTTTAACTTATATATACAATACTACGTCAAAGTATATCTCATTCTCAACAAACTCAATTCATATTCGTACATCTGTGTAAACCTAAATATTCCATAAATATTTTTTTCCTTATACTTCAAAACAACAAAGAAATAGGACAAATAACTCAATACAAATCCATTTAAATCATTTCGGAACACTTATAAGACTCACGTGTGCGTCCGTTTGGCTGTCTGTCCATCACAGTTGATTTCCTCAGAAAGTACATGAAATACATGATACATACATATATACATACATAACTGCACGCTGTACCCGCGATAGTCAGAGGACGGAGCATCAAGCGTCGCAGTCCTTAAATACTTCTTTCGCTTCCTCAAATCTCATCATTCTCGTCACACATTTTCACCTAGATGTGCGAGTGCTTTTGACATTTCCGTCAGCTAACACACTGGCTATTTGATGTTCGTAAGTTATTGATTACGTAAGTACGTTACGTAAGTATTATCGTATTGTATTGATTATAGTATTAGCGTATTGGTTGGGGGTCAACTGAGGAAGCGTGCTCGTCGCGACCCTTGCCAGCCCTTTTCAGGGCTGCAATTCCTCTCCTGTGCACTATGTGGGACAACGGCAATGACAATGATAGGGCGCCCCCCGAAAGCGACGTACACCGGTCTGTCCCCGCTGGTGTGTGCAGAGTGCAGTTCGGCGTTGTGGACCGCCACCCAACACGCTGTACACCTAGCGGCGGGAACTGGAGGGAAAAGTGCGGAATAGCTGCGTGGAATGTGAGACGTGGGATTGAAGAGAAGATGACTGAAGTGATGGATATTATGGAAGAAAGAAGATTGGATGAGTTATGTTTGAGTGAAACCAAGGGAAAGGGCAGTGAACTTGCCGACTTACCCGGAAGGCGCATCGCTTTGTGGTCGGGGGTACCACATGGAGACAGGGGATGCCAAGGGGTGGGCGTTTTACTGTCCTCTAGTATGGTTAATTGTATGACTGAGTATGAATGTGTAAATCCCAGACTGCTCTGGGTACGCCTCAAGATTGGGTTGACAAAAATTTTTATTTTGGCAGTATATGGCCCAGAGTCCTCTGTCGGTTTGGCTGAACTAGAGCAGTTTTGGGAGAATGTTAGAGAAGTTCTAGTGACGGTTGAAGAGAATGAAAGAATTGTTGTGTGTGGAGACATGAATGGATGTGTCGGACCAGCTCGAACAGGATTTGAGTCTGTCCTAGGCAAATATGAAGATAAGAGAATGAATGATACTGGTAGGATTGTGTTAGGACTGTGTATGGAAAAGGATCTTTTTGTAGCTAATACCATATTTAAGCACAAAAGGATCCATCAGTACATGTGGGAAAGAAAGGGTGCGAGAAGTATGACTGATTTATTCCTAGTGGATAACAGACTTAAGAAGCAGGTTATGGACACAAGATAGACAGATAGATAGATAGATAGATAGATAAAATCTCTATTTGCAACACTGCAACAGAATAGAGGTACATTTTATAGACAAAGCACATATGTACATAGTTACTATCACACATAACGTGCGTGATTAAGGGAACATAACAGTTGAACAAAATATAGAAGACAATGATACAGACATAGATTAGGAGCAAAGACAAAACTATGCAACATGTACCTAAGGGCGCTGCAGCGTTGCAAATGGGCCATAGCTCAGAGTATAGCATTACTCCAAGTATGGAGCAAAACTGATATTCTGCTATAACCCAGGGGCTTACGCGAGCAAAAGTGTGGCATAGAATGGCGAGTAAGTGTATGTGTGAGAATGTGTGCGAATATAATAAATATAATATAATGTAATGTAATAATATGATAATATAATATCACTACAATTTTATTTAAAAGAGACGTTAAGTAATAACAAAACGGAAACGCACAAAATTTGATTAAATTCAATTTGTCCAACGATAATAATTACTAGAATGCAAAGTCACTTATCTACGTTCATTACTATTGTAATATATATATAATTAAATTAAAGTATAAAATTAAATTAAAATAAATGATGAGAAAATAATTGACTTTATTTAACATTTTACAACAATTGAAATAAAGAATATCACAGTTAATAAATTAAATTAGGATATGAAAGTCGCTGCTGCTATGGAACTAACAGATACTCCATTTTTTTGTTGCTCAAGGAGAAAAGCTTTAAAATTCTTTCTGAAAGTAAAGCTGGAATTAAAGAGCCTAAGGGGTGGAGGGATGTTGTTCCAGCAGCGCGTAGCTTGGTAGCGAAAACTGCCCTTAAATGCAACTGTTTTATGAGGATGCACTGATAAAAGAAATCGTGAGGGTCTTTTTACGTATCGGTTATGGAATCGAGAAAAACTAAACTTTGCGTATAAGTATTCCGGTTTTCATCACATCAAACACCAAACCCGCAAGATGTTGGTGTCTTCGGTACGCCATATTTAAAGTGGAAGCATTATTCAGATATGGTGTTATGTGAGTGCGAGGAGGTATTTTGTAGCAAAAACGACAACATGCGTTTTGCACTCGTTGAATAAGACGTTGTGTTTTAGCATATAGGCGAGGACCATATACAAGGTCACCATAATTAAGCACGGATAATACTAATGACTCACATAAAGTAGTCCGCACCTCTTCAGTGAGCAGATTTCGAATGTTGTATAGAATTTTTAGGCGGTAGAAACAATTCCGAACCAACTGTAGTATGTGAGTTTCAAAACGCAATTCACTGTCAAAAACAATGCCAAGGTTCTTGGCTTCATCCACTTGATCGATATTGTGACCTGAAATTGTGATAACAGGATTTGAATCCAAAATACGTGTGATTAATATTTTTGATCCCAGAACCATGTATTTCGATTTCAAGGGATTCAACACTAAGGCATTGTTTAATGACCAACGTGAAATGCGTTCTAAATCGGCGTTGATTTTTGTCACAGCGTCGCTGATCCCATTATGAGGCACAGAAATGTAAATTTGCACGTCGTCAGCATAAAAATGATTATTGCAGTGCAGAATTTTGTGAGATCTGCAGCATATATGACAAATAGTAGGGGACCCAGAAGGCTTCCCTGCGGCACGCCACGATTGGCAGTTTCATAGTCCGACATAAGAATAGAACCGTCTTCTTTCTCAAGTTTAACTGATTGCTCTCGATCTCTCAGATAGCTGTCAAACCAGGCAATACTTTGACGACTTATACCATAGTAAGAGAGCTTTGAAAGAAGAAGTGAAGTATTTAGACTATCAAAAGCACGTGAGAATTCGAGTAGCGCTAGTATTGTAGGTTTACCAGAGTCCTGTTCTGTCAAAATATTATCCGCAACATCCAAGAGTGCAGTGACAGTGGCTCTGCCCTTACGGAATCCGGACTGATTATTAGGTAAAATGCCTCGATCCTCTACATATTTACTCAGTTGGGTATGAACTACTTTTTCAAGTACTTTGCTTAGAAAAGGCAGAATACTTATTGGCCTCAACTCTTTAAAATTTGTGGGATTATTTACTTTGGGTAAAGGTGTCACCACTGCAGCTTTCCACAGCGCGGGCACAATGCCCGTACATATCGACTTATTTATTATGGCAGTTATAATTGCAAGAGTATGAGGCAGAGTTAGAAGTATCATGTCTCGAGTAATACCATCCACACCACAAGCATTTGACGTAATAGCCAACAAGCATTTAGACACTTCAGTTTCGTCAACAGATTTTAGAATAAATTCCCCATCCAGTATACGATGATGTTCAAAAAACGATAATTGAGATATAGGCACTGTAGTTGGACCCGGTACGTTAAGAAAATGCTTATTAATGCTATTAGTGTCATTAAACTGCGCTGGCAGAGAATCCTTCTTTTTGTCGTTGAGTAGAATTTTTTCTTTCAAGTTTTTCCAAAACACCTTCGGATCATCATGTTTCGTATTAATGAGATAATTATAGTATGCACGTTTCTCATAATATATACTATTACGCACTAATTTTTTAAAGTCTTTATAATATTTCTTATGACTATCTAACTTGGTACGCCGATACCTATCCAATGCGGAATTACGAAGCTCTATCAAAAATTTAATGTTGTCAGTAATCCAGGGCAGGGGCGGATTGCTCTTTGTCTTAAAAGTTTTTGTAGGCGCATGTCGATCAAAAAGGGACAAAATCAACTTGTTGAATTCGCCGACCATACAGTCAACGGTGGAAAGACTAAGTATTGATTCCCAATTTAATTTGCCTAAATCATCTGTAAATCTACTAAGGTTTATATCCCTAATGTTTCTATGGGTGATCCATCTCCTAGGTGGTTTGACTTTCTTTATATTTAGTGTGACGTTCACCATAGCATGGCCGAGTGAACCCGTTATATTGGTGACAGATATGTCTCGAACACGGGCGTTGGTACAGATAACATCAATAAGTGTTTCATTGTAAGTAGAAAAATGAGTAGGCTGATTTACTACTTGCTCAAGGCTAGTATATTGCAAAAATTGATTCATTTTAGTGCACTTAATTTTATGTGAGTCTAAGAGATTGATATTAAAATCACCCATTAAAATCAAGTAGTTATAGTTTGAGAAATAGGAAACAGACTGAGTAAGCGCATCAAGGAATAAATCTATATTTATCCATTCAGGTCGATAAGCCGTGCCAACGATTATACGTAACCCGTCAACATTAAAAGATATCCACATTTGTTCTATGTCAGCTTGAGGGTGCTTAACGGTACGTGCGCGTACACAGTTTTTTACATAGAAGGCTACACCGACACCTCGACCGCTACGCATGTGCAGCGGCCGAGGCGCGGACCGCAGCTTGTACCCGGGAACGGCGGGAGCACGTGCCTCCTGGCCGCTTCGCAGCCAGCTCTCATTGATGGCTACGACATCCGCGTCGAATCGGTTCATCGCGATCAGAAAGTCGTCGTGCCCAGTGCACAGTGAACCCGCGTTATAAAGTGCTAACTGCAGAAATTTCGTTGCGTTATCCATCAAAAACAATTAAATAACATCCACAATCTAACAAACATAAACTCATCCAATAATGCGGTTCCATAAGTAGTTCTGCAAGTAATAACATTTCAACTATAAATCTAAGTAAGTGTGTAGTGTGTATGTGTATGATGTGTTTTATTATACCCGTCTTAAAAAGCAACGCCACAGCACTCCCAGGCTCGTGAAAATAATAATACATGACATAGAATACACTGAAATATTGCACTAATAATAGGAACATTGAGACACGGATATATTGATAAAAAACGGAACAATAGCAAAGTATGCAATAACAGCATATAAAAGATCTTTTATATATTATGTAACGTGATTCTAGTATATAGTACAACATAACAATTAACATCGCATAGAAATAAACAAATTCGCATATACATATAAGCAACATAAAAGCAAAAGGAACATTAAAAGATATCGTGATTAAACAGAGCCTTGCCCAAAAACCTGAAGATCAGCCTCAGTACGTACACGGACTCGAGGTGCATCTTTACCCTGGTGATGGCGCGCGTACACACGACCCTCTCTGGTCCACACGTACCGCCAGCCCGATCTACCGGCAGCGTCACGTGCTTTTTGAAATAGCAGTCGGTTCGTACATGCCCTTTTTCGAGTGGCAATGGTAAAAACATTATTTTTTACTTTTTAGTTCGGTTTTTAAATTTTAGCTCAAGGTTTGCATTCTTTTTTCATTCAGGTTTAACGCGTTTACCCAACAAAGAATATATTCTACATTTTGATTATGTAATAGACATTATTCAGTGAAATTGACATTTCGGAATTACCCGACAAGGAGTCTGCGGTGGTCAACCTTTTAGTTTACTTTAGATACAAATATTATAATAAAAGGGATTGACAATGAAAGTAAAAATTGTAAATAATAATAAAGTTTTATTTTGAAATGAGATCAGTTTTAATTTTCAGGGCAACAGTAAGTGCCTAATTGCTCTTAAACACCAAATAAAAAGTTCGAAAATACAAAAGTTTTACAGAAAAGATATCAAGATACAAACAGAAACATTATACAATAAAGTTCAAACTTATAAAACATCAGATCCTTACGTACAACAAAAACAAAAAATAATGAACATAAAAAAGCTCAGCTCTTTAGCATTCAAAATAATAATCAAGAGACAAATATGAAAAAATAATTTATTGATAACTTAACACTTAGCTTGTTAATACTTATCACGAATATTACAGACCAGAATTGTTTTAAAGAAACTATCCAAATATAGCACTAATGGTCAGGCAAACATCACGCAATCCTAACGTCTAAATAAATTTGCGACCTGTCATCATCGACCCTTACACAGGGCTATGGCCACATCATAATGACCGCTCAGCCCGCAATAAGGGGTCC
The DNA here is from genome assembly GCA_907165235.1 of Zeuzera pyrina. Lineage (NCBI taxonomy): Eukaryota > Metazoa > Arthropoda > Insecta > Lepidoptera > Cossidae > Zeuzera > Zeuzera pyrina. The sequence continues at coordinate 7,346,230 of OU015647.1, read as the reverse complement.
CTCATACCATACTCAGACAGGAGACTCCATACTTTTTTTTACACTTCTCTATCAAATCCTTTTTGACCTATGACCAGAAATCAAATTTTCTTGCTCTCGTCGATCGTGCGAAGCGAGAAAATCTGATGCTTACCGTTCCTAAAATCTCGTACCTCCCACAAATATCTTTCAGAAATGTCTTCAATGCGATCGGTTAATAATTTCGTGTTGACTTTACTTGCTAATCTGACCAAGCTAATGCGTCTATAGCACGCGCAGTACACACACAGAGAACCTGGTCCATACAATATAGTGTAAGATCAATTTCAATCAAGCAGACCTTTTAAAATGCAGTGCAGTACAAGTGGTATCTGAAAATAAAAATATAATTTAAAATAAATCCATCTCTTGGAATAAAAACTTAATATGAATGGGTTGAGAACCACTGTTGATTACTATATGAAAAGTCAACCTCGGGTAATACCGAATGTTTCATTTTTTCGGAATTCCCCCTTCGGTTAATTCCAAAAAAAGAAAAAAACTTAAGCTATAGTGTTCTGAACATACTCACTAAACGAGGCCGGCGCTAAACCGCCAGCCTCGTCTCGTTTTGGGTGGGAGGGCAGAACTCCCACCCTAAGTGCTTGAGAGGCGCGCGGGAACACCGCGCGCGCCATCTCGAGACTATCTAAGGGGTGGCACTCCCCCAAATGCCACCCCAAGCCTCAGTGGGCTCTCCGCCGCTACAATCGGCGGCGGAGATAATGCACGCCAGAGCGTTGGTCACCTGGGGGGCCACTAGTCCGTGGCCATCCCCTCTACTCCCAGCCTGGCAGGAGCCACACGGGCGGCGGCAGAAGCCACCCTTTCGCCCTTTTTGGGCTTGGCCCCCGCACAGGTTTTCCCTACCGTTAAATGACCGGCAGGCAGACCGCTCGCGGCGCACAACGTACAGTTGGGCGCCGCATTGCACCCGCCGGCCTTGTGACCCTCTTGGCCGCAGCGGTAGCACTGTCCGCTGCGGTGACGGTGGAACCCTGGGAGATTGCTTGTTTAGCATAATAATCTGCCGATTCATTACCTGGAATTCCGCAGTGACTAGAAATCCAAGCGAGGAATATTATTAAATTATTTTCTAAGCAATGAAAAAGTTTTCCTCTGATTTTGACGATATTTGGTAATCTTGATTTGGAGCGGAATGGGATGGTAATAATAAATTGGAGACAGCTGATTGAATCCAAAAATATACAGAATTATTGAGGTTATGAGCTTTGGCGTATTTAATAGCCTCTAAAATAGCTTGAGTTTCTCCGGTAAAAACGGATGACTGAGAAGGAAATTTAAGGACAATTAATTCTAAAGAAGAAGAAGAATCGGAAGAATCTGTGAACATCGATGTCTAGCCAGGTCAGTTACTAGACATTATTCGTAGAAAAAAAAGTGGAAGCATTGGGAGTTTTTTATTAATTCCAAAGTTTATGTGTACAAGAGGGTTGAAAATAAGAGCTTGATAAGGAATTGAGAAAAGTGGGTTATGTGAAAATTGAAATATTTGGACAGAAAGACTTGAAGAATGTAAGGCTCTAGCTTTATTAGACATGGCAAATCATTGCTTGATTGTCGAGTTATTAAGTGAATTTCCGAAGACAATACTTTTTGCATGCAATGGGTGAGAGCAATAGTGTAAAATTTTATAGTAAAACCTATCAGAAAGGTATTGACTGCGTAATGAGAGAGGAGGGTCGACATATTCCATCTGGCGAACATTTATCGGAGAGGATTTCATGGCACCTATAATTGTACGAAGGGATTGGTATTGAACTTGATTTAATTTTTGTAAAAATGATTTTTTATTACATAGGAAAATTAAGAAAAGGCCATAGTCCATGTGGCTGCGAATAATGGCATTATATATTAATTGCCCCACCAAGTGCACGAAAGAGTTCTTAAAATGTTAATGTTTTTTTCACATTTTTGAATGATGTAGTTTAAATGAGCAGTTTGAGATAATTTTGAGTTTAAATTTACACCTAGAAATTTAACAGAATATGTTTGAGGATAAGAATCATTTCCTATAGGAAGAATAAGATCGGAAATAATTCGTTTTTTTAGTAAATACGACAGTTTCGCATACGGCCTATGAAAGACCGTGATCAGATAACCAGGTTCCGAGATAGAAAAGAGCGGAATTTAGTCGAAAAGATATATATGATATAGTTGGGGAAGAGAAATATAGGTCAAAGTCATCTGCATATTAGAGGATATTGTAGAAAGAGTTAACAGAGTTTTCTAAGTCATAAGTATAGATATTATTAGGAGGGGACTGAGGCTGAGATTTATAGAGCGTACCTTGCCTTTACTCAAGCTTAACTTTGCAATAAAGTTGTACTTAGACGAAAATCGAATTTATAGTCTGGTAAGTACGACTTCACCATAAGCTTAAGCTTAGCAAAGGCTAAGTCGTCAATCGATATTGAAACTTAAGTATTGACCGACTAAAAAGATAGTAGAAAAGAGTAAGGTTACAAATAGTACTCTGTGTTCTGCGTTTGACAACAGCGCGTTCCGTTTTAGGCTATGGTTTTATGTAATAATTGTAGAAAATCGTTTCTCAGTACGAGACAATTTGAATTTCTTATTTCTGTCTAATAATTAATAGGTGATTGGTGCATAGTCTATGCTTTAAAATAGGACAATCACTTCATTAACTCCAATGAAAGTAAAAGCAGTTACTTCATATAATGGAACGTCTATAGATCGGATCATAGACAAAGTTTCACATAAGCTAAGCTTTTGCTGAGCATTTACTTAGCTCGATTACGACTATAAATTCGACAGGTAAGTATAAGCTTAGCATGAACTCAGCAAAGTGCGTGTAAAGGAAAGTCCAAGGTAAGTGTAAGTACGATCTATAAATCTCAGCCTGAGTACTGAATCTAGAGGGAGACCTTTCGAAACATGTCTAGTGGGAAGAAGGTAGTTGTGATATCTAATCAAAATTTACCTGTTAGAAAGAAAGTTATAAAGCGAACCATTTTCATAAGGATACTTATCTGAAGTAGTTTGTATTTGAAGACCGGAAAAAGTACATTATCAAATGCTGAGGAAATGTTTAGGAAAATACCTGTTAAATAAGATTTATTGTGGAAACCAAACGTATATCTGTCGTTAGGATAGAGAGACTATCTAAAGTACTCCAATGTAGTGACTTGTAAGTCGTGAAATCGTGACAGATGTAGAGTTGGCCGTTTTATAGAAAACGTTGATGAAAAATGATGCCACTAAGCGATGCCGGTATCCGTTGCCGAATTATTGAAATAACGTTGCCTGCATCAACGAGTAATGGTGGTAATGACATCATAAAATATACCCAACTTTGGCACAGATATACCAAACAAAATGTAATATTGTAGTAACTTCAGTATCTTGTGAACGGATTTTCTCCAAAGCTGGGTATATTTTAAACGAGCGAAGGACTCGTCTGACGAGTTCTAAATTAGAACAACAATTCTTTTTTATTTGTAATGTTGTTTAAAAAAAAATCATAAATACCTTGGCACCGAATACGGCCGAGACTCTTTTTGCTCTCAGATCAAAGCATCCCTCTTCCTCTGTGGCTTGTTGTCTGCCAGATCCCCCACATCCAAATGATGTGTCGACTCTACTACGCTACGGAGCTACGGAGGTAGATGTGCTTGCCGCAATAAATTCTTTTAAAAGCGGTTCCGCGGGAGGTCTCGATGGCTTAACGCCACAACATTATAAAGATCTGATTACAGGCTCTGTCGGTGATACCGGTAAGACACTCTTATCTAGTTTAACAGCACTAATAAATGTTATGCTGGCTGGTAAGGTGCCCCCGGAGATAACCGACATCCTGTATGGTGCCAATTTATGTGCCCTGAAAAAAAAAGACGGTGGCGTTAGGCCAATTGCCGTAGGTGCAACTATACGGCGCATTGCCTCCAAAATTTGTTGCCGTCACATTCTCTCTACCGTATCAAACTATTTTTGTCCTACACAAGTAGGTTTTGGCTCAAAGAGAGGATGTGAAGCGGCAGTGCATGCGGCGCGTGCTTTCTTGACACACGATGGAGGTGAGGTACTCCTCAAAGTAGACATAAAAAATGCATTTAATTCTGTTGATAGATCCACCTTGTTGACACAGATAAAACAGCATGTTCCGGACATATATCCCTACCTCTGGCAATCTTACAGCAGTCCTTTAAAATTAATATGTAAAGATAATTTATTACATTCCGAAGTTGGCTGTCAACAAGGTGATCCTCTCGGACCAGCTATTTTTAGTCTGGCTATCCATCCTGCGGTTTGTAATTTAAATTCCAAATTTAATATTTGGTACCTTGACGACGGAACAATAGGAGGTAAAGCAATTACTGTTTTAGAAGACCTTAAAACCCTCATTCAAAGGTTTAAAGATATTGGCTTAGAATTACATTTTTCTAAATGTGAACTCTTTGTTTCCGATTCTGTTCCAACTATTACAAAAAATGAAATAATTAATAAATTTAACAATCTAGCACCAGGTATTAAAGTCTTGTCAAAAGAATCGCTGTACCTCCTAGGTGCTCCCGTTTTAGATGACTCCATACCCTGCTTTATCAATGATCAAATACAAAAATTTAGCCAGTCTTCAGACAAACTTTTCAAAATTAATTCCCACATGGCTCTCCTCATTGTCCGCTTTTGCCTTTTCGTTCCAAAACTTACATATGCTCTTCGCTGTTCTCAGCTTTTTAAATTTCAAACGCTTTTAAAATCTGTAGACAATATTCTAAAAAATACATTATCTAAAATATTAAATTGCTCCTTTGTTGATGACAGGGTCTGGAATCAAGCCTCGCTTCCCATCTGTTATGGAGGCCTGGGCATACGCAAAATCTCGAGTGTGTCACTGCCAGCTTTTCTTTTGTCAGCCTACAGCACGGAAAACCTTTTCCTATCTGTTATTCGCCCTTCCTTAGGATCGGTTGAGGTGCCGTGCTTGACTGATGCTCGAAATGCTTGGTTAAGTGTTTGTCCGAGTACTAACCTGCCTACCTCGACCTTTTCTCAGAAACACTGGGATGAGCCTCTATGCAAAAATGTTCATTTACAACTTTTAGATTCTTGTAGTACCGAAAAAGATCGGTCTCGCCTCCTAGCTGTTTCTGAGAAGGAGTCAGGACACTGGTTGAAGGTAATACCTTCAAAAAACTTAGGAACCTTAATCGACAATACCACGCTTTCTCTCATAGTATCCCTTCGTCTGGGGGCCAGGACTAACCTTCTTCACCGTTGCCGCTGTGGTGATCTCGTCGATGTACTAGGTCACCACGGTTTATCCTGTTTCCGTAGTGCGGGCCGCATGTCACGACATGCTGCCTTGAATGACGTCATTCGGCGGGCTCTTGTCGCCGCTGGCGTTCCTGCAGTCTTAGAGCCTGTAGGTATTGTGCGCAGCGACGGCAGGAGACCGGATGGTTTGACGCTCATTCCTTGGAAACTTGGAAGATCGCTGGTGTGGGATGCCACTTGTGTCGATACACTTGCTGTTTCCCATGTGCCGGCGACTTCCAAGTCAGCAGGTGCCGCGGCCAGCACTGCCGAGAAGTTGAAGCGGCGTAAGTATGCGACTCTCTCTGAGTTTCATATTTACGCCCTTTGCAGTCGAAACTTTGGGTCCCTGGGGCCCCGAAGCCCATCGACTGGTTTCTGATATTTGTAAGAGACTGGTCGAGGCTTCGGGAGACCGCCGGGCTGGCAGCTTCTTCCGCCAACGAATCAGTTTGGCTATTCAAAGAGGCAATGCTGCCAGTCTACTAGGTACCTTGAGCAATGACAGCTTTCTAAGCGGCAACTTTGAGGAAGTTTATTATTTAAGATAATGTGTAGTTTTAAGTTTGTAAATATTAACATATGTATGTACTTTTTATTAATAAAGTTTCATAATTCATGTAATACCTTGGTACTTATTTTAATTTTTTTAATAACATCCATGCTTTATCATAACAATATATAATTATGTAGGTCGTACTTGTCAAAAGTTTACAACGTCGTTCTTTAACAAACGGTGTTGTAGCACCGACCTGAACACCGGCATCGTTGCTAATATCAACGGTGCCGGCAACGGATGGCATTATTTTGCGTAAAAACGATGCGCATCGTTGACAAGAAAGAGTGAAAACGCCCATACCTAGACAGATGACACTTAATCAAAGATTATAGACAAATGTCTCTCTAATTCGTGAATGAAGGTAGCTACCACAGATAATATATTAAAAAATAGCTCTTTTTCGTACTAGTTTTTTTGTGTGAAATTGCGACAGACTATCTATCCCATCCAAGCCTGCGACAGTTTTAGTTACATACGAGTTGTATAGGCGCTGTAATTGCTTCTGCCGTCTTAAGTATCCGCCTTAAAACTCAGTTGCTTGTCAGTGTGCTGTCAGTCTGACTCATACTAAGACTGGCTACTTTTCTCGTTCGATTTGAGTTTTGGTTTACCTTGTGTTTTCTTCGATTTCATGCTCGAGTTGAGAATCGTGAAACGCCTATTCTCCTCTGTTGTTTGATGTAAATAATCCCCTAAACCGCTGCGTTGGTGGTTTTTCGTAATCACTAGGATATATCTACATAAAGATATGTAAAAAGTATTGGTACCTATTGGTACATACCACAGACTTTTAAATGGAAGCAGACTATACCCATCGATACAAAATGCATGGCAAAGGAGATGTTAAATATTCGGTTTGCCCTTTGTACGCTATTTAGAAAATCGAGGAAAAATCCGAAGATTGTTAGAAAAATAGTGAAATTGCAATTTTTATTACATATTTTTAGTACAAGAGCAATATTTTATTATTTAACAGGGCTATACGGACAACAAGTACGCCATAAAGAGTTCTTCCAAAACTAAATGCAAAGTATTCAATTTACTATCAAACTCATGTGATATGTAGGTATATTATTAACAAAGTAATGACTAAAAATCTCATCCAATAACTTATTCTTTACTAAACAAAAATACCTACTTACAAAGAGCTTTCAGCGCAACTATTTTTATTTTGTTGAAAACATGTTGTGTAGTTGAAAATGTCTTCGAGTTGTGATGTATGAATATACTTTGAACGTCGCGCACGTCATGGGTCAAATCCAATGACAAAACCAATGACTAAGGAAACTAAAGGACATGGCATGTTGATCTACTATATATGATATATACTATAGCAACATTTAGTTATATATATTTTAACGCATAATATTCAAACGTAGCGTTTTCTCTTTTTGACTTACGGCCTCTTGTGTGTGTAAGAGAAAACAACAGTACTTTTCTCAAAGAGTAATTTTTTTATGTGATATCATTGTAATGTCAGAACGTGCCGGTCTGCCATTTATTGCGACACGCTGACAAGTACACGAAGTGTCAAAACATATCAATGGATTTAATATTTTTTAATGTTTCTGTGATTTTGTGCTGGATATTGGAATTGTTTTGTTAAAGGAGAAGTTAGCATAAGGCCACGATAATTTCCAAGTGTAGTGTGTTAGAATGTGGCTCGAGGAAAAGCAATAATCAACGAAATCTATAACTGCACTGGTACGTAACAGAAATTCATTAATTTAGTCAGATGTCGTATATATTTCCATCGTAATTACTGTGTTTCTTAGTTTACTGTATTATAGTCATGTTTATTTTTAGTTATTAGCAGTTTTTATTCATATAATATAGTAAATTACTTCATATCATTTTTGTTTTTATTGCAGTTAGGGCTGTTCATGTACCTATATTAAAAATATCGATAAGTACAGGTATCATGTTTATATGTCGTAATTATCTCGTTTCAGTTTAACATCATGTATTATTAGAGAAAAAGAGTGGCTTGACATAATTGGAAAAGAAAATTGAACCCATATGAAGTAATCATGATATATAATATGTTATTTGCATTTCGAAGAAACTTCTTTCGATAGAACATTAAGAAAATAATTTTATGATGAAGCATTGCCCTCGCAAAGGTTATTGGGAATCAGAGAAAATATTTAGAGTGGTAATTAATTACTTTTTAATTTCGTGACCAAGTAAATCCTCTATTGTGAAAAAGTAACAGGAAAATATTAATTGTTTACAGATTGTAGCTGAATTTTTATTTGATGTTTCCGGGAGAGAAAAAATCTCATAGTTCTAAATATCTGCTTCTGAATGATGTGAATCAAAACCACGGCGAGTTATTTTTGCGACCAATAAGAACTTGTAGTGATTTTACTAATAATCCAGATGCAGTACAATTTAAAGAATCTTTTAAAAAACTTGAACTTGAAAAACTTTAAAAAAAGGTGTCGGAAACTATTTCATTATTTTCTTGACGTACAAAAAAACGACAGCGACATGATGAGTACGATGACTGCTTAAATTTAAATCTCAGTATTCAAAAGTTTCATTCAGAGTTTATTTAATAAAAATTATGCTATTTAGTTATCTATATTTATTTATATTGTGAATATGTTATTAAAATTTTTATGTACTTAATATAAATATTATTTTACAAACAATAATGTTAACAAACAGTTCTATTTTTCAAACCCAGTAAAAATATGTTACTATAGGTACATTAGATATAGTGGCCTCCCCAGGTGACCAACGCCTCTTGCGTGCACTACTTCCGCCGCCGACTGTAGCGGCGGAGAGCCCATCTGAGGCTTGGGGTGGCATTCAGAGGGAGTGCCACGCCTCGGATAGCCTCGCGATGGCGCGCGCGGTGTTCCCGCGCGCCTCTCACGCACTGAGGGTGGGAGTTCTGCCCTCCCACTCGTAAACAAGACGAGGCTGGCGGTTTAACGCCGGCCGTTGCCCGCCGGGGTCGCGGAAGATTACGAAACTGTACCCGTAGCCCCGGTACAAAGGCTCTCGAGGAACACCGTCAGGTTTTAGTGGGTAGCCCGGCATTCCACCTCACAGCCGTGGAGTCCCACATACCCCCCTGCCATCCCCCATGGCAGGACGGGATGCATAAAGCATTTCCTGACGCAAAAAAAAAAAGAAAAGAGGTACATTAGATATGACTAGTCAGACATTGGTCACCCTTGTAGTGCCTAGCAATTTACTATCTTAACTTTTAAAATATTTATTCAAAAGGCCGGTATATTGTGGATTTTATACGCTAAATAATATTATAAACTATAATATTACTTATTTCTTTACAACGAAAAGAAATGAAATTTGTTTGTTTATACGGGGTAACCTCTGGAAGTACTTAACTGAATTTGAGAATTCTTCGAATAATAGAAGTCCACAGTGTTCTATTCCTAATTGAAATATTATTCCCAATTACTGTGTGATAAGACCACTAATTTTTAGTAAAATTTATTATTCTAGTATTTAGTTTATCAAAAGTGCTACAGTACGCCATGGCTATAGATTTGGTTGGTCCGTATGTATGTTTCTCATAGCATTTATTTTAATTTCACCCTCACCTCTAGAATAAGTAACGTTATGCATGTAAAGAAAAGAAAAGCATTAAAAGAACTGTGCTATTCTTTAACTACTTTGACCTATGTTCATTGATCTTCAACATTTATGAAAGCGCTTCATAAAAATATGGGTTTCTTTTAAAAAGCAATTTTATATCTGTAATAATCATGAACGTACTATTAAGTATTACAAATAGAAGTACCTAAGTAATTTGTTTGTACGTAGGGTTCATTTAAATGGAACAAAAATGATCGAAGGACAGAAAGGGGGTATCCTTGAAGGCGCCTGTTGCTCGTTGCTAATAACGCCTTAAAATCGCCTTAAGCGCAGATTCTAATTATACGCCGATAGCATCGAACTACGCTGACTGCTGTTATCGGTTTGAACAATATTTCAGTACTTTTGTACAAATCTATGACACAAAAAAAACCCTCCCTTTTTCTGAAGATATCATACAAAATGATTTTTATTTCAATACTGGTGCGGAAACAATACTTATTTCAACAACTGACAACGACACCTACATAGTAGATATTTGGGACATCACTAGTCGTCAGCCATTTTTTGCGACATTTGAAGTTTAGGTGGCACGATTATTTTGTACTTGTTTCATGTCCTTTAGTTTCCTTAGTCATTGGACAAAACGCTGTCAAAAACTATGGAGCACAGATTAAGTATTTATAGCAAGCTAAAGATGTGACAGTCGCTTCACCATAATTGTTATGTATTTCGTTTTGGCGCTACTATCGCCTACTTAAATGTTCAAGTTATTTTTTTATCACTATTTATATTAACGAAGCTTGATAAAATACAACACCATCTTTGATGTGTTGACTAAAAATCTCTACTTCTTCTTCTTCTTCTTTTCAGCCATAGGACGTCCACTGCTGGACATAGGCCTCCCCTAAAGATCTCCAATAAGACCGGTTGGTAGAGGCTTGCATCCAGCGCGATCCTGCGGTCTTAATAAGGTCATCCGTCCACCTTGTGGGTGGACGTCCTACGCTGCGCTTGCCGGTACGTGGTCTCCACTCGAGAACTTTTCGACCCCATCGGTCATCAGTCCTCCGCGCTATGTGCCCTGCCCATTGCCATTTCAACCTGCCAATCCGCTGGGCTATGTCGGTAACCTTGGTTTTTCTACGGATCTCCTCATTTCTGATTCGATCTCGCAGAGAAACTCCGAGCATAGCCCTCTCCATGGCTCGTTCGGCTACTTGAAGCTTACTAATAAGGCCCATAGTGAGAGACCACGTTTCTGTGCCATAAGTCATCACTGGCAACACACACTGGTCGAAAACTTTCGACTTGAGGCACTGAGGTATGTCGGACGAGAAGACGGTACGCAATTTTCCGAACGCTGCCCAGCCGAGTTGGATTCGGCGATTGGCCTCTTTCTTGAAGTCGGACCTACCTGACTGGACTATTTGTCCTAGATAGACGTACGAGTCAACGACTTCAAGAACCGAGTTCCCAACTGAAATAGGGGTGGGTACAACATGGGAATTACACATGACCTTTGTCTTGTCCATGTTCATTTTAAGACCTACCTGTTGAGAGACTCGATTTAGGCCTTCGAGCATCGTACTGAGTTCCTCCATCGACTTTGCCATGACCACGATATCGTCGGCAAACCGAAGGTGAGTGAGGTATTCGCCATTGATGTTGATGCCGAATCCTTTCCATTCCAGGAGCTTAAAGGCGTTCTCCAGAGTAGCAGTAAACAGTTTTGGAGATATTACATCTCCCTGTCTTATGCCTCTCTTCAAAGGGATCGCCTTGGAGCTCCCTTCCTGTACTCGGACCGACATAGTGGCGTTATTATACAAACACTTCAATACTTCGATATACCGATAGTCAATACGGCATCGTTGAAGAGACTCAAGCACAGCCCATGTCTCGACCGAATCAAAGGCTTTCTCATAGTCCACAAACGCTAAGCAAAGTGGCAGGTTATACTCCTCGGTCTTCTGTATAACCTGCCGCAGTGTATGTATGTCGTCCATGGTGCTAAAGCCTTTTCGGAAACCGGCTTGTTCGAAAGGCTGGAAGTCATCAAGCCTGCGTTCGAGACGATTCGTAATGACTCTTGAAAACAACTTGTAAACATGGCTCAGAAGCGAGATGGGTCTGTAATTCTTCAATAAGGTGTTGTCACCTTTTTTAAAGAATAGCACCACCACGCTTCTGTTCCATGCTTCCGGCGTTATGCCCTCGAGGACGACGGTGTTGAAAAGCTTCTGAAGGACTTTAAGTACCGGTTTACCACCCGCTTTCAGAAGCTCTGAAGTGATTCTGTCCTCACCCGGCGCCTTGTTGTTCTTAAGTTTGTTCAGGGCCATTCTAATCTCGTACAGGCTGATGTCCGGGATGTCTTCGGCGAAGTGTCGGGTCAGCTTGGCTCTTGGGTCTTTAGCCGCGCTGTTTACAGGCTTTGCTACCGAGGCGTATAGCTGTCCGTAGAACCTTTCGATCTCCTCCAATACCTCTGCCTTGGTCGACGTTTTACTGCCATCTTCTCTCTTCAGCTTTGTCAACCGGCTTTGCCCAATAGACAAATGCCTCGCGAACACTTTGGAGCCTTTGTTCCGCTCTATCGTCTCTTCAATATGTTTAGTATTAAAGAGACGAATGTCGCACCGCACTGATTTAGAAATTTGTCTATTGAGCCGCCTGTATGACTTCGCATCTTCGGAAGACTGCAGTCTTAGCGAGCGTCGTTCGGCCATGAGATTTAGAGTATGATCGGAAAATTTCTGAGGTCTATCTGAACGGCGGGGTCTAAAGAACTTAGAACCCACCGTTTGGACAGCTTCTACGAGCCCGTTATTGATCTCGTCCACCGACGCAAAGATCTCGAGCTCGAGCTTTGAGAGCTCGAGCTGAAAGTTCTCGGGGTTTTGTATATGAGCATGAGTAGGTCGGAGCGTAGACTTCATCAGACGGAACCTTTCGAGTTTAACGTTAATATTCAGTTTGCCTCGCACGATTCTGTGATCGCTACCGGTTTTTATCCTGTGGATCACGGAGACATCGTTGAATATTCGTTTTTCGCTAGTCATGATGAAGTCTATCTCATTTCTCGTAGAACCGTCGGGGCTCATCGAGGTCCATTTCCTGTGAGGTGGCTGGAAGAAAGAGTTTATTATGAAGAGTCCCTCTTTCTCCAGAAAGTCTGCCAGCCTCTGGCCACTTTGGTTCCGTTGCCCATATCCAAATTGCCCCACTTTCAACTCATCATCGGTTTTCTTGCCCAACTTTGCGTTGAAATCTCCTATAACAACCGTGAAGCGGGTCTTAGACGTATGTATGGCCCGACTTACGTCCTCATACATAGCCTCCACTTCATCATCTGGGTGTGACGAGGTCGGTGCGTATACCTGAATGACCTTCAACGAATATCGTTTAGATATTCTGAGTATTAGGTATACAACCCTGCTCGACACACTTTCGATGGTAATGATATTGTTAACGTGAGACTTGTGAACGAGAAAGCCGACACCACCTTGGGACCGTTGGTCACCTTCCCGGTAGTAAAGTAGGTTGCCGGATTTTAGGGTTATCGTGTCCTCGCCCTGTCTACGGACTTCAGACAACCCCATAATATCCCATCGCAACCTACTCAACTCTTCTTCCAGTTCCGCAATCTTCTCGTCAGTCCTCATAGTGCGCACGTTATATGTTGCCAGGGCCAGTTGTCGGGTGGGTGGCAGCCGGATCTCTGCCGGCGATTCTTAGCACCCCCTGCTCCGCCGTTACCATGACCGCTGCCGGAGCCAGGAATAGCGGAGCTGCCGGGGACTGGGGGCCTGGGGGCCTGGTCTTATTTTCACTACTCATTTAGGGGGTTTTGCCCGTAATTGCCCCGCTGGGCAGGCGTGTTGGCAATCGCAGTGCGTAGCTCTCGCGACGGGGATGCTGCTGCCCATCCCCGCCCTGTTGCACTTGAGCTACGCTGTTTTGGATGGATATACCGCCATCTGTCGGTTCCGTAGTACCTCAGTCGGCTCTTACGACACCTGGTACAAGAGGGGGGTGCTATTCTACTCTGCCGGCACCCCACGGCAAAAATCTCTACAATTCACACTAAAACTCCATATATCAAAAAAGGCGTGTTTCTTTCTTATTTCGCTTAACTTTGACCTGTTCCTCAAACGGGGTTATTTTTTTTATTAAGTATTTATACTTTACCCATATTATTAACCAAGATTAATAAAATAGAACTTATTTAATCTGTTGACTTAACATTTGTTGTCGCTATATCGCATTTCTCAAAAGAAAAGTTGATTTGGTTGATTTGTTTCCCGAGGCGTCAAAGATTTGATGATGAAGATGGCGGCTGCCACGGTTTCGGAATTGTCTATGTGTGCCATTGTGTTGCAACAAATGAAAGAAAAGGATAAAAATATACAACTTTAAACTGCAATGAAAGTGACAGTGTTATTACTTACACGGTATCTCTGTGTGAGTGAATTATGTTTGATCTGCTTCCATTTATAAATCTGTGGTACATACGTATAGTACAGTTGTCAAAAAAGTAAGCGATAGTAGCGCCAAAACGAAATACATAACAATGCATAACAATAACGACAGTGACTATCGCATCTGTAACTTGCTACAAATACATAATCTGTGATCTTATCTCTTATCTATTTAGAAGTGCATAGTCTGTATGTATAATATTGTAAATATTTAATGGTTCTTCCGTTTTCCTCTCAATTTCAAAGTAAAAGTATTGTAATGATGACCACAACGACCACAGAAAGGTCCCCTTGCGTGTTTTGTAACATCGCAAATAAATTAGATAATACAGAATTACTATACGATGACGAAGAAATATGTGTATTTCGCGATATAAAGCCATCAACACGCTTTCACATTTTAACAATACCAAAACGGCATATAGACGACGCTAAATCCTTGACATCGGCTGACAAAGAACTTGGTAATAAAAATATATTGGCGGGCTAAGGCTTAGATTGCTTCACATTGGATAAAATTTTGTAAAATTCTTTTGAAAATTGTTTAATATTAATATTTATAATATAAGGCATTTATTGTATTTAAGATTTATAATTACAATTGCATGTGATAAATTCCTAAATCTTTAGCTATTTTCTGCTTAAACTCCAAAAACCACCAATCGACAAGTGTTTCGCCTCAACGAAGCATCCTCAGGATATACCAGAGATAGGATTCGGTCAGCTAACCAGTACCGAAATAGCTGAAGTTACTGAAGTTAGCTGACCGAATCCTATCTCTGGTATATCCTGAGGATGCTTCGTTGAGGTGAAACACTTGTCGATTGGTGGTTTTTCAAGCTTAAGCAGAAAATAGCTAAAGATTTTAGGAATTTATCACATGAAATGGATTTCCGCAAAGTAACACCCGAGTCCATACAATTACAATTGCAATTACATTTTACAATAATAATTGTATTTTGTAATTTATATGGGCACTTTTTGGTTAGGTTAGTTATGTCAGTATATTTGCCACAATGCGCGAGCTGAGAGAGCGAAGTGAGTGTGCCGTGGGAGCGGTCTATGAAGCTCCAGATCAGAATCCACTCTATTAAGATCATTTATGTAAACTTTCCTAATTTGCCCCCTTACCAAATTGGTAATTAAGTGCTTCCGATAAGCAGTAGTTCCTGAAAGCCATAATTATGCATGTATAGCTGATGTTTTTGTTATTCACCAAATTCCAAAAATTAACTTTCATTTTAGAAAACATTAATATCCAAAAACAACTTTAGGCAGTTAGGTTCGAAGTCTAATGCCTTAGACTTAGACTCAACGTAGACTTTGATGTTAAGTTTTTTTTTCAACTATTTAAAAGTCTTGACAAAAAACAAATTCTATTACTGAAGCCTTTAGGTGTCAGTGACAGAATTTGTTCCCTTTTTATAGTTAATGAGGTATAAAAACATGTAAGCAGTAGTTATTGTAAGGAGCTTCCAACTTTCTCCAACTTTTTCTAACTTTCGCAGTTTGCCGTCTTTCCAGAATGTTAATTACTTCTTTACCCATCTCTTTACACTCCCATATCCTCTGTTATGCAGGAAATACACTGAAACACTCCTTTAATTTTGGTACCTAGTCCTTGACACATTGTTGAGGCTATGTCATGGGTTTGTGTCTGTGAACCTTATGGATCTGACCAAAGACTATTTTAAGTGCCACTTTGTATTAATAGAAGGCACTTACTATAAGTACTTATAATTTAAAATTTCAAAGTTCTTTTATTTTCTTTTAAAATCTTATGTATTTGGTACTTTAAATAAAGTAAGCTGTTTATTTACATACATAATATCATCGCACTATACCCTTACCAGGGTAGTCAGAAGATGGAGCACCCAGCTTTACAGTCCTTACATACTTCCTTCTTTGACCTCCTCAAATTTCATCATTTTCCTCACACATTTTCGCCTAAGTATGCGAGTGCTTTTGACATTTCCGTCAGATAACACTCTGGCTATTTGATCTCCGTAAGTCAGCTTTGGTTTTCCTTGGCCTCTGCTACCACCTACTTTGGCTTGTAGATTTTCTTTCATCACTCTTTCTTTCTATGTGCCCAAACTATCTAAGTATTCCTTTCTTCATTTTTACAATAACACTAACTATCATACTGCGTACATCTCTTCATTAGTTATTTTGTTCACAAAGGTGCTTTTTATTTATTTACTTTAAATTATCTTAAACATATTTTGTCATTTAATTAATGTGTCCCAAAAGGCAAAGCGCTTACGAGATTCTTGTCAAGCCCATGTATTATTCTTGCCCTGCCTTTAGCTATGCTAATGAAGATGTTTACTTAGTATATATGTAATATTAATTTCAGTAATGAAAATGTTGGCAATAGCTCATGAATTACTGTCAAAACACAACCTCTCCGTTGAGGACGCCAGGTTTGGGTACCACTGGCCGCCTTTCCGTAGTGTACGGCATCTGCATCTGCACACCATCGCACCGGAGTCTGAAATGGGAGTGGTATCTAAAATGATATTCATGAAGAACTCCTATTGGTTTGTGTCGGTAAGTGAGTGATATATTTTTGGTTTAGCCCGTTGGCAATGTTAGCGCATCTAATTTCCAAGCTGGGGTGCCAATCCCAGTCAGGTCAATTTAACAAGCCTATGTAAATCGATTTTGAATCTAAGTTGAAGTGTTACTAAAAAGCCCTCCAGTTTGTTTTGTTGTACTAATAGGACTACAGGCTAACTTTTAGTTCGATAATTTGAAGTTTGAATTTGTCGAAGTTTTTTTTTTATATATATTTCTTAAGGCATTGGTTACAAGACCATCAGCCTAATGACGTAACTTCTGGAGAAACGTTAACTGTCCCTAACACCTCCAATAAAGTGATAGTAGGTTTTACTGAAGTTATAAAGGACTTCTTGGAAGAGTATGGAAACTTCAGCTACACATGTTTATTTAAACAGAACTTTATACCACAATATACTATCACTTTTGTGCTTTAAAACTCCCAAAAATGTAAAAAATAGAAAATCTAAATAAGGTAATCTCACTTCTCCCGTTCCAGCCAAAGTACCTTTGTCGAAGTTCTAAATAATGTAGCCAGCTAAAGTAGTAGTGTTGTCAAGTGATAGAACTGTGTAGATATCGATTCAACTAAATCGATCAAGTGGTCTAACATTTCATTAATTTAATTTCATGCTGACATGACCTTGTAGCGTCGCCATTTCATTGCGTATTCCATAATTCAAATTAATGATCGTATTTCATTTTTCCCTTTTTTTACCCGACTGCGAAGAAGGGTTATCTGTTTTGAGTGTATGACTGTGAGAATGTATGTTCATTTCTTTAACACGCTCTGCACCCTAAACGGCCTGATGGATTTTAAAATATGAGGTGTCATTAGATTCGTCTTAATTTGTGTCGTAAAAATTGTATAAGGTATAACATTTCAACATGGCGCCCGAGAAAAAGAAAGAATAGGGGGAAAAGTGTAGCAATATGGGTATCAAATTAAAGGGAATAAATAGCCAATTCCAAATATATATAACTAATAAAAATTTTAAAATGCAGTTGGATTTTTTTTTAATAATTTAGTCGTATTATTTTGACAATTTTGTACATTGCTACAAATAATACTGAAGTCGGTGTTAAATATGAAATCAATATGCAACAACAGAAAGTCTAATAGTTTAGTAAGCTTGGCACCGACTTCAGTGACGGACAAATTTAACTATTGCGTGCCGGGGCGGGTTGCTATATATTATAAAGAGATAAAGTTTGTAAGTTTGGATGTAGGAGATAATCTCTGAATCTACTCATCCAATTTTAAAAATTCTATCACCAATATTTAGAAATTTTAGAATGGACCTTCAGGGTGGAAATAGGCTGAATATTATCCCGTTTTCTACGTGGACGAAGTCGTGGGCGACAGCTGAAGATATTATTTTTCTTAAAAACATATATTCTGGGGTAGTCTGGTAAAAATTATATATTGTTAGCGGTATCCCGCCACTTCTCGCGGAAATGACGTTATCAACACAACATGCTTATATAAATCACTACAAGCCGACTATCAAGACAGTTATTGTCGGATGTGTGTCTAAATCATTGGGACAATGAATTATAATTGTAATAATAATTCAGTGTTTCTTAATATTTTTCATATTGAACTTGAGTTCGTAATGGTAATTCGTCAGGGTAGTCGTATTATTTTTTTTAATAAAACCTTATTGAGTTTAAGAATGGTAGAGCCATGCTGCATTACAGCACGAATTGGGCCGTCTCGCTGGTGACATACCACCCTCACATAGAATATCGGCGTGAAATACCAGCATCTATGGCTGTTGTGTTTCGTTCGGTGAGTGAGAGTGCCGCTGGCCCATCACAGCCTTCCCTTCCTTTCCCTATTTTCCTAAAGGCCGGCAACGCACCCGTGATTCTCCGGCCGTTGCGGGTCTTCACTCTTCATTAGATGACCCATTTGCTTGTTGCCCCTTCTTTTTATAAAAAAAAGTATCCATGCAATATTGTATAACACTTTTACCGTTAATATAAATCTAAAAACACATTACGTATCGAAATTCATCATACGGTTTAAGCTGCAAGTATGCTATAGGCA
Organism: Zeuzera pyrina; assembly: GCA_907165235.1. NCBI lineage: Eukaryota > Metazoa > Arthropoda > Insecta > Lepidoptera > Cossidae > Zeuzera > Zeuzera pyrina. The sequence goes on along the minus strand of OU015647.1, from coordinate 7,327,683 downwards.
CCGACATAATGTATTATACACCCGTAAAAAAGTGGCCCCCAATGAGGCTAAATAAATAGATTGCATATTTCAATAAATCTTACCGACGACAGATAATATCCCTTTTTAAGAGTATTTGCTTCAGAGTAGTAAAGCCATGCTGCATTGCAGCACGTATAGGGCCGGCTCACCCGGTGAAGTACCACCCTCTTACAGAATATCAGCGTGAAATACCAGCATCTATGGCTGTTATGTTTCGTCCGGTGAGGGAGAGTGCCGCTGGCCCATCACAACACCCTTCCCCTCCTTTCCCTATTTACCTAAAGGCCGGCAACGCACCCGTGATTCTCCGGATGTTGCGAGTGTCCATGGGAGGTGGTTGGTCACTCTCCATCAGGTGACCCGCTTGTTCGTTTGCCTTCTCTTATAAAAAAAAACTTGTTTTTTGTGTTGGCGGTTTTTTAAATTTTAATGTAATTGTTATTAGTCGTTTTAAATATAGATAAAAGAAAACTTGTATCTGTTTTAACAATATCTTATGCTGGTTATCACCAGACCTTCAATCACACAAACAGATAAACAAAAAGACAACAGCCTCAAATTTATAACCCACCTCATTTTCTGTTCATTATTTTAATATAATTTTCATATTTTATTATTGTAATTGTATTTAATTCTGTATTTTTTTTAATTTCAGCCTGAATATGTTGTGTCAAGACTATGATGATGAAAAAAAATATAGAAACCTGATTGCTGCCAATGCTATAGAAAAAATTATTAAAATTATTGTTGTTGTTTCGAATTATAATTTATAATTACTATTGTAATTAGATAATAATTGGAAAATTATTAGTATTTTCATTCCAAGTTATTAAGATTATTTAAAAAATTGGTAACTTTTATTACAGTTAAGCTGTATAAATTCGTTTCTTTTGCATACATCTTGAATAAAATTAGAGGAAGATTTTGTATAAAATAGCAAATTATTATTTTATATGTAATAGCAATCAATTGATTTTTTAATGTTATATATTTAGTTATGTAAATATTGATTGTATAAATTTTTACTTTTTACTGAAGTGCCTAAAGAATTATTATTTATTTTATAAACTCGTTGGGTTTTATTTATAGAACTAAACTAGGTATTTACATATTATGAAGATTGTACTGTAAATAAAATGATAAAAAAATAATAATCAGTGGTTTTTTGTGTTTACATATTTTAAGTTTAAAAGTTTTGCATAAGGCATCTCTTTGTATTACTTAGGCTGACCGCACATTGGCAATTATCGCTTGATTATAACAAGTAAGTACTCAAAAAAGTCGGCCGTCTTGTACGGTTTTCACGGTAAAATTAGCAACTGTTGGGCCTCGCCGCCACATAGGCTAAACTTTACAAGTACTGCTTTTCGTTTAGACACTAATCAACAGATATTGTTAACAAGTTCTTGGGAGCCAAAGCTATGTCTGTATAGATGGTGTTTTCGGTATTAATCAAACACACAAAAAGTTTCACTTTACGAAGTCTTCTCTACCCAAAAAGGACTTTTGACGGTTAGATTAGAATTCTAGTCCTAGTGTTCGATGTTAATTTTTTTTTTTTTAGTTAGGTATTCGAAAGTCTATCACCGACAATTCAATCTATATATTACGACTTGAAGCGAAAAGTTTGGATCTCTTTTTAATAAAATTGCGGGGACAGTGTGTGAAATTTGGTACACTTAAAGTTTATATGAAGAAGGACAGGAGAAAGCTACTATTTTTATATATGCAAATATGCATTAGAAATACATTAAATTAAATAAATCGTTCATTGTTTACGTTCATACTGCCAATTTCAAAAAGACTGTCAATTTCAAACTTATTACTTTGTGAGTGGTTTGTGACAAGCAATATCTAATTAGTTTCCTTAGTCATTGGTGACAAGTTTGTGATCATGATCACTTAAATCACAGTACAAGTAAGCAAGCAGTATTATATCTCGGCAGTGTCCTAGAGATAATTACCTACGGTCGCTCGGTACGTAAACACGCAAGAGGGCTGCCGACTGGGACTGACTATTTTTCTTGGGTTACGTATATGATAGGTACTATATTAAATTGTCATAAATTATCTTTTCATTCTATATTATTGCAAATTTCGTAAGTTTTTATTTATAATTCTACTAGAATTTTTTTTTGTTCTAGTTTCAAAAGTTTGTGAGTTAGTATGATAGAAATGGGCAAAAAAAATGCATTTTATGTTTTTTTGTATGCAGAATAATCAAAAATGAGCAACAAAGTGACTGGATCATTATGATAATATATATACACATCAAAAGTGTAGGGATCAAGTGCATTTTTAACTATAAAAAGTTATCCAATTAATATTTATCAAATCTAGTCTTCCAGACTGGCTTCTTACTTTAATTCCTATGTTTAAGTTAACAACTTATCCCTATATTTTGTAACAATTAAGAAAAATTACAATTTTTGCAAATTGTGGGAAATTAACCTAAGTTAATGTCGTCAATTAAATGTCAAAAAAAGGGAAAAATGAGGATTTTTTAAATTTTTATTGTTACGATAAAAAAATTTATAATCTGTGTTTCCACCATTGACACGATTTACACAATCACAGCGATTTGGCATGCTTAAAATCAGTTCATCAAAATCACTTTGAGGAATGGCCGCCCACATTCTTTCTAACAAGTCAAAAAGTTGTTGTGGGGTATGCACGGCATCCATACTCGGCAGAGCTCTTCTTTGAAGCATATCCCATACGTGCTCAATTGGGTTGAGGTCTGGCGATTGAGCAGGCCACGGCAGAACGTTGATGCGAGCGTCGGCAAGAGCACGTGTTACGACTCTAGCCGTGTGTGTGGACGTGCATTGTCGTGCATTAGTCAAACGAATCGTCCAACCGGCTTCGGAGAGGGATGATCACGTCTGAAACAATCCTCTCCGCATAAATCTGAGCATTGAGGTTGCCCCTGATCCAAATGAGATCGGTTCTTCTACCGATCCAAATACCGCCCCAAACCATTATTGTTCCTCCTTCATATGAATGAACTTCCTGACAAAATTTCAAACGTTCTTGACGTCTAGAGGTCCTCCAAACTCGAGTACGTCTTTTATCCGGCCTCATACCGAAACGAGATTCATCGGAAAAGCAAACACAACGCCAGTCTTCTTCCTCCCAATTTCTGTGTTCGCGAGCCCATTGTAAACGGTCCCTACGATTGCAGGGTGCTATAGGCAGAACTCTCAGCGGCCTTCAGGAACGCAGACTCACTTCACGTAAACGATTTCGGATGGTTTGGTCGCTTACCAGCAAGCCTAAAGAGCTGTGGACACTCGTAGCCAACATCATGCGGTCATTGTACGATTCCGTCGAGCAATATTTTGGATGTACCCGTCCTGTCTGCGAGTGGTGATGCGAGATCGTCCTCTATGTCGCTCAGCCACGCTGCCCGTGCTACGATACCGTGTCCAGATACGGCTTATGACGCTCTGTGTAGTGCCAAGAGCGACAGCCACAGTACTTTGCCTGGAACCAGCTTGCAACATTCCGACGGCTCTCATGATCTCTTCTCATGTCAAATGATGTCGTCGCTCCATATCGATGAAATTTTTTTCAGTTCCGATTGCAGAAATTGTAATGGTTTTGTAAAAACGCTATTACACACTTTTATAGAAATCCTGATTGACAGTTCATTTTCTATTTTTAATCAAAATTTATAGAAAATTATTTATTCGAATAGTGAAAATCACTAAAAAGAATCAATAACGATCCAAAAAAGTTAAAATAATAATCCTCAATTGCGGCGTTACTCTAAAACGTACTTGATCCCTAGACACTTTTGATGAGTGTATTTCCTACAAATGAGCAACAAAGAAATATTTCCAGTTTCGATATAGATGTATTCAAACAACAATATGCTTGAAAACTTGATGCCATAATATTTCGTCAGTAAATGCGCGAGAGCGTCTCACACCGTACAACGACAACCGCGGCGCACTCGCGACTGTTGTATGCCGAGAAATGCCGAGATTTCGAGGCGCGTCGTTTGGGAGCGTTTGTATGAAGATAAAATACTGTGTGCATACTTGTACTGTGCTTAAACGTAACCTCCTTGGATCAAATAGTCGCACAGAGTAGAGATAGTCGCCAAAGAGTTTATATTTACGGTCGAATTTCGACCACAGGGCGACCTCTAGTTAATTAATAGTTATTGTAACGTGCTTCCGCCTCACATACGCCTGCAAATACAGATACACCACTTATAGCATTATCACACAATTATAATTCACTGATATTAGTACTACCTCTAGCTCTTGAATTGTTTTAAACATATTTTTATATCGTACCATGTATTTAATCGTGGTATTTAATTTACTTGTGGCGCCATCTCCTATACAATTTGGAGCCAAATATCCTCGTTATTCTGCTGTCGCAAATATAAAAACAAAGATCTCGGACCAAGAAATATCAGAGACAAAGATAGCTAACTAGTAATTAATTAAAGATAGCTAACAAGTGTGGTAATTAAAGGTAAAGGCTTGCCAGTTTGTAGTCACAAATCATAGGATTCAAATATAATACTTATAGTTTCTTAGCCAAATAATAGGTTGTCTGAATCAAACTTGCCGTTACAATTATACAAATAAAATTACTGCTTTCCAATGTTATGCTAATGTTTCGATGCCTCGGTATTTATCAATTTGTGAACTTTTAGTAAATTCGATTTATAAGGCTCTTATAACCTCTGCTTGTTTACTAAAACGCTTGCCACCTGAACTACGCTTGAATTGATGAAAACAGTTGTAGCCCCAAAAGCTGTAGTCTTAGACAATCGCGCAACAATAATAAGTAAACATGTCGCTACTAACAAGTACCTACAGTTCGAAATGTAGCGGGAAATTTGAAACAGACTTCAGAATATTGTTTTAGTGGTAGCTGGACTCACTAGTGCGCAACAGCGACGACCGATGAGTATTAATGTGTTCGCCATTTGAAGTGCCACCTTAAAAACCATATACATACATAATACATACATACATATCCTCACGCTGTATCCCTAACGGCGTAGTCAGAGAAGACGGAGCGCCGTAACTATCGCGGTCCTTACGTAGGTAATCCATGGGTAATACTTCTTTCGCCTCTTCGATCTTCCTCGTTTTCTGACACACTTTCGCCCAGGTTTGTTCGTATTATAACATTTAATACGAATATACTGAAATAACATTTATTAATAAAAAAAAATACATACATATGTCAATATTTACAAACTTAAAACTACACATTATCTTGAATATTATTATATTATTTTTATTACTGATACCTACCTCACCTATAGCTACTTTTAATAAAAAGTTGACAAGTTGACTCTGTTCATTTACAAGTTTACCCCCTTCTGTTAGTAAACAATTGATGAACCTGATAATAGTTAAATATGTTTTGTCCATTTCGTTTCGAAACAAGAATCAATATAAAAGCAAAACATGATTCTCTTATCTACGTGTTTTTTAATTAGAAAAGTAGCTAATTAATCAATGAAACATTTTATCAGTTTATCGAATATTTCTCGGTATACCTGCACATCTTTACGCTCCTGTGTGATACAGGATCACAAAGTACTTTATTACAGGATACAGCACTTGTACTGTGATACAGCTGTATCCGTAACGAGGAAATCTTTTCTCGTCTCCTCAAATCCAACTCAAAATCTTAAATCTCATAATTTCTTAATTTATTTAGTCTATAGTTTTAATTTAAATAAGCATAGTTATTTAAATGACCTTTACGTTGTTGAGTAATATCGTAAGTAAATAGTAATATGTATTATGTACAATGAATTATGTACTAACTCACTGCTGTCTAAAGGTTAAAATTTATCCTTTTCGGAATCCGGTTTTGCTAATCTTTTCTGTCATTGGACAATTGAAATGTCATTTCATATGTTGACCAATCACAACTTTTTATGTTGATGGAATCGCCTGGTAACAGTTTGACAATTGACATTTATAATGTCAATCTAATCTGCTAAATTAACTTACTGTCTATTTGCTGTACCGTATCATTTTTCATGTATATTTGAAGTTTTTCAAGAGTAAATTACAACTGCCGTTCTTGCTTCATGTTCTAAAGAGTTTGTAAAGTTGAATTATATCATAATGGCGACTCCAGCAGATGTGAGAACCCATTTCGAAGCAAAATTGAAAGACGAGATTCCAAATCCCCCAGGCGAATTTCATCCTTTGGACCTGGAACGCGTGAAAGATGATAAATACATTAAAAGGCTTTTAAGTCATAATCATAACGACGCCAAAAAGGCTGCTGATATGCTTTGGGATATATTAATTTGGCGTAAAACGGTGGGTGCAAATGACCTCAATGAAAATACTATTAGGCTGGATTATTTAAAAGAGGGCGCATTCTTCCCCCATGGCAGGGATGTGGACGGCCATCTGCTACTGATCATCAAGTCCAAAATGCACATCAAAGGTCAGAAAGACATGGAGGAATTGAAGAAAATCATCATATACTGGTTCGATAGAGTGGAAAGGGAAGAGGATGGCAAAGCCATAACTTTATTGTTTGATATGGACACTTGTGGCTTAGCAAATATGGACATGGATCTGATTAAATATTTTATATTACTTATGAAACAGTATTACCCAAGTTTTCTTCATTATATAATTATTTATCAAATGCCTTGGGTGTTATCGGCAGCTTTCAAAGTTATCAAGTCTCTGTTACCAGCGGAAGCTGTTGAAAAAATCAAATCCTTATCCAAAGACTCTTTGAAAGACTATGTTGCTCCGGAACAGGCGTTGGTTTGTTGGGGTGGCAAAGATACATATGTGTTTGAATTCGTGCCAGAAAACCGAGGGAATCCAGAGCATTCAATGAAAAAGGTAACATTCGCTGAACAAGGAGACAACCAGCATTCTCCAGGCGAAATGCTCCGATTAGTACCACACGATGTCATTGTGTTTAATAATGAAAATGATGAGGTTTCCGGAAATCTCTCTATAACAAATATGGATGACAGTGCCATCTCGTTTAAAATTAGAACAACTTCTCCAGAGAAGTATCGTGTCCGTCCCAGCTCAGGTACGTTGGCTCCTGGAGGCTCACAAACTGTTCTGATCGTTGTCCAACCTGGCTTCCATATTCGTACAGTAGGAAAAGACAGGTTTTTGGTTATGTCTGTACAGATACCTAAAACTGATTTAACTCCAAAAGAGCTTGCCGAAGTCTGGCAGAAATCCTCTGGTAGTAAAGTAGATGAGTACAGACTGAAATGTCACTTCCCAGATGTAGAATTACCACGAAACGGGAACATTGTAGATGGAAGAAGTCAAGATAAGGCAGATTCCGTAACAAATGCATTAAACGACTTGCACTGTAATTTGGAATTGGTGCATACGCAAATGAAAATGTTAAAAATGTTTCAATTTGTCACATTGTTTCTGACAGCGGTCGCTGTAGTCTTAGGATATTTGGTCTACAAGAACATCAACGATGAGAACAGGTATTGTGAGAGAATGTAGCCTTTAAATTTAGTGGTATTGAGTACCACTTTCGATGTAAATTCTGTACTGTTCACAACATTGTTAATTGTATTCTTCATAAATAGCATCACATATATATTCTATGTTAGATTGATAAAAATGTTCAAGAAGCGTGCGTAACTAATTGTTTAGATGATTTAGTCAAAAGCAAGGCTTAGAATTGGTTTCGAAAATCCATTATAATTGAAATCAATTCAATTTATTCAATTAAAACAAATTACAAGATATTTTTGAATATCAAAGAAAAGAAAAACAAGATATCATTTTTTCAACATCGTTATGAAAAACATATATTCTGTTCTAAAGCATAGGTTCTCAAAGTATAGCATCTGGGAGGGTACAGGGTAGTAGCAGGTTTTAAGTGATTAAATTTTGAAATAGAAGGTTTATGCTTTTGGGAACTAGAGAAATATAGTTTGTATTTGCTCTACATTTTGTTTTTTTGCACTGAGAGTTATTGAGGGTTTTAAAGTACAACAGTGATAATATATTGTCTATTAAAGTCCTGTACAAGTGTGCAAGTATTGAAAACATAAAGAAACAGGCAGCTGAATTATCATGTGAACAACAGTAAAACCTACTATCACATTGTTAAGTGTTATCCCCAATTTCACCAGTCTCTTAATACATAACGAACCCCTAAAAAAGTATAAGGGACTGCTTAGATGATTTTGCGTTTCACGAAAGGGTAGGAGCCCCTATATAGTTAAAAGATCCCCTAAATTTAGAAACTCTATTTTTAAATCCGTAACTATGACAGTTTTGTGTTTTTAACAATATGAAGAATAATTTATTATATTACTAGCTTTCGCCCGCGACTTCGTTCGCGTATAAATTATACCCTATGTATTATTCTGATGTATAAGCTATATTATTGTAAAGTTTTATCAAAACCTGTTCAGTAGTTTTTGCGTGAAAGTAACAAACATCCATACATCCATCCTCACAAACTCACATTTATAATATTAGTAGGATAAAACAATAATATCTGTTTTATCGATAAAGTTTTGGAAACAAAAGTATAGAAACAAAATGCCACATAACATGTCTGACATTACTAGGGAACCGGTGAAAACGAATATTATCTAAGAACTTGTTTAGGGGTCCTTTTAACCTAGGTACATAGTTCTGTGATGACTTTGCATTGGTGAAATTGGGCATTAGATACTTAGTGATAAGAAAAACCCTTCTAAACCAACTTTTCTACATTATAATGGCAGGTGTTGTAATAAATGTCACAATAGAACTGATTGATAATTATAAAAGAGATTAACTATTGAATGTATTGGTCACTGGCTTTAATTTTTTTTACAAAAATGTTTCTTGCTAAGTGGAAGAATTGAACATTTGGGAACATGCTCTATAGACTGGTTCACATTGAATATGAGGGTAGTTTTGTTATTCAATATTTTTGAAGTGTGAAACTATGTGAGGTGTCACATTGAATGCAAATAAAAACGCGTAAATGAGTATTTTAATTTGAACTACATTCATTTGTAATGGGTCATAATATGGTAGTATAGTCCATTTCAAACTAGCTTGCCAAAACTAAACAATTTTTTAAGTCTTTTTAAATAAAATGGGTGGAATAAGGAATAATATCTTTGTATATGTAATTTTGGTGTGTCTATTAATGACTGTGTTACTTCTAAATGACTCGAACTGACCCAGGTCATATTGTCAAGACAATGGTTCCTAATAATGCTAGTATCCAATAGGTGACGCTGAAGTCCAAGTTATAAAAAAATGAAACTCATCACGCCACTACCGGACAGATTGGAACAAACTCTACCAACCCATTTAGAAAATAATACTTGTTGTAGGTAAATACGGGTCAATTTATGTATGTCAAAAACTATTTATATCAATTATATTTAAGTTAGAGGAACATTACACAAAACATTTTTCAACTAAATTTTACGGTTGGTCCCGCCATTTTGTATGTCCTTTGAGCACGTTCATCCTGTACAGAAAAGTATAAATATTTGAAGTGATGATGTTATAAGTATATTACAATATTAAGGAGTCGAGATTTACAAATATTTTGTTAAATTAGGACATTTCTTCCTGTTGGCTCAAACCACATTTCCATAGCAGAAAGACCACCTTCACTGTATACCACACACGCGTACACTAGGCCTATTTCAGGCTACTTGTAACTGTCTTTGTGTAGGTAATAATAGGTAGGGAGTATATTCAGGAAGTACTTGTAATTATTATTTAGCATTCTCTAAATTCGCCTTCTCAAAACTTCGGCCTCTACAATCTATTAACAAATCCAAGACTGAGTAGGGCCCTAATATGAAATATATATATAAACAATAACCGAGCCATGCCCTTTGAAGATTTTTGTTCGGAGCCTTGCGTACTCAACGGCCGCCATTTCTTTTTGAATTACGGAGCACGATAAAACCAGTATAAACCGATTGGGGACACATAAACGAACAAAAAATTATTAAGGTCCCTATATCCTAGTGACATTTTATAGTTATTTGCAAGAAAATACCGATGTGCGAAAACTTCAGTAACCATGAAAATATTGTAATTCCTAGATAGATTAAACTTTTTACTATAAGTAGGTATTAGTATTTTCTAAAATTTTCTAAATATCTAAGACATTTTTTTTACCCGACTGCGAAGGAGGATTATGTTTTTCGAATGTATGTATGTGAGTATGTATGTCCATTTCTTTGGCACTAACTGTAGCCTAAACGGCGACATAGGGTATAAAATTTCAATATGGCGCCCGAGAAAAAGAAATCAGAGGAGAAAAAGTATAACAATGTGGCCATAAAATGAAAGGTATTAAATAGCCAATTCCAAATAGATAATATAACTAATAAAAATTGTGTAACGCAGTCTGATTTTTTTGTTTTTTTTATTTTTATTTAGTCTTGTTTTAACTTTGTCATGTTAGTCATGTCAATATGTGTCACACTGAAGACAATGGGAAATATAATTATGAAGAACCTGATAACTATTGGCAATTTATATTCATCTGGACTGGCAGTAAGTACATTATAGTGTATTTTTAGGAACCAAAAGTAATTATTTTAACTGAATTTATCCTAGTATTATTTTTCATAGTTATCGAAGTTCTAATACATCAATCTTTTCATGCAAATAACTCTGTAACATTACATTTTAGTTTTTTGTTCGTGTGAATGTCTCGAATCAATATTTATCTATTAATTATTCTGAAACAGAAAGTCTTGAATATAAAGTAAACACCAATCACCTTGTATATAATATTGCATACACACAAATACGCCAATGCACACACACACACAACTCACACCACACTCATACAAATATATACAAGGTTATTTCGAAAGGATGGGTAACAACCAAGGGGTATTAAAGTACCCATGACAACGGAAAACGCGTTCTACAACCTCGTCAAAAGTCAATTGTTTTAGTGTAAAACCTCAAAATTAACAATAATTAAAGGTGAGGCAACCTTAATATTGCTGTTTATAAGTCGCTAGCAAACTTTAATATATGGAATGACAGGGTTGTACATTTTTTCTTATAAAATAAGTGTTTTTTTTTGTATGGAAAACAAAATAAACCTATCCCTTAATTATTACATCTGCAATATAACAGTCAACAGTGACACGTTGAAACCGTGAAATAGACGGATTTATAACCCCTTTCACATTAACCTTGTATATACATGCACATACTCAAACGCGTGCACTCATTACATTCTAGAATCTAGGTTCCCAAACTTATTTTGTCTATTGAGTCGAGAGCTCATACAGTCGTTGTCTAAGATGCCTCCTAGCTAAATGAAATTACAAATCACCCCCCAGGCCTCTACACAACGCCCCCATTTTTTTTCTGGGTCTCTTACCGCACCCCTTTAGGCCTGCAGCGCCCATAGGGGGGCGTTATCGCCCACTTTGGGAATGGGTGTTCTAGAACGTACAAGTATCTACTTATTTTTCTTTGTAATTAGTTACAAATACAAATTAGTTTTATTGTATATTATATTTTAAATTAATACTCATATAGTTTATGGGAAGGAACTGATTACTCACAACCATGGAGGACACAACCTATAGAGTGGCATGGAGGACAACCTATAGAGTGGCAGTCATCTATTTTGTATGAAAACAATTTACATCTAAACACTTGCGGTTACTGCGTTCTGTTTTATAGTTTGATTTTTTTGTTAATTTTGCCACCCCACCGAATAGAACAATAAACCATTATATAAATATTTAAATATCTGTCGGAATATACAGAGACGTACACACAGGTCCAGTATTGGTTATGTACTGCTTAATGCGAGCGAGAGTTGATATTCGTTAGTGTAAATAAACTGAGTGGTGAATAAGATGGTCTGATATTACGTCTATAGGTTGAGTGCTCCATACTCACAACACAGGGTATCCTAGTGTGAGTCGAGTCGAGTGTAGCTTTTTTCTGTGTCAATGTCTATACTATTTTATTAAATAATACAGGGGAGTTCCCTAACTGTGCGCCGCAACGCCGGGGCGTCGCGAACCGGTACGATCAGGCCGGAAGCCTTTTGGAGCAAGGTATCCCAAAAATATCCTACGCCGAGTACTACAGCTTTGAAGACTATTACCTACCCTTTGCAACGTCGTACTTGTTCAAAACTAGCTTTTCTGCAGTTAAAGTAATTAAGTCAAAATACAGATCACAAATTAATTTAGAAAAAGAAATGAAAGTGACTATTTCAAAACTTCAGCCCTGATTTGCGAAGTTATGCTCAGAAAAGCAAGCTCATCCGTCTAATTAATTATACCTACTGTAATAAATAATATTTTTTTCTGATTAATAATAATTATTAAGATTCTATATTTTTTGGAATTTTCTTAGACTAAAATAATCTAGACTTCTAGATCTACACGCAGGTATCTTCTTTTATAAGGGCGTCGCAAAAAAATTACAATATGTAAAAGGAGTATAAAAAAATAATAAAAAGTGCGCGGTCGGAAGACCCTCGTCAGGAACGAAGTTTCTTAACTGCAGTTTCAATATCTCAAAACTTAATTGCAATAATGAGAATGAAACACATATGATTTAAAACAAAAACCTAGCGCCGCGCGACGCGCGGGTTCAGCCCCACGAAACGACTTTTCCTTCGTGACGATTTCTACCAACTCAAACCTCCCGCAAGCCGCGTTAAACAACTTCGTTTCAAAAAGATTGGGAACCCTTGAAATAATACATAGGTTAAATGGCGGTTGATGAGTATGCTAAGATCTTCAAACTCCTTTTTACACTTGGATACACATAATTTTCGATATTTCTAAAATGGACTTGAAAATGGACTTCAATTTTTACTAGTAATTACACATATCTCGTCGACTGATCACAAAATACAGTGCAGTCGCATTGCACAAATTCTACATACTGTACTGCATTTGGTGATGCCCATAGTTTTATACATTCGAAGCAGTTCTGCACAAATTAGTTCGCTTCTGAGATCGCTGAATAGTATATTTCGCAGCTGCTTGACGAACGAGTTCACTCTAGTTATAGCGCGAGCAGTCGCTTCCCTTACCAAGTCATGAACGACATTAAGCTAGTAGCTATAAGCGGGATTCGTCACTAAGAATCTACTAGCTCTTTCGCGAAGTATCTAGTTAGAACCATAACTTATAATTGTAAGTCTCTGGTTGCTGCATCCAAATTGTGTGTGGACTAGTTATTAAATTCGATTGTGTAGTTTAAGAATTCTTTGTATAGAGGCCATCCATAATCCATAAATTGCGTATTGGTATGAGAGAAGGTTCTAAGTGTTAGCTATTATCAATATTCTCGATTAATCGTTCTAATCATAATCGTTAACAAATGGCAGCACTGTTTTTTTTAAGGTGTTGCTATTTTCATAATAACATGGTATTATTGAATGTCAGAAAATAAGTCAGTTGAGAAATACCAGAGCTTGCGAAAGCACTTTTTTAATTATATCTCGTCATCCTACGTTTCCATCCAAGTCAACATCCTAGAAGAACGATTTAGCTTTCATAAGTAACAGTGAAAAGCCATGATATTTGAGATTTCTGCGGTATATGATCTTAGCATTGCAGGCGTAGAATTATATATCTAAGCTTTTAAAATAATTGTTAAGATTTAGAATAAGTATGTCTTTCGTTATTTCGATACTTAATCACATATAAATTGTGTAACTAATTCCAATTATGCCTATGTTACTGATGTATCGATATCTTCAGATTCCAAAAGCAAAGAGTTCCTTACGAATTTTTTTCGATCTACCCTGAAACTGGGTATCCAATATCGAAAAAAGATCTGTGATCGACACCTCGATATTCAAAATAACTACAATGTTATAACAATTACAAAACTAATTATTTATGGCGACTCTTGTGTTTAGTATTATTTTATACATTCCTAATTAGAGTTTAATGATAAGGCTTTTTCTTAGCTGTTCTGTGTATGAAAATTGAAAAAAAAATTGTTAAAATTTTGTTAAAGATTAGGGAATAGCGGGTATAGATAATGGATGAATTTTTGGACGAGTGGGAACAGCAAGAAGCTTAAACATATATAGACGTTTCAGTCTTAAGGGTACTTTAATTAAGGGGCGAAGGTATGGATGAAATTCTGGATTATTTCAGTCTGATCAGATATTTCTGTGGTCGAAGTACATAATATGCTATTGGAAGCTTTTTATGTTTTTTTCTAGAGCAATATTTGTGATGGTTTCATTAGATTTTATATGTAATACAGGAATTTGTTAAGTAGCATAGATCATAGAGATGTTTATAATTAACACAGGGAAAGAATATATGAGGAAAATAAATAGATAATATTGCATATATTAAATTTGTTTTGTTTGACAATTTACCTACCCTTTATTTTTTAGTAAACGACTTAAAAAAAGAGGTTCTCAAACCGTCTATATATACTTTTTTAAGTACTTATTTTTTATATGTTCGGGCATATGAACCGAATTCAATGATTCTTTTTCCGTTAGGTTCACTATAGCTCCAGGTAAGTGTATGTATCGTATTTATAAAGTTATTCTTGTACCTACTTGAGTTTTGATTAGTAAAGGATAGTTATTTGAAACTTATCAATTAAAATTGCTCAAAAGTTTATACTTTTAAATGTTTTTTTTTTGAAGTCAGTTTATTTGTTTTCTTAAAGTTTTTTCAATAAATTATATTACCAGGTATTTTACACAACAACGGCGAAACAAATAAAGATTGTGTAGTATGTATACCATTGTATGTTCATTTGTTTCCTCACAGGAGCTGAAACTACTTAACCAATTTCAGCATATATGAGGTGTCATTGAATTCGTCTTAATTATGCACATTTTATACATTATAAGGACTAGAATAGACTATTATTCCATACAGTCTGTCTCTTACTACGAAGTGAGCCGAAATAAAATGTATATGTGTGTGTGTTTTCTAACGAAATGGCTGCTTATCTACACAATCACAGTATAAATATAACAGTAGAAAGACTTCATAGAAAATTAGCGTACGCGGTTTATATGTCTACGCGCTAATACGCACGCGCCGTGGCACGCACACAACGGCAATATTTTGGGTGAATATGGATAATTATTGCGGGGTAGCACGCGACGCGAACACGCACACGAACATGCAACCACTTACATTTGTCTTTAACTCGTTCTTCACATCGCGCATCGTTGCAAATACGAAAATGTCAATGACATGAACGCATTATAATGTTCTTAAATGCTTAAATAATTGTAGTTATTCGGATCCAGTTATTATTCTTCAACATAACTACAAGAAATGAAATTTAACAAATATAAAAAACTTATCCATGTGTATTGTTTTTTTATTTTTTTTATTATTATATATTAAATGTATAACTTAACGAGATGCTCTCCGCATCACACTCCCAACAATCCCACGTATCCAGCCGAGAGTAGCCAATTCCGCGGGTTATTACCTAAAAATTTGCAGACATCGACAGTCACGCGATCACTGCGCGACCGGTGATTAATTGTAATAAAAAATTAGTATCATGTATGACAATTGCGTATCTATTATTGCATGACCGTAAAATGCACTTTTCGCTGTAGGTTTAGCACCACTATACAAATTACATTACACAAATTCTCGTTTTGACAGCAAATATCGCGCGATATTGGTTGTCGCATGCAGTCTGCAAGTTACGTAATAAGCGTGACGTTACGTATGGGGCGGGAGTCTGCTATTTTTTTTACATATTCTCCGACACAATTATAAAGGGAGAGAGCGGAATGTGTAACTTTGTTTATATGTGGAGGGTAATCCCCGGAGCCATTGCATATTTGAATAATTCTTTCACTATTTGAAAGGATTAATAAATGTACCTACATTTATTCCAGGACATAGGTTACGTAATATATTCAACCTTTGCGAAATAAAATAGTCTGACAATTAATGTGTGACGTTGTACAGGCGAATGAACTTATCTAATTCACTTCACCGTTGCTGCTCGGGCGCGCTGTTTAGAGTTATTTATAAAGTTCAAATAAACTATGTTGTTTTTT
The DNA here is from genome assembly GCA_907165235.1 of Zeuzera pyrina. Lineage (NCBI taxonomy): Eukaryota > Metazoa > Arthropoda > Insecta > Lepidoptera > Cossidae > Zeuzera > Zeuzera pyrina. The sequence continues at coordinate 7,311,627 of OU015647.1, read as the reverse complement.
GAAAAATTTATAGTGTTTTAATTTTGTTTTATTAACCCCCGACGCAAAAAAGAGCTGGGTGTTATAAGTTTGATCGCTATGTGTGTGTGTATGTCTGTCTGCAGCACCGTCGTAGCTCTTAAACGGGTGAACCGATTTGGATGCGGTTTGTTTATTTGAAAGCAGGTTTTCTAGCGGTGGTTCTTAGACATGTTTTATTAAAATCAGTTCAGCCGTTTCAAGGTCATCAGCTTTTGTTTGCTGCGGTAGGGATCTCAGACGCGTAATGGGTATTTACTTTCAAAAATATGTGTGACCTAAAACTTGAAATACCCATGTATGCTACATAACTATGCAAGATATTGTATAGACTCAGATGTTACTTTGCGGAAATCCATTTATAACTATGCAAGATATTGTATAGACTCAGGTGTTACTTTGCGGAAATCCATTTAATGTGATAAATTCCCAAAATCTTTATCTATTTTCCGCTCAAACTCCAAAAACCACCAATCGACACGTGTTTCGCCTCTCAACGAAGCATCCTCAGAATATACCAGAGATAGGATTCGGTCAGGTGAGATTAGGTGCTGGTGAGCTGACCGAATCCTATCTGGTATATCCTGAGGATGCTTCGTTGAGAGACGAAACACGTGTCGATTGGTGGTTTTTGGAGTTTAAGCGGAAACTAGCTAAAGATCTTGGGAATTTATCACATAACTATGCAAGATTATGGAATTCTTGGTCTGATGCTGCAGCCAGGAAATCTAACACACTAGTTAATAAGAAAATTTCAAACAAAATGAGGAGTAACAATTAATTACACAATTACAATAATTTGAAACAAAGGTAGGTAATACTAACTAAACATAATATTATACGGGATTACATAAACACCAAAACAAGCTATTTGATGTGGTGTCTAAATACATACAAACATACATACATATCTTCACGCCGTATAACAACGAGGTAGTCAGAGAGGACTGAGCGCCAAGCGTCGCGGTCCTTACATACTTCTTTCGCTTCCTCAAATCTCATCATTCTCCTCACACATTTTCGCCTAGATATGCGAGTGCTTTTGACATTCCCGTCGGCTAACACTCTGGCTATTTGATCTTCATAAGTCAGTCTTGGTGTTCCTTGGCCTCTTTTACCACTCACTTTCGCTCTGTAGATTTTCTTCGTCAGTCTTTCATCACTCATTCTTTCCATGTGCCCGAACCATCTTAGCATTCGTTTCTTCATTTTTTCAATAACACTGTCGTGCACGCCTGTATACCCTGAAAAAAGCTCGCAACTGTAGTCTTATACAAAATAAAACTAAACTCTAATACACGACTATTACTTATCATAAGCAAATAGAAAACAATGAATAAGACACAAGAATACAATTAAAAGCCCTATTCACCGAAACACTAGTGGCTGCTCCCCTGCGTTAGCGGGTAGGCTATATACCTTGCCAATAAACCGCGTCAAACAATTAAGTACAATAACATAAGCCCGAAGGCATATTATAGATATAGGTAACTGTATTTATCATTACTTCTTTCGTAACTAAGTTTAAACATTTTAAAATGTTAATTAAATTTAAAATATCCCCGACACAAAAAAAACCTATAAAAACCTTTCTGGGCCTGGTCCTTTAACTTTAATAGTTAAATAATTAGTTTGTAATATTTTGTGATTCAAGCGTCGTCGCGTCGCTGGGCCGCTAATTAATAAAATAAAAAACAAAATACAAATAAAAAGAAGGTTGGTAATTATATAGAAAAACATGCAATTTTAATATAAGTACTCTATCTAGGTAACGTAGATAAGTAACAAAACAACGATTTACGTGCGGTAAGTACTAGAAATTGTTAAAACGACTTTAACAATTTAAAATTTGAATGATCCTATCATGACAGTATCAAATTCAAAAGCAGCAATTCTGAATTATTTCTTTGCATCTGTACACTCATATCATGTTTTAATGTGATTTATATTTGACTTATCAATTAGCGCGACCTAGATAAGTACAACGTGATAATGATAGCAAGTAGATAGACACATGTTTGTATTCATTAACTATTTAGTAATTACCCGATTATGATAAATGAACTATTGCTTATTGTCCATATGGCCGAAATATTCATTTACCGATGACAGAGAACCTATTTTAAATAGGTACCCTGATACTGATACAATACAGATTGAACTGCGGGGTCCGGCGTCGCCCATCATAAAAAACTTGAACCGTCAGGCGTCAAGTTTGCCATGTAGCTGCATACCCTTGAGACAAGTTTAAATTAGACTTCCTGGTTACTACGCGACACGATTTTAAATTTTTTATTTTTAACCGACTTCAAACAAGGAGGAGGTTCTCAATTCGACTGCATGTTGTTTTTTTTTGTATGTTTGTTACCTCATAACTCATAACTCCGTCATTTATGAACCGATTTTGAAAATTCTTTTTTTGTTTGGTAGGTAATATTTCAGAGATGGTCCCATTTAAATTTCACCATTTCATAGAGTAGTGCGTAAGAAATTGTGGAGTCTTCTGGCTGAATATGGCGTGGAGGGCTCCTTACTACGGGCTGTGAGGTCATTATATCGTGGCCACAGAGCCTGTGTAAGGATAGACGGTGACATGTCGCCCTGGTTTGAAGTCTGTTCTGGTGTCAGACAGGGCTGCGTGAAGTCTGTTCGTGCTGTATTTAAACAGTTGCCTCCAGACATTGAAAGGTAATATGAGTGGTATGGGATGTGATGACACAGTGGTAAACTGCCTATTGTACGCTGACGATGCTGTGCTAATAGCACCATCAGAAGCAGAGTTGCAGATAGTAGTCACGTGCATGAAAGAAGATTGTGAAGTAAAAGGATTGAAAATGAATGTGAACAAAACTAAGGTTCTGGTGTTTGAAAGAGAAGCGGTACAAACGAAATGTGTGATTTGTGTAAATAGAAAATGTCTAGAACAAGTGAATGAAATTGTGTATCTGGGGAGTACGTTTTCGAGGGATGGAAGATGTGAGTTGGATGTGGAGAGACGGGTAGCAGCTGGCAATAAAGTGAACGGTGCTCATTATGCTTGTGCTTATTATGTAATTAATATATATATAAATAAACATTAAAAATCTAATATTTATGTGGAATAAAATATTTAAAAATAAATATTGCAGAATAAAATAATAAAATTTAGCGCTTTTTTGAGTCATCTAACTTTTATCTATCCCATGCAAAATTTAAAAAAACCCGTAGCACGATTGTCTGTCGTCTATTCGTTAAATCGATTCTCTACTCGATATCAAACGATCAATTTTTCCATTAATCGATCTCAGATAGCCATCCCTAGGAAAGTTGTTCCAACAAATTAAAGGTTTAATAAGCGCTTAGGCATGAGAAGTAGCCAGAGTTGTATTTTGATCTGTTAGACTTCAAAATCTTTGAACATATACAAATCTGTCCGCATGGAATTAAAAAAGTAGCCTATGTCAGCAGTACTGGAAAGAAGGAAAATTAATGGGATATGTATAAAAGAGCAACACAATTAGTAATTCAAACTACAACTTACTTATTGTAACTAAAATTAATATATTTTTCACTATAATGCTATTGATTTCTGAAACTGAATCACATGAACAATAAAATTAATAGTTTCTACAATACATTTATTTTTAATGAAGGAGCCATGTAAAGGAGTAACATTGAAATGTATGGTATTATATTTTTTAATAGTAATACAGTAATTTACAGCAATTTTGACAATATTTTTACGAATTTTGAAGAGCTTTAAATATGTAGTTCTATTTCCATATTCATTAAAAACACTTGCCAAAAAAAGTTAATCTAAAAATTCCTTTTTCTCTTATCACTAATGCCCGCCACACACGATCAAGTACGCTTGATCAAGCCCGTGCAATTGGTATGAAGCGTTGTTTGGCATAATGCCTCTACAGTGCCACACACGATCAAATTTACTTGATGCGACCTCTGCTTCATGCAAATTAGACGGGCTTAATCATCCATACTGAGAGTGTGTGGCGGATTTAAGTCCCCATCACTTCTCTAATAGTGATAGTAGGCTTCAATGGAGTTAAAAAGAAGACTACTTAACATTACCTACTTAATTTCTTATAGTTCATTAATAGCTTGATTTTTATAATGATCCGACTTTGTTTCTTAATATTCCATCGATAGTGAATTACCAATCACATATTTATACACACCGACCTTCGATGACAAATAAAGAACTAGATTCACAATCTCCTGTAAAATCTTAACAAATTATTGTCCGAATTGACGTACTTATATATTTTTAACATCGTATAGTATTATCGGTAATATTGTATTAATATAAAGTAGACTTGTCAAACCATAAGGTTGTAAAAGCTCGTAAACGATTCTTACATGACATAAAAACGAAGTTTGTAAAAAAATATTGAATAAGCAATCTTACGTCTCATACATAAAGTATAATTCACATAATCTATTTGCATTGCTATTTACGTCATTTTGATTAGTTACGTAAAAGTGACAAGGATAAGACATATATCGTCAGGCAATATTTCAAAATATGATTACGAATTTAATAAAAAAGAGCTTTGTAACGTTATTACTGTAACGAAATAATGAACACATAAATAATATTATTTAATTTATTAACCGAAAATGAGAATCTCCGTCTTCTTTAGCGTTCTAGATGTGTTGTTTTTACAATTTTTGCAGGAGCACTTTGACATGTTCGCTGTTAGAGTTTTCGAATACTACTAAAATAGAAGTGCACTCAAATACTCATTTGAGTGCACATTTGATTCGGACATTTTTGGAGTGTTGATTGTGTATTTAGTTTTTTATTTGTGGTCGAAGACACACACATCAAAGGTGTCACCCTTGCAGACAAAATAAGCAATAAAGATATACGCAGTATGACAGGCTTGCACGACAGTGTTATTGAAAAAATGAAGAAAGGAATGCTAAGATGGTTCGGGCACATGGAAAGAATGAGTGATGAAAGACTGACGAAGGAAATCTATAGAGCGAAAGTGAGTGGTAAAAGAAGCCAAGGAAGACCAAGGCTGACTTATAAAGATCAAATAGCTAGAATATCAGCCGACGGAAATGTCAAAAGCACTCGCATACCTAGGCGAAAATGTGTGAGAAGAATGATGAGATTTGAGGAAGCGAAAGAGGTATGTAAGGATCGCGACGCTTGGGGCTCCGTCCTCTCTGATTATCTCGTTGGGGATACGGCGTGAAGATATGTTATGTTATCGAAGACACAGACATACATATTCACTGCATAATGTACTTCATACAATTACTCAACACAATGACCGTATGATGACATACTTACAACAGTAGTTTAACACTAAGCTAAGAACTAAGATCATCTACAGTACCAGTTTCCGACTTCAGCTACGCTATTGGAAGTTGGTATGATTTATTATTTTCTATGAACCCTAGATATATGGCTAGACATATAACTGACCCGGCAAACGTTGTTTGGACATTATAAATTATTATTTAGGGTTATTTTTAATGCCGAATCATAAAAAAATTAAAATAAAAAATTTTGCCCAAGAAAGACCACGCTTATCATTTAGGGGTATGAAAAATGGTTTACCTCCTATTCTCAGACCTACTGAATATACACACAAAATTTCATAAGAATTGGTCAAGCCGTTTCGGAGGAGTTTTGTTACAAACACTGTGACTCGAGAATCTTCTATATATCAGGGTGTATATGAAAACGGGACAGTTACTTTAATGGATGAAAGGGCATAACTTTAGTATGTAGTTACAAAAAGAATTATCGAAAAAAACGTATCCCTTTAAGAGTTATGACTGTTTTAATTTTCAAGTGTTATCCCCACCATTTCTCGTAAAATTGGGTTGATCGTGTACAGTTACAGATTTTAAATCTTACGTATTTTTTTATTTTGTAATAATTTCATCCGTTACTGAAATACAGCCTGAAAACCCCCATTGGGGTATACGCATTATTTTCGAAAATGGTTTTCAGGTAGCGATCGGATCAGTAGAATTTTTTTTTGTTTTTTTTTTTGCAGTATCAAAATAATTATAAATGTTAATTTATTTTAACTTCAACTAACGCCCAGTGAAAAGGGGCGGGTTTGCTAGTTTTATATATTACAATATTTTATGTAATATGTGTACCTAATGTTGTTCGTAAATTATTATTATTATTTTTTAACTTCAATTGTAGAGGTACAGTTAGTTTGGACCTTTTAATTCTTTTCATTTGCACAGAACTTTAATGTACAATGTACTAACCTCGGTCGAAGAAAACAATGAACGGAGTCATAATAAATTGTGGCTCTTACCACTGTACCACTGTGTGTCAACGAAATTTCCTGTCTCTTTCTATCTCATTAACACGGGTGAAACAATTATAGCAACCTCGCATTGTCAGTGTATTTTGTGTGAGCTTACGAGTTGGTCAGGAAATAATAATTTGCATACATTCAACCTATTAGGGTTATACACGCTGTATCCCTAACGGTGCAGTCTGAGAGGACGGAGCGCCAGGCGTCACGGTTATTACATACTTCTTTCGGTTCCTCAAATCTCATCATTCTCCTCACACATTTTCGGCTAGGTATGCGAGAGCTTTTGACATTTCCATCCGCTAACACTCTGGCTATTTGATCTTCATAAGTCAGCCTTGGTCTTCCTTGGCTTCTTTTACCACTCACTTTCGCTTTGTATATTTTCTTCGTCAGACTTTCATCACTCATTCTTTCTATGTGCCCGAACCATCTAAGCATTCCTTTCTTCATTTTTACAATAACACTGTCGTGCGACACTGTCATACTGCGTATCTATTCATTGCTTATTCTGTCCGCAAGGGTGACACCGCACATCTTTCTACTGCATTTATCATACTTTCACTCGATTTCGGGCATATCCAGGCCTCACTATCGTACAATAAAGTTGGCACCAACACCGCATTGTAGATGGCCATTTTGGCTGTGTTAGATATATTCACACTACCCACTAATGCGGACAGAGCACCGTTCACTTTATTGCCAGCTGCTACCCGTCTCTCCACATCCAACTCACATCTTCCATCCCTCGAAAATACACTCCCCAGATACACAATTTTATTCATAACTATTTACAAAATACTCATAAATCTTAGGTGTTTTGGCTGCAATTGTACACAAAAATAAAAATATGTCATGTTCAGCTATGAATCGGTGTCTGTGATCTTCCCTAGTCACATTAGTAAAAATCTAGAAAGTCGGTCAACGATAAAATGATATTTTAAGGACACGATTTTAGAGCAAATGTATCGTCCATTGTGATACTTGGTCCGAGATACTAACGTTTTTGTACTATAAATAAAAAAACTGCCAAAGGCGCAAAAAATATACAATCAACACAAAATGGCAATTTCGCTTTCCCGTTTCCCAAGGATTTTTTTTATCTTTGTTACAATTAATTATTACCTAGGTTGTAAAAAACACATTCTTTCGACAAAATTTGTGATTTTTATTTACATCTAATTTAAGTACATATAAACAATAAATAATTTTAAACCCAATTATTTCATCTCTCATTTCAGTCTGTGAGTAATTTCTAACTTTCTAATGCATATGCTATTTAAAAGAAATAATGTCTTTTTTAATATAAATATTTATTTTTCCTTTACGAACACGACGGAAGACACAATGCTGCCAACTTTCCCGCCAAATTTGAACTGCGGCGTCGGTATTATACATTTCAGTTTAAATTTTTCTTGAAAATGGTTTATTAATTCTCCTTCAGTCCAATTACACGAAGTTATTACGAATTGACCTAGAATGAAGGAAAAACTGAGTAGGCTTTTTAAATATTAATGACAATTTCATCTGGGATGACTACGCCACGTAAGATGAGACCTGAGAAGCGGTAATAGCGAGGAGACCGTGCAGGGGCCTAGACAAGTGGATCAATTGTCGTAAAAGATAGTAGAATAGAATGACAAATACCACGTGATCTAGCGTAACGAATTTTAAATTGGAAGTCAAAAGTTATTAACTTTGAATTAACACTACACTAAGCACTTTTGAGCCAGCGTTTCTATTTTACAAAACGTTTGCCCCTTGTCTAGCCGCCCAGGTATACTAGCTTGTGTAATTGTTATGAATGTATATACATTATTTTTTTTATAAAGCCATTATTTTTTTTTTTTATTTATTCTTTTCAACATTAGGGACATTGTAGAACACTTAGTTTCGTCATAAATCATAATGTTACATTACAATACAAATTTTCTTAACTAAAGTAATAATTAATTAAATAATAGTAATAATGCTTGTTATAAAAGAAATATTATGTAAACACATAAATAGGTACATCATTCCCATGCATTTTTGTCATTTAAATAATCCTTTACGTTATAATACGATTTTGATAACAGTTTATGTTTAATAAATTTTTTAAATTTGGTAATAGATAAATCCAGCTTGTCTTTAGGGAGTTTATTGTAAAAACGTATACAATTACCCATAAAAGAATTACCGACTTTATGGAGTCTAGTCGTAGGTGCAACCCATTCTCCGCTTGTACCTATAAAATAGGTCTATGTACGGTCTATATAGGCAATACCATTTCTTCTATAGAACCATGATGTCAATATACATATGTATATCCCATTTTTTTCATTTACGATTTTAATGTAAACAAATAAGAAACTAACCAAAATTTCGCTAATTTTTCACCGTTTGATGGTCTTATTACACGTATCATTCTAAAAACACAGCTTTTCTGTTATATACACGAAACTATGAAATATGCACAAATAACACTAATATTATCCAACATAGTATGTGATAGATGAGTGTTGACCTTAACACTATAAAACAATTAAAATATACTAACCATTATCATCTAACATTTGTACTACTTGTTCAATGTACTTCAGTCTTTGCTCTTTAGAATTGTCAGGGTTCAGACTGACTGCGTCATAAGTGCCTTTATCATGAACCACGCCAAATGCACCAATATTTTTCACATCGTCCTTAATTATATCAAAGACCTGTAATAATTATATTTATCACCATCTGTGTCTTGCGGTTTAAATTCCGTGAAATTCGGTATTTTTTCAGTATGAAAAGTAGCCCAGATTACTCTCTGAAATGTCCTCTATCTACCTAAAGCGTGGTCAAAATCGGTTCAGCCGTTTCAGAGATTAATCTGAACAAACCAACAAAAATTTAAAAAAGCATGTTTGGGTTCTGAATACATGCAAACAGCCATATAAGCCTAAGAATAACTCTTAATTTCAAAATCACAGATAGATACTTCAATTTTATTTGTATAAATAGCTTGTGCATATGAGAATTATAAAAAATGTATTAAAATTAATTAGCTTGTAGCGCCATCTGTCGTTTTATATGAAAGTAATGGCCGATTTCACCAATATCCCGTTACGTACGTATCCCATACGTAACTCCTAAAAAGGCCAAGAAAACTAGACAACAAGACGAGAACAAAAATTTAGAGTACAAGAAATTGACACTTAACAGTGTTTTTGCCTTTCAACTAACACTAGGATCCCATAATAATTATATTTTCAAGAACCATTCTAAGTGGCATATAGGCGATCAGTTGCGTTACAGAAAGTGTTGCTGAAAATAAACTCTCAAAAACAGGCAAGCATCATGGAAACTGAAAGAGGCTTACACTGTTTGTTGGTCTCTTTCTCTATAGAAATTATCTTTACACTACAAGGAAGTATAAAGATAGTTTCTATAGAGAAATAGACCAACAAACATTCTGGAAGCTACTGTTCCTAAGGGAATAGTTTCAAATAATGTTTATTTGAAACTGTGTATTTTTTGGTGACAAATAAATATATTATTATTATTAAATAAATGAACAAATAAATATATTATTATTAAATAAATCGAAATAATTTTGGTTACCGGCTAGTGAAGAAAACGAAACTAGAACCGATACCAAAACCTAAATTAACTGCTTTTAATCAGACACACATTGCCTGCCTAGATCGATCGAAGCCGAGTACAATACATTCCAGGCACCGGTGCGCCACCGTCATGTCATGCGATGCGTACTTTCCTTTCTGTGTACGTGCCGGCTATGGTTCATTCTCCTCATTCACATGCGTTTACTTGTATTTGTTGTAAGTCACCAACCACCATGTGGACAAAGTCACGGGTAAAAGCTAGTATGTATTCTAGCATACATGAGCCAAATAAAAAAACTGGTTAATTTCAATTAACGGAACTGGAATACATAAGAAACCAGTTTCTTAATTAACCAGTTAAAATACCAGTAACCATAACTCAAACCGCAATCAATTCCGGTTTGGGGTCAATAACCTAAGCCAGTTTGGAAAATTAACCGGTTTCCAAGCCCTGCTTATAAGAACAGATCATCTTTCAATTAGATGACCACATGTAACTGAAAATCAGCTAATTTACCTTAAATTTTATTATTGGGAATTCTTTTTTTGACACTTTCTCAGCTAATGTTATAGCTTCTTGGCAGTAATCTACTCCAAGAAGATTTTTGAAGCCTTCTCTTGCTAATTCTGATAATGTGTAACCATTGCCACAACCTGTTAAAAAAAAATTGAAAATTTAAATAATTTATTTCATCGAGATTACATATTATCTCAATTTAGACAATTATTTTAAAAAAAATTGGAAAGTTTTTGATGGAAACAGGAGATCAGTTGACATTTTATTAAATTTTCTATTTTTTTGCATTTTTGGGAGTTTTAAAGTACAAGAATATAGCATTAAAATTCTGTGTGAGTAAAAAGAATGGAAGTGGTCTAAATAAAAATGTGCAGCTAAAATTTTCGCACTCTTCCAAGAAGTCCCTTCTAACTCTAGTAAAGCCTACTATGATTTTACTGGAGGAGTGGTAGCGACTTAATTACAGAAGAAATTATTACTGAAGACATCGGCTATATATGCATAGGTCTCTTTGCCTTCCCTTTCAAGGGAGAATCTTACAAACAACAACTATTTTTAGCATTAAGAATTATTATTACAAGTACTTGGGCTTGACGACCTTGATGGTATGGTGGTTTAGATGTAGCACCCAAGTACGGAAGGTTCCAGATTGGATTCCCAGTCAGATCAATATGGGAAACGAAATTTTCTAAACTGTCTCGGGTCTGGGTGTACTGGGAAACGCCCCTAGTAGTTGTCGTCTAGTTCTCATAGCACAGGGAATACAGATGAGTTGTGTGTATTGTTTTGTTAAATTTATAATTTTATTTATGCTAGGTTTACACTTTATAAACTGGTAAGTTAGTAAGTAGAAAGCTAACTAAATTTCCAAGTGCGAACACCTTTGTAAGTAGTAAGTCAATTAAACAACTAAAGTGGCTACTTACGACTTCTCAAGCATTTTGTACAGAAACTTAAATTTGGCAAAGTTTAGATTATTTACTGTTTTTGTAGTGCAATGATATATTTATAATAGAAGGCACTCACTATAAGTATCTAAGATTTAAAATTTCACTTCATGAAGCACTTTCAACCTTAAGATAACTTCTGGTGGTTAGGTTGAAATTCGATATTGTTTTTTTTAACTAAATATTACAATGCATTTTTCAAAAAAGCGTAAAGGATTGTATTGATATAATTCTTCCTCTCCCGGACCAGAGCTTTGTAATACTCAATTCCAAAATAGATACATCAAGTTTGATCACAGTGGCAGCTTAGATGTGATAAAAATTGTTACCCAAATCAACAACTGCAGTGTTTTTGTCTATCCCACAGTTACAAATCCAGTTTATAACTCTATATGCGCTGTCTTCGCCGAACCATACGTCGCCAGGGTCACCATGTTCATCAAAATTTTTTATTTCTTTACTATATGCTTTCTGCCAATATGACTGTGTGCCAAGCTCAGAGGAGTCCAGTTCTGAGTCTTCCATGTTTCTGTAATAACCGTTAATATTGTTGTCTAAATTATAAGTTATAAACAATAAATCAACAATAAATAGCGAGTAGCGAGTTTAGAGACAACAGTTTTGATGGTCAATATTCCGTTTTATGTATTATTTGACGTTTGGATGATGCAAAAATTAAAACTTTGTGTGTTATTGTAACACAAGTTTATGACTTCTATTCGTATCGTATTTTATAGATGCACATAAATATTGATTTATACTCTTAAAATCTAGATTGAGAACTACACAATATTTTCATTGAATATTGCTCACTGCAAATCTGAATGAAAAGAAGCGTAAATGACATAATGACAGTAAAGAAGTGTGTTGACTGACAGCTTAGCATAGATATTAACAGCAAAAAATGAGGCCGAAACAGGCCAAAATAGTGAAGCGTGAAATATCCTAAACAGGTTATCAACAGATTAATAAATAAGCAATTAATTAAATTCAAGGCAGTGCCTACATATTATCATAAAAGCACTTACTAAATGTTTTTTAACTTTCTTTCTGAATTAAAATGTTTGACGTCATGATTACGGCAACATTGAATTCGGTTGTCATCAAAATGTGGGTGGAAAAAATTTACCGACCTACACTTTGCTGTTGATGTTACGTATCACAGCATTATTTCGTTTAATTTATTCAGTTTATTGTTTCAATTAATGTCATGTGACTGACTGAACAGCCTTTATTAGACTATGTATTTAAAAAGCGATTAAACATAGAAATTACAAGTGAAAGAGACCCTATACATTTACACTCCGTTGTACATATGAAATCGATATATTATTAGTTATAAAATTTACAAATAATTATTTATTCATGTGTTGTGTACATCGCAATAGTGTCAAATAACTGTTGTTTATTTTCTGTTCTGCATAATAACAGTTATTTATGTGTAGTTTTTTTAATTTTTTTGACAATTCACCGCTCGTCGCTCGCTGGTATCCGATTTATTTATGTAATAAAAACTTGTTATAAATAATTTGGGGCGAGGGAAAGTGATGTTCCGCTACTTAACGGTGAGTAAACAAGTTTAATTTATGCAATTACGAAGTATTAGAGGACCGTTATGCAATACTATTGCTTAATATAATGTTTAACTTAATTAAAATATTATTTTAAGGGTTCCACACATTAAAAAAGAAACCATATTCCGCAGGCGTTCGTCTGTCTGTCAAAGTCGATTTTATTCATGAATTATTTGATGTAGAAACTAGCTATTTGTAATAATAACACACATATTTCAAATATGTATGTGTATAAAATATTCATGTTTTGAAAATTATAAGATAAATTGTGTATGTATGTTGATCTGTTCTAACTTTTAACCGTTCCCCCCATTTTATCGTCAAAACTTATAGACGAATGCTTTATTAGAAATATATAATACCAAAAATAAATAATTTTCTCAATAAGGTGGCTTGGTGGTTACTTAGGGAAACAAATAATTCACCAAACCACTTTGATAACATTAATATGTATCTCAGTCCCCATTAAAATTACCTATATTCAACCTTTAAACCAATTTTTAACTTTGAAAAAAGACAGCTCATGTTTATTTTGTCTAATGTCAAGACTTCAGGGTCACTTGTTTAACAATATTTCCCAATTTCATATCTGCATATCTGCACTACCTTTTGCAGTTCTGACCCATGCTGACTGAACTTTATAAAACTGATCCATATCATTTGAGTTTTACCTACTGGTGTAAGATTTAAATTTTAAGATTGAAACTTGATTTAAATTTGAGGTCCTGATAAATTAGTTATTTCGAAATTTATAGTACATGATGCAATTGGGCCACCTTGCCTGGTGAAATACCACCCTCTCATAGAATATCAGCATGAAATAACAGCATCTATTGCTGTTGTGTTTCTATCGGTGAACGAGAGTGTTGGTAGTCCATCTCTCCCTCCTCGTCCTTTCCTTAAAGGCCGGCAAGGCACCGGTGACTCCTTGGATGTTGCGGATATCCATGGGCAGCTGTGATCACTAACTATCAGGTGACTTGCTGGCTTTTTGCTCCCTCTGCCATAAAAAAAAAGTACATGATGCAAGTGGTTTTTATGAGTTTCCTCTGGAAGTTACTCAATTAACAGAAAAAAGATTTAGATTCATTCTAAAACATACATTGATTGGCTTAAGGCAAGGTTTAAAAGGTTATTTTATTTAATTACTTATTTTTATTACTAAAATAAAATAAACCTTTCTAATTATACTTCTTCTTTTCTAATATTTTTGATTATTAATATAACTGATTAATGTGCACAATTTAAATTTCTTTTAACTACTCAGATTGTTCAAAGACATTGGTCTCCTCCATAAGTCGCCAATGTACTCGATTAGATGATAATCTCTTCCATCCTTTCGGAAGGGTATCTTCCCATTTTTTCATCCGTCTTTCTCTTTTTTCTCTTGTCTCTACCATTCTGTTACTCTATTTGTCCATTTATTTATTGTATTTCTCATCTCTCTAATTCTCTATGATGAGAGAATTACTAAATTTAAATTGCAATATCACTTAAAGTTACATTAATATTAATGACATTAATCTTGACAAATTTTCATTAAACTATGGTAACATATGAGGAATTCACAAGCCTTTTTTAAAAAGGCTTTTTATGATTTTGCAGTGTGTATGTGTTATTGTATGTACACAAGTATTTTACGCTTAAATGAAAATCGACATAAGATATATTATATAATAATAATACATACATATCCTCACACTGTATCCCTAACGGGCTAGTAAGAGAGGACGGAGCGCCAAGCGTCGCGGTCCTTACATACTTCTTTCGCTTCTTCAAATCTCATCATTCTCCTCACACATTTTCTCCTAGGTATGCGAACGCTTTTGACATAATATAATAATAATAATCATTAATAAGCCTTTTTATTCTGAACTTCTGGGTTAAGTATGAGTACAGGATGTTTTGTGGTTTTGCTATGTCCCATATATATATAATATGTCCCGTAGTTCAGTGTGCCTCTTGGCATAGGCCTCCTCCGACAATTTCCACTGGGTTCTGTCATGAGTTACCCTTCTCCAATGATGTCCAGCTGTAAGTTTTAAGTTCTCTTCCCATCTCGTATGTTCGCGTCCTCTATTGCGCTTTCCATCCCTAGGATACCAGTCAGTTACAATTAGCTAGACAGATTACATTACATAATGCAAAAGATGTAGGTATTAGTTACTGAAATCGTTTTTTTTATTATTTTTTTCATTCTCATGTATCTATGTATGGTCATCTGTCCCATACAGAGCTGAAACCACTCAACCAATTTCAACATAATATTATATGAGGCATCATTCAATCCAGCTCAATGCTGTAACATGCAAGTTACAGGCTATACTGTTTCTATCCTACATTATTATATACAAGCAATATTTTGGATGGGAGGATGGGTACATATGCATATTCTTATGTTTGTAATTGCGTTCTCGAAAACGGTTCTAACATTTTCGATGAAAGTAACGTTTGAATGTTTAATGTTTAAGGGTTTACAGGGGCTAAAAATCGATTTAGCTAGGTCTCAATTCTGGGAAAATTAGTTTCTTCCTCTGTTTCACATACTTAAAATTGATAATTGGTAATGATTGTTAATTTCGCAACAGAGTTTACCTTCTAAATAGAATAGTGGCTAGATCATAGGTCTACCACACCGAAGTGCGTGGGTTCTAATCATGCCGACATCGTTTTTTTTTTTGATACGCAATCAATATTCAAAGCTCGTTCAGCCAGGTATTGAATATTTATAAGTGACTAGCGGACGAGACAAACGCTTTCTTGCTCGAATGCTGGAAATAAAAAAAAATCTAGAACCCGGTTACAGCGCCCCCTACCGTGTCCAATTGAGAATCTAAACCATCCAGAGACCCACTCAAACACACAAAAAATTTCATCGAAGTTGGTCCAGCGTTTAGGAGGTGTTCAGTGACAAACGCATACAGAAGAATTTTTATATGTATAAAGATAATTAGGGATGGGATAATCCGGTGTTTGTTTACCTAAAGTTGGAGGGTTGGCAAGTATGAAGTCAACTTTTATATTAGGTGAATCCCATAATTGTATTGGCAAATTTTGTGTTCCTATTACAGAATACCTAAAATTATAAAGTAATTAATTGTTTGTCAGGGACCAAAGAATCAATTCATAAATTGCTGATGCTAAAATCGATTTTTTATATGATACTAAAAACGTTGTTTTAACAAAACTAAATTATCTAAAAAAAAACAAAATATCTGACTACATTTCACATTTTTTATTAGTTATTAATTATTATATATTTGGAATTGACTATTTATTACCATTCATTTGATACCCATATTCTACTTTTCCTCCACTTTCTTTTCCTCAGGCGCCATATTGAAATTTTATGCTCTGTCAGTCCCACAATTAAGACATCTAGTGACACCTCATTTGTTAAATCCGTCAAGCCATTTCGGTTACAGAGCATGCCCAATAAATGGACATCATATATGCACTGATATTCATACACACACTCGAAAAACATAACCTTCTTTCGTAGTCAGGTAAAAATTAAGTATCATGTCACCACCCTATACAGTATTTGCATTTCGACCGCATTCTTTTTTTATAAAACAATTTATCTTGCAAAGGATGCACTTGATAAAATATTGATATTCGTAACGTTAATAATGCGTCATGGTCTTCGTTGTCTGTGTTTTATATGTATACTGGCTTTTGCACGCTACTTCGTTCGCGTGAAATTTTAAAAAGGCAGTTATGTCTAAGCAGACCCGTCCAACGTCCATATAGAGAAACTAAGCAACGGCCTAGGGCGCTTTTTCGAGTCTACGCGGTGTGCTAAGGGTACGGATGGGTACATAGTGAAACAACGAAAAAAAAAATTTAAAAACAATAAACCGCCCTCAAAACAAACACTGAAAATGTACAAAATAACTACTATTCGTTACTAATTAAAACTCAAGTGGAATAAAAAGAACTATAAATATGATACACATACATGACCTATATAAGTAAATTTGACAGATACTGAAGTCGGTGCCAAATCAATGTGCAACAACACAAGTTTATTAATTTGGTAGACTTGGTACCGATTTTAGTAACTGACAAATTTAATTATTGTAGGTACCATACTTATGAAGTTATTTTTATTGTACTTGAATTTTGATTAGTAAAGGATAGTTACTTTGTACTTTTATTTCTCCCTTTGGAGTGATCTTGGGCTAAATAAATATCTAGGGCAAATATCTGCAATTAACTTCTTTCTAATTATGGAGCGCAAAGATATACAAGAGAATCATCGAGGTCGCGTTATTTGGTGTATCGTCGAAGTCCAAGCTCCAACACCGGTTAAATTTAAATGGGACCACCTCTGAAGTATGACCTACTAAATAAAAAAGAATCATCGAAATCAATTCATAATTGGCGGAGTAATCGCGTAACAAACAAAAAAAAACATACAGTCGAATTGAAAACCTCCTCCTTTTTTTTGAAGTCTGTTAAAAAATGAGCCGTCGCGGGACGCCTGTCAGATGTGAAACATCGAAACTATTTTGTATAGAAAATATGCATGAAAGGTTTATTAAAGGAAATAATTATGGCATAATCAAAAAATAAGGCACAATCAAAAACAACATTTTCAGTTTTTTTTTTTTTAGAAAAACATCAATTCTTCATTTAAAAAATATAGGCAACGTGAAAGGTATACGAGCTCAATACAAACTCGTTGCCACGCGACGCCACGTTGTCACGCCAACAGCCGATCTGATCCACCGCATAAGATGTTCCACATCAAAATCTATGTTATTATTAAAAAGTCACTCATTTGTCACAAAAAAAATTTAACCCTATTTCATTCTCGAGATTTTTTTTATGACTGATATTTTGAGACACCCGTTTTTTTTAGTATATTTAGCTTTATGTGTGTGTGTAACAAAAATTATATCAAAATAATGATGTTGCTTCAAGCTGTGCTTAATGTACCTGGAAAACCGCAAGAAAATCCGTTCAGTAGTTTCGGAGATTATCGTGTACAATGTACATACAGACAGACAAGACTGACAAAAATTTTTAAAAATGCTTTCTTTGTTGGTACTCTTTTTTATCGCCCACACTCATTTTTTGATAAATTTATTCAACGTACAGACGGTTTCTACTGCTTTATTATATGTACACACATATATTATATTATTGATTAATAAAAGCAATCGTATACCTAGGCGAAAATGTGTGAGGAGAATGATGAGATTTGTGGATTTGTAAGGACCGCGACGCTTGGCGCTCCGTCCTCTCTGACTACTCCGTTAGCGATACATTGTGAAGATATGTATGTATGTATTAATATAAACTGTAATAATAACGGTTACCTTTTTTGACGTTGTAGCACTGAAATACAAAATGGAACTGCGCTCCATAGTTTGGTGTCGTTCCCTCCATTTGTTCCACAATGGCGTTCGTAACTAAAAGATATCCTCATGGAGTTTTTGGCGGAATTCTAGGGCCGTTTATTTTAATTATTATAGATACCGCGATCTGAATTGGCGTAGTTTTGCGCCCCAAATACGCTATTATGTGGAATTGTTAAGGGCTTATTGAGTAGTGCGATGTCGAGATCTTTTTAGTGGCTAGTCTGCCTCAGTGGATCTTACTAGAAAGACTGCGTCAATATATTTGTCGCCAGAAACTCCAAAAAATATTGAAATGTTAATACGTCTCGACATTTTAATGAAATAATATGAAGAATATGTCTATTACTGAAGACATCGGCTTTAGATTCCCCCTCAAGGGAAAATCGTACAAAAAAAGATGTAAAAAAAATTAACAGTGTTGCCAGTTTCCGGAATCCATAGAGTCTGCCACGATACCAAATAGTGGTGACAATAACAAATATTTGGTGAAATACAATTATTCATTCATTAATAATGATAAATACAATATTTCATTATCTAAAGCCTACAATAAATATGTAAATTATCATCTATCCTTTTCAAAGCAATAAATAAATAGAAAAAAAATGTTTACCAAAGAAACCAACAAAAAAAAAAGTAGAACAAACCTTTTATTTTTTTTATTACAGTACCTAAAGATAAATAAATGCATTAACGCCTTCCTAACCTTGTGAAGTCAATGAAAGACGACACAAAAAGCGAAAGGTCAAATCAGAAAAATCAATGCATCGTTATAAGTACACTGTCGTCACGCTGACAATAATGGTTCATGTATACCATATTGTTTGTTTTTTATTATAGCACTAGTAACTCGCCCCGGCTTCGCAAAGGTTTAATAATGTTTAATTGAATTAGGATAAAAAGTATGTCAGTCAATAAGCCATTTTAGTCTCGTCACGGGAATTTAAATTTGACATGTACACACTCACGCTGTATCCCTAACGGGGTAGTCAGGGAGAACGGAGCGCCAAGCGTCGCAGTCCTTACATACTTCTTCCGCTTCCTCAAATCTTATTATTCTCCTCACACATTTTCGCCTAAGAATGCGAGTGATTATTATCTTTCAAAGTATTTATTTCAATGATAAGATGTACAGGGAAATTTTACTCTTGATTGTCAGTTATCTTGGATGTTGAAGATATTATGATAACATCCAAGATAACTGTCAATTTTTACAGGATAAGAATCAATACTATATTGGTCAAAATCGCTCTACAAATAATCTATTGTTTTTAAACCTACTTCTTATCTATATATATAAATAAAAAATAAATATTGTTCGTTGTTAAGCGAAAACTTGAGAACGACTGAACCGCGAGGTTATTTACCTACAAATTTACAGACAGCGACATCCACGCGATCATTGCGCGACCGGTGACAAATTGTAATAAAAAATTGTAATCATGTATGACGATTGCGAGTCTATTGCGCCATGACCGTAAAATGCACTTTTCGCAGAAGATTTAGCGCCACTATACAAATTGTAGGATATTATACAAATTCTCGTTTTGACAACAGATATCGCTCGATATTTGGCTGGCGATTGCCGACTGTAAGTTAGGTAATAAGCGCGCGGATTTGGCAATTTTTTTAACATGTTCGTAATAATTCGAGTATGGTTTTTATATAGAAAGAAAAATTGGAAAATTAGGGAAAAACTGAAGATACTTTTTTTCTATGGGATTTTCGTATAAACTCCAAGACCATAACTCACGAATAATAATATAATACCCACTGAACCACAGCAACGCGTGACGGGACACATCCATTTAAGAGAAGATGGTTATAATGAGTTAACCTTAGCAGATAGACACATATCGTCAAGGACTCTTCTGTAGACCTTTAGATGTGAAACAACTTATGGGGCGGGTCAGACCGGTTGTTGGCGTGGCGACGCGTCACCGCGTCGCCATGAGCTTGTATTGTACTTGTGTAATTATAGCGTATGCAGTATGTTTTTTAAATAAAGACATTATTGACATATTTTTTATTATGTCATATTTATTTCCTTAAAATAAACCACCCTTTCATGCATGTTTTCTATTGAATATAGTTTCGAAGTTTCGCGTCTGGGAGCCGTCCCACGACGCCTTATTCTTAGGACCTACAATATTCATAAGTAAACAATTTGAATGTACTTCGTACGGTTAACTAGAGTAAACCAGGTAAACGCCCGAAAATGATTTTTTTTGCGACTTGATTACAAACCTTCGAATTTTGCTTTACTATCTATGATTACTCTACTATTTATGAATAAAAGTGGAGTTTACCAAGCATAAAAACCTTTCGGAAGAAATTCCCTAAATGATTTTGAAAACTGCACCAAAATTCGTTGCATAGTTTCAGAAAGGATGAGCAAAAGGTACAGCTTATTTCTAAAAGAAATTTCTTCCATCAGACCTGCGAGAGTGACAAATTCAAAATAGAAAAAATAGACACTGCGTGTACTTGCTGTAATGATAATAAAATACACTAATATAAATTACATATAAAAAAGGGAGGGTGGTCCATTATGTAGAGTAAGCTCAGAAGCTGATTTTAATAAGTTAATTGGGCAAAAATGACTAGAAAAAGAAATATGTTAGATTGTATCATCTCTACGATTTTATGTCATAGTGTCTGTAGTCTTGATATTTGCAATTTGGCTATAACTGTATTTTTAATTTTAATTTTTTGTATATTATGTAAAACTAACATTACACAGCATCACAAATTCACTCTTACAAACTATTACACTTTTAATTTCATCATATTTGAATTGCTTCGACAAGCACTTTTTAAACTCTGGATGTTTACATTCTCGTTTCTCCTTGAATACGCTAATTATGTAGTTACTACGACTGGTAAAACTTTGACTGTACCGCTGTTCTTCCTTGTCATCGAATATGGCTGATCTCAACACAATTACATCAGAAATCGAATTATTTTCGGTTTGCACATCATTCATTTGTTCCCCCGAAGGTTGTGATGCACACTTGGGTAATCCTAACAATCGTTTAAACATTTTTCATGTGAATATAAGAAGCATTAATTGTAATTTTAATAGTTTTAGGTTATTGTTACACAGGATCAAATGCGTGCCAGACATAATTGTGCTTTCTGAATGTTGGCTTAGTAGTACCCCTAATATTCCTTCTATTACTGGATTTAACGCATACAAATCTAAATATGGCAATCAGAATGAGGGTGTTGTTGCGTACGTAAAAATTGGACTAGATTATTCTGTTGAAGTTCCAGATTTTGGAGAGGGTAATTGTCTGGTCCTGAGGTTTTCGAATGGTGCAGCTGTTGTTGCTTTATATCTATCTCCTTCCTACGGATCTACTACTGCCTTCTGCAGAAGCCTCGACAGTGTACTACAATTGTTGGGGACATTTAAAACGATGGTTGTAGTTGGCGATGTCATTATAAACATAATATCAGGTAG
This sequence comes from Zeuzera pyrina, assembly GCA_907165235.1. Classification (NCBI taxonomy): domain Eukaryota; kingdom Metazoa; phylum Arthropoda; class Insecta; order Lepidoptera; family Cossidae; genus Zeuzera; species Zeuzera pyrina. The sequence goes on along the minus strand of OU015647.1, from coordinate 7,289,853 downwards.
CATTGACTCAAACGCAGATGAGTACTTAAATATGGTTGCATCTCACGGTATGTTACCAGCCCATACACTACCTACAAGACAGAATAACTGTCTTGACCATGTTATACTAAGGTCTCCTAATAACGTCAGAGTGAACAGAGAGTTAAACATCTATCCCTTAATTCGACACATATGCAAAAAGAAGTGTCTTGCCTGGCTATCGTCTCTTTCTTATGACGACACCGAAACACTGGTTAAATTCAGTTGAAATATACACTTCCATATTATATACATATTATTATGTACCACATACGCACAAATACAAACACATTCCCACACACTCCCACATACATACACACGCACACGCTCAGACTCATACTCGTTCCCACACACACTCATCTACAAACACTCATCAACACACAAACTTACTAACAAACGTAGCATTGTATCATTATATTATGTTATATACGTATAAGCATGGTTTGTTCGGAGGAGGGCGTTGATATCCGCAACACAGTTAATATTTCTGCAGGTATCATCGTTACTGTTTGTTTTCTGTATACCTGTTATAAATGATGTATAAATAAAATAAATAAATAAAAAAATAAAAATTTATATATACTATACACAAATATAATACAAATTATATTTTAAATACATAAATATAAATATATACATAGGGACAGATATACTTAAAGCTGTAAATAAATAAATAATAATAATAATACTCCAGACAATTACACAGATTGTGTGACCCCAAACTAAGCAGTAAGCTTGTACAATGGGTACCATACAACGAACTCTGGGGGAGTTCCCAGTAACACCCAGACTCCAAGCCAATTTAGAAAAGTTTGTGTCCTAAATTGACTTGACCGGAGATCGAACCCGGGACCCTAGTTTTGAAAAGCAGATGCATATGCCACTGCGCCAACGGGCCAATCAATATAAATAAAAGTTTAACGTACATCTTTCATATATAATAGTGCCCCTTGACAGCATGCTTGAAACAAGCAATAGACCGGCTTTCTCGGATGTGTGAAGGAAGAGCATTCCTCAGTCTAACCGCTTGAACAGCAAAGGATTTTGATAAGAATTCAGAGGAGTGAGGAGGAATTTGAAGGAAAGTACTAATGTGAGATCGACAGAGTTTATTAGCAGGACGAAAGTTTTGAAAACGCTCTTTTAAGTAAGAAGGAGATGAGGAAGAATAAAGAACATTATAGAGTGAAGAAAGAATGTGAAGATTTCTACGAAGACGAATGGGAAGCAACATAAGTTGTGCCCTGAAATAAGATACGTGATCATATTTACGCAAGTTAAAAATGTAACGGATGGATAGGTTATTCTATAAGTGTTATTTTTTTCCAATTTTGGAACAAAATAGTAGAAATCACTGAAAAGTACAGAATAACTATCCTTTCCTAATCAAAATTCAGGTACAAAAATAACTTGAATATGATTCAAATACATACATACATATCCTCACGCTGTATCCCTAACGGGGTAGTCAGAGAAGACGGAGCGCCAAGCGTCGCGGTTCTTTCATATTTCTTTCGCTTCCTCAAATCTCGTCATTCTCCTCACACATTTTCGCCTAAATATGCGAGAGCTTTTGACATTTCCATCTTGCTAACACTGGCTATTTGATCATAAGTCAGCCTTGATTCAAATACCTATATACTATATACATTTGACAGCTACTGAAGTCGGCGCCAACTTGGCACTACCAAGGCTGCCAAACTAATAGACTTTCTGTTGTTGCACATTGATTTGACACCGACCTCAATAACTGTCAGATTTATTTATTATTTACGGTATTTGTATGATATTTACTATATATATATTTTTTTACATTAACAAAAAAGTACATACATACGTTAATATTTACAAACTTGAAACTACACATTATCTTAAATAGACTTCCTCAAAGTTGCCACTTAGAAAGCTGTCATTCCTTAATGTGCCCAGCAGACTGGCAGCATTGCCTCTTTGAATAGCCAAACTGATTCGTTGGCGGATAATTGTAAAGTTGTTTTTGTACTTGAGTTTTGATTAGTAAAGGATAGTTATTTTGTACTTTTCAGTGTTTTTTAAAGTCAGTTTAATTATTTTTCTTAAAAGGTTTTTATTTCTCCCTTTTTAGTGACCTTGACTCGACGGTATATCGACGGTAGGCCTACAATTAATTTCTTTTCTAATTCTGGAACGAAATATACAAAAGAATCATTAATATAAATAAAGTTCATGTTAGCGTTATTTGGTGAATCTTCAAAGTCTAAGCTTTAATACCAGTGAAATTTAAATGGGACCACCTCGGAGCTATATTGTACCCAACGGAATAAGAATCATTGTGATAAATTCCTAAAATCTCTAGCTATCTTCCGCTCAAACTCTAAAAATCAGCAATCGACACGTGTTTCGCCTCTCAACGAAGCATCCTCAGGATATACCAGTGATTCAAATCGGTGATTTGATTCGGTGCTGGTTAGGTGGCCAAATTCTATCTCTGGTATATCCTGAGGATGCTTCGTTGAGAGGCGAAACACGTGTCGATTGCTGATTTTTAGAGTTTGAGCGGAAGATAGCTAGAGATTTTAAGAATTTATCACATGCGATGGATTTCCGCAAAGTAACACCTGAATCTATACACTAAGAATCATTGAATTCGATCCAGAATTGGCGAAGTTATCTGTGACATATGAAAAAAACCTAAAAAAACACACGAAGATGAAAATAGAACCTCCTTTTTATAAAATAAGTCTGTAAAAATTAAAATACACACATCAAAAGTATCTAGGGATCAGGTACATTTTTAAATATAAAAAATTATCCAATTAATATTTATCAAATCTAGTCTTCCACACTGGCTTCTTACTTTAATTCCTATGTTTAAGTTAAAAACTTATCCCTATATTTTGTAAAAATTAAGAAAAATTACAATTTTTGCAAATTGTGAGAAATTAACCTAAGTTAATGTCGTCAATTAAATGGCAAAAAAAAACGCAAAAATGAGGTTTTTTTAAATTTTTATTGTAAAGATAAAAAAATTAATAATCTGTGTTTCCACCATTGACACGAATTACACAATCACAGCGCTTTGGCATGCTTAAAATCAGTTCATCAAAATCACTTTGAGGAATTAGTATAGGAGCTAGCAACGTTTTTGAGAGAGAATTTCATGTCAGCTGATTTTCTGATATGTTGTCCTTACTCTTTCGGTTAGAGTCTAGGCGAGCTGGCTCCCGGTAGTGGTTGCGTTGATTACTGCGCACATCCTACCTGTACAGGTAATAATTCTGGATTTTTAAACAATTTCTAAAGACGTAAATTTCCAATTTATGCCTTCCAGACATAAATTTTTCATTGCCAGACATCTATCTCATCTAATTAATCTAAAATTAATTTGCCAAACGTTAATTCGGTTGTTATATAAAATGTTGTTAAATAGTTGAAAAAAGGTTGTTAAATGTTGAAAAAAAATTGTCTCTCTCTGACTACCAGCATCATACGGCAATACTTTTCATGAGTTTTTAATTTTTATTCAAGATTTAACAACCGAATTAACGTTTGGCAAATTAATTTTAGATTTTTTTATCTGCAAAGAACATAATATAAAAATTACAAACATTAAAAAATACTTTGAATTTTTTATTTTAAAAAATATAAAATTGGCGTATGGCACATGATTAACAATAATAAAAATGTCTGGCAATGAAAAATTTATGTCTGGTAGACCTATCTGAAGGCAAAAATTGGAAAATTACGCCTTTAGAAATTGTTTAAAAATCCAGAATTATTACCTGTACAGGTAGGATGCGCAGAAATCAACGTTACCACTACCGGCAGCCAGCTCGCCCAGACTCTAACCGAAAGAGTAAGAAGGACAACATATCAGAAAATCAGCGACCTAAAATTCTTGTTTTCTAAACGTTGCTAGCTCCCATACTAAATGGCCGCCCACATTCTTTCTAACAAGTCAAAAAGTTGTTGTGGGGTATGCACGGCATCCATACTCAGCCGAGCTCTTCTTTGAAGCATATCCCATGCGTGCTCAATTGGGTTGAGGTCTGGCGATTGAGCAGGCCACAACAGAACATTGATGCGAGCGTCGGCAAAAGCGCGTGTTACGACTCTAGCCGTGTGTGGACGTGCGTTGTCGTGCATTAGTCGAAACGAATCATCCAACCGGCTTCGCAGAGGGATTATCACGTCTGAAACAATCCTCTCCGCATAAATCTGGGCATTGAGATTGCCCCTAATCCAAATGAGATCGGTTCTTCCACCGATCCAATTACCGGCCCAAACCATTATTGTTCCACCTCCATATGAATGAACTTCCTGACAAAATTTCAAACGTTCTTGACGTCCAGAGGTCCTTCAAACTCGAGTACGTCTTGTATCCGGCCTCATACCGAAACGAGATTCATAGGAAAAGCAAACAGAACACCAGTCTTCTTCCTCCCAATTTCTGTGTTCGCGAGCCCATTGTAAACGGGCCCTACGATTGCAGGGTGCTATAGGCAGAGCTCTCAGCGGCCTTCGGGAACGCAGACTCACTTCACGTAAACGAATTCGGATGGTTTGGTCGCTTATCAGCAAGCCTAAAGAGCTGTGGAGCCTCGTAGCCAACATCATGGCGGTCATAGTACGATTCCGTCAGCAATATTTTGGATGTACCAGTCCTGTCTGCGAGTGGTGATGCGAGATCGTCCTCTATGCCGCTCGGCCACGCTGCCCGTGATACGAGGGCTGCTATTTATGTATCCGGAATAACAAAGTGAAACAAACATATAGCGTTTATTATAGTTTTATTGCTTTTCAAAATATTCACCATGATGATCGATGCACTTTTGCATGCGTTGGAACCAATTTTCGTAGCACTTTTTCCATTCGGATTGAGGTATCTCCAAAACGTGCATTTTGAACGCATCAACAGCCTCTTCTCGGCTCGAAAAACGTTAACCACGTAATTTATTCTTCACGGTTGGGAATAAATAGAAGTCGTTGGGGGCCAAGTCGGGGCTGTACGGCGGATGACCCGTTAAATCGATCTTTTAATCTTCCAAATACCGAGTTGTTTCGGCCGATGTGTGGCAGCTAGCATTGTTATGACGAAGAAGGATTCTGCTTTGTCGGTTGTTCTTTCTTATTTCTTCAAAGATTTCTGGTAAACAAATGGTCGTGTACCATTCAGAATTAACCGTTTTACGATCCTCTAGTGGCACTGTAGCTACATGTCCATTTTTACCAAAAAAACAAGCGACCATTTGCTTCAAAGTGTTTTTTGAACGAATGACTCTTGTTGGGTTCGGCTCATCTTGGAACACCCAAACCGTTGATTGTTGTTTAGTTTCAGGATCATACGCATATATCCAAGATTCATCACCTGTGTAGATGTTATAGACAGCTTTTGACGCACCCTGATTGTACTTTTGTAACATTTTTTCACACCAATCGACACGAGCCCGTTTTTGGTCAATTCTAAAGTTGTGCGGAATCCAATGTGAACAAATTTTTTTTTACAGCTAAATGTTCGTGTAATATTTTATATATACTCGTCATACTTATGCCCAGAGACGCCTCTATCTCGCGATATGTAACATGACGATCTTGCATTATTAGTTCCCGCACAGCATCAATATTTTGAGGTACAACAACCGATTTAGGGCGACCTTCTTTAACTTCGTCCGTGATCACAGACCGCCCACAATTAAACTCACTAAACCAGTGATACACAGTAGTTTTCGATGTCGCTTCGTCCCCAAAAGTCGAAGTGAGTTGATCGATGCACTGTTTTTGAGCCTCGCCGCCGCCCTCGCCGAAAATCGTAATAAATCATAGCACGAATATTTTCACGACTTAAATCCATGGTGATAAAGACACGCAATTGACGCAAATGACGCCACAAAGGATAAACAAATGACAGCTACATGAAACAAATTGTATTCTTCAGCCAAAGAGTTCCATTTTTAAATGTTATAATTACTTTTTTAATATTGTTCTGTAACTGGCCAGTTCCGGATACATAATAGCAGCCCTTGTATGATAGCGTGTCCAGATACGGCTTATGACGCTCGGTGTAGTGCCAAGAGCGATAGCCACAGTACGTTGCCTGGAACCAGCTTGCAACATTCCGACGGCTCTCATGATCTCTTCTCGTGTCAAATGATGTCGTCGCTCCATATCGATGCATTTTTTTTCAGTTCCGATGCAGAAATTGTAATGGTTTTGTAAAAACGCTATTACACACTTTTATAGAAATCCTGATTGACAGTTCATTTTCTATTTTTAATCAAAATTTAAAGAAAATTATTTATTCAAATAGTGAAAATCACTAAAAAGAATCAATAACGATCCAAAAAAGTTAAAATAATAATCCTCAATTGCGGCGATACTCTAAAACGTACTTCATCCTTAGACACTTTTGATGACTGTAGATTCAAATAATGATTCTGTACCTAGCAGTTTCTGGTTTCAGTTAATTCTGTTCACCGCTTCATTTAAATGTCTAAAGAAACAGCGATTGGATCCAACTTGTCTATTATCAGATGCTAACTTGCATGACGAAACATAGGCAGGCACTTAGCATTTGTATATTTTAGCATAACAACAAGGTAGAGATACGCGCTTGACCTATTTGCATGTACGTAGGTTTTGTAAGCTTACCTCTGCATAGTTATTTACTATTACCTGATGCCCGCGACTTCGTCTGTGTTTTTTATTTTTAAAACAGCCTATGTCCTTTCCCAGTGTTTAATCTATCGTATTTATTACTAGCTTTTGTCCGCGACTTCATTCGCGTGTAAATTATAGCCTAACTGTTATTCTGATGTATAAACTATATTATTGTAAAGTTTCATCAAAATCCGTTCAGTAGTTTTTGCGTGAAAGAGTAACAAACATACATCCATCCTCACAAACTTCCACATTTATAATATTGGTAAGATTATCGTAAATTTCATCGCAATCGAATGAACGGTATGGCAGCTCATAAAATACGAGCAAACAAACATTGATTTTTATATACTAGACTAGCAACCCACCCCAGCCTCCCATGAGCAATAATTTTTCGAAAATAAAATACAGCCCATGTTACTCACTGACAATGTAGCTTTCTATAGGTGACAGAATTTTTGATATCGGTTGAATAGTTTATGAGTTTATCCATTACATACAAACAATCAAAGTTTACCTCTTTATAATGTTAAGTATAGAATAGAAGTAATCCTAACAGTTCTTAACTACTGAATTTCTATGTTATTGTTCTTACAAATATTAGTTATTTGCAATCAGTGGCGTGCATCCCCTATAGGCACAGAGACATTGCCTACCCTGTCAATTTAAATGAACGTTATTTCGCTATCTATTATTTATATTTTTGGGCAATTTAAGATTAAACAACAATTGTTTAACAGCGCCATCAAACATCCCCCATTCTTTCGTGGTTCATCTGTTCGTAACCGTATTTTGTATTTTTCCATTGCCGTATTTTATTTTTAACAATCATGCCATTTATCGATATAAAAAACCCGCGATATAACACTTCCCCGGAGGCACGTCGATCCTGTGCCTACAATCACACACACATGTTTACATTTCACCTATCAGTACACCACATAATCTTTCAAATGTGTGCTATTTTATTTTATATACGCAAACTAGGTTTGTGTGCGTGTTTTGGGGACATTGACTACATCAACGACATTATAGAGTTAAATGGATTTGATAAATTCAAATTACTCATTTTTGCTTTGTTTATGGTTGTTAATTTATACTTCAAACTTCGAATCAAAATAAAACTCTATATTTGTTTTCTTTGTGCAAGTGATTTGCACTATGAGTTACTTAAAAAAATTCTATTCTTACGAACCGTTTTTGAAGTAAAGTATTGGTATAATAGATATTTTAAAAACAACCACTACGAAAAATTCAAGTAATGATACCGTTCTCTCTCGTCAGTATTGCTGTATTTGCTGTATTAGTTAGTATAATTATGTAGTATTAAAATTGTTCTTTTTTATAAATATATTTATTTCATATTTTGACTGCCTACCCTGTTGAAAAACCCTGTGCACGCCACTGTTTGCAATCGTATTTTCGAAAACGACTGTAACGAATTCGAATAAAATAGAAGTTTATAGGGCCGAAAAATCCTAGGTAGGTCTCAATTGGGGAAAATATTCGTTTTCACTATGTTTTCACACATTAAAACTTGCCTTGACTTGCCTTAAAACATGATTGGTAAACGAAACAGAGTTGACTTTCTCAATCGCACAGTGGCTAGAGCATACATCTACCACTTCGAAGGGGTTTGAATCCTGCAATGTGGTCAGACTATTTTTAATTTTTGTTTTATTTGGAATCAGCGAGTAAAGCTCTTTCTGTATATTAAAAAAAATTATGAAATCTGTTACGAGTCCGTCCGGTCCGTCCATCCAACCGATTTGGTTAATTTTTTTTTTAATGAAAGGTATTGATGCACAGATTTGTCATCAAGCATTGGAAATCACCTAACTTTCACCCTTCTCAAGTTATACTCAAACGCGATTTCCTCCTGTTCATTTTTGTTTTCATAGCTTTCTTTCTCTATATCTCCGGTTCTGATTGAGGTTCTATTTGGTCTAAGAACACTCGCTGTCATTTGAGCTTTTGCCCACTTAAATTGGTTGAATTGGAGGGAAGCTAGGTGTGAATATTCAACTTGACTTTCAATTTTTGTATTCAATTTAGGTTAAGTTATAATTACTCATCATATATGAGCGTTATTTTTGAATTACATTATCAACACAATGCTGCGGAGCAGCACGGGTCCTCTAGTATAAATAAAGATTAAATGGTGTTCGTTCCTAAGCGCAAAACTTGAGACAGCTGGACTAATTTGATAATTTTTTTAGTAAAGGAAAATTGGAAAAGTTTCCCGATAAATGGGAAATTTGCGTAAAATCGAAAATTCTTTTTTCTATGTAATTTCTATATGAACTTGAAACCCATAACTCACGATAATAATAAAATATCTATTGATTTACAACAACACGCGGACGGGAACAACTAGTTTAAAATATATTTGAATCTATTTTTTGTAGGAGAGATTGGGTTATTTATATGGAAATGTTGCCTACTAAAAACTTACTCAGCAATTGTCTCAGTCATTCAGTATGTGAGGGCACAGAGTATGGAAAAAAGAAGGTTGACTCCCGACCCATGCGTAACGGAAATACCTACTCTCGGCCGGATACGTAGGGGTAGTTGTTGGGGGTGAGATGCGGAAAGCATCCATTTAGTTACACATTTAGTATATAATAATGAAAAACAATGCATCCAGATAAGTGTTTCATGTTCGTTAAATTTAATTGTTGAAGAATGATAACTCTCGATTCGATAATTAAAATTATTTAGTCATCTAAGGAAATAAAATACGTTCGTTTATGCGATTTAGACATTTTTGTATTCGCGACGATGTGAAGAACGAATTAAAGACAAATGGAAGCGATCGCATTAAGTTATGACCGAAATCATTTCGTAGATTGAACTAAAATTGCGGATCATAGGGGCTTCCAACAGTGGTCATATTTATGCCTCCTCCTGTAGCCTGTTGGCAAGAGGGCTTAACATGTCACTGTATTTTCTGGTTCCCCCATCTTCCCTGTGAGGAAAGCATACAGCTAGAATGTAATTGAGAAACAACACATGATCTTTTCGCAGACTTTCCCGGGGTGAAAAAGAATGACGAGCAATTTGTATGTGCATCCCAAGTACGAGATTAACATTGGTCTGCCATTACCCTTTTCACATCATCACAGGGTAAGCGGTCGCATGTCTGCGTCGCGTGCGACCCTGACTGGCGCTACAATATATCACCCATATTCACCCAGAATATTGCCGTTGTGTGCGTGGCACAATGCGTGCGTATTATCACACATATACAAACCGCGCAAGCTGGATTTCTTTGAAGACATCCCACTGTTATGTTTATACTATGGAGAGAGGCTCCAGACTCGCAGCACCGCAAAGCTACAGCAGCGTAGCAGTAACAATCTATGGGATCGTCGTTTGAATACATAGCTCCAAAAGGATTATTATAGCGACCAACGGTTATAAAGGGAAAATGTGTTATCTAATCATTCAATTCCGATAATTTTATTCGGTGCTGTTACCCTCTGATTCATTGTGTACGCCAACAACGTCGATAGCAGTACTTTATTGGCAGCTCGCGCTTTGAAGGACTTTTACATTGCTGACAGAACGGGAAATAATTAAAAAAAACGTTAATTATATTTAAAACTTACAAATCGAATTAAATAATTGTAATTCCTTGCCAGAATCAAAGGCATATCCTTACGGACCGTTCCCTTGCTTACAGCCTCCGACTGAGGCTTGAATAAAAAATTAATTATTAGTACAGACTACCAGCCAGCTCCGTCTTCGCCTGGATTGAATACATAATAAATAATGTATGCGTCCATCTGGAATAGTATACCTTTCAAATGGTGAAAGATTTTTTCAAATAGGTACGTGGTTCCGGAGATTACCTTCCACATATAAACAGATTTACAGAATCCGCTCTCTGTCTTCTTCTATCTATAGTATATTAAAAAAATGTAGGAAATCTATTACGAGTCCGTACAGCCATTCTATCTGACCGATTTGTTTATTTTTTTTTTAAATTAAAGATATGTGCTTTATCACAGATTTGTCATCAAGCATTGGAAAGCACCTAACTTTCACCCTTCTCAAGTTATGCTCAAACGCGATTTCCTCCTGTACATTTCTTATGGTTTGATAGCTTTCTTTCTGTGTATCTCCAGTTCTAATTGAGTTCTAACGCGGTTCGTCTATAAACACTCGCTGGAACGAGCTCTTTCATTTGAGCTTTTGCCCATTTAAATACGTTGAGTTGGAGAGAAGCTAGGTGTGAACATTCAACTTGACTTTCAATTTTTGTATTTAACTTACAATTACTCATCATATAAGTGCGTTATTTTTGACATATATTATCAAAACAATGCTGCAGAGCAGCACGGGTCCTCTATACCATTTGTATAGATTGTATAAATATTCCATTATTTCAGCATTCACATTTTTGTGAGCGTGTGAGAAGAGTGATATGATTTGAGAAGCCGAAAGAAGTATGTAAGAACCGCGATGCTTGGCGCTCTGTCCTCTTTGACTACCGAGATCAGTGCTACAGCGGGAGGTGTGAGGATATAGGCAGTTTGAAAGTTTTTCTCAATTGCTTAATCGAATTTCTGTTTTTCACCGACTTCAAATAAGGAAGAGGAGAAGGATTTCAGTGATTCTTTTCCCGTTGGGTTCAGTATAGCTCCAAGGTGGTGCTATTTGAATTTCGCTGATATTGGATCTTGGACTTCGAAGATACACCAAATTATCTTAACGGCTTACAGGGGTTTATTTATATTGATGACATTTTTATATATTATTCCGTTCAAGAATTAGTAAAGAAGTCAGATATGGACCTACCCTGGCCCGTTGGTGCAGTGGTATATGCATCTGCTTTCCAAGCTAAGGTCCCAGGTTCGATCCCCGGTCAGGTCAATTTAGGAAACGAACTTATCTAAATTGGCTTGGAGTCTGGGTGTTACTGGGAACTCCCCCAGAGTTCGTTGTGTGGTACCCATAGTACAAGCTTACTGCTTAGTTTGGGCTCACACAATCTGTGTAATTGTCTGGAGTATTATTATTATATTACCCTAGATATCTATTTAGGCCAAGGTCACTCAAATCAAGGTCAACGTCGCTCACTTTTCAAACCGAACTAAACTAGATTTGACGTTCCCTTTGACTTTGAAATGGTAGAAATAAAAATTAAAAAAAAATAATTTTACAGCGATCGCAGAAATAACTTTGTTTTTCACGGCGTTATTGAGTAACGCTATCAAAAACGAATTTATTCTTGCGGCCGATAAAATTAATAGTGCATCCAGACTACGAAACCTTTCACTGCTCGTAGTCCGACATGCGCTTGGCTGGTCTTTTTTCATGTCTTCGACATACCTACAGAGGCTGTTTGTTCAACTACTGTTTTTGTACTTCGTAATCAATTTGTTCACGTAACTACTCTCAAATGAAATGAGCTATAAAGTTAGAACCGAAGCTAAATACTCAATTTGTTTCAAATTACTTTTTAATTACGCTAACTTTTGAAGAAATTGTAACCGGTAATTTGAATGTTTTGACATATATTTATTTCCAACTCTTATAAATAATAATTAAAGGACCCGTGCTGCTCCGCATTGTGTTTATAATATAGTTCAAAAATAACGCTCTTATATGATGACTAATTGTAACCTAAACTAAGTAAAATACAAATATTTAAAGTCAAGTTTAGTGTTCACACCTAGCTTCCATCCAACACGACCAATTCAAGTGGTCAAAAGCTGAAATGAAAGATTACGTTCCAGCGAGTGTTTTTAGACAAAACGAACTGCGTACCTCAAGAACCGGAGATATAGAGCATGAAAGCTATGAAAACAAGAAATGTACAGGAGGAAATCGCGTTTGAGTATAACTTGAGAAGGGTGAAAGTTAGGTGATTTCCAATGCTCCATGACAAATCTAGGTATCAATACCTTTCATTAAAAAAAAATTAAACAAATCGATTGGATAGAACGGCCGCACTAACTCGTAATAGAATTCATATTTTTGTTTAATATGTAGATGGATAACAATAGTAAAATTTATCTACTATTAAGTTGCAAAAACATCCCAACTCAGCATTAGGCAGGTTTAGAGAACCTGCACTGACCTTCCGCTAGGCTCTTTGGACAACTATATTTGCAATAAACATATTATTATTAGACTATAATAGATTGCAGATGTGAAAAATAATATTAATTTAAATCATAATTTGTTAATTGAAATCGATTCAAAAATTAAAAAAAAAACACAGTATTATAAATTATTCAAAGTTTAGCAATTAAATTAACATAGGTGATAAATAATTCCTAAATCCTTCCTTATTTTAGAATCATAATATTACTCCAGCAATTACATAAATCGTGTGACCTCAATTTCAACGCTAGTAGGTACAACGGAGTAAGTAAGTTCCCAGTAACGCCCAGACTATAAGCCAATCTTGAAGAGTTCGTTTCCTATATTGATCTTACCGGGAATTAAACACGGGGTTCCCACTTGGAAGGCTGATAATGTCCCTTCACACCAACCAGGTCAATCATAAATCCATAAACGCTACAAAATATTTAGGAATAATAGAGGTCGCACCCTACAACAGAGTGAGTAAGTTCCCAGTAACACCCAGACTATAAGCCAGTCTTGAAAAGTTCGTTTCCTATATTGATCTCACCGAGAATTAAGCACGGAGTCCCGGCTTGGAAGGCAGATGATGTCCCTTCACGCCAATCAGGTCAATCATAAATCCAGAAACGCTACAAAATATTTAGGAATAATAGAGGTCGCACCCTACAACGGAGTGAGTACATTCCCAGTAACACCTAGACTATAAGCCAATCTTGAAAAGTTCGTTTCCTATATTGATCTCACCGGGAATTAAGCACTGAGTCCCGGCTTGGAAGGTCAATGATGTCCCTTCACGCCAATCAGGTCAATCATAAATCCAGAAACGCTACAAAATATTTAGGAATAATAGAGGTCGTCCGGTGGTCGAAATTCGACCCTAAATCTATACTTCTATACTAATATTATAAAGAGGTAAACTTTGTTTGTTTGTATGTATGGACAAACTCAAAAACTACTCAACCGATTCAAAAATGTTTTCACCCACATTATCAGTGAGTATGGGCTCTATTTTATTTTCAAAAAAATTTCCACACTTGTGGAACTGAGGCGGGTAGCTAATTACTTATTTATATGTAGATCTTCATTTATACATTTATTATACACTTATATGAAATTGAAGTGTCTGTCTGTGATTTAGAAATAAAGGCTTTTTCTTAAGTTTATATTATCATTTCCACGTAACAAATACGCTGTTTTAAAATTGTTGCCTGTTTGTCTGTTTGTCTCCGTTAAAACTACAATTATTAAAAACCTGCCAAGTGTGCGCTAAGGATCCCAAATTGAATGTTAGAAAACAACTTTTTTCCCAAACTTATTTTGTCTACTGCCCACTTTGAGTCATTTAGTCGTTGTCTAAGATGCCTCCTAGCTAAATGAAATTACAAATCACCCCCCAGGCCTCTACACAACGCCCCCATTTTTTTTCTGGGTTTCTTACCGCCCCCCTCCAGGCCTGCAGCGCCCACAAGGGGGCGTTATCGCCCACTTTGGGAAAGGCTGATGTAGTGGAACGAGATCTTCGGTGCGTGATTCCGACTCACAATTGGCTGATATTTTTACTATTCTGATACAGAATCCTATAAATGAGAAACGAAATTTCTATGGCTATGGAAAATTCTATACCTACTTAACCTTGATTTAATTATATATTTTTTTAATTTTACTTATGCTTGCCCGAAAATGGAACTCTAAACGCAATCGCTCATGGCAGGTTTTTAACATAATAAGGTTTAACGTAATATTATTATATAAATAAATGAATAAAATTTGCCAGTGACGTTATTAGCAAATGCGCAAATAATGAAAACTGAAGGACATTATCTTCAAATATTGATTTAAACTAATATCCATTTCTTTCACAAACTACAACACGTATGAAAAGATATGAGGCGATAAAATTATACAATATGTCATGACGTCATTTGAGAAGATAGAGGCAATGGCAGAGGTAACAATTCAAATATACCTATTACACTGATAATTTTAGCTGTGTACAAGATGTATTGTCGCAACTAATATTCCATTGGTAATATCATCTATTATAAATTTTTGCTCGCGACTTCGTTCTATTGTTATTGCTTAATGTTTATAATCAAAATCAATATTCCTCTATCAATCACAGAGTACCTACTTTAAATAGGTACCCTGATACAATACAGGTTTGCGTATTATACGTTGACGTTTAATAGCTGTCGACTTTAACTGCCTGGAATTAAAAAAGTAGGCTATGTCGTTCCCAAGGGCTTAATCTATCTGCATTCTAAATTTCATCAAAGTCAATCCAGAGGGTTATTTGTGAAAACGAAACAAACTATCATACAAAGTTCAACCCCCTCCCTCTTTTACGAATGGAATTTTACAAAAATGTGAAACAAGTTTCTCATTATTTGTAATAAGAAATGTTTGTACTCAAATTCGCAGCCATATTATTTTCTATATAAAAATTTTATATAAAGTTCAAAGTCCCCCCTTTTCCTCTTAAAATGTAAATTTCCAAAAATCCTTTCTTAACAAATCCCTACAATACACAAACTATCCTCAGTTCAAATTTCATGTTCCTAGCTCTAACAGTTTTTGAGATTTCGTGTTTAATTTGTCAAGGAATGAGTGCTATATTTCCCTTGTGTATAGATTTTGAATCGCAAATAAAATCTTTATTAATATTGGACTGGCGACTCGCCCCGGTTTCGCACGGGTAGAATTTTTTTGCTAAAATACAGCTTATGTTATTCGTTGTGAATGTAACTTTTTATAGGTGAAAGAATTTTTGAAATCGGTTGATTAGTTATTAAGTTCATCCATTACATACAAACAAACAAAATTTACCTCTTTATAATATTAGTGTAGATAGATCAGTTACAGAGAGCAATTTACCAAATATATAGATAAGAGACTCATATCATGCCAGTAGATATATGAAATAAACTCACAATTTAATATAGAAAATCAGACCTAAGTAGTCTGTACTTAAAATCTTGCTAAAATATTTGAAAAACGCTATTAATCGTTTTATTTATTGTGGTGTACACGACACCCAACACGCATTTTGAAAATACCGATCTATTACTACAAGTAATTTGACTAAAGACGGCGGCGGGATATGATCTACATTGATTTTGAAAAGGCGTTTGATCGTGTGGATTAAATGAATCGTCATCTTTCTACTAAAGCTAAAGAAATTGGGTATTCATGGGAGTTTATTGAGATGAATAATATGATCAAGCAGTTGTTGTTGGGAGTCATAGATCTAATTTAATCAGGAACAAGGGCGTCGCCAGCTTATGACTAAGGGGGGGGGCAATGGGGCAATATTATGGAGGATAAAAAATATGAACGCCGAGAGCATGAAGCGTTACACTTTGGAAGTCTTTGCCTCGATGACGATTGTAATAAGAACGGTTCTAATATCAATGTATAAAACTTCACAAGCCCTCGACAGCACAATAACTAAATCAAACTTTTAAACACAGTATTAATTATTTATTTTAACGAAAATAATATTTAATGAAGGAAGTCAATTGCTAGCACTTTGGTCGCTTTGCGGCTAGCTACATTTGATCTCTAGGGGGGGCAACTGCCCCCCCCTGCCCCCCCTTGGCGACGCACTTGATCAGGAACCTAGGGTTCCTGGCTGGGGCCATTGTTTTATAACGTATATTATATCTATGATATTTTTACCTGTTTTTATCGCTCTTCATTCTTGATGTATGCAAATTTATTGGAAAATCACAAGACGTTTTCGATTGCTTATTATTACAAAACGATTTAAATAGATTAACAATATTTTATTGAAAAACAAACAGAATAAATCTTAAAATGTCCACAAAAATATCATTATCACGTAAGTTCGTTAAACCAATATCGTTTGCATATGGCAGGGACGGTTAGTTGGTTGACAACGTGGATGTCGTAAAGTATGTGGGGGCTATAATTGAATAGCAAACTCATCGTAAACATATTGAGTACATTTAAATGCACTTTCTTTTTTTTATATTTGCAAATTAAAAAAAAAATTAAATCGATATCAAAATAAAATTGCTGAAAAGTACAAAATAATTATCTTTTACTAATCAAAACTCGAAAATTCGAGTGCAAAAATAACTTCATATGGATAGAAATACCTATATAATTAAAGACAGTTACTGAAGTCGGTGCCAAGACTACAAACTAGTAGACTTTTTGTTGTGGTTTATTGGTTTGGCACCGACTTCAATAACTTTTAAATCTAATTATGTAGGTTTTTAAAGGTGGTAGAGCCATGCTGCATTGCTACGAATAGGGCCGGCTCGCCCGGTGAAATACCACTCTCTCACAGAATATCGGGGTGAAATAACAGCATCTATTGCTGTTGTGTTTCGTTCAGTGAGTGAGAGTGCCGATGGCCCATCACCTCCTCCCCCTCCTTTCCCTCCTTTCCCTATTTCCATAAAGGCTGGCAACGCGCCCGTGATCTCGACCCGCTTGCTCGATTGCCCCCTCTTTTATAAAAAAAAAGGTAGTAAGCATTTGTATTGTATTTATAAAGTTTTTTTGTACATGACTTTCGATTAGTAAAAGATAATTATTTTATGTTTTTGTGGTTTTATATTAAATTCGGTGTAATTTTTTTCTTGAAAAGTTATTTATTTTCTTCCCTTTTGAGTGACCTTGACCTAAATATCTACGGCAGGTTAACAACTAACTTTTTTCCAATTTTAGAATGAAATATATAAAAGAGTCATCAAAATAATATGTTAATAAATTCCCCGACTGATTACGGATGCAGGCCGCATGGGTGCTGAATTCTCTTATCGCGGAATGCGTTTTTGTTGTGGGCTTTTAAAGGGCGTTATTTTAATTTGTGCGTTTTTATATTTACTTTTCAATATAGTGATAAAAAGTGCTTCTATTTTTTCATTTTGGTATGATGAATGAAGCATGTTTTTATAAATGACTAACGACCCGACCTGGCTTCGCCCGGGTGGGATATTGAATGTTTGCAACACACCAAATTTTTTTTTATTGAGGTTTTCATACAGAAATACCATCCGATATTTCGACTTTTGCGATGTATTTTCCAAAAATTTCCTTTCATACAAACCTTGTCCTGACAATTACGAACACAACAAAAAAGAAATCAGTCAAATCAATCAAGTCGTTTTCAGTTTATGCTCCATCATACATGTGGCAATTGATTTTATTTATATAGATACATATATAGATTAGATGTAACGGCGACTATGTCCATGTGGAAAATTTTTCCTTGGCTTTCCCGGGATAAAAGTGTTTTATATAATATAAAAAAATTAAGTGGATGGGGCCTTTAGTAGTAAGCTCTGATTGGTCACTCACTCTTTGGTGTGGGTAGGGGGGCAATTGGTTTAAATAGGCGTGCAGCTGATTCAGTTGTTGATTCGGGGCTCGTTAACTGACCGAATCCTATCTCTGGTATATCCTGAGGATGCTTCGTTGAGAAGTGAAACACGTGTCGATTGGTGGTTTTTGGAGTTTGAGCGGAGAATAGCTGAAGATTTTGGGAATTTATCACATAATATAAAAAGTTACAACGAACTGCGAGAGCTCGCGGCAACAAACAGACTCCAAGCCAAAGAAAGCTTGGAAGACCAATGTACTGCCACCCGTAAAAGGGGCAGTCGTTTTGAGGAAAACCTGTAATTGATTAGTTTTTCCAATAATAAAATGAAAATACGCGCTGTCTTTGGAGGTATAATTTATTTACATATTCTTGGAAATCTACGATGACAATGTCGCGATAGGTAATTATATTGAAAACTAACCCATAGAAAAAACATCGAAAAATACTAAATAATCTATCTATATCTATATAAGTGAAATACCACACTGACTGACTGACTGACTCATCACGAGATCTCCGCAACTGTCCGATTGACTTAAAATTGAGCATAGTTACTCTTTTCGCGGTGTAGTAACTTTATAAATAGGATTTAAATACCTGTGTGATCTTGATTACCTACATACATACATACATACATACATATCTTCACGCTGTATCCCTAACGGGGTAGTCAGAGAGGACGGAGCGCCAAGCGTCGCGGTCCTTACATACCTCTTTCGCTTCCTCAAATCTCATCATTCTCCTCACACATTTTCGCCTAGGTATCCGAGTGCTTTTGACATTTCCGTCTGCTATTAACACTCTGGCTATTTGATCTTCATACCTCAGCCTTGGTCTTCCTTGGGTTCTTTTACCACTCACTTTCTCTGTAGATTTTCTTCGTCAGTCTTTCATCACTCATTCTTTCTATGTGCCCGAACCATCTAAGTATTCCTTTCTTCATTTTTACAATAACACTGCCGTGCGACCCTGTCATACTGCGTATCTCTTCATTGCTTATCCTGTCCGCAAGGGTGACACCGCACATCTTTCTAAGAGATCGCATTTCTAGTGCATTTATCATACATTCACTCGATTTCGAGCATATCCAGGCCTCACTACCGTACAATAAAGTTGGCACCAATATCGCATTATGGATGGCCAATTTGGCAGTGTTAGATATATTCACACTGCCTACTAATGCGGAGAGAGCACCGTTCACTTATTGCCAGGTGCTACCCGTCTCTCCACATCGAACTCACATCTTCCATCCCTCGAAAACGCACTCCCCAGATACACAATTTCATGTTCTAGACATTTTCCACTTACCCAAATCTCACATTTCGTGTGTACCGCTTCCCTTTCAAGCATTCATCTTCTCTTCAATCCCACTTCTCACATTCAACGCAGCTATTCTGCACTCTTCCCTCCACTTGGCACAGCGTGTTGGGTGGCGGTCCGCAACGCTGACCTTTATTGTGATCTTTATTAATAACAAAAAAGTACGTACATATCCTAACATTAATATTTACAAACTTAAAACTACACAATATCTTAAATAATAGACTTCCTCAAAGTTGCCACTTATGTACAGTTACTGAAGTTGGTGCCAAGCTTACCAAACTAGTAGACATTCTGTTGTTGTTCATAGATTTAGCACCGACTTCAATAACTGTCAAATTTAATTGTATAGGTATTTATGTCGTATGTATAATGTTATATTTGTACTTGATATTTTGTGCATTTCAGTGTTCTTTTTGTAGTCGGTTTAATTTTTTCTTAAAAAGTTATTGTCACTTTTGTGTACCTATGTACGTATGTATGTAATGACCTTGGCCTAAATAAATATCTAGGGTAGATCTACAATTAACTTCTTTTCTAATTCTGGAACGGTATGATATACAAGAGATTCATCAACGTTAATAAATAAACCCTTATAATCCGTTACGATTATTTGGTGTATCTTCGAAATCCAAGCTCCAATATCAGTGAAATTTAAATGAGGCCAACTTGAAGCTTTACTGAACACAAAGGAAAAAGAATCATCGAAGTCGGTTCATAAACAAAGAAGTAATGCCCGAACATACATAAAAGAAATACATACAGACGAATAGAGAACCCCTCCTTTTTTTGAAGTCTGTTAAATATCATACGCAATCCTCGTTGTGCGAGGTGAGTCTCATTTGACCAGTTTTTCTATACCTAAATGGAAATGATATCAACTTTAGACTAGTGTAACTAAAGCCGAATCCGTTCAACACCAAAATTACCGTTTTACTAAGCATTCGCAAATAAAAATGGCCTTGACGGCGATAATTTTTAATACCGCGTATTAGTGGTAATAATATGTGTATATTATGATGAAACTAGCGAGGCGCTCTGGCTTCATTCAGGTAACGACATGCGTTTTAAATATTTCTTATTTAAAATTTGGATACTAACGGGCGACGGCACAAAGCTCACGGACCTGTGCCGTTTGGTTCCTCTGATTCCTGGAAACTTTAACAGAGTTCAGTCCATCTTTTGGGGCACCAATATTTCATTATAGTGGATAAATAGCATTTTTATTATAACCAGCTGACCCGACGAACTTCGTACCGCCGTCTTTCCGCAAATATTTTCAAAATTTCTGAATTTCAGACTATCTACTGTTTATACCCGCCTCAGCATCACATAGGTGGTGTACAGTCGTGGACTAAAGAAATGTAACACTTCCGGTAAATTCATATCGGTTATATTGCGTCAAACAATAAAGTATAGTATTTAAATATTTACAACATATCTATTGTAATGCTTCTTATTTCCCCTTCTTATTCCACTAATCTGTCAATGTTTTGTCAATATATTCTCTCACAGTCTTCTGTCTCATTCACTTTTTCACATTCATGAGACTTAAAATTTTTTTTTTTCAATATTTTTTTAAATGTTCTGTCTATATATTGAAGATCTCTCACAGTCTTCTGTCTCATTCACTCACTCACTTCTCATATTATAGATTTTAAAATTTTTCTTTTTTTTTTTAATTTTTTTTTTAATTTTTTTTTAATTTTTTTTATACAAACCTTGTCCTGACAATAACGAACATAAAAAAAAGAATTATCTAATTTGGTTCAGTCGTTTGGAAGTTATGCGCGTACATACATTTCGACGATTCATTTTTATTTATATAGATTCCCGTTCAAAAATAACAACTAGGTTTACTTTTCCGAGTTCGTTGGTTTACTTGAATAAATCGATTCGACTTTGATAATGCTCGCAGACTTTTAACATAGCCAGAAAATTCTGCACACGAGTGATTCGCAGTTGGCGCGAACCCAACTTTATTAACTCAAGTTTGCGTTTGTAGTCTGAGTAATAAGTTATTAAGTTATTATACTTGGTTATTTTTAATGAAATCGATGGGATTTCAAACATCACAACTTGTTACGTAATCTCCTACACCAAGTAGTGTTTCCTATACGGTTTTCTGCAAAAAAATTCCAATTCCTTAAAAAATACCCAGTACTTATCTTATTACATAACTTACTCCAGTACATAACTTATCTTATTACGTAGACTACATTTGAGGGGTGAAGGACTTGAAATCTGCCGGGGGTAATCTTAAGCCCATATTTATTGAAAAACTTGGATGTACGCCAAAGCTAATCCACCTATGTTAGTGTAGTTTATAATATTATTTCTTGTTACAGCGCACATGAAACGAGAGAATGGACTGCTATTTGACGATAAAAAGCAGCTTTGCCGCCAATGAAAACGGTTGTATCTAGCGCCATCTATTGCGCGCAAGTGTGTACCATGCCAACGCCATCTGTCGCCCGGCCGAAGTACTAACGATGCGTCGCCAGTTTGTATGAAAATGCCACGGCTGAAATATGCATCGGTGTTGCGAGTGCTGGTCATACTGGGGCTGTTTGGTTTGTGGGTGCAAATCATGCTGTCGGCTACAAGCAGCGGCGTTGATAGAGATGGAGGTAAGTGTGTACATTTTTTACTAACAATATCTCATAGTTTCTTGTCAAATTTAAGGGTTTTATTACTCAAAAAATACTATTGCTCACTGATAATATCTTTATGCAGCTATTGTATCCGTATGATAATGACACCAATCTCTAAAATTATCTATTTGAAGCGATTTACAATACTACCACTTTTATAAGTTGCAGCGGTGCACGTTAGGTATGTGGAAAATAATTTAGCCAATCATATTTCATGACACACCGCATTACGCATGAAACGTCTATCAGCTATTGGTTGTTGCTTACAGTGTATGAATTTTAAGAGCGAGAAAGAATCAGTCTTATGTTTAAGTTCATATCTAAACATAAAGCTACAAGCACTGTATTTTATTGGTGATTACAATAGTTTTTTGTCAGTGTTATTTCACTTTTCTCCGCTAACCAATATTTTCGATGTAATTTACCATGTATTTTGTAGTTCTACAAAGTAAGGATCATATATTATACAGTTATTCGTATTACTATTTCCTGCACAGTATGCTTATTGTGTTTAAGGCGACGCATTGGAAATTTTGACGCCAGGGATATCAATTTTTCTAAATGACTACAAAACGTATTGACAATGATATTTCGTATCCTGACTCTTCATTTCGTTGACTTCATTTTGACAATTGCGTTAGACGGTTGGTTAACTTTTGTAACACAAAAAAAATATCAAAGAAACCTCTTTTAAAACAGATATTTACATTTTTCGGTGCGACGGGACCGATTAATATTTGAAAATTTTCTGTATAGTTTACTTTGAACGTATTCCTCAAAATGACAGTTATATTTTTAAAATTTATTACTTTTTAAAATAAACGAAAATAACTATTTTTTCGTATTTTTCGGAAGCTAGCGCGCGCACGTTTGCATAGAACAGAAGGTCTATTTTAGATTAAATTATTGTTTATCAATGCGTCGCCTTAAGGCAACTAGAAAAAGGTGGTAGAGCCATGTTGCATTGCAACACGAATAGGGCCGGCTCGCCCGGTGAAATACCACCCTCTCACAGAATATCGGTGCGAAATAACAGCATCTATTGCTGTTGTGTTTCGTTCGGTGAGTGAGAGTGCCGGTTGCCGGTGGCCCATCACCCCCTCCCCCTCCTTTCCCTATTTCCCTAAAGGCCGGTATCGCGCCCGTGGTCCTCCGGATGTTGTGGGTGTCCATGGGGGGCGGTTGGTCACTCTCCATCAGGTGACCGTTTGCGACGACGACGACGACCGTTGCTCGTTTGCCCCATCTTGTATAAAAAAAAATAGAATCAGTATGGACTTTGCAGTGAGTACTGATATATTTACGTACGAGAAAATTGACTTATTTAAACTTTGCTATCCTTTTTCGTGTCATTCGTTTAGACTAGAACTCAGTATAATGACAACATAGAAGCAGGTTAAAGTAAAAATTCAGCGACATTTGAATATTTGAATGATATTGTGTTACGTAAATAATAACTCACGTGACGTATAAGACGTATAATTACATTGGATAACGAATGCAAATCACAGATTACTTACGATTTTATTGTAATTATAGAGGGTATAGGTAACGAGAGCCGTCTCTGTGTATCAAAGTGTCTGGAGAAAGGCGTTAAATAAGCGTGGCGCTACTATAGCTAGAGGGTAAATTTCCACCATTATTGTTCTATTATTTTCAAAAGTTTTAAGTCAACACAACAAAATCACTAAAAGATATTAAAAAGTCGCGATTATTATAAATCACAACGTGTTTCAAAGCGATTTTTTGTTCATGGTCTCTAGCTACTCTCGCGCTATTCTGGACAGTTTTTGAACTATAATTTACTGCTTACAGCTGGACACTTTTTCAACTAACTCCCATAAGAGACCGTTATCTTTACCTCTATCCTGCATAATTTTAACGAATAGCTCACGATGAATAACTAATAAGATTTAGGAACGCATCGGCTTATATCACCCTTCTTGATGTCACTTTCCCACAACCACGACATAACAATAGTAAGTACGGCAGACAGAATGTGACGTCGCTCGGCTAGGTCGACCCGTGATCGACCTAGCAAGTGGCGCCGCTGTTTGCCTCAGTTACAATAGGCATGATGACGGTATTAAAGAATCAAATAATAAACGGTTTTAGAGAAAAAAATATGTTGAAACAATTCTAAATAACGACTCAGATTTAATTTTGATTGAGATTAATATTATTTTTAATAAAATAAAAGTATAAAATACTGCAATCGGCCATGTTAACTGAAACACCAATCAGAGCGAATGACGTCACCCCTAGGTAAATATAACTTATGTATTCTATGTAATTTGTGAATGTAACCCTAATAACGTAATGTAAAAAATGTGTATGTTGATTGTATATTGAAAAGGTCTTTTTCACAAAAGATTAAAGAAAACTGATTTGGTTGTGATTATATGACGTTTAATGATGAAAGAGAACACTTGATTTTAGTTATAATAAATATGAACGATAATCGGAACACAATCCGTTGACAGTAGCCGATATGAATCCTAGTAATATATTCATTAAAGAATGACAATAAAATTAATATTACCCTTATATACATATACTCAAATTTTGACAAATAATAAAAATATTAAAAGTATTTAAGATTTTGAACAGTAATGTAAAGCAATATTTACCTTGGCGTGACGTCACAAGCGGACGCCATGACACCTACTAGCGTTTTCGCGCTCAATTTAAATTATGTAGAATAAATTGCAATAATTGGCGTTAAAACTTAGTTTATTGCTGAAATAATATTTTCTTCGGAAATAGTAGACGTGTACCTACATTATAGAAGGGGATTTCAAAATCTGTCATCAAGTCATCATGCCTATTGTGTAAAATCGAGTTAGGTGAATCACGGATCACGAAAAACTGAATGATTATGCATCCCTTTTCAATGCCCAGTAGTGAAAATCACTATCATTAATAAAATAGAATTAACTGTTTCAGTTTCTATTTAAATTAAACTGGCTTTAATGATAATGATATTATTTTGAAGACTACTTAAAGGAAAAATCGTATTATCGTCTTAAAGAAAATAGCAAGAATCAGTGACTTAATTTAAAATCATTTTATGTGATAAATTCCTAAAACCTCCAGCCATTTTCCGCTCAAACTCCAAAAACCACCAATCAACACGTGTCTCGCTTCTCAACACAGCATCCCCAGGATACACCAGAGACAGGACTCGGTCAGCTAACCAGCACCGAATCACCGACCGCACCGACGGTGCTGGTTAGCTGACCGAGTCCCTGTCTCTGGTGTATTCTGGGGATGCTGTGTTGTTGTGATGCAAATGCATTTGCGCAAAGTAACACCTGAGTCTATACAATAAGATCATTTTTTCAGATTTCATTTGGTAATTCATAATGCAATCTACATTGGTCTTAATCTTCTTGAGTAAGTCATAGGAAATAGATTGATAATAATTTAAAAAAGCAGTAAATGTTGTTAGTTGGAGTTGACTGAGTGACGGAGCTGGCTCTGCTTATGGTCCAAGCATGTTAAATGTCGCCCCGTTGTTATAGATATATGACGCGTTCCCGCTCTCTTCACCTCGCACCATTCTTATTATATCTTTGACATTTCACAATAAGTGTAGCCAACTTTGGGAGTTTGTCCCTAAATTCAGGGGTATATAAATTGCGAAACAATTTTCTTAAAGGGTAAAGGAAATAGGGGTTTTAAAAATTTATTAAAAATTTAATTTTTCAGAGAACTTATTACATTAAAATGGGGAAC
The DNA here is from genome assembly GCA_907165235.1 of Zeuzera pyrina. NCBI lineage: Eukaryota > Metazoa > Arthropoda > Insecta > Lepidoptera > Cossidae > Zeuzera > Zeuzera pyrina. Next base: position 7,264,032 of record OU015647.1, on the reverse strand, counting down.
CTATGGTCGAAAGAAAAATACCTGCTCTATGAATTCTCAAATAACATTGTTTTAGGAGATTTTTTACTGCTCTATTTTTACAGGGAAAAAATTATGATCTGGCAAACAATCAGAATATGTTACGGGGAAATGGACATTGTTAATCTAGCAAGGTCACTGTACATAATATGTTAAATGGTTCCTCTGAACTTGGACATTGTTGGGATCCAATTACGTACATTACAATTAACAACATTTTGATTGTTACAGCATACTTTTACGAAAATAATGGCATCGAATTAGAAGGAATTCTAATAGATAATGTTAAAACGGAGAAAATAGTCGCTAAAGGTTATTTTTTTCTTTTTTTTTCTTACAAAATCGATTGAAAAATCGGTATTATTTTAACCTATTTCAACCTTTCATATTCAATCAGTTTTTGTTAAGTAGAATATTTTAGTAAATGAGCAAGTAATGGACGTTTTTATAATTTACCGTTGAACGTTATTATCACCACTTTTTTACCGTGAAAAATACAGTAGGTAAGCAAAATGTTTCCCTATTCTGTCTAAGATAAAGACGCTTTTTCAACGTCTACGGAATGACGTTATAAAATACGGAAATATAAAAGCGTCTCCATACAACTGCATACATTTTGCTACCTCATAGTACCGTGGACGGTAAACACGTGGCGATAAAACGTGCAACGGATAAAAGCGTCCAATTTCATGTTCAAACCTAAATCACAGGTCGTCACATTAATGTCACATTAGTGTCACACTTGTCACAATTTTTTTTTATTTAAAACATTGTTTTCCGTTAAAAGTTATCCATATTTTTCTTTAAACAACTATTTTTTTTTATCTTATTACTATATTTTTTCAACTTTCTTTTTCAGAAACTTACCAAATAAGAGAGTTAGTGAATAGAACTCTATCTCCATTATTATTGTCTAAAGGTTTACACATTTTATTATTTATTTTCATCATTTGTATTATTTCATCTTCGTGTATTGTTTTGTACTCGCTTTTTTGTATTTTTCATTTATAAGTATGTAGCCATTAGCATTTGTAATATAACACAATATGTATAGTGTATATTTTGTCGATCGTGCATAAGTGGCTACGAACATACCTAACATCAAACAGTAATTTATTGTAGTTCTAGACTTTTCATGCTTCGTTTAGTTTTTTTTGTTATTACATATATTTTAGCGCCCTCTATTGTACCCTATATATTCAACTACAAGTTAATAATTTGAACCCGATTTACATATGCGGCTTAGCGAGAGACTTCAGCTTAGATCTTATATTTTTGCCATGAACTTTATGATAATTCCCGAAGTTTTTAAAAATCTAGTAGTAGGGCCTTCTTTATTTATTGGAGTTTACTCCTTAAGAACTGATTGTCATATTATATAGCCCACGGTACAGGTAGCGGCACCAATGTTTAGCGTTGAGCATTATTGCGCAGAAGTTGAAAATAGGGTATCTTGGGTGAGTTAACGGGACGCGGGCCGAGCGAGCAGTCGTTTGTAAGCTATCAAAATAAAACAAAACTGGCCACATATAAAAAATTAAAACTGGGCACTTAAAAAGAAAATAAACTCTTCGTTGCTAACTTCATGTTTAGATCGACGTAGACGCGCGCAACTTCCTTTGCCAACTTCACCTGTATTATATTTATACGCTAAATGTTACTGAAGTGAATTAAATTACTCTTAAGTGTTTTTCCAAACGCGACATAAGAAGTGTCTTCAAAAATTTTGGAGACAGTTATATTAATAGGTGAAACGAAAACTTCAGATCCTTTTTTTTTAAATATTGCACGCACGGAGGAGTGCGAGATTTGGCATAGTTTTATGTAAAACTATGCCAAATCTCACACTCCTCCGTGCTGCCAATGCATACCGCTGCATACTGCCAATGTCAAAAAGATTGCCAATGTCAAAATCATAATAGTTTGTCATATATGTATATAATAATAATACTCCAGACAATTACACAGATTGTGTGACCCCAAACTAAGCAGTAAGCTTGTACTATGGGTACCACACAACGAACTCTGGGGGAGTTCTCAGTAACACTCAGACTCCAAGCCAATTTAGAAAAGTTCGTTTCCTAAATTGACCTGACCGGGGATGCAACCCGGGACTCTAGCTTGGAAAGCAGATGCATATGCCACTGCGCCAACGGGCCAGTATATGTAACTTCCTTCTATATATGTAATTTCCTTGAATCAAACAATTGTATAGAGTAGAGATTGTCGCCAAAGAGAATATTACAAGTTTATATTCATATTTACGGTCGAATTTCGACCACTTGTCGACCTCTAGTTTATGTTATTAATAATGCGTGAAGAGAAAACTTTGTACACGGAGGAGTGTGAGATTTGGCATAGTTAAAGTTTACATAGAGAAGGGGTGCAGAAAGCTAAAATTTATACATATGTTACAAATACATTTAATTAAAATAAAACATTTGTTGTTTACGGTCATACTGTCAGTGTCAATCACATAATAATTCGTGTTCAAACCTTGGACTAGAACATAATGGATGAAGCCTTTGCTATAAGAGCATGTCCGTTTTTGTTAATGCGAGATTCTAGACTTATACTAACTATGGAAGGATCATAATACAACAAGACACAGCTGAATATGACATATTTTTATTTCTGCGAATACTAGTAATCAAAACATTAAGATTGATGAGTATTTTGCAAATAATTATTTCAGTAGTGCAATGTTTTATTTTTAATTTTTTTTTTTGATATGGTTCACAAACTAAAATTACATTTTAAATATAGCATACAAATACAGAACAAATCACCAATGCTTATATATAATCTAATGTCTAAAACAGTGAACACAACTTTCCATTGTAAACAAGCAACAAAAAAAGTTTACTAAATCTTTAACATATGTATGCCTTTCTTTCCTTTAATGCAATGATAATAGAGATAATACTTATAATAAACACAACGAAAAGACCTTTCGTTTAGCTGAAGCCAAAGAACCAGAAAAAATATCAAAATGTACGACTATACCATTGTATACAGCACACATTCTATAAAGAGGCCTACGTCGTACATCGTACGTCGAGCCGGTCATGAACTGACACAAATTACATCGAGAGTACGAGGTTGTCAAACTTACTCTACCTAACCGCTTTACTGGTGTTACACACAATGAGATGAAGAGATATGAAATTTCGTTTGATACAATAAGAGTGGCAACTCATTATGGCTCCGTCGCATCATAATACTTGGTCAGAGTTATTAATTAAAGAATTGTAAATTGTTGCCAACAATTACTGACAGATTGATTAAATGATTTTCCAGCTGTGTTTGTATGATTTTTGAGCTGTGAGCTGTTTCCGAGTCTGTGTCAAGAAGAAAAAGCGCTTATTTTATATTTACAGTCGAATTTCGACTACTGGGCGACCACAAATTTATATAAATAGGACAAAAAACCATCTAGAACACTGGTTCCCAAACTTATTTTGTCTACTGAGTCGAGAGCTCATGCAGTCGTTATCTAAGATGCCTCCTAGCTAAATGAAATTACGAATCACCCCCCAGGCCTCTACACAACGCCGCCATTTTATTTCTGGGTCTCTTACCGCCCACCTTTAGGCCTGCAGAGCCCACAAGGGGGCGTTATCGCCCACTTTGGGAATGGCTGATCTAGAAGAATATACATAATCTATATATTAAAAAAAAATATGAAATCTATTACGAGTCCTTCCGGCTTTTTTATCCAACCGCTTTACTAATTTTTTTTCTAATGAAAGGTACTGATGCACAGATTTGTCATCAAGCATTGATAATCACCTAACTTTCACTCTTCTCGAGTTATACTCAAACGCGATTTCCTCCTGTACATTTCTTTTGTTTTCATAGCTTTCTTTCTCTATATCTCCGGTTCTAATTGAGGTACGCGGTTCGTTTTGGTTTATGAACACTCGCTGGAACGAGCTCTTTTATTTAAGCTTTTGTCCATTTAAATTGGTTGAGTTGGAGGTAAGCTAGGTGTAAAGATTCAACTTGACTTTCAATTTTTGTATTCGACTTGGTTTGATTAAAATTATGCATCATATAAGAGCGTTATTTTTGAATTATATTATCAACACAATATTGCGGAGCAGTACGGATCCTCTAGTTTAAAAAAATATATTAAGTAAATAAAAAGTAAAATTAAAGAACGAAAACCCAACACAGATTTTTAAAAAAACTCTAAATGTCATAAAACTGTAATTCTTTGAACTCATCGCCCGAGTCAAAGGCTACGAACTGTTATACCCCACTGATGTATGCAAAAGAGCTGATCATGCATTCATCCATTAGTCTGATGTGCCAGCATATCAGAAAGGATAGGCGAGTTTACAGACTGGATAGTCAGTCCGGGATAAACCTCAGCACGAGTCGGAACTCCCTAAACCTCACTATTTCTAAGTTTCTATTTCCATTACGTTTACTATTTCATAACATATAATTATTTTGTAATCGATTATATTTTTTTTTAAAACCCAATCGAGTTTCGGCGCGTAATAGAACGAAGAAAGTATGGGGTAATTGTAACAAATCTCTGACTCCGACAAAGACAAGGAATTGCAATCATTTCATCTCTATTGCCAGTTTTTCTTAACCTCCTGACTACAGAACTTTCAATTTTTGGATTTACTTTTTAAAATTTTTGCTGTGTACTTCTGAGGGCCTAAGATTACATGGAAAATTTAGAGAAAATTTTTTTTGTCGTGAAAAATTTCATTTTCATTACGTTCTTTGTATAGGACAAATTGATTCTATAAGGTTGTACTACACATAGAACATAAAAAATTATTCGATTAAAACTTATTAATTCTCAAGAGAAAAATGAAACATTTCAATTACTATAAAAGCAGTCTCATTTATTTTAAAAAAAAAAACGTCACATAAGTACAAATCAGTCAAACAAACTTAAATTTTTTATCAAAATCCACAAACATAAACTTTCTTCAAGTGAGAGTTAACATTTTTAATTTTTATTCATAAATAAATTCTTACAAACCTCTTACTATGAGTTTTCATAGAGATTAACATTAGCACAAAACTATCAAACTTCACAAAATACCTAGCATCTTTGTTCAACTAAGACATTTTCAGCCAGGCATAAATTTTTAACAAAAATAAATTCTAAAAACTTCTTACTAATCAAATTGAGATCAACGCTTATCAATATAGTTATTTTTAAAAAAAATTCTTAGGAAACAGTACAAAAACAATGTAATCATAAGTAAATCTAGTTATCTAGTCAGTCTCATGAAAATTAGTAAAACAGTTCCTATTTGGTATGAAGCATAAAAAAATATTACACTTCTTGCAAAAGACAGTGGTCTTCTTGTCACAGCCAGGATTTCTGCAACGCGACTGTTTGGTTGCATATTCGGGAAGATGGGCAGCTTTTTGGTGTCGTTTTCTCTTTGTAGGCAAAGGGACAATAGCAACCTTGCGCTTTTTATGTTTTGGCATGAGTTCTTCCACTTCATCAGGATCGCTTTCACTGTCACTACTTTCTTTATTTTCTTCAATAAACGTGATACCTAAATCAAGCTTGAACTCTCGTAACTGTTGAATATCTGAGGTCTTTGTCCCTTCTGTCAACTTTTGTTTTCTATATTGTAACCACGAGTTAACAATAGCTAGATCAAATAAATGAGAGATGACACGAACAGTCCATTTTTTTGTTCTGTTTCTAGACGGGCACACCGAAAGCATTCGATCTGCTAAATCCACTCCGCCCATATTTTTGTTGTAAAACCGAATAACTTCAGGCCTTGGAATACGTTCATAAAGTTTGCGTTGCTTAGACCACCTATTGCATTCATCTTTATTCTGGTCACAATATATTGTAGACATCATCCAAACAGGTTTGTTGTCTAACCACACCGTTGCAGCCAATTTTCCATCACTGCGAATGCGTGTTTCGCTCGTTCCACGAGATTTCTTTTTAAACTGTTTTTCCTCCATAAAAACGCAGTCTTTTGGGATTCTGTTCCTGTTAATAGTCCCAGTTCCATGAATACCTCGGTTTAGTAGTTCCACACACAGTTTTACGCTGGTAAAATAACGGTCAAAATACAAACGATGTCCAGGCAATAGAGAACGTGTAAGGTATAAAACCATTGCTTCACCTAGACCAAACCCTTGGGCTATCAGTTCTGGGACAGTAGTTTCCCCCTGGTATATGATCATATCGCAAACAATTCCATCTGGAGTAGCTAGTACAAAGACTTTTAACCCTAGCGGGTTCGGTTTTTTAGGGCAGTACTGGCGCATGTGGCATTGTCCAGAAAATGGAATAATCATTTCATCTACGCACATATCTTGAGAACGATCTTGTTCTAAGGAACCTTGTAAAATCCGGTCAAAAAGTGGACGTATCTTCCAAATTTTATCTTTCTTTCTGTCTTCTTCGCTTATATCTTCATCGTAAACACATTTTATTCTAGTTCTTATAGCATAAAAGCGTGACCGGTTCATTGCATTCGCTACAACCGGGACTCTCCATTTTTGCATCCAATACATATCAATTTTTGGATATTGTAGTGCCGACATTATCATCACTATACCTAAATATACTTTCAGCTCCTTTCTCGTAAGACATAATGATTTTCCTGTAAGTCCAACTGCTGTTCTATTAGTAGACAAAACAATAACGTCTAAAATCTGGTCATCAATATACTGTTCGAGGTATTTTACATTCTGCCACCCTTCACAGTCTTTTGGTACATATGTGGGTTGTTGAAGCTCCCTTATTTCTGGGTCAAAAGTAGTTCCTGTCCATCGATTTTGTATTTCATCGCGTGAACTGGATGTTCTCGCCCGTATTCGTGATCCACGGCGGACTCCTCTGCTAGCTTGACCCCTTCGGACACGCGATGGAGCTCTCATAGAGCTCACTGACAAAACAGGCGAAGGCGCCATTTCAGGCGAAGGACAATCGTCATCGCATGAGCTGTCTGAAGAATTTTCTGTGTGAAGTTTTGTGGTGCGATTGTCACTCTGAGGCTGATAACTTGGGTCATTATCTGATACATCAGAATCATAGTCAATATCGGAGTTTTGTAGGACTTCCAATATATTTTCCTCACATAACACTGAAAAAGAAAAAAATATTCATACTATTGATATCTGACAATGTTCTACATAAATTGCCTGACCTTATCTCAATACCCTGAATACGTTCTACCCAGAGGACATAAAAGAAACCCGTGTCACAACATGTACGATATTGCTCTATTTCCTAAAATAATACTGTAATTTATATTTTATTTAGTTTATCAAGCAATTAGTGCAAAAATTTTGATAAAATTGATAAAAATTACAAAAATTAAATGGGATTAAACTTACCTCTGCCCGAGCGCACGTTCACACTTCTGCTTGTCGACGCCATTTTGCAAAAAAAATCAGCTGTCAACGTGTCAAATGACTTTTGTTTAGTTTCCTAACAAACCAATAGATGTCGTTACATGTTACTTTCTCAAGCAAAAACTCATGTAAAAAGTGTAGAATTTACGTTCTTTTACGTTCTATGTGTAGTACGCAGGCGGTCACGAGGTTAAATAAGCAGGTTGTATTTCATTTTGTAATATTTATGTTAAATTTGTTCATAGGTATGTATACTAATGCGTAGTATTTTTATGTTAATATGTATTTTCACAGAATTAACCACTTCTATATTTGTATCATAATTTGTACAGATAAATGGAAATTCTGCAAATGTAAATGTCCTATTCTTATTGTGTATTTGTGTCCATAATTAGCGTAATGATACAAACGACTGGTACAATATTAATCATGTGTGGTGTTGTCGTATGGTTGTAAAATTAGGCAGGTCATGAAGTGACCAGTTCTTACCGTCATACCGTTCAATATTAACCGTTTGGTAATTTACCCCTTCATAGTTGGACACACGGATTTTGTAGGTGTCCAAATTATTTATTTATGTATTTTATAAGGGAATCTTACCATTTAAAACTAAACTATTGACATATAAATCCTACTAATATTATAAACGCGAAACTTTGTGAGTATGGATGTAGGGATGTTTGTTAGTTTTTCACGCAAAAACTACTCAATAGATTTTAATGAAACTTTACAATAATATAGCTCATACATCAGAATTATACATAGGCTTTAATTTATAAAGATATTGTGTTTTCGAACTTTGCGCGAACGAAGTCTGAAGTCAGAAATAAGGCTAATTACAAGATTATAAATATAATAATAAATCAAATGCAATTGTGTGACTGGCATAAAATTAGTAATTTTTAGTCATTACTTCGTTGAAATTCACTTATCTGAGCGTCTAGACAAGTGGCAAACGTTTCGTTAAATCGAAACGCTTGTTGGCGTTATTGCTCGTGTCAAAAGTGCCATTTGACTACGTTTTTTACGTTGCTTTTCACACGACTTTACTTTTCGTTTGATTTAATAGAAAGCTAATAAAGTTTGAGAACCAATTTAATATTCGTTACGCTAAATCACGCGGCATTTGTCATTCTATTCTACTAGCGTTTACGACAATTGAGCCGCTTGTCTAGGCCCCAAGGTCAATTATTCGTTATTACGTTAGTTTACATATTTTTTTTACGTATAGCGGTGAACGTGGAGACAACACTGTTCGGAATTCACTATTAGAGTGATTGAGTCAAAACATTATTTGACTTAAACGGTTTATTAATCCCGAGAAATAAATATAAATACAGTATCAATTTATTATATCTATACAACACCCGGGCGGCGACGACGCATTGCATTTTGGCTTAGCTCAGCTCAGTCCCCACAAACACCAATAGCCGCGTGAAATGCAAAGCTGTTTTATGTTATTTGGCAGGCCAGTTCGTGAATGAACAACAAACGTATTGCTCTTATCAGTCCATCCGACTTTTTATTTTCTACGTCATGATGGCTATAGGTCATTTCATGAAATGACCAGGCAAATCATGATACGCCCGATTCTACAATGATACGACAACATATTATGTATATACAATGTCCATACCTAAAACGCTTTATGTCAGGGTTATTGGTTTATGACAGGTTTTGAAACATGTAGATATTGTGTATGAGAAATAGCAAGTGTTACCAGTGTTAGCTATTGTCAAAATGTTAGCTATTGTTAATATTCGTATTTAAATGTTACAATTATGATATGACGACCTCCGTGGCGCAACGGCTAAGCGCGTCAGAAAGTAAACGGGGGTTGCGGGTTCGATTCACGCCCCGAGTCTGGGTGTTTATGTATAATATGTATTTATTTACAAAAGAAAAGTATATAAGTATTATATCAATTGCCTAGTACCCATAACACAAGGGCTGTGCTGCTTACTTTGGGACTAGATGGCGCTGTGTGAAATATCTGAGTATATTATTATTATAATCATCAATAGATGGCATTACTGTCATTTGATGATGATGCTACTTAATCATGATTTATTTGTCATTTTGACAGTATGTATTTTTTAATCTTCGATATTTTCTAAGATAGCGCTGATAGAAATGTAGAATCTACTCGCTTTCGCTAGTTCGTGTAATTCTGGACTGACTCATATTTAAACACTGACATTAAAAAATGTCAACTGTCAAAACGACAAATAAATTAATATTAAGTAGCAACACTCAAATAACAGTGCTGACATCTATTTATTTATTTGATTAACAGATACTCCAATATATCAATGATAAAGGAATGCTTAGATGGTTCAGCCACTTAGAAAGAATAATTGATGAAAGACTGACGGAGAAAATCTACAGAGCGAAAGTGAGTGGTAAAAGAAACCAAGGAAAACCAAGGCTGACTTATAAAGATCAAATAGCCAGAGTGTTAGCAGACGTAAATGTTAAAAGAACTCTCATACCTAGGCGAAAATGTGTGAGGAGAATGATGAGATTTGATGAAGCGAAAGAGGTATGTAAGGACCGCGACTCCGGGCGCTCCGTCCTCCCTAATGGGGTAGTCGTTAGGGATACAGCGTGAAGATATGTATGTATGTATAACATTTGACAATAGCTAACGGTATAGTTCCGTTATCAAAACAGCGAAAATCGAACCCTTAATGTGTTATTGTACTTGTTTGTCTGTTAGTCCGTTTGTCCTTTTACCAAATATTGTAAGAGTTTTAGTTTTTTGACGTTTCAATTGACGATTGCCTTTTTTTTCTTTCTTTCCAGAGGAGTTGATGAACATCAACGAGACATCAGAACAAGTTTTGGCTTTGGTGCCGCCAGAGCTGCACAAGTATCTGACAGTCCATCCGAAGAATGTAAGCGGTAAGTAAATCTATACTTCTATACTTAATATTATAAAAGAGAGAGTGTTTTGTTATTTGTTATGTGGAGTGACGTGCACAGACATTTTCAGTAGAGATGTAGATTGCTAGTTGGGACGTTCGCCTGGCCGCAGACGGGCTGTCTGCCTCCTTGGAGAAGTGGCCATTCAGCCCTGTTCCCAGAATTGGAGCTCCAGTTATCACTGGCCTGGTGGTCCTCCCTTCTCTTTATCGTCCGTGAACCTTCCGGATTTCCTACAAAACATGAGGATATCCTTTAGTTTAGTCGTCCTCAGTTCTACTTCTTTCAGTGTATCAGATCCTAATGTATGAAATCTAATTCCCGAATACATAATGCAGTCTGCTATGATGTGAATGCTTGTTTCTTCCCTATCGCAGTGTTTGCATAGGCGATCAGGTGTTAGTCTCAGTATTAATTTATTTTCATTTATTTCTACTTCCCCTGATTACAATTTATTCAAGGACTTTGTCCATCTTTTTGCGCTTACTTATCTCTTTCTTGTTTGTTCTATTACATTGTTTTCTTAACTCTATACAATTTTCGTCTTATTTTACTTAACTAATCTTTATTTACTTATTTTCTATCTTATTCCATTATATTTTACATTATACACTTATTCTCTTATCTCGATTACATCTAATTTTCTTCCTATACCTCCATAACAATCTTATTAATCTACTATATTTAATTTACTACTTATATCTAATCTACGGTTCCTCTAATCACCTGAACTCAGAAGAGGGTAATCCTATTTCCTATATTTTTTTTTATTATATACTATATTTCATATATCTCTTATTCCTATATCTTTCTTATTACTACTTTTTGTTCCTACTTAGACAATATGATAATCATATAGTTAGTATACCTTTCCATCCTATTCTTTTATTGCTTACTATTTATTCTTATCTTAGTCTGAGTATTGATAGATGTCAGTTTAGTGTACAGTGTCCTGTTATGATACCTACCAATATTCTTACATTACCTTTTTCTAACCTTAGGATGTAATTAACTTTTGCTTTATTTTTCTGTCCAAAGTACATGTTGGTTTGTCTGCATGTGTTTCAGGTTTTCTCCATTGTTCATTTGTTTCTTCATCGATTAGTATCTCTATAACACTATTAGTTACTTTATTGGAAATTGACAGATAAGACTCAGGTCCTATTATGGGTGTAATCGCACCACATCTTATTTGACATTTTCAGTAGGGTGACAAAAAGAAAATTTACCAAAATCTCCACTTATAATTCGTACGTAATAAATGTTAATGTGATTTCATTTTACATTATTTATTTACTGGAACTACTCTGAAAAATATTTTAACGGGAGCAAATTGGTACTTGCTATATTATAAAGCTACAACAACAAAGAAAAGTCAATTAAAGTTAACACAACACCTATATTAACGTTACTCTAACCACAGACAGTTATTATAATATAATTTACTTTAGAGTTACGTTAACGTTAAATATAATTTTGTTCGAAACTGAATACTAAATAATAGTGAGCGCCATCTGTTGTTTTTTTGTACGTATCTATTAAAAATCCAACAAATAAGGAAGTGAACGTCACTATAAAAATGTTTAGAAGGCGCTGAAATAAGAAAAAAGCATTCGATCTTTCGTATTATTAATGAAAGAGGTTATAACATTTAACAAAAATGTTCATATTTTTTATGAACATAATATCTTATTTTTTCTAATAGATTAAATTAATCGTTTAACTTTATCATACAACATTATAACTATGTATTAACATTCAAACCGTCAAACCGTTGACAAATTCTTTTTCCGGTGCTGTTATTGGCTAGAGACGTCTCTTTATTAACTTGTGTGCGTGTTTTGAGCTAAGTAAACATTCACAACCACTACAGATGTAATTATACGAAACACTGTTATAAAAGATTTGAATGATTCTTTGAATGTGTGTAAATCGAGCCACGATTTGAATTTCTCTCGAGCGAACCGTTGCCGTGACGCTTTCTTGTCGTGTTTTGATAAAAATAAAGCGAGCACAGTAAATTTGAAAACATTTCAAAAAGTACTCGCATACCTACGCGAAAATATGTGAGGAGAATGATGAGATTTGTGGAAGCGAAAGAGGTGTGTAAGGACCGCGACGCTTGGCGCTCCGTCCTCCCTAATGGGGTATTCGTTAGGGATACAGCGTGAAGATATGTATGTATGTATAACATTTGACAATAGCTAACGGTATAGTTCCGTTATCAAAACAGCCCGTTGGGGAAACAGCGTGAAGATATGTGTGTATATTTTTGGTTGCGATTTTTTTACTTTATTTAATTAGTGAATTGTCAGGGAAGACAATGTCTATTTGTCTCTATGGAATGCACGACCATTGAAAAACTATTTCACCATTTAAAAGGTACATTATTGCAGATAGACAGGCTATATAATATACTATGTTAAAAAAATGTATGTAAGGACCGCGATTCCTGGCGCTCCGTCCTCTCTGACTACCCCGTTAGGGATACAGCGTGAAGATATATATGTATAAAAGTATATATTGTCGCTTTAGATATCGCGAATATATTCTCCGTGTTCAAATATATGCGCATACCAATTTTCATAGCGATCGGTTGAATGGTATAGAGTTATAGACGATGAAATGCTGCAGTGCCATCTGATGGCAAGTAATAATAAAGTGATAGCGCGAAAATATTTTCCATACTCCAATACCTATTTATATCTATTTTCATGGTGATCTGTTGAACGGTATAGAATTTTATATACGGCAGCGCCATCTGATGGCGACTAACAACAAAGAAGATAAAAAATACATATACTTGCCAACTTTCATGGCGATCGGTCAAATGGTGTTGGAGTTTAGCTTTTACATTATACAAACATTCATTTTTATATACAATGATTTTTATATATAAAGACTAGCGCACTCGCTGACGTTGTTCTGCCCGAAATAAAAAAGTATGTGTGTACTCATGTATACTCGTAAGAAGTTTTTTTTTTATTTCTTTATGACATGTCGCACAGTTTACCGCATTTGCCAATCTCACGTTTTAATAAGTAGAATCACAAGTAAATTAGTATTTTGTTATCGTAAAACTCCTTCAGTAAACTGATAATAGGCTTTACTGAAGTTTTAAAGGACTTCTGGAAGTGCGCGAGAACTTCAGCTACACATGTTTATTTAGACCAACTCCATTCTTTTCACTTATACAGAACTTTAAAACACAATATAATATCACTTTTGTACTTTAAAACTCCCAAAAAATTTCATCAAAATTGCTCCAACCGTTTAGGAGTTCAGTGACGTACACACGTACAGAAGAATTTTTATATATAAAGACAAGCCGTTACCCGCTCGCTTCGCTGGGCGTAAATGAAAATTTTGTACCTATAATAGATTTTTGTTTGAAAAGTGGTGAAGGTTCTATGGGATTTAAAAAATAAATAGCCTTAAACCATCTACTAGCTATTCCGCGTCGAATGGTCATAGTCCTATACCGATACTTTAAGTAGTTTTGTCTTGATGAAGAGACAAAGAAATCCCTTTTTATTATATGTATTATAGATAGATAAACCCTATTCCTTGGCCAAGTTATACAATTTGCGCCGAAGGATAAGCCGCTGGTACATTCTGCTTTTCCTCATCTCCTAAAAGTTGCGTAGAACCATTTTGAAATTTTATCATAGATTCTAATGTAAATTTATTTACTCTTTCCAGCAAACTCGACCGACAGAACGGGGCCTAAAAACATTACAGACATAAGGAAAGCTATTAAGAAGTACAACGACGCACAAACCGTTTACAACGAGGACATATTCGGCCCCGTTCAGAATGATACCATCATTATAGCCATACAAGTAAGTTATTAATAGGCTAGTTGCGTACAAAAGTGTTGTATTTTATACTACACCAGTTTTTTCCAGCTACTTCGTCCACGTGGAATTAATAGGATTATATTTTTTTGTTAGATTAAAAAAAAAAATTTTGATCGTAAAATTAAAAAAAAAACTGGATTTCGACAAAAGCGCCACCTACCGGATCGATTAATAAATTTATGGGATTATGTTTTATTATGTGAGAATTAAAAAAATATAAAAAAATCGATCGGAAAATTAAAAAAGCTTTGGATCTCAACAAAAGCGCCTCCTACCGGGTCCGACTATAGCTAAGAACCATCTAGGTGACCCCATAAATACCAAAAATACACACGCACACCGGAATTTTGTATTTAGAATGTTCATCAACAATAAGCTAAATACTGCTCTTACATGTAATATATTTTATATATTGTATTAATATAATGAAACATTTTGAATTCGATTGAGATAAAACTAATCAATGATGAGCAAGAGGGAGATAGCGTTACATAAACTGTGACGTCGCAAAGTCACAATCACATTGCGCAACGCACGCAATTGCGCACACGCAAGGAGTGACAAAGACGGAACTTATCCCCACTGTTCCCACTACTAATGATTAAAAGCAAATAACTCTTATTTTTCATAGTATTTCGAATATTTATTCACAGTTTTGATTACTGAACCTTTTTGGTACTTGTTGGTTAGTTCAGAAAATTACTGTTTTCTTATTTGTTTATTATTTCAATAACTGATAGTGATAGATCAAACCTAATCTCTTTTTCTCTTTTCTCGGTGTCTTAGGTTTGATTGTATTTAAAAAAAAAGAAAACCTAACCGCATTGTAGGGTTCGAACCCGCCGACTTCGGCGCGGTAGACCTACACTTTAGCTACTGTGCTACTGAGAAGGTAAACTCTGTTGCGAAATTACCTTATTAAGTTTTAAGTGTATGAAAACACGGAGAAAATGAATTTTCCCACATTCGAGACATACCTAAATCGATTTTTCATCCCCGCGAACCCCTATATTATAAATTTCATCGAAATCGTTAGAACCGTTTTAGAGAATGCTGTTACAAATATACAAATGTTGCTCGTAACATAGAAATACAGTAGCTAAGAACTGATATGTATTATAGCCAGTAAACATTGCTCAATAATAGTGTAGGATATAAAATCTTAATTCGTATGGTTATCATACGATTTTTTGATATAATTAGAATAGCCAAGCCAATCCATTCCTCGACAAAAAGTTCTAACTGCATCCCAAATTTCATAGAGATTGGTCAAGCCATTGTTGAGTTATAAAACAACATACAGGCAGACAAAAATAAGGCTACAGATTTATGTAATACAAGCTCGTGCCTGCGACTTCGTCCGCGTGAAAATCTGTTTTATTACGCACCCTTTAACAGGCGAGCGGCGAATTTAAAATTATCTTTATATGACACCATAAACAATTCATGTGGGATGTGTTTGAAAGAGAAGCGGTACAAACGAAATGTGTGATTTGTGTAAATGGAAAATGCCTAGAACAATTGAATGAAATTGTGTATCTGGGGAGTGCGTTTTCGAGGGATGGAGGATGTGAGTTGGATGTGGAGAGACCGGTAGTAGCTGGCAATAAAGTGAACTGTGGTCTGTCCGCATTAGTGGGTAGTGTGAATATATCTAACACTGCTAAAATGGCCTTCCACATTGCGGTGTTGGTGCTAACTTTGTGGTACGGTAGTGTGGCCTGGTTATGCCATTATTATGAAATCGAGTGAAAGTATGATAAATGCTGTGGAGGTGCGGTCTCTCAGAACTATGTGCAGTGTCACGCTTGCGGACAGGATAAGCAATGATGAGATACGCAGTATGACAGGGTTGCACAACAGTGTTATTGTAAAAATGAAGAAAGGAATGCTTAGATGGTTCGGGTACTTGGAAAGAATGAGTGATGAAAGACCGCTCCGTCCTCTCTGACTACCCCGTTGGGGATACAGCGTGAAGATATGTTATGTTATCTTTATATGACGATAACTTTTTTCATGTCATTCGTTTTCAATGAAACAAAGCCTAAATGCTCTAAGCTGAGTTTACCTTATCTTTTGAAAACAGCAAGAAAATCTGTTCAGTAGTTTTGGAAATTAGCGTGTACATACAGACAGACAACAACTTAAAAAAATGTTTTTTGTGTTCTGTTACTCTGTTTATCGCCAACTCATTTTTAAACTGTTTTATTTAGCTTGTCCTGTTTGTTGTTGTTGGGTCAAATCTAGTAATTGAAACTTTACCCCCTCCCTTCCTGTTGATCGATTGATCTGAAATTTGGTACACACCTTTAGTTCTGATGACAATACAATTACGTATATTCAATATTATTGTACATCCAAGATGGCCGACGCCGCAAAATGGCGGATAACATATTTATTCACAACCCCTTCAATATGGGTATCAAATGAAAGGGCTTGACTATTAGAAAACAGTACACCATGAAAAATTTCAAATCTAAGATGGCCGCCGGTACAAAATGGCGGATTTCATATTTGAATGAAAGGGCTTTACAAGTAGAACACAGTGCATGGCGGATCATAGAGTTCAAATGGTTTATACACTAAATAGAATGAGAAATATTAAATAACGAAATAAAAACTAAAAATTAGAAAATAAAAAAATAAGTAAAAAAAAATTTTTAAGTTAAACGGTTTTATTGAAAAGAAATATAATAATGATGCAGATAATGTACTAAAAGCTAAATAATAATTAGGTAGGTCCTAGGACCTACCTACCTCCTACCTCACCTACTGGTACCTAGGTACCAGTCATCACACCACTCTCCTCATCAATCTAGGACATTGATAAACTTAATAAAACCGTTTAAAAAATAAAAATTCACGCGCCCCACGATTTTTTTTTACAAAAGAGGGAAAACTATTTTTTAACGGTTTTATTAGTCTGATCAATGTCCTAGATTGATGAGGAGAGTGGTGCGATGACTGGTACATAGGACGTACCTCATTATTTTTTAGCTTTTACTTTTTTTGATGAATTTATTCAATGACGACCTCCGTGGCGCAACGGCTAAGCGCGTGGGAAAGTAAACGGGGGTTACGGGTTCGATTCCCGCCCCGAGTCTGGGTGTTTATGTATAATATGTATTTATTTACAAAAGAAAAGTATATAAGTAGTGTATCAGTTGTCTAGTACCCATAACACAAGCGCTGTGCTGCTTACTTTAGGACTAGATGGTGCTGTGTGAAATGTCTGAGTATATTATTATTATTATTAATGTACAGACACGGTTTCTATTGCTTTATTGTATGTATATAGATTATTATGTAATATTATCTATATCTATACAAATAACAGGAAGAGGTAAACTTTGTTTGTATATAATGGATATACTCAAAAACTGCTCAACCAATTTCAAAAATAACTTCACTTGTAGAAAGCTACATTATCAGCGAGTAACATGGGCTGTATTTTTTTTTTTAAATTACCCCTGCGAAGACGAGGCGGGTCGTTAATAGTTAATAAGTTTTTTTGATCAAAAGATAGCTAAAAGATGCATAACACCCAAGCCTAATACGCCTCTCGTTTCACTAGGGATTTAAATTGTTTGTGGATAGAGTTGCCGGGTATTAAAACCGAACAGCTAGCCGGTCAGACCAGCCAGTTTAACCGGACATACCCTCTAATTTGCTCGGACACTTCCAAAAAGCAACGCTATCTGCGAAAGACGTAGACGCGTGAGTGATCTCATTATTCAAAACAAAACTCCAAACTGAAGGTAAAATATTATATTAGACAAAGTTTACATCAAAAACAGAAAAATTTAAGCAAAGAATTTCGTCTTCGGTAATTTCCTTCTTGCCAATATCAAGTCTTTTCCGCTCAACCCAGTTAAATCAATCTTCTTCGGTATCAGATTAGAGTCTTTCGAGACGAGAAACTTCCGTTTATTCTTCTGTATTCTCATCTTCTCTTTCTCCAACGCTTTCCTAAACACATTCTCCACTGGCGAGCCTGGACGATGTTCCATCCAAATATACTGAGCTTCCTCGGGTATGCCAATTTCAATTCTGAATTTTCTTAGTGCCTATGCAAATGTTCTCTTTAAAATGGATGAATTGATTTAGTTTAGAATAATAACGCTAACAGGGTGTTTACTTACAAGCGACACCAAACAAAAAAGGTTAAAAAGTTACGAATGTCTGCGTAAACAGTACCAGCGTTTTAATTAAAATGTCCTTTATATCTTGCCAGTATATTAAGACATGATTTAATTGCACAGACACTTGAATTATACGCTACACTACACTAGAATAGTGTATCAACATGATAATCGTGGCGCCACGCGCTGGCAGAACATGGCGCGAGAAACTGTTGCTTCGCCGTTTGTAAAAGCGAGACAGTGCTATTATGTCGTCTCTCCAAATGGACAAGTCAAATTCAATGCATGACAATGAACTTGTCCACGTTTTAATATTGAATTTTAATTCTTTTTAAATGTATATTTTGAAGTCTAATATTTTATAGAGCATTAATTATTTTATTACTAATCATAAAAGTGTTACAAGTGTTTTAAGGCGCTCCCCCAGGCAAGGAGGCAAACGTATAGAGCACCTCATACTAGAATTCGAAAAAATCTTCATGTAATCTAGTAATTATTGATTTTACGTATGAAAAAAGGGTGTTTTGAAAAAATTAAAATGTACAAGTTTTATATCATAAAGTTATCTATATATTAGTGTATATCGCAACTAAATATAACTTCTATTTATGAAGTAGATGCACGTATTTCTAATTTTTAGGCTTTCTTTTGAATACAAATTTGATATGTATTTTATATATAACTGAAAAATATGAGATGGCAAAACTGTTGTTAAAATGTCGAAGATTATTACAATATTTTTATTACATTTTATATATTTTCAAATAACGAGAAGATATCCTCTAAAACTAGCAGAAAAACAGTATTTGAATAGGGGAAGCGCCTTAAGTGTGAAATGAAGTTAAATGGATCGCATTGTTCACAGCACAAGCGTCAAAGTGAATGTGAGCTATTTGTGGTTCCAAACCACAGTTGAGTGAAACATATTAGTAATTGTTTCGACACGACAATCGAACAATGACTAATAGGTACTTCATAGATATCGTAGACACAGTCTTTCTATTTATTAGAGGTAGATGTGCAAAATAAGTGCTTGCCCAGAAAACACCCATTTATGACTCCAAGTAAATTGCTTTAGTTTCGTATCCTTAATCGGTTTCTTAGCGTTATTATTCTAAGGGTATTGGAATATTCTAGATATATTATAACTGTTGTCCGTGACAGCGTATATGTGGAGTTTAAGGCGCTGCGCAGATGAAGCAACGTTAGTTGAAGCAACTGTCAACTTTTCGGATGTTTCCGTAATGGTTGCTAGTTATAGCAACAAAAAAATAAATTTGATGAGTGAGGTAACTGAATAAACTGTTCAACATATTATATTAGTGTGACAATGGATTTCGAAGAAGCAGCTCTCATTATGTCGCCGCTGACGACATCCATAATGACAAACTAATTTCTGCAATCGACAGTTCCATCCGACGGATCCATACTTATTTGCGAAATCAAACGCAATTCATTAATATGAATGAGCTCAGAAAACATGATGAAAAAATGTTAAGTACTTTTTTAATCCAGAACTCATTTGTTCGTTTTCTTCCATTTTGCATTTGTGCGCAGGAAAGTCAAATGTATGGTCACGACTATACGGAGAGCGAGACTGCGAGGGAGGGGGTTGCTCGATGCGTTGCGATTGCCGGTGGCGGAAACCAGTAATTTGAGACAACTGGTACAAATTTATTAGTTGCTATTTACAGCAATTAAGAATTTATTTACCGAGTTTGGTAATTGAAAATCTTTGTCAGTATCCGAAACTCGAATTACAGTTGCTATGTCAGCGCGGTTTCTTGAAATTATATGAAAATCGTCATAACTAGTAGCGAGTTGCCAGTTGCCGAAACTAGGAGATCGAAATCGCTACGTCTGCACAGCGCCTAATTTCGCTCCAACATTTTCAATTCTCCTTCTTTCCCCGTATGAGCTGATTTCTTAACATCAAATATATACATTCCTACCTCACGCTTATGAGACGAATACGTATTTAATTATTATTTGGAATAATCCTTTACACAAAATATGAAATTATCAAATGAATTTTTTAATTCAACGTCATAGGGGTATGTAAATCCCTTCTTAGTGCCTGCCTACAACATACAAGAAATCTCTGTGCGAAATGTCAAATTTCTAGACCCAACGGTCTCGAATACGGAATCTTTAGCTTAAACTGCAGAACTGTACGTACCAAATATTCTCTACACACTTCCTTAGGAGGATTATAATGTGGTATGAACACTTGAGACGAGGGTTTCTTGACCCTTGCGATCTTAACCTTGGGGAATTCTGGCTTACGATACCTGAAAATACGTAACGTTTCTATATTCCCTATATTCTAGGTACACTTTCAATAGGTAAAGAAATATGAGTGTGAGTTGGTATGAAAGAGTGAGCAAATCGATAGATACGAGCGAATTGATGGACAGACGTGAGGGAAAGGAACACCTTCCATTCTCCTACCCACCTTTCGGTATACAAAGCAAATCACGGGAGATACGCCGGGTATTTGCTTAGCTCTTTCCTTTGCGTATGGTCTTGAGTAATCTAGTGCATTCCATCTCTCCCCTAATGAGGCGTGACGACACAGTACCTAGCGACATTAGCGTCGTCAGAACACGTTATTGCTAATCCTCAGCAACCACTCATTACTCCATCTTCTTTCTCTTGCTGGTGACAAGACCACGGTGCAAAATTGGGCCGAATTTCCTCGGGTAGAGACTGTTAAGTATTTACGAATGCTTCTTTTTGTATAGCTCGCACTCTGACAAGACGTGATCAAAGTCTAAGCCGCGTCGACTTAGGTAAATAATATAAGGGACTTTTGCAAAGCATCTTTCAGGGCAACTAGCTTCTGAAGCAGCCGTAACCGGCAGAGAAAGGGACCGTCAGATGTGAGCGAACGAGGAACCGATGTGGGTGAAAGAGACAGCTTAGGTAACAGCTTACGCTTCTTCCACGAACCAGTGGAAACATTTTTGGAGGTGGCAACATACAGACGTATACGAATACACGGGTGGAATATTACCTTCCCTTAAATGCCGTAATGGTACAAAAACATTACCAAACCACGTCCCAATGGTCCATATATAATGGTTCAGGCATGAGGATCTTCATCCATCGAAGTATATCACATCTGCGAACAAGTTTCAACGAAAGTCAGAAGCAGGCTTTTCCTTCTGATAATATTATTCCACGGTCAGAATATCAAAAACGGAGCTCTTGTCTGTCTATCTTCAGTCTGTTACAGCTGATTTATTCCGTTTCTTTGAACCCAGACATAAAATAATAGGTATTTTGGACCTGATGCCTTTCATTTAAGTTTTAATTTTACTTCTGCCAGAGAATATGTATAAAAGAACCACCGTCAATGTTACCCAGAAGAATTAAAATTACCCAGATTAACTGCACGATGTTGTAATCCTATCCTATAATACGAGCAATATTTGTATGTTTGTAATCACGTTCTCGAAATTGGCTCTAACGATTTCAATAAAATTTATAATATAAGGGTTTACGGGGGCGAAGAATCTATCTAGATAGGTTTCAATTCTGCGAAAATTCCTTTTCTTTGTGATTTCCCCTGTTTTCAGACACTTATAATTAGTAATTGGTATTGATTAGTAATTTCGCAACAACGTATACCTTCTCAATAGCACTGTGGCTAGAGCGTAGATATAGCACGCCGAAGTGCACGGCTTCGAATTCTGTAACGTGTTCAGACTTTTTTCTTTTTTTTTTATATACAATCAATGAGCACAGCTCAGTCGCCCTGGTGCTTTTTATGTAACGCAGCCCCGGCGTAGTGCCGCGCCGGCTAGTTGAACAGTGTCAAACTTAAGGCGACGAATTGGAAATTTTGACGGCAAGGATCTCGATTTTTCTAAATAATTACAAAACGTATGAAAGTGATATTTGGTAACCTGATTCTTCATTTCATTGACTCCATTTTGCCAGTTAAGTTACACGATTGGTTAACTTTTGTAACAGAAAAGAAATATCAAAGAAACCTATTTAAAATAGAAATTTATATTTTTCGGAATAACGGAAACGATTCATACTAAATTTCTTTCTAAATTTTCTGTGTAGATTAATCTAAAGACACTTCAAATTGCCAGCTGGAGTCATTAAAATTAATTATAGTTTTTAATATGAACTAAAATAACTATTTTTTCGTATTTTTCGTAAGCTGACGTGCGCTTTGTATGGCCCAAAAGGTCTACTTTAGGTTAAATTGTTTATCACTGCGTCACCTTAAATAAAGCTTTTTTCCGTTTGGAATATAAATACCATATTTTAAGTTGAATAAGAATTAATCATTGAGGAAGTTACCTTGCCCAGTTCTTCCTGATGCCCCAACTGGGACCGGTCCTAGATTTGAACCAAGTGCAATGAGTCAGTGGCTTGCGTGGAGGCAGCCCGATGCTTCGAGCAAATCTTATAAAGTCCGTGCTATACTCATAGTGTACTCTCGAAGTTATTCTCTGAAAGCAACTCCTTGATTTCAACGTCAGTGAAGAGAGCGATGGGTAGCTTCGCTATTGTTAGATCCAATCACGAACCCACCGGGAAAAATCTAATACAATCGTCAAATTGGAATGGGGAGCTCTACTTATGATTCAGATTAATTTTTACATGGGAATTTGACTAATAAAAATGATCTAATTACAGTTAAAAAAACTAAATAAACACGATTTTATAGGTACTGGACTAAGAAGTAAAAAATAATTATCGGGCCTATTCTTTTTGTCTACTCCGTAAGGGCACAGTATAAACATAACAATAGGATGTCTTCATAGAAAGCCAACGTACGCGTTTTGTATGTGTGCGCGGTAATACGCACGCGCCGTGGCACGCACACTAGTTCAATATTGTAGGTGAATATCTGTAATTAGAGATTTGAGGAAACGAAAGAGGTGTGTAAGGACCGCGACGCTTGGTGCTCCGTCCTCTCTACCCCGTTGGGGATACAGCGTGAAGATATGTATGTATGTGTATATGTAATATGTATAATTATTGTAGCGTCGGTCGGGGCCGCACTCGACGCAATTTCTAACCGCTTCCGTTAGTCTTTAATTCATTCTTCACATCGTCACAAATACAGAAATGTCTAAATCGCATGAACGAACGTATTACAATATCCTTAGATGCCTGAATTATTTTAGTTGTACGAATGCAGATTTATCATTCAAAATTTAACAAACGCATTGTTTTTTATTATTATGTACTAAATGTATAACTAAACGAGATGCTCTCCGCATCTCACACCCAATGCAACAACCGTACGTATCCGGCAGAGAGCAGGCAATTGCGTTATGCGTGAGGCGAGATACGTATTCTCGGGTAATGGTATCAGTGTAAGCCATGTTTGGAATGAAGTCTGATATTTGAGTAAAAGCATGGATTTTTATCAAGAATGACCGCGTTAAAAACATCACTATTCACCTTCGATCAATTCACGACTTTTTGGCGGAAACAGGAGAAGTGAGGTTGTCATTTTATTTAGATTTTCTATTTTTTTTATTTTTGGGAGTTTTAAAGTACAAAAGTGATAGTATATTGTGTTTTAAAGTTCTGAGTAAGTGAAAAGAATGGAGTAGGTCTAAATAAACACGTGTAGCTGAAGTTCTCGCGCACTTCCAAGAAGTCCTTTATAACTTCAGTAAAGCCTACTATCACTTTACTGGAGGAGTTTTACGATAAGAAAGAACTAATTTACTTGTGATTCTACTTATTAATACTTACGTGACATTGGCAAATGCGCTAATCTGTGCGCCATGCCATAAATTAAAAAAAAATTAGATTCACAATCTCCTGTAATAACTAAACAAATTATTGTCCGAATTGACGTATATATTTTTAATACCGTATAGTATTGTCGGTAACATTAAGTTAATCTAAAGTAGACCTTACTGCCAAATCATAATGTTATAAAAGCTCTTAAACGATTCTTGCATGACATTAAAACGATGTTTGTTAAAAAAATATTTAAAATGCAATCTTACGTCTTGTGCGTAAAGTATACTTCACACAATCTGTGACTCACTCAATGTGCACTCAAATACTTATTTGAGTGCACATTTGGTTCGAGCTTTTTTGGAGTGTTGATTGTGTATCTAGTTCTTTATTTGTGATCGAAGCTATTTGCATACCTTTATATGCTCGAAATCGTGTATATTTATCTGAGGTAAACGGGAGGGTTCTTCTAACATCAATAGTCTTAAGCCGTTTATGTGATTATCGATAATGCATTCCTGAAAAGAATAACGCCATCGTCAGAATAACGTAGCAAGATATGAATATCTTCAATTATTTTTAATTAGCTTAGACACAACTAATCTATTATTATTAGAAGTCAGTGATTATTATACGAAAGGTCGCCCTGTGGTCGAAATTCGGCCGTAAATATAAACCTATAATATAAAATCTTTGGCGACAATCTACTGACGACTGTTTGATCCAAGGAAGTTACATTACATATAATCACAAACTATTATGAGTTTGACATTGACAGTCTTTTTGACATTGGCAGTATGAACGTAAACAATGAACGTTTTATTTAATTTAATTTTATGTACTTATTTGTAACACATATTACATAAAAAAAAATTTATGTAATATGTGATTCGGTGCTGGGTAGCTGACCGAATTCTATCTCTGGTACATCCTGAGGATACTTCATTGAGAGATAAAACACGTGTCGATTGGTGGTTTTTGGAGTTTGAGCAGAAAATAGCTAAAGATTTTGGGAATTTATCACATGAAGTGAATTTCCACAAAGTAACACCTGGGTCTATACAATATCATAAAAATTTTAGCTTTCTTCAGTCCTTCTCCATATAAACTTTAAGTGTACTTTTCACACTCCTTCGTGTGCACAATTTTCTTAAAAAGGGAACTAAAGTTATCGCTTCACTTATTAATATATATATTAAAAGCCGACCAAGTGTGTGTCGGACCACGCATAGTGAATGGTTCCCTTCTCGGTGAATAACTCTCTGGTGTCAGGTCAACTTCGGTCTACTAGGAATGTCCTTTACAGGAACAATAATTAAATCCTTTCACAAAACCCAATCTCTTTATAAGAAAAACCCCCGACTCAAAAATCTCCAAAAAGTAAAAGAATAATATGTACCTTGTTGCCCTTTAAATTTGTGATGTTTCAATATAAATAGTACTAGTAATATTTCCAAGCATCCTCACGTCGGGGGACCGCTAAGTTTACTTGTATTTAAATTTCATACATACTTTATCATTTTTAGTTGTATTCTCTTTTTATTACTTTATTTACTTACTGGTCCCCCTACTATTTTATTGTGACATTATTTTTTTCTTTTTTCCTATTTTCTTGACTATCTGCGATCAGTGCTGACACTATAAGCAGATGTTTTGTTGGTTTTTGGTGTTTTGCAGAGATAATCCCCCAGTGAGGATATTTCTTTCTCTTAAGTCCTCGCAACATCCAGGTCCCAGATGTGATGCCTCTTGAGTCTCTTTGCATCATTGCTTTGGTCGATCAGAGAAACAGCAGTCGGGACTTATACCGCTTAGAAGCTTCGGCAATTTCCTCCTTAACGGTCGACATTTCCAGGTATTCATGGATTTCTGATGATTTTGTAAACCACGGTGCATTTGTAATAGTTTTAAATATGTAGTTTTGATATCTTTGTAGAATTTCCACATTAGAGTTGCTAGCTGTTCCCCATAATTCAATTCCATATGTCCACACTGGTTTCAGCGTTGCTTTGTAGATCAGGAGCTTATTGTTGAATGATAGTCTTGTATGCCTTCACATGAGCCAAGATAGTGTTCTGAAGCGAGAGTTCAATTCATCTCTTTTCTTCTGGATGTGAGTGCGCCAAGTTTGGGATCTGTCCAGGTACATACCCAGGTATTTGGCTTCTCTAGCTTGTGGGATAAGATTTTCTCCTAGTTTTACTTGTGGGCAGTCGCCGCGACGTAATGTATAGGTAACATGAACAGATTTATTGGCACTGGCTTTGATTCGCCATTTTTTCATCCATGTGTCTATTTTGTTCAATTGTTGTTGTAGTCGCTCAGATGCCACGGTAGGATTGGAGTCACTACTTAGAGCAGCAGTGTCGTCCGCAAACGTTGCTGACAATACATCGGGCGTGTACGGTAGGTCTGCAGTGTACAATGTATATAATACTGGGCCCAACACTGATCCTTGGGGTACACCTGCTTTTATATCGTAGAAGTTAGATTGGCTATCATTTAGGATAACTTGGAAAATTCTTTCTTCTAAATAAGATTTCAGGAGGGAGTAGTAGTTGTGTGGTAAAGTTCTCTTAAGTTTGAAGAGTAAGCCCTTGTGCCAAACCTTGTCAAAGGCCTGTTGTACATCCAAAAAAGCAGCTGAACAATACTGACGCCTTTAAAGGCTTTGTCGTATCTTGTGTACTACCCTATGTACTTGCTCTATTGTTGAGTGTTGAGTGCGAAAACCAAACTGGTGGTAAGGTGGTGGTTGTGACATTATTGAAGTCATAAATTTCGCATCGATTGGACTAATAGATGCTCACGTACCTTTATAAACTAAAAAAGAGCTTATATTCTTAAAACGGCTGAACTGATTTTGATAAAGCATGTCTAAGAACCACCGCTAGAAAACCTGTTTTCAAACAAAAAAAACCGCATCATAATCGGTCCATTTGTTTAGGAGCTACGATGTCACAGAGAGACACACCTTGAGAGACCTTGTTAAAAACAAGGCGACAGCACGTTATATAAAAATGAATTATTGGTTTTCACCATCTAGATACAAAAATATTAGAACATAACATAACATAACTTCACGCTGTATCGCCAACGGGGTAGTCAGAGAGGACGGAGCAGTTTATATCTATACTATAATATTATAAAGAGATAAACTTTGTTTGTATGTAATGGATAAACTCAAAAACTAATCAACCGATTTAAAAAAATCTTTCACCTATAGAAAGCTACATTGTCAGCGAGTAATATGGGCTGTTTGACGACCTCCGTCGCGCAACGGCTTAGCGCGTTGGAAAGTAAACGGGGGTTGCGGGTTCGATTCCCGTCCCGAGTCTGGGTGTTTATGTATAATATGTATTTATTTACAAAAGAAAAATATATAAGTAGTATATATGTCTAGTACCCATAACACAAGCGCTGTGCTGCTTACATTGGGACTAGATGGCGCTGTGTAAAAAAAAAGAAAAAAAAAAATAACTGAGTATATTATTATTATGTTTTATTTTCAAAAAAATATCTACCCGTGCGAAGCCGGGGCGGGTAGCTAGTGTTACATGATATACTTAATTCTACACTCAGGATACACAATATTCATTTAATTGGCAGCAAAAATAAGGTTGTATTTCATGGCATTTCTCAATGACACTGAAAAACAAAGTTATTTCTACGGTCACTGAGCGTGTAACCAAAAATACCGAAAATAACCGAAAATGCCAAAAATAACCGAAAATAATAATAATAATACTCCAGACAATTATGCTATAAAAATACCGAAATTAACCGAAAATACCAAAAATAACCGACAATAATAATAATAATAATACTCCAGACAATTACACAGATTGTCTGACCCCAAACTAAGCAATAAGCTTGTACTATGGGTACCACACAATGAACTCTGGGGGAGTTCCCAGTAACACCTAGACTCCAAGCCAATTTAGAAAAGTTTATTTCCTAAATTGACCTGACCGGGGATCGAACCCGCGACCCTAGCTTGGAAAGCAGATGCATATGCCACTGCGTCAACGGGCCAATCAAAGTTAGAAAATACCTCAAAAACTACATAATGTCATTCAAACCAAGTTTAGTTGTAAATTAAAAATTTTTTATTTTGCCCTTTTGAGTGACCTAGGCCTAAAAATATATCTAGGGCAGATCTACAATTTGTTCATTTTCTAATTTTGGAGCGCAATGTGTTAACTTCCATTCTATTGAAGAGCATAAACCGTGGGATTTCACAATAAAGATGCGAACAGATCGAACATGGGATATTATTGCCCATTGTGGCGTGGCCATTATCAATATCATATCAATATCAATCAGTTATAAAAGAACAGTGTAAAGGCTGCATCATAATGACACCTTAGCAGTATTCTTACAATCCGAAGACGACAGCTACCAGTCATATTCTCTGTCCGCCACAAGACTGACTCTACTGACTGAATTTATTATATCACAGGCAATTTATATCTTCTCCCTACTGCCATTATACCATGTGGGGACAACGATAGTTAACAAATGTCATACAAGAGAATCATCAACATAAATGAATAAAGGTTATAACCAAATCGCGTTATTTGGTGTATCTTCGAAACCAAAGCTTCAATGTGAATGAAATTTCAATGGAACCAATCTGGAAGTGTATCCTTTCAAACAAAATAATTTTCCAAATCGGTTCATAAATGACGGAGTTATGAGGTAACAAACATAAAAAAAAAACATACAACCGAATTGAGAACCTCCTCCTTTTTTGGAAGTCAGTTGAAAAATCAAAAATGGGAAATTTAACGCGATTGCCTTTTTATTTTGGCTTGACGTTTCGACCGAGTTGCATCGGCCGTGGTGTCAAGCAAACCGTTTGCTTGACACCACGGCCGATGCGTAATCCCGTTAAATTTCCCGATTTGGATATTTTATAATGCAAAGCGAAAATTTAAAAGTTTATATTTTCCACCCAGTAGTTGAGAAGTTAGAGGGGTAGGACACCCTTTTCACGGCTTTAGAAGCGCATATCTCAGCAACTTTAGACTAAAAAAAAAAGGTTGTCTGAAATTTTTATATCATTTTTGAAGACCTATCTAAAGATACCCCACACGCTTATGTGCACTCAATTCGATCGCTTCTTGCCAAATTTCATGATTTTAAGTTAATGGGAAGTACTCTGTAGGTTTTGATTTACTTGCTAGTGTCAAAATATAAAGCGCTAGGACCTAGTAATTTTAGAAAATAAAATACAGCCCAGGTTACTCGCTGATAATGTAGCTTTCTATAGGTGACAGAATTATTGAAATCGGTTGAGTAGTTTTTTAATTTATCCGTTACATACTGTAAGACATCGCGCAATAGTGCGACGGGAGTGGCAACACCGCCGACAAATTATTATCAAGAATGTAGGTAGAACAAGACTATTCCTGTCGAGAATTGCCTGCTACGTGCTCGTCGTGGAAGCCTACACATTCTAGGCGCAGATTAATACGTGCCTTCGTGGCTTTAACATCTTTTAACTTTAATTCATATGTAATTGCAATATAAAAGTGGTGAATATAATATATTTTGTTTTTTACGTATCTATTGGTGTTTCTATTAATACAAACAAACAAAGTGTAACTCTTTATAATATTGATATAGATAAATGTAAGTATAGAAAGATAGGTAAATGGTAGCAGTATTTGATTGCTTTGACTTAGAAGCTTGATTTTTTTACAGCTCCAAGGGACCGCAAACTTATATTTGAAACTAATTTCAACTTGTTACCTCTACGCATTCTTGAGAAAAGGGTCTTGACAGACAGACTGACAACGAAGTGATCCTATTTAAGGCTTCCGTTTTTTTCCTTTTGAGGTACGAAACCCTGAAACATTCTTGTTAAAAAACGCGATTAACGATATAATAGCGTTTGCAAAATGCAATAATAACAACATTAGTAATTCAAGTAATTCAAGGCATAATTTATTATATTTGTAAATAATAGTATCCGCATTAAATTTGCTATTAATGATTTAAATTATATACTAATTTTAAAAATAATAGTTTTCACATACCTCTTTCGCTTCCTCAAATCTCTCTCCTATTCTCCTCACACATTTTCGCCTAGGTATACGAGTGCTTTTGACATTTCCGTCTGCTAACACTCTGGCTATTTGATCTTCATAGGTCAGCCTTGGTCTTCCTTGGCTTCTTTTACCTCTCACATTCGCTCTGTAGCTTTTCTTCGTCAGTGTTTCATCACTCATTCTTTCTGTGTGCCCGAACCATCTAAGCATTCCTTTCTTCGTTTTTACAATAACACTGTCGTGCAACCGTGTCATACTGTACATACAGTACCCTGTGATATCAGTTTATAAGGACCGCGACGTTTGGCGCTCCGTCCTCTCTCACTACTCCGTTGGTGATACAGCGTGATGATATGTATGTATGTATGTGGTTTTCACTATACATTTACCACTTTATGAGAATGAGTGATTAAAGACCGACGAAGAAAATCTTATAGCCTTCAAATAGCCAAAGTATTAGCTGACGGAAATGTATAAAACCGTCCCATACCTCGACAACAGTGTGTGAGGTGAATGATGAGTTTGAGGAAGCGAAAGAAGTATGTAAGGATTTTGATGCTTTGTACTTAATCCTTTTTGACTAACCCGTTTGGATATAGCGTGAGGTTATGTATTTAGTACTTTTATGTAGTTGAAATGTATCTAAATTAATTTTCACACAGACAGACAAACAAACAACGAAGTGATAAAGGTTTTTTTTCCTGTTGAAATCCGGAACAATAAGAAAGAATAATTACTTTGTACTGTGGTAACCCGACAGTATTTTCCATCCAGTCAGCCACGTCCTCAACAGTCCACATGAAGGCGTCCGGGAACTTCAGAGAGTCCACCACCAGAGCTGCCAACTCGTAAAGAGTCAGTGGCGTCTGCTGACACTGTTTCAGCTTCCTGATATATGAGGTTTGACCGCCGATAATTATCAAGAAACAACATTAACTAAACTCCTTAGTCCACTATAGCTGTTGTCCAAGAATTTGTGGCGAAATAAAAAAAAACGCGTGCGGTCGGGGGACCCCGTGAGGAACGAATTTCCTTAGCTCCAGTTTCTCAAAACTTAATTGCAATAACGAGACCTCACATGTGATTTAAAACAAAAGCAAATAAGTTGTAACAAAATTTCGTCGTGGAAAGTAATGAGGCTTACAGCCGGCCGCGCACGCTGCTCATCTACTCGAATCTCGATACTCGCACACACACTCGTATATAATAGAAAGGGACAGAAAGATCACTGCGAGTCTATGTATAGAGCTAACGAAGCTACCGCCGTGCGGCGCGCGGGTCTCCCCTACGTTACTTAATTCATTAGCGTGTGTTAAAAGACAGAGAGAGAGTCGCTGAGAGTCGAATGGCGGGGCCCAAACGCTTTTTCGTTACGCGACGATTTCTACCAACTCACACCTCCCGCAAACCGCGTTAAGTAACTTCGTTCCAAAAGTAACCTACGTCCTTAAGGTTCAAGTTATCCCATACCTTTATATACTTAGAATCGGTAGATGAAGACATTGCTGATACACTCCCATTTATATTACTACCTATTAGCTATTACCCGTAACTTCGTCCACGTGGAATTCGGTTTGTACCCTTAAAAGTGCTAAAATTGTTTACATAATAATAATAATAACTAGAGGTCGCCCGGTGGTTGAAATCCGACCGTAAGTATAAATATAAACTAATAATATGAACTCTTTGGCGACAATCTCTACTCTGTGCCACTGTTTGATCTAAGGAGATTACATACATATATATGTCGATGGAAATAATAAAAGGCACTCATTTAGCTATGCTAAGGCAAAGTAAGACATTCGGTCTGGAAGGAATGCGCCCTAACGGAACGTCGGGGTCGGCGCTGACAGTCTGTTAGACTACGGCGGCCGGTGCGATAGCATTTCTCCGACGGATCATTTGCCATTATTAAATGTCCAATTACCTTCGTAATTATTGTTACAAAGAGTTTTTTGTTTTTTGCACAATTACTTTGTCTTAACGTGATGTTTTATGGAGTAGTTCGCCTCTTGTAAGACTAGGTACCTATTTCTCATAGCTGAGTCGTTAGAGCACGAAAACACGAACTGTGTCTTTACCGACATACATATGTGATCACTGATCACAACTTATTATGTGTTTGATATGGAGTCTCTTTAACATTGGCAGTATGAACATGAAACTATGCTAAATCTCATACTCCTCTGTGGGCGCAATATTATTAAAAAGTAATCCGAAGTTTTCGCTCCACCTATGTTTCCAAAATTCAAACAGAGGAGAAAAAGGACTGAACCGTTTTGTTTTACCTATTTATACACTGATAATAGTAATACTCCAGATAATTACACAAATTGCATGACCTAAAACTAAGCACCGAGTTGCATCGGCCGTGTTCTCAAGCTGTTGCTTGAGACCACGACCGACGCAACTCGGCCGAAACGTCAAGCCAAAATAACAGGTAATCGCTTTAATTTCCCGTTTCGTTTTTTAGATATATCATAATGCAACGCGAAACTTTAAAAGTTTTTATATAAGCACTAAGCTTGTCCTATATGCGTCACGTAACGGACAGGGGGAGCTCCCAATAACACCTGTTCTAAGTCGACCTGGCTGGAGATCGAATCTGAGGTCTACGATTGAAATATAGATGCTCTGCCCCGCACCAACGGGACAATTTGATAACAAAATTGACAGTTTTTTGACCGCCTTATTGACCACTAGACATCAACCAGCCATTGGCAAGGAGTTAAAGTTACTTTATCTACATACTTGGGTTTAACGTAAGGGTCTTCTTTCGGGAAGCAGGTGCATTCCTCGCAAGTAGTCTTATCTGCTGTAATGTACACCGGTTTCTTCTCCGGGATGATAATAGATGGCTGACGCCTGGGTATTTTTATTTTCTTCGGCTTCGGACGGTGGGGTGGTGTCTCAGATTTCTTCTTTTTCTGTGAACAATTAACAGGGTTTTATAAATATACATACATAGATACTTAGCTGCGTTATTATTCTTTCGGGAGTGACAAGCATCAGTGCTGGTTTTACGAAGGAGGAGTAACCCGGGCGATTGCCCGGGACACCATGAGTCCATATCAGAAACGCCGCGCATTGACGCGACGATTCGAGCCGCTTACGATAGTCTGGATGATAGTCTTTCTCGAATTTAAATCTGACGTAGTGTAAAAGTGCTCATATAAATAAAATGCGACTACTTCAGACCGTATTTTATCTGATCGAAAACACTCATACAACTATTACTACCAGTTCTCAGATTATGATCGAATGCATACGAAAGCGCTCATGTAAATGGTACTACCAGTTCTCAGATTCTGATTGGACGCACTCGAAAGTGGTCATACAAATATCATTACCAGTTCTTTGATTCTGATCGTACGAATGCGAAAGCACTCATATAATTGATACTACCAGTTCTCAGATTCATATCGGATGCATGCGAAAGCGCTAATACAAATATTAGTACCAGTTCTCTGATTCTGTTCGGACGCATGCGAAAGCGCCCATAGAAATATGGCTACCAGTTCTCTGTTCTGATAGGAAGCATGCGAAAGCGCTTATACAAATAGTATTACGGCTACTTCGGTTCATATTTGCTCGAATTCATACATTGAAGGGCAATTAACAGAATTGTATTATATTAGCTTTCTTTCCGTTTCTTCTTTTATACCCACAATTACGTCCTTAAAATTATCCTACGTATAATTAACCAACTCACCGGTTGAACATTTTCATTGATTTCTTCCATTTGCAAAAAATATAAGCGGAGTAAAATGTTACAAAATTGCAATTACGACATTGACACTTCTTTTTTTATTTCGTCGACGAAGTGATAAAGGGCTTACTCATACAGCCTGCTGTAACCAGCCTATTAGATATACGGTATATAAATAAAAATCAAATGTTTGTTGATAAGCGCAAAACTTGATAATGGCTGTCCCGATTTGCCAAATTTTTTGCATCGTCGTAATAGTTCCGTAAGGTTTTTAAGAAAAGAAAAATTGGATAAGTTCCCCGAAAAATTGGAAAATTAAGGAAAAACTGAAAGTACTTTTTACATCGGATTTTGTATGAACTTGATGCGATAATTCACGAATAATAATACTATAATACCTATTGAGCCACAGCACCGTGTGGCCGTAATTAATGATAAGACCAAGTCTAAATCGTTCAGTAGTCAAGTACGAGTCGTGTAAAGGGTTCTATAGATATTAAAATGTTACATAAATACTCTCGCACTATTTCACAGTAGAAACATAATAGTAGGATGTCTTCATAGAAAGCTAGCGTACGCGGTTTATATATGTGCGCGCTAATACGCACGGCCGCGGCACGCACACAATGGCAACATTTTGGGTGAATATAGGTAATTATTGTAGCGCCAGTCGGGGTCGCACGCGACGCAAACATACGAACACTATCGTATGTCTTTAGTTCGTTCTTCACATCGGCACGTCGCAAATAAAAAAATCTTTAAAATCATGAACGAACGTATTATAATGACCTTAGATGCCTAATTTTGGTGATTCTAATCCAGTGTTGCCGTTCTTCAATATAACTACAAGAAATTAAATACAAAAAACACAAAAAACTTATCCGTATACACTGTTTTTTATTACTATACAGATAATGCTTAGATGGTTTGGGCTTAGAAAGAATGAGTGATGAAAGACTGACGTAGAAAATCTATAGAGCGAAAGTGAGAGGTAAGAGAAGCCAAGGAAGACCAAGGCCGACTTATGAAGATCAAATAACCAGAGTGTTAGCAGACGGAACTGACAAAAGCATTCTCATACCTAGGCGAAAATGTGTGAGGAGAATGATGATATTTGAGGAAGCGAAAGAGGTATGTAAGGACCGCGACTCCTGACGCTCCGTCCTCCCTGACGGGGTAGTCGTTAGGGATATGTATGTACGTTTGTATGTATTATTGTGAAAGGGTGTATAAATTCGCCGGGGTCCTAACGTGTCACTGTTGACTGTTATATTGCAGATGTAATAATTACGGGATACGCTTATTTTGTTTTCCATACGAAAAAAAAACATTCATTTAATGGAAACAAATGTACAACCCTATATTCGAAATATAGGGAATCTATCATTTTGCCTTAAATTCAAATGTTTGCTAGCGACGGAAAAACACTGATATTAGGGTTGCTTCATATTTATTTTTGTTTAAACTTTGAGGTTTTACACTATTGACTTTTGGCGACGTTGTAGAACGCGTTTTCCGTTGTCATGGGTACTTTTATACCCTTCCGCATTTACCTATCCTTTAGAAATAACTTTGTATACTAAATAGCTTACGCTGAGTAAACCTTAAGATATGTGTCAAATTAACGTACTACATAATTGTAGATATTAAAAGGAACTACAAAAGGTCCATTAAATTTATTGAATAAATTGTCAGTTATTGAAGTCGATGCGCAACAACAGAAAGTTTATTAGTTTGATAGGCTTCGCACCGACTTCAATAACTGACAAATTTAATTATGTAGGTATTTGTATCGAATGTATAAAGTTATTTTTGTACTTGAGTTTTGGTAAGTAAAGGATAGTTATTTTGTACTTTTGAGTGTTTTTTTTTTGAAGGCGGTTTAATATTTTTTCCTAAAAAACTTTAGTTCTTTGAATACTAGTAGCAAAAACACTTAAGATTTACAAGTATTTTGCAAGTAATTATTTCAGTAATCTACGTGAAGTCATGAGCTGACACGAATTCCACCGACAGTGTGAGGTTGCCTCACTTACTATAACTGTTTTACTCGTGGTTACGCTGAATGAGATAGAAAAAGATCCGAAGATTAGTTCGACACACGGTGATAAGAACAGCAACTTATTATGACGCCGTTCATTATGTTCCTTGGTCCAAGGGTTATAATTCGGGAATTCGATCCCGGTCCTTTGTTCTAATCCCGGGATTTCGGGATTATACTTAGTTAATCCCGGGATCCCGGGATAATTTCGGTATTGAAGGTTACAAATGAACGTTAAATAATCTTACAGAAATCAGTTTTTTAAACAACAAATCAAAATTTATAGCAAATTCGACGTATTTAACAGGATACGCCTAACTTCGCTCCACTGACTAGCCTGGCATTTGATTAGAAATAAAAATAATTTAATATCGAACAACCATTACCCATGCGCTTGCTCGGCTATGATTCTAATTTATATAATAGTTACAAGAATTTTTATCACAAATAAGCATCACCGAGTAACCCATTGAGCTTGCTTACGTATCATTTTAAATGAAACTACAAGTATTTTAATCGTAAAGAAACATCCTCAAGTAGCCCAGTGAGAATTACTTGCCTAATATTTTATTTCAATATACAAGAAGTGTTATTTCAAGCAATCAACGCAAATTAACCCAGTGAGCCTTGTTACAATAAAGTGACAAGCATGCCAGCTCATTAGACTTGCTTCACGCAGTCTATTTTGCATTTTTTTTTTAAATTAGGTATGTCAATCCCGAAAATCACGGGATCAGAAAAATTTAAACCCGAAAATTTCGGGACTGAAAAGCGATCGGCATTCCGGGATCTCGGTTGTCGGGATCCCGGGATCGAACCCTCTAGTTAAAATACAACACCATAGTTTTTGGGGCAAAAAGGCATACACATGCCGTACGTCGATTCTCGTCACGCGGAAATGATTCGCACCTGCGTTGTGGTCACTAAATGTAATGTTATCTTCTTGATTTTTTGGCGGCAACGAGAGAAGTGAGGTTGTCATTTTATTTAGATTATCTATTTTTTACATTTTTGGGAGTTCTAAAGTACAAAGTGATAGTATATTGTGTTTTAAAGTTCTGTGTAAGTGAAAAGAATGGAGTAGGTGTAAATAAACATGTGTAGCTGAAGTTCTCGCGCTCTTCCAAGAAGTCCTATAAATTTTCAGTAAAGTCACTTCATTTTATTGGAGGAGTTTTACGACAACGATTCTACTTATTAATACAATACGTGACATTGGCAAATGCGCTAATCTGTGCGCCATGGCATGAAAAAGAAAAAAAATACTCTGAAATTTATTTTACTTGTCCATCCATTGTGCTTATTGGTCCAAGGATTAACCAAATACAATTTTATTCACAGGTACACACTCGCCTAACCTATCTTCGACATTTAATAGTGTCGCTAGCGCAAGCTCGCGACATCGACAAGACATTGCTAGTATTCTCGCACGACTATTATGACGAGGAAATCAACAACCTGGTGCGAAGTATAGATTTCACAAAGGTAAGAATATTAACAGCAAGCTCCATAAATATTTTTTTTACCTAGGCTCCGCCTTACACTCCGCCACCTGAATGCGACATTGTTATAACTGGAATATTAATTCATATAATAAAACAGGGGTGGCCAAGCTCCTTGATAGTCCGAGCAATTTTTCAAAATTTGAAATTTTTCGCGAGCCGCAATTAAATACATATTTAAAAGGTATGCAAAACAGGTATTAAAAAAAATTGTACGCCACTGTGTATGTTCGTTCGCGCAGTGTTCGATGAGTCATATCATTCTTAACTTGGACGGAAATGAAATTTGTTACAACGTTGCACTTAGTCTTTCACATTTGTTGTCAGTAATTTAAAAGACATTTTGAAACACATACGGAACGATAATAATTTTTTTAAATATAATAACAAAAATAAAAAGGGAACTCGGGTACATTTATTGAGAGCCACAAATAATCCTTCAAAGAGCCGCATGTGGCTCGCGAGCCACAGGTTGGCCCCCTCTGTAATAAAATATCCTTTAGGCAGTATTTAGTAAACTGTATTGTCTTCCTGTTAGCCGCAATTTTATGTATATTACTCAAGTAATTTAGGAGGAATACTTAAATATCTCTCAAAAAGGCATCATATTGCAGAAAAAAAGTATCGAACGAAAGTCATAAATTGTGTTATGATTGTAGGTAGTCAATAGAAGCAATATATATTTAAATTTCACATTCATTAAACGTCTGCCCGCCTCAGCAAACTTATTCAAAAACGCTCAAAATTTTGGCAGCCAGATAATAATTGGAGTTAGTATTGTGAGTATAATGATCAGAATGAGCATTGATCGGTACCGGTTTACTCATGATTTAATTGTGTGAATATTGGGAATATTGGTATTCTCGTTCTTGACTTAGTATTGTGACAGTACCGGTACCGCTACACTCAGGGTACAATAGACTGAGTATTTATAGTACCGGTGTCGCTCTACTGATGATAAAACTCATGTGACTGTTATCAGTGCTAGTACCGCTACGCTTATAACATTGTCTGAATTACGGTACCGGTACCGCTTACCTCACTGTAAAATACTATGGAGTTATTTTTAACACACCAACCGTGGCTCCAATCACATAAAATATTTGACTTACTTCATACTAACATCAATAAAAACAAAGTTATAAATATCGGGTGTAACTTAAATTTTAGTACTATTTTAGAATGTAATTCCACTGATGAAACGTGACTTCCACTATACGGCCGTCTTTCGCCATCTTTACGTACGGTAAAGAAAATAAAGCTGTTTTATAGAAAAGTTTAATACGTAGTAGTAGAAGAGCTAGCGGTCTAGCCGACTAATCCGTCTATCACAAAGCTAGAAATTTTTAAATACTGTTTTATTATCGGTTAATTAAGATTGTACTGTTCTGGTAGACATCACGCGGTAGCGTCAACAAAATCAATCATCAAAATTTAAGGGAAATTTTTGAAAATGTTAAAAGAAAAATTTCAAAATTACTCCCACAAGGCTAGAATTTTAACATGTTTAAATTTACATATGTTTAAGCGTAAAAAAAAATGGACTGCCCATTTTGATGGTTGCGAGTATGCAACCGTTGCAAGTGCCAGACCGATAGTGTAAAGTTGTCATAGGGATATTAATTCATAACCTGCTCCCACAATGCTGAAATTTTGAGGGAATATTCTCTTAATGGTTTTAAAAATATATGTAAACAGCCAGCCAGCGTTAACTGTATCCGCGTGGGAGTAGATTTTTAATATTTTTTTTAACATTTTAAAAAATTTAAGGGATTATGACGCAACCGCGAGATGCCTGCCAGAACAGTATTTTCCTAATTGACCAATAACAAAACAATTTAAAAAAATTCTAGCTTTGTGTGAAATGGGTTAGTCGGATTGAACGCTAGCTCTTAGTCTATAGTATCTACTCGATTAAAATACATGAAACAACAGATCTTTTTCGCGAGTTTATTACACAATAAAAATTGTTCAGTATCGTGAGTAGAATTACCCCTTAAAAGGATTCTACCTTTCTGTTACATCCTATGTATGTCCTTTGTTTCAGGTGATGCAAATTTTTTATCCATATTCAATACAAACTCATCCAAATGAATTCCCAGGCGTGGATCCCAATGACTGTCCACGCGACGCCAAAGTAGAACAGTAAGTTTTTCAGTTCAATAACCTACACAAATCAGTGAAGTGTGAATTTGATTAGCGAACAGGTATATTCCGTACAACATTTAAAACTTTTTAAGAAAAATCAAACAGACTTCAAAAAATCACTGAAAAGTACAAAATAACTATCCTTTACTTAGCAAAACTCAAGTACAAAAATAACTTTATACATACGATTCAAATAATTAACGTCAGTTACTGAATTCGGTGTTAAGCCATAGACAAAATTAATAGATTTTCCGTTGTTACACATTGATTTGGCACCGACTATGTTTTACGCTGCTACTTATGTACCCACAAGCATGCGAAGCCGGGTCGGGTCACTAGTTTTATACAAAAATACTAGTTGTTGCGCGCGACTTCGTCCGTGTGGAAAATATTTTTTAAAAATTTGGTCGGAAAATTATTTAAAAATTTATAAATTTCGACAACAGCTCCACGTACCGGCTCCAAATATAGCTAAAAACCATCCAGGTGACTCCATAAGTACAAAAAGATTTCATCAAAATCGGTCAAGCCGCTTAGGAGAAGAACTACGGACACGCGCAAATAGGAATTAATAATAATAATACTCCAGACAATTGTGTGACCCCAAACTAAGCAGTAAGCTTGTACTATGGGTACCACACATCGAACTCTGGGGGAGTTCCCAGTAACACTCAGACTCCAAGCCAATTTAGAAAAGTTCGTTTCCTAAATTGACCTAGACCGGGGATCGAACCCGCGACCCTAGCTTGGAAAGCAGATGCATATGCCACTGCTCCAACGGGCCAGTCAATTATATGTATAAAGAAATGTTCAAC
This sequence comes from Zeuzera pyrina, assembly GCA_907165235.1. Classification (NCBI taxonomy): domain Eukaryota; kingdom Metazoa; phylum Arthropoda; class Insecta; order Lepidoptera; family Cossidae; genus Zeuzera; species Zeuzera pyrina. Next base: position 7,223,724 of record OU015647.1, on the reverse strand, counting down.
TCTAGTTGTTCATTTTGCTTTTTTTTCAGAGCTATCAAACTCAAATGTAAAAATGCATTACATCCCGACGTCCACGGGCATTACAGAGAAGCGAAATACACACAAACTAAACATCATTGGTGGTGGAAAGCCAATAGGATCTTCAATCAGCTTCAATGTACAGCCACGCATACAGGTAACGTGAATGAATGAATGATTTATTGAATAACTAACAGTTTGTTAACAACAAATAATAGGTATATGCATTATAAGATTGTACATAAAACAAAATTAAAATAAGACCCTGACTCCCAAACTAGGCTTATGTAAAACCTGTGACTTGAGGGTCAGTGTTCTACTGTAGGAAGGAACAAATTTAATTACAATCTTTGAGACCAGTGAAAGGAAATATTAAAGAACAAAATATGTGTGTGTGTGTGTGTGTGTGTGTGTGTGTGTGAGAAGTGTGTGTATGAGTGTGAGTGAGTGTGTGGTGTGGGCGTACGTAAGTTAAGTCTGTGAGTAAAGCGTAAGTCGTAGGTCGTACGTCGTACTTGCTTGAAGTTTGTCGAAATCGCCGAAGCGTGTTGAAGCGACTGAAATATGTCGAGGTGACTGATGCGTGTTGAAGTTACTGACGTATGTTGAAGTCACTGAAATTTTTTAAAGTCACGGAAGTATGTTGAAGTCACTGAAGTATGTTGAAGTCACTGAAGTTTGTTGAAGTTAATTGAAATCGACTGTATTTCGTGTTTGCTCTAAGTTTATATATACTCAGTAAGTTATCCTGTTTACAGTTTTGAATGGCATTTTGTATTCACATAATAAGTAATAGTTGATACGTGATTTTTCATTAAAATCGCAGCGTGACTTCAATTACTTTTAAAGTTAATGCAATACTTCATATTATTAAATGTAGAAGTTTGTAGTTGTGACTTCGGCGGTATTCACCTATGAAGTTCAATGAAGATTTTGAAGTCGCCTCTTAAACATCCGAATGTTTACAGGAATGGTAGTGTTCCTTGAAGAGGATCATTACGTGGCTGAAGATTTTATACACATGTTGAATTTGCTGCGTGCGACAGCGGACAAGAGTTGTCCACAGTGTGAAATATTATGTCTCGGGACATATTTAAAGACTTATCAATACCATTTAAATAGTGATAAGGTAATTATTTTTAATAATTATTTTGAACACGGAATGAAGATCACGCATCACGCGTTTCTATTTAACACTGTCACTGTCACTTAAAAAATATAACCCACTTTTATACACGAAGTAAAAACCACGTTGCATTTCCCAGTGAAGTTCTTTATTCCAGTGAAGTGAAGTTCATTAAATATAGGTTTTTCCTGTCTAGTGTTAGATTTCACATTCAAAAATGCTGGTCTTAGTTGAATAAATTGTAGTGTTACTCAAATCTCGATACTCGATTACTCAAATCTGCATTTCTATTATGCACAGTGTTAAGATCGGTGCTTACTCGATGATGCAACGCGAAGCTTTTTAACTTCCGTGCTTTTAATTACCCATAATTGACGTAAGTAATATTGCCCAAAGCGTAATCACCAATATAGTGGCGACTGCGCAGGTACACTCGGATATAAAAATATGTAACACATTTGTAATTTTAAAGCAGGACCTCGGTACTCCGACGCTTTTCCTTTACTGCTTGTAAAATTCCCGTGATCTGAGAGTTTTTAAAATGGAACTGAACTGTAATCCACAATTTGTATTACAGAATAAAAAAAATATACTCATTAAAGTACTTAAAAAGGATAAAAAAACGGATGTTAAATTGACAGATAACTTGAAAGAGCGTTTTAATTCATTACTACAAAAGATATTATTAACGATATTTTAACAAATTATTACTGAAGTTGCAACATATAGTAGATATATTTGCGAGAAATCAAATACCGATTATGCGGCGAAACATCTGACCGAATAGCCTAATATAGGGCCAAACTATTGGGCCGTATGTGTCAGGAATTTGTTGTCGCAGAGATCGAAATCTTGTCCATTAATTAGTACAGGAAAGAAATAGTGCTTTCCTGTAATGAAAAAAAATTAACATTTTTTTATCACAACTTACCGCTTTTAAATTTTGATTGTAAATAAACTATAATTGATAAATAAATTGATAAATGTGGTTGATAATAATAAATAATATATATACACTTTATTTAATACAAAGGTTACATTAATAGCATTTTGAGATTTCTTCCAGCTAACCCCACAAAGCGGTGTAAATACTGTAGAGGTAAAAAACTTAATTTTAACGAAGTGTTAATCATTTGATTCTATAAAAATATGAGCAAAAAAAAATACAATTTAAAAAAAACATAGTTTATAAACAAAAAAAAATACATAAATAAATGAAGGCAGTTATGTAAGCATTTATACACAGTACATACGTAATCTATATACGAGTATATAAAAGGCGATGTATGTATGTATGTTCCTTATGGACTCCGAAACGGCTGGACCGATTTCAATGAAATTTTCAGGGAATCTTCAGATTGGCCTAGCGGGTGTTCCTGTAAAGTTTGGTAGCGATCGGATCAGTAGAATTTTTTTTTTTGTTTTTTTTTGCAGTATCAAAATAATTATAAAAACTGTTTAATTTATTTTAATTTCAACTAACGCCCAGTGAAACGGGCCGAGTTTGCTAGTACTTAATATATTTACTTAATAATTACGTAATAATAATATTACATACATACATTAAAAAAATATATAAATAAATACAGAAATATAAATACATAAATGAAAATACATAAATGAATTATAATTGATTGTAAATAAAACGTAAAAATATTACATAATTAGTATTTTTTGTTTAATTATATGACGATTTTCTTCAGTAACAAAAATAATTAAGCTAATTAGAAGTTAAATGCATTTTTTAAATTAAATAAACAGTATATAATTTCATTTCAATGTATTACTGTCTTCGAAAGAAATTGCAGGTGTTTGGTAATCGGTATTCGGCCGAACACCAAATAGTAGTCGCAAGGTCGCACTCATTTTTAAGCATTCGTCGCAAAATTATAATCCTATGTTAATTATGATAAATAATTAATTTTAAAGTTAAGCTTTCCTCGTGCTTAGCTTCTTTCTTTGTTTGTTTTACGACAATTGTATTATTTTGCGGTTTTAAAATGTAGTTTCGACGCCTGTTGCTTTAAGAAAAATCAGCAAAATGCGGCATTTTAATGTTTCTAAGCAATATGGAATTTACAGAATATTTGGTGTCTGTCTGTCATAAGCATTATTCTTCAGTGACTATTTGCAAAGAAAATAAAACTAGAGAAGGGAAACTTAGTACTTGCCAAAAACAGATTCATGTAACCGCCCGCTTATACGACATTTAGCGACCATAGCGGTCCCGCAGTTGTGTCAAGTAATGAATACACGTTTCTCGTGTTTTTGTGTTATTGATGAATAAAAACGGAGGTAATAGGTAACAGATCGAAGTGTTATGTTAATAAGATATCTAAAAACACGGAGAATTAACGCGATGCGATTACCTTTTATTTTGCATCGGCCGTGGTCTCAAGTAAACGCTCGAAACGTCAAGCGTAAATAAAAATTAATCGCGTTAATTCCCCGTGTTTTTAGATATTTTATAATGCAACGCGAAAGTTTAAAAGTTTACATTAATAAGATTTATCAAGTCTCCATGGTATGACCTGTGCGTAATAACTAATAACCTTTAATCACATTATTCATGGCGTTGTTTCTTTGTAACTTTATATAAAAGATAAAGCAAATGCTATGGTAACTGCGTTAAATATATTTTTTAAATAAACATTTAAACATTGGTTTAAATTTTTAAACCTGTCAAATAAAAAGTAGCAACCCTAGTACTTAGGGCAGATTTACATTGAGTTAGTTACTGACTTCGAATTCGAGGCAAGTGCTGATCTGGTACTGTCATTGTGTAAATTGATCAGCGTTAGTGCTGTACTGATGTAAATTAAAAGAGAAACTCAAAACAAATATATGCTAAATTAAATAATTAAAAAATATTAAATAAACTTAAATAATATTAAAAATAACGACATATATAAGAATGACCTTTCAAATTCGTTAGGCACCTATTAAAACTATAGCCTAACTCTAGCTCTGACACATACTGGCAGTAAGGTAAGATCAGGGGGAATCTTCCCTTCTCTAGTATTAGTTCTGGATGAAATAAAAATAATTATAGTTAGCAGTGGCCCAATCACATACGTTTCAAAAAGTCAATTTCGACTTAGGAGGTTAATTTTCGGGGCTTTTAGGAAGCTAGAAATTTTTTAAGGCCATCGTTGGGTATCAAATATAAGCTTTCAAATCATAAATTCAAAAATTAGAAACACTTTTTTTCGAAGAACCGTTCAAAATGTTTGGTCCCTCAGTTCATCATATCTTTAAAGTGTCACTCATAGATACATGAAAAAAGTCGTGACTATTGGAATAATGTGAAGGTAGAAAAAAAATTGCCATGATAGATTCTTGTTTTTTTTTTACTATGGCAATCTTTATTCGCTATTGTTCGCTTTTTGTTGGCAAATGCGCTCAACTTGCGCCACGCCATTAAAAAAAAAACACTTTTTGGCGGGAATGGGAGAAGTGAAGTTCGCATTTTATTTAAATTTCATATTTTTTACGTTTTTGTGAGTTTTAAGGTACAAAACTGATAGTATTGTGCGTTAAAATTCTGTGCAAGTGGTGAGAATTGGATAGTTTAAATAAATATGTGCAACTGAAGATTTCGCGTTTTCCCAAAAAGTCCTTATTAACTCCAGTAAAGCCTACTATCACTTTACTGGAAAGTGTTAGGGACTTAGTAAAAGAAGACAGACATTACACATAGAGATGCACGACTTTTTTGCATGAAAATGGCAGAAATGTTCCTAATAAATGTGAAACGAGTTGCCAGTGCATAAAAAAAAAGAAGACTACAGACCACTAAGAGAACACTAAGCCTTAATTCACACTAAGAGTGGCAACGGCCGGCAACAAAGCGGCGAGCACTTTCAGTGCCAAAATAGACGCAGCATTTTAGACTTTATTGCCACTTCTGTAATACATAGAATAACTTGATTGGGTTCGAAAAGGTTGCGCGGATGCGAGCCGTGTTGAAGCGGCTTCTTGCGCAGTCAAGCGATTCTGTGTATGATAAAGTTTAAAACGCTGCGTTAGTTTTGCAATGAAAGTAGCCTCTTCACTACCGGCCGTTATCACTGGGTGTGAATTATACCTGTGTAAGCAAGTACGTCTTGCAATTGTCCTTCTCTCGCGGCATGTAATTGACTACAGAACACTGATTACGCAATTAAGAGTTGTACTTGTTTGTTTGTTTTTAATTTTTTCTTTCAATAAACACCTTCCTGTGACAGAGAAAGAAACAGCTCACTCTTAACTACATTCAGCAAGTGCGTGCGGCTAACGAAGAGAGACGAAAGAGACAGCAGGAGACCCAAACTTGGAATTTTCAAGTTTACCCCAACTTATATTCCGCCACGCAAAAGGTTTATCTTCAACTGTTTTTGTTAATTAGTGACTGTCCACTAGTATGTTAGGATGAAAACGGTAGTAAAAGTTTTGAGAGCATAAGTCTACTAACAAACATTCGAAGCAAGAAAATATTATTGTGGCAGCTAATATGCTAATACAACATTTCAATTTCAAATGTCGGCAAAATCAATGCCCCCGTCGTTGCAATAGTTTTACTAAAGGAGGAGTATTTTGCCACCTAATACCCTCAGACAGCATTAAGTAATCTCATTCCACGGCTTTGATAATAATACGTAAATATTGCCCAAATTCAATGTCTGCGTCGTTGCAATGAGATTACGAAAATATTGTCTCAGCATAAGCTGGCACAATGACTAAGGCGCCACGTATTAGTTTTATCTCATTCTATTGTGGACTGGTAACCATGATGACATACTGTTCTGTGATGGTATTGGTTACAATTAAAGGACAAGTACATTACCGTGGTTACTGGTCAACAATAGAGTGATAAAACTAATACGTGAAGGATTCGAGGTGATGTTTTCTGTTTCAAAGATTTATTAGTTGTTCTAAAATCCATTATGATTCTAAGATTCTTGATCTGGCCATAAAAGTTGAGTCTGCCTTTCATCCGACTGTCAACTGAATTTATTGCCGGTTGTTTTCAGCCCAGTAATAGATTTGTACCTTCGCAACGCTCCAAAATGCCTCACATTGTGTTTTTATATCACGGGGAAGACATACGAGAAACAGTCCAGTTTTTGATTAATGGATTGAGGGTCACGGACATATGGGATTAAGACGTTGTGTCTCTTGTGCCAGAAATTTTTCCGGCAGTTTTACTCTTGAGACTCGACTAAGTGAGGAGTTGGGAATCGCACACCATGAAGACTACGCTAAGCACATCAAAGTACTCGTACACCCCCTTGCGATCCCGTCTGGCGCTACCATAATCTCCCTAAATATTGCCGTTGTCTGTGTGCCACAGCGCGGGCGCGTGCGTATTAGTCCGCACACATACAAAGATGTAATACTGTTGTATGTGTACAATACGACAGGTATTGTGTTCGCCTCAACTCTTGTGGCTAGTAGCATGTAGAATGTAGTAGCTACTTATTTATAAAAAGACAATTAAAATAAATATTTAAGAATTGTATAAGCGAAGGGCTAACAACCTGTTGTAACGTGATTCTGCTTTATCATCTGTAAATACTTTGAAAGAGATCACTTTGATGACTAAGATTCCGGGCCGTGAATTTAATACAGTTAGGGCAGGAGTACTGACCGTTCCATTCATAATCCAGCCAGCCATTTGTTTGTCAATGTATCCAAATAATAGAAATAATTAATTATAACTTAAATCAGTATCAAAAAACTCATAAAATAAACAATATTCAAATAAATACATAACTCCATAGTAACTCGTAATAACACATCTTTACAACAACATGTTTCGAAATAGGTAATAATTCTAACCACATTGTATCACGTCATTATGATGCAGACATATTATACCTAACATTGCTATAACAATCGACTATCACTCATCATCAGCAATCTATCAGCCCACTGTTACTGGTACACTGGTACTGTCAGAAGGCGGATGAAACGCCTATGCAAATATGTGACTGGACCACTGACGTGCACTCATGGATCCTGCCTCAGCAAGTACTTTCTGAGTCCAGAGGAGGTTCACGTCACTCGAAGGAATACCCTGCGGTTTTTGATTGCAGTGGGAGGTGGTGGTGTTTTGAAACATGGTGGCGATCACAATAGACTAATATTGGTCGCCATAATACGGGTCTAGCGTGACCTGCATAGCCACTTACATCAAATAAAAAATAATAAGAAATAGTTCACTCCTAGAAAAGCTTATCCAAAATAACGCCTTGATCCCGATCTTCGGCTTATCTCAACCAACGGCTACCAGTTATCTCTCGTAGGTTATGTCATTCCATCTCAGTGGAAACTATTCACTACTTCCGCCCAAACGTGCTCTCAACTCCGGTATTCTACCCCAGCAGTTATCACTGGACTCATAGACTACGAGTCAAAAACCCAAAGGGTGGCATGAAAAATTACATTCCAGTTCCTAGCCCACAACTTCACCAAATCATATTATACCAGCAAAACGCCCTATGCATCCGTTTCCTTTTTACCTTATTTGTGATATGTCTGTGCTTCACACTGGAGATACCTGTATCACATTGGAAAGTTAGTATATCCAAAAATATTGCTAAATTCAGTTCTTCCATTTTGCTCCACGCTTGGGCACATGTTACAGTTTCCCGTCTACCCTTCACATTAGTAAGACTTCTGTTGACAACACTAGTACGTAAAAAACCTTAAAATGAACGATTTTGGAATGATCTCTTTGCTCTATTGTAAAAAATCACATTCTAATCTACTTAGTGGACAGTCATCCTTATATAGGATTGATTTTGGATATGGACTGCATGTGTTTTCGATATTGTAAATATGCAGGGTGGTTTTGAAATTATTGGCATAATTTTAAATTAGCACTAATGCTCGTAATGTAAAAAACTACTAAATCTAAGAAATTTTCAACCCTGAAACTATGGACATGCCGTGCGGCTGTGAAAAGACGAAGCCGCTTGCATTTGTAAGCAACAGGACCCGCCACTTTGCCGCTGGCCTGTGCAATATTGACCCTCTAGTTCAGTATCGAATCGATTGGACGGGAACTCGTCACATGCGTTCCGTTTGCACACACCAGAATTTGGATTGTAGCAAAGTAATGAGTACAATATTAATGCCAATAATTTCAAATGCGGTCCTTGTAAAATGTACAGTTACAATACATAATATTATGCATGTCGGCTTCTATTATTTACAAAAGACATTTGGGATGAAAAATCGAATGTGTCGATGAAAATATGTACCTATATCCTTAGAAACAAGAATAGACTATGAATGAATGTCAATTATGACAATGAGAATTGTGTAAACTTGTGTATCTGTGTGCGTGTGTATTATATACAGGTGACAAAGGAAACGTTAGTTAAATATTTACCAGAAACTATATTTTCGATAGAAATTAAATTCCAAATTTAAAAATTAAAAAAACGACCGATGCATGATATATGTATCAGGCAAGCATCTTTAAAATGCATTAAATAATTATATTTCTTTATTTCATCTGCCCTCTTGGAAAATTCATACTTTAACGATGGAGTTAGCAAATTAATAAATGCGTAATAAAAGAGATATGTTATTATACCTACCATATTGTTTTTGTCAGCCATTTTTTTTATTTGTAATGTAGTTTTTATTTGATACTCCTTAAAGTTAAAGAGAACTAGTACCTCTCTTTAATGATATGCTGATCATCAAACCTGCTGCCAACAAAGAATAGAAGTGTTTAACAGCAATAGTGCCTAAGACCTTTTCACAGAAAAGATCCGAAAAAAAATTAATTAAGTTGTGAATTATACATTCTGTATATAAATGAATTGTGTTTTTGTGAAGTGGGAATGAATTGTGAAGTTGTGAATGATAAATTTAATATAAAAACAAATATATTTTTTTTCTGTCAAATAACGCTTTCTGTAGTTTTTGCTTGGCTTTGTAACAGTGGACAGTCGCCATAACATTTATTTAGTATTTAGCTACCTGCTGTATATTGGCTCGCATGTAAAAATCACGCAAATTTTTTTAAATATTTTATTTAAACTCAGATACGCCTTGTAGAGCCCTTTCTTAAATAAATTTGTTCAAACAATTTTATAAACCTTTTTAGTAATGTGCCGAAAGTAACCTATTAAGAGCTCGTTCGATCGGAATCGCAAATTATTATAAAATAAAAAAAAACCTCAAAAAATAGTAAAATTGTCTCAAAGTGCTTTGTCTCTTAGACTTAGACAACCACTAAAATAAAAATATGGAAATATTGTTAGAAGTTAATTTAATGTATTGATGAAATAGTTATTAGCTTTATGATACATACAAAATTTATGTATGGAATGAATAAGTAACTATGTTTTGAAAGTAATTTTCGTCAACAATTCAGGGCCAGGCAGCGAGACAAACAACAGTCGATTAACCCATTTAATTTCATATCTGGTGTTTTTTTACCGATTCACCTCTAAATAGTGTTTAAGGTTAATTGTCATATTATTGAAATTATACTTCTTTTGGGGCGTGTGGAAAAACAGATCAGAGCATGGGGATCGAGTGTATTTTTAGCGTGTAACGAATATATAATACATAGTTTATTATTTTTTTATTCATTCATTTCAAACTGCCAGTTTTATTTTTTTATATACGGCCAGTTTTGTTTTTTATTTTTAATCACTTCAAAGAAGTATAACTTTTTGAATAGGACTTTTTGGCGGGAACGGGAGAAGTGAGGTCATTTTATTTAGATTTTCTATTTTTTACATTTTTAGGAGTTTTAAAGTACAACAGTGATAGTATATTGTGTTTTAAAGTTCTGTGTAAGTGACAAGAATGGAGGAGATCTAAATAAACATGTGTAGCTGAAGTTTTCGCGCTCTTCCAAGAAGTCCTTTATAACTTCAGTAAAGCCTACTATCACTTTACTGGAGGAGTTTTACAAGAAAGAACTAATTTACTTGTGATTCCACATGGATTCTACTGTATACTAGTTTGTGTTAATGCGTGACATTGGCAAATGCGCTAATCATCTACTGAATTGTTTTCTCGCTTTACTTGACGTTGGCAATGTACTCACGTACGGTGCCATTTGCAAATTTAAAAAAAAAAAACTTTTTGAATACATACATTTTGAGTACACGAGTTAACATATGCTTTTTTATACATTCAGTCAAGAAAGTATCGGGAATGGATGATATGGTTCCAAATTCAATTTTTTGTTTTTTTTTTGTTGTTAGATTGGCACAACTGTTTCCATTTTGGCGCGGAGTTTGAGTTGCATCTGTTATTTAGATTAAACACAGTGCTGTTTTTAGTTATATCATTATAGTGTATATTGCGAATTTCATAATGGACAAAAACATCGAACAACGAGTTTGTCTTAAAATTTGCATCGCCAATGGAATTTCGTTTTCGAAGTCACTGAAAATGTTACAGAAGACTTACGGTGAATAGACTTTATCAAAAACACGTGCTTATGAGTACAAAGCGTTCAGAAGCGGTCGAAATGTGATGGAAGATTTGCCTCGCTCTGGTAGGCCATCAACGTCTGCAACTGAAGTTAACATCGCAAAAGTGAAGGAAATAGTGACTGAAAATGCTCATTCAAGTTTGAGAGAGATACCCGCAGAACTTTCTGTGTCTCACGAGTCGATCCGTACCATTTTAAATAATCACTTGGGTATGAAACATGCTGCCGCTCGGCTAGTCCCAAAAGACCTGAATTTTCTTCAAAAACACAATCGCATAAGAGTCGCTGAGGACATGCTAGAACGAGTCAATTCCGACCCAACATTCATGAAACGCATTGTTACTGATGACGAGACGTGGGTTTACGAATTTGACATGCAAACTAGTCTACAAGCTTCGGAGTGGCGCCTTCCAACTGAACCGAAACCGAAAAAACCACGCCAATGTCCATCAAAAGTCACAGTTATGTTGACTGTTTTCTTTAACTATCGCGGTGTTGTGCACTCGGAATTCTTGCCGGAAGGTCAAACGGTAAATAAAGAATATTATTTGGGCGTTATGCGGCGTTTAAGAGAGCAAATTCGACGAAAAAGGACAGATTTGTGGAAAGAAAATTCTTGGATTTTGCACCACGATAATGCGCCTTCGCACAAGGCCATCATTGTGAACGAATTTTTGACCAAAAACTCAACAAATACCATCGAGCAACCACCTTATTCACCAGATAAGGCTCTAGCCCACTTCTTTCTTTTTCCTAAACTCTAATTACTACTTCGTGGCACCCGTTTTCATTACATTTCGTTACAAGACATAAAGGAGAATTCGCGGCGAGCACTAAACTCATTTCCGGAAAAAGCGTTTAAAAAATGTTTTGATGATTGGATTATTCGTTGGCGTAAGTGTATCGTTTCTGAAGGAGCATAATTTGAAGGTGATAAAATAAAATTGGATGAATAACTAACATTTCGTGTATTATTGATCTTTTCCCGGTACTTTTTTGACAGAGTAGTATAATGATTCGACCAAGTACCTATAAACTGCATTTAGTATTGATTTTAATTAAATATATTGTATAAATTGTGACTATTACAGTAACAAATTGTCGTGTAAATTCACATACCTATTTAAGATAGACATGTTCAGAATCTACATATGTATGTAGGTACCTATATATGCATAACACGAGTCTGTAAAGTGGACTTATAGCAAATAAATACAAATACACTATTTTATAATCTATGCATGAGTTGAATTCACACTTGACAGAATTTTTATATTCTATAATTATTTTAGATTATAACTGTAAATGGCGCTCCGTCCTCTCTGACTACTCCGTTAGGTTATACAGCGTGAACATATGTATGTATGTATATATCGTTATACTTCTTCTAGTTAGTACATTTTTAATACAGTTGTAACATTTTACTGTGGGGCATTTTAGTTTTTTATAGCGATAAGTAGCATTTTTATTGTTTCTAGTTTAAGTACTTTTGTAATACATATCACAATAAAGTACATAAATGTTAATAAACTTCACTTTTACATAATTACAAATAAATTTTTACTTATTAACTACAGTTAAAACGATAAAAGATCGATATTTAAGCTTTTTTTGTTTCTGACATAAAAATTCAAACGACTTCGATTTTCTAGAAGTTTATCATTTAGATCGCAACGCTTCTGCAATCGATTCTCCAAGGTTCGATTCGATTTAAATATCGGCCTTTTTCTTTGGAAAAATTCGCCATCCCTAACGCAATTCAAACACAGAACAAGAAGGACTTGTAACGTATGGCACTAAACGAACTTTTTTTACTCGATTGCATTACTCTGAATGTAATACAATCGCCACCCTATTTCTACTGCAACTTTTGATGTAACTTTCGATGACGTCACCAATATAAGTTCTTTATACGCTGCGTACGAATTGCAACCAGACTGCCATCGTATTTGGTGCGGCCTGGCCATAAATTGAATATTGCTTTTGACGTAAAAAATAGCGACTTTACTACTGAACATCAATATTTCTCTAATTCTATATTATGGTAAAAATCATGTAAGAACCGCGTTGAAATAACTCTTTTTTGGAAGTTAGAAACATAGACTATAAATAAATTCAGAGCCATACGCCGTATCCGAACAACAACGGTGAGCCAAATCAGATAACCTGACTCCTCACCTGTGAATACGATACACATTTACTGTCACATATTTCGTTACAAAACAGCACCCAAACATCTACACTATTAGACTTTTTTGCCTCACTTCGTAGTACAAAACTGGCTGTCTGAAGGTATAAAGAGAATGGTTACAAACTAGCAATGGACAGACACACTAATTACGACTTTATTTTGAAACTATTTAGAGATATATTCTATAACTTGTAATAAACTCATGATTATTTTGTGCAATAAAATCTTATAGACTTTTTGGCGGGAACGGGAAAAGTGAGGTTGTCATTTTATTTAGATTTTTTATTTTTTACATTTTTGGGAGTTTTAAAGTACAAAAGTGATAGTATATTGTTTTTTAAAGTTCTGTATAATTGAAAAGAATGGAGTAGGTCTAAATAAACATGTGTGGCTGAAGTTCTCGCGCTCTTGCAAGAAGTCCTTTATAACTTCAGTAAAGCCTACTATCACTTTACTGGAGGAGTTTTACGACAACAAGGAAAAACGAATTTACTTCGAACGTGCTTTATGACGATTCTACTTATTAATACGGTGACATTGGCAAATGCGCTAATCTGTGCGCCATGCCATGAAGAAAGAAAAAAAAAATCTAATAGTTTCAATATTAATTACTAAAACCTATTCTTAAACATGTAACATCCATACTTTTATAAATAATGGTAACTTTAACGTAGTATAGAAGTTTTTATGACGCTAGAAACGCCTTTGCCTGGCTTGTATTTTTTTGCATGCAATACTAATCTAAGAACCGTCTGAAATATCTGTGGACCTCATATTAACGTGGTTTTTTCGTTCTTGCTTACTATCACGATTGCGTATTCATTCATGTGGATAACGAAATAATTGCTTATAGATCGACGATAATTAAAAAGTTAGACAGGGCATGATAGAGTATTGTGTACTCTAAGGATAGACCATGTACACAAAGAGACACTGGTCCGTATCAACAGTATAAGAACAGTTAGTGTAAGAAAAAAAATATAAGCAATGGGTGAACGCTTTTGATGTTAGTGCAAAAGCCGACAACGCAAGATACATATATATTTATATATTTATTTTATATATTTTTAGCGTTTAACCACATATTTATTACTTTTTTTACAATGCTTTATATACCTATTACGTACAAAGTACAATACTTTAAATTGTTTTGTATAAAATTATAATTATGGATATTATAATTCGTGAATTGCCTTTATGGAAGGTAGAGGTAAGGAGAACCGTCTCATATGGGGGGTTAGTTGAAAAAGTGTCCAGCTGTAAGCAGTAAACAACAGTTCAAAAACTGTCCAGAATAGCGCTAGAGTAGCTAGAGAGCATGAACAAAATATCGCTTTGAAACACGTTGAGTGATTTATAATAATCGTGAGCTTTTAATATCTTTTAGTGATTTTATTGTGTTGACTGATATAAAACTTTTGAAAATAATAGAACAATAATGGTGAAAATTTACCCTCTAATTATAGTAGCGCCACGCTTATTTAACTCCTTTCTACGGACACTTTCTGATACACAGAGACGGCTCTCCTTACCTATACCCTCCATAGCCAAATTAAACAAATTGTCAAATGAAACTGCGCATTCGTGTGTTTTTTAATCTTCTTTTTTAAATGCATAGACAATTTGCAGCGTTAACCGAGACAATATTTAAAAAAATGAAATTGTTGGAGTTATACATTGAAATTTAGTATAACGCTACAACTAATGCAGATTAGATAATATTTAATATGAGTTTGATTGATATAATGTCAACATAATGCAGCCTACGGTTTTTTAACCCATTATAGAGGATTTATGGCAGTGGTGTTTATAAAATAATATACAGACTAGTGATGTGCCGGATATCCGTATCCGCGGATATCCGAGGGAGTAGAAAGATCCGGATCCGTATTCGTTACCTTTTTTGGCGGATCTTTTACCTTATTAATTTTTAATATGTAGATTAAATTCTATATAAGTCGAAACATGCACTGTCACGCAAAGCGTCAAGTGGCGTCAACTATCGTTTCAAGGTCACGCACACCGACACCAATCAAGTAAGAAAGTTAAAATCCGTATCCGTAGATCTTGACATCAAATATCCGTATTCGGATCCGTATCCGCGGATATACATTTTTAACGATCCGGCACATCACTAATACAGACTTAAAAATTATTAATGCAGGAACGAAATACAGGTTAACGGATATTTTAGGCGTTATGTACAATATTTGCAGATCGTAATTTAATATTTAACCACTTTAGAAAGTGTATAGTTTTATCTAATTCTTGATTGAAATTGCTTACATAATCCTAGATCTAAGTTTCTCAAATATTTATGAGTGTTTACCCCTTATATTAAATTATCTATATCTATACTAATATTATAAAGAAGTAAACTTTGTTTGTTTGTATGTAATGGATAAACTTAAATACTACTCAACCGATTTCAAAAATTCTTTCACCTATAGAAAGCTACATTATCAGCGAGTAACATGGGCTCTATTTTATTTTCAAAAATTTAAAGGTTAATAGAAAAATACTTATAACCTCTAGTTTAAAATACCTGTCATCATATCTAGCAATTTTAGTTACACCACTTTTTTTAAACTGAATACGTTCCCCAAAAAAAATTTTTTTTAATTTTGTTGTACGGTCTGAAACTTAATTACTCTGTGTACGTATTTCCAATTGTAATTCAAAATAGCCCGCTGTAGTGCGGCGCTATTTTGAATGGCATACGTTACATTTGTTTTAAAAATTAACGCTATAGTTTCAATAACAGGCAATTGAATTGTATCATCAAAATAACCTCGGAACTAGTACCATAATGTACGGAGCATTTGCTCTAAGAGCGGTTCCTTACGGTGTCCTTTTATTGTTGACTGAGTTTCTAGATTTATTCTGACCAGGGAAGGTCACAATACAACGATACAGTTGACCGTGACATATTTTTGTGAATACCAGTATCCAAAACACTTAAGTCTTACGAGTATTTTGCAAATAATAATTTCATGACCGACTCATAAGCTGACACGAATTACACCGTACCACAGGAGTGGTAGAGCCATACTACATTGCAGAACGAATTGGGCCGACTCGCCTGGTAAAATACCACTCTCTCACAGAATATCGGCTTGAAATAACAGCTTCTATTGCTGTTGTGTTTTGTTCGGTGAGTGAGAGTGCCGGTGGCCCATCACCCCCACCCCTTCCTCTCTCTCCTTTCCCTATTTCCCGTAAGGCTGGTAACGCACCCGTGATTCCACAGACGTTGCGGGTGTCCATGGGCGGCGGTTGGTCATTCTTCATCAGGTGACCCGCTTGCTCGTTTGCCCCCACTTTCATAAAAAAAAACGATAGTATGAGGTTACCATACTTACTAGCGAACTCTTTACTCGTGCTTTCACTCAATGAGATAGAAAGAGACACCAAAATTTGTTTGACATGCTACTAATAAAAGCGGCAACTTATTGTGGCTCCGTGCATTATGCTTCTTGTTCCGAGAAAATAATAATCCTACCAATATCAAAAAGTTGCCAGCAACAAAAAATAAAAAAAACTAACAACTATCACTAGTGTTGCCTTACTAAAAATAACACATTTTACAGGTAGAAATAACGCCATGGCATTCTAGTATGCATAATATGGGAATGGTGTTCAACAGAACTGTTTGGAACAGTATTATGGAACTGCAGGAACAGTTCTGTGCTTACGACGACTATAATTGGGATTATTCGCTGTTACACCTGTCCCAGAATAGACCTGGGAGGGAAAAATTCAAAGTGATGTTGTGTAAGGGTCCAAGAGTGTTTCACATAGGGGAATGGTAAGTGATTTTTTTATTTTTGCGTATACAGGTTGAAACCACAAAGAAATATCTAAATGAGCCAAAAATTAGTGCACGATTCAAACTAGGTAATTTATTAGTAATTGCATCACTTATCGGATCCCAGTTATTGCTATGTACCGTCGTCACGACAAAACAAATATATTGTTGTGTAACTGGCCCGTTGGCGCAGTGGCATAGCATCTGCTATCCAAGCTAGGGTCCCGGGTTCGATTCCCGGTCAAGTCAATTTAGGAAACGAACTTTTCTAAATTGGAGTCTGGGTGTTACTGGGAACTCTCCTAGAATTCGTTGTGTGGTACCCTTAGTACAAGCTTACTGCTTAGTTTGGGGTCACACAATCTGTGTAATCGTCTGAAGTATTATTATTAATATGGTAATATGACCTCAGTGAAGTTCTTCAGAAGTTATATATTACTAAGAGACGTTCCAACGATTATATTACTTATGTGTGTAAAGATATTTAAAATTAATTGCCATTACAAATTTATTATTTTTTCAATCATTTACACAAAGCAATATAATAGGCTTCTGATTTATTTTATTTCTCCATAATACAGGTTTGCCCTCTTTGATGTATATTTTAAACGGCTTTTTGAATTTTATAGGGGTCCGATAATTTTTTTATAACTCTTGACTTTTACAGCATACTGTATATTCATTGCACAGTATGTCCGCGAAGGTGCATCGCACATTTCTGAAAGATCGCATTTCTACTACATTTATCTTATTTTCACTTCCGGGCATGTCCCGGTCTTACTACCATACAATATAGTAAGAATACTTTAATAGTTTGTCTGATATTTTTAATTTCAGTGGGATCCATCACAAGAAATCTAACTGTAACGCGTCGACAGTTATAAGCAAGGTTCAGAAGTTATTGCAGAACGCTAAGCAGTACATGTACCCGTCCAGGGTGACGGCCACCATCACCGCTGGGGGGGCGAAGCATAATAAAAAATTAGTCAAAGGCAATGGAGGGTGGGGAGATGTGAGGTATGACAGTGACAATATTATTTTTAACCGACTTAAAAAAACGGAGGAGGTTCTCAATTTGACTGTTGTTTTTTTTTGTGTTTGTTACCTCATAACTCCGTCATTTATGAACCGATTTTGAAAATAAAGTGATTGACAAAAAAATGATTTTATTGTACAAAGCGTGGGGTGTATGATATGAATTGTTAAAAATATTTTATTGGTAGCTATTGATAAAATTGGAGTTATTAAAAAATATAGTAAAAAGCAACCCACGCTGTATACAATACAATCATTTTTTTGTCAATAACTTTATTCTTATTTTAAACAATTTTTACCACTATTAAACAAAATCTTAAATAAACATTATTTTTTACTTTTTAGTTCGGTTTCCCTGTTTACTTAGTTTTTTGAACTATAATTTTTGTTATTTCGATGACTTACCATATATTACCATACACTTACCATAATCCATATTGTGAGACTGAATACAATAGGAAGCTTCGATAGGAAAAATCTTTTCAAAAAATTTTTTCAAAATTTTTCATTTCGATATCAAATTATTGTATTCTCATCGGTCCTTGATAAGTGTGCAAAGTTTCAGTTCAATCTTATTTTAAAGTGGGTGAAAATCTCGTTCAAAGATTCCGTTACAAACATACATACAGGTGAAGGGTGTTAAAAATCGAATTTTCTCTAAATAGTTCTAATGGTATTTTCTGTAAAAAATAATAGTGACGTGCTTTCTTTACAATGTAAAAATAGTCTTATATTTTTTTACAGAGATCAAGAGCTTTGCACAAACATGACTAGGGTTGGAAGGCAAATGAGGAAGTATGTTTACTTAGCGTAATATTATGTAACCTATATATGTATAGGATTCGAATACCAAAAATGAATATTTTTAAATATAAAAGGTGCTTCATTTTGATTTAGTTATCGACAAGTAATGTTAATGCGTAGGCACACATTGATATCTTAAAGCTATAGTGTCGTAGTGTAAAGGTGCAAATTTATTGTATTTTTAACGTTATTAACCGTATTATAAGGCATTTTTAAGGTTGATTCTACCACAGAAAGGCCGACATTACTAAGAATCTACAAGAATCTCAGCTTTTCAATATTGCCTATGATGAAAATTGTATACTTAGTTACAATGTCGAGAACGCAGGTGTAATGAGATTTATATTCCTAGATTGTGTTTTTGTATTCGATAAGAAAGTGATATTAATGTAGATAACAACACGAAAGATTAACTGAAAGAGTAAAAGTTAGTGAAAGGAGGTATATTAAAATAATAAATATTCATTTTTTTTTTAAATCACAATACCATATTTAAGGATAAGCGATATATATCGATATCAATGTACAAAATGTCGATATTTTAATACCGATAATGACTACTTTTAAATATCGAAATATCGATATTTTAAATAAGATATCGTAATATCGTTATTTTTACCAAGATATTGTAATGTTATCATTTCATTTACAATGTGTTTTGCAAATAACGGAGGTAACAAAATAATGTGTAAGAAAAACAGATTATTCTTAATTCTAGTACCTCTAGTACCTACTACAGGAAAATGTTGATAGGACATTGGTAACTAGGTAACAGACGTCTCATTATTTCTTGTCAATACTTCTGAGAACATTTAAATTTTTTTCATAATTCGCTTTTTGTACTTTTTAGCATTTAGAAAAAAATGTAATGTCTATTATTTTTTTGTATAATTAACATTTACCCAAGTTGTAGAGGATCATGGTCTCCTATAAATATGAATTTAAATTAAAGTGTTAGAAACCGTCACCATTAGAAAATATCGGTATTTTGTAGTCGATAATATCGGAATATCTATATCGAGCTATCGATATTAATATCGATCTCAACATCAATATTTTAGCAATATCCCTCATTCCTTTTTCTTTTTTTTTTACGTCAGAAAATACGTTACGCATCCCGTCCCGCCTACGGGGGTGGCAGGGGGGTATGTGGGACTCCTCGACATTAAATATCCCTCATCCCTAACCTAACCTAACCTTTTTTTTTTTGCGTCAGGAAATGCTTTATGCATTCCGATCCCGCCTGAGGATGGCGGGGGGATATGTGGGACTCCACGGCCGTAAAGAGTGCAATGCCGGGCTACCCACTAAAACCTGACGGTGTTCTTCCGAGACGCCTGTTGCCGGAGCAGCGGAGGCGCTTTAGCATTCGTCCGCGACCCCGGCGGCGTTGCTCAGCGCGTTTGATGCGCCGAGCCCATCCTGGTTGGGGCAGGAGGGTGGAGCTGCCCCTGTCCACTTTTTTGTACTGCGTAGGAGGCCATCCCGAGGCCCATGTTTGAGGTTGACGTTCCCCCGGACGTCAGCCTCGAGCCTCTAGGTGGGGCGGAGAAGGGTGTGGAATGCCCTCCTCTGGGTCCTACTCTCCGGCGGCGGATCGGTTGTGAAAGCGGATTGTTTTCTCGCTCCCGCTCCGCCGCCTCCTTCCGCGTCATCACGAGCGCACGGCGCTGCTCAGCCCATGCCGAGCACCCCTCGACCGTATGCTGCACCGTATCATCGCCGCTGCCGCAATGGTGGCACTCGGTCGTCGACTCGCGTCCGTCTATTTGGCACAGGTACTTGCCGAAGCAACCGTGCCCCGACAGCACCCGCGTCAGCCGGAATATCGACGACCCCGACTTTCTGTCCGTCCATTTATTGAGTACTGGACGGACCGCCTCGACGGTCCGGCGACCGGCACCCGGATTTGCCAGCCGCCCCTTCCATTCTCCATTAACGACCGTCGGGCCTGGAGCCTTCGCGTTTCTACATCCCTGGGTGTTGGGTCTTTTTTGATTTCTCGTAACCCCGCACGCCACTTGTAGACTGCGGCGTGCACCTCGCTTCAAAATCCCAAGGAGGGCTTCCGGCCAATACGCACGCCGCCTCAAACGAGACGCTGCGATACCCCTGTACGACTCCGACGGCCATTGCCCTCAGTGGACGCCTAAGGAGGGCAATGTTTTGCGCCGTCAGAGCCCCTACCCAGATTGACGCTCCGTAGAGCGCCATTGAGCGCACCGCCCCTGTATAGAGGCGGCGGCATTCCACTTTAGGCCATCCAGGAGATGGACTTGGGCAGACGCCCAGCCCACCAGAAGCCGACCCGCTGACACCTTTCCCTCAATTCTGCACATTTGACCGGCTTGAACACTTTAATGTACTCCGACCCTATTGTCTCCCTCAACTTCAAAGCCAGGGAGCTGCTTTGTCGCCGCTGGTGGCGCCTGGCACCTCAAGAACACTGGCCCCTGTTGCGGCGCGCCTAAATTTTAACCCCGAGATGCCGAGGCCCTCTAAATCTATTCTTTTTCGGGCCTCGGTCAGGACAGCAGCGTATGTTGCGCCTTTCTCTTTAGCTTCCGGTAGAAGCATCACCACTACTGCAGAAGAGTGCGGTGGGCGCAGTTTCTTGTCTGCCTTCTTCTTCTGCAACTGTACCGGCTGGGCCTGAGCCACGGTGGACGACATCTTTTTACCTTTCTTGGCCACTACTGTCCAGCCCTCTTCCATGGCTACAACTGGAGCAGGAGGAAGTGGTCGGGGCTGTTGCAGGACTGTTGGGCCCTCTGCAGCCTTCGTCTTCTTACCACTTTTTCTTTTTTTGACTTGTCCTTCTTTTTTGTCAACTAAAGACCTGGAACCTGCCTGATTTTCCAGAACATTATTTTTAGCTGCAACTGTCCTTGACGTAGGACAGCACCTCTGCTGCAGGTGTTGACGACTTTTTCTTGTCTGCAGCTAAAGGTGGCCGATATGTAGGCTCCGGCAGTAACCTACCTTTAAGAGCCCCGAACCTTGCATTGAGGATTGTTCTGATTTCACGCATTATCGATTGTGCAAGTGCCTCTTTCATCCCATTAGGATCCACCGAAGCAACCGCAGAGGGAAGAAGCGCCAAACGGTTGTTTGTGAGCTTCCCGACACTCTCTTTTAGCTCTGCCATTTTGCCTCGGAGCTTCTCCAATTCTCTACGAAGCTGGTCGTTTTCCGCCTCCAAGCGGCGTGTCTCGTCGGTGGAGGTCATTCTATGCAACCCTTCCACAGCAGCCGTGATACCTACACTCGCTTCGTTTAGGGCACGCTGATAAGTTCCCTTCAGGTTTCGGGACTTTGACACCACTTTATTAATTTGGTCTACGCCTCCCATAGCCAGCATACGGAAGTTCTCATATCTGACTACCACATTAGCCCCATCAGCCGCCGAGTCCGAGAGACACTCCTTACTTCGTAGAGAGTAATTCCTTGTGTTAACCTCCATCTCTTTTTCGGCCCGTAGCTCCAAAGCCTCTCGTTCCGTTTTGAGCCACTGCTTCTTCGCATCAGCCAGACCGACGTATTAGCCTGTAGTGGTCGGCCTACCTCTACCGCGATATTTCGCTGCGGAAACTATCACTTTTACAGCAGGAGAATCTGACCCTGGACTGGAGTCGCAAGAACCTCCCTCGTCTTTAGTGCGAGAACGTTTTTTGGTTCGCCGCGTAACTCTAACCAACGACTTACCCTCTGATAATGAGTCTACAGTCTTCATTGATGCCGCAGAGCTGGAGCTTGATAGCGCCCCCTCTTCCATCTCACTCTCCTCCCGACTTACTCTACCTTTCATCTCCGTAGTTTTTCTCCACATTCTTTCCCCCCCTTCCCCTTAAATTTTAATTTAAATGTATCCATTTTTATTCCCACGAGTCGGGTCGATATAACGGACCACCCCCGGGTGACGCCCATTCCAGGGGCTAGGTTACATACTGTGAAGGTCCCCAGGTACCCATAGGTTTTAAACGTGTTTTCTCACGGGTTTGTGTCGAATTTTCCTTCTCTTAGGCCGGCCAATTAAGGCACCCTTAGCACCATGACGGGGTAGTTGAAGTGAGTGCGCGGGGTCCCGGGGAGGGCGGCTGGTGCCGGTCCGCCCCCCAGGCGCCACTCGGCGACAGGGTTAGTGCCGCCGGGCACGCCACCACCTTGACTCCCTGCCCTCCGCAGAGGACAGGGAAACCACAACGCGCAAAAGCGCCGTCAACCTCATGTGCGCAAAACCGCGAAAAAAGACAACGGAAGACACAATAGTGCCCCCCAACACCTCGTTGCGCAATAGTGCAAGGCAACCTACCCCTCCAAAAGAGAGAGGCAGGTGCATCCCCTCCCCCCGTCCGGGCCGGGCCCTTTGGCACTGCAGCCTTATCGGCCCCGACCCGATACTGAAGGCGCCGCCGAAGCACCACCCTCAGGAGTGTTTATCTACTCTCCAGTCTAGATCCGCAGTGTTCAGTGCAAATGAGGCCACCTCGAGAAGGATGTGGGCATGAAGCCCACGCACTGCGGTCTTGGGGTGGCATGCTAAGGCTCCACTTAATGGGAGCTACAAGCGCCTGTTGGTTCACCCCTGTGGCGGGTCACCCCCACCACTCGGCCCAACCTTTTTTTTTTACGTCAGGAAATGCGTTACGCTTCCCGTCCCGCCTAAAGGGGTGGCAAGGGGGTATGTGGGACTCCTCGACATTAGGGTGCTAGGCTGAGTCTACCCACTAAAACCTGACGGTGTTCCTCCTCGAGGCCTTAGTGCCGGGGCAACGGGGGCGCTTTGGCATTCTGCCGCGACCCCGGCGGCCATGCCCAGCCTGAGCTCCCTCCTCCGTTTGCGGGCAGTTTGACCTGCCCGCTCTCCTGGGAGGCGCGCGGAAACACCGCGCGCACCATCCCGAGGCCATTGGGTGAGGTGCCTTCCCCCGAAGGACACACCAGGCCTCCAAAGTGGCGGCTTCTGCACGCCCACCTGATTCTTACGTGTTTACTCACGGTTTTTTACAAGTTTTCCTTCTTCCTACCTCTGATTTTAACGTGTTGTCTCACGGGTTTCATTTCGAGTTTTCCTTCTCTCCACCTCAGATTTTTACGTGTTTCCTCACGGGTTTTTAACAGTTTTCCTTCTTTCCACCTCCGGAGCCACAATACCCTTCCTACAAGAGGGGCAAGTGACCCCGACATCTGACCCCCGCCCTCACGCAGAGGACGGAGAACACAACTTGTCCCCATAAATGGGGACATTTCCCACCCCCCGCTCCGGGCCAGGTCCTTTCGGCATCGCGTACTCGGTTCCAACCCTGAAATAAGAAGCCCATCAACGTGCATCCTTCAGGATACACGCTGATGGACACCCCTTACCCCCGTTGGTCGGGCTATTAGCCGCCGCCCAGTAACAACCCATTAAACGACGAGCAGTTAAACTCGGCCCCAACCTAACCTAACCTAACCATATTCGGCATTCATTTGAGTGTCGTTCAAAAACTAAAAATATATTTTTTTTATGAAAAAGAAATACACATTCATGAAAACATATACAATACATATTAATAGAAAATGAACTCGTATTTATAGAAGACTAATGCACCATTTCACCAAAGTCCTCTAAACTTAGCGAACCTCTAAAAAAAAGGGAGAAGGGTCCGCTAACCATGATTTCGAGTTTCACGAAACGTTAGGAGCCCCTATGTAGTTAAAAGATCCCCTATATTTATAAAACTCTGTTTTCGAACCTCTAACCATGTGGTTGTTTTGTGTGTTAGTTTTTGACAATTTGGAGAATAATTTATTCTATTATATAGATAAGAAAGTTAGAAGTAAAACAATAATATCTGTTTTATCGATAAACTTTTGGAAACGAATAATCACTATGGAAACAGTAAAACGTCACATTATTAGGTCTGACATTACTAGGCAACTTTTAGTGAAAACGAATATTATGACTTTTTGCTGGGAACGGAAGAAGTGAGGTTGACATTTAGATTTTCTATTTTTTTACGTTTTTGTGAGTTTTAAAGTACAAAAGTGATAGTATATTGTGTTTGAAGTTCTGTATAAGTGAAAAGAATGGAGTGGGTCTAAATAAACATATGTAGCTGAAGTTCTCGCGCTCTTCCAAGAAGTCCTTTATAACTTCAGTAAAGCCTGCTATCACCGGAGTAGTTTTACGACAAGAAAAAACTAATTTACTTGTGATTTTACTTATTAATACGTGACATTGGCAAATGCGCTAATCTATGCTCCATGACATAAAGAAAGAAGAAGAACGTATCTTATCTAAGAACAGATTTAGGGGTCTTCTAATCTAGTAAATAGTTATGTGACGATTTAGGTAGCGTTGATGAAATCGGGCATAAACCAACCCAATTTTTGACTCATATGTCTTAAATGTAGACACAGCTCTTAGTCACAAAGGCTTTAAGATGTCAATGTGGATAATATTTGTAAATATAAATTGTGGTTCAAAACACAGCATTCTAAGGAAAATTATGCACTTAAATTCTGACGTATAATGTAAATTTTGTTCATAAAATTCAGTGTATAAATACACCGAACTTTGTGTATAGTCCAATTTATGTTGCATTGCTTTAATGAAAGTATCAGCTATGATTAGGAGCGAAAATGCAGTGTCTATGGATGGATGGAAACTATGGATACGCAACAAATTGGAGGGGGGAGGATTACCTTGTGACATACAAGAAGATTTAGAATTGGTCTTTTACTAAACTGATATGGGTGGGATATAATATGGGACTCTTAGGTGTAAGCCTAATTCTAAAGGACAAGTCTTAATTCTCTATTATTAAATATGCATCCATTTAAACAATTTAATTGCGATGGCAATGTGTTTTCGCAACAGAAAGATTTTAAAATGCCTGTGAAATATATATGAAAACTGTTGTTGATTTTGTTTCTAGACTCTTTTATAATAATCTAATCTCGTCTTAATACATTTATGTAACTGATTATTTTTAATGTTTGACTTTGTGTTAGCTGTTCACTTTCGCGAGATTTTCTCCACGAGATATTAGTAGTTATGTTAGTGGTTTTTAAGTATAGATTTCACTATGACTGACGTGCCCATATCACTGACATTTATATATTACCACTGGACAGGCTTTACAAAGCAAGTCAAAGCTAATTTAGTGTGCCAGTTTGAAGCGCCTCTTGCGAAATTTCGAGAACTAATTTTGATATGGCTACATTTTAACGTATGTATACTGCATATGGCTATTTTAGTTCCGTGTATTCTCGTATTGTCGAATATAACTTGACAACCGCCAGTCCAGTGTGGTTAATATCTTGGAAGAAGGATTAACGTGGAAGAAGCTGTCAGGGTAATTTCGCGTACACTGCCATAGACAACAGAAAATTTAAGAATGTTGTAACGATACAGAAAATATCGATATATTGGTTCATTGTCAATAGCTACATACCCAGATTTGTTTTTGGGTCAAAAACTTTAGGTTATAATTCTCAGGGTTATATATTACATGTCACTTGCCAATATATTATACATAATATAACGTTTATATAATATGCAAATATTCTTGGAGTAATGCACGTATAATATGTATATTTTGGCATATAGTGTATATCATGCATAAAATGAAGTGTGCGATTTATTTAATTAATTTTTCAACCCGTATTTTAGGTGAATACGTAATCTCGTGTTCAATACATGTAATTAGTCTATGGCTGGCTAGAAATCTCATCTAGTCTCGACGAAAGTGATCAGCTAGCACACTGAATTATTTCGACGATAATTGGGACTGAGCGATACTGCGTAGTTCGCATTCCATTACAAATGTTTTTTTTTATAGAATGTTATTTGTATAGAAGTATTTTTTGCATTTTAATTTACACGACCAGAAGCGTCGTCGTAGTTGCATTGCAATTCGTTGTATTCTTTTTTTTTTATGAAAAGAGCCGTTACGGTATTTTAAATTTTATTGTTACAAATTGTATATTTTCATTTAATTATATCTGCAGTTTTATCGATGCTCACGCTATATCCCTAACGGGGTAGTAGAGAGGATGAAATGCAAAGAATCCCAGTACATAACTGCATATATAATTTAGTGAAAATACACACAAAACGCCCAATGAGGGATTTTCTGAGATCTCATTAAAAAAAATACTTAGTTCCTAATAAATTTATAGATGGCGTTGTTCAATCGTGATTGTCGGCCGAAATATTACTTGCAATTCCAGTTATTTCGGCTTTTCTTCTTTTTATGGCGGTTAACATTTATGTAAATATTGAAAAGTAATATGAGTGGTATGATATGTGATGGCACAGTGGTAAAACTGCCTTTTGTACGTGTGCTTATAGGATCGTCAAAAGCAGAGTTAAAAGCAAAGAAAAATGTGAAATGAAAGGATTAAATATGAATGTATGTGAACAAAACTAAGGTTCTGAAGTTTGAAAGAGATTTACAGACGAAATGTGAAATATAGGTAATTGGAAAGTGTCTAGAACAAGTGAATGATCGTTTATCTGAAGATTCTGTGTCTGGGGATATATTTGGGAAGCGATCAGTGTTAGCTGACGGAATTGTCAAGCTTCCGCATACCTAGGCGAAAATGTGTGAGGAGAATGATGAGATTCGAGGAGCTTAAAGAAGTATGTAAGGACCGCGAAGCTTAGCGCTCTGTCCTCTGACTCTAGGGACTCTCTGACGCTAGGGATACAGCGTGAAGTATGTATGTAACACATTTATCATTGAATAAAGTTTTGAGGAGTATTAGAAATTTTAAATTTATCTACTACTTAATAATAGAATAAACAAAGGTAAGATCCATACAGACGTCCATGAAATATCAACGCTATCTATAGAGATTTTTGGAAATATATTATTTTTAAATGGCTGTCTGAAAATCCTTCATAAATGTTACTTGTTTTATTTTTTTTTAATTGTAAGTTAGGGTTGCCAATTGTACTATAATAAATTTATACTATTTTTTTAACGAAACACTACCAGCTGTACTGTTGTTTAATTATATAGTACAGAATAATAGAATAAAATTCTAATATGCTGGAAAAATAATTGGATATGACTTGAAATTATTATGTTATATGGACGAATGTATTCTAACATACTACTAACTTTAAACGCGAATAATCTTGTTCGTAATCGAATTATTTTATTCGATTATTAACATTATTCTATTTTGGGCATCACTACTTCTATCTGCACTGCAAGTTAGGGTTCTGTGGTCGTTACTCGTGTCGTTTACAATGTTTTTTGCTCAACCATCACACTGCATTACACGATAATTCAAAGCGTTAGACCAAGTTTGGATCGTGGTTCAACTGACAATCAAATTGACTCAAACGGTTCCATCATGGCAGCTACTACTTGCTTGGTTGGTTGTCAATCAGACCACACTCCTACGCTTTGACTTACCGGCTAACGCAGTGGTCTAACGACTAATGGTCGAGTGATGAGTATATAGAAAACCATCAAATAATTATCGTTCATTTTGCATGACGGTTGTATAAGCGTTTAATAGCTGCGTAGCAAATGGTTATAGTCCATTTCAATTCCATTTTCGAAAATAGTAAATATCGGATAAAGCGGGTATTATAAAATGAGGCAATGTTTAAAAAAGTTACATGTATTGCATTTATCTTTGTGGTTAATATTTTCTTACAAAAACTATTTTTTTAATATTTTTTAAGTTTATTTTTACCAAAATCTCAGACCTGTAGGCCCTTAGGTGACGCTATGAGTAATTTTATAATTAAAACAAATCTGTCAAAACGTTGCGAGGCACTTAATTGTGTGCTCTGATTTGATTGGTTACATTAAGACAGGACGTTTAATACTCGAGAGCGGATAGGCGGAGAGCAGCGGGCGTGGCCGCAGTTAGTTATTTTCTGCATTATATATATTTCTGAACTATGGGCAGTCGCAGGTGCCCTCCTAAAGTCACTAGAAGTTACTGGTCTTTAGGCAAATTAAATGCAAACGCACTTACCTGCTTCATCTCACTCTTGTAATTATATACAGCTATAAAATTACTAAAAGTGGGTAATAGTGTTATCTCTCAACGCCACCGGTGACGCTGTACCATAAAAGCAAATAGCCCTATCGCGATAAGGAGGGCTTTTTAGTCGATTCGAGTCCGCCACTACTAAATCGGCGTAGAGTCCGTGGGGATTTAAAAAAAAAAAGAAATTAGTGCATTCTATTTTGTTGTGAAACTAACGCATAGAGATTTCGCACCGTTATAAGATATATTATGATCAAAAAATACTATTTTTTTTAGATATTTTTATACAGTGAACTATAGTTTTATAAATCTCCACCTCCATATTATTATTTTTTCTATAAAACAGTCGGCAACCCTAATCTACTTCGATGTTTAAATTTAGATCGTTGTGTGAATGAGGTTGCCAGAGTTAATATCTATAGAGATATAAGTTTTTCAGATACTCTATTTTGAGTCTGGCAACCCTATGCATCCATCGTATAATGCATAATATTTTTATCCGATTGTAAACCATAGTAATGTAGTTCGTGTTTGCAATGTTTCATTATTCATAGTCTACATTGGTGCTCATTATTTTTATTGTAATACGGTATTAATAAATAATAAGAAATTTAGAAACCCCGACATAATAAACGAACGAACAAATCTAAGAACATTCTCGAAAACTGTCAATAACTTTCAAACGAAGAGAGTCTATCAGTTCTAGAACCACACACACACACACAAATTGATAACAGCGTAAAATTAACACCCAAAACACACCAGACACAGACAATATGATCTCATCCAGTTTCTTTTTGAGCCCAACATATTGACTACACGTAGGAACGCCACAAAATGGCATAATTTGTTTTGAAATACAGCAATACTTTTCATGCTACATCCACAGAGTCACTGATCGCCGAAGCATGATACTACACTAATTTAGAGTAGTTTTTGTTGCTTCAGTTTAAGGTGCGTTTGCGCATTTTGGTTAATTCTGAAGACAATGGTAGCGAATTTATAAATTTATAACATCCAAAGAGTTTCCGTCAGGGACATGGACCACTTAATCTATAGAGAAGAAATGTCATTTATTTTGTTTAAAAGCGATCAAACGTCTAAATACTGCTGCAGTTACTGCGTGCCAATTGGTCAGCCTAAAATCAAACAAAACCTGTGTACACGTGCGTCTGAATAGGCTGAGATAACGTAATAGAGATTGCACCAAGTAAAAACGAGCCGCATAGATACACGTCATCGAGCGCGTCAATTGAATTCCAGTTAACTCGACCCGTGATAAAACGAATTTAATTTAAAAACCATATTTACTGTTACCTACCGATGAAATGAGATTGTGTCTGTTTTACAGTTTGATTTTTTGCTGTTTTGGCCAGAGCACCGAATAGAACAGTAAGCCATTATGTAAGTATTGAAATATCTGTGGGAATATACAAAGATACACAGGTCCAGTATTGGTTATGTATTGCTTTAATACGAGAGAGTTGATATTTATTAGTGTCAATAAACTAAAGAGTGGTGAGGATGATCCGATATTTCGGCTCTATAGGTTAAGTGCTCTATGGTTGGGGGAATACGATACGTCCGCACCCGTCGAGAGCTGAACGTTAACTGATTTTGAACTCGCACGTCAAGTGAGAGGACGCCATTGTCACTACACGTCTATTGAATTATACATCACACATAAATTACTTATCATTTCCCAGTCAATTCTTTCTATTGAATTATTAAGTATTAATGCTTTTTGGTATTACGAAATGTACTTAACATGTTTTATGGATAATATTTAGAAATAATTACGGAATTGTAAAAAAATATTGTTTTTGTATTGAAAGAAGAAAATGTCTAATAAACAATAGGTGATTCCAAAATACTTAGTCATTTTTATTTTATTTTCTTGTATTTTTTAAATAACCTTCAGAATTCAGATCTCGGATCAGATACACAATGGACGGATCCATAATGAGTTGCTGCTCTTATCATTGTGTCAAATCAATTTTCGTATGTCATTCTCTCATTGAGCGTAAACACTTAGAACGGTTAGCTAAAGTAAGTATGACAACCTCGCAGTTTGTGTAATCGGTGTCAGCTCATGACCGACTTGACGTACGTACTGAAATAATTATTTGCAAAATACTCGTAAATCTCTCAATTCTCAGTGTCCGGGTTTTCTTTTGAACCGAACTAAAATAGATTTGACGTTCAAAAATACCTTGTAATTGGGTTTACTTGAATAAATTGATTTGACTTTGAATCTTAAGACGAAACCAATATTTTCGATGTAATTTATCATATATTTTGTAGTTCTACAAAGTAAGGATCATATATTATACAGTTATTCGTATTACTATTTCCTGCACAGTATGTATACTGTGTTTAATGCGACGCATTGGAAATTTTGACGCCAAGGATTTCAATTTTTCTAAGTGACTACAAAACGTATGAGTGATATTTGGTATCCTGATTCATCATTTCATTGATTTCATTTTGACAGTTGCGATACACGGTTGGTTAACTTTTGTAACACAAAAAAAAATATCAAAGAAACCTCTTTTAAAACTTAGATTTACATTTTTCGGAGCAACAGGACCGATTTATATTTGTTAATTTTCTATATAGTTTACTTTAAACATATACCTCAAAATGACAGTTGGATTTTTTTAAATGAATTATAGTTTTTTAAATAAACGAAAATAACCATTTTTTCGAAGCTAGCGCGCGCACTTTTGCATAGAGAGCTCTTTTAGATTAAATTATTGTTTATCAATGCGTCGCCTTAAGTGTGTTAACCATTCACTAAAAGGTGGCTAAGGGGCCGTTCAAGTATTAAGTAAGTAGAATTTTGTAATTATATAGAAGGCGGTGATCGCTTCCCATCAGGTGACTCCTTTGCTCGTTTGCCTCCTCCTTTTATATAAAAAAACATCACCTAATATTCAAGTAAGTATATAAGACTTAAATTCAAATTATACACAACCTTCAACTTAAAAGCCTCTTAAATAGTAAAAAAAAATAGTATGTACCTATTGGCCCTATATTTTTATGATAAGTTGTGATATAACTAGGATTAGTAATATATCCAAGCGTCGCATCGTCGCGTCGGGGGACAGTAGTTGTTTGCTCCATCATCAGCTCCTGATCACCATCTGTCTATCTATCTATAACCTATTCATGGAGACCATTCCAATGAGCACAAACATGATACCTCTGCTGTAAGTTGGTGAATAGTTGGGTATCTCACTGATTCCAGATGATGCTGCAGCATCAGGTAAAGGTTACCATGTTATTGCAATATTATTAAAGTCAGAATACTACATTTCGAATCGATCAGAGCAGTAGATGCTATTCTGAACGTAGGTATTACAATAAATTTTACTTAAATTAAGTAATTCTTTTTCCTTTTTTTTTTAATAACACTGTTTTTGAATTTTACTTTTACTGGTCTTTAATCATTTTTTGAATTTATTTTTTGTTTAGACAAGTAGGCTACGTACTGTTTTGCATATTCATAATGTATTCCATGCTATGTGTGACTTTGATCTCGATTACTATCAATCCCAGATAGCATATAAGGTTGCTGCAAGCTTGATTTTCATTTGACTGTAAATTGTCACGTCAAACATGACGAGGCAGCTTATCGCCATTTACATTTCTGAATTCAATATTTTAACGACAGCTTTACAAGACTCATCAATAATCGGTTTTGGTATTTGAATACTATATATCTATATATATATACTAGTGTTTGATACTTTGTGTACAGTACATTTCAGTATTTAACTGTATATTTCTAAATGTAAAATAAACGGAGTCATGATGAGTCGCCGCTCTTATCACCGTGTGTCAAACTATGACAACCTCGCACTGTCGTTGTAATTCGTGTCAGCTTATAACCGTTTGCCGTACAAAATATTGCAGTACTGAATTATTTGTAAAGTACTCGTAAATATTAAGTGCTTTGGCTGTTAGTATTCATAAAAATTTAAATATGTCATGTTCAGCTGTATCGTGTACTGTGATCTGTGACCCCTCCCTAGTCACGCACGTTAGTAAAAGTCTAGAAAATAGGGCAACGAAAAATGGACACGCTCGTAGAGTAAAAAAGCTCTGTCCATTTGAATTCTTGATCCGAGATATATTTTTAGTTTAGATTTCTGCTTATTAGCATATCGTTTGTCGTTTTATTTTCTATAAAGATATTTGAATTTGCCATACCTATATTAAAAAGAAAAAAATGAAAGACAATTTAAAATATTATTTATTTTATTGTCATTTGTCACGTTCTTAAACGTAGTTCTAATTATAAAGGTAAAATGAAGATATTTCACTTGCATAAGTTAACATTATTTATGATTTGGGCACAAATTCTCACTACCGCCCCTAGTGGCAAAACTTTAATGGGAATTTGAATGTCGCTTGATTTAGTACCATTGGCAGTCGTTACACGCTCATTCAAGCGCCATTCAAAATTAATGATGGCTTCCTTGGCTAGCTAATTACACATCAACAATCAATTACTACATTACATCAACATATTAATAATTCAAAGCGACAGACCTTGGGCGCGGTATTAATTTGAGTTTAACTTACAACCATCGTAGTGTAACGGCCGCCATTGATTTTTAATTGAACAAAAAATAAGTTCCACTTTATTATATACATATACCTAATCGAAATGGAAGAGAAGGCACGCGCGAGCATCTTAGGTATAGACTTCGTAAATTTTTGTAACAATTAATAACCGAACGTAATTATATTGAACTATACATCAAAACAATAATAGTGGCGCTACGCGCTGGCACTGTAACAAAGAGGAGCGCGGGAACTGTCGCTTCGCCGTAAATAGAAGTGAGACAGCGCTATTGTGTCGTCGCTCCAAATGGGTAAGTCCAATTCAAAGTACGAGCATGGACTTGTCCACGGTTTTATAATTTTGAGTATTTATTTCTATATATATAGATAACATTGAACTGTGAGTTTATAATTTTAAAACAAAGGCTTTCGAAGCTTATAAGGTAAGGTTTACAAAACTCGAACATGCTTTTCTAAAATTTTTGTCGCCTGTACGTTTATTCGTCTGGTCTAATCTCCGAATCGGCTAAACCGATTTAAAAGGAACTTTTGTTCACATGTTTCGCTTCTCAACGAAGCATCCTCAGGATATACCAGAGATAGGATTCGGTCAGCTAACCAGCACCGAGGATTCGATCAGCTACCAGCACCGAATGTTTCGGTGCTGGTTAGCTGACCGAATCCTCGGTGCTGTTATATCCTCAGGATGCTTCGTTGATGTCCTATACTACTCATAGTCTCTCCCCGCGGCCTGGATAACTTATAAAGGTCTCTCCGAAGTCGCCAAAAACAATTATCAAAGAGGCCAAGATCAAGATCCATACATGGATCCTTCAAGACCTAGTTTGCACATTTCGTAATCTATTTGCACACTTTTCAATTCCACGCGTTGTTATATTAATAAATATTATAAAAAAGGTAAAAATCATTCTCATGTCTATAAAATAATCAGTCGTAATATTCGTCATCGTCGTCTGTGCTTTCTTCATATCCAGAGCATTCATCTGAATCGGACTCCACTTCCAATAAAGCTTCCCACAATGTGTCCACTTTGAGATACAACTTCATGGCGGCGCAAGCATCCTCCACGGAACTGAAACAAATTACTTTTACAGTACTTCCGCACGCTTATTACGTAACTTGCAGACAGCATGCGACAGCCAATATCGCGCGATACTGCAGTCAAAACGAGAATTAGTGTAATGTAATTTGTATAGTGGCGCTATCTATCGCGAAAAGTGCATTTTACGGTCATAGAATAATAAATACGGAATCGTCATACCAGGGGGCCTAGACAAGTGGATCAATTGTCGTAAACGCTAGTAGAATAGATTGACAAATACCA
This sequence comes from Zeuzera pyrina, assembly GCA_907165235.1. Lineage (NCBI taxonomy): Eukaryota > Metazoa > Arthropoda > Insecta > Lepidoptera > Cossidae > Zeuzera > Zeuzera pyrina. Next base: position 7,189,372 of record OU015647.1, on the reverse strand, counting down.
CGTAATATAGTTATTATATTGACAAATACCACGTAATATTTATTTTATTTTTTATTTTATTTGGGAAGCTTACAGCAACGTTTACAATGTAAATCTATAAACAAAAACATTCACAATTTTGACAATTATAAGCTACCGCATATAAATGTTGAATGTATAATAAATGTTAATACGTCTATCAACATGTACATGTTTAATACCCTAATGAAAAATGTATTCTCCTACAAATTTATGACATAAAATTTCTTACTAGGGAAAGTCTGAGATGTCTTATACTACTACAAAACAAATCCAAATTATTATCTTCATGTAAACTGTTATATTCGGCACAACTACGAATAAGAAAACTATTTTCTCTATATTTTACGCGACTAATTGGAATATCAAGCAACACCTTCCTATTACCACGTAGGAATCGAGTAGGTACTCTCAATGAAATTTTGCTAAGAAGCTCGGAACAATCTATTTTCGCTTGTGAAATTTTAGCAAGAAAACTTACGTCAGCTATTTTTCTACGGCAGTTTAATGGTAACAAATGAAACTTTGCACATCGGTCCTTATAATTTAAATAAGAAGTTTGAAATTTATAACTAAGAAATCTGGTAAATTTCTTCTGAATCCGTTCTATTTTGTTTATGTGTATATTCCATGGGTTCCAAATTTGAGATGCATATTCTAAATGACTCCGGACATATGCACAATAAACTACCTACTTTAATAGCTTTCATAGTGCTGAATGACTTTGATAGCCGTATGATAAAGCCGAGCGCTTAACAAGCTTTATCTACATGTTCAACGTGACGGTCAAACATTAGTTTACTGTCATGGATGACACCCAGATCCGTGTTCTCGTATTTCTTTTAAATCAAATGAAAAGTTAAGTCGTGTGAAAACTACCGTATAGAACAGCCATTCCCAAAGTGGGCGATAACGCCCCCTTGTGTGCGCTGCAGGCCTAAAGGGGGGCGGTAAGAGACCCAAAAAAATATGGGGGCGTTGTGTAGAGGCCTGGGGGTGATTTGTAATTTCATTTAGCTAGGAGGCATCTTAGACAACGACTGCATGAGCTCTCGACTCAGTAGACAAAATAAGTTTGGGAACCAGTGGTATAGAACGTAGCTAAATGGCACTTTTGACGGACAATAACGTTAGGCAAGCGTTTGACGAAACATTTGCCACTTGTCTATCCGCTCTGATGCTAATTTTTTATTACAGTTAATCACCGGTCGCGCAGAGATCGGCGGGGTTATTATCTAAAAATTTGCAGACAGCGACAGCCACGCGATCACTGCGCGACCGGTGATTAATTGTAATAAAAATTGGTATCACGTGTGACGATTGCGTATCTATTATTTTATGACAGTAAAATGAACTTTTCACGGTAGATTTAGCGCCACTATTCAAGTTATATTACACAAATTCTCGTTTTGACTGCAGATATCGCGCGATATTGGCTGTCGCATGCTGTCTGCAAGTCACGTAATAAGCGTGCGGGTGGCTGTCGCTGTCTGCAAATTTTTAGGTAATAAGCCCGTCGTTTGACCCACGAGAACAACACTGTAATTGCGCATTATGTATCTTTTTAGGGCGGTATTTGTGCGCTAGATGGCGTTAGATTATAGATATGTTCACTTTACCTAATTTGACAAAATTCAACCACATTCAAACTGACATTGCTGCATATCTACGACAGCATCGTTAGACTTATTAGGTATAGTAACGAAGTAACTGAAAATAAAATACAGTACATGTTACTCGCTGATAATATAGTTTTATATATTCAATTCCCGCCCCGAGTGTGGGTGTTTATGTATAATATGTATTTGTTTACAAAAGAAAAGTATATAAGTAGTATATCAGTTGTCTAGTACCCATAACACAAGCGCTGTGCTGCTTACTTTGGGACTTGATGGCGCTGTGTGAAATATCTGAGTTTATTGTATTGTATATAGGTGAAAGAATTTTTAAAATCAAAGTTCTATTTTATAATATTACTAGCGATATTTATTTGAAAATAGAACACAGCCCATGTTACTCGCTGATAATATAGCTTTCCATAGGTGAAAGAATTTTTCAAATTGATTGAGTTTTTGAGTTTATCCATTACATACAAAGAAAGTTAGCCTCTATAATATTAGTACAGATTAAGTATAGAAGTATACTAGATAATATTTAATGCATTTTAAGTGTCCGGCTATGCGTCCAGTGCAACCGAATTCGTTCATTACCCCCGCGCCCTATGTCGATAACAATAAAGCTGATATTCGCGGTTGCGGTTTGATCATATTTTAGCCCGGAGAATTGTAATTTGCAAGAAAACTGCATTACCAATAAAAACTGCGTTTTAGAGATTTGAGATATTATAATTACCTATCCATTTTAGTAAAAATAATTATAAAATTCTGTTGAATCTCAGAAATGCAACTGCGGATTATTCATAAACGTCGGAAACTCGACTTTCCGTATCCGACAGGAAACTTTTCGATGATTTTGTCTATACGTGATTCACAAATCCGAAATCGTATTATATTTATATTATATATATATCATATTATTTATAGTCGTATCCACAAATCCAAGCCGTCGGATTGAATTTATGCTTTTCGACGATCGGCCTTTCAGCCACGGAAAGTTTCCGACGTTTGTGAATAACCCCCTGAATTTTTTTCGAAATATTTTTATCCAATCATGTTTCCATGTTTAAGGCTCGTCAAGATAAAGAGTTGAAGTTGTATGTATCCAGATATTTAACTCAGTCTTCCTAAATATGCAGGGCGTCAAGACAAGTGGCAAGCGTTTTGCAAAATAAAAACGCTAGCTGGAATTATTGCTCTTCAAAAGTGCCCTTTGGCTTCGTTATATACGACAGCTTCCACACAAATTTAATTTTCGTTTGATTTAATAGAAAGTTAATAACGTTTGACTACCAATTTATAATTCGTTATGCTAGATCACGTGGTATTTGTCGTTCTATTCTACTATCGTTTACGACAAATGAACCACCTGTTTAGGCCCCCAGCGGGTTATTCATAAACGTCGGAAACTCGCCTTTCCGTATCCGACAGGAAACTTTTCGATGATTTTGTCTAAACGCAATTCACAAATCCGAAACCTATCCGAAACGACATGATTTGACAGTTGATTTCGGGCCGAAACCTTCCGACCGACTTTTTAGTGTCGAAAACGTTTCCGAGACGAGTAAATTAATGTAATATGTGTATAATCGATGACGTCTGTCGTCAAAAATCTAAACAAATTGCGTGCGCGTATGTAATCTAGACAAATTTCGTGCCCTTTTTAAATACATGCCTAAGGATTAATTTGCCTTATATATTTATAACATATTGTTACGGTTGGACCTAATGCTTAAGGAATAAGGTCGATTTTTAATGGATCTAGAAACGTAACTTTTAGTGCTTATATCTCGAGACCTAGGCTTTGCAGAGTTATGACCTAAAAACGCATTGCTAGGTTTAAGGTCTACTATCGAATGGTACAAGTCAAATTAAGAAAAGAACAAAGTTGCACCTCGAATATTCCCGAGCGATGACGTGTCATAAACCTATGACTCATGCAAACAGGCGGCGTCGAGAACAATGTCGAATTATTGTTAGCGAGAGTAATTAACTAGAAAGTTCCACCCTCTTTTTTATTGGACTATAAAATAGAGCTCCGTGTCCGCCGCCGAGTCAGTGTTTCAACTATCGTTCAAAGCGACATATCGAGACGACATCAAGGCGAATTACGAAGACCACTATGACGACTACTGCGACGACCTTGGGTAGAGAACTCCGCGATTCGGTAACGTTTTTATTGAGTGAAGCGTGTACCTTCGGTGACTACTTCGAACCTACTTCGAAGGCGACTAAGAAGACTAGGAACCGCCGTAATTAAATTCGCGTGTTCTTGACATCTGCTTGTACGAAGGAAAATAAACTCTTTGCACCCTTAACCGGCATCTTATTACCCTCAGCTCGTAACAATATTTTATTAGCTACGCAATCCATAGCTAAACATTGTTTGAGGTATTTGAGGTATTTTAAGAAAAAACAACAATCAAAAATAAAAACGCTATTGTACTTTCTATTGTAGTTATTATTAATTTTTACTAAGCGACATCTAGTATAATTTATTTGAACGCGTTGAACGCACAGACGATAAGCACAGACAGTATAATTCGTATTTATAAAGCCCGTTTAGTTCTTCGAATGTAAGTAAAATAATTTACAAAAATGTTTAATCTTAAAAAAGACTAAGTAATTTCTTTTTCATAATTATTAATTATGATATTTTACCAAATACATTGTGATTGTCAAATTGTCATATGTTTAAACCACACTAATATTTTCTACCAAAAGAACAGAATTTCTACCATTTTGTAACATGGTTCATAAATGCATTTTCTTCCGGATTCGTAAAGTCCTTTCCGATGAGATTCCGATAGAGTTTGTGATAGCATTTTCCAATCCGTCGGATTGAATTTGTGCTTTCCGACGATCGTCCCTTTCCGCCACGGAAAGTTTTCGAATTGTGAATAAGGGGCAGGTCACGAAATACACACAAAGTCTGCATAGGCGGACTCTTAAAAATTAAGGCGCTGAAATATTAATAATCTTTATAATAGATACTCGTAGCACCTTATTAAGCTGTTTAAGCGAAATAAAGAGAATTTAAACGTTGTAAACAGACAGATATTTTGCTACCGTATAATTTTAATTTATTTAATATTATTTATCAGTGTAATATGATTACACAGATATATTTTCTACTGTATCCCTAACGGGGTAGTCAGAGAGGACGGAGCGCCAAGCATCGCGGTCCTTACATACTTCTTTCGCCTCCTCGAATCTCATCATTCTCCTCACACATTCGCCTATTAGAATTTAATATAGGTAGCTCCTGGGACTAATCGTTTGAAAATGTTCATCTAAGTCCATCTATGCAGACTTTGGTGTGTTTGATGAGCTGGATTTCGATATCTATGAAGACTGAGAGTTAGTAATTTTGACCAAGAAAGTTATGGATTTTTTTTGGTCTCTTTGTGTACTACGACCTGTCACCTCTCTGGGACATTGAATAGTAGGTTTATTGGGGTCTATCATGACATGCTCGGTATGTGACCTGTGTCACATCCTACTTTATATTACAGGGATTTAAATATATCCTAGGGCATTTTCCGTTTCAGTCTACGAATCGTCTGAGTTTCCTCCATTAAGACTTTCGCTAAGCAGTTTGGGTGATTTAAGATCCTGTCCTTGTATGTCTTTGTGTGTAGCATAATTTCTTGTCTGACTGTATTAACTTGTAGATCATGATGCAACTGTTCATCTGTGACGTACCAAGGAGCGTTGTTTACTATTCTCAACATTTTGTTCTGAAATCTCTGCACGATTTCGATGTTGGAATGAGATGCTGTTCCCCATAGTTGGATACCGTAGGTCCAGTTTGGTTTAAGTATAGCCTTGTACAGGAGAAGTTATTTGCTCAACGACAACTGTGACCAGCGACCCATTAACCAGTAGAGTTTCCGTAATTCCGTGTTATTGGTGAAGATATGTTTTTGCCATGTAAGCCGCTTGTCCAGGTGAAAGCCTAAGTATTTCACATGTTCTGTTTGTGGAATCTCGAGGTTGTTAAGCTTTACTGGTGGGCAGGTACCCCTTTTCAAGGTGAAGGTAACATTGGCCGATTTAGTTTCATTTGCCTTGATTCGCCACTTCCTGAGCCAACACGAAATATCATTTAGTCCAACTTGTAGGATTTTTGACGCTTCTATAGGGTCATGATAACATAAAATAACATAACATAACTTCACGCTGTATCCCCAACGGGGTAGTCAGAGAGGACGGAGCGCCAGGAGTCGCGGTCCTTACACACCTCTTTCGCTTCCTCAAATCTCATCATTCTCCTCACACATTTTCGCCTAGGTATGCGAGTGCTTTTGACATTTCCGTCTGCTAACACTCTGGCTATTTGATCTTCATAAGTCAGCCTTGGTCTTCCTTGGCTTCTTTTACCACTCACTTTCGCTCTGTATATTTTCTTCGTCAGTCTTTCATCACTCATTCTTTCCATGTGCCCGAACCATCTAAGCATTCCTTTCTTCATTTTTACAATAACACTGTTGTGCAACCCTGTCATACTGCGTATCTCATCATTGCTTATCCTGTCCGCAAGCGTGACACCGCACATATTTCTGAGAGACCGCATCTCCACAGCATTTATCATACTTTCACTCGATTTCGGGCATATCCAGGCCTCACTGCCGTACAACAAAGTTGGCACCAACACCGCATTGTGGATGGCCATTTTAGCAGTGTTAAATATATTCACACTACCCACTAATGCGGACAGAGCACCGTTCACTTTATTGCCAGCTGCTACCCGTCTCTCCACATCCAACTCACATCTTCCATCCCTCGAAAACGCACTCCCCAGGTACACAATTTCATTCACCTGTTCTAGACATTTTCCATTTACACTAATCACACATTTCGTTTGTTCCGCTTCTCTTTCAAACACCAGAACCTTAGTTTTGTTCACATTCATTTTCAATCCTTTTACTTCACAATCTTCTTTCATGCACGTGACTAGTGTCTGCAACTCTGCTTCTGATGGTGCTATTAGCACAGCATCGTCAGCGTACAATAGGCAGTTTACCACTGTGTCACCACATCCCATACCACTCATATTACCTTTCAATCTCTGGAGGCAACTGTCCAAATACAGCACGAATAGCCAGGCAGACATCACGCAGCCCTGTCTGACACCAGAACAGACTTCAAACCAGGGCGACATGTCACCGTCTATCCTTACACAGGCTCTGTGGTCTCGATATAATGACCTCACAGCCTGCAGTAAGGAGCCCTCCACGCCATATTCAGGCAGAAGACTCCACAATTTCTTTCGCACTACTCTATCGAATGCTTTCTCTAGATCCACGAAAGCGCAGAAAACTTTCTGACCTAAAGCCAGAAACCTTCCCACGATAACGCGAAGCGAGAAAATCTGATCCATACAACCCCTACCGTTCCTGAATCCACCTTGCGCCTCCCACAAATATCTTTCTGAAACACCTTTCATACGTTCAGTCAATACTTTAGTATAGACTTTACTCGCTAAGCTGACCAAGCTGATGGCCCTATAGCACGCACAGTCTAGGTAGGAACCTTTCCCTTTATATAGAGGTACTATGACTGCCGTGCGCCAGTCCTCTGGAACCTCCCCCTTCTGCCAACAAAGGTTGCAGAGTGCACAGAAGGCATCCCAGACCCTAGGACCACCATACTTGATCACCTCATCATTTCCTGCAGCCTTTCCACATTTCAAACTTCTTATCACTTTCTCAATCTCTTTCATACTAATGGCATCCTCCAGTCCCTGGCCCGAGTGTGGCAATTCATTAGAATCGCTCTCAGTATCAGAGACAGAGTCGCCACTCTCATACAGTTCTCCATAGTATTCACTCCATCGCTGCAGAACATCCTTTTTATTTGTAAGCAGGTTGTTTTCTTTCGAACGCACTTTATTCATTCTGCAAGGTGCCGGACCACTTCGGATCTTACGTACTTCTTTCCAAAATAATTTGGAATTTTCCTCGAAGTTGTCCGACATCTTGTTTTCATCTAACACCCTACACCTTTCACGCTTCTCTTTCACTAGTGCCTTCGTTTCTGCTTTCTGCAGCTTATACCTGTCTTTCATCAAATTTTTCATACCACAGTCATTAGTAGCAAGGTAGTCTCGCCATGCTTTCTTTTTCTTATACACAGCCACTTTCACCTCATCATCCCACCACACATCACGCTTTTTGCCGTTCCCAATCTTATTCATTCCACACACTTCTTTCGCAGCCTCAACCATACTATCTCTAAGGTTCTGCCAGCATTCTTCAACATCCTCGCTCATCACTTTCAATCTATCATCAAGCTTACTGGATAATACCCTTTCATATTCATTCCTGGTGGTCGCATCCTGCAGTTTCCAGCTTTTAATTCGGCTAACCGCTGCAGGTTTGGACACTACGCGATGTCGCCATGCTGCGAACAGACCCCTTATTCTGGTTATCACCAGAAAGTGGTCCGTCCCGAGATCGGCTCCTCTATACGCTCTTGTGTCCATTACCTGCTTCTTAAGTCTGCTATCCACCAGGAATAAATCAATCATACTTCTCGCACCCTTTCTTTCCCACGTGTACTGATGGATCCTTTTGTGCCCAAACATGGTATTAGCCACAAAAAGATCCTTTTCCATACACAGTCCTAGTACAATCTTACCAGCATCATTTACTCTCTTATCTCCATATTTGCCTAGGACAGACTCAAATCCTGTTCGAGCTGTCCCGACCCATCCATTCATGTCTCCACACACAACAATTCTTTCGTTCTCTTCAACCGTCGCTAGAACTTCTCTAACATTTTCCCAGAACTGCTCTAGTTCAGCCAAACCGACAGAAGACACTGGGGCATATACTGCCAAAACAAAAATTCTTGTCAACCCAATCTTGAGGCGTACCCAGAGCAGTCTGGGATTTATACATTCATACTCAGTCATACAATTAACCATACGAGAGGACAGTAAAACGCCTACCCCTTGGCATCCCCTATCTCCTTGTGGTACCCCTGACCACAAAGCGATGCCTCCTCCGGGCAAGTCGGCAAGTTCACTGCCGCCTCGCTTGGTTTCACTCAAACATAGCACATCCAATCTTTTCTCTTCCATAATATCAATCACTTCATTCATCTTCTCCTCAATCCCACCTCTCACATTCCACGCAGCTACTCTGCACTCCTCCCTCCACTTCCCGCCGCTAGGTGCACAGCGTGTTGGGTGGCGGTCCCCAACGCCGAACTGCACTCTGCACACACCAGCGGGGACAGACCGGTGTACGTCGCTTCCGGGGGACGCCCTAACATTATAATTGCCGTTGTCCCGCATGGTATGCACAGAAGAGGAATTGCAGCCCTGAAAAGGGCTGGCAGGGGTCGCGACGAGCACGCTTCCTCAGTTGAAGCCAATATCGCAGTGTCATCAGCAAAGGTACCAGTAGTTATTCTATCTGAGGTTGGTAGGTCGGAGGTGTATATCAGGTAGAGTAGCGGGCCTAGCACACTGCCTTGTGGGACTCCTGCATTAATACTACAAAAGCCTGACAATGCCTCACCGTTTTAGACAAGAAAGAGTCTATTCTCTTCGAATGATTTGAGTATTTCATAGGCATAGTTCGGAAAAAAAGATTTTATCTTAAACAATAATCCTTCATGCCATACTCTATCAAATGCCTGGGATATGTCAAAAAATACACTCGCACAGTACTTTTTAGTTTCAAAAGACATGTCTATTTTATTTACTAGTCTGTGAATCTGGTCGATAGTAGCGTGCTTCCGGCGAAAACCAAACTGGTGATCAGATATCAGTCCATGTTGTTCCACCAATGCTAGTATCCGTAGTAGAATCAACGATTCGTATATCTTCGACGGTATGGGCAGCAGGCTAAACGGTCGGTATGACTTTGGGTCCTCGGGTTACTTATCTGGTTTCAATAGCATTATTATTTATGCAGTTTTCCACTGTGGGGGGATGAACTTTAATTTGGTTATTGCATTATATATTGCTGTTATCATCGTTATTCCAGAATCGACAACTCTTGTAGAATCATATTTGTAATGAGGTCATATCCTGGAGATTTCTTTGAGTTATCTTTTTTATTATTCTTCTGACCTCTTTCGTTGTGAATCTCTTTAGTGTAATATCATCACCTTTTGTCACCTTCAGATATTCCATAACCATTTTCTCGTGTTCTAGTGGGCCTTCATAGGGATAAGGTTCAAAAACATTTGCTAGATGCTCAGCAAACGTATTAGCTTTTTCCTGGTCACGTGCCCAACTGCTATCTGTTTTCCTCAGTGGAGAGGAGGTTACGATGGGTCGCTTAATTTTCCTAGTTGCTTTCCAAACGGAATAGTTAGTGGCTGCATTGGCATCAAGGCCCTCAAGATACGCCCGAAATGCTGCATTTCGATCATGATGTAGAATGTGCTTAAGTTCTCTTATTTTGTGATTTATGCGTTCTTTTTCATCAGGTCATCTGTTTTGTTGCCATAGTTTACGGAGGGCTCTTTTTTCATTGATTTTGTCAAGAATATTTGAGGATACGTGTTGGTCAGCAACCTTAGTTTGGCTCGTTGGAGTTGAATTCCATGCCTCATTTTGAATACTGGTGGTAAAAAATTCAACGGCATTTATAATGTAATTTTTTGTCTGAAGTGCAATAGGTTCACCAAATGCTTCGTCTATTAGTACACGAAATAGGGGCCAGTTAGTCCGTTTGTTATGCAGTGTACATTTTTGGGCAGTTTCTCTGAGTTTTGCTCCAATTTCAACAAGAATAGGAGAGTGGTCCGATGACAAATCCCAGCAACTATAACAAGATATGTTGGTTTTTGCTATACCTTTATAAATACAAAAGTCTATGAGGTCTGGTTTTTTTTCCTTTATCAGAGGGCCAATATGTAGGTTGACCTGTTGAGATTGCGTCCATAGTCCCTGTTTGTATGCTTTTAAAAAGTTCATGTATTCCTTGCAATAATATGATTGAGATTGATGATGTTTAATAGTTGATTTGATTAGGATGGCTGAACCACCATGTTCCTTGCCATCTGGGTGCATGGTATGATACAAGGGGTAGTTGGGAATTTTGAAGAAGCTCTTGGTTGTAAAGTGGGTCTCAGAGATTAGCATAATATCAATTTTATTTGTTTTTAGGAAAATTTTTAAATCGTTTGAGTGGTTTGATAGGCCATGAGCATTCCATTCACAAAGCTTTAGGATAGGGAATGTGATGGTAATCTTGACATGAGTTCAACTAGCATCTGGGTCATTTTTAACATTTGGTTCATAAGTAATGGATATGAAAAAATTTCGGATCTGGATATGGATACATGAATAATATTATACCGGTTTCAATTACGGTTACGGAAATTAAATTAGTTCGGATTATCCGATAGTTCCGGATAGTTTTAGGTACGGATATTGGATTTTTTAGGAATTGTAAAGGGAAAATACAAATAATTACGAGGTAACGATTTGACTTTATTTCTAGGTTATCATTTGTTTTTTTTTTGTCACTATCTGATCAATGCCAGCGACGCGGCTAGTGTGTCAGCTCGGCTGGCGAAGACCTGTCATAACGTCTCACATTTAGACTCCGCCCCCTATCCGAATTTATTCGACACTGAATAAAACTGTAGTTTTGAACAGAATTTTATTTCGAATAACCGATAGTTTCAGTTACGGTTACGAAACTCCATAACATCCCTTATTTGGACACATACGACTTCAACTCTTTTATCTTAAAATCCTCACACGTGGAAACAAAGTATTAAAATAATTTTTACTGAAATACAAAGGTAATTACAATACCCCGAATCTCTCAATCCAGTTTTTTGATTGGTACATAGTTTTCTTACAAATTAAATATAGACAAATAGACAAACTTTATTCGACACACACAGACAATATACATTTATGAATTACAATACGATCAACATACAATATTAGGGAAAAAAACAAGTTTATTCATTCAAAAATTAAAGGTGTGATGCCGAACAGGACTTCCAACTCAGCATAGTGCTACGGTTCCACCTAAACGTCACCGAAGCGCTGATTTTCAGTTGGGCCCTAAAGTGTGTTGCGCGTGCGAAACGATCGCACAATAAGAAATAGAGTATATAGGTATACAAAAAAGATTCATAGATGATAATAATAATATACATCTTAAATAAATAACAGAATAACTGGAGGCTGTGCAAGTCAAATTAATATAATATTATAAACTTTATATATATATATATATATATATATATATATATATATATATATATATATATATACACACATACATACATACACCAAACAAACATAATAATGCAACTGATAAAAAAATTACAATTATGTGCAAAACAAATGTTGAGACATCCGCATTAAAATACAATCGAAACACAACTGCGAAAATTAACCTTATTGCTGTCGCAATAGAGCGCGAAGGCGAAGAACAAATTCGCTTAGTTTTTAGTTTTGTCAGTCTTTGTGGTTGAACTCCTTTTTTTGTTTGTCTTCGCCATACAAATTGTGGAATGAAGGAAAACTTCCACTAGCGCGTTCCTGTGCGTGATTTGTGAGCCGGTCCAGCGCTTCGCATCGCTTATTTTCATAAAAGGTTCACCAGAAGGTCGGCAATCAAGGATCACCAGGTATGTACTATTGACAAACTAATTATTGAACACGGCTGTACTAACGTTTAATCGGTATAGGTACCGACTAGTTTCGGACCTACTGGAGATCCTTCATCCCACTCACCCTGATGAAGGACCTCCAATAGGTCCGACACTAGTCGGTACCTATACCGATTGGACGTGAGTATAGCCGTGTTCAATAATTAGTTTGTTAGTAATGTCACAGTACAAGTAAGCATACAGTATTCTATCTCGGCAGTGTCCTAGAGATAATTACCTACGGTCGTTTGGTACGTAAACGCGCAATAGGGCTACCGACTTGGACTGAATGTTTTTCTTGGGTTACTTATTTGATAATAGGTACTATATTAAATTGTCATATTATCTTTTCATTTTATATTATTGCAAATTTAATACGTTTTTATTTATATAATTTTACTAGTATTTTATATCTAGTTTCAAAAGTTTGTGAGTTAGTATGGTGGAAATGGACAAAAAAAATGCTTTTTTATGTGTAGTATAATTAAAAATCTGCAATAAATTAACTAGATCATTATGATAATATATTTCCTACAAATTAGCAACAGAGAAATATTTCTGGTTTCGATATAGATGTATTCAAACATCCATGCACTGAACATTGTGCTCGTAAACTTGATTGACATAATATTTAGTCAGTAAATGCGCGGGAGCGTCGCATACCGTCCGACGACAACCGCGGCGCGCTCGCGACTGTCGTATGTCGAGATATGTCGAGATTTCGAGCGCGTCGTTTGGGAGCGTTTTATGAAGATAGAATACTGTATGCTTACTTGTACTGTGGTAATGTCTTAGGTTGTTTAGGTTAGGTTTAGGTTGTGGTATGTCTTGTTAGGTTTTAATAATTTATGTACTATTGGCTTATTTCTTGATTCCGTTATTTGTGTTGTAAGTCTAAAAATTTTAATTAAATATTATTTTCGCTAAACAAATGGTGCTTAGCTATTTACAAGCTTCTGCTCTTTGTGTTATTTTAAATAATTATTTTAGATACGAAATTACCGACCTGTGTGCGCCATTCTGTATATCAATGTCTAGAATTTTCTTTGCCAAGAACTTCAGACCTGGCGTGCGTCCTTCAGCGATCTGTAATAAACATATTTTCACAATTTTATTTCAATTAGGTTTTTTATCTTTTGTCTGTAGTATTATTATTATTATCTGTACACCTTTGAATATTAAACCTTAGAAACCGATTAAGCGGACTTTTTGGCGGGAACGGGAGAAGTGAGGTTGTCATTTTATTTAGATTTTCTATTTTTTACATTTATAGGAGTTTTAAACTACAACAGTGACAGTGTATTGTGTTTTAAAATTCTGTGTAAGTGACAAGAATGGAGGAGATCTAAATAAACATGTGTAGCTGAAGTTTTCGCGCTCTTCCAAGAAGTCCTTTATAACTTCAGTAAAGCCTACTATCACTTTACTGGAGGAGTTTTACAAGAAAGAACTAATTTACTTGTGATTCTACATGGATTCTACTGTGTACTAGTTTGTGTTAATGCGTGACATTGGCAAATGCGCTAATCATCTACTGAATTGTTTTCTCGCTTTACTTGACGTTGGCAATGTACTCACGTACGGTGCCATTTGCAAATAAAAAAAAAAAAAACCGATTAAGCGTTTGAAACTGTAGCAACTGGACTTACATGGAGCCATCTCTACAGGGTTACCAACCTTTTCTGGATCATCGGCCCCTTTAGAAGAGAACAAGAATTTCAACGCCTCTCGAATTCCTAATCCATAATAATTAATTTTATATAAAATAATAAAATATTGTTGTATATTATCTGTCCCTAATTTATCGGTTTATTATCTATTAAAAATCATAAAGCAGAAATTAATTAAACGACAACCAAATGTCCAATAAAATTGTTAATTAAAATTTTAAAAATAAACACAAAATCTATTAGAAGTAAAACATGTTTAATTAATTTTATTATTTGACCACCCCTCTTGACTGCCTCGACACCCCACATTTGCCTCTGAATCTGCTACCGCCCGAATGGAAGGTTCTATGTAACTCCCACTAGGGCGCGGTATCGCCCTCGTTGAGAATTAGTGTAGACGTAGTCAAAAATACGAAGTATTCACATACACCGATGTGTATAGACGGGAATACGAAGCATTTAGGCCACTCCCACTGTTTTGAATTTTAAGGTTGATTTTTCCTCTAGATTATGTATTTCATATGTCCTATGGTATGGTACGTGATCTTAGATGCGAGTTTATCAGAGATTGCTTTAAGAGTAAACATCTCAGTCGATATTTCGTCTGAGTGTATTTTAACTTCTCTGAGTAATTACGTTAAATAAAACTTCTTTTTTTTTAGATTAGATTGTCGTATTTAGCGAAACGTCAAAAAAGTAATTAACGATGGTATGACTCGCTGCCGCACTTATCGTGCGGCGCCGGCGTTAGTATCTCTGTCGACTTTAAAGAAAACCAGTCCACAATTGACAATCTCACCGCGGATTCAGAAGTGAATTCGACTAATTCGCTTTAGACAATCGCACGGCTGAATCACCGATAAGTAATAAGAAAAAGCGAAAAAAGATATTTCTAGATAAGTTTTCAAGGTCAAAGCCAACATGTTTTTTTATTAAATTGTGATAATACGTGTTGCTTATTTTCTCGTCGATTATTGAGGTAACCAATTATTTATAGCAGTGTAAAGTTTGAGGTTATGTTTTTATGCGTTTAATGACAAATAGACCTACGTCCATAGACAAAAGTTGCGTAGGGCATCTCGCCCTCAAAAAAAGTACAGATGCCTATTTTTAAGAGGGTGGTGCCTATACAAGTATCAGAGATAGGACAAAGAAAAATAAACTTAGAAAACAAAGGTAAAGAAAAAGACAGTTCTGAAAGTTCTGAAACAGACCAGGAAAATGTTTCTTTACACGATTCTTCAGGCGGTTATTCACAAACTCAACTTTCCGTATCTGACAGAAAACTTTTCGATGATTTTGTCTATACACGAAATCCGAAATCGTATTATATTTATATTATATATGTATCATATCATATATGGTCGTATTCACAAATCCAAGCTGTCGGATTGAATTTATGCTTTTCGACGATCGGCCTTTCCGCCACAGAAAGTTTCCGACGTTTGTGAATAACCCCCAGATCTGGAAGATTTTGCAGTAGGTAGTGAAGCACTTACCTGTGACGAATGTGAAACATCGCTTCAAGGTGATTTTGAGTCACAAGTCATTTGTATTAGATGTGACAAAATTTCATACGAATTTTGTACATCATACGCTACTATGTTCAATGATTGTAGCGAAAATGAAAAAAATATTTTTTTTCTACTGCAATGTTGCAAGTTATCTCAAAGGCCTTAGACATACATATATATGGGAATGATGGTCAATTTTCGAAATTAAAAAAAACTTTTTTTGTAATTGAATATGTATATATATTAAATGATTATAGTGATTAAACTGGTTTTATTTTAAATTAATATCTTCAGCATAATTAATATCAAACTTGCTTGAACATTTAAGAATTACAAAAAGTTAGGCATCTCTCCTGGATTTACCCTACATGCGTACACTGGGTTATAGGACATTTACACACAGTTATATCACAGATTAATTAGTTTACTACCGTAAAGTAATATGATGTGCTTAGACTGGGTTACAGGGCACTTCCTAACAATAATATGTGCGTAGACTGACTTCAGTTCAGTTCAGTTCAGGGACACTTACAGTAATATAGTATAATGTGCGTAGACATGGCTACAGGGCACTTACACTAATAATATACAGACGTATGAAACGCATCACAATATTTACCTGTATATAAGGTTCGAAGGTTGAAGTGTCGCGAATATTCCAATCTGGATGCGATAAGCCTAATTTCTTCAAATCGTTGATAACAGAATGTCCCACAAGGATCCTTCCTTTAATCATATCTGCTATCGCATGCTTCACTTTGTGATGTGATTGCGCGTTCGCCAAGTGTCGTTTGGATATGCCAGTGATATGTGTGCGGTAATTGACAACTTTTCCCGTCGGTTTTACGTAACTATCGTATACACATTGTCCGTAACAATTAACAAGTGATGCTCTCGCTACAGACTCCTTCCTATTTCTACCTGCGGATATTCAAAATAAAATCGATCTATTCAGTTAAAAATAAATCTGAAACAGATGAAGCTTTAGAACATGGGGAAATTATTAAAAATTACACAATAGTTCAAGTACGAATAAACAGCATAAACATGGATCCCGCAATTTTCATTCAATTCTACTTCTGTGAAGTGAAGACTAAAGGTCGTCGCTATTTAGCATGGAGCGGTATTCAAACTGGAGGCCATACTCTGACTGAAGAGGTAGTTAAAGTTGAGTGTTAACCTTGAAACAATTTATACCCCTCCATCTTTTCATCTTTTGCTGTAGTTATAATATCTATTGTAGCAACAATCTTATATAATATGACAAACTTGTAGGTGTATATCCAAGTGTTTCTAGGAGTTAGAAAGAGACCGAAATGAAACGTTAGTGATCAAAGGTTACTTGAGGTCATATGATTTTTTTCAACTATCTCTTCAGGATATAGTATTCAACTAGATTCAAAGATTCTTGCTATTTAGTCCCTAATCTATGATTAGTCCAATTATGCTATAGTAGTAAAGATGGAGGGATTTTGCACCACGAATTATGAAACACCACTTTTTCCAAATTTAAAAAAATGAAACACCCCCATTTCAGATGATTGCGCTGGGTCTCAGAGCCGTATCTCGCTCCGTTTCCTCCAGTATGAAATGGTATCACTGATAGCGAGATGAGAGAGTGCACGATCTGCAATATATTGTTAAAGAGAAGGTACTTCAATAATCACCTTATAGTAACGCAATAAAAAGAACGCTCTGCGAACTCATCACAGTTTGCTAAACGTTTTATTGATTGAAAAGAGTTGGGAAAATGAATTTTCACACACAGGATTATTTCATCAGCAGATGCTAAAGGTATTGAAACTGTCGAATTATTTATAGATGCAATAAAAGATAAATTAGAAGTTTTGATCCATGATAGCCTAAAAGAATTGAAAACATTTAAATTAAATTTTATTCTTCATGCCAGTTTCGTACAGCCTACAAAGGAACTATTAAATAACTTTGATTTCCAAACCACATAATTAATGAATCCGATAACATTGATATATTTACTGACACCTTAAAGGAATATGTGTCATGCAGAATCCGTGAAATTGAAAAGAAAGATAATGGTTAGAGTTAAAAAAGACGTTATTAGTAACTCATCAACCTAACCAAAAATATAATCAAATATGGTATAAGAAGTGGAGTGTCACAGTGCAGTAACCGTTAACAATTAGTGCGTGCATATGAGAATCTGTACAGAGGAAACGTAGCGAGATACGGGTATGGGACCCAGCGCAATAGTCTCAAATGGGAGTGTTTAATTTTTTAAATTTGGAAAAAGTGGTGTTTCAGAATACGTAGACCAGAATTCCTCTATCCTTACTACTTACTATAGTACCTGGGCGACCGAACTATTGTCATTGATTGAAAATAAAAAAAAGCAAAAAGTCTGACCACATTGTAGGATTCTCATTTCTCACCCCCGCACTTCGGCGTGATAGACTTACAGACTAGCCATTGCGCTAACGAGAAGGGAAACTATGTTGCGAAATTACACTAGTTTAGAAGTTTTAAATGTGTGAAAACATGAAAAAAACGAATTTTCCAAGAATAGAGTCCTAACTACATCTGTTTTTCGCTTACCCCTATATTGTAATTGTCATCGAAATCGTTAGAGCCGTTTTCGACATCGCAACTCATAAGAAAGCTTGTCTTACAATTAAACCTCAAATTCTGGACGAAGTATGACGATACAACTGAATATCCTAACGTTTCACTCTAAGAGAAGCAACTATGAAAACCTCGTTGGAATTTTTTGATATTGTTTGTATCGTTTTCTCTTAAATAATATATTCTTTGTGCTTAAACTTCAATGCACAAACGCGAAACTTACAGTTTTATAATACTACAGATTACCTATATTTATTAGCGTAAATTATAACGATCATAGGCGTAGATAGGGGGGAGGCCGGGTGGGCCGTGCTCACCCCAGAATGGTTTGGTGCCCACCCCAGGATGTTGGGTTAGTGATTCAAAATTCTAGGCTATTGAATAACTTCACATAAAAACAATTCCAACCAAATAAACTACAACCGACTAATCTACATATTATACCCTATTTTTTTTTCATTTTTGTTGGTAATTCAAACAAGAAATGAACCCAAATTTCACTTTCGTTCGTCACTAAGTTTTAGCTGTTTGGTGTTGTTTTACAAAGCCAAAGTCAAATCAATTTATTCAAGTAAACCCAAATGCAAGGTGTTTTTGAACGTCAAATCTACTTTAGTTCGTTACACACATAAATATACAAATACATAAAACTATGAAATACGCACATATAATACTAATATTATTCAATACAGCACAGCATCGAAAAAATTAAGATTATTTGTCAAGCGTTTTGTTTTTACTTTGTAGTGTTACCTAAAGGTTGCCTTATGTTCCTAGATTAAATACATCAATTCAAATCAAGATCAAACAATAAATCAGGTCACTCTAATATGTGAGTGATACGATTCATTCGAAATGTAAGACAGAATAAAACCTACACATCTTCACGCTGTATCCCCAACGGGGTAGTCAGAGGACGAAGCGCCAAGGGTCGTGGTCGTTACATACTTCTTTCCCTTCCTCATATCTCAACATTCTCCTCACACATTTTCGCCTAGGTATCAAAAAAAACAAAAAAATTCAAAAAACTTTATTGCTTGCTTCAATATTAAATGAATTTGATAACAAAATATACATACTATTATTTGCATTCAATCAGTTCAATGTTGACTATTTTTTTATCTGTATTATTATATTATGATACTAATTATTTTTTATATTTTGACCATTCTCACTTTCTTACAATGAAAAAATACATACTTATTATTAAATTTGAGGATGTTTATTATTTAAGATAATGTGTAGTTTTAAGTTTGTAAATATTAATATATGTATGTACTTATTATTAAATTAAATTAAATCAAATTAATCAAACTAAATTAAACCAAATTAAATTAAATAAAATTAACTAAATCAAATCAATTAAATCAAATTACCATTAAATTAAATATGTTACATAACAGTGAGTTTTTAGCCAGGCGGTTTTCATACATAGTTTACAAACAGAAAATAATACACTTTACCATGTTAGAACAAAAATCATCAGTAGAACTTTTTCCATCTGCCATGGATGAGTGAAATATGAATGAAATATAGCCATTGATAAGAGATAGAGATAAATCGCACTAGGCAAGCCTGTATCGCGGGGGACAAATAAATTATAAAAGATTTACATTCTCACAATTTTTGTTGAATAGCGTTTTTGTTCTCATTATATCACTATTATAATGAAAAAATACACAAACAGAATTTTAATTGACTGAAATTCATGTGCAGAAAATATTATTATCTTGTGGCTTTGAGTAACATAAGAAAGTATTTTAAATTGAACTATACTAGTGTGTATGTGTGTGAGAGTGTGTTTCCGCGTAAGTGTGGGTGTTTGTGTGGGTGTGTCTGTGTGTGTGTGTGTGTTTGTTCATACCGGTATGGATTGACCGTACGCGTATGAGTACATGGGAGCATTTTATGTTAAAGCATTTTTGTCAGAAGTATTTCAATATCCTCATATGTTCTATTTGCTAACCATTTGAATAGTACATGTTTCGCTTCATGGATAGAGTAGTTCTTAAAGTTACATGCTTAACTGAATTATTATATAAACAAATAAGTTGATAAAATTGGACTAAATCGTTTTTGAAAGCGTATGCGAGTGCTTTTGATATTTCCTTTTGCTAACACTGGCTATTTCTGTCAGCCTTGGTCTTCCTTGACTTCTTTTACCACTCACTTTCGCTCTGTAGATTATCTTCGTCAGTCTTCCATCATTCATTCTTTCTATGTGGCCGAACCATCTGAGCATTCCTCTTTTCACTTTTACAATAACATCGTCGTGTAACCCTGTCATACTGCGAATCTCTTCATGGCTTATTTTGTCCGCAAAGGTGACACCGCACATATTTCTAAGATATCGCATTTCTACTGTATTTATCTCGCTTTCGGGCATATCCAGGCCTCACTACCGTACTATAAAGTTGAAACCAACACCGGATTGTGTATGGCCATTTTGGCTGAGTTAGACGATTCACACTGCCTACTAATGGGGACAGAGCATCGTTCACTTTATTTTAGGCTGCTATCCGTCTCTCGACATCTAACTCACATCTTCCATCCCACGAAAACGCACTCCCCAGATATACAATTCCGTTCAAGTGTTCTAGACATTTTCCATTTACCCATGTTTCACACTTTGTACATATTCTATTTCAAATACAAGAAGTTTAGTTTTGTCCACATTCATAATCAATCCTTTCACTTTACCTTTTTTCATGCACGTAACTAGTGTCTGCAGCTCCGCTTCCGATGGTGCTATAAGCACAGCATCGTTAGCGTACAAAAAACAGTTTACTACTGTATCATCACATATCATACCACTCATACTACCTTTCAATGTCTGGAGGCAACTGTCCAAATACAGCACGAATAGCAACGTAACGCAGCACTGTCTGACGCCTGAACAGACTTCAAACCAGGGCAACAAGTCACCATCTATCCTTACACAGGCTCTATGGCCTCGATATAATAACCTCACAGCCTGCAGTAAAGGGCCCTCTACACCATATTCAGGCAGTAGACTCTCCACGATTTCTTTCGCACTACTTTATTGATGCTTTTATTTCAAGATTCACGATAACGCAAAAAACTTTCTGATCTGTAACCAGAAACTACCCCACGATACCGCGGAGCGAGAAAATCTGATCCATATAACCCCACCGTTCCTAAAACCACCTTGTGGCTCCCAAAAATATCTTTCAGAAATGCCTCATACGTTCAGTCAATATATTGGTAAAGATTTTACTTGCTATGCTGACCAAGCTGATGGCCCTACAGCACGCGCAGTCTAAATGGGAACCATTCCCTTTATAAAGAGACACTATGACTGTGGTGCGCCAGTCCTCCGGAACCTCGTTCTTCTGAGGTGTGTGTGTGTGTGTATGTTTTTTAACAATACGATTTTGTACACATCTCATGACGTTTACTATTCTTTTAATCCTTGGAAGTTTTTATTGAAGTACAAACACACAAACAGACAAAAATTCTAAAAATGTATGTATTACTAATAACTAATAAGTTTGACAACTGCGTCAATCATTTGCGAACTAGCCCATCTCTAGTTATGTTATAAATGTTATAGTCGTCACATTTGTTTACATTTAGGACAAAAATAAAAAAAACTAGGGTATACTTATTGTTACCTATATAATACTTTACGTTACTAACTAATTAATCTGTGATAATACATTCAATTTAGTTACTTATGAAGCCACAAAACTAATTAAATTCGCAAATACACGACGTACTAAGCTGGAGTGCAATTAAATTTCGCGCTACAACGCAAAGCGACAAGCGGGCGCACGCCATTGGCCGGAACGTACCAGTAACAGCCGCTTGTCGCCCCACCTCAGACCAGACCCAATGCGGAGAATTAAGACGTGGCTGAGGTCTACTATCGGAGAAAAGAGGTTCTTAAGCACTACCCTTCTCCATATAGAAAACATCTTAAATGTAAAAAAATAATATTACATACATATGTACATATATCTTTACGCTATATTCCCAACGGGGTAGTCAGAGAGGACGGAGCGCCAAGCGTCGCGGTCCGTACATACCTCTTGCGCTTCCTCAAATCTCATCATTCTTCTCACACATTTTCGCCTAGATATGAGTGCTTTTGACATTTCCATCTGCTAACACTCTAGCTCAGCCATTCCCAAAGTGGGCGATAACGCCCCCTTGTGGGCGCTGCAGGCCTAAAGGGGGGCGGTAAGAGACCCAGAAAAAAAATGGGGGCGTTGTGTAGAGGCCTGGGGGGTGATTTGTAATTTCATTTAGCTAGGAGGCATCTTAGACAACGACTGCATGAGCTCTCGACTCAGTAGACAAAATAAGTTTGGGAACCAGTGCGTCTAGCTAATTGATCTTCATAAGTCAGCCTATAATATTATTTGTAGTACTTATTGGGGCTTTAACTTTAATCCAACCGTCGTCGCGTCGGTCGAGGGACCGCTAAGTTTTCCTACTTCATCATTTTTAGTTCTATTCTTCTTTTAGTTCTATTATTATTATTATTCTGTTTTTACCCTATTTACCTTATTTATCGAGTCGGGGAACCGTTGTCCCCCGACTAGATAACGTTTGGGTACATTACTCTACTACTGCTATTTATATTACAACTTATCACATACTTAAAGGGCCAATAGGTACATATAATATTTTTATTTTTAATGAAGTTTTATTTTTAATGAAGTTTTATTTTTTTAAATGCGCTGTGATCGACAATATCCCCAAATTCACACAAATACTTTCCAGGACGATAGACGAAATTGCGACATTAGTTAGTTGTATTTTCTTAATACTCTTTCCTGCTCAGTCATCAGACCCAGATCACCATCTATCTATCTATAACGTATTCATTGAGACCATTCCAATGAGCTCAAACATGATACCTCTGCACACACACACACTAGTACTTACTTAGGCTTACTTAATACCAAGTAGTATCAATACTTCAATTCGAATTTTTATCGGTATTGATACTTTCGACAATACCTGGTATCGAGTATAGATACTTTCGACGATACCTGGCATCCAGTATCGACACTTTCTTAGTGGAACACTCATCCATCACTAGTACGTAATTAGTTTGTAATTCAACATATTCATATTGTTTGCTTTAAGTTTTTATGTCTGTAGTCTATAAGTATTTTTTTATCTTTGTATGTCTTATTCACAATACCTGATAACAAGCACAAAACCTTCTCAGGATTATTGCAGAAAATTTAAACCATGTATGAAAAAAAGTAATTTAAAAAATTAAACCACCTTCAAAAAAAACCACTGAAAAGTACAAAATAACTATCCTTTGCTAATCAAAACTCAAGTACAATTAAAATAACTTTTTAAATACAGTACTATAATATATATATAATAAAATCCGCGCAATGCCTACCAAACTAATAGACTTTCTGTTGTTGCACATTGATTTGGCACCGACTTCAATAACTGTCAAATTTAATTAAATAGATATGTGTATCATATTATACTTTCAGTGTTTTTTTTGAAGCCGTTTTAATTTTTTAAATTAATTTTTTATTTCTTAATTTTTTTAATTTCAGTTGTAATTGAAACTAATTTACTTAATCATTTTTTTTATGTTGCCATCTAACAATTACGTAGTTACTTTTTAAATTGCTAAGCCACTTTTTGAAATCTTCATGGAGATTGTTTAGCTAGAGCCTAAATGCATACAAACATACATAATGCCATGCTTTAGAATTACGCTGTTAAGCCAAAGACACGTTTTCCTAGTGACTGATACACATTTAACTCTCTATCTCAAAAACTACTGAACCAATATTGATGCAACTTATAGTTGTCCCTAAGTTGGACTATACCTAGTCCAACTAAAAATTAATTTTTGCAATCCGACTTATAGTTTTTGAGATATGCGCAGACAAACATATGTACATACAAACATTACACTTATGAAATTTGGCACACATGTTTAGAAGCTGGTATAGACACATATACAAAAACTGTGCAATTCTGACAATATTACGTACATTCCGGTAGAATTAATTAAAAAAAAAAAGGTTTCCTTTTTTTTGAAGTCGGTAATAATTGATTAAGGTTTAGAATATTTGCGACATTTGCAATTTGGTAGAACATATTGATGTAGGTACCTAAATTTAGAATGATAAACGGTTGCTTTAATCAAGACTAAAGAATACTAGAGGATGAATACTAAGAATACTATTGTTATATTTTGATTATTTAATAATCAAAGATTATATAACATGTTCATGTAATTTTTAAATATCTAGTACCCATCTAGTACCTATCTATCTATTTCTTGGAAAGACTTTCTTTAACTATTTGCAAGTGAAAAAAATACAAAAATAATAGTGAAAGCTTTTTAAAATGCAGAATAATATATACATAGGTACGTATTATTTTTCACTTTAAATGTCCCACAAAACAAATAAAAACAAGTTTTGTTTAGATATGACAGATATCTATCTATATATATAAAAGGCGATGTATGTATGTTCCTTATGGACTCCGAAACGGCTGGACCGATTTCGATGAAATTTTCAGGGATCTTTAGATTGGCCTAGCGGGTGATCCTGTAAAGTTTGGTAGCGATCGGATCAGTCGAATTTTTGTTTTTTGTTTTTTACGCCCAGTGAAACTAACGCCCAGTGAAACGGGCCGGGTGTGCTATTATACTATATAACATATACCTACCTGCTACAACAAATTCGCAGTCCAAAGCGAGGAAATTTGTCAGTCCTTGGTTCGCTTGTGCACTCATGTTTTTAATCAATTAAAAATTCAGTAATTAATCGAAACGTTCAACTAACTGAAAATTAATATACAATTTATTGTGTTGTGTCCACACTAATACATGCTGTCAGATTATTGCTGAATTAAGATTTGTGAACGATGTATTAGGGTAACTTCAGAGTAAGCTGTTTTTGCGAATAAATCAGTGGTTTTTGCAGCGTTTATAAGATCGCGTTCGTGCACTTTAGGCGGCTGATTTCGTGTGATTGGCACGCTTATTACCTAACTTTCAGTCAGCATGCGACGGCAATATATCGCATGATATCTGCTGTCAAAACGAAAATATGTATAATGTAATTTGTATAGTGACGCTATATCTACCGCTAAAAATGCATTTTATGCGTACGCGAAATCGTTGCGCAATAATCGTACGGCTATCGCTGTCTGCAAATTTTAGGTACTACTTAATATTATCCCGCGGCAACGCCAGAGAATTAACGCTTAAAATTATAATAAAATTATAAGGAGTATTTATTAACAACGTACTAAGCGATACCGAACAACCAAACGAAGCAATGTTAAATGTTATAAATAGAGTATAAACTTTATAGGTTTATAGGATATAGGTATGTATGTCCAAGCAGTGTATCTATTATAATATTATTATATTAGCTGTTATTAATTTTGTTACGGTTGTAACGGAAAAGGATTATACATTTAGCATCAACACAGCGCTAGGGAGCTTCGGTGCATGTCGTCTAAAATTTAATGTTTCTCCCGTTCAACCAAAGTCAAACAACGTTTGCTAGCGTGCATTAGGAAGTCTGTAAATTACCTAATACCTATAAGGCTTTTAAAGTAGATTCCATCCAAGACATCTAGTAAAAAGGTTAGTGTATCCATATGGGAAAATTTATACAACATAAAAAAAAACCGTTACTATATTCGTGACTGTAACACTATGCGAGTGAAGTGTTTTCTAAACTATTTCCTATCTTTTTGGGTTAAGCAGACGGTTATATATCTACTACCACTTCAACATATCAACACCTGCAATGTAATAGAAGGTACTCCGCTACAAATATTTAATCTGTGGGGTACTCTTTGAACGTATTCTCATCCACGTCTCCACGATTTTGCTTGTTGGATGAAAATACTTCACATTCCTCGAAGCTGCCCACAGTTTACAATGTGAAACTTATCTAATATTCTTTATTCCATAAGATTTTCTAAATTAATTTGTTAACCAAACAATATACGTTGATGTTAAAACACTGATTTTGAAAAGCTTAGTTTATGCGGAGCTTAAGTTAAGCTCCGCATTTTTAATGATAAGCTGCCTAACATTAAAAAAATCACCGACAATAGACAACCTTTTCTTGGTAAGATTCTCCCTAAGGAGGGTAGGCAAAGAGATATATGCCCATAATAGCCAACGTCTTCAGTAATGAGTCGAGCGGCTAGACAAGTGGCAAACGTTTCGTAAAAACGAAACGCTTGTTGGCGTTATTGCTCGTCAAAAGTGCCATTTGGCTACGTTTTGTACGGCAATTTTCACACGACTTTCCATTTTGTTTGATTTAATAGAAAGTTAATAACATCCATAATAACGTTCGACTACCACTTTAAAATTCGTTATGCTAGATCACGCGGTATTCGTAATTCTATTTTACTAGCTTATGATAATTGAGCCAATTGTCCAGGCCCCCTGATGCATTCTTTACTTTATTTAATTAAAATGTTTACATAATATATTTTATTGCTTCTAGGAGTTTTTAAGGCCATCTTTCTAATAGGATCCGCTGAGACAGACTAAACAACTCGTTTTTGTTTAAATTGCCATCTGATGGCCATGGCTTTACAAAAATTGCAACTGTTTTCTATCGAATACCATAAGATGTCACTTGCGTCGCATTCTCATCCGTACTTAAAATATAAACATCCAATAATTTACTAAATGTAGTAATTGTGATTATTAAATCAATTACTTTTTATTTCACTAACAAATATTTTAAAAGAAAAAAACATGATAACCATCGGAATCAATTTCTTTTATGGCAAGTTTCTAATTTGAAACCTAATTCACTTGTTATCTGTGTTTTGTCTATATATATTGCTCTATGGTTTTTTTCTATCCGTTTCCGGTACTTATTGAGATTCGACATTGTTATTTGTATACGAACTTCGCAAGTGTTTTTTAATTATTTTAATTTGGTGTGATAATGGACTTTGATTTGTTTAATAGTTACGGTAACTTTTACTACTCGTTTTTGGACTTTGATTAAATCGCATTCGTCGTTGACTCGTCTTTGTTTGATTACTGTAAATACGTTGACCTGGCTTTGATTTCTGGACATAATATAAACTTTTTAACGTTTTATTTTACCCGGTGCTTTTGAATATGTCTTCAATTTACGATTTAAATGTTATTTTGGATGTGCGTGCTAGCAAAGGTAAGTTATTTGTCCATATATATAAGTAGTAAGGATAAGTACCTATTAGAAATTGTTTCACTATATTAATGGATGTTCTAATTGGATTAATGTAATTGCGATTTTTATGGACAAAGTTAAAAGACATAATTAGATAATTTTAATATCAGTAACTATTATAAATATAGCCATTATAAATTAAAGGATACTGATTGAATATTAGTTATAAAATTACGAAGATTCCAATATGGCGGACAAAACGCAACGTACGTGTTGCAATTACATACGCATCGTAATAGTGATTATATTTTTTTCTACTTGTTACATAAAAGCTTATTATCGAAGTTTGTCGTGTTTAACAGCCTTTTGAAAAAAGCTGCCCTATTCTTTATAGAAAACGAATTTTTGAAAAAGCGAAGATAAAATATTAAGGAAAGTAGGTTTAAATTTAAAGCATTTGTAAACTTCGATTTTTACTTATTTATTAATAAACTTTCATTGCAACTTGCTTAAAGAGTCCACTGTTTTGTACTTACATCCTTTTAATCTATCTTTATTTACTCTTTAAGAAATAATGCATTATAATTATCTTGTTCAAGGCATGTATTATAAATTATAATACTATGTATTTAAAAACTTTATATTATATTCTTTATTAATAATTTAATAATTTTGATCTATATATTTCGGTTTAAATATTGCAGGTACCTACTTTACATTGTATCAAATGAAATAAATAGTAAATAAGATGAAATTTGTGGAAAAAAGTACTTCAATAAACAATGCAAGAAGATGACGTTTACATATACAATCAAGTTCAACGTTTTAATAGACACAAGAATGTTATTTTGTTTACCGAGCAACCAAGCTATACAGCAAATGCAATTCCAACATTTTGTATTAATGGTAAGAAATGTTTGAATCATATGATTACTTTAAAATTTTGAACTCTATTTTGTAAATGTGTTATGTTGTAGACAAGTACTTTCTACTATTACATTTAAAGCAGTTTAAGCTACGGCCCTTATATTTCTGAAACAAATTCTTTAAATCTTTGTATGCATCCTAAAATTCTGTTTGATTCCCAACTATATCAATGTAGAAAATGAAATTTTCTTGGAGTCTGAATGTTACTGTATGTATGTAATCTAGTAACTTGCGACTTTTTATTGTCGCTTTGTAATAATGTGTACATTTGTAGAAATCAGTGGGAGTACCTTCATACAAGCCCAAAAACCCGGCTTGCTTTACTAAAATACTCAACAAATAAATAAAGTTTAATATTATATATAATATATATTAATATTATATATAATATATATTAATATTATATATAATATATATTAATATTATATATAATATATATTAATATTATATATAATAAAGTTTAATATTATATATAATATATATTAAACTTTATTTATTTATTACTTTATTGCTGAGTATTTATATATATAGCAATAAATAAAGTTGTTCATTGTGGATTTAAAAAGTATACAAGTTTTAATCAGTAAAGTAAATGTAAAATCTCAAAACTTTGCGCAAAAAAAACAACTCACTGCTTCATTAAAACCTATGCCTGATTTGTGTATTACTCAAAGTCAAAGTCAAATCAATTTATTCAAGTAAACCCAATTACAAGGTATTTTTGAACGTCAAATCTACTTTAATTCGGTTCAAAGACTGGACTAGTAAATTGCATAAAAGACGATAAATCAGTGTACAAAACTAACTCATTGATTTTCTGACTAATAAGCCACATATAAGTCAATTTAATCAGTTTACGAAACTCATTAGATTTTTGATTTTTCTTCCAACAAGTTATAGGTAAGTATTATTTATTATTGATGCTGCATATTTTATTCAAATGACGAAAATATTATAATAGTTCTGGTTATGACGATTTTAAACCATTATACTGGCGCCAAAAAAGACAAGTTCACAGAAACACATGAACGCAATGATTTCGTATAGTAATTTAGGTACATGTACTACATTTTTAATAGCAAATTATAATATCAACATTTTTTTGCTAAAAATAACGCGAGCAGCGCTATTTCTCTCCTGTCGTCTTGTCCACCGGTTCTGCCTTTGATTAATTATGAATAGTTTAGCCTTTTTTACAAAAATTAAAAAGAATATATTTTTATGCCGGGCTTGCCCTATTCAGAAGCCACTGGTACAAATTTATAAGCTCACGTAGTATTTTTATAAATTTCAGAACGTCTTCAGTTACAGTATGAGTCAAGCACATTTGAAATCTCGGCTTCTTCTTTTTCTTACACCGATGCTGTATCTTCGACATCTACTTTTAATACGGAAGAGCACCAAAAGAATCATTAGCCTCAGGTTTATGTGCGACATTCTCAGATCAAATCATGAAGAAACATGGACTAAGTCCAGGTAAGTTTATAATTTTAGATACTATGAAAACATTCTCATGAAACAACGCAGCCAGCCACCTATAATGAGGACATAATTAGTCCAGTAGAATTAGCTCAAAATAAGGCATGATTTTGCATTGTGGTACTAATGATTTTTGGCACATCGATAGAGTTATGTCTGTGTATGATTACCTTAAATTTGCATCCGATTCGGAAGTGCGGAAAATGGTGAAAATTGAGAAAATCTTGGATTTTTTAATAATTCTAAAATAAAAACTAGTTGCGAGAATACTAGCGTTGAAATTAGCGTTGCGTATGATAACTGTTTTTAATATTTGAAATCCTGTCATCTAAATTTTTATTGGAATATATTTCCAATAAAATAAAAATTTAGTTAAGACGGGATGTCGGTGAATGATGAGTACTGCTTAAACAAAAGACTTTTATGTCTTCTTTTTTTTCGGAATATAATTTAGATTTTTTTGTTTTAACAAAAATTCAGCGTATCTGTATTTTACTGACTTTAAAGGACAGTGATTTAAAAAAAAGCGATTTATTGTCCTAACCATAGTCTAACGTTTTTATAGAGCTTAAAGAAGCATCATTTAAAATAACAATTAACTCTTTTTTACGCGTATTTGAGGAAGCTAAAGAAGTATGTATCGATCGTGAAGCGTGGCGCTCCGTCCGCTCTGACTACCCCGTTAGGGATACAGCGTGAAGATATGTATGTATGTATACGTGTATATTCATTTTAGTTTACGTTTATTTTTATTATCTTTTGATACTTCTTTTCATATGCAAAATTTAGTAATAATTAGTTTACGTCCAACAAGTCAGCTTCAAAATAAAATTAATTGAAACAAAATCCACTTGCATCCATTTTTTTTAATAATCTATATACGTAATAAAATCGTAGACTGTCTTCATTTGTAATCACATCACGCATATACCACTTATTGAATTAAAAATCTAATTTCTGAAAAAAATGAACCTTCTATCTGAGTAACATATAGTGTCTATTTTATCGAAATCGACCCACTCAATCAAAAGATTAAAAGAAATCGAAACCTCACAGACCACCGTGCAACACGTCACCGGGAGGAAGTGCTTTTTTCGTATATGTATGTACAATGAAAATGTAGTACGTACAATGAAAATATATTTGGAAATAAAACTGAGACGGCGTTGTGTTTTGTCTGAATCGAAATAAATAAAAAATTATCTACATCCATACTAATATTATAAATACGAAAGTCTGTGTTTTCGATGTTAAACCACCGGACCGATAGATAGTTTGACATCAGAGGACGGACATAGGCTATCTTTTTTTTTTTAACCTATCCCTAGGGGGGATGAAACTTTGTATGGGTAATGCTAAACCACTGAACCGATTATGATGATATTGGGTACAGAGATAGTAATAGCCCGAAAGCAAATGTAGGCTATTTTTTCAAAAAAATTTGTAATTTAAAAAATTATATGGTTTTTGTATATGTGACGTCATCATATACAATATGATATGCCAATATGGCGGATGATCCACAATAGGAAATAACTTTTTTTCAAGACTTCCATCAATATGGGTATCTAATGATAAGATATACACAGAAGAAGGTTTTTGTGTATGTGACGTAATCATAAATCCAATATGGCTAACTTTTTTGTTTAACACCAACAATATAGGTATTAAATGAAATGGAAGACGCAAAGGAAGGTTACTGAACATGTGACATCATCATAAATTCAATATAGCGAATGCTACGCGATAGGAAGCGACTTTTTGTTTAAGATCTTCTATAGTATGGGTATCCAATGTAATGGACAACACAGGAGGTTTCTGTATATTATGTGATCTGCAACACATGCTGGGTACTCGGCCGAAATTAATTTCTTGTATAAAGTGATAATGGGTGAAATTTCTAGGTTCTTCGGGGAACTAATTATGACAGACATCTATTTTCAAATCGACGCCTTTGTCATCATTAAAAAAAATTAATAATGCATGTTAATTTTTTTAAATGATATGACATGGGTATCATTTTCGAGGTTTCTCGGAATACTGCTTACAAAATTCTATTTTCAAATCTGAAATGGTAGACATTATTATAGGTATTCAATAAATTGATATAGACGTCATTTTTAAGGTTTTTCGGGGTGTAGATTACGAAAATGACGTTGATCTTAAAATCCAAGATGGAGGACATTATTCTTTTAGTAAAGTGATATGGGTGTCATTTTTGAAGTTGCTCCCGGTGCAGATTACGAAAATAATATTTTTTCTTAAACATAAAATGTACATAGTATGCTATATGATCCATACTATCTCATAATAATAAGTGTTATTCTTGCAAAAGTATGTCTGTCTGTCTGTTACGTTTTCACGGCTAAACCGCCAGTTCGATTTTGATGGCATGGATCTCCGTGCCATCAAAATCGAACTGGAAATCCAAATCGAATCGAACTTCAAACTATCTAGTTTGAAACCGGGAGTCGAACATAGGCTGCTTCGTTTATCAAAAATCTTTTCATAACGGGATGGAAACGGGGAAAAAACTTTGTGTGATACACATAGCTATATAATTAAATTTTACATTTACTGAAGTTAGTGCTAAGCCTACCAAACTTTCTATTGTTGCACATTGATTTGGCACCGTATGTGTATCGTACTTATAAAGCTATATTTATAGTACTTGAGTTTTGATTATTAAAATATAGTTATTTTGTACCTTTCAGTATTTTTTTTGAAGGCGGTTTAATTTTATTTTGTTAACGCTGTGGTATTGGTTAGCACCGGCCTTCCTTTTTCGCATAGTATTTTAATAATATTAACTTTGTTGGAATTTCAGGTTTCTAGTGGAGGGGTGCTGTCTGCCTAACGGACGTCCTGCGGCCGTCATAACATCGCAGAGTCCTGCAGTCCCCTATGCTGTTATTACTTCAGATAGGTTCCCGTTACGAATCGTATGTACTCTCACTCACAATTTTATTATCATGTATAATACTTACTAGAATACTTCGGGCTACAAATTTAAATATTTCATCGGTCTGGATCCGTTATCGCATGTGGCGCCTAAAAAAATATATTTAAAATAAGAATATAATGAATATTTCAACTTTAATTAACCGGGTTTAGCCTACCTAGCGTTACCTATGCGACCCTCACCTAAACTGAATGAGCCTAGCTGGCATATTTTAATTATCCATACTCAATCATAAAAAAAAAAGAACATTACAGGTGTAAACAAATAAAAAAAAAAAATAGGTAATAGTAGGTAAAATAAATTATCTATTCCTACGTAATTGTTGACTTTTACTTTGATACAAATTAAGTAGGGTTTTATGAATGTTCATTAATATTCTTCGATCACAAATATATAACTAGATAAAATTGGAACAAATTATTGTCCGAATTGACATATACATTTCTAATATCGTATAGTATTATCTCAATATTGTTAATTTAAAGTAAACTTTACTATCAATGCATATAAAGGTTGCAAAATCTTGTAAAAGATCCTCCCATGGCATTGAAACGACGTTTGTTAACAAAAAAATATTGAAAATTCGATCTTACGCTTCATGCTTAAAGTGTAATTCACGTAATTTATTTGTTTCGCTATTTACGTCATTATGATTTGTTACATGACAGTGACAAGGATAAGACACATAGAAATTATAATGTTAGACAAGGAATAAAATGCTGCATGTCAGGCAATGACATATTCAGACGCAATGTAAGAATAAGCAGCATTGTTACACGGTTATTAATATTTTTTTATTTTTGGTTCTTCGATCACAAATAATAATTCACAATTTTTTTTAAAATCTAAATACATAATTACTGTCCGAATTGACATATATATTTTGAACATCGTACAGTATTATCGGTAATATTTTTTTAATTTAAAGGACCTTAAAGGTATAAATTTGTAAAAGCTCATTTAGATCCATGTAAGGCATTGAAACGAAGTTTGTCAAAAAACTTACGTTTCGGTGCTTAAAGTATAATTCACGTAATATATTTCCATAGCTGTTTACATCATTTTGGTTCGTTACGTGGACGTGACAAGGATAAGACATAATATTTAGATTAGGTGAGACAAGCAAAAAATTTTGGATATCAGGCAATGACGTAATCTAGAAGTACAGAGTGAAGTCGCATAAAGTGCTGACATTTTTTTAATTTTTCAATACGAAATCGTATGCTAGTCATTATTTAATGCATACATACATATCAACACGCCGTATACCTGACGGGGTAGTCAGAGAAATACATATGTCATGACTAGAAATCTCAACTTTGATAAAAAACAACTAAAGGATCTAAAATCAACGTTAATCTTCTAACAATGCCACAATACAAATAATAACTTACTGTCAAATAAAAATGCAGTGCAGGTTTAAGTAAACGTAATATTATCTCACCTTTTTAAGGTTTTCGCTGTGATATATTCGTCACTTTCTAAAAAGTGATTAGAGCAAACTACGCTTCGTTCATTTGGTATGAAGTATTCATCGCACGTTTGGCGTGCTACTATAGAAGTCTATTTTCACATCGGATAGGATCTCGAGCTATTGCTATATCTAAAGCTATATATTTTTTTATATTTTCGAGAAAAAAATTGCAATAACTTGCAGTGTTTATAAAAGAATACATAATTACATAAATTACATTAAAATTTATAATTAGCAGCAAATCCTATACTACAGTCATAAGTGTAATTTCAACTCCAAAAATATATTAAAAAAAATAAAAGTGTAAGATTGAAAACTCCATTCTATAATTATTTTATAATTTTTTAGAGATAAAAGTATAATCCGAATAAATAAAATCTGAATGCGGTAATATTGTTCTCAATGTCTTATTGACGATCGTATAATTAATTGTATTATGTAGCTGTCATTTGAAAAATATTATTATGAATTTAATAAAAAAGTGCTATATAACGTTATTATTATAATGAAATAATGAACACGTAAATAAAATAATCTTAATTACTTACCGAAAATAAGAAATTAACTTTTTTAACGTTCTAGACGTGTTATTTTTACAATTTTTGAAGGAGCACTTTGACATGTTTCCTTAGTGTTTACAAATACTACTAAGGACTATGTGCACTCAAATTCTCATTTGCGCGCACATTTGGTTCGGACGTTTTTGGAACGCTGATTGTGTATCTTGTTATATATTTGTGATCGAAGCTAATATTCGATCAATATTTAGAATAATTTTTTATATTTCAAACAATTTTTACATTTAAATTTATTTCAAATTCAAATTTGTTATATTTATAGAAATAACAAAATACTCATAAGGAAACAGTTTTAAAAGCTGATAGAAAAGATAGCGAAACTAAATTTATTATGTTAAAAACAAAAAGAGGACCTTCTCATGGTCTCTATCTTTTGAATATGTTATGTTATAAACAAGTACTTAGAGTGTAAATTCCAAAACATTTTTCATGACCTTTAATTTCTATGACAAGATACTTCTGCACTCTTTGTCTGTATCTGAAAACTGGGTTCGAATCCCAGCTATATTATAATAGAAAATAAATTTTTCTTGGAGTCTGAATGTTACTGAGTTATGAGTATTGCCCAGTATTGTGAACACTAATCTGGTAGTCCAGTTACTTACGATATTTTACTTATCGATTTGTGGAAATGTGTATACTCTCACAGCGTTTTTGTTAAATTTCAGAACTTCTTCAGTCACGGCATGAGTCAAGCATATGTGAAATCTCGGCTTCTTCTTTTTATTATACCAATGTTGTACCATCAACATCTAATTTTATCCGGAAACACTAGCAACAAAAAAATCAGCCTCTGGTTCATGTGAGACTTCCACAGGTCAAATGGTAAAAAACGTGTATTAAGTTCAGGTAACTTTATTATTTTGGAAGTTATGTAATGTTATTATGGTTAAATAATAATCTTTCGCATCGAATGTATGAATGAGATGATACAGTCATTTAAAATGCGAACATTGTAGGAAAAATTTTGCTACTTGTACATTGTAAAATGTAGTGATCAATAAATCTACAACACTTGAAAACTAACAAAAAATAATTTTCTATGTATTCTTCATAGCAAATAGAAGCCTAAATCAAAACTATTTAGTAATAATTGAAACAATATTAATCACATAATTAAACAAATTCTATTCAAATAATGTATGGAATAACTCTGTGTTCAACATGTGTAGGTAAAATTGTACATTCGTGCACCATTTGAGATTATATTCTGCATATTGTAATTTGTTCTTGCTATTGTTAAAATAAATTGATTGATTCGATAAAATTGGGTCAAATATTTTTAATGCAATCTTTATTGCCATGAAATTATCTGCCTGCATCAATTTTTTTTAATTCATATTTGATTATGAATATAATTACTTACTAAAAATTCCAAAAAATGCGTGGAAATTTTAAAATAGTTAAACACAACGCTGTTGGTCAAATTGAACATGACGTCAGTGTCTATAAGAACAATGCCATCAATTGCATAGTTATAAGTAATACAGTATTCACAAGTCGGTTTCTTGTTGTATGCACACGCACATACTGTAGTTCTATGATACAAATACAAATTGAATTTTATGCAGGTTTTTATTATTTTGTTAATATGTAAGGCAATGTTTATGTAGAATTTATTCCATCTCTATATTATAAATTTATTACATTTCTTTTCTGAAAAAAGAAAAGTTAAAATTATTATGCAAAAAATAGAAGAAGAACCATTTTATTGCTAAAAGGATATACAAGAAGACATCATTTAAAAAAATAAATAATGGATAGCATGCTTGAATCAATATGAATATTTACAGAATTGCAGATGAAATCGAAAATGAAACCCAACGGAAGAAGATTCAATATTACCGAATAAAATATGGTTCTTAGTACATAAATATAAGCAATCCGTAAAGTCAGGTACAAACACAAATATTTTAGAACATTTAAGACTAACAATCACCAGACAGGAATCGAAGGAAGAAGATTCAATATTACCGAAAAAATTATGGCTCTTAGTATATAAATATAAGCAATTCGTAAAGCCAGGTATAAACCCAATTATTTTAGAACATTTAAGACTAACAATCAACATATTATCGGTAGAAGAGATTGTTCACTTTAATATTTGATGACATAGCATTATCTTAAGGCGTTCATTGCAATCAAGCATTAAAAGAAATAGGCTGAAGATTTTGAATAAAAAAGAACAAAAAATAGCAGACCATGCATATGTTTTTATAATTAAAAGTAAAAAATCTAAATCAAAACAGCCTATATGTTTCACATTTTACGAATTAATTTATTTAGCAGTAGTCGGTGCACTGGGGTTAACCAAATTTTTGTTCAAAAAATAACTAATTTTGATCGAAATGATAGAATTAAATGTCAATCATATGATTATTACAAAATCCATGAAACAAAGCAATAAATAGTACATATTTTTATATTATTCATACGTCGTTTCTGACTACCCCGTTAGGGATACAGCTTGAAGATATGTATGCATGTATTTTCATATTACACTCGAGTATTTTTTGTGTTATTATTATTCTTAATTGAAAAACTGCCAATAAATACAAAACCGTTCGAAAGTGAATGTGCATGACATAAAAATGCGGTGATATCATAATACCTGTGATCTACTATGTAATAAATAATTACATAATAAATGACTACCTACACATTTATATTAATTAACACTTTTGTGCTGCATTTCTATTATTTTATTATATGTTACATTGTAATGAATATTTTTTTATCGGTTTGCAGTTTCACAGTTTAAAGAAATATATTTACACGTTCTCTTTTTAAAATTTTTAATATTATAAATTAAATATTTTTTCGTTTGTGATAACGAAACATCACTTCCATTTGATTTCATTGTTTTTTACAATATTTTAGATTTTTTTTTATCCCATGTAAACGATTCTGTAAATGTGATAAAATTCGTACATGTTGTTATGTTTAATACAATAATTTCTGAAGATGTTCCCCTTTCGCTCTTTTTAGTGTTTAATTTCATTCCAATTGTTAGTTTTTCTGAATTAAATTGTTATGTACCCCTTTTAAGAAATGAGGCGTGTCTGATAATGGGAATATTTTTGTTCCTTTGATTTCAATAGCTGTAGAATCATTTGCTTCATTTTCTTTTAAATATTTCCGTTTCGTGTATTCTTGGAAACTTGGTATAACTGTTATATTAGTTGGTGACTGATCACAGACAGTGGCAATGTTAATTATGCTTGTTTCTGTTAACTCTTTGATTACCGTGTTCAATAGATTTTTTAAGTCGTATTTTTTTGTAGGACTTTGGAAAATGTTAAATATATAGGCTGTTTTGATTTAGAATTTGTACTTTTAATCATGAAAACAAGTGCATAGTCTGCTATTTTTTTGAGTTCTTTTTTGTCCAAAATCTTTAACGCCTGTTATTTCTTTTAATTCTTGATTGTAATAAACGCTTTAATATAATGCCATTTCATCAAATATTTAAGTGAACAATCTCTTTTCTTCCGGTAATTTGCTGATTGTTAGTCTTAAATGTTCTAAAATATTTGGTTTTATACCTGACTTTATGGACACTATGTAATAATTTCAATATACTTCGTTTCGATGGTAATGTAAATAATTCTCTTAAATATATGAAACCTTTTGGGGATTGCTTGTATATATGTACTAAGAGCCATTCTTTTTTTGTCATATTGAATCTTCTTTTCTTGGGTTTAATTTTCTATTTCATTTAGAATTCTGGAAATATACTTATTGATTCAGGCATGTCATCCATTATTTAATTATTTTTAAATGATGTTTTCGTGGATATTATTTTAACAATAATATGGTCCATCTTCTATTTTTTGCATAATAATTTTAATCTTACAATTCATTAAAGTTCTTTATTGAGGAGAAATGGAATAAATTTTTAATATAGAACTAATTCTACATAAAAATTGTCTTAAATTTTAATAGAATAATAACGAACATTTATAAAATCTCCTATTTTGATTTTCTTTTATACCATTCCATGAAAACCTGTTATTATATTATTTATTATGTACATAATAGCAACGCCTGGCGCTCTGTCCTCTCTGACTACGCCGTTGAGGATACTGCGTGAAGATATGTATCTATATTTGTATTATATTCATTTTTTTATTTTTAATATTTAACTAATATAAACCTGAAGCAAGAATCTTTGAATCTAGCTGGATATTGTACTCTGAAGAGGTATTTGTAGACAAATTATATGACCTCGAGTATCCTTTGATCACTAACGTTTCATTTCTGTCTGTTTCTAACTCCTATTAGTAGAAACAAACCTATTAGTATACATGATATTGCCTTAACATGGAGATACACCAACAGCAAAAGATGAAATGAGATGGTGGGGTATTGAGATGTTTCATTGTTTTATTTCTCGACTTCAAGTACCTCCTCAGATTGTGCCCTCCAGTTTAAATACTATTCCATGGCCTGGAGACAACATATTTAATATCAATAATCTCTTTTCTGCAGGTCAAAATTGTTTGGGTTTGCATCTGCCTTTGTAGACACATAATAATTTTAGTAAATTTTGTTTTGATTGTAATGTACATAATTTGTTTTAATATCTCAAAACTTCTGGAGATACATGTCTGTTAACTTATAATTTTTTCGTTAATATTTAACTTTCTTACCCTGGGTTTAATTTTTAATTTCATCTGCAAATCTGTAAATATTCTTAATTATTAAGTCATGTATTATAATTTTTTTAAATTAAAATTTTGTTTTTGTAAATATTCTTTTAGAAATAAGACAACAAACAAAGTAATAAATGTTTTTAATATGGCACTGAAGTATTTATTTTTATAGTAATCTCGTTACCCTGGACCAAAGCACTGCGAATTGTTAAATAAGCATTCCGATATATTTATTGGAATGCTTATTTAACAATTTGCATTATTTTGAAATTATTCTTAATTCCATTTGTAACTATTTCGTTACAGTGCCATCTATTGGACATTGCCCTAAGTTTTCTCTTGTAAAGTATTGAGATCGGAGTGGCACATCTATACCAAATATATTATCTATGGACTAAACCACTAAAACAATCTCAACATTGCACTATTATATAAGCACTTATTTTAATAATTGCACATATAGTAGAACAGCATAGATAATTGAGACGCAAAACTACGTCGGTTTTAAATCACGATATCCACTAGAACAATTTGACAATTGAATAAATGTCAAACCGCTCCCCATGAAATTCCGCCAAGAACTCCCAATAGACAACCGATTTTTTTTTTTGCGCGATTTTCTCTTGAGGTAAAGCAAAGGAATCTATACTCATACAGCTAGTGTCTTCAATAATGAAGAGACATAATATTATTCATTTTCATTAAAATATTCATGTAATACATTTTAATATTCCTTGGAGATTCTAGCAACAACTATATTGACGCGGGGTTTCCAGTAGGATTACTCTGTTAGGAGTAGTCGCATGTCCCGGCGAGTGTACAAGGAAAAAGTAGATCTGTGAGCGAATGGTGAGATTTGAGGAAGCAAAAAAGTATGTAAAAGCTAAGATACTTCTGCGCTCTTTCCTCTATGTTTACCCCGTTAGGGATTTAGCGTAATATGAAAATATACAATAGCACTTAAATTGTCTGATGTAAAAACTCTCAATCATATTCATAGAGTAACAGGTAGCTATCACTCTTCCAGTAAAGTGGAATAGGTTTTAATGGCGAGAATGACGATGTATAGTCGTACCCGATTATCTAAATACGAGGGCTGCCATTTATGTATCCGGAATAACAAAGTGAAACAAACATATAACATTTATTATAGTTTTATTGCTTTTCAAAATATTCACAATGATGATCGATGCACTTTTGCATGCGTTGGAACCAATTTTCGTAGCACTTTTTCCATTCGGATTGAGGTATATCCAAAACGTGCATTTTGAACGCATCAACAGCCTCTTCACGGCTCGAAAAACGTTGACCACGTAATTTATTTTTCACGGTTGGGAATAAATAGAAGTCGTTGGGGGCCAAGTCGGGGCTGTACGGCGGATGACCGGTTAATTCGATCTTTTGATGTTCCAAATACCGAATTGTTTCGGCCGATGTGTGGCAGCTAGCATTGTCATGATGAAGGATTCTGCTTTGTCGGTTGTTCTTTCTTATTTCTTCAAAGACTTCTGGCAAACAAACGGTCGTGTACTATTCCGAATTAACCGTTTTACGATCCTCTAGTGGCACTGTAGCTACATGTCCATTTATACCAAAAAAACAAGCGACCATTTGCTTCAAAGTGCTTTTTGAACGAATGACTTTTGTTGGGTGCGGCTCATCTTGGAACACCCAAACCGTTGATTGTTGTTTAGTTTCAAGATCATACCCATATATCCAAGATTCATCACCCGTGTAGATATTATAGACAGCTTTTGACGCACCCTGATTGTACTTTTGTAACATTTTTTCACATCAATCGACACGAGCCCGTTTTTGGTCAATTCTCAAGTTGTGCGGAATCCAATGTGAACAAATTTTTTTTACAGCTCGTGTTCTCAAATGTTCGTGTAATATTTTATATATACTCGTCATACTTATGCCCAGAGACGCCTCTATCTCGCGATATGTAACATGACGATCTTGCATTATTAGTTCCCGCACATCATCAATATTTTGAGGTACAACAACCGATTTAGGGCGACCTTCTTTAACTTCGTCCGTGAGCACAAACCGCCCACGATTAAACTCACTAAACCAGTGATACACAGTAGTTTTCGATGTTGCTTCGTCCCCAAAAGTTGAACTGAGTTGATCGATGCACTGTTTTTGAGTTAGCCCTCGCCGAAAATCGTAATAAATCATAGCACGAAAATTTTCACGACTTAAATCCATGGTGATAGACTCGCAATTTTCAAAATGAAGCAACAAAGGATAAACAAATGACAGCTACATGAAACAAATTGTATTCTTCAGCCAAAGAGTTCCATTTTTAAATGTTATAATTACTTTTTTAATATTGTTCTGTAACTGGCCAGTTCCGGATACATAAATAGCAACCCTCGTAACTCCAGCACGAAACACTGTTATGTTCAAATTGTATCTTTGTCGCGTAGTAGCTAGGAACTCTAATTTAAACTTACCTCGAAGCATGTACGGCAAACTTCAAGTTTATCTATATTTCAGTACATAAATACTGCAACGGTGAAAAAAAAATTAGTCGGTGAGCAAACAGAAAAACTGACTGTTCATGCCACAGATTCGTTCATGCTTCATACAGATTCATCAATTGATGATTTACAACTGAAGCATACATGTTAGTGTTGCCTTGTTAAAAATTTTATTTATGAAATAAATAACAATTTTGATACAAAACGATTTATTAACAAGACATTGTGCTTTGTGGCATTCGATTCTAGTTATTCCTATACAAAATTGTATTAGCTAATAAAGACATTAAAGAAATGTCAAGAACTGAATCGTTTGAAAGATCTCACGAGAAGGCATTACGAGTAATATGTCAAGAGTACCCGGGAATCCTAAAATCTGAAAAACAACCTTAAAAACATTTAGTAAAGCCTAAAAACGGTTTCTTCCCTACATTCATATCGGGAGCAGGTACGACTAAAATATTAGTATTATTCTTTAATTTTTAAAATTTTTATGTTATTTTTAATCTCCTATAGAAAAGAGGAATGATAAAAAAGTTGTCTGTCAGCGCTATAAATGCTCGAACAAATATGCCTGCGGGTTTTTTGTATGGCACACTCACCAACTGCCATTTTCTTTTTTTTTTCGAAAATGGCGACATATGTACTCCCCAATATCTCTTCAGTGTGATACATATAATGAGATTGTTATTAGATTACAATATAATGTGTAAAAACATTTAATTGGTAAATGTTCATGATTATTGCAGTTTTCGTGCAGCGTCTTTTTTTGTAAATAACTCTGTAACGTGACGTTTCAGGATATAACAACCCAGCAATTTTTTGTTCATCCATTAATAACATGAACTCAAAATGGGGGAAAGGGTCCAGTAAAATCTCAACAAATCTTATTTCAGATATTGTATAGAGTCAGGTGTTATTTTGCGGAAATCCATTTCATGTGATAAATTCCTAAAATCTTTAGCTATTTTCCGCTCAAACTCCAAAAATCACCAATCGACACGTGTTTCGCGAAACGCGAAATATTTAAAAAAATATTATTAGGATGTAGATTTGTAGATACGTACTTCTGATGACTGTCTTCCTATATTATCAAAAAACACGGACTAACTGTCCTATTACTGTAGAAAAATTGCATGAATGTCATGGAGTGAAAATTTAAGGAAGATGATATTATTTTTTTAAATTTATAAAAATCAATTTAGTGATTTAAATAATACAGCGTAAATCTCACGTTGTCAATAAATCTAACCAAATGCCTCCCCTTGGTGACATTTGGTTCTAAATTAAAAAAAAATCGCAATCGCCATTCGACGCGGAATTAGTTGTAGATGGTTATAGGCTACTTATTTTTTGAACTCCATAGACCCTTCACCATTTTTCAAACAAATATGTACTATTACGTATAAAATTTTCACTTACGCCCAGCGAAGCGGGCGGGAAACGGCTTGTGATAAAATATACGCATTTTCCGTATATGGATGATGGGATACAATTATAAAACGATTATTTTTCACTCAGTGATAACGATTATGATTTCGATTATTTCGCTTAATAATAATCACCGATTATGATTACGATTATTTCACTTAATAATCGATGTTTACGATTGCGATTATTTCTTTCTTAATAATATATACTTTCTTTACTAATCTCATAAAGAGAGAGAGAGGATACTGTAAGTTTGTTTGTATGTGGTCCAGTACTACTTGAATAGTTCCTATTTGATTTGAAACTTATTTGAAAAATTCTTTCACCGTTTGAAAGGTGCATTATACCAGATGGACATCTATCTATCTATCTATATATTATAAAAGGCGATGTATGTATGTTCCTTATGGACTCCGAAACGGCTGGACCGATTTCTATGAAATTTTCAGGGAATCTTCAGATTGGCCTAGCGGGTGATCCTGTAAAGTTTGGTAGCGATCGGATCAGTAGATTTTTTTTTTTTTGCAGTATCTATCTTCTTCTATTATATATAAAAGGCGATGTATATATGTATGTTCCTTATGGACTCCGAAACGGGTAGGCCGATTTCGATGAAATTTTCAGGGAATCTTCAGATTGGCCTAGCGGGTGATCCTGTAAAGTTTGGTAGCGATTGGATCAGTAGAATTTTGTTTTTGTTTTTTACGCCCAGTGAAACGGGCCGGTTTGCTAGTATACATGGACGCGAAGTCCGTGATTATTTAAGGGTAGTGTTCGGTAGCCAGTGGATTGGGTGTGGTGGACCAGTACCGTGGCCACCAAGATCTCCGGACTTACCCCCACTGGACTACTATTTGTGGGGCAACATTAAACGTTTAGTTTATACGGACATTTCCAATGTCGAAGAACTGAGACAGAAAATCGTTTCTGCTTTCGAGGTTGCGAAAGCAATTGTGCTTTCGTAGTTAAAAAGGAACTTGCGGCGCCGTGAATTTTTGCATGGCCCAAGAGGATGGACACTTCGAGCAGTACCTACGGGTATCATATTATGGACAATTCTTAGTATCGTAGGTATTTATTGACATATACAAAAAATACTTTAGAACAAGTAGGCAATAAAAAATAACAACAAAATGTACGGCGCATTTATCTGCTTTTTCTGTGTAATTAGTTCACGTCGTGCAACCGCCTAAATAATAATAATATGTACGCGCGCCTGCAGCCTGCCCGTCAGCTGTGAGGCTTAAATGCCCTACACATGTTCCAATTTGTTGGAACAACTTTCCTAGGGATGGTGATCTGAGATCGATTAATGGAAGAATCGATCATTCAATCTCGAGCAGTAAATCGATCCAGTGAATAGACAACAGACGCTCAAAAATTGTCCTACGGGTTTTTTTAAATTTTGCATGGGATAGATAAAAGTTAGACGACTCAATTTTTTGAGTCTCGCTAAATCTGGCTCCGAGAGCGCTAAGGTGACGACAGTGGTCGATACGTGTATATATAATTTATTAAAAGATTCCGTGCTAGCTTATTATTTTATAGTTGCGTTCTTACCAATACAAATATAATGGAAACTCCATTTTTGGGTGTCCGCAATCAATTCACTAAATCGATTCTCTACTGGAG
Organism: Zeuzera pyrina; assembly: GCA_907165235.1. Lineage (NCBI taxonomy): Eukaryota > Metazoa > Arthropoda > Insecta > Lepidoptera > Cossidae > Zeuzera > Zeuzera pyrina. The sequence continues at coordinate 7,144,533 of OU015647.1, read as the reverse complement.
ATCGATTGATCAATTTTTCCGTTAATCGATCTCGTATCGCCATCTCTAGGAAAGTTGTTCCAACAAATTGGAAGGTGTCTAAGGCAATTTATTTCCATTCGCGCTAGCGTAACTGACTTATTCCCGTCTTGTCCGAACTTTCCGAAAACTAAAAAGAGGCTAAGTATTAATGATATAATTTTTATTGTAATTTTATATGATTTAGAATATTTTACTAGCTCAATTAAAATGACGAGAATGCAAATCAGCACACCGTATAACAGAAAAGCCATAAACGGTGAAAATGTGAGAATTTTTGGTTAGTTCCTTGTTTGTTTAAAGTCGGGAAAGTCCCTAAAACGCCGAGTTAGGCGAAGTAGCGTTCGAATAATACACGCGTGAACAAAAGACTTGCATTATGCGCATTTACAAAGTTACATTAAAAATTGGAATAAATTCCATTGAAAATTATGTATAAATAATCATTGGATAATCGTAATGATAATAAAAATGATTAATCGATTAATCGTAATCGTTCATCACTAGTTATACAGAAAACTGCAACTAATGTATGTCATTTCACAGACCAGTAAACCCACAGATGATGCATATTTTATATAACAAATGTAACAAATATGTTTTATACACTCTGCAATTTTATTGGTCGACCAAAAGCGTCCAGGTTAATGTATCCGATATTATCCATACCCGTAAATAAAAGTTTAATTAAAGTAAAAATAAAGTACCTACAAATAAAAATAAAATAAGTATTGCCTTTGAGGCACGCGGGAAAAGAAAGGGGTGCAGCGGGGGATGTACATAGATCTAATTGGTTGTTAAGTCCACGTGGACTATGAACTATGTGCGTTATGATTGGTTGACGGCTTTCTTGTACATTATCATAGTGTATATACCTGTCGGTGGTGTGTTTGATAAAAATGTAAACAGAGTACAGATTCTTTTACTTTCTCAATTTTTATAAAATTTACAAAATCATAATTACATTTGTCAATTAGAGACAGCTTAAACTTTGTGCAGTAATTATTCATAGAATACATTAACCTGGATGCTTTTAGTTGATCATTAAAATTGCAGCCTGTATAACAACTATAACAAATGTGTCGAAATATTGCAGCGTACGGAATGGTGAGTTGTGAGCTGCTTGGTCACGTCGAGAATGGATATTGAATATTTAAGACTCGAGAGTGGATAGGCAGAGCTGTGAGCATGATTACTGTTTGAGTTACATGTTACTGAACTATGGGCATTCGCGGATACCCTCATAAGCATCGTCTAGAACTGATCTGTGATGACAACAGAGGTTAAATGCCCTCTTATGCAAGCAATTAAGAATTATGGTCATTCGTCCGCTGAAACCCCTCTTCGCCCGCCTCTTTTCTGGTTCATCATCGACTCCCAATTCTTGGATACGGTGCAATATAGTTGCATTGCAGCTTTCGCATCTTCCACAGAGCTGTGTTCCCCGTGCTGTATGTCTATTCCTAATATTTCCTTCGCCAAACGCTTTAGAGATGGTGTAGAACCTTTGGTGATCTGTAACAGAAATGTTGGTTTACTGAGAGATGTGTAAGCTTATCTCAGTTATTTTTATAGATGTCCATGTGTGTCTGCACATTTCATAAAAACCGCTATTTCATAAATTAATTTTGTCTAATATGAATATTATTATGATATGCCTAATGAGTAGTCAGGCAAATAGGTAAGAAGAATATGTTTGATGAAATACCAAGCAGAATACTTTGCTGCATCATCAGGTCAGTACCGTAACTAGTCTTTTATGCGCCCAGGCCAAGTTGTATTTAAGCTATTACCACGCATGACCCAAAACTTGACCATGGTCATTTTCGCGCCACTCTAAGGTCTACGCCCTGTACCTAGGCACCACTAGCACCGTCTTAGTTACGGCACTGCATCTGGCTGAGCACAGCGCGAAACATTAGCATTTGACAGTATGGTGCTGTTTCTACACTCCTCGCTTTACTTGTATGTAACTAGTGACCCGCCCCGGCTTCGCACGGTTGCACAGTGTATGTGACGTAGGTTGTATAACTATACATTGTCTTTATATACAATGTTAAACGTCATTAGACAACACAAACAGATTTTGGTTAGATGTTATATGCGAAAGGTTTACAATATAAAGGGCAATTCTGATCTACATTAAATGCACAACATATCTATCTAACGTATTTAATTGGATATTAATACTTATTGTTCAAAATAACTTCATAAATAATCTATTATTTTTTAGTAATATGTAAAAGATAAAAATGGTTACTGTGGGTTATCTATCTACTGATAGACATATATCATTATGGACTTTTCTGTAGACCATTTTAAGATATACAATTCCGTAGTACATTATTTTGATCTATTTTCTAAGATTTGGCCAGCATTACCAATGTAAGCCCCAAAAATATATTTTTTAGGACATCATTACAAATCATTGATATTCTCGGTTTTTCTCTACCACAATAGGGGTCACAGAATCTGTGTAATTGTCTGGAGTATTATTATTATTATACAGTATACACTAACCTGAGGCCAATTTACATAAAGAGTTAAAATGAATCCAATAAAAAGATCTTTTTTCATTATTTTCTTAAATACTTTTCTTTTTTTTTTTCTCTTTTACTAATAGAAAGAATGAGTGATGAAAGATTGACAAATAAAATCTATCTATACTATTATTATCCCTCCACTCGCCACTTGACCCTACAGGCCGTCGTAGCCAACGAACGCATTAGGTGGGGAGCAGAAGGCGCTCCGCCCGGAAAAGTCGACAACGGCTGAGGGCCCCTCTGTCCGGGGAGTACCCGAGATGGAGGACAGAACCTTGGCTCAGGTTGTCGCCGAGAAAATATGCAATATGCATCTGCGTGCTGTTGATAACCTATACGGGAGGGGCCCAGTGCCAGAGTGGTTATAGAGAAATAAGCATTGTTTGTAACGGATAAACTCAAATACTACTTAACCAATGTCGAAAATTCTCTCGCATATAGAAAGCTACATTATCAGCAAGTACAGACATGGGCTATATTTTATTACAAAAAAAAATTCTACCCTTGCGAAGCCTGGGTGGGTTAGTATTATATATTGTGAAAGTGAGTGGTAGCAAGCCAAGGAAGACTAAAGCTGAGAAGTTCAAATATCCAGTGTTAATTGATGGAAAGAGCACTTGCAAACTTAAGCAAATGTGTAAGAAGAATGATAAGCATTGAGCAGGAGAAATAAGTATGTAAGAACCACAATATTTGGCTCTCTATTGTCTCTGACAACCCATTAGAGATACAGAGCAAGGATATGTATGTGATGTCTGTGTAATCTTGTTAGCATAATTATATTTATTTGTCGAAAATGTGTGAGGAGAGTGATGAGATTTAAGGAAGCGAAAGAAGTATGTAAGGACTGCGACGGTTGGCACTTCGTCCTAACTGACTACCCCATTAGGGATACAGGGTGAAAACACATATTATGTATGTATATTTATTTTGTAGTAGTTGTCTTGCTCATGTATATCAATTCATTAATTCAGATTAATTGTTATACTTTTTTTAGTTATTTTCCACCCGAAGCTTTAATTTTGTTGGAGGCCAAGCTACCGGGTCATCTAGCATCAAGATCGGAGCTGGATAGCTGACCAAGTCCAATTGCTGTTTCGTTGATAAACAAACAAAACATGCGTCAATCAACAAGTTTAAAGTGGATAGTAAGAACAAGATAAATAAAGAAAGTAGTAGTACTGGCCTTGACTTAAGTTAGGGCAGTCTTTCCCAAAGTGGGCGATAACGCCCCCTTGTGGGCGCTGCAGGCCTAAAGGGGGGCGGTAAGAGACTCAGAAAAAAATGGGGGCGTTGTGTAGAAGCCTGGGGGGTGATTTGTAATTTCATTTAGCTAGGAGGCATCTTAGACAACGACTGAATGACTTAAAGTGGGCAGTAGACAAAATAAGTTTGGGAACCCCTGAGTTAGGGGAACGTGATTAAATAAATAAAAATAAAAAAATAAACTAAAGTTTTAGCAGAAGATATCCAAAAATAAATATAAATCAACTACTTGATAATTATAAATAAAAACTTACCTTTCTAAATGGTTTATATCTTGAAGTATCTCTTATATTTCTTTTTGGGTGAGAGAGAAAAAGTACGCTTAAATCATTCTTTAACGAATGACCAACTAATATCCTACCCTTGAGTATCTCAGCGACCTCTTTTTGAACTGTTGTGAACTCTTCTCCATTCAACATATCTTCTCTACGGATACCGCTAACATCTGTGCGGTAGTCTTTGACTTCTTCCCTTGCTTTAACAAATTTATCATATATGCAGTCTCCGAATTTGTTCACTAGGGATACTCGTGCCAACATGTGATCACTACCATCGAAACCGACTCCAACCATCTCACAATCCATTGCTATAAACTTAGTAAGTTGATTCTTCTTTGTGTCATTATTATTTACTGATTTCTGTCCATTTTTCTTATTTATATCATCTATTCCGGTTATATCGGCTTTTATTTCACTATCAATTGCATTTTGATGCGTTATTGTGCTATTATTCGTGTTATTTTTTACACTATTCGACGTTTCGTGTTGTTTAGATTTTTTTTTTCTCGACCGCCTAAAAGTACCTGTGTAATGGTCGTTATTAGTTTTCTCTGTAGGTTTGTCCGTCTTTTTGTCCATTATCAAGTTGCTAGATAAAAATATTTGCCAATTCGGGTTTATAGCGGCCCTATTTAAAACTGTTTGGTTAGGTTGGTCTATTGAGTTTCTTTTGCGTTTTTTATTGGAAGTGCTGTTCATGTTTGCACACAAAACTTGTTGAAATATCGTCCATATGGTGAATAATATGTTATTATACACACAATACACAATTTTCAGTAAAAACTCAAAAATAATCAAAAATAAATAGACACTGCAAACGAGGAAGCCATTTGACATTTTTTTTTATTTCTTGAGGATTGAGGCATTGACAACTTGGCCATCAGCCAACACATACAACTAAAATCTTCATAAAAATTTCATGTTTTTAGTTAAACAGTGCTCACATAATAAGTTCTTAACACTTATATTATTTTCTTTGTAATCTCTGTTAACACCACGTGATAATCTTAGTGTGATTGTAAATTGACAATAACCACAGATCACTTATATAACTAAAGACAAAGCATGGAGCCAAGCCTTGACTAAAACGTAATATACCTACTAGAGTCCGCGCCACCAGAGAAGTCCCGTAGACGCGGCGCTGTCAGCACTTAGCAAAATGTTGCCAACTAAATTCGCTCCATCTACATACACCTTAACTTATTTCTGACTAGCAATAAAAAAAAATTCAAACGCGAAATTATCATTTTTGACTATACAATGGGTACACGTAAGAGCAAAAATTTACTACATTCTACTGTTTACTAACATCTAAAATGTCCTAAACTACTCAAAATAACTTCATGATATAAAAAGTATATTGAAATGATTTATTATTTATTATAATGTTCAATGTCTTATTTGTTTACCAATTGTATAATCATCGCTTGTTGTAAATAATGAGAAGCAAAATGAAATATTTCCGAACTCCCTACCCATGTGTCACTTCAATCATATTGAAGGTAAACACTGGTAGATTGTATGTCCATTGTCAAATGATTTCATCAATTTCATTTCGTGTTTTGTTTACATAGATGTTTAATTCTATTCAATGACTAATAAAAGTCAACCAAAAGCAGCATTGTAATAACTTTATTTAAATAGTCGCATAGTGAGCCACGTAAAGTCAGTCCGGATGTAAATACTTAGTAAAAACAATAGAATTTATTAACACAAAAATGTCAGCGGCGGCCCGAGGTGTTTTACCAACGTTTTGTGGTGGGAGAACAGTGAAAAGTCGTTCGTGTCCCCAGCCTTAACACAACACACCAGTCCGCACTTTCTAATCGCGCCGATCACACCGATAAGATATCGTAATAATTCGCTAAAAACATTCCGTAACAAACCACCTCGCCGACATGTCCTACGAAGATTTGAGGGAAAAACTAACTGCTCACGGTCAAGAGCACCTCATAAAATACTGGCTAGAATTAAATGAAAATGAGCGCGAAGTTTTGGCGGGAGAAATTAACAAGTTAGATTTGGGTGAAGTGAACGAAATTTTTCGACGCGCGATGGACGTGACTAAAGTAATTCTCGAGAAGCTCGATGACGATCTCAGACCTATACCGGAGTCGCACTACGAGTCTGTGCCCAACATGACCCAGGAAAAAATTGAAGAATATGAAATAATTGGTTTTGAAGAGATTTCCAGTAGTAAAGTTGGTGTTTTGCTCCTGGCTGGTGGTCAAGCGACGAGATTGGGCTTCGGACATCCAAAGGGAATGTATAATGTAGGACTACCTTCCCAAAAAACATTATTCCAAATACAAGCCGAACGTATTATTCGTTTACAGCAAATGGCTACGAAAAGAACTGGAGTAGAGGGTAATATCACCTGGTACATAATGACTTCAGAGCATACAATGGGACCAACAGTAGAATTTTTTAAAGGACATTCTTATTTTGGTTTGAACAAGGAGAATATTGTGTTTTTTGAACAAGGACGACTGCCATGCTTTGATTTTAATGGAAAAATATTTCTGGATGAAAAACATCATCTTGCATCAGCACCAGATGGAAACGGAGGCCTGTACAGATCATTGAAGAGCCAAGGTATCTTAGAAGACATAAGTAAACGTGGTGTTCAGCATTTACATGCACATTCCGTGGATAACATCCTCATAAAAGTTGCTGATCCTGTATTTATCGGTTACTGTAAAAGTAAAAATGCTGACTGTGCAGCAAAAGTTGTTCAAAAGTCTTCACCTAGTGAAGCAGTCGGTGTTGTGTGCAGAGTCAACGGACATTACAAGGTCGTCGAATATTCAGAATTGACTGATGAGGCAGCGGAGCAAAGAAATCCTGATGGAAGACTGACTTTCTCAGCCGGCAACATATGTAATCATTACTTTTCTGCAGAATTTTTGAATAAGATATGCAATTACGAATCAAAGTTGAAGTTGCATGTGGCCAAGAAAAAGATACCATTCGTGGATGATAATGGGATACGCCAAAAACCAACCAAACCAAATGGAATTAAAATGGAAAAGTTTATATTTGACGTGTTTGAGTTTGCCGAGAACTTCATTTGCTTAGAAGTTGCGAGGGATGTGGAGTTTTCTGCATTGAAAAATGCAGATTCAGTTAAGAAGGATTGCCCATCTACAGCTAAGGAAGATCTGCTACACCTCCATAGGAAATATATCCGAGAGGCAGGTGGAATTGTGGACGACAATATCGATGTTGAAATTTCTCCGTTGCTTTCTTATGGTGGTGAGAATTTAGAAGATTTGGTGAAAAATGAAGTGTTTTGTGTTACACCATTCCATCTGAGGAGTATGCAAGAGTCGAGGATATCAAGCACAAATGGTGTGAATGGAAAGCATTGATTTTCAGTGATATTTGGATTGCAAACAGTTTAAAAAATTACGTAATTTTGTTGCAGGTGACATTCTAGTGGTTGATAATGTAAAATTTAATTTCGTGTTTTAAAAAATGTAAAAACTTGTGGTTTTTTAACATATATTTGAAGGTAGTTTGAAAATAGTATAAAAACTTTTCTCCAAAATACTGTTTAGAAGCAATAATTCTATTTCAGGATGTTTCTATAACTTTTTTATTATTTACGCCGTTGTGAATAAAATCATACTTTTTAATTACAACTTGGATGTATTGTCCTTGACCTTTCTCAAATGGCAATGAATAAAGTTAAAACATAAGTCAATTTTATATTCGGGCTATTGGAAAAGTTATCGAAACCTCATGAAAGTAATGTTATTTTTAGTTAAGATCTCTTTAGTCATTAAAATTGCAATATTATTTTTACTTTTCAATATTGGAACGTTCCCAAAATGGTGCTGCTTTTATCACAATATATCAGGTAATAAATATTTAATATAGTATAATTTTAAGTCTTCCATCAAATCAAAAAAATTTTAAATTTTGCGTTAAAATTCTATTAGTTAATTTATTGTATAAAAATTATAATGAGAAATTATACATAATTTATACATAATTATATATAACAAAGAAGATCAAGAAGGTCATCTCTGTATCAATTAGACATCTATTTCAGTGGAATTCATATCCAGAATTCACATGTCCTTCATCGATGGTATTTAGTCTTTGTTAAAAAATTCTAAGAGCCATCTTCAGTCTCAGTTATACAAAGTTTTAAACAAGGCCAACTTTTTTTTTCATATGACAAGACCCCTTGTTTGGTTTGAAAAATTAACTCTGGGAGAATAAGGCTTATTTTCTTTTCTATATCGGTGCAAATGAGATTTTGAAAATCTCATACATATTATATCCCCTCCTCGTATAAAAGAAAAAATTAATATAAATTCGTTGTTATTACTATATTTTAATAATGTAAGACATATTTACTGGAAATTCTGTCATTAGTTTTAATTGTTATTCCAATTTAGTCATTAATTTTCTTGTTTATAAACTAAAAGTTCATATCACATAATAATGTACTTAAATTAGACATAATAATATATTAAGTTGATATAAATACGTTCCTTGTAATAAAATTGGTTGAAATTTTTTTTTTGTTTCGTTATACCTCCGAAGCTTCGACTCTCAGAGCACGATGTATGTACTCGGATTGAATATACATAATATTTACATTTGTCTGAGAGAAAACGAAAAATACAGTGTATTATCTTTACTCTACAACACAAGCCCACAATCTAAATTTTTTTTTTGTTTCCGAGAAGGGAAAAAATTCCGATCGAACACCCAATCGCTTCGCAGGCCTCAGGAGAGAACGTAAGGACTGAGGGTAGTGTTGGGCTCGAACCGATTAAAAAAACCCTCTTCTATGAAATCTATTAAATTGTTGGTGCAAGGCACCTTTAAAAAGAGAGTTATGGACAACTGATAAAAGCTATACTATTTTTTGTTAGTGCGCAGTAAATTTTTAAAGTGTAACTACCTACATGTCATAATACATACCTACCTATCTTCACGCTGTATCCCCAACGGGGTAGTCGGAGAGGACGGAGCGCCAAGCGTCGCGGTCCTTACATACCTCTTTCGCTCCCTCAAATCTCATCATTCTCCTCATACATTTTCGCCTAGCTATGCGAGTGTTTTTGATATCTCCGTCTCCTAACACTATAATGTCATAATATCAATACATATCTTAACCACAGATTAATTAGTTTAGTTTTAACGTTAATATTTACGGACATAAAACTAAACATTATTTTAAATAATAGACTTCCTCAAAGTTGCTACTTAGAAACTGTCATTGCTTAGGGTGCCCAGCAGACTGGCGGGACTACCTCTTTGAATAGCTAAATTGATTCGTTCGCGGAAGAAACTGCCAGCCCGGCGGTCTCTCGAAGCCTCGACCATTCGCTTACAAATCAGATTTTTTTAGCTAAATTTAAAATAAAATTTTTTGCTCTTTTATACACTGGTAACTTGTTTCATTTATTAGAAACAGTTCTGCCATTCTCATATAAAAGCAGGAATATCTCTAATGTCTGTCTTCTTATTACTATATCCTCAACACTCCACATACCGACGTAAATCCATAAAGTCTAATACGGTCGAAAGAAGTATAGGTGTGATAAGAACCGCGATGCTTAGCACTCCATCCTCTCTGACTACCCAGTGAGGGATACGGCGTGAAGATATAAATGTGTACATATGTGAAAGTCGTGTTTCTATTTGTGTCTTAAATTTCACGGCGAAGCTACTGAACAGATTTTTATTTTAGTGTAAAAAACATACTGGCTGACACCGAAATGATTACACGTGTTCCTGTTTTTCCAATTTTAGAACAGAACACGAGAATTATTAGTGAATATAATTAATTTTACGATTACAAAACGATTGAGAACGCAGTCAGACCACTTTGTTACACCACTGAATGGTTGCAAAAGTAATGTCGGCCGAGCTTTGTTGCAACAGACAGAATTTGCAATAACTCTATTGTAAGTTTATAATAATTCTTTCACGCATTGACTTAGCTTGGGGAGGCAGAGTTGAAAACCACCGAATGGGACTGCCAGATGGGAAATAAGAAATATCTGGATGACATTTTAAAATAATATTCCAGACAATTACACAAAGTATAATAGGGCACGGGCGTGTACTATAAGTACCGTGCTGCTAACTGATGAGCTGACTGAGCTAACTGATGGAGGTCCCAGTGCCAAACTCCAAGCCGATTTAGAAAAATTCATTTCATGCAATTTTGTGAAAACTTGAATCGCCCAAGCGAGACTCGCTCAACAATTCACCTCACTTCGCACTCGAACTCACTTGGCCTTCAAATGGAATTCTTCTTCTTCTAAACATACTTAGGAGCGAAGTGAAGTGACTTTGGATGCGAGCTTGAGGGATTGCTTAAAAACTAAACATCCAGTCGATATTTCGTCTCAGTGTAATTTAACTTCTTCTGAGATAATTACATTAAATAAAACTTGTTTTATTTAGATTAGATTGTTATGTTTACCGAAACGAGAAAAAAATCATTTGTGATAGTACGACACGCCGCCGCACTCACCAAGGCGGCGCTAGTATCTCTGTCAACTTTAGAGAATACTAATTCACTGTTGACAATCTCATCACGGATTTAGAAGTGAATTCGACTAATTTGCGTTAGAGAATCGTGATGCAGTTCACAGTTCACAATGTCACCGCGGATGCGGAAGTAAATTCGACTAATTTACGTTAGAGAATCACACTGCTCATCGGGGATCGAACCAGCTTGGAAGGCAGGTTGGCGCGGTGGCAGATGCCCTGCCACCGCGCCAACGGGTCTGTTAAGAGTCCACCTATACAGTCCAGCGCAACCACATTCGTCTATTACTACCGCGCGTTACGACGATAACAATAAAATTGAATCTCGAGGTTGCTGCTTTATCATATTCTAGCGCGGAGTAATCTCTACATTGGTTTTTCACATAATTTCAATTTACAAAAAAAATATTTCACCAATTAAAAAACTAGTTTTAGAAATTTCAGATATTGTAATTACCTATCCATTTTAATAAAAATCATTTTTAAATTCTGTAGAATTTCGGAGATGCAACTGAATCTTTGTGCAAAACAGGGTTTTTTTCTGGATTTTTTTTATCGAGAGTTTTTTATCCAATGACGTTTCCACGTTTAAGGGTTTTAAGATAAAGAGTTCAACTTGTCTGTATCCAAATATCTAACTCTCAGTCTTCTTAGATATCGAGGTCCAGATCACCAAACACACCAAAGTCTGCATCGGCGGATTCTTAAAAGTACGTAAAAATGTCGGTATTTTAGAGTGGTTGTCGAGAGAATTAAATATTAAATGCTTGTAAAGAAAGATAACAATACTTTTCATATTGAAATTAATTTTTAATTTTCGACTTAATACAGTACTCGATCTAAAGCATAAAAAGTGATTTTACTTCACTTAGAACCAGATGAGAAGGTACGTGATCCTAAATAGACCACTGCGTGATCCACTGAACCTACGACCCTCCATTCTGTGGGCCATAGATGTCCAATTAAAGACAACATCATTCACTAATTAATAATTGCGAGATTAATCAACGTAGGCACTTAATTATTTACTTTCCACAATCAAATGTCATTATTCACTATCAATTTCGTATTTGCAGTAATTATAGTAACTGTAACATTTATTACTTTTGATGTGACCAATACTGGGGGGTTATTCACAAACGTCGGAAACTCAACTTTCCGTATCCGACAGAAAACTTTTTGATGATTTTGTCTATACGCGATTCACAAATCCGAAATCGTATTATATTTATATTACATATAATATCATATCATATATAGTCGTATTCACAAATCCAAGCTGTCGGATTGATTTTATGCTTTTCGACAATCGGCCTTTTCGCCATGGAAAGTTTCCGACGTTTGTGAATAACCCCCTGGTCTTACTTACTTAGATATCTGTTTTTGTCTTTGGATAAATGTTCGAATATTTCTTGAATAGGTACACAATATAGCAGTGTTTTTCAATCTTCTTGAATTCGCGGCCCCTTTACAATAAAAATCTGGAAACTCCTTCCAGCGGCGTTATTTACAAACGTCGGTAACTCAAGTTTCCGTACCCGACAGGAAACTTTTCGATGATTTTGTCTATACGCAATTCACAAATCCGAAAACGTATTATATTTACATTATATATATCATATTATATATAGTCGTATTCATAAATCCAAGCCGTCGGATTGAACTTATGCTTTTTGGCGATCGGCCTTTCCGCCACGGAAAGTTTCCAACGTTTGTGAATAAGCCCCCAGGCCGTAATAAAATTATGTCAGTGATTTCAAAGACGAAGCGTTTAATTGTCTTTCCATCGAGATTATAAAGATCGAAAAATCAATCGCACTGTATAAGGTAGTATGCACGTTCACATTTCCAGTTTTTCACACGTCACGAATTAGACTGAAAGAAATACATGGCATAAGTCTGTAATAGAAAGGGATAGGAATACACAATATTTCGTCTCTATCGGTATGCTTAATGTTTTAAGACTGTTAAGCCGTTTCATTTGACAGACATAAAAACGAAACAAATCTTATTGTTCGTTAATACTCTTAAGTCTATTAATTATTTTTGAATTTCATAAGTGAAAAATGGATATAAAATTTTTTGTAAAGGTAAGTGAGATAGAGACGCTTTTGGCTGTAATGGTAGAATGCAGTATTTCAGGCTGCAAAGTCCGGTTTGACAAACATAGATCGTCAAAGCGAGAAAGACTGTAGTGTCACGTCAACGCTATATCTATTAGGGCCGTAAGATCAATGGTTAGTTTAAACGACGGAAGAGAGTTTAATCTTCTGTCTTCAATTATTTCGTAAGATCAATGGCAGTTAATCGATTAGGCGCAGATTAAATTATCGAATATTGACAAGTAGTCTTAAAAAGAACGAACGAATTGTGAACGAAACGAATACTATTACCATGTGTAAGACATTAATCGAGGTTTTACTAATTCGTTCACTATTTCCATTCGATATCAGGACAGTGGATTAAACTCTCGATCTTTTATCGCAGATTACGAAATCCATAATTTTAACTGCTTTTGATCTTACGGCCCTTAGTATCTGTGGTTTACTGAAAGAAAATCTAAACTGTGACGAACCGCGAGTAACTCAGTTAGAATAAATTTTTTCAAGGTCGTTTTAAATTAATAAATAAACAGTAAAATAATATAGTTTTTATTCCTACCTATACCTACTGTACAATACATTTCTTTTATGTAGATTAATGTGTAATGAATTTATATACATAGGTACTTATATAAATATTAAAATGTGTAATCCAGACGCATAAAAAATGTATTGTACCAGTAGGTAAAATACAGCCCATGTCACTCGCTGATAATGTAGCTTTCTATAGGTGAAATAATTTTTGAAATCGTTTGGGTAGTTTTTGAGTTTATCCATTACATACAAACAAACACAGTTTACCTCTTTATTATATTAGTATAGATATATGACTTCTTATATTTCTTTATAAGAGTAGGTATCACGAACTTTGAAAATATAAAATCGCTTGCAATAGAATATTTTCAAACTAAAACTAAGGATATTTGACATCTCGCTTGCACCAACTATTAAATTGTTGGTGCAAGCGAGATGTCAAATCCTTAAATCGAGTTTAAAAGTTGGTGCAAGCCACCCTATGTATTATCAATTATCATCATAATAAGCGTGTTAGCAGACGGAAATGTCAAAAGCACTCGCATACCTAGGCGAAAATGTGTGAGGAGAATGATGAGATTTGAGGAAGCGAAAGAGGTGTGTAAGGACCGCGACTCCTGGCGCTCCGTCCTCTCTGACTACCCCGTTGGGGATACAGCGTGAAGTTATGTTATGTTATGTTATCATAATAATACTTCCCCAAAGTCGCTGTTTAAAAGACTATAAAAAGACATGTAAATAAAGATGCATAATTTTTAACCTTTGCCTGACATTTCGATAATAAAAGTTAAAGTTGAGGCTAAAAATTAGATTCATAACGTATTTAGTATTACAGAGTACAGACGGATGAACTTTAATTTAAAATCACTTTCGCATAACTCGTCTGCGGTGTATAAGTCAAGGCCATCACAATCACTTTTATTTTTATTTAATAACTTGCTATTGCCCGCGACTTTGTTCGCGTGGTCTTTAATTTACTAAATTAAATAACTCAGAAACTTTCGCGGGAGTACGCATAACAACTCAGCAAAATTTCATTACAAGCGGATGAACGATGTAGAAACGCATAGAGGACAAACATACAAAGAAACATTCATTTTTATATGTAAAACGAAGTATTAGTTGCTCGCGACTTTGCTTGCGTATGTTCTAGGATTTTGATCTTTTTGCCTGATCCGGAGTATAGACTACGGAATCCCTGCCTTTCGTAAGGGGTCCTTCGAGATCGCAGCCAATCAGAGCGTTAGCCATAGGAAACTCAGCAAAAGTTTGAGTTAACTTAAAATTGAACAGTGGCGCAGCAAAATATTACGCGTCGTGTGAGTCGCAAAACGCACGCCACCCACATCCCGCGCCCACTGGATTTTAGCGCAGGCAGCGTATTTATACGCCGAAAGGTGTTATGCGACAATACAATCTATGGAATCAGCTTACAGCGGCGGTATTCCCGGACTGTGGTGACTTAGTGACCTTCAAGAAACGAGCCTACTCTTTCCTTAGAGGCTGGCAACACATCCGAGACTCCCCGGACGTTGCGGGTGTCCATGGGCGGCAGTGATCACTTTCCATCAGGTGGCTCACTTGCTCGTCTACCTCCTCCGCCTTGAAAAAAACATATTTGGAATAAGTGAGCCGACACATCCGGCACAGTGAACAGAGTTGGCGTAATTGCACAGCGTAGCTGTGTTAATCATGGCTATAGTGCGTATGTTCCGCGCTGCTGTAGCACTATAAGGGTCTCGGGGTACCTTTTAGGACAATCTTGCCCCCAATATTTAATCTGATTCCCCTAACATTTGCCTGTCAGAGACCTTATTCTGTACACATCTTATACTAACTAACCGCGTCTATGTCGGGATAAAGAAGGCGTTAACCTTAAAGTTTCCACATGACATAGATCCGGTTATTTAGGATTGTAAGAAAAGCTAGAGCATTCTGGTGCGTACCAGAGGAGATCTTGAAGAGCCTTGACATGTGCCGAGAACCACTGTTGGAGTTTTTGTGGATAGTATTCCCTCATATTAAGTTGTGATTTAATATCAGTATCATTCCTGGGGGTCTGAGTATCTTTTAATGATTTCGGCTAAGCGATACATTAACTACTGCTTCCCGTTTCGACACTTGATAATAGATATTGTAAACTAGTTCTTGGGAACAAAACGAAAACGAACGAAAAAAGTATTAATCAAATTCCAAAAACAAAGTTTCAGTAGGAAATCTTTTTTACCTAAAACGACTTCTGGTGGTTTGGTTAGAACATCGCTAAGTGTAGCGAAGCGATCGCCTTAGGCTTAGATGTTTGTTTTTAACTATTCGAAAGGTTTCTATCAAAAAACGTGTGCGATCGGGGGACTTCCATCAGGAACGAAGTTCCTCAGTTGCAGTTTCCATTTCTCAAAACTTAATTGCAATAATGAGACAGTAAAACTCACGTATGATTTAAAACAAATACGAAAACCAGAATTTCGGTACTCGTACTCACACATATACTCGTATATTAATAGAAAGAGACAGAAATATCACTAATAGAGCTAACAAACCTAGCGCCGCGCAACGCACTGGCCCCGCCACGTAATGCTTTTTTCTTACGTGACGATTTCTACCAACTCAAGCCTCCCGCAAGCCGTGTTAAACAACTTCGTTCTAAAACCAAATTCTATCACTGACATTTCAAAAATGCACGTCATCAAGTATAAAAACACATAAACAGTAGTTATTGTAACGTGTTTCCATGATTCCCTACCTCAAAAAAATTTTCGAGATTTGATTCAAATGCGATCCCTTCCGACTTACATGGCACCTATCAGAAATCCGTTATTTGCCGAATAGGTAAATAGTATATAATTTAGTGTTTCTTTTACAAACTATATAACATATAACTAATTGCGCCCTGCGGTTTCACCCACATAAGTATTAGACCAGAGTGGGGAAAAGTTCCACCGTCTATGTCACTCCAAGCGCTGAATAATATCAATGTGAGATCGCAACGCCACAGCTATGTAACGCTTTGTTCCTCTACTTTATTTCCACTCTATTCCTGCTACTGAAGTTAAAAACACCGTAACTCGATTTCTGTCAATAAATTTCAAGTTTTTTTTTATACCGCGATGGTGGCAAACAAGTATATGGCCCGCCAGATGTTAAACGGTTATCGTAGCCTATGGACGCCGGCGACACCAGGAGTATTACTTCCGCATTGCCAACCCTGTAAAAATCTTTTTACGCCCTTTTTGAAGTTTCCCATGCTGTAGTCTTTTGGTGAAACTTCGACAGGGAACTTATTCCACAATCTCAAAGTTCAGAAGCTCATTTGAAATCGAACCGTGCGTGACCATTTCGGTTCTCAAGTGTGAGAATGAAATCCCTGCCGGTGGCGAGCGGTGCGGTAGTACATGGGCGTGGGTGTTGTATCTAACAATTCCTCTGAACACACTCCGTCATACAAACGGTAGAACACACACAGGGGGACGAAGTCTGTCCTCAAACTTAAGTGTTCGAGACCGCTTGTAAGTCAACAACTCTCGCAGCTCGCCTTTGAATCGAGTCAAAAGGAGCAAGTTGATATACAGGTGCTCCCGCCTATAGATGACAGCAGTATTTCATTGCATTCGGGTAGTAATTTTTGACATAATGTTCAAAATTTTTCATTACGTAATATAATATAAAAGATCTATTAGTTTTAGAGGCAGTCATCTAGCCGATTAGTCTGTTCATATTCTGCCAGAAGTAGTTTATGATGTGATTTTGTTATAGACTTGTGTCGATCGTGATTGATTTAGTCATGTGATTGCAATAATTTGAAATTAAGCATCGATGATTGCATTTACAACTGTATACTAAGTACTAACTTATCATTGATACAATCATTCGACAGACTGGATCCGGTACTATTCGATATTTAATTGATTATGTGTGCCGTGTAATGTGATAAAAGGTGTAATTCAGACAAGTTTGCAAGACAAACTCACACATACCCATTATATTTTAAAACATAATTAACAAATGCAGAATTAAGTACAACATTTAAACAGTAGGTACAGAAATCGTACAGACCGGATTACTCATACAAATGTTCGATCACTCATTTCAATGAAATAAGATTACTAACTTTTGCATACGACTTCGTCTACGTGAAATCAAAAAAGTAGCCTTTGCCCTTCCCCCAGGTTTAATCTACCTACATTCTAAATTTTATCAAAATCGGTGCAGAGGTTTACTTAGTTGTAAAAGCCGACCAGACAGCCAGACAGGTTTAAATTTGTACAATGAAAGAATGATTGGCTTTATTTTTATACTTGAACGATTGAATCTTTGATAACGAACGATTGATATAGGTCTATTTTATTTTTCCTTGATGTCCTGTCCTTTCCAAATTATAGATGGCAATCGGTTTTACAAGTTAAAAAAATACATCTGCTGCATATTGGAATAAGCTACATCGTAATTTACTGCATCGGACAAAAAATACGTCTTGCGCATGCACCTTTATAAATCAATAGCTGTTTCCTATAAATCATGCGCGTGGAATTTTTAAAAAAGGTTCTCATCCAGAGTTCGATCGCTTCAAACCTTTCCTGAAAATCGGTTTAGTGGTTTATTTTTGATAACGTAACAAACATACAGACAAGGACACATATTATACCTAATGATTAAAATGATATGAAATACAATATTATAATATGCAACTATGGATTATTATATTTTAAACGTAGGGCAGATAAAATAAGACGAAACTTCAATCTTGAGTTGAAACTTGTGGAAACCGCAAGCCAAGTACTGCATTCGCCTAATCTAATCGGACGCTACATAATATAATGTTCGTAGGTACGTCATGTCATAGAGTTAGTTCCTCAAGAGTCACCCAATAAACTGATAGGAAATGTGAAATTGATATTAAATATTACGTATTGGTTAAACTATACCAAAAGTTAAAGATGGTTCGGAAAAAAGACACTGAGAAATACATATGTACATTCAAAAAAGCCCAGTCAGGTACATTTTTTTCAATATTATTTAATAGTAATTATATTATAATAGTAGTGGCTCGCTCTGGCTTCGCACGGGTAGAAATTTTTTGAAAATAAAATACAACCCATGTTACTCACTGAAATTGTAGCTTTCTATATGTGAAAGAATTTTTGAAATCGGTGTAGTAGTTTTTGAGATTATCCATTACATACAAACAAACAAAGATTACTCCTTTATGATATTAATATCTATAGATCCCATCAAAAACAAATAATGTTAAAAAGCGGAAGAACTGCGTTGCGAGACTTATCATTTTTTCACATTTCTTGTTTTTGATGGGATCTCATTTATTTTTGTAGGACATTTTTCTTTTTTTTTCTCGGGTAATATATCTTGTCCGTCAGCTGTACCTAAAAGAGTAGATAAGTACCGAAAGGTATCTATGTCCTAAAATTATCCAAACAATATTCAAATAATATAAATTTTATGTTATTCAAATAGTATTAGTAAATAAATAAGCAACCCTTTCAATCTTCGAACCAATAATAGTAATCAAAATTATAAAACGAAAATCGTAAACGTATACGAGTACTAAGTAGCGTCCCGGGGCACATAACAGCATGTGGGCGTTCGCGGCATTTAATGAATAATGAATTCGGGATTTTTCATTTTTTCCTTCCTTTACAGGCTAAACATAACATAACATAGCATAACATATCTTCACGCTGTATCCCCAACGGAGTAGTCAGAGAGGACGGAGCGCCAGGAGTTACAGGAGTAACAGGCTAAACGCTAACTAAAATTCAAAATTTGAAGTTTGTGAGACTGCTAGAACTACCTACCTTAGAATTTTGATGATCGGTGAGTGTGTCAGTGACAAAATTAAGGAAATTTGACTTGCAACAATGGTTTTTAAACTACAAGTTCAAATTGAATGTAATTTGGAAATATATATAGTTGTATTGTGACCTCTTAGCCACTGAAAATTCAGACTTCTAACGTTATCCGCAACCAAGTTACAGGGGGGGTCAAAAGTGCCGTGAGTCGCTTCGAGAAAAGGATGGTACGTCTGTACTTGACTTGGCGGGGGCACTTCCGTGCCTCCAGATAACTAGCGGACCCCACAGACGTTGTCCTGCCCGAAATAAAAAAAAACCTGCAACCCAATTGCAGCGCTACCTACCGAATCTCAATTGTGAATCTTAAACCAGGGACCCACTCAAATACACAGAAAAAATGTCATCAAAATCGGTTCAGCGGTTTAGGAGGAGTTCAGTGACAAACACACGTACAGAAGAATCTATACTGATACTTTACGTTAGTAAGTAGTTAATCTGTGCTAATCTATATACGAGTATATATCTATATATAAATAATGAAAGTTTTTTTTTCTTTGACCGCGATAAACTTGAAAAGTACTGGACCGATCGGCATGGGACCAAGACCATTCGACGCGGAATTAGTTGTAGATGGTTATAGGCTACTTATTTTTTGAACTCCATAGACCCGTCACCATTTTTCAAACAAAAATGTACTATTACGTACAAAATTTTCACTTACGCCCAGCGAAGCGGGCGGGAAACGGCTTATATATTGGGTCCTTACATATGAAATTGGCGTTTTGTACGGGAGGAATATAAAGTCGATTTTTTTTTTTGTAAAATATATTTAATTAATCGAAATATGCACCGTTGTTATCTATGCACTTTTGCCATCTCATAGGTAGTTCATTGATCCCTTTACTGAAAAACCCATGGGGGCGAGAATCAATAAACTCTCTGAAGGCGGATTGGACTGCCGCATCGGAGTTGAATTTTTTTCCTTATAAGAAGTTGTCCAAATTCCGGAAAAAATGGTAATCTGTTGGAGCAAGGTCCGGGGAGTACGGTGGATGTCGCAGACATTCCAATTGTAGCTCATCTAACTTAGTGGTTGTTTGTTGTGCAGTGTGTGGTCTTGCGTTGTCGTGAAGCAGCAGTGGCCTAGAGCGATTGACCAATCTCGGTTGTTTAGCAGCTAGTTCTTCCTTCATGGTTTGCAGTTGCTGACAATAGATATCTGCCGTAATCGTTTGGCCAGGTTTTAGAAGGCTGTAGTGAACGATACCGGGGCTAGTCCACCAAACACTCACAAGTAACTTTTTCTGAGTCAATTTTCGTTTAGGGCAGGATTTGGCTAGGTCTCCAGGGTTCAGCCATTGCGACGAGCGCTTCCGATTATCGTACAGTATCCACTTTTCATCACAAGTAATGATTCGATTTAAAATCCCTTCATTATTGTGTCGGTTGAGCAAAGTAACACAGCAGTCGACGCGTGTTTGCAAGTTCGATTCACTCAATTCATGAGGTAACCATCGTTCAAGTTTTTTTACTTTCCCGATTTGCTTCAAGTGGATTAATACAGTTTTGTCACTTACCCCGAAGCCTGCAGCTATCTCTGAAGTGCTTTGTGATGGATCCGCTTCCATAATAGCCTTTAATTCTTCATTTTCCACTTTGGTCTCCGGCCGTCCACGGGGTTGGTTCTGAAGATCGAAATTTCCAGAACGAAAACGTTGAAACCAAAAACGTACCGTGCTTTCTTTTGCGACACCAGCGCCGTACACATCATTAATCCTTCGAGCTGTTTCTGCAGCACTGGTGCCACGGTAGAACTCGTACTCGTAAATATACCGATATTTCAAGTTTTCCATTGTGCGGTAATAAGCGACGCCAAAGAAAAAAATAATGAGGAAAAAACAAATGAATGACTGTTTTCAAAACTCAGATGTACCAGCTAAATGAATTTATAAATTTGAATTTGGAATTCTTAACCAAAGAGGAGATATTTCAGATCAAAGTGGTCAGTACGACAAAACGCTAATTTCATATGTAAGGACCCAATATTATAAAGAGATAAACTCTGTTTGTTTGTATGTGATGGATAAATTCAAAAACTACTCAACCAATTTCAAAAACTCTTTCACCTACAGAAAGCTACATTATCAGCGAGTTACATGGGCTATTTTATTTAAAAAAAATTCTACCCGTGCAAAACCGAGGCGGGTCGCTAGTCTATAAATAAATAGGTAAAAACAAAACAGTTCAATGCTTTTTTCTCCTCTGTTCGTCGTCTGATTTTTTTTTGTTTAGTATCTATTGACAAGCTTTAGTGTTATCAAAAATAATTTAGAAAACGCCTGGAGCGCAAACTTCGGAGCTCTTTTTAAGAATATTGCGCGCACCGAGGAGTGCGAGTTGATTTGTTTTTTAATATACAGCCCTATTTTATTTAAAAAACAAAGTTCTACCCGCGCGAAGCCGGGGTGGGTCGCTAGTTATAGATATTTCAGATATTCAGAGAATCTAAAATCTCGTCGAAGATGTAGTATAATTTGCGTATTCACAGACTTTCGAAAACGAACTTTAAAAGAATTACAGAAATTGAATTTAGTGAGGTACCTATAATTCGACGCGTTGCGTTGCGGTGTGCAGTCCGCCAATGTGCTCGAGCCTTTAGTCTACGTATTGTATAATAACGTCGCTATCGAAATATTCCCAAGGCCTCTGTAATGTCATTCAAACTGGTTCTATAAATTGAATGCTATACATTATCGATTTATGTATTGCCTGCGACTTCGTCCCCGCTCGTCTTTTGTGTTTTGAATCAAAATTGGCAGGCAGATTAATTTTTTTTTTTGAAAAAAAAAAAATTAAACCGCCTTCAAAAAGAAACACTGAAAAGTACAAAATAACCAAAGATGTGATTTATTTGAAATATATCTATTTAAAATGCAAATACAAAATGCAAGATACCTATTTTTATTTTGCATTTGAAATACTTTTTTCAAAAATGCATTTTGTATTATTTGAAATAATCTACATAAATATTTAGTATTCGTAAAATGCTTTTGTTAATTTTTTTAATTCATATTTCATATTTTTCATTCTTAAATTCATAATTACTTTACTTAAGATCGCACCCTTCCTAAACGGTGCCAACAATAATGCCAACATTGCGAGTCAAACTGTTTCTGTGCCAATGCCAAAGCCAATAATGCCAATATTACAATAGAGCTGGAAACACTTCCAGGTCTATTTTCGTTTGGTGGAATGATTATGAGGATAATAGATGGAACATGAAAGATGATCTCTTCGAACAAAATTGCTGTTAAAATCAGTGAAATAAATATTTTATTTTATTTAGTGAAAGAAAGTATTTTCAAAATACCTATTTTGTATTAAAATACTTTTTTTCAAAACTATTCTGTATTTGTATTTCAAAAAAAAATAACTAAGCATTTGCATTTTGTATTTAAATACTAATCAAAACTCATGTACAAAAAAAAATAACTGTATAAATACGATGCACATATAATTAAATTTGACATCTACTACTGCAGTCTGTGCTACATCAATATGCAACAACAGAAGTTTATTAGTTTGGTAGACTTGGCATCGACTTCAGTAACTGTCAAATTTAATTATGTATAGGTATGTGCATCGTATTTAAAAAGTTATTTTAATTGTACTTGAGTTTTGATTAGTAAAGGATAGTTATTTTGTACTTTCAGTGTTTTTTTTGAAGGCGGTTTTATTTTTTAAATTACTTTTTACCGACTTAAAGAAAAAGCAGGTTATCAATTCGACCCGTATGTATATAATATTGTCAGAATTCCACAGTTTTTGTATATATGTTAGTCTATACTGTACTTTTTACTGTATAACATGTCGGGGCAGCGCTGCCAAAACGTTTATTACGTGAGCTGAAAGAGCACAGCGCTCGGTCCTTAGGGTTATGCTACAGCAGATACAGCGTGCAGATATCTTCACGCTATATCTCTAACGGGGTAGTCAGAGAGGACGAAGCGCTTAGCGTCGCGGTCCTTACATACTTCTTTCGCTTCCACAAATCTTATCATTGTTCTCACAAATTTTCGACCAGGTATGCGAGTGCTTTTGACATTTCCATTGGCTAACACTCTGGCTATTTGATCTTCATAAGTCAGCCTTGGTCTTCCTTGACTTCTTTTACCATTCGCTTTTGCTTTGTAGATTTTGTTCGTCAGTCTTTCGTCACTCATTCTTTCCATGTGTCCGAACCATCTAGCATTCCTTTCTTCATTTTTACAATATCACTATCGTGCAACCCTGTCATACTGCGTATCTCTTCATTGCTTATTTTGTCCGCAAGGGTGCTTATAAGCTTTATCTCTTATATTATGTCATTGCACTCCAGAATTAGAAAATAATTTAATTTTAGACCTACCCTAGATAATTTAGGCCAAGATCACTCAAAAGGAGAAATTAATAAAAAATCAAGAAAAAAATTACCTGACTTAAAAAAACACTATACAGTACAAAATAACTCTCCTTTACTGTTTTTTATTTGTGATCGAAGCCTTTACTAATCAAAACTCAAGTACAAAAATAGCTTTATAAATACGATAGAAATACCTACCAATATAATTAAATTTGACAGTTACATAAGTCGGTGTCAAGCCTACCAAACTTGTAGACTTTCTGTTGTTGTACATTGATTAGGTACCGACTTCAATAACTGTCGAATTTAATTATACAGGGTTAATTTAAAAATACTAACCTATTAGTATTTTGTACTAAACATTATCCTTAATAACTTCTGTACTTTTTAGTGATTTTTTATGAAGTCGGTTTATTTTTTCTTAACATTTTTTCTTTTGCTCAAGGCTCCTCAAGTTCTTACTCGTTACTCTCTTTACTCAAGTCGGTAATTACCGACTCCGGTAATTAATTCAACAGTGAACAACAAAACAATTCGAAGTCTTATAATTATTTTTCATAAGGTTACTGCTACTTTTTGTTAAATTTACATTTTATATTTTTTTTATTACCATTTTGTCTTCAAGGTCAGCGTGGAAAATATGACTACTCCAATATCTGTTTGTCTGTACTTTTATTAGAGGTAAATTGAAGAGTGCAATTATTTCAAGAGCATCAGGGCTGATAACTCGCGATTAGATAACGATAAATCCCTGCAATATTTTCCGACCGGAACGTTTATAACTTGACTACGATAAAACAAAAAGGAGAGTTATGATTTTAGCAAGGCGTATATGACATACTTATAGAGCGATCCTAATGAATCACTACACTCGGGTCAGGGATTGGAGGAAGTCATTAGTATGAAAGAGATTGTGAAAGCGATAAGTCTGAAATGTCGAACGGCTGCGCGAAGTGATGAGATAAATGCTGAGACGATCAAGTATTGTGGTACTAGAGTCCGGGATACCTTTTGTAAATTGTGCAATCTTTGCTGGCAAAAGGGAGAAGCACCGCAGTACTGGCACTCCGCGGTAATAGTACCACTCTATAAAAGGAAAGGTTCTCGACTGGATTGTGCATGCTACAGAACCATAACCTCGGTCAGCTTAGCAAGTAAAGTTTATACCGAATACATGAAAGACATTTCGGATAGGTATTTGTGGGAAGCACATGGTAGTTTTAGGAACGGTATGGGTTGTATGAACCAGATTTTTCTCGCTTCGCGTAATAGAGGCACCGTTTCTGACCACAGATCAGAAAGTTTTCGCGGCTTTGTAGTTTGACAGAGTAGTGCGAAAGAAATTGTTAAGTCTCCTGCCTGAATATGGCGCGAGGGGTCCTTTGTAAGGCCTGTGTAATGATAGATGGTGACATGTCACCCTGGTTTGAAGTCTATTCAGGCGTCATTGGGCTGCGTAATGTCTGCCTGGCTATTCGTGCTATATTTGGACAGCTGACTTTACGCGCTGAAAGGTGATATGAGTGGTATGATGTGTAATAGTAAACGGTGGTAAACTGTCTATTATTCGCGGATGATGCTGTGTTTATAGTTCCCTCTGAAGCTGAGTTGCAGCCTCTAGTCTTAGTCTAGTCATGTATATGAAAGAAGAATGTGAAGCGAAAGGATTGGTAACAAAATTAAGGTTCTGGTATTTGATAGAGAAGATGTACAGACGAAGTGTGAAATATGGGTAAATGTAAAACGTCTAGAACATGGGAATGAAATAGTTAATAATCTGTGGAGTGCGTTTTCGAGAGATGGAAGATGTGAATTAAATGTAGAGAGAAGGGTAGCAGCTGGCAATAAAGTTAACGGTGCTTTGTTTGCATTAGTGAACGGCGTGAATATATTTAAACACGCTGAAATGGCCATTTACAATGTAATGTTGGTATCCACTTTATTGTACAATAGAAAACCTTAGACTATATGCCCGAAATCGAGTGAAAGTAAGGTAAATGCAGTAGAAATGCGATCTCTTAGAAATGTGTGTGTAGTCACCCTCACGGATAAAATAAACAATGAAGAAATAGAGCTGGACGACAGCGTTTTTTGCGTTATTGCAGAAATGAAGAAAAGAACGCTAAGATGATTCCGGCACAAAGAGAGAATTAGTTATGAAAGATCGGGGAAGAAAATCTACAGAGCAAAAGTGAGTGGTAGCAAAAGCCGAAGAAGACCAAGGCCGAATTATGAAGACCAAACAGCCAATGATAGTTGACAGAAATATCAAAATCACTCGTGTGCTTATCATAGATTAAAGTGTGTAAGAATAATGACGAGATTTGAGGAGGCGAGAGAAGTACGTAAGGACCGCGTTACTTGGCGCAACATACTCTCGGACCCCGCTAGGGATTCAGTGTGAGCATATGCAATGTATATTCTGTGTAACACTTGAAAATTGTAGGTCAAGTTTATTGCGTCATAAAATGGACTTCGAAATCGATTTATCAACATTATCAACGATTAGTTATGATTGCTCCAAGAAATCGTTTTATTGTTTATTACATTTTTAATTACATTAAAGATTATGTAAGTATATGTAAACATAAATTTGTACCATATGTATAAAGTTATGTTTGGGTGGGCGGGATTTATGTGGATTCACCCGATATTTCAAGTTTCAATAATTTTTAGCACAATTCGTGAGGCGGACGGCGTTGCCTCTACATCAACTACTGCTATCTTTATGAAATTTTCTAACATATGCCTAAAGACAACGAAGTATGAAAGAACAAATCTAATGCAAACTAAATATTGCAGTAAATAAATAATTACTGCAAATAAATCTATAACCCTACATTTAACTTTGATGGAAAAAAGTAGATATATATTAGGGTGGGCCAAAATAAACTTTTTTTTTTCCATTACTATGAAAATCCTGTTCAAAATGACAAAAAAATGACCCTGTGAAAAGGGCAGCTTTTACTTTTAATGTTAAGAGGTAGCGCTTATTGTGTTTTAACGAAATGTTATATTGTAAAAGTCAGTACATATTCTTATAAGGAATTGAACGATCTACAAAATGGTCTGAAAGGATTTTTTGCTAAGTCAACTCGTTTAAAAGTTATTCGAGGTTAAAGTTTAATTTCAAGTGGCATATGATGTCTATCACAATTTTTTTATATTTTATCACAAAATAATGGATCAAAAACATATTTAATCTTAAGTAGCAAGTATTCCCAGAACGCCTATTACCCGTTGTCTATATGCTCTTTCTCAACTTTGGTACTGTAGTGAAGAAACTTATCTAGAAAATATTTTACTTTTCTCTCTCAGAATAAGTCATATAAACGTCATCAGAATATCTTAAGGAATTCATGTAACCAAAATAACACATATACATACAAGTTTTTCTCTACAAATGCGCGGAATTACAACGAAAAAACATCAAAAAACAACTTTCCTTCTCAGAAACAGCCAGCGGGCGAGACCGATCTTTTTCGGTACTATAAAAGTCTGAAAGCTGTAAATGAACATTTTTGCATAGAGGCTCATCCCAGTGTTTCTGAGAAAAGGTCGAGATAGGCAGAACACTTAACCAAGCATTTCGTGCTGTGCATCAGTCAAGCACAGCACATCAACCGATCCTAAGAAAGGGCGAATAACAGATAGGAAAATACATTCCGTGCTGTAGGCTGACGAGAGAAAAGTGACACACTCGAGATTTTGCGTATGCCCAGTCCTCCATAACGGTAGGAAGCGAGGCTTGATTCCAGACCCTGTCATCAACAAAGGAGCAACTTAATATTTTAGATAATGTATTTTTGAGAATATTGTCTAAGGATATTAAAAGAGGTGAAAGCTGAAAACAGCGAAGAGCATATGTAAATTTTGAAATGAAAAGGCAAAAGTGGACAATGAGGAGAGCCATGTGGGAATTAATTTTTAAAAGTTCGTCTGAAGATTGGCTAAATTTTTGTATTTAATCATTTATAAAGCAGGATATGGAGTCATCTAAAACGTGAGCACCTAGGAGGTACAGCAATTCTTTTGACAAGACTTTAACATTTAGTGCCAGATTGTTAAATTTATTAATTATTTGATTTTTTTAAATAATCGGAACAGAATGGGAAAGAAAGTGTTCACATTTAGAAAAAATTAATTCTAAGCCAATATTTTTAAACCTTTGAATGAGGGTTTTAAAGTCATCTAAAACAGTAATAGCTTTACCTCCTATTGTTCCGTCGTCAAGGTACCAAATATTAAATTTGGAATTTAAATTACAAATGGCAAGATAGATAGCCAAACTGAATATAGCTGGTCCGATCACCTTGTTGTCAGCCAACTTCGGAATGTAATAAATTATCTTTATATGTACATTTTGAAGGACTGCTGTAAGATTGCCAGAGGTAGGGATATATGTTCGGAACATGCTGTTTTATCTGTGTCAACAAGGTAGATCTATCGACAGAATTAAATGCATTTTTACGTCTACTTTGAGGAGTACCTCATCTCTATCATGCATCAAAAAAGCGCGCGCCGCATGCACTGCCGCTCCACATCCTCTCTTTGAGCCAAAACCTACTTGCGTAGGACAAAAATAGTTTTAAACGGTAGAGAGAATGTGACAGCAATAAATTTTGGAAGCAATGCGGCGTATAGTTGCACTTGCACCTACTGCAATTGGCCTAACGCCACCATCTTTGTTATTAAGCCAGCATAATGTTTATTAGAGCTGTTAAACTAAATAAGTTTGTCTTACCGGCATCACCAACAGAGCCTGTAATCAAATCTTTATAATGTTGTAGCGTTAAGCCATCGAGACCTCCCGCGGAGCCGCTTTTTAAAGGATTTATTGCGAAAAGCACATCTTCCTCTGTAGCTCGAGTCGACACATCGTTTGGATGTGAGGGATCTGGCAGACAACAAGCCACAGTCTTCAAATTCATCTAAGTAATATTATGTATACATTTATATTTTATTGCGTAATTCTTCATCGTTTATTTTATCCGCCAGGGTGACACTGACATCGATCATATTTCTAAGATCCCATTTCTATTGTATTTATCTTATTTACGGCATATCCAGGTATTACTACTGTACAATGTAGTGAATACCGCATAGTGGATGGTCATTTTTGCAGTTAGAATATTCACACTGACTACTAATACGGTCAAAGCACCGCTCCCTGCTAACTGCTATATGTCTCTCCACATCCAACTTACATCTTCCATCCCTCGAAGACGCACTCCCCAAATATACAGATTAACTCACTTGTTCTAGACATTTTCCATTTACCTATATTTTACACTTCGTCTGCACATCATTAAAACACCAGAACCTTAGTTTTGTTCACATCCATTAATAATCAATCCTTTTACTTCACGTTCTTTCATATACGTGACTAGAGTCTGCAATTCTGCTTCTGATGGTGCTATAAACAGCATCCTCAGCATGTAAAAGATAGTTTACCGCTGTGCCATCACACATACCACTCATACCCCCTTTCAATGTATGGATGCAAGTGTACTAATATATATCACGAAGAGCCAAGTAGATATCACGCAGCCCTTTCTTACACCTAAATAGACTTCGAACCAGAGTGATATGTCACCGTCTCATGCGTGCTCTATGCCCACGATATAATGACCGCACGGCCTGCAGTGAGTCCAAAAAGTAAGGTAATTATTTAAAAGAGAAAGGGGGTCCCTAACGTCATGTTCAGGCAGGATATTCCACAATTGGTTTCGCATCACTGTATCGAATGCTTTTTCTAGACCCACAAAAACGTAGAAAACTTTAGATCTATGCCCAGAAAATTTGCCACGATCACGTGGAGCGAGAAATCTGATCCATACGACTCCTACCGTTCCTAAAACCACCTTGTGCCTCCTATAAATATCTTTTAGAAATACCTACCTCTCTTGCATTAGGTCAATACCTTCGGCTCTAGGACTTTGGTTACGTATGGAAACATTTTAGATGAAATAACCAATAATTTGTAAGAATTAATTATTGTAGGTACCTACGTCTTAATTGCATATTATCAGGCATAATCACAGTATAATACCTACTTATTGCGTCAGCGATATTCTGCATTGATTTGCGAATTACGATACAATCTCTTAATTACAAGTTACTTCCTCTAGATATAATAGTATGTATTCTTTAATAACATATGTAACAAGCGATATTATTTTGGTTATAAATTCAATGACTAGGTACCAAGGCTAATAAAACGTTGGTAAATTTGTCGGGAAACAAAAATTATTTCCACGAAATTAAATATCAGGAAGTCATAATAATTTATTTAATAAATAATTAAATAAGTATTTTTAACCTCCCTGTCTGTCTGCATGTGATATTGTAGCTCTCGAACGGATGAACTCATTTGCGTGCGGCTTTTTTGTTGTAAAAGCTACCATCTATATATTAATCACTATATTAATACGCGAAAACTTTGTATCCCTTTTAAGCATATTGCGCGGTTGTAGGAATGCGAGACTTGGCATAGTTAAAGTTTATATTGAAAAAGAATGCAGAAAGCTAACATTTATATATAAAACAAGATGTTGCCCGTGCAGTGACTTCGTTGGCATGGAATTAAAAAAAATAGCCTATGTCCTTCCCTGGAATTAATCTATCTCCATTTTAAATTTCGTTAAAATCAGTCAAGTCGTTTAGGAGGGGAAGAATTACGAACATACGCACACCAGAATTTTATATAATACATATAAAATTAAACTTGAGGTCGCCCTGTGGTCGAAATTCGATCGTAAATATAAAATTATAGTATAAATTCTTTGGCGACAGTCTCTACTCTGTGCGATTGTTTGATCCAAGGAGGCTACGTATACAAACTATTATGAGTTTGAAATTGACAGTCTAGTTGACATTGGCAGTATGAACGTAAACAATGAGTGATTTATTCAATTTAATGTATTTCTAATACATATTAAATAAAAATATTAGCTTTCTCCAGTCCTTCCCCAAATAAACTAACTTTAAATGTACCAAATTTACACACAAAATTGGAAAATTCGGAAAAGCTGCAAAAGTGTTTTTTGGACAGGACATCAGTCGGATCAGCTATAGGTATTAAGAAATCATTGCTTTCCGACCGCTCCGACGCATTTATTGTTTTGCTCACTCCACTGGCACCTTCCATATGCCTTCCGGGCAAAATATGGAAAAAAATGAAATATGGAAATATTTCATCAAGTTATCGTTTTATGAGGGCGAATACCTACTTACTATTTTTTGTGTAGGCGTTCTTAAATCTGTACCTACTAACATTATAAAGAGAAAAAAATTTATTTTTTGTAATTGATGAACTCAAAAACTACTTAACCGATTTCAAAAAATTTTTCACCTATATATAGCTACATTACCACTTATAAGCAAGTAATCTTCAAGTAACATTGGCTGTATTTTTGATTTAAAAAAAATATTTAAAAACTGGGGTAGGTCGCTTGTGTTTAATATAACTTATATTTTAAACTTTTTAAAGTTGGACCAGAGAGAATTTGTAATTCGTTTTATTTACATTTTACACTGCTCATCATCGTTATATACATTTATTTATTTATGTAACAATTTATGTACATACACTTGTAAAAAGACATGAAATGTAACTTAAGCACAAAGGTACTGCTTATTTCAAAATGAAATGTCTTCCAGCAGACCTATGATAGGAAAGCTGTCAAAGTAGCAAAATTTAATGTGTATGAAGCCGAAGAAATAAAAATACATATTATATAGAAATAAATACCTTCATATAAATACATAACATAATGTATATATATATATATATATATACATATGTATCTACAACAAACGTATTAAATGTACTATATTTAATACATACACAGACAAGTAGGCTAGTTTGTCTGTGAATACATACGTATAAATAAACCATAAATACCCACGCATTACGTAAACATATCAGTTTATGGAGACAAAGAAAGGTAGATATATTTATCGTCTTACTACAAAAGATATTTTAAACATTGGTCTTAAAAACACTTGTTTAGCTAAACACAGTTTTAGAGATAGACATAGATTAAACGCACTTTTATTTTCGGCTACCATAAAACCATGTTTAGTACGACTACATGACTTCTTAAACATTGTCTTTGATATGATAACACCACAGATTAATTAGTGTATTAACGTAAAATAACACAATAAAACATTCATTCATTGGGATGTTGTTCGTTCCTAAATGATCTGTTCTAAGCGCAATAATGCGCAAAACGCTGTACTACTCTGTCAAGAAAGTATCGGGAAAAGATCAATAATACACGAAATGTTAGTTATTCATCCAAATTTATTTTATCACCTTCAAAGTATGCTCCTGCAGAAACGATACACTTACGCCAACGAATAATCCCATCATCCAAACATTTTTTAAACGCTTTTTCCGGAATTTAGTTCAGTGCTCGCCACGAATTCTTCTTTATGTCTTCTACCGAATGAAAACGAGTGCCACGAAGTGGTAATTTGAGTTTAGGAAAAAGAAAGAAGTCGGCTGGAGCCATATCTGGTGAATAAGGTGGTTGCTCGATGGTATTTGTTGAGTTTTTGGTCAAAAATTCGTTCACAATGATGGCCTTGTGCGAAGGTGCATTATCGTGGTGC
Organism: Zeuzera pyrina; assembly: GCA_907165235.1. NCBI lineage: Eukaryota > Metazoa > Arthropoda > Insecta > Lepidoptera > Cossidae > Zeuzera > Zeuzera pyrina. The sequence goes on along the minus strand of OU015647.1, from coordinate 7,112,439 downwards.
AAAATCCAAGAATTTTCTTTCCACAAATCTGGCCTTTTTCGTCGAATTTGCTCTCTTAAACGCCGCATAACGCCCAAATAATATTCTTTATTTACCGTTTGACCTTCCGGCAAGAATTCCGAGTGCACAACACCGCGATAGTAAAAGAAAACAGTCAACATGAGTTTGACTTTTGATCGACTTTGGCGTGGTTTTTTCGGTTTTGGTTCAGTTGAAAGGCGCCACTCCGAATCTTGTTGACTAGTTTGCATGTCAAACTCGTAAACCCACGTCTCGTCACCAGTAACAATGCGTTTCATGAATGTTGGATCGGAATTGACTCGTTTAGCATGTCCTCAGCGACTCCTATGCGATTGAGTTTTTGGAGAAAATTCAGGTCTTTTGGGACTAGCCGAGTGGCAACATGTTTCATACCCAAGTGATTATTTAAAATGGTACGGATCGACTCGTGAGACACAGAAAGTTCTGCGGCTATCTCTCTCAAACTTGAATGAGGATTTTCAGTCACTATTTCCTTCACTTTTGCGATGTTAACTTCAGTTGCAGACGTTGATGGCCTACCAGAGCGAGGCAAATCTTCCATCACATCTCGACCGCTTTTGAACGCTTTGTACCACTCATAAGCACGTGTTTTTGATAAAGTCGATTCACCGTAAGCCTTCTGTAACATTTTCAGTGACTCCGAACACGAAATTCCATTGGCGATGCAACATTTTTGTCTTAAATTTTGCAACGCTTTTTAAACTCTTTGTTTGATGTTTTTGTCTATTATGAAATTCGCAATATACACTAGAATGATATAACTAAAAACAGCACTGTATTTAATCTAAATAACAGATGCAACTCAAACTCCGCGCCAAAATGGAATACAGTTGTGCCAATCTAACAACAACACAAAAACAAAAAAATTTATTTGGAACCATAACCAAATCATCCATTACTTTCTTGACTGAATGTACCTACGTTTTTTGTAGGAAATAATGTTTTGACTTAATTAGCAGTCCGCGTTGTATTACCAAAATTTATTTTTTAAATTTTACGAGGGTTAGTAACAATATGTTTTTTTTTTCGGATCTATTGTACCACCACGAGGATCACTAGGAAGATCATCTTTTACTAAGTTCACTATTTTATTGGCTAAAGTTTCGCTGAATCTACATTTTTTCTTGAATTTTACGTCATCATAGTGTTCAAATGGATTCACTCTTATATTTTGTTGTTGGTTGTTTGAGTGGCTCGAAATCTTTCCAAATATTCGATATCGTCCATACTAATAAAATCCAGGAATTCAATTAAATCTATCACAAAAGCGTTTAAAAACATGTTACATAACTAAGTATTGGAATATGTACATAAATATAACAATCACATATATAAATATAACAATCACACCTTTACCTTGGCCATTGTTCACACCATTTTTTGTAATAATGCAAATGATGTGAACAAAGGCTACTGGCAATGTAACAGCGTTTTTGTGCTCTTAGTCACAAGTTAAACTAACTTTAGCTTGTGTTTAAATTTAAACATAGTTTACGCCACGTCTAACTCAACTAGGGTTAAACACAGTTTTGTGGTAGAATTTATTGTAAACATGTGTTCAACAAATGTTTATCATTTTTGACGTAAGACGGTTAAAATCTATGTCTGCTTCTAAGGCAGTGGTTCTTAACCGGTGATACGCGAACCCTTAGTGGTCTTTGAAAGCTCTCAAAGTGGCCTGCGAGGTCATTATGTCAGTCTGTCACGTATAAAATAATAAACTAAATTTAAAAAGAAAAAAACTCGGACTGCATTAACATTTTTTATTTAAATTTTATTATCTATTTATTAGCTAATAATTTTTTTTTAAATTTATTGTTTTGTCAATAATAACTTATTATACATTTGAAATTGTTTATTTATTACCTTTCATTTGATACCCATCTCGTTACATTTTTCTCTTTCTACTTTATTTTTATCGGACGCCATATTGAAATTTTATACTCGATGTCACTCCCACAGATAAGATAAATCTAATATCACCTCATATGTAAAATCTGTAAAGCCGTTTAGGCTACAGAGCTTGACAAAGAAATGGACATACATACCTACATACACTACAAAAACATAACCCTCCTTCGGCAGTCGGGTAAAAAATGTGAAGGTAACATAGTAAACCCAACCCTTTTATTGTCTGCGATTCTGGGGTCCGGTGTGTATAAGATGAGTTAAATTGAAATATAACAACAGCAACCGCGAGGCTATTAAACATTAAGATGTCCGGGGTCGAAAAGCAATCTTAGGTACCTAAAATTCGAGAAATAGGTTTGCTTTATCTAAATAATGCAAAATTTTTTTAAAAATACGTTTGGATGCCAGTGCCGACACATTTAGCTTTGAGCATAGAATCAAGAATTCTATAAACAGCAAGCAGTCTTAAAAATCGCACTAAAACAATATTAATGTAAAGATTACACAACACACAATACTTTTAATAATTTTAAATGCATATTTTTCTGTAAATATTCATAAGAATCAATGTCAACGTAATTAATTATTACATTTGGTGGTCCACCAAAAATCGGTCAAATAGTTCCTTACCACTAAAAGGTTTAGAACCACTGATCTATGTCATGTAGGTCGACAAGTGGTCGACAATCATAAGAATCAATGTCAACATAATTAATTATCACATTTGTGGTCCACCAAAAATTGGTCAAATAGTTCCTTACCACTAAAAGATTTAGAACCACTGATCTATGTCATGTAGGTCGACAAGTGGTCGACAATCATAAGAATCAATGTCCGACATAATTAATTATCACATTTGGTGATCCACCAAAAATGGGCCAAATAGTTCTTTACCATTAAAAGGTTTTGAATGTCTTCTGTATTTTATTTAGTACTAGCGACTCGCTCCGGCTTCACACGGATAGAAATTTTTTAGAAAATAAAATACAGCCCATGTTACTCGCTGATAATGTAGCTTTCTATAGGTGACAGAATTTTTGAAATCGGTTGAGTAGTTTTTCAGTTAATCCATTACATACAAACAAACAAAGTTTACTTCTTTATAATAGTAGTATAGACTAGCCCTTGTCTGCTATTCCACGTGGTCTTCAGTGTAATTAATTCAACACTTAATTCAGGAACATTCGCGGGCGCATGCAGGAAGTCACCAAAGTTTCAGCAGAATCGAACGGATGGTTTAGGAACGCATAGAGGACAAGCATACAAAGTGTAACGTTATAACGTACATCTTATTTAACAATTTAATTTTGGTGACATAATCTTGGATTTTGATATAAAAAAGGTTAACAAAGTTTATTTTAATAAGCAAATATAATAAGCAAATATATATTAGTTATTATAGGATAAATTCGTCTCTGCGTTGAAAAACTAAAATACGAGTAATCTGTGCGACAGTACCTCTTCTCGCTCGCTATGCGCCGAGGTACTTAGTCGTTCTACCGCCATTGTTTTTGCAATTCCGCGCGACACAAACTGAATGCATTGACGGCGCTCAAAAATTGTTATTGTCGCTTTGTTTGTTTTGATAACAATATTTAAAAGTAATAATCAATACGTAATATATTGATCGGTATTTTATTCGTTCTCCAGCGTACGTAATTAAATACGTGGAAACATTTGTTATAATTATCACCTCACTTTATTGGAATCCTTAGTACGGGTTCAGTAGTTCCCCGACACCTGCTCTGTCGGGTGTATACCGCTGAACCGCGCGACTCCAGCCGCATCACCAACTTCCGGCATCGGATCGTCTGCCGCCCGCGGACGGTCAGGGAAGTGCTGTGCTACGAGGCAAGGACCTTAGACGGGCGATCAACCCCGACCCTGTGTGGTATCACCTAAATAAATTTGTGTTTGCGTGCTCTCGAGTCTTCTTGATTACCGTAGCCGCCACAAAAGATACGTTCATTTTTATTTGTTAGACTAATTGTTGCCCGCGACTTCGTTCGCATGGTCTTCTATTTACTAAATCAAATAACTCAAAAACCTTCGCGGGCGTAAGCAGTACAACTCATTAGTTTCATCACAATCGGATGATTGGTTTAGAAACGCATAGAGGACAAACATACAAAGAAACATTTATTTTTGTGTAAGTAGGTATTCCAGCTTCGCCCGGGTGGGATGTTGAATGTTTTTATAGAACACGCCAATTTTTTTGAGATTTTCATCCAAAAACACCATCCGAATTTTTCCGCGATTTACCAAAAATTGTCTTTCATGCAAACCTTGTCCTGACAATTGCGAACACAACAAAAAAGAAATCACCCAAATCGGTGAAGCCGTTCTCAAGTGATGCTCCGTCATACATATGGCAATTGATTTCTATTTGTATAGAATATTAGAACAGATAAGTAGTACATATTTTTTAATCTAATTTTAAAATGTGTTCTTTAGATGTAGATAGTAGATACATAACAAAACAGGAAATAAGTCATTTACGTAGGCATATGCTTTAGTGCCTTTGTTTTGTTAGTGATTAGTTATATTTATATTAGTTATGTAGTTACCGGTCGAAAGGGACCGAGTCGACGGCCTCGGCGTTTGAAAGTAAATGACCTTTGTGACTGGCTTCGGTGCACTTTTAGACAGGGACGCACTCAGGTTTCTAGGAATTCGGTGGTCATTATATATTTTGATGATTGTGTTTACCAATAATACAAAACTGATATCTTTTTGTATAATATGTAGATGTAGATAGATATGATTTATTTCGACACCCCAACACAATACACGACACAACACAATACGTCAGGTAAAGTAATAGATTTAAACATGACAGTAAAATATAAGAACAAAATGCACACACAGAAACGAATTACAAAAGGCGACAAGTATGTCTCCAGTAATATGTCTCCAGTAGTCAAGTTGTAAAAGTATCGGTATTGGTTAGTTTTCAGAGCTAAAAAAATAGGTGAAGACAGAAGTTACGAAGTACAGATTACCTTCCCTTATATATAAAAAATAAATGTTTGTTCTTACATTTATTCTTTATGCGTTCTTAAACCATTTATCCTATTGTGACGAAACTTTGGTGAATTGTTCTGTGTACGCCCGAGAAGGTTTCCGAACTATTTATTTAGTAAATAAAAGGCTATGCGAATGAAGTCGTGGGCAATAGCTAGTTACTAATAAAGTAGGCAGAACCGACGTGGAAAGAGCGAGATAATGAATTAAAATACCTTCTTCATCTCGTCTGAACTTTGTGCTCATTAACTGAATAGGTTGCAGCTGGAGATAGGTATATGGTATATCTATATTTAAAGAGGGTCGTCTTATTCGCTTTCAATTTGCGTCAGCAGCATGGGCAGCACGTATTTTTAGTTGTCTTACTTACACTATCGGTAGTATCTTGAAGACTTCAGGACTTGTGTACTCGTTGTATACTTACATATTTGTTTTGGGAGTGGTAGAGTCATGCTGCATTGCAGCACGAATTGGGCCGGCTCGCCCGGTGTAATACCACCCTCTTACAGAATATCGGCGTGAAATAGCAGCGTCTGTTGCTGTTGTGTTTCGAGCGGTAAGTAATAGTGCCGGTGGCCCATCACCCCCTCCTCTTCTTTTCCCTATTTCCCTAAAGGCCGCCAACGCACCCGTGATTCTCCGGATGTTGCGGGTGTCCATGGGCGGCGGTTGGTCATTCTCCATTAGGTGACCCGTTTGTTCGTTTGCCCCCCATTTTATAAAAAAAAAACCCACCGGAATTTGGAAATACAGTTATTTCTTCAAGTACGAGTAAATTCGATTACTATGCTAAATCTGTCACCGGTTCGAACTTATATAGAAAAGAAATGGCCAGAATTTATGCCCTTTTTCCAAATTTCCAAAATCGGTAAAGGAACACACATTAGGGAAATAGTCTTGTTAAATTTTGTTATCCACAAATGGTATCTTATTGAGTAAAATGATGATGGTTAGGGAGAACATATTATTACCTGTGATTTAATAAATTCTAATCAGTCTTTTGGCGCAAAAAGAATACACCAGTCGGCTGTCGTGTTCGGATTGTAATAATACTGCTAGGGTGTAAGTACATCGTAAAGTTTTCACTGTTATTTTCTAAGTGTTGTAATTGATGCAATTGGTTCGATTGAGACGCTTGATGTAATTGGTGCATCAATCGCATCAATCGCATGAAAATTAATGTAACGTAATGATGTAATTATGGATAACAATAGCTCATGTTTTAGCTATTCGCGTCCTTTATTGAGAGGGCCCACGGTTTATGTTCTTCAACTGAATGGAAGTTATCAATCTCTGTCGGTAAATGATGTGAAGGGAGGTAATCATACCAATTACGTACCTGTTAATGCAAAATATATTTCAGTTGAACTATTTCATGCGGAAACAATTTCGAAGGTTATATTAAATGCATTCTAGCACGTAGACAACACGATCACTTTATGAATTTGTACCCCTTTCATTTTTTATTGACTACCGGAGTGTTATTGAGATTCCGTACAAAAAAAAAATGAAAAACATTGAAATTATTTTGTATAGAAAATATGTATGGAAGGATGGTTTATTAAAGGAAATAAATATGGCATAATCAAAAAAAAATATGGCACAATCAAAAACAAAATTTTCAGATGATTTTTAAAGAGAAATTATTCTTTATTTAAGTAACATAGGCCACGTGTTCCGAAGTGAATAACGACACTGCATAGTGCATACCATGCGCATTCGCTACAGGTATATGAGAACGCACGACACGCGCGTGGCGTGGCGACTTATCGCCACATCAAAAGCGGGTCTGATCCGCCGCATAAGACGTTGCACACCGTAAATGGAACCCTTAAAAGGTTACCTTATACGTCCGTCCGTCTGCTACAGTCGTTTTTCTTAGAAACTATGTGATGTACAAACTTGAATTGGACAATGCAATGGGCACACTGTACCCCTGACCAAGAAACAACGTATCTCATTCGAAACATCGTAGTAAATTGATAACTTTTTTATTATAACGAGACCATTGAAATGTATTGGTAATTTTTTTAAATAAAAATATAACAGGGGATCTGACTACAAGCGCATACACAAAAAGAAGAAACAGACTTTATTTTGTCGATGAACTCTGATAAAAATAATATAATAATAAACCTGTTATAGCACTCATTTGATTTAGGTTTATTCTCTATACCGAGAACTTATATCTAAGTATATTTTTAGATACGAGTTAATATAATTTATTTATCGTTATGATTACGCAATGTGTGTTCAGCTTGCGTTAATGTGTGTATATTATTTTTGATCTAACTTAATGTTTTGTAACGATTTCATACAAAAAAACAGACTTCATGTTTTTAGCTGATTTTTCTTCAAAAACACCACTAATTTAAAATATGCAAGAGTGTAAGCATAATGTTTTTGTGGGTAAATATATTGACATGCATTTAATGTCTGTTGGTGGGGGAGATGGTCACAATGACCATATAAAAATATTCATTGTCTTTCGGCATAGCATCTTTACATAAACTTATCACCTAGCACAGTATAAACATAACAGTAGGATGTCTTCATAGAAAGCTAGCATACGCGGTTTGTATGTGTGGGCTCTAATATGCACGCTCCGTGGCACGCACACTACGGCAATATTTTGGGCGAATATGGGCGATTATTATAGCGCCAGTCGGGGTCGCACGAATTAAATTATTGAAGATTGCAGCTGTTTTTAAAAAGCTTTTAGGTAATATTTCACAATAGGTATGACTTAACTAACTTAACCTAACTTAACTCTATGAGTACCGACAATAGAAAGCACACCTTTGCTACTGCTCCTTTAAATCTTTAAGTCTTTTAAATGGATTGATAGTCTATTAGTGGAATGGTGGCTAACGGTTCTCTTAATTGCAAGTTTGGCATACCAGAGCAGGTTTTTCATTGTGTCATCTGTTCATTATTGGTACCAGATTCCATAATCATCTTAAAAATACCTTACTAGTGAGGAATACATTAATGATACCTATCATACCTAGCATGTACAATATTTATTAAAATACCTCAATGACTAATACATATTAATCATTTCGCGGAGGCGCGCACTGACGGGTTTGCCGCCATAATGCGCAAGCGGTGCGCCTCCATACTGCACCGCACGCGCGGCAGCCCCAACATCATCCTGCGCGCGCTGGCGGACCGGTGGGACTCACCGATGCTGACTCGCTGGATCAGGTTACATACTACCGGTTAGACCTGCCTGATGGCATCGGAGGGTCCACTCAGTAATGGTAATGGAAATGGTACATCATTGCTATTAGTATTTGTTAAAATGTGTCTCTCTTTTTATCATGATTTACTAACACTAGATATAAGTATTTTACTAACATAACATGGATTGTTATGGTCTGAAATAAATTATTATTATTATATTAACTCACGCGATGCAAACATGCAACCGCTTCCATTTCTCTTTATTTCGTTCTTCACTCACACAAATACAAAAATGTCTAAATCGCTGAAACAAACTTATGTTATAATATATTCTATTAAATTTAGTCTTTCGATTGCTGTTATCATTTTTCAACATAACTACAAGAAATTAAATTGTACAAACACGAATTACTTATCCGTGTCCATTGTTTTTTGTTATTATGTACTAAATGTATAACTAAAGGAGATGCTCTCCACATCTCGCACCCCACGCTACAACCCCTACGTATTCAGCCGAGAGTAGGCCATTTAATTACGCATGAGGCGGGAATCAGCCTTCTCTTCTACATATTCTTTTCGTCTAATTTATCCACGTAATCACGATACATTGTAAATACTACTTAGCACTTTAAAGTATTCTAGAGAAATTATCGAATTTTCAACAGTACAATTATTGTTATTATTATGTGAGGCGAATGATGAGATTGGAAGAGGCGAAAGAAGTATAAAAGAACCGCGATAGTTAGCGCTCCATCTTCTCTAACTACCCTGTTATGGACACAGCGTGAGACTTATGTCTGCATTATAAACTTTTAAACTTTCGCGTTGCATTATAAAATGTATCTAATACGGGATATTCAACGGGAAATTTAACTAATCGCGTTAAATTTCCTGTTTTAGATACATTTTATGTCTGCATTAATATGCATTAATATTTTCAGATTTTTCAAAATTATAAAATTTCCAATAGGGTTCCATACTCTTAAAGGAAAAAAAGAAACCCGTATAGTATCACTTCTTTGTCCACCTGTCCGTGTGTGAAGACCCTTTTTTTTTTCAGGAACGCGTCGAGGTATCAACTTGAAATTAATAACAAATCTGCGGTCCCTTAGGGATATAAAAATCAAGTTTCTAAGTCAACGCAATCAAAAAATACGGTCGTTAATGCCTAGTATTTTAACATTCGCAAGTAAATCAAAACGTATAGGGTACTTCCAATTGATATCGTCATTAAAGACAAGAAGGAAGGTCTCACACAAGTAAAGGTAATAATCCGAAAAACGTTAATTTGTAGTTATTTGACATTGTGATAAATTCCTAAAATCTTTAACTATTGCCCGCGCAAATCCAAAAATCACCAATCGACACGTGTTTCGCTTCTCAACGAAGCATCCTCAGGATACACTAGAGACTCGGTCAGATAATCAGCACCGAATCGGTCAACCGAAACCAGAAAAGAATTCGGTGCTGGTTAGCTGACCGAATCCTGTCTCTGATGTATCCTGAGGGTGCTTCGTTGAGAAGCGAAACACGTGTCGATTGGTGATTTTTGGATTTGAGCGGGAAATAGCTAAAGATTTTAGGAATTTATCACATGAAATGGATTTTCGCAAAGTAATACCTGAGTCTATACCAGTACAATATCTTTTTTCACATTACAAACTTGCATTTGCAGTTGGAGAGTATAGTAGAACTTGCCTTTCAACTGCAAAGTTAAGTTTGTTTTCAAATGTCTTTATGGTGGGTGGTACGGAATCCTTGACCGATTTTTTATTTGAATTCACAGTATAATCACAAATTACTAAAGGCCAATGATGAAAACTGATTATTTTGACAAATAAAAAATCAAAATGCGAATATATCTACAAGAGGATTATTCCCAGACTACAATCTTGTCTTCCATCTATCGCTTATCTTTTTTAATGTAATCGATCGATAATCGATCGTTAATCAGTATTAATTTGTAATAAACAAGTGACTTCTGTTAATTAGGTGGAGTTTGACAATGTAACACTGGCTTTAAAGTAAGTAATTAAAAGAAATAAAAACTATGAGAAATATATGAGTAATCTACGACTTACCCGTTGCTTATATTTAAAATTCCAATGTAAATTGAATATTTGTGACTAATCATTTATGCAATTTAAAATTATTAATTTCAACAATAAATTTATTATTGGAACAATAGTTCCTTACGGCAGGCTTGGAGGAGATAGGGATTTTGCTGCGCGACCGAACTGAAAAAAATGTGAGACTAAAACCGTAAGAAAAATATATAACGGAAGTTACGTAGTAATATTACACTCTGAACAGAAGTGCTATAGTCGTATTTGAAACGAAGTTCCTTATTCTTTGTACGATTTTCCACTGCAAGGGAAAGCAAAGAGATATATGCTCATAACAGCCGATGTCTTCAGTAATGTGTAGATATATTCTTCATATTATTACGAAAATGATGTTCATTTTCAAATCCAAGATGGCGAATATTACTTTTTTTTTTGGATAAATCGATATGGGTATCAAATTCTAGGTTTTTCGAGGTGCTGATTACGAAAATTACGTTCATTTTCAAATCCAAGATGGCGAAAATGACTTTTTTGGATAAATCGATATGGGTGTCACATTATAGGTTTCTCGGGGTGCTGATTACAAAAATTATGTTTATTTTCGAATCCAAGATGGCGATTATTATTTTTTTGGATAAATCGACATAGGTATCATATTCTAGGTTTCTAAGGGTGCTAATTACAAAAATGATGTTCATTTTCAAATCCAAGATGGCGAATATTACTTTTTTATTTGCAAATTGTATTGCTTCGATATTATCCGAAGGAACTTCGTTCCTAACTGGTGTCCTATGACACCACATCATTTTATTTTTGACCAATGATATTGCATTATTACAATATTTAAGAGTAATAGTTTTAATATTATACTTTTTAATTGTTGCTTGCATGATTTTCCCTCGAAAGGGAAGGCAGAGAGATCTATGCCCATACAGCCGACGTCTTCAATAGTACCTATATACTATGTAGATATATTGTTCACATTTGTTTCATTAAAACGTCAACGCACAATAATATATTTTTATGTTTATTGGAGTTTCTGGAGCGACAAATATATTCAGGCAGTTTTTCTAGGAGTCTGAGGCAGCCTAAATTTCATACTACTAAAGCACTTATTTTAACAATTCCTTGTACACAACAGCGTAGATACTTGAAACGCAAAATTACGCCAGTTTTACATCACAACTTCCAGCAAATAAAATAAACACCCAATTGTTCACAATAAAGTCCCGCCAAAAACTGTTTTTTAAATTTCAATCACAAACCACGGGCATAACTCATTGTTAGGATAACAGCAGAAATTATATTAGAAAAAAATTATGTACAGTGTCGTATTTTAATCTCGGAAGCAGCAACTTTTTTTAATAGTGAAGTGGTTACTATTATACAAGCAATGATGAGATACGCAGTAAGACAGCGTTGCACGACAGTGTAGTAAAAATCAAGAAAGGAATGTTTAGATGGTTCGGCCACATGGAAAGAATGAGTGATGAAAGACTGACGAAAAAAATCTACAGAGCGAAAGTGAGTGGTAAAAGAAGCCAAGGAAGACCAAGGCTGACTTATGAAGATCAAATAGCCAGAGTGTTAGCTGATGGGAATGAGAAAAGCACTCGCATATTTAGGCGAAAATATGTGAGGAGAATGATGAGATTTGAGGAAGCGAAAGAAGTACGTAAGGACCGAGACGCTTGGCGCTCCGTCCTCTCTGACTACACCGTTAGGGATACAGCGTGAAGATATGTATGTAAGTATGGTTACTATTATTATTGTACCTATTGTAATAATTACAAAGCTGTACCGCTAGTTACTATTTAATATGTTCCTGTACTGTTTTCGTCAATATTAACAAATAATAATTTAATGGAGCCATTTATTATTTTGTATTGTTTCCATTATTATTTTAGCTTACAGATATTTTACAGCGTTGTATTTTTTTCAAATTTGTGAATTTTAATGAAGTGATAACATTTTATTACAGTGGATTATATTTTTATAGTGATAAAAATAATATTTTTATTGTCATTGTTATCAATTGTAAAGTGCTTTTAGGTGCAACCCTTTTTTAAATGTCGCATGGAAACTTTTGTGGGCGACTGAACTCACACATTGTCCAAACGGGAGACGTCGCCTTATGAGACTAGTACAGAGGCACAATGCGCTGCATACAAATAATAAATGGGTAGTTCTCACCACTTTTGATTAAAATACGCGCGGGTCCCACCCCACGTAACGCTTTTTCCATACGTGACGATTTCTACCAACTCAAACCTCCCGCAAACTGCGTTATAGAACTTCGTTTCAAAAAATGAATTCAATTTGTAATTATTTTTCGAGAATTCGAAGGTACCTTTCTTACTAGTATTTGATAAAATAGTGGTCCCCAGAATAAATGTGTTTCAAAAATACATAGGGATTATTGTACGGTAAAATAAGGAATCTCTTAGAAATATGTGCGGTGTCACCCTTGTGGATAAAATAAGCAATGAAGAGATACGCAGTATGACAGGGTTGCACGACAGTGTTATTGTAAAAATGAAGAAAGGAATGCTAAGATGGTTTGGGCACATGGAAAGAATGAGTGATGAAAGACTGACGAAGACAATCTATAGAGCAAAAGTGAGTGGTAAAAGAAGCCAAGGAAGATCAAATAGCTAGTGTTAGCCAAAGGAAATGTCAACGGAAATGTCATATGAGAATGATGAGATTTGAGAGATTGAGAAAGAAGTATGTAAGGACCGCGACGCTTGGCGGTTTGTCCTCTCTGACTACCCCGTTAAGGATACGGCGTAAAGATATGTATGTACCTATGTATGTATGTAAAATAAGGAATTTATATGAAGGAATGATGGAGGGATTTATATGAGGGAACTCAGTTGGGAACTCTGTTCTTGAAGTCGTTTACTCGTACGTCTACCTAGGACAAGTAGTCCAGTTATGTAGGTCCGACTTCAAGAAAGAGGCCAATCGCCGAATCTTACTCGGCTGGGCAGCGTTCGGAAAATTGCGAAACGTCTTCTTGTCCGACATACCTCAGTGCCTCAAGTCGAAAGTTTTCGACCAGTGTGTGTTGCCAGTGATGACTTATGGCACAGAAACGTGGTCTCTCACTATGGGCCTTATTAGTAAGCTTCAAGTAGCCCAACGAGCCATGGAGAGGGCTATGCTCGGAGTTTCTCTGCGAGATCGAATCAGAAATGAGGAGATCAGTAGAAGAACCAAGGCTACCGACATAGCCCAGCGGATTGGCAGGTTGAAGTGGCAATGGGCAGGGCACATAGCGCGGAGGACTGATGACCGATGGGGTCGAAAAGTTCTCGAGTAGAGACCACGTACCGGCAAGCGTAGCGTAGGACGTCCACCCACAAGGTGGACGGATGACCTCATTAAGACCGCAGGATAGCGCTGGATGCAAGCCGCTACCAACCGGTCTTATTGGAGATCTTTAGGGGAGGCCTATGTCCAGCAGTGGACGTCCTATGGCTGAAAGGAGGAATGATGGATGAGGGGAGGGAATGACAAAAGAATAAATAATGAACAAAACTCGCGACATAATCTTACCTCAATATTGAAATTTTGTGAAATTAATACTCCCGAACATCCATTTCACTGAATAAATAATATGATTTAATTAAACGTATTTGCCTACTTAATCGACGACATGAGGTAATGCCGATCAAAAATGTAACTATTGAAGGATATTAATTAAATCTTTTTTTTAAGAACCCTATATGATTCATAAACTATAACTCATACTAGTAGTCACAATCAGCAATGGAGCTTAGGAAGTAATAGTTACCGATAGAAATTGGCTATACAATTTGTATTAAATCTGAAAGGACAGAAATTTCGAGATTTAATGAGAATTACCCAAATACAAAGTATTACCTACTCGATACATCATAATTCTCGGCACGTATACACAATGTTTAAGATTTATTTTATTGTTTTGAAACTGATTTGTGAACAAAGCAAATGTTCATTGCATTTTATCTCACAGATTAAAGCAATTTGATTTCGTGTCATAATCTTACACGATAGTCTGAGGAGGTAAAACTTAAATATCCTTACCAAAAAAGACCCGAACTGATTTCTACCAAACACAAGCAATCTCGAAACCTACAACTTAACTAAAAAAGATTGAATCGAACAGGGTTCCGTATCTTTTGGAAGTCAACGTAGGTATAGGGTAGAGAGAATATTTGAGGGAGCAGTTATTTATTATAAAATTGGGCAATTCGAGTTGGACTCGGGCAGGGTTCCTTAACGTTGAAACGTACGTATAGGGTCTAGGTTCCCAAACTTATTTTGTCTACTGAGTCGAGAGCTCATGCAGTCGTTGTCTAAGATGCCTCCTAGCTAAATGAAATTACAAATCACCCCCCAGGCCTCTACACAACGCCCCCATTTTTTTTCTGGGTCTCTTACCGCCTCCCTTTAGGCCTGCAGCGCCCAAAGGGGGGCGTTATCGCCCACTTTGGGAATGGGTTAGGGTATAGGCGTATAGGGGATCTTCAAGGGGAGGATTCAATATCCCTAGAACACTGGTAGAGTTATAAGTAAATCTATTTGTTCGTTTGTATGTAATGGATAAATTCAAAAACTACTCAAATATTGGATTTATTATGATGTCATATATACAGAAACCTTTCCCTACGTATTCCATTTTATTTGACACCAATATTGTTGATGTTGAACAAAAAAGTTACTTTCTATTACGAAGCATCCGCCCTATGGGATTCATGATGACGTCACATATACAGAAACCTCCTGCGTATTCCATTTCATTTGATACTCATATTGATGGTGTTGAACAAAAAGTTATTTATATAAAAAGTTAGGACGGAGCGCCAAGCGTCGCGGTCCTTACATACTTCTTTCACTTTCTCAAAGAATAGATATACTCGTA
This sequence comes from Zeuzera pyrina, assembly GCA_907165235.1. Taxonomy (NCBI): domain Eukaryota; kingdom Metazoa; phylum Arthropoda; class Insecta; order Lepidoptera; family Cossidae; genus Zeuzera; species Zeuzera pyrina. Next base: position 7,097,301 of record OU015647.1, on the reverse strand, counting down.
GAAGATAATAAAAATGCATACGTGTAAGTTATTTTCGTACTTGAGTTTTGGTTACTAAAGGATAGTCATTTTGTATTCAGCGTTTATCTTCTAACTTTTTAAAGCTAAGAATTATTTTATAACGTCAATGTTTTTTCAAGTAGTAACATTTTATTACAGTGCATTATATTTTCTATATCGATAAATAACACATATATTGTTACTTTTTCTAATTCTAAAGTGTTTTCAGTGCCTTTTTTGCAGTATAATGTTGTGTTTGTTGCAGATATCGCAAGCCAAATAACGTGATATTATGTATGTATGTATAAGTATATGTATGAAAATGATATAAACGGAGAATTGCATCGCTTGGTACCAGCTTTTCTGGAATTTCAAGGGCAGATAAAGAGAATGGAGACGCTATGCGCAAAACAATAATTATCTAGATGTACATTATACATACATATTACCTGTATCTACCTATATAGATAAAGTAAGATCAGAATGTAATTGGGGGCCCAATTGCGTAGCTTCAATTATCTACATATAAATAGGTAAAGACAATTTTTTTTCTTTGTTTGTTAATCGATTTTCTTTTTTTTTTTGCTTAGTAGCTAATAGCTATGGTAGCTATTGATAAGCTTTAGTGTTACCATTAAAAAAATGTTGGAAATATAAAAAAATGTTGGAAACATTTTTTTAACTCCCGACGCAAAAGAAGGGCTCTTATAAGTTTGACGTGTCTGTGTTTGTATGTCTGTGTGACTGTGTGTGGGTCTGTGGCATCGTAGCTCCTAAACGAATGGACCGATTATGATGCGATTTTTTTTGTTTGAAAGCAGGTTTTCTAGCGGTGGGTTTTAAACATGTTTTATCAAAATCGGTTCAGCCATTTGAAGAATATCAGGTCTTTTTTTAGTTTTTAAAGGGACGCGAGCATTTTCTATTAGTCTAATCGATGCGAAATTTAGTATACTGTGACTTCAATAATGTCACAATAACATAGTAACCTTGACCAGATGCTGCAGCATCATCTGAAGTCAGCAGGATATCCTGCTCCTCGCCACTTACAGTAGAGGTATCTTGTTTAGGCTCATTGAAATGGTCACTATGAATAGGTTATAGATAGATAGATGGTGATCAAAGTCTGATGATGGATCAAACAACCGCTAAGTAAATAAAGTAATAAAAAGAGAATACAACTAAAAATTTGCTAAAAATGATAAAGTATGTATGAAATTTAAATACAAGTAAACTTAGCGGTCCCCTGACGTGACGACGCTTGGATATATTACTACTACTATTCATATTGAAACTTATTACAAATTTAAAGGGCTATGAGGTACAAATAATTTTTTTAATTTTTGGATTTTTTTTTTGTCGGGGGTTTTTAAAATTTTTAATTTTATTTATACGAGAATAGAAACTTCGGATCCCTTTTTAAGAATATTGTGTGCACGGAGGAGTGTGAGACTTGACATAGTTTTACGTTCATACTGACAATGTCAAAAAGACCTTCAATGTCAAACTCATAGTGGTTTGGTTTTGGTCCTAAATAGTTTGTGACCTAAGTTTGTAACCCTTATGAGATGATATTAACCTCCTTGGATCAAACAGTCGCACGGAGTAGAGATTGTCACCAAAGAGTTTATTATACTTACATTTGGCCGAATTTCGACCTCTAGTTACAATTATTCGTTATATTTCTCAAAAACATTATCCTCCTTTTCGAATACTCGGTCAAGAATTACATATCATATATCATAGTAATCGTATGATTACAACGAATGTATTATGCTATTTGATATAATAAAATCCATCAGTCGTTCAGGCTACAAAATAAGCTAAAGGAACCGAAATATGCATACATACATGTTCACACGTACATCGATATTTACGTGCATAAACATATAGTAGAAATGCGATCTCTTAGAAGTAGGTGCGGTGTCACCCTTGCGGATAAAATAAGCAATGAAGAGATACGCAGTATGACAGGGTTGCACGACAGTGTTATTGTAAAAATGAAGAAAGGAATGCTAAGATGGTTCGGGCACATGATGTAAAGAATGAGCGTTGAAAGAATGACGAAGAAAATCTTTAGAGCAAAAGTGAGTGGTAAAAGAAGCCAAGGAAGACCAAGGCTGACTTATGAAGATCAAATAGCTAGAGTGTTAGCTGACGGAAGTGTCAAAAGCACTCGCATACCTAGGCGAAAATGCGTAAGAAGAATGATGAGATTTGAGGAAGCGAAAGAAGTATGCAAGGACCGCGACCGTTGGCGCTCCGTCCTCTCTGACTACCCCGTTAGGGATACGGCGCGAAGATATGTATGTATAAACATATTCATTCAGATTCATTCATTCATATGTATGTATAAACACATTCAGCCGAAAAATCATTACCATTTTGAGTTTTCTGAGGTAGTTGGGCATGTAAACTGTCGATACAAATTATTAGGTATTAGGATTAGGTAAGTATTATAATAGCTTCACCGCATATACACTCTAACCTGTGTAGTAATAGCTCGTAACAATAGTACGTATTCATTCATTAATTATTCAACAATAAAACATCCAAATAAAAAAGTAATTTTTTTACGATATTGAATTGATATATTGAAACTCTTCCGTCTATTCGAAAAGCGACGCAATTGGTTCCTTGACGTGCGTGTGACCGAAATAGGTCTTTTTCCATTCAAAGATTTTTTTTTTCTTTCTTCATGGCATGGCGATTAGCACATTTGCCAATGTCACGTATTGTAATAGTAGAAGTAGAATCGTCATTATAAAACGTTAAAACTTCTCCAGTAAAGTGATAGTAGACTTTACTGAAGTTTTACAGGACTTCTTGGAAGAGCGCGAAAACTTCAGCTACACATGTTTATTTAGACCTATTCCATTCTTTTCATTTGCACAGAATTTTAAAACACAATATACTATCACTGTTTTACTTTAAAACTCCCAAAAATGTAAAAAATAAAAAATCTAAATAAAATGACAACCTTACTTCTCCCGTTCCCGCCAAAAAGTCATTCAAAGACTTTCACAGAGAGTGTAAATGAATTTGATTAAGGAACACGAGAGGTCAAATGAAAATATAATGAAAATAAAAATGCTACTACTAACCGTTGACCGATGTTTAAAAAAAGTAAATTTAAAATTTAAAAACAAAAAATTTCTTTGTACTTTTATATATCTAATAACGTCACTCGTTAATTTTTCTCATAGACGGGACTGAAAAGCCGAGTGTATCATTCGGTAGTAAAATTAATTTTTACCTCGGAGGCGCCGTACATTGAATTCCTCGCTGCGCTCAGGATTCTACTTTAGCATCTTTCGCTTCGCTCTGGACTCAAAATAGCGCTTCGCCGTAAAAATATTATTTTACTCCCTTGTGATACAAGGGACCGCGACCAAACAAACTAATGTTAGCCTAAGGAACATTATCCACTGAGCCTTAATTCCGGATATGGATTAAACTTCATACAAAACTAGATAATGTAGCTGTTTTACAGTAAGAACTCTTCATATTTACAACTAGAGCCAAGAATGCTTGGATCTATTAAACATAACTGAGAATATATTCCTAAAAATTGCAATTTTCAAATAAAAAAAATGCCATGCAAATTGGTTTATCTGTTTAAGCGCTACAAACAAATAAACAGATAGAGCCAAACTATTAACAAGATTTTTTTGTCGGATGTAGTTTCATTCTTAGAGCGGATATTCATTAATAAACTTCAACTAAGTACATATTCTTCTATTGTTTGATGTTTTTAATAACTTTTCGACTTTCAAAAGAGCCTCAAACTAAGTATACCCGTGGCTATAAGCAGCTCTACATGAAAAAATATGTCAAAATGGAGCACTCGGATGCACAAATATAGACAGTTTTGTTCAATTAATACTAGAGGTCGCCCTGTGGTCGAAATTCGACCGTAAATATAAACTTATAATATAAATTCTTTGGCAACAATCTCTACTCTGTGCGACTGGTTGATCCAATGAGGTTACGTATATGTGATCGTAAATTATTAAGTTTGAAATTGACAGTACTTTTGGCATTGGCAGTATGAACGTCAACAATGAGCGATTTATTTAGTTTAAAGTATTTCTAATGCGTATTAATTATATAAAAATATTAGCTTTCTCCAGTCCTTCTGCATGTAAACTTTAAATATACCCAAAACACTCCTCCGACCGCGCAATTTTCTTAAAAAGGGAACCAAACTGTTCGCTTCACGTATTAATGTATAAATTCTTGAAGGCTTAGTCAAACTTGGGGGTCTCGAAGCACCTAAATACGCTCCTGTACTGCCAATAGCTGCGATTTTATCATGTTAGATAATATACCGTTGATAAAGCAGTCAATACATTTATCCTTTTAACATACCCGACTAGAGAAAAGTCAATAAGGGTTATGATTTTAGCGCCATATAAATACAATAAAAAACCTACGCGGTCGGGGACCCCCATCAGGAACAAAGGTTCCTCAGCTGTAGTTTCAATTACTCAACAAAAACAAAAACCTAGCGCCACGCAACGCGCGGGTCCCGCCCTACGTAACGCTTTTTCCTTACGTAACGATTTCAACCAGCTCAAATTTCTGGATTCGTTGAACTCAAACCTACCGCAATCCGCATTGAAGTTAAAAATAACGTTATTAATACAATAAAAAATACCTATATTATTAAATTTGACAGTTACTGAGTCGATGCCATAAATCTATTAAACTAACAGACTTTCTGTTGTTGCACATTGATTCTTGATTGCGTAGGTACGCTATAGATACGAGGATACGACTAAAGTCGTTGACTAAAAATATATCAACATACCTACCCGAATCTTAGGCTTCAATATAATAGGCGGACCGCTAGTTGATAATGTAACTTTCTATAGGTAAAATAATTTTTGAAATCGGTTGAGCCGTTATTGAGTTTATCTATTACATACAAACAAACAGTTTACCTCTTTATAATATTAGTACAGATCTAACGAGGTATGTTTCTTATAACTTAATTTCGTCTGCAATAACCGTCAAATTTAATAATGTAGATATTTGTATCGTATTTATAAAGTTACTTTTGTACTTGAGTTTTGATTAGTAAAGAATAGTTATACTTTTTTTTAATCAATTAAAAACAAGCGTTCAAAAAAAAAACTACCTGCAAACAAATAAAAAAATGTTCTGCAGCGATAGGGTGAATATTATGGAGAACTGTATGAGAGTGGCGACTGCGTCTCTGATACTGAGAGCGATTCTAGTGAATTGCCACACTTGGGTCAGGGACTGGAGGATGCCATTTGTATGAAAGAGATTGAGAAAGCGACAAGAAGTCTGAAATGTGGAAAGGCTGTGGGAAATGACGAGGTGACTGCTGAGATGATCGCGTGTGGTGGTTCTAGGGTCTGGGATACCTTCTGTGCACTGTGCAACCTTTGGTGGCAGAAGGGGAAGATTCCAGAGGACTGGCGCACCGCAGTCATGGTACCTCTCTATAAAGGTTCAGATTTTCTCGCGTCGCGTTATCGTGGGGAAGATCTGGCCATAGATCAGAAAGTTTTCTGCGCGTTCGTGGATCTAGAAAAAGCAATCGATAGAGTAGTGCGAAAGAAGTTGTGAAGTCTTCTGCCTAAATATAGCGTTGAGGGACCCTTACTGCAGTATGGGACGTCATTATATCGGGGCTACAGAGCCTGTGTCATGATAAATGGCGACATGTCCCCCTGGTTCGAAGTTTGTTCAGGCGTCAGACAGGGCTGCGTGATGTCTGCCTGGCTTTTCGTGCTGTATTTGGACAGTTGCCTCCAGACATTGAAAAGTAGTATGAGTGACATGATATGTGACGATACAGTGGTAAACTGACTAATGTCGCTGACGATGCTGTGCTTATAGCACCATCAGAAGCAGAGTTGCACAAACTGATCACGTGCATGAAACAAGAATGTGAAGTGAAAGGATTGAATATGAATGTCAACAAAACTGAGGTTCTGGTCTTCGAAAGGGAAGCAGTACAGACGAAATGTGAGATTTGAGTGCATGGAAGGTGTCTAGAACAGGCGAATTAAATTGTGTATCTGGGAAGTGCGTTTTGGAGGTTTAGAAGATATGAGTTGGATGTGTAGAGACGGGTAGCTGCTGGCAATAAAGTGAACAGTCCTCTATCTGCATTAGTGGGCAGTGTGAATATATCTAACACAGCCAAAATGGCCATACACAATCCGGTGTTGGTTCTAACTTTATTGTACGGTAGTGAAGCCTGGATATGCCCGAAATCGAGTGAAAGTATGGTGAACGTAGTAGAAATGCGATCTCTCAGAAATATGTGCGGTGTCAACCTTGCAGACAGGAAAAGTATGATAGTGTTGTACTACAGTGTTATTGTAAACATGAAAAATAGAATGCTTAGATGGTCCGGACACATAGAAAGAATGAGTGATGAAAGACTGACGAAGAAAATCTATAGAGCGAAAGCGAGTGGTAAAAGAAGCCAAGGAAGACCAAACTTGACTTATGTAGTTTAAATAGCCAGGAAAATATCAAAAGCACTCGCATATCTAGGCGAAAGTGTGAGAGGAGAATGATGAGATTTGAGGAAGCGAAAGAGTATGTAAGGACCGCGACGCTTGGCGCTCCATCCTCTCTGACTACGTCGTTAGGGATACAACGTGAAGATACGTAATATAATGCAATTAAAAACAAATACAATAAGATGATCTCAAATCCATTTGTATTGTAATTTCTGTAAGTGTCTAGTGAGTTATATAATGTTGTGTCACCGCTCGTAAGAGGTCTATGTAAGTGAAAATAGAAATTATGTAGGTACATACCTACGTGTGAAATTGCTACTGAATATCTTAAACAGCAAAGGTATCACAGAAAAGAATATAAGTAACATCAAAATACTCATTAATGTTTTACTTTTCATTTGTGGGTTTGGGCTTAAAAGTAACACGTACTCGTATTGGGTATTTAATTAGGTACTAGCGGCTCGTCCCGACTTCGTCTGGGTTGGATACATAATTATGTAGCTTATATGTCTATCTGGAATAATGTACCTTTCAAATTATGAAAGAATTATAGGTGGAATGTGGTTCTGGATATTATACCCTTCGCATACAAACTAACTTACAAAACTCGCTCTCTCTTTCTTTATTACATTAGTATATACCCAGATACTTATTTAAGCTTGAACCAAGCGTAGTATATACCCAGATACTTATTTAAGCTTGAACCAAGCGTGCGTGAAGTTTGCATAGTAATCATTACACTTGTAGCGAATTTGAATTAGACTTACCACGCGACAAAGACAATGTTGATGTAGCAATCAGATCGTTTGTGGTGGAGTTATTCAGTTATGGTACTCCATCTCCGTATTAGAAGACAATTGTGTGGTAATAGACAAAAGTATAGGTACCAAAATTATAAACAAAAATTTAATACCTACTAAAAATTATATTGTCAAAAACTACATTCAAAGAAAAATCAAATACGCAGCAGTTTCTATGCTATCTGGGTAGGTACTTATTATTCTGTTCGTAATCTACGTGAAGGGAGTTGCGGCTTGACTATTACGATTATATTTGTTTAAAAAAGAATTAATTAACTGTTTTTGTCTAAACTGTTATAATTGTTTAATTTACTTTCAAATACTTTCCGTTAAACTTTCGCAGCGAGTAAAAATCGACTAACGTTTTTAGTTTTTGAATGAGACAGAGCCATCTAGTGGTTGTTTGAGAATTGACTTGACATATATATTTTACTATTATATTTATTGTGCTGTGTAATTGGGTGGTGTTATTTTTATAAATAAATTGTATAGATATGTACCCGTAAGATGTCGCTTTAAATAAGTTAAATTTTTGATAATTATTTAAACATGGATGAAGATAATAAATGCATATTTTCACAAAAAAATCATTGTTTGTAAATTGTGAAATTCCGAGCTCAATAAGTCATGATAAGTGAATTTCTGTGGTCTAAAAATAGCGCCAAATAAGGCGTTCAATAAACCTAAAAACATGCGCCATCGCTATGAGTTATCTACTAATACAACGATAAGTCCAAATGTACATTGCCTTTCGAAAGGGAGCATAGAAAACTATGACTTTTGTATTTTGTCGCATAACAATCGAACATTTTTACTGTCTCTTGTTCATGTACACATTAATGTATCTTCCTTCTCTGTTTAAAACAGAGAGTAAAAAAATAGTAATGGCCGTTCGCTCTGACGTTTCATTTTATCTTTTATCAGAAAAATAATGAAATCGAGCTTTCGTGTATTGTTATTTATTATTTATGAATAAAAGTTGATTATTATTATAATGTATTACGTATACAAATATATATCATGTGTGTGAGTTAGTGCATTTGTAAGGAAATCAAGTAAATAGATACACTAAATTGCGTCTACATTTTATTTAATTTATTTATAGAAATCTATGATTATTTATTAATATAATTATTCTGGACTTTTCACAGTTATTCGGACTTCATAATCAGTGCTAATACTCTTATTTATCTAATGAAAATGACTAGGAAAATCGAATTTAATTTTACTTACCTCTCTGTCATCAACTTCTATGCGATTGTTTTGTAATAATCTTAAAACTATTATAAAAAGTAACACAATTAAATTACAATGACTTGAAATATCTAGACGAGACAAAAATCTAAATAATAAAATACAATGTGTGCCATAGTCTACTAAACCAAATTATATTCGATGATTTACAAGTATTGCCAAAGACGTCTACTCTAACTATGGATTTCTTTGAACATTTATAAAATTATTTTAGTTAAAATACATTGTTAAGTGACAAATTAAAATGGTTACGATGAATTCTTCTGAGAAGGCGGCACAGAAGGCCTGTCAGCAAGGGCCATCCAGGTGTGTACCATACAGTGTAAAAATCTTTATCTTCATTTATATATTTAACTGTTTCCCGTGACTTCGTTCGCGTATTGTATTTACTAAAATAATTCGGAAACCTTTGAGGGCATATGCAGAACAACTTGCCAAAGCCTCATCACAATTAGTTGAATGGCTTATGAACACATAGATGACAAACATTGAAAGGAACATTTATTTTTAGTTAAAAAGATTAAATTGTAAAAGCTTTAAATTCTTGACTGTCTTTAAATTCATCACCGAATACCTATTTAAAGTATTTGGGAAATGTAGGACATATTTTGTATTAAGTCTCCATTTTAACTCAATTAATTGGATGACACAATCAAAAGATATATTATTATGTGAGTTTTAAGCTTCTTGATTTGGCTAAGCATCACATTATTCACTGTGATGAATTCCTAAAATCTTTAGCTATTTTCTGCTCAAACTCCAAAAACCACCAATCGACATATGTTTCGCCTCTCAAGGAAGCATCCCCAGGATATTCTAGATATCAGACTCGGTCAGCTAACCAGCACCGGATTCATTGCTGATTAGCTGACCGAGCTTATTGGTGCTGGTTAGCTGACTGGTGCTCTGATCTGAGTGAAGAGGCGAAACACATGTCGATTGGTGGTTTTTGGAGTTTGAGCAGAAAATAGCTAAAGATTTCAGGAATTTATCACATGGCTTTCCACAAAGTAACGCATGAGTCTATACAATACGTTATCTACTGTTTTCCGTTTTGACACTTGATCATAGATTTTGTTAACTACTTGGGAATCAAACGCAGGTCTATGCTGGACTACTACCAATAGATATTGCATTGCACGGCGACTATAGTTTTACTCTTTTATGGGCTGTTTGTTAAACCGGCCTTTGTAGCCTAAAATACTGCATTCTATCATCAAACCCAAAAGAGTCTCTTGCCCGATTGCACCAAGGTCCCCAATACTTAGCAAACCCCTAAAATTGGATAAGGGTCCATTAATAATGAAATTTTTATCATTAGTGAACCCCTATCCGGTTTTATTTATCGATAGGACTTGTGAAATCGGGCGTTAATCTCATATATATACAAATATTTTTGGGGGCTCTTTAGTGGGTAGACTTCCGCCCCCAGGGGGGTTATTTATTATTTATGAATATATATGTGTGTCAATCCCCCAAGCTCAATGGTCAATGGAAAGCTGAGGTCATGAGGAGTACAGATATGGTGGTTGGGGGTGGCTAAACCCTTCCATTCAAAAGTTATGGGGGTTTAAAGTTCAAACTGACTTACGCCCTTTCAGCATATTATAAACCTAACCTAACCTACCCAAAGAGAGTATTCTTATAAGGCGGATTCCGACCTGGCGCTTCGCCGGCCGCTGCCGCTCGCTTCGCTCGCTCGGCTCGCGCGTTGTGGTTTATACACTTACCTAACCTAACCTACCCAAAGAGAGCTTTCTTATAAGGCGGATTCAGTTTATACACTTACCTAACCTAATGTAACCTACCTGAAGATATTGTTTTCATAAGGCGGATTCCATTCTGTATTAAATTCACTAATAACGTAATGCTGGTACTCCATTCCAGATATTTCAGGGAGGCCAAGGTAACCTTTCCAGCAGTCTGTCTGTTGTGGATTTACAATACAATAATCTTCAGACTATTTTTATACTTTATTTCGTACATTTATTTTCTACATTTACAATATAATATTACAGCCGTTGAAAATTGGTTATACAGAGTTATAGTTAAAGTTATATAGATAAAAATTAGACAATAGAATTACAGTAAACATAGACAATAGTTTTCTTTTTTTTTTTAAGCAATAGGTGCGTTAACATCCTCCCCCCGTTGGAGGTTCATCCTTCAACTGTTCTGTTTGATCCTCGTGGTCTGGCTGCAACAGCGGACACAAACGGGTGAAAGCGCGACGCACTGTTCCTCTGGTAGTTGTCACATCAGCAACTCTGGAGATACCATCTGGTCCAGGGTATAACTCGTGGATGCGGCCTATTTGCCATTTCAGGGGTGGACAGCTGTCTTCTCTTATCACCACCATATCGCCTACGCGTAGCTCTGCCTGACGTTTTTTCCATTTTGTACGTTGTTGCAACTCTGCTATATATTCATTCTGCCAACGATGCCAAAAATGTTGTCTCATTTGCTCTAATTGTTTGTATCGGTGAAGGCGATTACATTTGATATCAATCAGCTGTGGTGACGGTATTGAAGTCAGCGGTCTTCCTATTAGAAAATGCCCAGGGGTCAGGGGACTGAGATCGTTAGGATTGGACGACATTGGACAAAGAGGTCTGGAGTTTAAAATCGACTCTATTTGTGCAAACAAGGTTGAAAGTTCTTCAAAAGTCAAGTGCCTATCTCCTAAAACCCTTTTTACGTGATACTTTGCCGATTTTACCCCTGCCTCCCATAAACCTCCGAAGTGAGGTGAATATGCAGGAGAAAAATTAAATTTAATACCTTCATTGCATCCAAAATTATCAATATTAGTTTGATTGCATTGTAAAAATCTATTTAAGTCTTATTTGCACCGACAAAATTTGTACCATTGTCACAAAAAATATTACTAGGTTTACCTCTTCGTGAAATAAATCTCCTTAATGTTAACAGAAATGATTCTTTGCTTAAATCGCTCACTGCCTCTAAGTGGAGAGCCTTAGTCGCAAAACACACAAATATACACAAATAACATTTAGTTATTTTGCAACCACGACCCTTTCTATCTGTTATTAAAAAAGGACCTGCAAAATCAACGCCTGTATTTTCAAATGGTACAGTAGGAGTGAGGCGCTGCTTTGGCAGATTTCCCATTAATTGTGTCATAGTTTTTCCTTTTATACGTCTACATAATATACATTTACTAGAATACTACGTGCTACATTTGTACCATTCATAACCCAATAGTTTTCTCTGACCGATGATAATAAGAGTTGAGGGCCTGCGTGTAATAGTTTTCTATGATAGTCTTCAAAAATTAACTTAGATAAATGATGTTTTGAATCTAACACAAACGGATGTTTTTTATCATAGGAAAATGTTGAATTCTCAATGCGACCTCCAACTCTTATTGCTCCTGATTTATCCATAAAAGGATTTAAAGATAACATACGTGACTTGGAAGGCAGTTGCATATTACATAAAAGCATATTTAGCTCTTGTGGAAATGATTCTTTCTGTGATAATTTGACCAAAGTTATTCTACCGTTGTTTAATTCATCTATAGTTAAATCACATTTTATTCTATTTTTATTTCTACAATTATTTACAAATCTTAGAACATAAGCCATTATTCTTATTAATCTTTTAAACTGTAAATATTTTTTAAATTCAATTATTTTGTTGTCTACTGTATTATTTACATTTGTTATCGTGTTTACATGTAGTTGATTTAATTCGTTATTTAAAGTAGAAGTAGAAGAATAATTAGGCCAAGCAATTTCATTTTCTCTTAGGAATCGAGGCCGTTTGAACCAAAGTTCCGATAAACTCTCACTAAAATTATCTATCCCTCGTGAAATTAAGTCTGCAGGGTTGTATTGGGTAGGTACATGACGCCACTTTTGTTCTTTGGTTAACAATTTTATTTTATTTATTCTATTAGCAACGAATACTTCGACCTTTTTACTAGTGGCAGCATGTAACCACCCCAAAACTACAGTGGAGTCTGTCCAAAAAATACATCGAGATATCTTACATCTAAGGGCTTGTTTTACCTTAGTACTTAATTCAGCAGAGAGTAACGCTCCACATAGTTCCAGTTTTGGTATAGTTAGTGTCTTTAGAGGTGCCACTCGTGACTTGGCACATAAAAGATGTACATGAATGTGCCCGTCTGCGTCTACAGAGCGTACATATACACACGCTCCATAGGCGGATAAAGAGGCGTCTGAAAATAGATGTAATTCTATGTTTAAAAAATGTTTACAAATGACATGTCTTGGGACCTCAATTTTACCGGCAGCATTTACATTTTTTACAAAATGAAACCACATGTTTTCGATGTCCTTTAGAACTGGTTCATCCCAATTTAATTTACACGACCAGATTTTTTGTAATATCATTTTTGCCTTTACGATAAAAACACCTAAGAGTCCTAAAGGGTCGAAAACCTTGGCAATATTAGACAAAATAACTCTCTTTGTAATTATTGGATTAGTTGCCATATGAATTGAGTAACTTAGCTTATCAGTAGTAGGTGACCAAGTCAAACCCAATGTGTTTGCAGTCTTAGAAAGCTCAGCAATGGACTGAATATCATCTAATTGTTGTTTTTTTAAATGCGTGACTACAATTTGTACGAAATTTTCTCAATTTTAAGCATGCAGAAGATAATTTTTTTTGGATCTTTTGTGCAATATAATTTAAATGATCTTCAGTTTCACATCCCGTTATCAGGTCATCTATATAAAAATCGTTTTTCATAATTTCCCCTATTTTAATTTCATACTCTTTATACAACTCAAGGTCACTTTCTTTAGCTAATTCTAACAAACATCTTGTGCTGAGATAAGGTGCGGACGCGGTTCCGTATGTCACCGTATTTAATTGTAAGTATTTAATATTTTCATATTCATTTTCTCTCCATAAAATCATTTGCCTCTGACTTTTATCTATTATTAGCTGTCTATACATCTTTTCGATGTCTGCAATTAATACAAAAGTATGCTGTCTAAATCTTAACAAAATATTACATAGCTCATCCTGAATAGTAGGTCCTACCATTTGGATGTCATTCAATGACACCCCGGACTCGGTTTTCGATGAGGCATCAAATACTACGCGAAGTTTTGTCGTTTCACTCTTGTCACGTAATACCGGATGGTGTGGTAAATAACATCCAAAAGCAGGCCTATCTACTTCCGATAAATGACCTAATTCTTTATATTCCTGAATAAATTTAACATAGGACTTTTTAATGGAAGGTTCTCTGCGAAATCTTTTTTCTAGATTTAATAAACGGGATTTGGCTTGTGTAAATGAATCACCTAATACAGTTGGCGATGTGTGAAATGGCATTTGAACGCAAAACCTTCCACTATCAAGCCTGTAAGTATGTTTTATGAAATGATTTTCACAAAAAATATCTTCTGACGACATTTTCTGTTTACTTTTATCTCCAGGTAATTCTTCCAAACTCCAAAAACGCTCCAATTGACTTGAAATATCTAACATCAATTTACAATGTACTTCATTGTTCTGACCATAAGTATTCGTACCTATCGGCCCTGATACTAGCCAACCTAATTTTGAAAACTGTAGTGTAGGCTTACCTTTACCTAATTTAATATTTTTTTCCATAATAATTTCCCAAAATAAATCTGCACCAATTAATAAATCGATCTCTGCTGGTTGATAAAAATGCGAGTCAGCCAATTCAATATTTGATGGAATATTCAATTCCTGTACATTAATCATTACATTAGGTAGTTTACTTGTTATATACGGCACGACAACGCTATCCACTTGCACTTCGTATTGTTCATTTAAAGACTTCAACAAAAATCTACATCTGTTTACAATATTTAGCTTGATATTACTTATTCCAGACACAGTAATAGGTAGATCACTTTGTATACACTGTAATCCTAATTTGTGACGTAAAGAATCGGTAATTATATTTATTTGACTGCCACAATCAAGTAATGCACGCACTACGATACAATTATTTGTGTGGTTATTTACAATTTTTACTAATGCAGTAGACAACAGCACGTGGTGATTTGAAATGGCAGTTAATGAAACCGGTTCGCAGCCTGTCTCGCTCGCACGAGTGATATGCGCTGACGTCTGCGAAACGCCTTCAGTACGACTTACATATTGTTGTTTTGATCTATGCAATAATGTGTTGTGCTTATACTTACATATTTTACAGGGGCCTAATCTACAATTAACTGCATGGTGCCCTGGCTTAAAACAATTAATACAAAGTTTATTATTCGACACAATTTTATTTCTATCTTCCAAACTCATAGTTAGAAATTGAGGACACTCATACAATCGGTGCATTTCTTTACAAATCAAACAACCCTTTAATAATCTGTTACTATTTTCTACTTTATCACATGATGTTATAAAACTCGTAAATCTTTCATTTTTGGACGGCCCTTTACTAAATTTAGTAGTTTCTAATATGTCGGCTCTGTTTCTCAAAAATTTAAAAAAATTGTCGAGCGTTGGAACCCCACTAAGAGAACCTTTATATTCTTCCCATTTCTTATTGGTATTTACGTCTAATTTTGTAGTAGCCAAATGAATTATTATGCTGTCCCAATGCTCGACTGGTTGCCCTAATGTTTTTAAGGAACGTAAATTTCTAGAAATATGATCAATTAAAAATCTTAGTGACTTATCGTTTTCCTTTGTAATGCACTCTAAGTTAAACAAGGCTTTCAAATGATTACTAATTAATAATTTTTCATTGTCAAATCTTTCACATAACAACTCCCAAGCAATTTCATAGTTATCAGAACAAAACTCCAAAGATTTTATAACCACCGATGCGCTCCCTTCCAAAGAGGATCTTAGATAATGAAATTTATTTATTTTATCTATATTAATATTGTTATTGATCAATGAATTGAAGGTGTCCCTGTATTCCAACCATTTATTATAATTTCCATCAAACGTAGGTAACTTAATTGTGGGTAATTTAATATTATTGACATTATTTTCCTGTTCGACCTTTATAGCTTTTACCTTACTTTTTATATTTGCACTATTTAATATTGATTGCGCTCTAGACATTAATGAAAAGAATTGATTTTCTACATCTTCTCTTTCTTTTAGCTGTTCAGGTGCATTATCAGTGAGTACTTCTATTTCGGTTTGTATTGAATCAAAGTCTCCAAAATAACTATCGACTTTATTGTATCTTAATGTTAATTCGTTAACCTCTCGCTCTGATAATGCATCTTCATATAATTTATCTAAATAGTTCTTAAAAACTGTAAGACGTCCTTTTACACTGCTACGTTTCTTATACAATTGTTCAATCATTTTATCGACGCAAAAAACGAACCAAACGTAATTAAATTACAAAAAGTATGTAATAGATAGATGCAATGAATTAAGAAACCTGTTTTATTTGACACAATGAATTAAAATGGCAATAATCTGAAACTAAATTTAAATGTTATTATTATTAAATTGAAATACTACTTTTACATTTACCTCTTAAAATAGATGCTATATGGACTTTTTATTCGATTACCGATATATTGAGGGTGTTTTACAAACTTTGATAATTGATTGTACGATTTTATGTATATTTATTGTAACATAATTGTAACCCAGGATTTTAATTGTTAAGATGTTTACTCCAAATAGATCGATTAGATTGATATCAAAATCGGAAAAAAGGATTTCAAGGAACGGGCTCACCGCTTCGCTGTAGTAGCTTTTCCTCGTCTCGCTTATGTCGGTAGTAGCTGTGGTAACGATAAATTCGACTTTTATCAATCCGATTCCGATATCCTGGTCACGGCACCAAAATGTTGTGGATTTACAATACAATAATCTTCAGACTATTTTTATACTTTATTTCGTACATTTATTTTCTACATTTACAATATAATATTACAGCCGTTGAAAATTAGTTATACAGAGTTATAGTTATAGTTATATAGATAAAAATTAGACAATAGAATTACAGTGAACATAGACAATAAAGTTTTTTTTTTTTTTTAAGCAATAGGTGCGTTAACACTGTCCATATCTCGGTCTTGGGAGCTATGTGTTTGACGATTTTAATCATATTTAGTTCTGACAGCTTGGTCAGCTATAAGTAATTGGTAATTTAAATCTTAAATATGTTCACTCAACTATCAATTTAAAAGTTAGTTTTTGAAAATTAAAAAAAAAAATAGATTTACGCCCTTTTATAGGCTGATACAATGCTGAAAGGGCGTAAGTCATACCCGTACTTTAAACCCCCATAACTTTTGAACGGGAGGCTTTAGCCACCCCCAACCACCATATCTGTACTCCTCATGACCTAAGTTTTCCAATGATACCCCACACCCCCCTGGGGGCGGAAGTCCACCCACTAAAGTGCTGCCATATTTTTATATAAATTTTTCGCTTGTAAAGTTCAAAAATAATTAAAAGTACCAACGAACAAAGTTTTAGTTTGTGTCATTGGTTTGTCAAATACAACAGCATAACAGTGCATAGTGATGCAGGGTCATGCAATTTCAATATTTGTACAAACAATTTTAAAAAGCTGATATCCATACTATATACTACTTATTCTATCAACACCAATGCTATAAACACAACAGTTGGTCTGTCTGTTTGGTCAGCTTTCACGTCTAAAACGCTGGACCGATTTTGATGAAATTTAGAATTAAACCTAGGTTAAACATATAGTTTTTTTTTTAATCCAATTTAGGTGAAGTCGCGAGCAACTGTATTCTGTAATCCATCCCAAAGCCAATGCATTGGCCGGTTTTATATTTTACCATTTTACCGTTGAATGTTTTTATTGTCACAATTTAACTATCCACAGTACAACAGTACAATATGGAAGCAAAATGTATGCAGTTGAATGAAGAGGCCTTTAAGCTGTCCAGGATTATGTAAATGCATGGATGTTGAAAAACTTTTTTTTTCCGTGACACTACCTATTGTATTGTGGACGTAAAACTTATAAAAGCGCCAATACGGTGTGTTATTGGTATAATTGTGTGGAGTAGATGTTATTATTATTAATTTTATTTTTCTCACACTAGCCCTCGCTCATAAATAAAGAACTAGATGCACAATCTCCTGTAAAATCTAAACAAATTATTGTTCAAATTGACGTATATCTTTTTAATGCCGTATAGTATTATCGGTAACATTGTGTTAATCTAAAGTAGACGTTACCGCCAAACCATAAGGTTATAAAAGCTTGTAAACGATTCTTGCATCACATTGAAACAATGTTTGTAAAAAAATATTTAAAATGCAATCTTACGTCTCGCGCGTAAAGTATAATTCACATAATCTGTGACTCACTTAATGTGCACTCAAATACCCATTTGAGCGCACATTTATTGGGATATTTTTGGCACATTTATTGGGACATTTTTGGAGCATTGATTGTGCATCTAGTTTTTTATTTGTGATCAAGGACACTAGCAGGAAAACAATCATTTATCAATTTATACACATTTTCAGAGAAAACTCAAAATGTGTGAAAGAAGATAAAGAGAAGGACAAAGATAGAGATAAAAAAGAGAATGCCATTTCGAATCTCCCACCGAGTGTCCAGGCTTTGATGTCTACAATACCATCACCAGAAGAGTCTCCAAACTACTTGATATATAAAAAGGTGATTTAAAAATGTCCACTTCCTTGTAACAACCTATATGGATCTAGAGCTGATTACAAACCCTTTACAAATGAGGTGATCTGGTCGCTGACGGTGAATTTGGTTGCCTAAATAATTTTAGTTATTTTATCGTTCTTCAACATAACTGCAAGAAATCAAATTAACAAATTGTCATTGCATACTATTTGTAACTAATTAATATGCTCTTCATGTCATCATCTCATCATACATCATACCCAACACAACAATCCTACATATCCGGCCGAGAGTAGGCAATTTTATTATCGGCCTTACTTTCTACATATTTTCTGTTATGGTTCTCGGGGTCACATCGCAGCGTGTGTGGTCCGCGTTTACGTAGTACTTCAAGGGTACAGTGGACCTCTGTAAATGCTCATCGAGAAATATTTTTGCATAGCGCGTGAGGGGGTATGCGTTCCGTAGGTGATCCCGGAGCCCCTCGACAACACGCCGAGGACGTCCTCTATAACCCGGCTTCACCTCCAGTGGGCTGGGTACCTGTGTTCAGGTTCTTCCTGGTTAACAAAGAAAAATGACTGAGTTTAAAATCTATATATTATGCATACAAATCAATTGCCATGGGTATGATGGAGCATCTCTTGAAAACAGCTTGACCAATTTGGCCGATTCCTTTTTTGTTGTGTTTGTAATTGTCAGGACAAGGTTTGTATGAAAGGAAATTTTTGGGAAATCCACGGAAAAACCACGGCTAAGCTGGGGCGGGTCGTTAGTAAATTATATTTATTAACTCTGTGAAAACGGAATATTTAGTTAGGGTGTATAACTTTTTGATTTTTTGTATGTAACTTTTTGATTAACATCGCTAACATCTATACTAATAATATAAAGAAATAAAACAGGTTTTGTTTATTTGTTTGTATTCCGAGAGTAATCTCCGGAGATTATTCTCCGCATACTGCACCTATTTGAATAATTGTTTCACCATTTGAAAGGTATATTATTTCAGATAGACATAGGCTATACATTATGTGTTTAACCCGGGCGAAATCGGGAGAGACCGCTAGTTGTAGATAAAGAAAGACATCTAATTGTTATAGATGGAGGCTATTATAGAGAAAATGCAAGATGAAAACATGGGGGTTCCAGTGAGAACTGTCAAAAGTTTTATGTCGAAGATACCGTCGGTAAGTAACTTTCCCTTTGAGAAGTTTTAGGTAGCCAGTTGCTGCAACATGTTGGGAATTAATTGCCACGTCTACCAATAACTCTAAGTGGGAGTTGGTTTAGGGTGTAGACTATGTATACAGCATTTTATTCTAATTTATTTTGTAATAATTGTGTCTGTATCTGTTTTTTTCCCCAATAAAGAAAAGTAGAAGTAAAAGAAGATTATGGCATTATAAACAAATATATCTATATAGTACTCACTAGATTGATTATTCGAAACTATCAATCTAGTTCCCTTCAACTGAGGTTCGAGAACCACACCTAGCTCACTTTTAATTTGACGCTTTAACAGTGAACATTTTAATTCATTTCGTACTTAAAACATTTGTGATAAATGAACTGTTTATGAGCAATAAAAAAAAGTTATTAAAAGAAATAAACCAAACTTCTTCAAAAGTTCAAAACACTAACGAAACAAAGAATAACTTAATAGGGAAAAATAAAAAGCTTTGTCTTATACCTATATAAGAAAAAATTGAAAATTAAGATCAAAAGTGGGTGTGTACCTAAATAGGTACGTCAACTATTTTTTTTTGAGGTCGTTGCCAGCGACAACATTAGAAAGAAAGTGTAGCCATGATGCGCGACAAGTTTACAAGGCTTATTAAATATAGATGAATTGAGCCGTCCTCCATTTTTGAAATCGTTAAAAAAATAGATTGACGTGATTGCATGTATTTTGCAGGTCTTCACCGGTTCGGATCTGGTAGCATGGCTGATGCGGCACCTGCATCTGGAGGAGACTTGGGAGGCTTTACATTTAGCACATCTACTGGCTGCCCATGGATATCTGTTCCCAATCGATGATCACTGTCTGACCGTCAAGAATGATAACACGTACTACAGGTAAGGGAGGTTTCAATCAGTGATGTGTAGTTACAGAGCAATGGGTCGAGAACTTTCAAACCAAAAAGTCAGGCATAATAAAAATATCGATTTCTAAGAGCCTCGAATTTTGGATTTTTATTTTTGCGTTTACATTTTATTTCAAACTATCGACCCGCCTCGGCTTCACACGGGAATTTGATTAGGAAATGTCAATATTCTCTAGTTTTAACCGATTTCAAAAAAGGAGGAGGTTCTTAATTTGATTGTATTTTTTTTTTATGTTTGTTACCTCATAACTCCGTCATTTATGAATCGATTTTGAAAATTCTTGTTTTATTTGGAAGGATACACTTCCAGATTGGTTTCACTTAAATTTCACTGGAGCTCTGGTTTCGAAGATACACCCAATAACACCAAATAACGCGAATTGGTTATAATCTTTATTTATTTATATTGATAATTCTCTTGTATGTCATTGCGCTCCAGAATTCGAAAATAAGTAATTTGTAGACATGCTCTAGATATTTATTTAGGCCAAGGTCACTCAAAAGGGAACAATAAAAAAAAATTAGTAACAAAATTAAACCGACTTCTAAACAAAACACTGAAAAGTACGCAATAACTATTCTTTATTTATCAAAACTTAAGCACAAAAATAATTTTTAATAAGTATGATACAAATACCCATATAATCATATTTGAAAATTATTGAAGTCGGTGCCAAATCAATGTGCAACAACAGAAAGTCTATTAGTTTAGTAGGCTTGGCACCGACTTCAGTAACTGTCAAAGATTATATGGGTATTTGTATCGTATTTATTATAAAATTATTTTTGTACTTAAGTTTTGTTTAGTAAAGAATAGTTATTTCGTACTTTTCAGTGTTTTGTTTTGAAGTCGGTGTAATTTTTTTTAGTTCATTTTGTCTCTTTAGATATCGCGAATATTTTCTCCGTATTCAAATATACGCATACCAATTTTCATGGCGATCGGTTGAATGGTATAGACGATGAAATGCTACGGCGCCATCTGACAGCAAGTAAGAATAAAGTGAATTGCGCGAAAATATTTTCCATGCTCCAATACCTGTTTATACCAATTTTCATGGCAATCAGTTGAACGGTACCGAAGTTGATATACTGTGGCGCTATCTGGAGGTGAATTTCAACAAAGAGATAGCATAAAAACCTTCTCCATTAAGAAATACATATATGTGCCAATTTTCATAGTGATCGGTCAAACGGTGTTGAGGCTATGGTCCTGATAAAAATACCATAGAACACTGTACTTTCAGTTCTTCCCAAATTTTCTAGGCAACCTTTCCAATTTTTTCTCATGTCGGGTCTAGACTCGTGAGTCAAATTCGAACAATACTACAATACGTATTTCATGAAATAAAGTTGCACCCTTTATTACATCCCCTTTGAGTAGATTGTCAAACAGCAAAATCTTGAAATATTCACATTATTTTTTCAGATTTCAAACTCCATATTTTTGGCCATCTAATCAGTGGGAGCCAGAGAATACTGATTATGGTAAGTGTAATATGTATTGATCTAAAACGCGCAGTTTTGTGTACATAATATTATAGTATCCTGTACTGCGATGAGAGCATTATTTGTATAATGCTCTCATTGCAGTAAACCCAATTGCAAGGTGTAACCCCAATTGCAAGGTGTTTTTGAATGTCGAATCTACTTTAGTTCGGTTCAAAGAGAAAACCTGGACACAGAAGAACCGACAAGAAACTCAGTCGGGTATCATTTTTTCAACATCATTTTACGAAAGACACATTTTCAGATGATGCATATCTTTCTTCTTTTTCTTGCATGATTGCATGTGCAGAAAAGATCATTTTCAGACTTTGTTTTGTCTTCAATGAAATCGTTTATTTTATAGTATGATTGTCTAATCAATGTACGTTTTATAACTAATCTAAATCTATTTTCTGTCGACTAACTTCCCGAGGAACTTTACTATGAAATCAAATGCAGTTACTCAAAAATAAAAAATTCGACTTATGTAATTTACATAACATATCTTCACGCTGTATCCCCAACGGGGTAGTCAGAGAGGACGGAGCGCCAGTAGTCGCGGTCCTTACACACCTCTTTCGCTTCCTCAAATCTCATCATTCTCCTCACACATTTTCGCCTAGGTATGCGAGTGCTTTTGACATTTCCGTCTGCTAACACTCTGGCTATTTGATCTTCATAAGTCAGCCTTGGTCTTCCTTGGCTTCTTTTACCACTCACTTTCGCTCTGTATATTTTCTTCGTTAGTATTTCATCACTCATTCTTTCCATGTGCCCGAACCATCTAAGCATTCCTTTCTTCATTTTTACAATAACACTGTTGTGCAACCCTGTCATACTGCGTATCTCATCATTGCTTATCCTGTCAACAAGCGTGACACCGCACATATTTCTGAGAGACCGCATCTCCACAGCATTTAACATACTTTCACTCGATTTTGGGCATATCCAGTCCTCACTACCGTACAACAAAGTTGGCACCAACACCGCATTGTGGATGGCCATTTTAGCAGTGTTAGATATATTCACACTACCCACTAATGCGGACAGAGCACCGTTCACTTTATTGCCAGCTGCTACCCGTCTCTGCACATCCAACTCACATCTTCCATCCCTCGAAAACGCACTCCCCAGGTACACAATTTCATTCACCTGTTCTAGACATTTTCCATTTACACAATTTCGTTTCGTTACACACATTTCGTTTGTACCGCTTCTCTTTCAAACACCAGAACCTTAGTTTTGTTCACATTCATTTTCAATCCTTTTACTTCATAATCTTCTTTCATGCTTCTTTCACGTGACTAGTGTCTGCAACTCTGCTTCTGATGGTGCTATTAGCACAGCATCGTCAGCGTACAATAGGCAGTTTACCACTGTGTCACCACATCCCATACCACTCATATTACCTTTCAATCTCTGGAGGCAACTGTCCAAATACAGCACGAATAGCCAGGCAGACATCACACAGCCCTGTCTGACACCAGAACAGACTTCAAACCAGGGCGACATGTCACCGTCTATCCTTACACAGGCTCTGTGGTCTCGATATAATGACCTCACAGCCTGCAGTAAAGAGCCCTCCACGCCATATTCAGGCAGAAGACTCCACAATTTCTTCCGCACTACTCTATCGAATGCTTTCTCTAGATCCACGAAAGCGCAGAAAACTTTCCGACCTAAAGCCAGAAACCTTCCCACGATAACGCGAAGCGAGAAAATCTGATCCATACAACCCCTACCGTTCCTGAATCCACCTTGCGCCTCCCACAAATATCTTTCTGAAACGCCTTTCATACGTTCAGTCAATACTTTAGTATAGACTTTACTCGCTAAGCTGACCAAGCTGATGGCCCTATAGCACGCACAGTTTAGGTACGAACCTTTCCCTTTATAATATAGAGATACTATGACTGCCGTGCGCCAGTTCTCTGGAACCTCCCCCTTCTGCCAACAAAGGTTGCAGAGTACACAGAAGGCATCCCAGACCCTAGGACCACCATACTTGATCATCTCAGCAGTCACCTCATCAATTCCCGCAGCCTTTCCACATTTCAAACTTCTCATCACTTTCTCAATCTGTTTCATACTAATGGCATCCTCCAGTCCCTGGCCCGAGTGTGGCAATTCATTAGAATCGCTCTCAGTATCAGAGACGGAGTCGCCACTCTCATACAGTTCTCCATAATATTCACTCTATCGCTGCAGAACATCCTTTTTATTTGTAAGCAGGTTGTTTTCTTTCGAACGCACTTTATTCATTCTGCAAGGTGCCGGACCACTTCGGTACTTACGTACTTCTTTCCAAAATAATTTGGAATTGTTCTCGAAGTTGTCCGACATCTTGTTTTCATCTAACACCCTATACCTTTCACGCTTCTCTTTCACTAGTGCCTTCGTTTATGCTTTCTGCAGCTTATATCTGTCTTTCATCAAATTCTTCATGCCACAGTCATTTTTAGTAGCAAGGTAGTCTTGCCATACTTTCTTCTTCTTATACACAGACACTTTCACCTCATCATCCCTCCACACATCACGCTTTCTACCATTACCAATCTTATTCATTCCACACATTTCTTTCGCAGCCTCGATCATGCTATCCCTAAGGTTCTGCCAACATTCTTCAACATCCTCACTCATTACTTTCAATCTATCATCAAACTTACCGGATGCTACCCTTTCATATTCATTCCTGGTGGTCGCATCTTGGAGTTTTCAGCTTTTAATGCGACAAACCGCTGCAGGCTTGGACACTACGCGATGTCGCCATGCCGCAAACAGACCCCTTATTCTAGTTACCACTAGAAAGTGGTCCGTTCCCAGATCGGCTCCTCTGTGTGCTCTCGTGTCCATTATCTGCTCTTTGAGCCGGCTGTCCACCAAGAACAAATCAATCATACTTCTCGCACCCTTTCTTTCCCATGTGTACTGATGGATCCTTTTGTGCCCAAACATGGTATTAGCCACAAAAAGATCTTTTTCCATACACAGTCCTAACACAATCTTACCAGCATCATTCACTCTCTTATCTCCATATTTGCCTAGAACAGACTCAAATCCTGTTTGAGCTGTCCCGACCCATCCATTCATGTCTCCACACACAACAATTATTTCGTTCTCTTCAACCGTCGCTAAAATTTCTCTAACATTCTCCCAGTACTGCTCTAGTTCAGCCAAACCGACAGAGGACACTGGGGCATATACTGCCAAAACGAAAATTCTTGTCAACCCAATCTTGAGGCGTACCCAGAGCAGTCTGGGATTTACACATTCATACTCAGTCTTACAATTAACCATACGAGAGGACAGTAAAACGCCTACCCCTTGGCATCCCCTATCTCCTTGTGGTACCCCTGACCACAAAGCGATGCCTCCTCCGGGCAAGTCGGCAAGTTCACTGCCGCCTCGCTTGGTTTCACTCAAACATAGCACATCCAATCTTTTCTCTTCCATAATATCAATCACTTCATTCATCTTCTCCTCAATCCCACCTCTCACATTCCACGCAGCTACTCTGCACTCCTCCCTCCACTTCCCGCCGCTAGGTGCACAGCGTGTTGGGTGGCGGTCCCCAACGCCGAACTGCACTCTGCACACACCAGCGGGGACAGACCGGTGTACGTCGCTTCCGGGGGACGCCCTAACATTATAATTGCCGTTGTCCCGCATGGTATGCACAGAAGAGGAATTGCAGCCCTGAAAAGGGCTGGCAGGGGTCGCGACGAGCACGCTTCCTCAGTTGACCCCCCTATTATGTAATTTAAATTTGGAATAACTAATTTATCTCGACTTCGTGTTTCCATATCATTAATATCGTCTTTCTTTTTGAACATCGGATTTTCGTAAACGGGCTAACAATTTAGTTGAAATTTACAATACGGGTTTTAAGGGTTTACGGGGGCGATAAATCGATCTATCTAGGTCTCAATTCTGGGAAAATTAGTTTCCTACGTGTTTTAAAACACTTGAAACTTGAATACTTTCTCAATAACACAGTGGCTAGAGCGTTGATTTACCCTACAATGTGGTTAGACTATATAACTAATCAGTATGACAATTATATATGTTAATTTAAAAATACTAATAACCTCTTAGTGCAAAATTCCTGTCAACATACCTAACTACTTTTGCTCTACGACTTTTTTCAAAACTCAATACGTTCCTCAAAAAATATTTGTTAAGTTTTGTTGCACTGTCTGAAACGTAATTACTCTGTGCGTATTTCCAATGGTGCAGTGCAAGCGTACCGGCCTCAGCGCCGCGCTGCGCGTGTGTGCGTGTGCCGCTTTAGCGACCGGGTAGAGTAGGTGCCCTTTTCAGAAACATTTAATGTATTTTTATTTTTGTATGAAACAAAAAACTTATGAATTTTTGAGACGTAAAACAAAAGTTATTGGGGATAATGTTTAGTACAAAATACGGAGAGGTTATTAGTATTTTAAAAATACCCCTGTATATATATACATACATATCTTCACGCCGTATCCCTAACGCAGTAGTCAGAGAGGACGGAGCGCTAAGCGTCGCGGTCCTTATGTATAACGACTCTATATAGTATATATAAACTATATATATATATATATAACGAGGAAAGCTCGGTCGCCTAAGTACCTAACTTTACAGCTTTACACTTGCTGGTGCCCGCGACTTCGTACGCGTGAGAGTCGGTTTTATTACGCACCCCCGTTCTGTCCTTGAACATGTAACAGACGAGCGGCGAATTTAAAATAATCTTTAAATGACGATAACTTTTCATCACGTGACGATCACTGTCATCTGATTTCAATAAAACAAAGCCTAAATGATGCTCCAAGCTGAGCTTAATCTACCTGTGAAAACCGCAAGGAAATCCATTTTGTAGTTTAGGAGATTAGCGTGTAAATAGTATATTGACGACTTCCGTGGCGCAACGGGTTAATGCGTCGGAAAGTAAACGGGGGTTGCGGGTTCGATTCCCGTCCCGAGTCTGGGTGTATTATACGATGTATAATATGTATTTATTTACAAAAGAAAAGTATATAAGTAGTATATCAGTTGTCTAGTACCCATAACACAAGCGCTGTACTGCTTACTTTGGGACTAGATGGCGCTGTGTGAAATGTCTGAGTTTATTATTATTATACAGAGAAAAAAAAATGCTTTTTGTGTTCTGTTACTCTTTTTTTACAGCCCACACTCATATTTTGATAAAATTCAATGTACAGACACACAGTTTCTAATGCTTTATTATACTGATAGACTAGCTGATGCACGCGACTTCGTCCGCGTTTTTTAAATTTAAATATCCTGTGACTGTCCCCTGGTGTCAAAACTATCTCCATCCAAATTTCATTGCAATCGGATGAACAGTATGGCAACCCATAAAATAATAACGAACAAACAAACAAACATTGATTTTTATATATTAGACTAGCGACTCCCCCGGCTTCGCACGGGTGCAATGTAGATACTAATTCCTGGTATCGGTCTAAATAGCTTTTCAAACTCCACATAATTTGTATCCATTTTTTTAAACATTAAAATGCTTATAGATTTTTTGTAGTCCTAATACAGAGGAACAATTCCATCATACATTGTTTTGGAATAAGACAGCATTTTCGATGAAAGCTCTCAGTCGGCTTCAGTTTTTCCGACATCTTGAACTATTATCGTCATATTGCAACAAATTAACATAAAATAATATTAAACTATACGTATAAACCTTCCTCTTGAATCACTCTATCTATTGATGAAAACCGCATTAAAATCCGTTGCGTAGTTTAAAAGATCTAAGCGTACAGAGGGACAGACGGCGGGAAGCGACTTCGTTTTATACTATGTATAGATAGATTACGCATTGTCGTTGATTTTGGTGGAAATTTGAAATTCCGAAAATCGAGTTTGGTGTTAAATTCAACTTCGTATTAAATTAGTGTGGAACCTTAAATCAATGCTTGTCCAACACATTCTTACCGGTTTTTAGGATTCCGTATATCAAAAAGGAAAAAGAACCCGTATAAGATCACTTCGATATCCATCTCTGTCCGTCTGTTTGTGAAGACTCCTTTTTTTTTCAGGAAAGCGTGGAGGTATCAATTTGAAATAAATATCAAATACTTACGTCTGTAGTCAACGCAATCAAAGAAATACGGCCATTTAAGCCTTATATTTTGATACTCGCAAGTAAATCAAACCCCATAAGGTACACATTGACCTAGATTCTATGTTCTAGAATCATGATACACATTGACCTAGATTCTATGTCCTAGAATCATGAAATTTGGCAAGAAGCAGTCTTACAATACAAGTAAAAGAAAAAATCCAAAATCGTTAATTTGTAGTAATGTGCATTACAAACTTACACTTGTACTTGACGAGTATAGAAGAATGTGTCTTTCAACTGTGTACTGT
This sequence comes from Zeuzera pyrina, assembly GCA_907165235.1. Lineage (NCBI taxonomy): Eukaryota > Metazoa > Arthropoda > Insecta > Lepidoptera > Cossidae > Zeuzera > Zeuzera pyrina. The sequence goes on along the minus strand of OU015647.1, from coordinate 7,069,142 downwards.
ATAGTACGGTCTGTAAGCACCGTTACACTCTGCTCTCTACTACACGTCCGTTCCCTGCGGCGGTCCGCAACCAAAGAGACAGCTTGTAAGTCATTATTTCTTTTATATAGACAGCCGCCGTTGTGGCGCTGTCACTCGTGCGTGGGGGAGGACAGAGTACTTATTTCCCTTTCGCACCTGTACACTACAAACTGCAAAGTTAAGGTTGTTTTTGAATTTGATTGGTATTTTATCGGTAAATACATACTTACATAATACAAATACATTGTATGGTTTCCTTATTAAACTTGGTTTTGGTGTAACAGCGGTTTACCTCTGCAAGAGGACAATGCAGAATAAGGCGAGGCTGGAGTTAGCTGATTACGAAGCAGAGTCCTTAGCGAGACTTCAGAAGATGTTCAGCAGGAAATGGGAATTCATCTTCATGCAGGCCGAGGCTCAGAGCAAGGTAATCTATCTATAGTCCAACTTTAAATTCGATATAGAGTGATTTGACTTTCCAGGGTAATCAGTTTTTGCAATTTTTTAAATAGCGATGTCCCATTGTAAGGTGTAAACATAACAGAAAGTAATACGTGTACGAGAGAGATGAAAGGATGTATTTTTATGTATGTGAAAGCGAGAGAATGAATGAAGTTGACAAATAGTGTGTGAAAGGGACAGATGTATGCGAGAAGAATAGGGAGTGAGCGAGACAAATCAAATAAACATAATGGCTACGAACCGTCGTTTCAATTCAACACCTTTATATGGCGCTGCGGACAGGATTATTTCGACTTCATTATTATTAGTTTGTAGCAGTTATCCGTCGTGAAATCCGCATGAAATCTCCTTTTTGGATCATTCTTTTCATGAGATAACGGTAGCCTCGGAAATGTATGAATGAATGAATATTGTAGCAATGAAGAAAATATTAAAATAGTGAAAACAGGTAAAATACAATGTGATGATTATTATAATTTGAATTAATTAATACATTATGAAATGGCGAGGCTACAGGGTCGTGTCAGCACAGAATTAATTGAATTATATGTTAGACTAGTCGATTTAGTTGAATCGATATCGACGCAGTTCTATTACTTGACAACACTATTTTAGTTGGAGCTGGCCACATTATTTAGAACTTTGACACATTGAAACGTCAAATCACTCTATCAAATTAAATGTTAGACTAATATAAAATCTATAATAATATGTAATCTATATTTATATTACTATATAAATCTCTAGCATCTTTGTAATTATAATTTTACTGTCAAATTTTGTGATAGATAGCCATTTTATGACTCACTGACCTCGATTCCACCATTTTTAAAATTTTTGTCTGTTTGTCTGTATGTCTTTTTATAACTGAAGAACGGCTTGACCGATCTTGATGAAAACCGGTCAGTAGTGAGAACATGTGATTGCGCTCATGAAGGCTACCTATTTTTTTTTAGAAAATCTACCTCTGAACAGGTGAATCAAATCTTTAAACATATTACGTACATGTACATATAATCTAACTTAACCCAGGAAAGCCACGAAAAAATTTTTCGCACAGACGAAGTCGCGGGTAAAGCTAGTAATATATAATAACGTAAAGCTACTGTCCGCGATTTGACTTTGACTTTGAAGGTCATAGCTCTGCAATGCCTAAGTTTCGAAATAGAAGCTAAAAGTTGCGTTAAATAAATATATATATTAATATATACTCAGACATTTCACACAGCACCATCTAGTCCCAAAGTAAGCAGCACAGCGCTTGTGTTATGGGTACTAGACAACTGATATACTACTTATATACGTTTGTTTTGTAAATACATACATATTATAAATAAACACCCAGTCTCGGGGCGGGAATAGAACCCGCTACCCCCGTTTACTTTCTGACGCGCTTAACTGTTGCGCCACGGAGGTCGTCAATAAAATAAGCTTTTATTTCTGATTTAATAGAGCTGATTAATGTGCACAATTTAGACACCTTCCAACTGTCAGAATTACCCAAAGACATAGGCCTCCTCCATAAATCTCCATCTTGATTACATGATAATCTTCATCCTTTCAGGTTATCTTCCCATCTTTTCAACTGTCTTCCTCTTTTCCTTTTCCGTCTCTTGGATACCATTCTGTTACTGTATTTGTCCATTTATCTGTTGCCACTCATCCACAGACAAACTACCCTAGAGACCTGAAATGTTTACGAATCTCTAAGCGAACTATTCTGTCAAGGTTAGAGGAATGAGACGTAAGCGGGCGGCAAGGTAACGTCACGTACTAAACGAAATAGTGATGTACTCGTAGATATTGTATATATCGATAAATACAAGAATGATTTTCATAAGCTTATTTTAAAAATAGAAATAATAAAATATGTAGATATAATCAAAACAAAATTCTTTATTTCGAAACAAAAAAATCAAAAATTTGAAATAGAAATGCAAATCAAATTCGTTTGGGTAGTACGTGTTTCTCCTAATGTAAAACTTTTTAACAAAAAATTAAATTGACAAAAAACGAAACTGAAAAGCTTTGGTGGTAGAACCACCCAACCTTTTCGTCTGTATGTATTTTTTTTAACCAACTTTAAAAAGAGGGAGATTCTATGTGCGTCTATATGTTTTTTTATGGATGTTCACTGATAACCTCATCAATTGTATACCGATAAAAATTTTTTGTTTGTTTGATATACTTCCCAGGTACTTCATTTAAATTGCACTGGTATTGAGCTTGGTCTTTGAAGATACACAAAATAATAATTACTAATTATAAGCTTTATTTATATTGATGATACATTTTTATATCATTTCGTTCTATAATTAGAAAAGTAGTTAGTTGGAGACCCATCCTATATATTTATTTAGACTAAGGTCACTCAAATGGGAGAAATAAAAAAAAATTAAGAAAAAATTCAAACCTACTAGAAATAAACACTGAAAAGTATAAAATAACTATCCTTTACTAATTACAACTCAAATATAAAAAAAAAAAACTTTAAACATACGATATAAATACGTATATAATTAAATTTGCTAGTGTTAGCCGACGGAAATGTCAAAAGCACTCGCATACCTAGGCAAAAATGTGTGAGGAGAATGATGAGATTTGAAGAAGCGAAAGAAGTATGTAAGGATCGCGATGCTTGGCGCTCCGTCCCTCTGACTACCCCGTTAGGGATATGGTGTGAAGATTCTATGTATGTATGTACATAATTAAATTTGACGGTTATTAAAGTGGGTTCCAAATTAATGTGCCACAACAGAAAGTCTATTAGTTTGGGAGGCTTGCATCGATTTCAGTAACTGTCGAATTTAATTATGTAGGTATTTGTATCGTATGTATAAAGTATTTTTTTTGTATTTGAGTTTTGATTAGTAAAGAATAGTTATTTTGTACTTTTCAGTGTTTTTTTTTAAGTCGGTTAAATTATATTCTTAAATTTTTTCCGAATTAAATTGAACCCAAAACTCGAGATATACTCTATCCAATAAAAGAGAATCATCAAAATCAGACTACTCTGTAAAAAGCAACGCATGGTCGTATACAAAAAAAAATATGCCCCGACTTAAGAACCTCCATCATTTTTTCGTCGGTTGAAAAAAGAACGATGACATCTTTTTAATGATAACTGTGTTTTTTTAATAGAAAAGGTCTATCTCTGTACCAAATTACGTCTTAATCCGTTCAGCGGTTAAAAATTTCCCATACAATGTTTCATCCCCGTTTCACTCCTTTAGGGGTAGATTTTTGAAAAAAAGAAGTATGTTTTTTAATACAAAAGGTTTTATCTATGTACTATACTAAATTTCGTCTTAATCGGTTCAGGGGTTAAAAATTTCCCATACAAAGTTTCATCCTCTTATTCACCCCTTTAAGGGTAGATTTTTGAAAAATAAAGTAGCATATGTTCACCCCCTGGTGTCAAACTATGTCCATGCTAAATTTTATTAAAATCGGTACGGCGGTTTAACCGTGAAAACCAAGCAGACAGACGGACAGACAGACAGACTGAGAGACTCGCATTTATAATATTAGTATGGATATGGATTATACAATTACATAATATTATATAATTATATATTATATAATTATATGTTATATATATTATATATTATATTATTATATAGTATGGATAGTATGGATGGAACTAGGCATATAATTTCAAAGAGTGGTAGTCATTATAAATTCTCAAAATTAATGGAAAATATATTGATATATCGATACGTTTTTTCGCGTCCCTACTTACACGTGCCATCTTGCAAGAGTGAAGACGCAACATATAATTATAGCTTGCTAGACAAGGACAAACGCTGACTCAAAGCTACCAGCGACCAGTATAGTGAGAGCTCTGCATTTTTTTGATATAAATTTTTATTATTAATTTTATACTTACCGATGAAACGTGATATTATCCTTTTTGAAACTATTTTTACAACTGTCACTACCACACCACTTTACAGCGCAATTTGGCATTGTTTACGTAATTTATACTATATTTTTTAATACAATGAGACACAGGTCACGGATCTGCTTTCTGGTTAATACTAAAGGAGCGCGCGTTTGTGTTTGAAGTTATATGAGCGTTTGTGCGCATCGATGGCAGAAAACGGTGCCCTTTCATTTCCTGTCTTTGGGCTAATTTGTCTGTGCACTCATCATATGTCCCATCCAGCGCCATTTTAAGTGCTTTTCTTTGTTATGTGTCAGTTACCATTCATAAAAGACCTTATTACCTTGACATAAGGTCCAATTGTAGCAATATGTAATGAGTGATGATACATTTGTCTTTTGCAGGTGGATAAGAAACGTGACAAGCTGGAAAGGAAAGTTCTAGACAGCCAAGAAAGAGCCTTCTGGGACGTCCATCGACCTATGGTAGTATTGAATTTTATCTAACTTATTTAGCTTAAGAGTCCACCTATGACTTTGGTGTTTTTAATGATCTGGAATCTGTAAAGAGTGAGAGTTAAATATTTGGATACATATAACTACAACTTTTTATCTTGAAATTCTTAAACGTAGAAACATGATTGGATAAAAAAATCTCGATAAAATTTTTTCCAGAAAATACCCAGTTTTGCATTAAGATTTAGTTGCATCTCCGAAATTCCACGGTATTTTAAAATGATTTTTACTAAAATTGCACTGGGCTGTATAGGCGGATTCTTAAAATATGATAATTGCTTCCACTCTGGTCTGGAAAAGAAATCCGCTAAGTTTTTCTCCAATTTTTCTTTCCATAGAAATTTTACTTGGACTATTATGAAAATGTAAAAAAATATGCCAAATCGGTCCAGCCATGCTAAAGGTTTGCGTTTAGCAAAAAATAACATTTCATCTTTAGGGTTTAGCCAACAAGGAACCCTTAAAATTTCGCCATGTCTATCTGTCCATCTATCCGCTGTTTAACTCAGAGACTCTTGGTACAAAACAGCTGTAATTTGGCATAGTTATACTTTACGTAAGTAACCTAATTAATCTGTGGTTATACCTATTAATCACGCCGAAAAGGTTCTTTTTTAGTTGATAGCACCGTGGCGATTGCGAATATTGCATTTGGCACGAAATAATGAGAAGCATACCTTTCAAATAAAAACTACATGTAAGGATCCTCAGTCCGAAAGCTACAATATCACAGACAGACAAAAGGCAACTTATTTTTTCCTCAGGGTTTCAAGAGATCAAGATTGTATTTTAATCTTTTATTTTCCAAAAATTTTCCAGCCCGGTTGCGTGAATACAACAGAGCTGGATCCCAGAAAGTTGTCTCGAATCACCGCATTGAAAACCAAGCGATTAAGACAATGTCAAGAGTTGATACAGCAGCATAATTTGAAGGTATTGTTCATAGACTATAACTAACTATGTATAAATAACATAGACAACCTAGATGGCGCAGTGGGCTAGACGTAGCACCCAAGCGCGGAAGGTTCCGGGTTCGATTCCCGGTCCGGTCAATTTAGGAAAAGAACTTTTCTAGATTATCTCAGGTCTGGGCGTACTAGGAGACGCCCTAGTAGTTATCGTCTGGTTCTCATAGTACAGGGAATGCCCTAGTTTGAGGTCAGATTATTGGTGTGCATTGTCTGGTGCATTATAAAAAAAAACCGGATGCTGTGTCCGAGCAGCTATGATGAATCAAATCAGATAAGTTGACTCACCTGTTCATATGACACACATTTATTATCAGACTAGCTATGCCCAGCCACGTGTTGCTATGGTTCAGAAGATATTATATTATTATTCGTGAGTTATGCGTCTCGAGTTCATATAAACATCCAAAAGAAAAAAGCACTCAGTTTTTCCCGATTTTTCGGGAAATTTTTCCAATTTTTCTTTTCATAAAAACCTTATTCTGCTATGAAATAAATGGATAAATTCAAATAAGCATTTATTTCTGATTTAATATAGGTGATTAAAGTGCACAATTTATACACCTTCCAAATACTCAGATTACCTGAAGACATAGGCCTCCTCCATAAATCTCTAATGTACTCGATTAGAAGATTATCATCTAATCGAGTATTCTGACTATTCATGTAAAAAAAAATAAAAGAAAAAAATTAAACTACCTTCAAAAAAAAAAACCCTGAAAAGCACAATATAACTTTACTAATCAAAATTCCAGTACAAAAAATAACTTTAAAGGATGCCACATGCCTATATAATTAAGTCAGTTACTGAAGTCGGTGCCAAGCCTAGCAAACTAATAAATTTTCTGTTGTTGCACATTGATTTGGCACCGACTTCAATAACTGTCAAATTTAATCTTCGTCAATTGTCGAGCGATTTCGAAGTTATTTTTGTACTTAAGTTTCGATCAGTAAGGGATAGTTATTTTATATTTTTCAGTGTTCTTTTTTGAAGTCGGTTTAATTTTTGTACTTGAATTTTGACTTGTTGTATACAAATTTCAAGTCAATCGACAGACTATTTTTTGAGTTTTGCATCTGCAAAACATATACAGACATATTTTGTATCATACAAACTTAAACTTTCGCGTTACGTTATAAAATATCTAGAAACACGGGAAATTAACGCGATTACCTTTTATTTTCCCTTGACGTTTCGGCCGAGTTGCATCGGCCGAAGTAGTTTACTTAGTTTACTTGAGACCACGGCCGATGCAACTCGGCCGAAACGTCAAGGGAAAATAAAAGGTATTCGCGTTAATTTCCCTTGTTTCTAGATATTTTATAACAGTTGAATTTGTGTATATACAAGATTATTTCGAAAGGATTTGTAAATGCGAAAGGGTATTAAAGTACCCATGACAACAAAAATTTGCATTCTGCCACTTCGCCAAAAGTCAATAGTTCTAGTGTAACACCTCAAAGTTAAAAAAAAAATTTGAGGCAACCCTAATATCAGCGTTTTTACGTCCCTAGCAAATATTTGGAATATAGGGCCATAACGATAGGGTTGTACATTTTTTTCTATTATATTTCTTTGTATGGACAACAAGATAAAGGTATCACGTAATTATTATATCTGCCATATATGATAATAATATAATAATATACTCAGACATTTGACACAGCGCCATCTAGTCCCAAAGTAAGCAGCACAGCGCTTGTGTTATGGGTACTAGACAACTGATATACTACTTATATACTTTTCTTTTGTAAATACATACATATTATATATAAACACCCAGACTCGGGGCGGGAATAAACCCGCAACCATCGTTTACTTTCCCACGCGCTTAGCCGTTGCGCCACGGAGGTCGTTTTTTTTTTTACGTCAGGAATGCGTTACGCATCCCGTCCCGCCTAGCGGGGTGGTAGGGGGTATGTGGGACTCCTCGACATTAGGGTGAACTAAAACCTGACGGTGTTCCTCCACGGGGCCAAAATGCCGGGGCAACGGGTGCGGCGCCACGGAGGTCGTGGCGCAACATATAGCAGCCAACATTAGCCCGTTACAACCCTGGCGGTTTTATACCCCCTTTCACAATAACCTTGTAAAATATCTTGTATTATAAATAAATACAGTCAAATATCCAACTTCCAGAACAATCCCATAGTGACCATCACCAACCCGCAAGAGAGTGAGGAGGAGATACAGAAGAAGAACGCAGAGAGTATTGTCAAAGAAAATGGTAATCTCTAATTTCTGCTAATATTATTACTTATTATATAAGTATGCTATATTAAAATCCAAATAATGACAATAAAGTGAAGGGTACTTCGTCCGCATTAGTAAGCAGTGTGCAATCTAACTCAGCCAAAATGGCCATCCACAATGCGGCGTTGGTACCAACTTTATTGTACGGTAGTGAGGCCTGGATATTTGGCCAGTAGAAATGCGTTCTCTTAGAAATATGTGCAGTATTACCGTTGCGGACGAAATAAGCAATTAAGAGATACGAAGTACGACAGGTTTGCACGGCAGTGTTATTGTAAAAATGAAGAAAGGAATGCTTAGATGGTTCGGGCACTTGGAAAGAATAACTGATGAAAGGCTGACGAAGAAAATTTACAGAGCGAAAGCGAGCGTTAAAAAGAAGACAAGGAAAACGAAGACTGACTTACGAAGAACAAATAGCTAGAATGTTAGCTGAGGAAATTTCGAAAAGTACTCGCGTATCTAGGCACAAATGTGTGAGGAGAATGATGAGATTTGAAGAACCAAAGGTGGATGTAAGGATTACGACGCTTAGCACTCTGTCCTTTGTCTACTCCGTTAGGGATACAGCGAAAGGGTATGTATGTATTATAATTCCTACTACATGACTGGTCTGCTAGTGCAGTATTAGAGTAATTTGCTTTCCAAGCCAAGGCCCTGGGTTTGATCCCCAGTCAGGTCAATTGAAAAAACGAACTTTTGTAAATTGTCTTGTATTCTGTTACTGCCGAGGTCCCCTGGTTAGTTGTGTGGTAATCATAGTACAAGTCTAGAGTTACTTTGGAGTAGCAATAAAAAAAGAGTACTTTCGCCGTAAGTAAGAGTGAGACAGTGCTATCGTGCTGTCTCTCCGAATGGGCGAGACCTGGTCACAACGTTTCAATTTTGCGTATAATAAAATAAGTTAAATTCATTAAAAATCCATTTTAAATGTATATTTTGCAGTTTAATAACAATCTGAGCATCAATTTTTTAATGACTAATGTAAAACCATTACATAAATACTTTAAATATGAAATTAAGTAAGATACGCTACGTCGTTTACTCCACAAGCGTCAAGTTCAAAGCTAGGTGTGGTCCCCGAAGCGTCAGTTGAGAATATTCAATCTAGTTATTGCATAGATGTCGTTGTGATAAATTCCCAAAAATCTTCAGCTATTTTCCGCTCAAACTCCAAAAACCACCAACCGACACGTGTTTCGCCCCTTAACGGAGCATCCTCAGGATATACCAGAGATAGGATTCGGTCAGCTAACCAGAACCGATTCGGTGCTGGTTAACTGATATTTCAATTACTTGCAAATTATGTGATAAATTCCTAAAATCTTTAGCTATTTTCCGCTCAAACTCCAAAAACCACAAATCGACACGTGTTTCGGTTTTCAACGAAGCATCCTCAGGATATACCAGAGATAGGATTCGCTCAGCTAACCAGAACCGATTCGGTGCTGGTTAACTGATCGAATCTAATCTCTGGTGGAGGCACAAACATGTGTCGATTGGTGGTTTTTGGAGTTTGCGCGGAAAATAGCTGAAGATTTTTGGGAATTTATCACATGAAATGGATTTCCGCAAAGTAACACCTGAGTCTATACAATTGATATCGCTGGTTATGATACGTCAGGTGAGCCGTCCCAGTCGACGGCGGCGGTGTCCCACGAGGGCGGCGCGAGTGTCCCGAGTGTCCCGAGTGCGAGTGTGGCGGGTGTCCCGACCGCGGCCGCCCCGGTGTGTAACGTGACAGCGGCGATCGAGGCGGCGCGGCGGCAGGTGGGCATGCTGCGCGCGCGCATCGAGCGGCGCAACGTGCGCGTCAGCAAGGTGGCCGACATGTGAGTGGGACTGGGACTGGGACTGGGAGTGGGAGTGGGCGCGGGCGCGAGTGGCCACTGGCAGGTGCTCACTGGTGCTCATGGGACGGGGGCGTGTTCATGGAGCTTTGGCCTACTTACGTCCATTTTAATCTCCAACTCCTCCAGTGTTATAAACTTCAAAACTGTCTGAGCGCTGATGGATGGGACCAGGGACACAACAAGATGGCTTTGGGTTACTTTTCATCTATTTTAACTCTATGCAAAATTAAGTGTTATAAGTTTCAAAACTGTCTAGGTGCTGGCGGGACGGGGGCGGGGGCATATTAACTGGACTTTGAGTGGTGCTTCCGGGACGGGGGCAGATTCATGGTGCTTTGGGCCACTTACATTCATTTTAAGCCCCACACAAAAAGTGTTATAAGTTAAAAGTATGAGTGCTGACGGGATGGGACTGGACGCGGAGCACATCGATAACGCTTTGGGCCACTTGCATCCTTTTTAACTCCCGATCCCGATGGAGTTATTAGTTTCAAAACTATCTAGGCGCTGACAGGACGGGACGGGACTGGACGCGAGACTTATTACCAAGGCTTTGGACTACTTGCATTCTTTTTAATCGGGGGGACACATTAACAAGACTTTGAGCAGTATTTACGGGACGGGGACATATTCATGAGGCTTTGAGCCACTTGCATCCATTTGTACACCCGACGCAATATTACGAGTGTTATAAGTTTCAAAACTGTCTGGGCGCTGACGGCACGGGACGGAAGTCAGAACGAATAGCACATTGACAGAGCTTTGGGCTACTTATATCCATTTGAACCCTATACGCAAAAGTAGCAGTGTTATAAGGATCCTGTCCCATCAGCGCGCAGACAGGCAGTGATGGGACAGGACGAGGGGCATATTTACAGGGCTTTGGGCTATACATCCATTTTAACCTCTGACACAAAGACAAGGTTATTCAATTTCAACTCGATTTCAAAACTGTGTCGTTATGTCTTTTTATGGCATCGTAACTCCCAAACAGATGGACCAATTTATATCCGTTTTTTTTGTTTAAAAGCTACAGTTGTTAGAAATATTGCTAATTATGTTCGCGTGGTGACTGGCGCTAGTTTTGTGAATCTAATTTTTACCAACCCTAAGCTCAACAGAAAGGTTTGGAATTCATAAATCTGCGGCGATAGTCGGATGTCCTTCCTCTTGTTTCACAAGCACATACACACACTCTTTTCAGGTTTTTTTGTATATTTTTTTATAATTGAAGTAAAATTGCTTCAAGCCGGCCGGCGATTTATCCATCGATTGTTATTTTTAAAGCGACCTCTAGTGTCTAATTTACGACGTCGCGCGAATTTAAAATTTCGATGGATAGGGACTGGGTAATTGAGCCCATTTAAAATCCAATAGTGACGGACATGTGATGCACATGGGACGGGGGCCGAGGAGGGGGAGGGGGGCAGACATTGACAGGGCTTTGGGCTACCTGCATTCATTTTAATACAGAACACAAAAAGATCGTTGATAAGTTTATTTATTTATTTAAATATTTATTGCGCACACATAATACACAAACAGAAAGTTACATGTAGAGAAGATAAGCAAAGGGTTCAGCTTATTTCTCTTAGAAATTTCTTCCAGCAGACCCATATGTACTATCCAGACAGCTGACGGCATGAGACGTGACGGGAACGGATCATTGACAGGGCTTTGGGTTACTTTCATCCGTTATAATCGCCTATGCAAAAGGAGGAGTGCTATAAGTTTCAAAACTAGGCGCTGGCGGAAAGGGTCAAAGCTCAATGTCCATCGACGTCGACAGGTCTTTTAGCGACTTATTCTCATTTTAACCTCTAACATTAAGAGTGAAGTGTTGTTCAATTTCAAAACTGTGTATCTGTGTAACTAAAAACCCTCTATGTTATTTGCAACATACGTCAGTCTTTTTTTATTCGGTCTGAGTATATAAAATTACCATCATTGTCTTTAGATTGATTGTGTAATGATCGAACTATGTTTTATCAGGTTTATAGCATACTGTGAACAATATGCCGACTACGATGCATTCCTAACACCGCCCGAATGGCCGAATCCCTGGCTATCAGACACCACGGAGTTGTGGGAACAAGAGAAACAAAGGTGAGTGTACTATTAACGTCAAATCAATTTGCCTGTAGCAAAACAGAAAACTTTGTACCCTTGTGTGTGAGTGTGACGTTTGACATATTTAAACTTACATGGAGAAAGAGTGCAGAAAGATAAATTTTTGTATATAACGAGCTGTGTCCAGCCACGCTTTGCTGTGGCTCGGTAGTTATTTAACCTGAGCATATTATATAATGTGAGTTATGGTTAGGGTTGCTAACTATCCCAATGAATATTTCGGGATTTAATGGGAAAAAATCGGGACGGGTAAAATAAATTTGGGACTTCTCAAAAAAAAATTTTTAATGAATTTTTAAAATTTGGGACTTCTCAAAAAAACATTTTGACTGGCCCGTTGGCGCAGTGGCATATGCATCTGCTTTCCAAGCTAGAGTCCCGGATTCGATCCCCGGTCAGGTCAATTTAGGAAACGAACTTTTCTAAATTGGCTTGTAGTCTGGGTGTTACTGGGAACTCCCCCAGAGTTCGTTGTGTGGTACCCATAGTACAAGCTTACTGCTTAGTTTGGCATCACACAATCTGTGTAATTGTCTGGAGTATTATTAAAAAAAAAATCATAGTAATAAACAAGAGGTCAAAATTAAAGAGGTGGCGTGCTCCACATTTGTTCACTCTCATTGCGGTTGTTTCACGTATAAGTTACAAATCAATAGGCATAGAGTACATTTTGTCAATAGGTACTTATGTCCTGTGCCGGGCGACAATACGACACGCGAGCGCGGTAATTTGGAAATAACAATAGTGAAACCGGTGGATTAATAAAATAAAAAAATTGTAGATGTAAATAATCGGGACAATTAGCGTCCCGCCAGTACTGTGGTAGTGACACGGGACACAGGTGTTCAAAATCGGGACAATTGGCAACCCTAGTTATGGTCTTGAGTTCACACAAAAAAATTCCAGAGATAAAAGCACTCAGATTTTTCTAATTTTTCCAATTTTTTGGTCAACTTTTTCAATTTTTCTTTTCATAAAAACCCTACTCGGACTATTATGAATATATATTGTAAAAAAAATTCAAGGTCATTCTCAATGTGCGATATTATGTCGCGACTCGAGAATCCTCGGGGCAGTTCGGGTGTACGAAGAGGAGCGAAAGACGCGGGGGCCCGAGCTAAGGACTTCTTACTTAACTTCCGAGACGATCTCACGCGCACGGTGTTACATCTTAATTGTTAATTGTATTTATTATACTTTTGTAAGCTATTATAGGCCAGCAAAAATTACAGACTGCTTTCTTTTAAGTTCTTTAGGACCTTACATGTCGATACTTTAGGATCTAGGTTCCCAAACTTATTTTGTCCACTGAGTCGAGAGCTCATGCAGTCGTTGTCTAAGGTGCTTCCTAGCTAAATGAAATTACAAATCACCCCCCAGGCCTCTACACAACGCCCCCATTTTTTTCTGGGTCTCTTACCCTTTAGGCCTGCAGCGCCCACAGGGGGGCGTTATCGCCCACTTTGGGAATGGGTGCTTTAGGAGTACCTACTTAAATATTTGTCTAGATGCTATGTATGTATGATGTAAGTATATAAAACTATTAGTTCCGATTAGTTGTTATGTAATATCCACCACAAGTGCATACAATATTTTATGTGGAGACGTTCACCGGACGCGCTAGTATAACAAGACTGAGTGCATTGCGCTATACATATATGTCGCAATGTACGTATGTGTCCCTACACTACAATTATGTATTTCCCGAAACAATGTACCCGAAGTAACCAAACAAATGGTAACTGATCAGTAAGGAGCCCCTGCCCCTCCGGCGGGTCCGTCGCTGGTCGTTCGGGCTGCACGAGCTGCTCCGGGACCCCACGGGCCGGGACCACTTCGCCAGATTCCTCAATAAGGAGTTCAGCGGGGAGAACCTCAAGTGAGTACTCATCGAGCCACGGGTATGATATGTACGATTTGAAAAGAAGTCATCAAAGTAGGTTACCGATGTTACAGTACACACACAGATACACGGTTGGTTAACTTTTGGAACACGAAAAAAAATGTCAAAGAAACCTCTTTTAAAACAGAGGTTAACATTTTTCGGAGCAACGGGGCCGATTTATATTTTTAAATTTTCTGTACAGTTTACTTTAAACATATTACTCAAAATGATAGTTGAATTTTTTAAAATAAAAGAAAATAACTGTTTTTTAGTATTTTTTGTAAGAGCGCGCGCACGTTTGCATAGAACAGAAAATAGATAGATAGATAGATAATTTTATTCGCTGCACAAAATACACGTACAATTACACAAGTACATATACAATTTAAATAATACCACATAATACATTTTGTCTTTTTTTGCGTTACACGTCAATAGACCAGGGGGGTTATTCACAAACGTCGGAAACATTCCGTGACGGAAAGGCCGATCGTCGAAAAGCATAAATTCTATCCGATTGCTTAGATTTGTGAATACGGCTATATATAATATGATATATATATAATATAAATATAATACGATTTCAGATTTATGAATCGCGTATAGACAAAATCATCGAAAAGTTTTCTACAACACACACAACACAATAAATAAATAAATAACATTAAAAATAAAGTACACTATACTACACCTACCCCTGAAGAAGGTCCAGAAGGTCTATTTTAGATTAAATTATTGTTTATCAATGCGTCGCCTTAAGGATATTATGGGTGATATTATGGTACTAATCGCCGCCGCACTGCACGACCACCATCAAACGCGCTTCCGCTTCTGTTTATCTCTAATTCGTTCCTCATATCGTCCTAAATCTAAAACTGTCTAAATCCATAAATGGACGTACTGTAATGTCTTTGGATGCCTAAATAACAGTTATTTGATATATGATATGAAGCAGCCATCAAAGTATGGATACCGATAGCTTGGTGTACCATCTATTACGCCGACACATTTCCCTGATCTTATTACACGATGAATGCGTATATATCTTATGTAATTATGCATATATGTGTAAGGGTAATATACATGAGATGCAATGTCTTCTGCAAGATTAGTGCAATTAAAATCTGCAGAATATAAAAATATGCAAATGTAAATGAGTGGGCGATAGGAACGAAGATAAATAAAAATGCAACTTATCCGATCCGCGTCTAATTGAACACTGACTTGAAACAAAGAAAATCTACGTATTGCATATTATATAAAGATATTAGGTCGCGACCAAAGTGCAATAATTTGATGCGCGCCAAAACTGCAGTTAATGCAATAAATAAAGTAATTACAAAACCATGTACGTGCGTCGTACAATATGCATATGTGAATAAATGTATCGGCGAAATAAAATTCCAGTTAAGTCAACTTAGAAAACTAACTTTTCTAAATCGGTTTGTAATCTGTGTGTTAGAGCTTCCCCATTTCATTAAGTGAATAGGTGCGAAAGGGAAAGAAGTATTCTGTCTTCTCCCATGCATACGTGACAGCGCCACAGCGGTGGCTGTTTAGAAAGAGGAAATAATTACCTACAAACTGTCTCTTTGGTAGCGAACCGCTGCAGCGAACGGACGAACGCAAAGCACAGTGTAACAATGCTTACAGACCGATACCCATAGCACAAACATAGTATTTACTGTGGGGTCAAACAATTAGTATAATTTTACGTTAGTAACTAAATAATCTGTGGTATAAATGTCTGGAGTATATCCAAGAATCTATAAATTTAGCTGGATACCGTACTCTGAAGAGGTACAACTAGAAATTACTAAACGTTAAAACAACAATGCTTTGTTAAATGGACAGAGAAATTCAATTCTTACCCCGCTTTTAAACATATTTACATTTCACAATTGAGTTTTAATTCGACAAAATACTTATTCATCGAAATTAGGTGGGCGGGGCCATTTATGGAGAGCTGTGATTGGTGACTCATTCTCCAATCGGGGGCAAGATAATCTAAGGGGTTCGAAGATTTTTGTCCCGAGTGGTATACCGCCCGGTCGCCATTTTCTTTTTTTTTTCAAAATGACGGCGCACGATAAAACCTACATATATCGATTAGGGACACCTAAACAAACAAAAAATTACTGAGGTCGCTATGTTCTAAAACGTCACGTTACAGAGTTATTTGCAGGTAAAGATCGATGTTTGAGAACTTCAATAACTATGAAAAAATTATTCATTAAATATTTCTACTCAGTATAATATATTCAAATAGCTATTCTAGATTGATTAAACTTTTAACATAAGTATTAGTATGTCGCGACTCGCGAATCCTTGGGGCAGTTCGGGTCTACGAAGAGGAGCGAAAGACGCGTGGGCCCGAGAAAACACTACTTACTTAAATTCCGAAACAATCTCAAGCGCACGGTGTTAATTACGTATGGTGTGTGTATCGTATTTATATATCTTCTGTCCAATATAAACCAGGAAAATTACAGTCCACTTTCATTTAAGTCCTTTAGGACTCTACAAGTATATTTACCCGACTGCGGCGGAGCCCAAAAGTGAGTATGGATGTCCATTTCTTTGGGACGCTCTTTTAACATATGAGGTGTCATTAGATTTGTCTTAATTGTAGAAGTGACGTAGTGCATACAATTTCAATATGGCGCCCTAGGAAAAGAAAGTAGAGGGGGAAAGTATAACAATATGGGTATTATGTATAATGAAAGGTAATAAATAGCCATTAACAATAACTAAATTGTGAAATGCAGTCGGATTTTTTGTTTTCTATACTAATATTACAAAGAGGTAAACTGTTTGTTTGTATGTAATGGGTAAACTCAAAAACTACTCAACCGATTTCAATAATTCTTTCATCTATAGAAAGCTACATTAGCGAGTAACATGGCCTGTATTTTATTTAAAAAAAAATTCTATCCGTGCGAAGCCGGGGCTGATCGCTAGTTTTAAATAATTTTGTCTTGTTTATATACAATCAAACTCAAAAAAACGCCGAGCAAAGCTCGGTCTCCCAAGTATTATTGTTTTAATTGGTTATTATGTATTTTCAGATTTTGGTTAGCGGTCCAAGAACTCAAAGCGCTACCAATAAGCGCAGTAGCGGCTCGTTCTAAAGACATATGGAAGGAGTTTTTGGCCGCGGACGCCCCCTCCCCAGTGAATATAGATGCAGCGAGCAGGTCAGTGGAAATTATTACATATATCAACATGACATATACCTTGTCTAACACAGCCAAAATGGCAATCCACAATGTGGTGTTAATGCCAACTTTATTGTACGGTAGTGAGGCCTGGATATGCCTGATAAATGCAGTAGAAATGCGATCTCTTAGAAATATGTGCAGTGTCACCCTTGCGGACAGAATAAGCAATGAAAAGATACGCAACATGACAGGCACGCTTATTACGTAACTTGCAGACAGCATGCGACAGCCAATATCGCGCGATATCTGCTGTCAAAACGAGAATTTGTGTAATGTAGTTTGTATAGTGGCGCTAAATCTACCGCGAAAAGTGCATTTTACGATCATAGAATAATAGATACGCCGTCATACATGATATCAATTGTTTATTACAATTAGTCACCGGTCGCGCAGTGATCGAGTGGTTGTCGTTGTCTGTAAATTTTTAGGTAATAACCCCGCGGGTTGCACGACAGTGTTATTTTAAATATGAAGAAAGGAATGCTTAGATGGTTCGGATACATGGAAAGAATGAGTGATGAAAGACTGACGAAGAAAATATACAGAGCAAAAGTGAGTGGTAAAAGAAGCCAAGGAAAACCGTGATTGACTTTTGTAGATCAAATAGCCAATGTTAGGCGAAAATGTGTGAGGAGAATGATGAGTTTTGAGGAAGCGAAAGAAGTATGTAAGGACTGCGACTCTTGGCGCTACGTCCTCTGACTATCCCGTTAGGCATGTATGTATCAACATGGCAAATAATCATGTGTTCTTTATTATAATAGTTTACTACGTCCTCTGACTACCCCGTTAGGCATGTATGTATCAACATGGCAAATAATCATGTGTTCTTTATTATAATAGTTTACTACGTCCTCTGACTACCCCGTTAGGCATGTATGTATCAACATGGCAAATAATCGTGCGTTCTTTATTATAATAGTTTACTACGTCCTCTGACTACCCCGTTAGGCATGTATGTATCAACATGGCAAATAATCATGTGTTCTTTATTATAATAGTTTACTACGTCCTCTGACTACCCCGTTAGGCATGTATGTATCAACATGGCAAATAATCATGTGTTCTTTATTATAATAGTTTACTACGTCCTCTGACTACCCCGTTAGGCATGTATGTATCAACATGGCAAATAATCGTGCGTTCTTTATTATAATAGTTTACTACGTCCTCTGACTACCCCGTTAGGCATGTATGTATCAACATGGCAAATAATCATGTGTTCTTTATTATAATAGTTTACTACGTCCTCTGACTACCCCGTTAGGCATGTATGTATCAACATGGCAAATAATCGTATGTTCTTTATTATAATAGTTTACTACGTCCTCTGACTACCCCGTTAGGCATGTATGTATCAACATGGCAAATAATCGTGTGTTCTTTATTATAATAGTTTACTCAAGGATTCTCAATTAACGGAAAAGAAATTTAAACATGTTGTGAATAAGGTATTGAAAAATTTAAGAATATGTAACATATTTTCACGATGTATTAGTAAAGGGGTAATAAGAGAAGATGGAGCGCGAAGTATCCCGATTTGCATACTTTCGCTTCCTCAAATCTCAAAAATATTTGTAAAAATTAGAGACCTTCTAGTTCAGGGTTTTTCAAACCGCGGCCCGCGAGCTACTAAACTTCAGTACCTGTCAAATTTCATTAATATGTATTTGTATCGTATGTAAAGTTATTTTTGTACTTGAGTTTTGATTAGTATGGATAGTTATTTTGTACTTTTCAGTGTTTTTCTTTTGAAGTCTGTTTAATTTTTTTTCTTAAAAAGTTTTTTATAACTCCCTTTTGAGTCACCTTGCCTAAATAAATATCTAGGGTAGGTCTACAACTAACTTATTTTCTAATTCTGGAATGGAATGATATACAAGAGAATTATCAATATAAATGAACCCTTAGGAATATGTGGTGTATCCTCGAAGTCCAAACTCCAATATCGGTGTTTAAATGGGCACCTTGGAGCTATATTGAACCCGAAGGAAAAAGAATCATTGAAGGCTGGTCATAAGCAAAGAAATTATGCCTGAACAAGTGAACATACATAAAAAAAAGTGAATAAAGGCCAATAACCGGGGTAATTGTTATAAGAATCAAATGAACGGCTTCTTACCGTGATATTAAATATTTTCGAGTTTCCCGATATTTCGATGCTGATGCAAGTGATCACGGGTTAACTGGCGAAAGGCGGGTGGATAGAGCAAATATCTCACTCTACCCTCTTTCTGGTTCGTAATTATCATATTTCACCATCACTACTCTCTCTTTCTTTATTTTCTCCATTTTATTACGGATAAATAATTGTTTAATCAAGTCATTTTTTAATTAATTGCCATTTTTTTTAAATTAAAGGTAAACGCAGAAAATTCAAAATTAGTAGCTCTTTGAAATTCATCATATCGAAGTTTTTGTTGCGGCTAGCCCTACTGGTTCAAAAGTTTGTCGACCACTGCTCTAGTAAATTAGTTGATATAATAATTAGTCTCTAATTGAAATATTCGCACAGATATATTGCTTAAATTTGGCCGAGTAGCAAGCTCTAACTAGAGCGTCTATAAGGAACACTAATACAAGTCGTCGAGGTTATTACCTAAAAATTTGCAGAGAGCGACAGCCACGCGATCACTACGCGGCCGGTGACTAACTGTAATAAAAAATTGATATCATGTATGACGAATGCGTCTCTATTATCCTATGACCGTAAAATGCACTTTTCGCGGTTGATCTAGCGCCACTATACAAATTACATTACACAAATTCTCGTTTTGACAGCAGATATCGTGCGATATTAGCTGTCGCATGCTGTTTGCAAGTTAGTTTTTAAACGACTACGAAAGGGGGTTATATTTTCCGAATCTATGTATGTGAGTATGTATATATGTATGTCTATTTCTTTGGCACGCTCTGTAGCCTAAATGGCTTGACGGATTTTAACATATGAGGTGGCATTAGACTCATCTTAATCGTGGGAGTGACATATGGTATAAAATTTCAATATGGCGCCGAGAAAAGAAAAGTAGAGGAGGAAAAGTATAACAATATGGGCATCAAATGAATGGTGATAAATAGCCAATTCCAAATATACATAATATCTAATAAAAATTGTGAAATGCTGTCCGGTTTTTTTTTTAATAATTTTATCTTGTTTTATTATCTATGCATATTATAAAACTACGTCTCTCGGTCTATCTGTCCGTTTGTTCTTTTCAAGTCAGAAGCACTTATCTGATTTACATTTTTTTTTTATTCATAGCTACGTTATCTCGCCAGGTTATAGGGTATATTTTGTTACATTAAGGGCCGTAAGATCAATGGTAGTTTAAAAGACGGAAGAGAGTTTAATCTTCTGTCTTCGATTATTTCGTAAGATCAATGGCAGTTAATCGATTACGAGCAGATTAAATTATCAAATATTGACAAAGAATCTTAAAAAGAACGAACGAACTGTGAACGAAATGAATAACATTACCATGTGTAAGACATTAATCTAGGTTTTACTAATCCGTTCACTATTTCCATTCGATATTAGGACAGTGGATTAAATTGTCTATCAAATTTTATCGTAGATTACGAAATCCATAGTTTTAACTACTCTTGATCTTATGGTCCCAAGTAAAGTATGAAATATGCAATGACGATAATGGCGAACGAAGGCGGAAAAAAGACCCATTTGGGGCACCTAAAAGGCCTACCCTGAATAAACTTTAAGGAGATATATCCAATTATTTTCGATCTTATTTTATCTTATTTTTCTTATTTCGATCTTATTTTTAGATCTTAAAAAGAACTACAAAAAAGTCTGCCATACATATGTCTATCTTCTAAGGATCACCCGCAATAAGTATTTTTGTCTTCAATGTAACTGACGGGTGACTCTTATTTATCTCATAATTAACATACCTAAGTAAAATTATACTTTATTTATAAAAAAAACCTGAACATTAATTCTGTGGTCCACGTGAGTGGAGCCGCAGGCACAGCTTGTATGAGTGATAAATACCGTATGATTTCCTATGTAACCATAAGACTTCTTGCAGAGAACTAACTCGAGTGAAGATTGAATCCGGCAAACCTGACCGATACTGTTTTGATCAAGCACAGGTGAGCTCTCAACTACTGCTTATCCTATACTATTATATGAGCAATATTTGTAATTGCGTTCTTGAAAACAGCTCTAACGATTTTGATGAAATTTACAATATAGGAGTTTACGAGGGCAATAAATCAATCTAGCTAGGCCTCAATTCTGGGGAAATTCATTTTCTCAGAGTTTTCATACATTAAAACTTGCCCGCGAAATATGATTGGTAAACGAAAAACAGTTCACTTCCTCAATAGCACAGTGGCTAGAGCGAAGGTTTATCACATGGAAGTGCGCGGGTTTGAATCCTGCAATGTGGTCAGACTTTTTTTTTATGTATTTTGCAATCAACTAGTATAGCGTGGTTGTTCAAGTATTGCATATTAATAGAAAATACCTGTACGGCAGAGCTTTGCTCGTTGGCTTTTTTTTTCTTCATGGCATGGCGCACAGATAAGCGCATTTGCCAATATCATGTATTGTATTAATAATCTTTTACACTTTCGTGCTGCATTATAAAATATCTAAAAACAAGGGAAATTAACGCGATTATCTTTTATTTTCCCTTGACGTTTCGGCCGAGTTGCATCGGCCGTGGTCTCAAGTAAACTGTCGCAGCAACACATTGCAGCTGTAAAAAACCAGCAAACTACCAAATCAGCGATAGCGAAACATCTCTCCAATCGGATACGAATCATTGGATAGAATTTTATCGCCCACAAGTCCTTTCCACCTATCGCCACTTTTATCAAGAGTCGTGCGTGAAGCAATTGAAATCAAGAGACAAGAATTTCAATCGGGAACGCGGATACAATTTATCAACAGCGTGGAATCCTGTGATTCAAATGACAAAACCTCGTTTTTCACATCCGGTTAAGTGTGTGGACACCGTGAGTGTTGTGTGTAGGAAACCTAATAATTATTTACAAATATCGGGAGTAGATGAAATAAAATCTGGCTCGGACACGGAGTGAAGCTTGCTGCGACAGTTTACTTGAGACCACGGCCGATGCAACTCGGCCGAAACGTCAAGGGAAAATAAAAGGTAATCGCGTTAATTTCCCTTGTTTTTAGATATTTTGTATTAATAACTAGAATCGTTATCGTAAAACTTTACTGACTTTACTGAAGTTTCATAGGACTTCTTGAAAGAGCGCGAGAACTTCAGCTACACATTATACCATTCCCACCCGGATGCCACAAAAAGGGAATGGATAAAGTAAATTTTGAAATTTATTGGAAATCTTTTTAAATAAAATTCTATTTTAAGAGGAAAATTGTAATATAATTTGAAACAAATAAATCAATACTAATTTTGTAAATAAGATAGAAACAGAAAGATATCAAAGTGGTTGTGATGGTGTGGTGTAGTTTACAAAAATCAGATATAAATACCTTTCACCTTATAATTTACACATTATGATAAAAAAACACAAACCACTGGCTTAAATTAGGTTGTATTGTCCCATACTCCACTCTCGAATGTCATCTCCAAAATTATAAGTCGACTTTGTAAAATTCTGCAATCAGCATCGTCATTGTAAATATAACTTCTATAAACTCGTATGAAACTGGTGCGTCACCATGATTAATGTGCTCTTTATCCGATTGAAACCATTGCTCCCCTTATTCTTGTCGAGGGGTCCATTTGCCTTGGGAGTTTGGGCGATATCAGTTTTCTGGTTCGAGCCTCTTTCTTTTTCACTTTGCCAACATCTTTAATATTCTTAGCAGATTTTACTTTTACAAAGAAATCAAATATCTTCTTTTTTGAGGAGAAAAATAATCTCCTTTTTACTCCATCACAACCATTATTGTTCTCCCTAAAAAAACACCTCGCTCTCTTTTTTTTTTCATTTTTCAAATCCTGTTCTATTCTTCCAAAAAAAAACATATTTAAATTTTTAACTTGCCAGTTCTATAATTATTTTCTCTGACAACCTCTAAGCTCTTAAAAAGAAGGTACAATAGCGAAAAAATGTTACAACATGTGTACTTAGACCTACTCATTCTTCTGATGATTCTTTTCACTTACACATTTTTAAAACACAATATACTATCACAATATACTTTTTTTTTGCTAGCGACGGGAAAACACTGATATTAGGGTTACTTCATCTTTATTTTTGTTTAAACTTTGAGGTTTTACACTAGAACTATTGACTTTTGGCGAAGTTGCAGAACGCAAGCTTTCCGTCATGGGTACTTTTATACCCTTCTGTATTTACCCATCCTATCGAAATAACCTTGAATAAATCGGTTTCAAAAACAAATTTCACTTGCAATTGAAAGACACGTTCTTCCATACTATCCAGCTGCAAATCTAAGTTTGTAATGGCAAGTTGACAATTTTTGAATTTTTTTTACTTATGCTGTGAGACCTTGCTTCTTGCCAAATTTAGTGATTCTAGGTCATTGGGAAGTATCCATAGGTTTTGATTTGCTTGCGATGTATCAAATTTGGACCAGATACTAAAGTATTACTCTGTGTTGTGAAATCGACACTGTGCGTCTGAAAGTGAAAATAGAATTAGGTAATATGTTAAAAAGACTAAAATAACGCAATATATTGGTATTAAATGTATTAAAAATAGATTTCTTGACGAGAAAATGCTAAGGCGACGCATTGATAAACAATAATTTAATCTAAAATAGACCTTCTGCTCTATGCAAACATGCGCGCGCGCTTATGAAAAATACTTTAAAATAGTTATATTCGTTTATTTTAGAAACTATGATTAATTAAAAAAAATCCAACTGGGATTTTGAAGAATATGTATAGATTAAACTATGCAGAAAATTAAGAAACATAAATCTGTCCCGTTTCTCCGAAAAATGTAAATCTCTGTTTTAAAAGAGGTTTCATTGATATTTTTTTTGTGTTGAAAAAGTTTACCAATCGCGTAACGCAACTGGCAAAATGAAGTCAATGAAATGAAGAATCAGGTTACCAAAATCACTTTCATACATTTTGCAGTCACAGAAAAATTGAGATCTGTCGTCAAAATTTCCAATGCGTCGCCTTAATAATAAGATTAAACTACTGTGTAAGAATATTTTTCACTGCCATTTTGTTGTTTAACATTAGAAAAATATTCGGTTTAAGTGACATATGAATGTAAAAAATAAATTTTCTAATAGATAGTATTGACTACGACAATGAGTTTTTAAACTGACGAACGAAATAAATGTTTGTAGGGAAATGTGTTAGGAAAGGAGCAATCGCGGCGCTCAGATATTGATCATAGCAATAAATTTAAATATAAAATTGGAACAAAAAAAGTTTTGCAACAAAAAAACTATGTTAGATTATTTTTCCAAGTTAAAGAAACCAACATTTTTGAAATAAATGATAGTAACAACTATTGATGTGCCGGATATCCGCATCCGTGTCCGCGGATATCCAAGGGGAAAAAAGATCTGTATTAGTATCCGTATCCATTACTTTTTAGCGGATCTTGAACGGATCTTTTATATTAATGAATTTCATTATTATGGAATTTTAAAAATAGATAGGAATGAAACTTCATATTGCTTTTTATTTCTCAAAATAACAGTTTTGGCACTTTTTATTGCAAAAATCAAACCAAATACGAAAGTTGAAGTCCGTATCCGTATTCGCGGATCTAGACACTAATAATCCGTATCCGTGTTCGTATCCGCGAATACACATTTTTAACAAATTTCTCACAGACACGTAAATTGATGACCAAAAAAAGAGATAGAAAACAATTTTTTACTGAAATATTACTGAAAGATTGACTTTTTTTTATAAAAATTGAATATTGATTCAAAATACACGAGTTTTTTGATTAATTCTGTTACACTTTGTATGATCAGAAAATGATGTCAGTTTATCTGCGCAGGCGCACGTGTATCACCTCATGAAGTCCGACAGCTACTCAAGATATTTACGCAGTGATATGTACAAGGAATACTTGAATGGATCCAAGAAAAAGGTAATAAAATACTGTATTTCTGTCTTCTTTTTTACACGATTACGGCGAAACAAATTTTGTGTGTATCTGTTTCCTCAGAGTCAAAAGCCTATTTTAATTGTCTTAAATAAAAGTTATAAACATAGGTCAGATTTTAAAACATTAAAGAAATTGACTATTGTGTTCATGATCTAACTTAATATTACAGCGAGGTAATATTTGTAAGTTTGGATGTAGGAGGTAATCTCCGAAAGTAGATACTCATCCTATTGCAAAAATTCTTTGTGCAAAATTCGAATTTGAAAAGCACTTGCATACATAGGCGAGTCTGAGGCGAATGTGTGAGGAGAATGAGATTAGAGCAAGCGAAAGAAGTATGTAAGGACCGCGACGCTTGACGCTCCGCCGTCTCTGACTACCCCGTTAGGAATACAGCGTGATATGTATGTATGTATTACCGGGCGCAAATTTTTTTAACATTGTCATGTCGTTGAATATCACACTGAAGAAATAATGGGCAGTAATGAAGAACACAATAGGTATTGGCAAATTATATTCATCTGGGCTGACAGTACACTATGATATGGTTCTATTATGAAGCAAAAATAACTATTTTAATTTAATTTATTTTGGAATTTTTTTTCGTGGTTATTGAAGTTCTCATACATCGATCTTTTCCTGTAAGCAACTCTGTAACGTGACATGTTAGAATATAGAAACCTTATGACCGATTTCACCAAAGTTTCCTAATACTTAATGAACGATGATTTTGCGTTTCACGCAACGTTAGAAGCGCCTATCTAGTTTTATTTTTCTTTTTCCATGGCATGGCGCACAGATCAGCGCATTTGCCGATGTCACGTATTGTATATTAATAAGTAATTGTTATCGTAAAACTCCTCCAGTAAAGTGATAGTAGACTTTACTGAAGTTTTACAGGACTTCTTGGAAGAGCGCGAGAACTTTAGCTACTACTAAATAAACATTTATTTAGACCTACTCCGTTGTTTTCACTTACAGAGAACTAGAAAACACAACATACTATCACTTTTGTACTTTAAAACTCTCAAAAATGTAAAAAATAGAAAATCTAAATAAAATCATAACCTCACTTCTCCCGTTCCCGCCAAAAAGTCGCGCCTATCTAGTTAAAAGATCCCCTAAATTTAGCAATTCGATTTTCAAACCCACAAGACTATGTGCCAGTTTTGCGTGTTAGTTTTTGACGATATGGAGAATAATTTATTATGTTATATGAACAAAAAAAACAATAATATCTGTTTTCTCGATAAAGGTTTGTATTCGAATAATCACTACAAAACAATAAGGCGTCACGTAACTATGTCCGACATTACTAGGGAACCATTAGATTCGTGAAAATGAATATTTAATTATCTGAGAATCGGTTGGGTTAGGTTAGGTTATAATCTAGGGGATACATATAATAGTTATGTGACGATTTACACAGCGTTGGTGAAATCGGACATTTGTCATTTTTTGTGTGTTTAAGTGTCCCCAATCGTGCGCCGCCATTTACGAAAAAGAAAATGGCGGATATGAGAATGTCAGAATTTTCAAACCTCTTTCTCAAAACCAGATTATGTTGTGCTAACAACAAAATATTCGTATCAGAATCAAAGGGGAAAATTACGCTATAGTTATAAGAAGTCATCTTGTCCAAATCTATTGGATAGTCGAACACATTCCTGCCTCTGCTAGGCACGGGTAGAAATTTTTTTTAAATAAAATACAGTCCATGTTACTCGCTCATAATGTAGCGTGAATGTGTGAAAGAATTTTTGAAATCGGTTGAGCAGTTTTTGAATTTATCCATTACGTACAAACAAGTTAAGTTTACCTCTTTGCAATATTAATATAGCCATGTGATTAATTTTTTAACCATTAATGTATTTATTGCAGACATCAGTAAAAGGGATTCGTTTGCCGTTCGCTGGGCGGAAGGACGCCGTGAATTAACATTTAATGAAAAAAATAATGCAATTTTATATCAAGTGCAAGATTTGAGGTACTCACTTGAACTACTTATTACATTCATCCATCAATCAGTAATTTGTTACTCATCGCTATGAGGGGAATACATCGTTGTTATTTTCAAACGTACTCGTATTATCGTCAGACGCAAAAGATTGAACATTTTTGCAAAAAAAATTTTTTGTATGAGACTTTAAAATCATTGACATCTCTTTAAACTGTTCATGTGTAAGAACTAATTACGTAAATCAATTAAAATAGAAGAAATCTTCAATTCTGAAAACTTGAACTCGTCGTGTAGCTGTTATAAGGCATTTCAAGGTCGCTTGCGTACATAAACAAAACCGTCTCGTCACTCTTCCCGCGCTTGGTACGATGTCCGTTCCTTCTAACTTAGTATCGAATTTCTTATCCTACTCGTATCAAAAGGGTAGATACTAGAGATGAAACGGATAGTCGTGTGTTCGGATGCCAGATACCGGAAATTCATGCTATCTCACTCATAACTTTTATGTACTATATGGCGTGTACGCAACAACCAATAAGCGGTTGAAGACGCTTCGCGCGTAAATCTGCTGCGTTGTGATTGGCTATTTGTGCACCTACCAAAAAATGACATCTGCGCAGTTATATCGATATAACTTATAAAGAGAATAGAACTATGTTTGTATTTATTTGTATTAGTTGATCCCTACTCTAGCTGCGTTAAGGCGACGCATTGATAAACAATAATTTAATCTAAAATAGACTTACGATAGCTTACGAAAAATATGAAAAAGCAGTTATTTTCGTTTATTTTAAGAACTGTAATTAATTTTAAAAAATCCAACTGGTTTTTTGAAGAATATGTTTAGATTAAAATATACAGAAAATTTAGAAACATAAATCATTTCCGTTACTCCAAAATATATATATCTCTGTTTTAAAAGCTTCTTTGTTTTTGTTGTGTTACAAAAGTTAACCAATCGTGTATCGCAACTGTCAAAATGAAGTTAATGAAATGGAGAAACAGGTTACCAAATATCACTTTCATACGTTTTGTAGTCACTTAGAAAAATGGTGATCCCTGCCGTCAAAATTTCCAATGCGTCGCCTTAACACATGTCGCTCAGGAACTCGTGTCTTGTGGTTTTCAACCTCTCCCAGGATTTGTGTTGCCAGTATACGCGTAACGGGTTCAGGTTATGCCAATGTTTTTAAATTCACTGTATACTTGTGGTAGTTCCCCGAGGCTAGTTGTGAGGTAAAAAAAAATTGATATATTTCCGATTCAAATGTACTTAGCTATCATTAAGTTATAGTTACCACTATTGTTGAAGTTTTAGTAACTTCTCATATTAATTCCATTTCTATTTTACGATTAATATTTAATAAAAAGTTAAGCCAATTACAGCTTAGAATGGCTTAATGAATGTCAAATATAAACACTGACAGTACAATATCAAATTGTCAATTTTCTTTTGACAGCGTGGAATACTGTGATATGTATAATTATGAATATAATGTTTCATTTTAGACGAGGTATTTTTGTTGTCAAAGAATTTTGACAGTTTGTCAAAGATATACTGTCAATCATTTACATTTATTAAATATAACAGAACAGGATATTAAGCGGATTATAAAGTAACTGTCAAAGTTGTATTTGACATTTTATATTTGACAAATGTAAATTTTGACAGTATAAGCTAATATTTTTAAAATGGCTGAATATTTTTATTGTAAAGTCTGATCCTACCAAAGTTTTTCTTAATTTCCATAAAAGACTGTCGCAAAATATAACTGCCTTGTTTCTTTAATTTTTTTTATTTAGAAATGTAAATATTAAAAAAAGAATAGTTGTTTTTAGGATTTAGACAATAGATGAATGTGTATAATACTTATTTAATATAATATATTATATTATATAGATTTAAATATATGCAATGATTTAGAAGTAAATGGATATTCGATATGAACTATTGTAACAATTGAAAAGTACATAATTTTGACAGTTCGTTGTCGAAAATTTTACAGAAATCTCATCAATTTATGTATAAGTATACTAGTGGACCCAACAGACGTTGTTCTGCTTGAAATTAAAAAAAGTCTTAGAAACCGATTGCATAGCCACCTACCGGGTCCAATTGTGAATCTAAACCATCTAAGGACACACTCAAACAAATCAGTGATATACACACGTACAGAATAATTATATATAAAGATATTCATTTGTAAGATGAAAATGTGTAATATTTGAAACTGTATCAAAAGCAATTTAACTCTGAACCACGGTTATTAGGTTCTATTTGAGAAAAAGAAGATTTTCGAAAACTACGAAAATAAAATATTGCTCTCTAAAGATCTGAATCACTGGCTTAAGTCCCGTTCACACGACAATTTTTGGTGTTTCACTCTCATAGCTGAACTGAAGCTGAGCTGAGCTGAGCTGAACTGAAAGAACTGAAGCTGAATGCTATTGAAATTACCATTATTATTTTATTATATTAGTTACTTTGTTTCACCAAGAATCTTAGAATCATATTGCACTACTAACAATTCTTTGAATCCAAATGTAATGTATGGCCTTGAATCCTTCCCATAATATGACTTTTATCCAAGAATCTTTTAATCATACTGGTTATTGCATCGCATTACATTCTTTGAAGCCAGGAAAGGACCTTGAGGTCTTTTACAGTTTACACATGAGTTTTGTTTCCCTTTATTGTTGAATGGTAACCAAAGTAACATACTGTTCTTTGATGGTATTTTTAATGGTTACAATCAAAGAACAAATATGTTAGCGCCTACCATGAAATGATAGCAATTCTGTTTGTGATATTGTGCGGTAGTTAAATATTATTAATTTAGTGAAATGGCTTTTTGAAGTAAGTTAAGTAATTAAATTTGGACACTATGTACTTTTGAATGTTAACCTTGTCGTATACAAAAATGGAAATGACTTGTGTTAGCTACGATAAAATTAAATAGTAAGTTAGATACTTATAGCAATGGAACACCCCAAACTTGACTTAAATAATCGATTAATATTTAATATAAATAAATAATTAATTAATTTGTATTCGAACACTTCGTGCTGCAGTCGTAAAGGTAAAAACAATAGAGAGACATAGAGCGCTCGAGTTTTGACTTATATAATCTGTAGCGGTAGTGGGGAACAAGCCGTCAGTGGTTCTTGTCTATGACGTCACGAACACCGTCGCGCTCTACTAGAGGGCGCCAGTGTTCCCCTTTAAATATTTAATCGTTGGTGTTGCTAACACTTGGAAGGCCAAAGGACTTTGGAAGGCCACTTAACTTTCGTTGTATTTCGTCTAAAGTGCAACAATGCGGTGCGATACTTTAGTTGTATCGCTGCCCGATTTCCACATCCAGGAATTGTTCCAATGTCCTCGCCTTTTGCTTGTAGTTTAGCGCCAACAAACTTCGGACGACGACGAACTCCAGTTTCCGAATATTGCAGGTATCGTATATCGTTTACGATTGAAAACAATATATGTCACGGTCGCCAATTTTATATGCAGAATTGTATACGTGATGAATTCCTAAAATCTCTAGCTATTTTCAGCTCAAACTCCAAAAACCACCAATTGACACGCGTTTCGCCTCTCAACGAAGCATCCTCAGGATATACCAGAGATCGGACTCGGCCAGCTAACCAGCACCGAATCAACAAATGAGTTAGCTGCACAACTATTTAACTAGTAACTAGAGGCGAAACACGTGTCGATTGGTGGTTTTTGGAGTTTGAGCGGAAAATATCTAGAGATTTTAGGAATTCATCACATGAAATGGATTTCCCCAAAGTAGCACCTGAGTCTATGTAGAATAGAATTGTATATATTGTAGAGGTAATATCGATTTTAACAAAAAGAATTCGATTTTTTATTGAATTTGGTTTTAACCACACGACAAGTCAATTGACAATTACAAAAAAATTAATAATATTTAACTAACACATTATCACAACCAGCATTACTATCATATTATGGTAGGCGTTAACAAATATAAAAAAGTGGTAAATGAAGCCAAGGAAGACCAAGGCTGACTTATGAAGATCAAATAGCCAGAGTGTTAGCGGATGGCAATGTCAAAAGCTTCGCATACCTAGGCGAAAATGTGTGAGGACAATGATGAGATTTGAGGAAGCGAAAGAAGTATGTAAGGACCGCGACGCTTGGCGCTCCGTCCCCTCTGACTACCCCGTTAGGGATACAGCGTGAAGATATGTATGTATATGTATGTATGTATTTATGAATGTCAGTTTTTAAAAATGAGTCAGTCCAAAAATACAAGAGCTAGCGAAAGCATGCTTTTCATTATCTCTTTATATTATACGTTTCTGGTCTCGTCTATATTTTTGAAAAAGGAAAAATATATTTAGAATCCATTTTTTTGCATCGTCGTAAGTAGCTTTCGTCGTCATTAAGTAGCAACTAGTGATGTGCCGGATATCCGTATCCGTATTCGCGGATATCCGAGGGAGAAGAAAGATCCGGATCCGTATCCTGATCCGTTACTTTTTTGGCGGATCTTTTACGGATCTTTTACCTTATTAATTTTCATACATAGATTAAATTCTATATAAGTCGAAACATGTCCTGTCACGCAAAGCGTCAAGTGGCGTCAACTATCGTTTCAAGGTCACGCGCACCGACATCGATCGAGTAATAAAGTTAGATCCGTATCCGCGGATATATATTTTTAACGATCCGGCACATCACTAGTAGCTACACCCTTAAATAGCAGTCTATCTATTAATGATTATTTATTGAACGATTATGGTTGTAACAATTTATTATCAATATTGACATTAACTAACACTACTGGACCAATCACGTGAAAGCACGCAGAGGCTGTAACTTGGGGAGAAACCATTCTACTACTTAACAGTACTACGCACGCGAATCCAGTTATAAATACTAGTTTTTCATTAGACATAGATTTGTAGAATACCGCCTACTGTCTTGTGAACGTGACCTAAGTTTTTAATATTATTTTAATTCAATATTTAATTACTTTATGAATTAATTTATAAACGTAATAATAATAAAAAATATTTATATTATATATAAATATATATGTATACATATATATATATATATATATATATATATATATATATATCACGGACTTAGATTGAAACTAACCTAATAATGAATCTCATAAATGTTATTTAAAATACTAGCGTATGTAGTATACCTCATTAAAAATACAGCGTTAAGATATTTTGTATTGTTCATATTTGATATACATACATATCTGCACACTATATCCCTAACGGGGTACTCAGAGGACAAAGCGCCAAGCGACGCGGTCCTTAATTCTTTCACTTCGTCAAATCATTCCCCTCACACATTTTCGCCTAGGTATGCGAGTGCTTTTGACATTTCCGTCAGCTAACACTCTGGCTATTTGACCTTTACAAGTCAGCCTTGGTCTTCCTTTGTTTCTGCCACCACTCACTTTCGCTCTGTAGATTTTCTTCGTCAGTTTTTTATCGTTTAATTTTAATTTAACTAGCGAACCGCCCCGGCTTCCCGGGTGGAATATTGAATGTTTCATCCAAATTTTTGATTTTTCCGGTAGATTTTTCAAAAATTTTCTGTCAGACAAATTTTGTCCTGACTCTCATGACAATTACAAACACAACAAAAAGACATCAGCCCAACCGCACGCCTATCACGTAACTTGCAGACAGCAAGCGACAGCTAATATCGCGCGATATCTGCTGTCAAAACGAGAATTTGTATGTAATTTGTATAGTGGCGCTAAATCTACCGCGAAAAGTGCATTTTATGGTCATAGAATAATAGATACGCAATCATCATATATGATACCAATTTCTTATAACAATTAGTCACCGGTGCGCAGTGATCGCGTGGCTGTCGCTGTCTGCAAATTTTTAGGTAATAACCCCGCGGATCGAGCCGCGATATCGCGCGATATTGGCTGTCGCATGCTGTCTGCAAGTTACGTAATAAGCGTGCCGTTCTCAATTGATGCTCCGTCATACACGTGGCAATTGATTTTTATTTATGTAGATTTTGACTTAGCTTAGTTTCGATCTGAGTGTGCGATATATCAATGTATATTATACATATGTGTGTATGTATATATAATGTAAAAATCTATTCGTTGGAAGGCGCATAAGAATGTGTTCAGTAATTGTTTTCTTTCACAAAGACAGATAATGGAAAAAATGTATTTAGCCAAATGAAATTAGATTATATTTTAATATTTATTAGAATTAGTATTTCGGGGAAGGGGTCGTCCATAAATTACGTCACGCACGTGGTTTCGTTATCAGAAGAAAGCTGTTAGAGCTGGTTAAAACCGGTTAACAAAGGTTAATAAAAGCTATTATAATCCCGTACTATTTGCTATTTTTTTCAACCGATCTAACTTATATTATAAACTCTTTGACGACAATCTCTACTCTGTGCGACTGTTGGATCCAAGGAGGTTACATATATATGATCACAAACTGTTATGAGTTTTACATTGATAGTCTTTTTGTCATTGGCAGTATAAACGTAAAACTATGCCAAATCTCATACTGCTCCGTACGCGCAATATTCTCTAAAAGGGATCAGAAGTTTTCGTTTCTAAATTATAGCTACTAACAAGAAAAATTGGTTGACAAACAAAAGAGAAAGGTACGGAACTGTTTTGTCTTTGCCTATTTATATATAGTAGATTAATACAAAATATGAATGTTTGCGAAGATGGATGTATGGATGTTAGTTACTCTTTCACGCAAAAACTACTGAACGGATTTTGATGATACTTTACAATAATATAGCTCATACATTAGAATAACACATAGGCTATAATTTATACGCGAACGAATTCGCGGACATAAGCTAGCACATTAATAAAAGTCATTTACAAATATATGTGGACAGAATATCACGTCGTAATTGCTCCATTTCTTTGAAAGGCTTTGTAGATTTTAGTATGGAGCCTCGGACCAAGTACCACAATAGATAGATCATTTGCTCTAAAGCGTGTCCTGAAAGTGT
The DNA here is from genome assembly GCA_907165235.1 of Zeuzera pyrina. Classification (NCBI taxonomy): domain Eukaryota; kingdom Metazoa; phylum Arthropoda; class Insecta; order Lepidoptera; family Cossidae; genus Zeuzera; species Zeuzera pyrina. The sequence continues at coordinate 7,034,905 of OU015647.1, read as the reverse complement.
CTTTTTTTGTTGACCGACTTTCTAGATTTTTACTAATGTGTGTGACTAGGGAAGGTCCCAGTACAACAATACAAAGCTGAACGTGACATTTTATTTTTGTGAATATTAGTTGTACTGTATAGTACGGTCTGTAAGCACCGTTACACTCTGCTCTCTACTACACGTCCGTTCCCTGCGGCGGTCCGCAACCAAAGAGGCAGCTTGTAGGTAATTATTTCCTTAATCTAGACAGCCGCCGTTGTGGCGCTGTCACTCGTGCGTGGGGGAGGACAGAGTACTGCTTTCCCTTTCGCACCTGTACACTACACTAGTACCCAAAACATTTAAAATTTACGAGTAATTTGCAAATAATTTCATGACCGACTCAAGCTGACACGAAAAACACACAGTCCGAGGTTGCCATACTATAGCTAACAGTTTCACTCGGTTACACTCAATGAGATAGAAAGAGACAGGAAAATTCGTTTGACACAGTGGTGAGAGCGGTAGCTTATTAGGATTTTTATTATAAAAGAGGGGGTAAACGAGGAAGCGAATCACCTGATGGAGAGTAACCAACCGCCGCCCATAGACAACCGCAACATCCGGAGAATCACGGGCGCGTTGCCGGCCTTTAGGGAAATAGGGAATGGAGATAAAGGAGGGGGAGGGGGTGATGGGCCACCGGCACTCACCGAACGAAACACAACAGCAATAGATACTGTTATTTCACGTCGATTTTCTGTGAGAGGGTGGTATTTCACCGGGCGAGCCGGCCCTATTCGTGCTGCAATGCAGCATGGCTCTACCACCTTTAAAAATCGTTCCAACACGATCAGTTTTAATGTGACCCCTAACGCGTGATGCAATTTATGAACTACCCCTCATATAAATCTGAATTTTGAGTCTCTATTGTGATAGATATCTGTTATGCATATTGTATAGACTCATATCTTACTTTTCGGAAATCCATTTCATGTGATGAATTCCTAAAATCATTAGCTATTTTTCACTCAAACTACAAAAACCACAAATCGACACGTGCTTCTTCGGTACTGGTTACCTGACCGAGTTCATCTCTGTTATATCTTGAGGATGCTTCATTGAGAGGCGAAACATGTGTCGATTGGTGGTCTATAGAGTTTGAGCGGAAAGTAGCTAAAGATTTTAGAAATTCATCACATCCGTTATGCAATTTCACTTTGAACGTTTTTTTTTAAATCAAGGTAAATACAAATAAGTTACAGCCCACCCTATTGTAAGCACTGAGGCCCGTGGAAAAGACTAATAACATTTCACATTGGAAACACGTTAGTATCGGTAGCGTGCCTAGGGTTTCAAAATAGGGCAAACCTGACATACATGTACTTCATTATTTTTCTAAAAATAAAGGCAAGGCTAAACCGCCACAACCAGTGGACAAGAAGAGAGGAAAGAGAACGCTTTCCGCGTTATTTTTCAACAAAAAGAATTTTATAATGTTTAATACCCAATTTTTAAATTATAAAAATTATATATACATACATATCTTCACGCCGTATCTCTAACGGAGTAGTTAGAGAAGCCGGAGCGTCAAGCGTCGCGGTCCTTACATACATACGTTTCCTCAAATCTCATTCTCCTCACACATTTTCGCCTAGATATGCGAGTGCTTTTGATATTTCCGTTGGCTAACACTAGCTGTTTGATCTTCGTAAGGGTCTTCCTTGGGCTTCTTTTACCACTCACTTTTGCTCTATAGATTTTGCTTCGTCAGTCTTTCGTCACTCATTCTTTCCATGCCATAACCATCTCAGCATTCCTTTCCTCATTTTTACAATAAAACTGTCGTGCAACCCTGTCATACTGCGTATCTCTTCATTGTATTATTATAAATTATGTTATAGTTATATATAATATAATTTTTATAATTTAAAAATTTGGTATTAAAAATATACAGGCGTAAATAATTTTTTCTTAACTTTCTCAATTCGTTGTTTACCTAAATTACTTAAAGAAATCTGCGTTAATGTGTTTTCGTAAATTCATGTCTTTTATGGCGCCAGTATAGTTGTTTAAAATCGTCATAACCAGAAAATTCTAATGTTTTAATATACATCATCAGTATTAATATTTATTACTTATTATTGACTGAGCATTTTAGTAAGTCAAACCTGGCTTTTGGCCTTGTGTGAAGGTACCGCCACTGGTTGGTAACCTTGAGTTATTAAGATGTAATCCCATCTACTATTCTGTGTGGACAGAATATCACGTCGCAATATTTACTCGATCTTTTTGAAATTTCTGCCACGAGAGGCATGACATCTTATTCGTCAGGGTTAAGTGCCTTCTTAGGGTGGGTTGCACAAGCACAAACTATTTAAACTCGATTTACGGATTTGCCATCTCGCTTTCATCAACTATTAAATAATTAGTGCAAGCGAGATGTCAAATCCTTAAATCGAGTTTAAATATGTAGTTGGTACAAGCCAGTCTCAACCTTGATATTGTGTCTATGGGCCTCAATTCACTTACGATTCAATGAGCTGTCTGCTTCGATCACAAATAAAAAACGATACACAATCGACGCTCCAAAAATGTCCGAACCAAATGTGCGCTCAAATAAGTATTTGGGTGCACATTGAGTGAGTCACAGATTATACTTTACGCACGAGACGAAAGATTGAATATTTAAATATTTTTTTACAAACGTCGTTTCAATGTCATGCAAGAATCGTTTACAAGCTTTTATAACCTTATGGTTTGGCAGTAAGGTCTACTTTAGATTAACACAATGTTACCGATAATACTGTACGGTATTAAAGATATATACGTCAATTCGGACAATAATTTGTTTAAATTTTACAGGAGATTGTGCATCTAGTTCTTTATTTGTGATCGAAGGCTGTCTGTTAGTTCGTCTCCTGTAGTATAATAATAGATTCTTATCCCTCTATTTAACTTCTTATACGCAAAGGCGTGGATATCAAAAATTGCATAACAGATTTTTGTCTCCTTTTTTTGATGATCTGACAAATATAAACCAAAACTGTACATTTGTAGTTTTAATTGTAAAGTATTGTAAAACTCTTTAAGTGTCAAATAGTATCAAATTAAGAGGGCGTACAAAGGTACACTAGTGCCACTCCTTTAAAAAAATATTATCTCGTGACTGAGAAGGAATTATGAATAACGGCTCAATAAGGACCCTCGGTAAGTGTGTCTAGAACTTTCTGATACCTGTTATAAAGTTTCATATTGAGACACGAACCAACAAAACTCAATCTAAAGAAAAGCGGCCACATTCCTCTAGATCACTGGTTCCCAAACTTATTTTGTCTACTGAGTCGAGAGCTCATGCAGTCGTTGTCTAAGATGCCTCCTAGCTAAATGAAATTACAAATCACCCCCCAGGCCTCTACACAACGACCCCATTTTTTTCTGGGTCTCTTACCGCCCCCCTTTAGGCCTGCAGCGCCCACAGAGGGGCGTTATCGCCCACTTTGGGAATGGGTGCCTAGATCCTATTTTGTTGCTTCGTGTCTCAATATGAAACTTTGTAAAAGGTATTAGAAAATTCTAGACACACTTACCGAGGGTTCTTATTGAGACGTTATTCATAATTCCTTCTCGGTCACGAGATAATATTTTTTTAAAGGATTGGCGCTAGTGTACCTTTGTACGCTCTCTTAATTCACAGGTTTGTTCAGTAATTACCATATTCAGAGCGGCTAGACAAGTGGGAAACGCTTCGTACAATAGAAACCGCTTTGCAAATGGCACTTTTAACGAACAATAACGCCGGCGTTATTGCTCGCCAAGTGCCATTTGGCTAAGTTTTATACGAGGGTTTTAACACGACTGTACTTTTCGTTTGATTTAATATGAAGCTAATAACGTTTGACTACCAATTTAAAATTCCTTATGCCAGATCACGTGGTATTTGTCATTATATTCTACTAACGTTTACGATAATTGAGCCACTTGTCTAAGCCCCTTGGTGGTAATACATATATTATTAGTCTTCAAAGACTAGGCGGTCATTATACGCCCATGCAAAATGTATGATAACTGTATAATGGTTAATAGGGAACTTGCATCATAATTAGTATGAGATATCAGGTTCATAATTCATTAAATTTTTTTCGTTTTATGACGCACAAAAAAGTATTTTTTATAATTTTTTGATGATCTAAATATAATATTTAACACAAACAATAATAGACAAAAAATCAGGAGTTAACAGAATTCTCGACAGAAGTGAAACCATATAACATTATGTTATTCATTAATAGAGGTGTCATTCGTGGGAAGATTCCCCAAAATTAGGAAAAAAGTAAATCCCGGGATATATTACTTTGTGTATCGTCCTAAGTATCGGGAATTTTCCCGATGCAGTTTCAATTTTCCTTTTTTTATCCGGGAATTTTCTCATCGGCACATCAGTATTTATGCATTTATATGCATATGTACATACATAAAATGCGCCAAACGCCAGCTGCCAGATCTAATCGCGCGACTATGGAAGTTCTACTTCAAAAACTATATTAAATTTCGAGCAAAAAAGTGGACCCATTTCTATTTTTTTAAATAACTTGTATTTACAGAAGTAAACATAATAATATAATAGTTATAGACACACATTAATAAATGTGAAATATATAAAAATAGACTGTAAATTAAGCATTGTTTTTGCTTCCAAATGTATTATTTCTCATCTCTTTCTCTAGACTCATTACCAATGTATTTTACGAGCTCTCAGTATTTAATAGAATTTGTCGAAAGTTGTTTATGAAATTTAGACCTTATTTTGCACCTCGTAAGATTAAATTCATATTGACTTACAAATTTCTCTGCTCTCGGTCTGCTATCACTTCAGTACAAAATTAGTGGGGAATAATATGAATATGAATAGTACCGGTACATTTACTCAGTATAATATAAGTATTACCTGCACTGTTACAGATTACAGCACACAATGTACCGAGTAACGGTACCGTTATTAAACACAACGCAAATATTAACAGTAACTCGCATACCTAGGCGAAAATGTGTGAGGAGAATGATGAGATTTGAGGAAGCGAAAGAGGTGTGTAAAGACCGCGACTCCTGGCGCTCCGTCCTCTCTGACTACCCCGTTGGGGATACAGCGTGAAGTTATGTTATCTCCTGGTACTATTAATATTTGCGTTGTATTTATAACCGTATAGTACCGACCATATAACACCTACTACATCTGTAATAAAATAACAAATAAATCTGTAATAAATAAGCGATAAAAATGTATCATGACAATTTAAAAGTCATTACCAGACTACCCCAGAAGGAGGGTTATATTTTTGAGAAAAATAATTACAGTTATAGCTTTAGGTTTGATGTCGAATTCGACAATTAATATTGACAGCAGCGGTACTGGGCAGACCACAACTGTATATGTAATAACATAGCTCAAGGGGATAAATATATTACGACAAAATTAAAAGTTATTGCCTGACTGCCCCAGAAGGAAGGTTGTATTTGAGAATAATAACAATTACAGTAATTACTTTAGTTTTGATGTCGAATTTACAGTTAATATCGACAGTACCGGTACCGAACTGTGCAAGATACGGTACCGAGCATACCATAATTGTATATACATATAATAAAATAACTATGGGAAAATGTATTACGATAAAAATAAATTATTGCCTGACTGCTTGAGAGGGAGGGTTATGTTTTTGAGAAAAATAACAATTACAGTAATTACTTTAGTTTTGATGTCGAATTTGACAGCTAATATCGACAGTACCGGTACCTGTCTTCACACGGTACAGTATATATTTGAACCACAACTATATTTTATTTGAGCAGAGCGAGTGCAAATCGATAACATGTGAAATTGTGTCGCAATATTTAGTCCAATAATAAAATTATTTTTAGTTATTTTGGTGGTCGATTTGATATGTTAGACATTAACCAAATAATTTTGCTCATGTAATAATTACAATTCATTTAAAACGGATAAGCAAACAATTGTTGGTTAAATATGTATGTCTGTCGTCTAATAAACAACTTATAAAGGTAGAGTTTGCAGCATTCTATTTGTTGTTATTGGTATGACGGAGAAACAAGGTCAAAGATAGAAGTTTAGTAAATTGTTAATTGTCACCACAGCCCTCGCCCTCTCTCTTCTTAGTGAGTCATAAGAAAAAACTAAAGAGTTTTGTTCGTAGTTATTTCTAATGTCTTTTTGTCGTGTGGCATTACATACATTTATGGTAGGTTTGATTTCCGCTGGAGGATTCTTTCACAGCTCATGCACAACACAAAACACACATCGCTTGCTTGTATGAACAGGGTATTAACTCAAAAAAGTCGATTTTCCAGGAGAGCAATTTTAAGTTTTTATTGTGATATTCCAGCTTTTCTGTATTAGATCGGTTAACCATACCTATTTTTTTATGAAAGTTACTCCTTTGGTAAGGTTCCAGCCTACTTCATTTTTTGGAGAAGTTCGTAATACACGAAATAATAAGATATTACTGAAGAGAGTTACATAATACTCACTTTTTCTGTATAAAATGATCAACAAACAAGGTATTATTTTAAGATACTGCCGAATTTCACAAATATGTGATATTTAAATGTAACTTACCTTTTGATGAATACAGCATTATTTCAGTTTAATACTTTGTTCAACAAAAACTGACGTTCTGTCGCTACCTACCAATTGACGAGAAAAAGGGGGCAAAACTAAATACGACTATGTACATCCAATGGGACGGCGAAAAAGTGCAAAAAGGACGGAGATACTACCCTGCCCGTAGACCCCCTCGCGTCGGATAATTATGCGACCAAATTCATTCGAAAGATCTTAAATTTTTAAGATCGTAGTAGTATCTCAAAATCACATTTTTTTTATTTACTACCCTGTTCATCCAAGCAAGCGATATATTGAGTTCGGGTCCCGGTATAGGTATAATTTTGTGCACAGGAACACTTCCGCGATAGATGCGCACACGTCCGTCCGTTATCAGTTTTTGCGTACGACTCACTAAGGAGAGAGAGGGTGAGGGTGCTGGTGACAATTAAGAATTTACTAAACAATAGGCACATTAGAAAAAATAAAAACCAAAGGTGGGAAACACCTGCTGACCTTGAACTAAATACCGCATACACTAAGCATGAGTCAGTACTAGGGTTGCCACAGTGGTTTATTTGATATGTGCGCAATTAACTTGAGTTTATCTTATGTTTAGTTTTCTGTCTACTACCTCAGATTAAATAAAAGGAAATCGGCGCGTATGTATTCGCAGTCCATTTTTCGTCCGAAGATCTTCCGAAATTACCAAAGCGTGTGTCAGAGCGTTAAGGCATCACTTCAACTATCGATGTGACTATTATCGCATAGTTCTTTTTGTCCATTTCATCTCTTTCCCTACTACCAAAAATGTCCCTCAGCAATTATCGCATTGTCAATACACCAGGTTATATTTTTGCTTGGCTGTCTGTCCATTTGCTTGTCCGGGCTAATCTCTGAACCGGCTGCAGCGATTTTTACTGGACTTTCATTGGCAAGTAGACAGTAACTACTTTTTATACCTGGAAAATACCAAATTTAACGCGGATGAAACTGCGAGACACAACTAGATATAAATAATAAAAGACAGGCACATCCAACCTGGAATCTTCCTAACCCTTCTCAATGTAGAAAATTACGTATATATGTTAGTTAGAGGAGATATATAGGACGGAACGCCAAGCTTTGTATAAGTTGTGGGCTAGTCGACAGACATGCATATATATATATACTATATGGGCAAGTAGCAATCTTTTATGATTTTGAAACTTCAACTGTATGAAAAATGTATTATAGTTATATCGTTACGAATTGACGTATAAATCGTAGTATGACGTATAAAAGTAGAAGTATAAATCTCTTGTATCGGATCTCACTTTATCGGTTATAGGTTCTATGACGGAGTATTGGATGTGTTAATAATAAACATACGAGTATAGTCAATAAAACCATGAGTTATTACGAGACGATTGTAGACCTATTATTCATGTAAGACCAATCATACGTATATGGTATTTTTTTTTTATAAAAGAAGGGCTAACGAGGGAGCGAGTCACCTGAGGGAAAGTGACCACAGCCTCCCATGGACACACGCAACATCCGGGGAATCACGGGTGCGTTGCCGGCCTGTAGGGAAAGAGAGGCCTTTCCCTACAGGCCGTGTCCTACAGGCCTTTCCCTACAGGCAGGACATTAGTGGCTGTGGTCACTTTCCCTCAGGTGATTCGCTCGCTCGTTATATCGTTATATGTGCCACCGGCACTCTAATTCACCGAACGAAACAACGCAATAGTTGCTGTTATCTCACGCCGATATTCTGTGAGAGGGTAGTATTTCATCGGACAAGCCGGGTCAGTTCGTGCTGCAATGCAGCATGGCTCTACCACACAAATTTCTGAACATCAAATAATTTACAATCAGCTCGGGAAAATTCTGCTCTAAAAAGAACCAACAAGAAACTCAGTGGGGTATTAACTCGCATATTTTCAACATCATTTTTCAATTTATGTATATTAAAATTCGATGTATCGATTTTGAGCTTTAGTCCTATCATCGATTAAATCGTATGGTTTTTCAATTAGTGTATGTTTAATAACAAACTTAAACCTTTTTCAGTTATTGAATTATTTTGTTTATTATATCAACGAATGAAAATGATCCATTTGACTTTCGAAAATTAGCTTTGGGAATAACTAGTTTATCATGACCGATATCGGTAAGAATATATAAATCGATATTCTTGGCGACATTTGTGACCTCTCTCGTCAGTTCGTAACGACCCAACTAGGTATTAGTAATGTAATGCAGTTGTTTACTCGAGTAACTAAATTTTATTCATCACAAAACATCAATCACTGTCAAACTATACACGGATATCTTTATATTCGCTACATGGAAGACTTGAACGCACTATAAATATAACAGTAGGATGTCTTCATAGAAAGTCAGCGTGCGCGGTTTGCGTGTGTGCGCGCTAATACACACGCGTCGTGGCACGCACACAACAGCATTATTTAGGGTGAATATGGGTAATTATTGTAGCGCCAGTGGGGGTCGCGCGCGACGCAAACACGCGACCACTTCCGTTTCTTTGATTCGTTCTTCTGTCTAAATCGCGATCGTACTATAGTGTCCTTAGATACCTAAATAATTTTAGTTGTTCGAATCCTTTAACATGAAAAAGAAAATAAAAGAAATTAAATTTAACGGACATGAAAAATTTATCCGTATGCATTGTTTTTTATTATGATTATACTAAATGTCATAAACTTAGTATATATGGCGTATAGACGTACAAAGAGTGCGAGTGAAAATGTAATCTTTTATGATAGTGCCACGAGTAGGGAAGGGACAGCAAACGAGACGCTATTGTAACCAGTTTTGGATGACAGGTCGTCACAAGTCGTCCAACTGGAGAACGCTGTTGACTTAATTTTGTATTATTCCTGTTTTGGTTTAAATAAGTATTTTTAAATAACGGTTATGTGTTCTGTATGTGATTGTGATATTACATATCGCAATAAACAAGGGAAATCATTCATTTCATAACTGACATTGATAAATTAAAATCGTCACACGTCAACGAACTCTGTTCGTCTATACGCCAGTATATACTAAGTTTATGCTAAACGAAATGCTCTCCGCAATTCACACCCAACACAACAACTCTACGTATCCGGCCGAGAGTAGGCAATTAATTCCATTACGCATGAGGCGGGAGTCAGCCTTCAACATATTATCTGGCTTGAACCATTTTATTAGAATACTCATAAACGCACAGTCAAAGAAATTGATAAGTATTATTTATATTTAACTGTTAAGAAAAGTGGTAGACGTTGTAAACCTTTTTTGGTTATATTTTTTTAGACATTTTTTTATTATAGATATATGAATGTGTATGTTGTAATTAATTCCAGTCATATCCAAATAATGTGTATTGTTGAATATGCCTTCATATAGAGGTATAATATGTACAGTCACTAACATAAGGACCTGGTCAATGAAAAATTGTTTTTTTATGGCGGCATTAGTTTTAATTTTCTCAAAATGTGTTACACAATTAAGGTTAGAAAATTTCATTGTAAATTAGCGTTGTCATGTGTTTAGATTGTGAGTTTTAGTCATCTATTTTTGATGGCGACTGTACATATATTTTACTGAAATGTGTATAGAATTATAGAAGTTATTGCAATCGAAATACACGGATAACAAGTGGTGCAATTATCACACAAGAGAGTTGGGGTGAAGATAATTCCATATTTTATTAGCTTTTATCCGCGTTTAATCCATTTAAATAAAAATTAAACAATTTTCAATTCGGAAACCTTGTATGCGTCGTGTAGCTAGTCCATAAAGAGACAATTCAAGGTCACGCATTTGTGAACAAAAATGGCCCATCGCCTCGCTGCGACACTGAGATTACCAGAATTTGAATTGTTTGATTGAACTATGATTTTAGACATGATAATGGCATTATCCTGTATCCTTGTTAAATTGTTTGTTGGAATATGAATGTATATTCAATAATAATTTAGAATATGTATAGATATATAACATACCAAAGTATATAATTGCAAGATTCAATAAACTATTTTAAAAGTGTGTAATTTTTTTTATCATCCCCTTTTTACTCGACTGCAATGAAATCAAAAAAATGGTGTTAACGCCAAATAATATATTTCTTATTTGTTCTACCCGCAATAATTTTGTTATGCCATTCTGTCCGCTGCATCTTTCCTGCTAATTGTGATTAGTAGTCTACGATCGACTTCTGACGTCGCCGCGCGTTGGTCGTAGTACCGTCCGCACCGCTCCGGTCACCTTTGACCACACCCACATTGCTTGGGTTCCGCGCCGCTCCACTTCATTATTTAATTACGCAAAATACAGTCCACTTAATAAGAAGACCGCTGCACAAAAAAGGCCGAGGAGAAGCGGTGCCAGGCCCAGGATCACGACAGAACGCGTCATCCACACCTCCGAACATCTGAGGTATAGGTCGTAGTTGTCTGGTGCAGCACTTTTGAAGGTACGCTTTTCTTGTCATAACTATAACCAGCACCTCACCCCGCCAAGCGCGTCGGGGTTACCGGCTGTATTGCTCAGCCGCCATTGGCGCGCACAGATGGTTTTGTTCACCAAGAATAACTGCAGGAATGTATTCTTAAGGCGACGATATGGAAAACGGCGTAATCTGAATTTATTTAAGTGATTACGAAACCTATGATAGTGATATTTGGTACCTAACCTAATTCTTCATTTCATTGACTTCATTGTGTCAATTGCGCTACGCCAGCCATTCCCAAAGTGGGCGATAACGCCCCCTTGTGGGCGCTGCAGGCCTAAAGGGGGGCGGTAAGAGACCCAGAAAAAAATGGGGGCGTTGTGTAGAGGCCTGGGGGGTGGTTTGTAATGTCATTTAGCTAGGAGGCATCTTAGACAACGACTGCATGAGCTCTCGACTCAGTAGACAAAATAAGTTTGGGAACCAGTGCGCTACACGATTGGTAACTTTGACAAAAGAAAAAATTAAGGAAACCTCTTTTAAAACAGAGATTACATTTTTCGGACTAACGAAATAGATTAATCTAAAAACAGTCTTCAAAATGTTAGTTTGATTTTTAAAAATATATTGTAGTTTTTAATATGAAGAAAAATAAGTGATTGTTCGTATTTTTCGTAAGCTAGCGCGAGCATATTTGTATAGGGTATATATGGGCGTTGAAGCTGTTTAAAATCAATTATTGCTTATCACTGCGTAACTTCAAGGGAATAAGACGGTCAGAAATTTTGAAAATAAGATTACACTGTCGTATATATAACCACGGCTGTACCTCAGTGCCATTTTGGATTGAATGCCGCTATTTGAGTCATTTTCAAAAAGATGTAATTTACACTCACAATGTTTATCCTCGCCAAAAAATAATCTTGTTGTCGATGTCATGAGTTTGTATTGTTTTCAACATTATATATAATTGAACCTGGAAATCCAAACCCTCAGGTACCTATTTGAATTCTACTTATAATATAGACGATAGCAGAAAGAAAACGAAGAGTTCTATTTACTTCTCCATACAATGTTGTGATGTCCCACTAATGGCCTCGACAGTAAAAACATTGACTGACGGCCATTTCGCAAAAATATTATTAAATTTAATTCAGTGCATATCAAGTCCGATATTGTTCTATTAAAAATGACATAAATTATTTTAAAACTTTAAACTTATGCCAAGAAAAATCGAATTTAAACATGTCCACTTTTGTAGTCTTTGTGTCACACCTGTGTGTAACGACAAAATCAGGGATATTTAGACTTTTTTTTAAACGTATTTTTAGTTTATTTAAGGCTGGCAATACTATGCGCTACTACCAACTCAAGTAACCAATGCCTTAATAAATATAAATTAATAAATAACTACCAACTCAATAAATGACAGCGCGGCCATGTTAATTTAATGAAATTTCGACTTCGATCTGCATCACTGATGTTTCGACGCGAAATATATTCCTGTGTATAATGTGGATTTAATAGGAAAGTTTAATAGGTAAGTATATATAAATAATTTAAAAACTGTCTATTCTTGCGTTTGTTACCTCATAACTCCGTCATTTATGAATCGGTTCATAAATGACGCGAGTTATGAGGTAACAAACACACAAAAGAAAACATAGTCGTTCAGAACCTCCTCCTTTTGTTGAAGTCGGTTAATTATTAGTGTAAACATATTAAACTAGATAAATTGTAAGGCACATACACGTTCCAACAGGTTAGAGGTCAGGAGGATTAACTGAATGTTTATAGAAGTGTCACAAATTACAGTACATTATAATAATTATAATTTATTAAAACACAATAAGTTATTAAGTTATACACAGTACATATATGTGGGCGTCCAAGCAAAAAGGGTCCAGTAGTGAGTAGTGTGGTATTGAGTTAAGACTACATTCGGAATTTAGAATAGTCAATTGATAATAAGTATAAAAAAAATATTCAGAAATTTATTCAAGTAATTCCAACTACAAGGTATTTTTGAACGTCAAATCTACTTTAGTTCGGTTCAAAGAGAAAACCTGGACTCCGAGAACAACCGACAAGAACTCAGTCAGGTATCATTTTTAACCCCCGACGCAGAAGGAGGTTAAAAATGAGGGTCTGTCTGTGGCATCATAGCTCCTAAACGAATAAACCGATTATGATGCGGTTTTTTTTGTTTGAAAGCAGGTTTTTAGCGGTGGTTCTTAGACATGTTTTATCAAAATCAGTTCAGCCATTTGAAGAATATCAGCTCTTTTAGTTTTTAAAGGGACGCGAGCATCTTCTATTGGTCTAATCGATGCGAAATTTAGTACCTATACTGTGACTTCAATAATATCATAATAACATAGTAACCTTGACCAGATGCTACAGCATTATCTGAAGTCAGCAGGATATCCAATTCTTCGCCACTTACAGTAGAGGTATCATGTTTAGGCTCATTGAAATGGTCTCTTTGAATAGGTTATAGATAGATAGATATATGGTGATCAGGGTCTAATGATGGATCAGACAACTATTACCAGAATACTCAGATTTCGGCGAGGCACGATTTCGTGTCACAATTTCGTGTATCATCCCGGAAAGTATTTGCATGAATGTGGGGATAGAGTGTAGATCGTAGTGTTTAAAAAGCATGAAATAAAACTTACATTAAAAGTTTTAAAAACCCCCGACTCAAAAAAGACCTCCAAAAAGTAAAAAAAGTAATATGTACCTCATAGCCCTTTAAATTTGTGACAAGTTTCAATATAATAGTAGTAGTAATATATCCAAGCGTCGTCACGTCGGGGGACCGTTGAGTTTACTTGTACTTAAATTTCATACATACTTTATCGTTTTTAGTTGTATTCTCTTTTTATTGCTTTATTTACTTAGCGGTCCCCCGACGTGACGACGCTTGGATATATTACTACTACTATTTATATTGAAACTTATCACAAAAAAGGGCTATGAGATACATATTACTTTTTTTACTTTTTGGAGGTTTTTTGATTCGGGTTTGTTTTTCAAAATCATTTTACAAAAGGTTCACTAAAATACAATATTCAGAGAGCCAGTAAATGCATGTGCAGAGATCATTTCCAGACTATTGTTTTATCTTCAATGAAATCGTTTATTTTATAGTATGATTGTCTAATCAATGTACGTGTTATAACAAATCTAAATCTAATTTCTGTTAATTGAGTGACTTTCTCAGGAACTTTATTATGAAAACGAATGCAGTTACCAAAAATGAAACATTTGACTTACGTAAGTTAAATTTTGAAATAATTAATTTATCACGACCTTGGATACATTAATATCGCCTCTTTCTTTTTAAAGAGATCTATGTTTCCTCGTAGTATTCATAATTTCTTTAAAACGATCTCAAAGTGATTCCGTGCATTCGTATAGTAGGGATGCTAACTTGATTAAAGTCGTCAAATAACGATTTTCGTGGGACAACAGTATTATACTGACAACTGGTATCGTTGTATTCAGTAGTGTTTCCTGAGTAAGAAAAACGGTCTTGTCACTTTCTTAATTGGTGGAGGGAGAAGCTATGACGTCACAAAAATGGCAATTCTTGGTTTAAATTTAGTCGAATAACTCAATAACTACTTAACCTATTTGAACGAGTGAGGTGTCATATGAAAGGTATTGAAATGCCTAACAAAATATGTCTCACGATCATAAGTATAAATTCAATATATAAAACGTTATTTGCATAGAAAACAAAAATTGAAGTGTCCATTTTTTATAATTTAACTAATGCGGTAAAAATGCCAATTACACTAAAAATGGTTCAAATAAAAAATCTTGCTTCGTTTTTCATCTGTACACTTTGAATTTTTAAATTCGGGTTATAAATAAACAAACTACGACAGTTTTAAACAAACGCGGCGCATTGCGCGGGCGTGGGTGCTCGTTTGCTAGACACGGCCGGCCGAGTCAGAGCAGAGTTAATACGCGACAGTTTCTTGCAAACTGAGCTACATAAAATTTTAAACTTTCGGGTTTGTATTATAACAAACATACATATCTTTACGCTGTATCACTAACTGGGTAGTCAGATATATAGCGGAGCGGCAAGATTCTTGGCCCTTCCATACTTCTTTAGCCTCCTAAAATCTCATTTCCTCACACATTTTCGTCTAGGCGTACGGATGCTTTTGACATTTCCGCCAGTTACACTGGTTATTTGATCTGCGTAAGTCAAGTTTTGTTTTCCTTAGCTTCTGCTACCACTTTCTTTCGCTCTGTAGATTTTCTTCGTCAGTCTTTCATCACTCATTCTTTCTGTGTCCGAAACATTTAAGTATTCCTTTCTTCATTTTCACAGTAACACTGTCGTGGAACCCTGTCATACTGCGTATCTCATCATTGCTTACTTTGTCCAAAAGGTTGACAACGCACATATTTTTAAGAGATCGCATTTCTACTCCATTTATCTTACTTTCGTCTATTTTCGGACATATACATTCTAATCTTCTAATCTTCTCATTCTAAACAGACTTCGAACCAGGGCGACATTTTGTTGCTCAAAATAAATTCTTATGTACATTTTTTACTAATACATTTTAATGACATTGTTACTAACACCTATAGATTGAAGTACGAAATAAAAATTATTATTATTTTTATTATAGGGGTTGAGGTGACTTTCCAGTGTTTCGCTCTACCCTCATTGGGTTCAAGCCCCTCCCTAACCAAAATCCTGGATACACCACTGATTATGAGGTACAGTTTATTTATCTGTTCAATTTGCTTGTTCAGTTTTTTCGCTTCATGACTGTAAAAATATGGCCATTTTATATGTAGATACTGTAGTATAATATAAACTTTCCTCTCATTGGATGGTGCAAGAGTCAGTCAAATATAATACCCTTCAGAACCCCAATACAAATAAATTATAGTAATAATTAAACATGACAATAGAAGTTATTATATTTGACCAAGTGTGTCGATTCTTACAACAGTTAACCACAAATATTTTTCCTGTAATGTAATGAATTATATACCTAATTATCCGATTACGGCTAAATCGATGATAATTAACTTCATCGATATGTATTTATGTTGAATTATGTTACCACTTACAGGCTAAACGTCTCAATCGATTTGAGTGAATGAGATATCTCTGAAATCCAATATTTCAATGCTATAAATTAATTATACATGTTATAAATGCAGTACAAAATGCGATCTTTTAGAAATATGTGCGGTGTCACCCTTGCGGATTAAATAAGCAATGAAGAGATACGCAGTATGACAGGGTTGCACGACAGTGTTATAGTAAATATGAAGAAAGGAATGCTAAGATGGTTCGGGCACATGGCAAGAATGAGTGATGAAAGACTGACAAAAAAAATCTATAGAGCAAAGCTGAGTGGTAAAAGAAGCCGAGGAAGACCAAGGCTGACTTATGAAAATCAAATAGCTAGAGTGTTAACCGACGGAAATGTCAAAAGCACTCGCATACATAGGCAAAAATATGTGAAGAGAATAATGAGATTTGAGGAAGCGAAAGAAGTATGTAAGGACCGCGACGCTTGGCGCTCCGTCCTCTGACTACCCCGTTAGGGATACGGCGTGAAGATATGTATGTATGTATGCATAAATTAATTGTACATTCAGTCAAGAAAGTATCGAGAATGGATGATTTGTTTATGGATTTCCAAATTTAATTTTTTGTTTTTTGTTTTGTTAGATTGCCACAACTGTTTTCCATTTTGGCGCGGAGTTTGAGTTGCATCTGTTATTTAGATTAAATATAGTGCTGTTTTTAGTTATATCATTCTAGTGTATAGTGCGAATATTGTGTATATTGTATTGTATATTGCGAATTTCATAATGGACAAAAACATCGAACAAAGAGTTTGTCTTAAATTTTGCATCACCTTACCTCACTTTGAGCAACCACCTTATTCACCAGATATGGCTCCAGCCGACTTCTTTCTTTTTCCTAAACTCAAATTACCACTTCGTGGCAGCCGTTTTCATTCGGTAGAAGACATAAAGGAGAATTCGCGGCGAGCACTGAACTCAATTCCGGAAAAAGCGTTTAAAAAATGTTTTCATGATTGGATTATTCGTTGGCGTAAGTGTATCGTTTCTGAAGGAGCATACTTTGAAGGTGATAAAATAAATTTGGATGAATAACTAACATTTCGTGTATTATTGATCTTTTCCCGGTACTTTCTTGACAGAGGTGTGTTAGTGTAATAACAACAATCTACAGAGCGAAAGCGAGTGGTAAAAGAAGCCAAGGAAGGCCAGAGCTGACTTACGAAGATCAAATAGCCGGAGCGTTAGCTGACGGAAATGTCAAAAACACACATACCTAGGCGAAAATGTGTGAAGCGAATGAGATTTTAGGAAGCGAAAGAAGTATGTAAGGACCGCGATGCTTGGCGCTGTCCTCTCTGACTACCCCGTTAGGGTTACAGGTAGAAGATAACGTATGTAACGACAGTCTGTGACGCCATCACAATTTTTGGTGAATGAAGAGAATGGCGACGGAATTCAGTTATATGAATAGGTATCAAATGAAACAAATCGAATACAAAAATATCTTTGTGATGCCAAAGTACACTGTTCTTTTTGTGCAATAAAATACCTACATTATATTGTCTATGGTATTTATTATTATTATATTTATTTACCAAGTAACAAAGATTTAATCAATTTTTGTTAGTGACAAAATACTTACAAGCTATGTTAGTAACACAAAACAAATTAAATTAAATTATTATTATTCTAGAATGTGACTCATTGCCTCTCCATCCCGTGTGAGATGGATAGGCAATGACTCATATATTTGCAATCAAACCTGTTTGCATTCATGTTTAGGATGTTGTTAGCGCTGCCCCGCACTCTGCCCACCAGGAATGCGCATCTTTTACGCATTGTAGCATAAAAGCAGTCAACGCGAGCCACTGCGAACATTCCTGATGCACTACAGAAACGAGGCAGTCTCACCAGCACCCTGAACGCGTCGTTGTACTGGACGCGGAGAGCACCTAACGACTTCTGAGTGTAGGCGGCCCACAGACTGCACGTGTAGAATGAGGTGCAATATGCTCTGAATAGTGTAATTTTTACTTCCCTCGAGCAACGTGCAAATCTGCGGGCCACCATATTCGCTCTTACCGATAACGCTCTCCGCTCCCGTTCAATGTCCTCATCGTTCTTGAGTCCAGCGGTCAACAGGTGTCCCAGATACTTAAATTTGTACACTCTATGCAGTGCAACCCCTCTTAGATAGACAGACGGCATTCTATCTACTTTTTGACTACCAGACTCAAAGACCATGGTTTGACTTTTCTTAGCATTATAGACCAAACCGTTCCGCTCTGCATAGGCTTCACAAATGGCTATAAGCTTTCTTAGACCACAGGGCGAAGCACTCAGCAGCACCATGTCATCAGCATAGCTCAAATTGTTATGTATCTAGGTAACACGGCTTGTATCAAGCAGTAAACAGAACAACATTTGAGTGTTAGTATCCTAAATTAGACCTACATTGGAAACACAAAGGTGTTAACATACACGGGAAAAGCCTAAGTAACCTCAGATTCGCTGACGACGTAGTGCTCTTCTCAAAATCATCGAAACAATTATTGCAAGAAATGATATCAGAGCTATGTGAAATAAGTAACAGTATAGGACTACAACTAAACACAGCAAAAACAAAAGTAATACTAACGCTCTAGAAACGCCTATACTAATGAACAACACAGTGTTTAGAGTACGTAATGAGCTACATATACTTAGGTAAATTAATTACATTCCACAATTCCAGAAACAAAGATGAGATTGATAGGAGAATAAACATGACATGGAGTAAATTCCGGTTTAAAAGAAATAATGAAATCTAAACTACCTTTAAAACTGAAAAAGAAAGTCATGGATGGATGTCTACTACCCTGCTTGTCGTACGGATCACAAACCTAAATATACAACAAATATGCGAGAGAGAGACAGAGTACAAAAGACTTAGCGTGCCATGGAAAGGAGTATCCTGAACATTAGGTTGAAGGACACGAAAAAAGCCAAAAACATAAGAAAAACAACCAAGGTGATAGATGCTTTCCAGCATATGAAACGACAAGTGGGAGTGAGCTGGTCACGTAGCAAGATTGACAGATGGAAGATGGACACAATTAGTTACAAATTGGCCAGGTCCAAGTGGCAAAAGAGCTAGAGGACGTCCTAAGGAACGCTGGGTAGACGAGATTATAAAAAATGCTGGAGATGACTGGACGAACAAGGCAAAGATAAGGAAGACCTGGAAAATGTTGGAGGAGGCCTATACCCGTCGGGGGCCTTAACTGTATTTGTACTACATGGTATAAATAATTTAGTTCAATTTAACAATTTTTTTATTTTCAATAGTATATGTTAAGGAAATAAATAAAAGGCTTTATTATTATTATTATCCTAAATTCATCTGCGAAATTTGCGTCATCTTCATCGTCTGCCAAATGTGTGTCACACTACACAGTACATTCTATAGAGGAAAATGTCAGACCTCGGTCTGAGGTCGGACCATGCACAGTGACGAAAGGATTCCGTAATAGGGTTGAAATTTCACGATAAAAATTCAAAGTTAATAATAAATTTATTAACATTTTTATTGCTTACGTGCGCACAATATTCTCTTAATCAGTAGCAAAAATAAGTTTATATTTTATAGTATTTCTCAAAGACACTGAAAAACCTATTTTTGAACAGCTATTTATAGATTCTCCATACGCTTAAGTGCACTGGAATATTTTTTCATACATCTATATATACTAATATTACAAAGAGCTAAACTGTTTATTTGTATGTAATGGATTAAATTAAAAACTACTCAACCAATTTCAAAAATTCTTTCACATATAGAAAGCTACATTATCAGCGAGTATGGGCTGTATTTTATTTAAAAAAATTATTACCCTTGAGAAGCCGGGGCGGGTCGCTAGTGACGTTATAAAGCGGTTCACAGAAAACACCTACCATCCAAATTCCTTTATGTCATAGGAACAATAATCTCAGTAACATGCTTGTGACATAAAGACAGGTCCAATTTTTTGCCATTTGGCTATGGTACTCTGAAAATGAATACAATACTTGAACGATCGAATCATTAACACAGATCTACCGGCTGGACACTTTAACCGACTTCAGAAAAATATACGAATACCTATATTATTAAATTTGACAGTTATTGAAGTCGCTACCAAATTCAATATGCAACAACAGAAAGTGTATTAGTTTGGTAGGCTTGGTACCAACTTCAGTAACTGTCAAATTTAATTACATAGGTATTCGTATCGTATTTTTAGCCGACTCAAAAAAAGGAGGAGGTTCTCAATTCATTTGTATGTTGTTGCTTTTTTTTCCTGATCTGTTACGGAGCGCACCAGTCTCTTGCACTGTGCAAAAGCACCTTTCGGGGGACAACTACAGAGTCCGTCGCACATTCACAGCGCCATGACAGCTCCACCATAGGGGAGGTCTATAACAGGAAAAATGAGAAACTTATGTTACATCTGTTCTTGTTCCAATGAAATAACAGTTTCAGTAACCTGTTCTAAAATAACAGCCTGTTCCATTGCAACATACTATTGCGCCTATTGCGACTAGACCTCCTGCGAATTGTAACATTTTTTCGCTATTGTACCTTCTTTTTAAGAGCTTAGAGGTTGTCAGAGAAAATAATTATAGAACTGGCAAGTTAAAAATTTAAATATGTTTTTTTTTTTGGAAGAATAGAAAAGGATTTGAAAAATGAGAAAAAAAAAGAGAGCGAGGTGTTTTTTTAGAGAGAACAAGGATGGTTGTGATGGAGTAAAAAGGAGATTATTTTTTCCTCAAAAAAGAAGATATTTGTTTTCTTTGTAAAAGTAAAATCTGTTAAGAATATTAAAGATGTTGGCAAAGTGAAAAAGAAAGAGGCTCGAACCAGAAAACGGATATCGCCCAAACTTCCAAGGCAAATGGACCCCTCGACAAGAATAAGGGGAGCATTGGTTTCAATCGGATAAAGAGCACATTAATCATGGTGACGCACCAGTTTCATACGAGTTTATAGAACTTATATTTACAATGACGATGCTGATTGCAGAATTTTACAAAGTCGACTTATAATTTTGGAGATAACATTCGAGAGTGGAGTATGGGACAATACAATCTAATTTAAGCCAGTGGTTTGTGTTTTTTTATCATAATGTGTGAATTATAAGGTGAAAGGCATTTATATCTGATTTTTTGTAAACTACACCACACCATCACAACCACTTTGATATCTTTCTGTTTCTATTTTATTTACAAAATTAATTTTGGTTTATTTGTTTCAAATTATATTACAATTTTCTTCTTAAAATAGAATTTTATTTAAAAAGATTTCCAATAAATTTCAGAATTTACTTTATCCATTCCCTTTTTGTGGTATCCGGGTGGGAATGGTATAGAATGCAAGGTTTGACCAGATAGGGTATTCCCCCGTTTTGCGTTCCTAAGGGGATGTAAATTATGCATCAAAGGTCAAACAACAGTGGCATGTACAAAATTATTGTTCGTGATTATTATATATGTAGATGCTATTATATAATGTGCACACTAAATTAAGAGACGACTTAGTAACACCATGTGTGTGCCCAAATTAGACCGCCTCGTTGACGAAGACAAGTACCTAGGCTTAGTAATAGATAACTCTTCTAAATGGACTAAACAAATAAACACGGTATATGTAAAAATTGATATACGTAAGATTTAAAAAAAAAAATGCGTGTGCGGTCGGGGGACCGCGAAATAGATAATAGATAGCAAATTATTGTCCGAATTGACATATATAATTTTAATATCGTATAGTACTGTCGATAATATTGTGTTAATCTAAAGTAGACCTTACCGTCAAAGCATAAGGTTGTAGAAGCTCGTAAAATATACTTGCATGACATAAAAACGAAATTTATTATAAATAAGATATTTAAAATTCAATCTTACGGTTCGTGCTTAAAGTATAATTCACGTAATACCCTTGAATCGCTATTTACTTCATTTTGATTTGTTATGTGAACGTGACAAAGATAAGACAAGACATATTATACAGATTATAATGTTAGACAAAGAACAAAATGTCCCACGTCAGGCAATGACGTATTCAGACGCGACTTGGAAACATAGAAAACTTGGGAGTTTCATTATATGCAATTATTCACATATATTGTTACGAGCTAAGGGTAATAAGATGCCGGTTAAGGGTGCGAACAGTTTATTTTCCTTCGTATAAAGAGATATCAAGAACACGCGAACTTAATTACGGCGGTTCCTAGTCGTCGTAATCGCCCCCCGAAGTAGTACCTACTCGCGTAGTAGTCAGCGAAGCTTCACTCAATAACAACGTTCCCGAATCGCAGAGTTATTCTATCCAAGGTCGTCGCAGTAGTCGTCGTAGTGGTCTATGTAATTCGCCTTGATGTCGCTTCGATCGATAGTTGAGAAAACTGGACTCAGAGGCGGACACGGAGCTCTATTTATAAGCTACTAGTCCTAGTAATAATAACGCATAGAAATAAAGAGGGTGGAACTTTCCAGTTAATTACGCTCGCTAACAATAATTAGACATTGTTCACGACGCCGCCTGTTTGCATGAGTCATAGGTATATGATGACACGTCATCGCTCCGGAATGCTCGAAGTACAACTTTGTTCTTCTTTCTTAATTTTGCTTGTGCCATTCGATAGTAGACCTTAACCCTAGCACGCGTTTTTAGGTCAACTGCAAAACCTAAGTCTCAAGATATAAGCACTAAATGTTACGTGGCTAGCTTCATTTAAAAAAATCGACTTTTTTCCTTAGACATAAGATCCAACCGTAACAATATTTTTTTCAAGTGGGAAATTATAAACGAGTTGTTATTTAATGTAGGTATCATGTTTGTTCTAGTTTATTAATTATCTAATATAATAGAAAGACAGACGAACGAGTTACAAACCTTACGTATACGTTTAGTGGTTATAAAAATCCTTGACTGAAGAGATATAAAAATAGATATTTAAAATGCTGGTGTTGTCAAAACGACAATTTGTTTAATGTAACTTTTATAGTAGCGCTAAATCTACCGCGAAAAGTGCATTATACGGTCATGGAGCAAAAGCCACAGAATCGTCGTACATAATATCAATTTTTTATTACAATTAGTCATCGGTCGCGCAGTAATCGCGTGGCTGTCGCTGTCTGCAAATTTTTAAGTATCCCTAGTCCCTAATCCCCCTCTGGTTATTCCCTAGTCGTTTCTAGCTGGGGCCCCACGTTGGGCGCCAAATCGATGTCATGGTGGAAATTAGAACAGACAGACGGAATAGACGCATTCCCGCACGCTTATTACGTAACTTGCCCCAAATTAATAATAACTCGTCCACCAACGTTTCTGAGTCCGCCATATTGGATTTAGAATAACGTCACTTAACTAACCATGCATTGTCATGCAAGCTAAGGGTGGCTTGCATCCACTATTTAAATTCGATTTAAGGATTTGACATCTCGCTTGCACCAACGATTTAATGGTTTGTGAAGCGAGATGTCAAATCCTTAAATCGAGTTTAAATAGTGGGTGCAAGAAGGGCCACCCTAAACGCGTATGCAAAATTTCATCTCAGTCGGTTGGGGATAACAGTTTTAAAATTCAGTTGCAAGATTTGACCCATACTAATAAAAGCTTGTAAAAATGTGACAATTGTGTATCGCTATACTCTGACCACCGAATACGAAATACCGTAATGATAATTGTATGTAAGTATTAAATCTATAGATTAGTTATATCAGTAAACATATTTCTGACGTCACGTTGTTTGTATAATAATCTTTTTGACGTAAAGTGAAACATAAAATTTACCTACTGGCTTATTGAGGAGCCGCGTTATTATAATTAAAGGTCAATAAATAATTGATATTTGTTTTCAGTTCATGTGGTGTACGCCGTTTAGATTTGCGCAGCAATTATAAGGCTTATCGTCTGCTGTGCGTGCTATGCGAAATACTCATCTTCACATTTTGGTTACTTGCGCACAAAATTATCAATACAAATTTAACTTTGCGTCAAAAAAATTTTAATAATATAGATAACTGTTGACAAAAATGAATTTTATGCAATCATCACTATCGTAATATGACGTCACAAAATCATGTCACAGCTCAAAGTTACAAGTGAGAGATAGAGTATAGAGAGATAGAGTATAGAGAGATAGAGCATATCCCCACTCTGTCCTTACTGTAGTAAGTACAAGTACATATGTATTTGGAATATTTTTTCTCAGTGTTCATGATTTATACCTATCAGTTCGTTTTAAAATACAGTTTAAAAAACAGATAGTTATTGGTATATGAGTCTTAAGCCACGCAGGGGCCATTGGGCACATTGAATTTGGGGGCCATTTTAGAAATCCAAAAAAAGGTTAATTTAAAAATCAAAACGTACTTTTAACGACTTCGTCGGTTATTGTCAGCTTTATACATTCAGTCAAGTAAGTATCGGAAATGGATGATTTGTTTATGGTTCCAAATTCAATTTTTTGTTTTTTTTGTTGTTGTTAGATTGGCACAACTGTTTCCATTTTGGCGCGGAGTTTGAGTTGCATCTGTTATTTAGATTAAATACAGTGCTGTTTTTAGTTATATCTAGTGTGTATTGCGAATTTCATAATGGACAAAAACATCGAACAAAGATTTTGTCTTAAATTTAGCATCGCCAATGGAATTTCGTGTTCGGAGTCACTGAAAATGTTACAGAAGGCTTACGGTGAATCGACTTTATCAAAAACACGTGCTTATGAGTGGTACAAAGCGTTCAAAAGCGGTCGAGATTTGATGGAAGATTTACCTCGCTCTGGTAGGCCATCAACGTCTGCAACTGAAGTTAACATCGCAAAAGTGAAGGAAATAGTGACTGAAAATCCTCATTCAAGTTTGAGAGAGATAGCCGCCGAACTTTCTGGGTCTCACGAGTCTATCCGTACCATTTTAAATAATCACTTGGGTATGAAACATGTTGCCGCTCGGCTAGTCCCAAAGGCCTGAATTTTCTCCAAAAACTGAATCGAAAAAGAGTCGCTGAGGACATGCTAGAACGAGTCAATTCCGATCCAACATTCATGAAACGCATTGTTACTGGTGACGAGACGTGGGTTTACGAGTTTGACATGCAAACTAGTCAACAAGATTCGGAGTGGCGCCTTCCAACTGAACCAAAACCGAAAAAACCGCGCCAAAGTCGATCAAAGTCAAACTCATGTTGACTGTTTTCTTTTACTATCGCGGTGTTGTGCACTCGGAATTCTTGCCGGAAGGTAAAACAGTAAATAAAGAATATTATTTGGGCGTTATGCGGCGTTTAAGAGAGCAAATTCGACGAAAAAGTCCAGATTTGTGGAAAGAAAATTCTTGGATTTTGCACCACGATAATGCGCCTTCGTACAAGGCCATCATTGTGAACGAATTTTTGACCAAAAACTCAACAAATACCATCGAGCATCCACCTTATTCACCAAATATAGCCATATTCCAGCCAGCCAGCTGACTTCTTTCTTTTTCCTAAACTCAAATTACCACTTCGTGGGACCCGTTTTCATTCGGTAGAAGACATAAAGAAGAATTCGCGGCGAGCACTGAACTCAATTCCGGAAAAAGTGTTAAAAAATGTTTTCATGATTGGATTATTCGTTGGCGTAAGTGTATCGTTTCTGAAGGAGCATACTTTGAAGGTGATAAAATAAATTTGGATGAATAACTAACATTTCGTGTATTATTGATCTTTTCTCGGTACTTTCTTGACAGAGTAGTACACATACTAGCGGACCCGACAATCTTTGTTCTGCCTGAAATAAAGAAAGAATCCTAGAACCCGATTGCGGCGCCACCTCCCGGGTCCTCTTGTGAACCTAAACCATCCAGAGACACACTCAAACACACGCAAAAAAGTTCATCAAAATTGGTCCAGCCGTTTAGGAGGAGTTTAGTGACATACACACGTATAGGACAATGATATATATAAAGATCTGATCTCATCTGAATCTCTCTTTGACAAACAGAACTTAAAGTTAATAATATGTAACAGCTAACGTGTTTTTTATACTAATTAATTTTATTTATTAAAAAATATACGAACATCATTTGAGGGTCCTCATGGGCTTGTGCACCACGTGAGCACGTGCGCTTAGAATAAAAGTGGAACATTCGATTTAGATGATTATTATCTCTTAGCATATAATAGTGGATAGAAGCCCTGTTAAATTAATAAGGTGCAAAACAAAGCGGCGTACGGTTTCAACGCACGGATCCGAAGTATTGACGTCAAATATACCGAACAGTACCTAATAACTAATAACAGAACCGCCAAGAAGAATTTTAAGTGACCAGACTGTGGTTCCGTTTGCTTCTTCAATTCACAACTCTCTTACGAATACACATACGACATAGGGTTGCCCACATTTATAATAATAGTAGATTATTACCAAAAAAAAAAACAAGTACCTGTTAATCTACAGCGAATATGATTATTATCAATTATTTTGTGCCTTGTAAAAATGTCTTAGGGTGATTATAGTATTTTACAGAATAAGCTATAAAAAAATAGTATACTTCAAAAAATATAGTATTTTATGGAAAGAGTAACGAATAGACAATATATTTCTTACTTTTTTATTTTTATAAAAACTAATTTTTTATACTTGCAATTTTTAACAATTTTTTATCTACGATAAAAGTGTCCTATGTATTCAATTTTTAAATTACAAAAAATGTGGATCCAAAGCTCATTTCAAGACAGGGACTTGTTTGGTTACGTGCGGATCGCATCACTCGAAATTCGAAAGGTATGATAGATAAAAGAAAATAATAAAGCGCTTTCATATTTAAAAGGAGGAATTTGTAGGTTATTAGTTTCGGTGCTGCAAAATAAAGACTGATCCATCCATCCAACTATAAATGTACTATGTTTGCGTAATATATATTAAATACATTACAATAATATATATTATAATACGATTGGTAACCATAGTGTGACAAAGTCGTGAAATGGCACAATAATAAACCGCGTTCAATATAAAAAAATTAAACTGCCTTCAGAAAAAAACACTGAAAAGTACAAAATACTACTTCGTAAGTGGGTGCCAAGCCTACCAAACTAATAAACTTTCTGTTGTTGCATATTGATTTGGCAACGGCTTCAATATCTGTCAAATTTAATTATGGAAGTTATAAATCACACAGAAAATCCTACGAAATTTTTTTTTATAAAATGTATTTACTTCAGAAAAGTTGGGGACCATTATAAAAACAGGTAAACAATATTGTTACGGTTGGACCTTAGGCCCAAGGAATAAGGTTGATTATCGAATGGCACGTCACGCACAACTTTTAGCGCTCATATCTCGAGACCTAGGCTTTGCAGAGCTATGGCCACATTACTATTTTCGAGGTCTATATCAATTGGTATACGCAAAATTAAGAAACAAGAACCAAGTTGTAATTTAAAAATTCTGGAGGGGTGACGTGTCATATGTCTATTCAATCATCGAACAACGCCGTATTATTATCAGCGAGCGGATTTATGTAGAAGATTCACCCTCTTTATTTCTATGCGCTATTATTAGTAATCGAAAATGCTTTAGACTAGAGGTTTCCACCCTTGTTTTATCGGGGAGTCGGGCTATATATTAGTTGGGACTTCCGCCTAGTAAGTCTGTTTTCGACTATAGATCGAAGCGATATATCAAGGTGATATTAAGGCTTCGATCACATATAAAGAACTAGATTCACAATCTCCTATAAAATTTAAACAAATTATTGTCCGAATTGACGTATAATAAATAAAAAAAATGCAGAAATGTAATTTCGCAGGAGTAAGTTTCTTTTTTTTTAGAGGACATGTCAGGGCGACGGTTTCTATGCCTTCAGCTAAT
Source organism: Zeuzera pyrina (assembly GCA_907165235.1). Classification (NCBI taxonomy): domain Eukaryota; kingdom Metazoa; phylum Arthropoda; class Insecta; order Lepidoptera; family Cossidae; genus Zeuzera; species Zeuzera pyrina. The sequence continues at coordinate 7,006,920 of OU015647.1, read as the reverse complement.
TCAATGACAATAATTTATCTAAATTTAAAATAATTTTAATTTCGTTATTTATTTATTTACATTGCACGTATATATTAGAAAAATATATATTTTAAATTTAATTCATGTATTAATAGTGTTTACGCTGTAAATAGTCATTTCATACAAAAATGTTGTACAGAAAACTTTTTAATTAAAAACCTCCTTGATGCATTTGAATGTTATATGCAGGAGGAAAACAAAAAGCACAAGTGCGAAAAGAATAACTTTCCGCGCGCTAAACACACATGGAAAAGTCGACTTTTTGAGCAAATGTATTAAAAAATATTTAAAATGCAATCTTACGTCTCGTGCATAAAGTATAATTCAAATAATCAAACAATTTGCGTTGCTATTTATGTCATTTTGATTTGTTACGTGAAAGTGACATGGATAAGACATATTATATTGTCAGGCAATATTTAAAAATATAATTACAAATTTAATAAAAAAGAGCTATGTAAAATTATTACTATAATGAAATAATGAACACGTAAATGATATTATATTTATAAAGAACTCGCGTCTTTTTTAGCGTTCTAAATGTGTTGTTTTTGCGATTTTTGAAGGAGTACTTTGACATGTTCGCTGTTACCGTTTTCGAATATTATTAAAACAGAAGTGCACTCAAATACTCATTTGAGTGCACATTTGATTCGGACATTTTTGGAGCGTTAATTGTGTATCTAGTTTTTTGTTTGTGATCGAAGTAACAAGGCGAATTATGAAAACTACTACTATTACTGCGACGACTCTGAATAGAAGACTACTTCGTTTCGGGAACGTTGTTTCTAAATGAAGAATATGCTTTCGGTGACTACTACGCGAGGGTCGCCTATGTAGACTAGAAACCGCCGGAATTGAGTTTGCGTGTTCGCGTGCGTGATCAAAATAAACTCTCTACACTCTACTTAAGCGGCATTTTTATTACTCATAGCTCGTAATATTGTAAGTAATCCTAGCATTCCCACTGAATGATGAACGATGCGATACTTTTGTACAATGACCAAAATGTATCATTCATTAACGACACAGATCTGTGTCAAATTCTATATAAGTATTTTTTGTCTCTAAGAATAAAATAGTTACTGTTTTTTTTTTAGAAATGAATTTATTTATTAGTAACGAAAAAGTACATGCATATCCCCTGTAAGCTACGATAGATTTAAATAGTAAGTTAGATACTTTTAGCAATAGAACACCCCAAAATATACTTCAATTATCGATTAATACTAACATCTAATATCAATTAATAATCAATTAATTTGTATTCAAACACTTCGTGCTGCAGTCGAGAAGGTAAAAGCACAGAACACATATACTCCAAGGGGAAGAATTACAACTCCATACAAAAAAAGTGTAGACTATGCGCCATCTGGTAATGCTTCCATAAACTAAAATGAGCGTATTTTCTTAGATGATTGAACTAAATAAAAATTAGCGAAAACTTTACTTGTTAAAGTTAATGTTTCAACTATAAAGTTCTCACTTATTTTTATTTAGTTCTACGGATAACAAGGTAATGGAACTTGGAAAGTTAATAAAACAAACAGAATTAGTGATATTTTTTTTAATTTTAAATCACGAGTTCTGATTACAATTAAATGTGGGTATAATAACAACAATCCTTTCAAAAGTCACTGTCTTGATCCACAATTCTCAACCACACCGTAGCGAGTTCCCTCAAGTGTTCAGGGTGAGAATAGCTCAGACACAGAAAAGCTAAAAACAAATAGAAAAAATAATCGACGGTTATGAAGAAAATTTTTCGATTTGTAAAGTCTTTGACATTTCATCAAACAAGGCACTGTTTTATATAGATGAGCCGCACCGATAGTAAACGTATAATAAACCACAGATTTATAAATGGAAGCAGATCAAACATAATTCACTCACACATAGATATCGTATAAGTTATAACACTGTCACTTTCATTATAATTGAAAATGGTATCTTTTCCTTATCATGGTATTTATCCTTTTTTTTCATTTGTTGCAACACAATGGCACACAGACAATTCTGAAACCGTGGCAGCCGCCATCTTCCGCTCAAGTCAAAATAAGCGGAGTATGGCTGCTATTTACTTGTGTAGTACGTCACATGCTCGATGATTATATATTTCTTGGTGTGTTAAGCATTATTTTGGTTATTTAAAGTGCAAAATATGATACAAAAGTGTTGTACCCCTAATAGTTGCAACACCTCATACAGAAAGACCCCGAAAATCACGTTCCATCGGTAAGTAAATCTGATGTTACAAATTGTTTGATTACTGCATTCAGTTAGCTGATAGTTTTGTATCTCGGAGCTCCGACACTTAAATCTGTTGCAAACTAATAAAATTAAAGTTTCCTTATATTGTATAAGGTTTTTTCATAGGTTTTTTATATTTTTTTAACAAGTACCTAACCAATTTTGACATTATTAGTACTTGTACCTTAAAGAGGGCCCAATTCAGACAAAACTGAGTCTCGTAATAAAATTTATTATTAACGGACAGGTACCAAAGGTTAAGCAACTATCTATTTTTTTGCGACTGTCTTTTGATTTTGATGTATACCTTGTTAATTTCGGGTTTCTAAAGAATGAAAATCTTCAAATTATTTGAAGAACTACATAAAAGAAATACATAAGAAAGGCTACATAGAACAAACTGGCAGCCCAATTCTGGCAGTGTTTATGCACAAAACATTTTGAACCCCATTTATTATGTAAAAGAGATATCCGTAAAACCCTGTTGTTTTTTGACCATGAAATTTAACATACCTATTAAAAATGAACATGCTATCGCCAAATTAATCTTTAGTCGCTATGCTGGGCTGAACCTGGGCCAGTGCTGTTTAGAAAAAAGCCAGTACTGGAAGCCATATTTCATAATTAAAAGAAATATTTTTAATTTATGAAATAATACAACTTTCTTGTAGGGGTCAACTGAGGAAGCGTGCTCGTCGCGACCCCTGCCAGCCCTTTTGGCTGCTATTCCTCTCTTGTGCACACCATGCGGGACAGTGTAAATATGAATGCTAGGGCGTCCCCCGAAAGCGACGTACACCGCTGGTGTGAGCAGAGTGTAGTTTGGCGTTGGGGACCGCCACCCAACACGCTGTGCACCTAGCGGTGGGAAGTGGAGGGAGGAGTGCAGAATAGCTGCGTGGAATGTGAGAGGTGGGATTGAAGAGAAGATGAATGAAGTGATTGATATTATGGAAGAAAGAAGATTGGATGTGTTATGTTTGAGTGAAACCAAGCAAAAGGGCAGTGAACTTGTCGACTTGCCTGGAGGGGGCATCGCTTTGTGGCCAGGAGTACTACAAGAAGAAAGAGGATGCCAGGGCGTAGGCGTCTTACTGTCCTTTCGTTTGGTTAACTGTGTAACTGAGTATAAGTGTGTAAACCCGAGACTGCTCTGGGTGCGTCTCAAGACAGGGTTGACGAAATTATTTGTTTTAGTGGTGTATGCATCAGTGTCCTCTGTCCCCTTGGGCGAGCTAGAGCAGTTTTGGGAGAATGTTAGGGAAGTTCTAGCGACGGTTGAAGAGAATGAGAGAATTATAGTGTGTGGAGACATGAATGGATGGGTTGGGACAGCTCGAACAAAATTTGAGTCTGTCCTAGGCAAGTATGGAGATAAGAAAGTGAATGATACTGGTAGGATTGTGTTAGGACTGTGTATGGAAAAGGATCTTTTTGTTGGCAATACCTTATTTATGCACAAAAGGATTCATCAGTATACGTGCGAAAGGAAGGATGAAAGAAGTATGATTGATTTGTTCCTGGTGGACAGCCGGCTCAAAGAGCAGGTTATGGACTCGAGAGCACACAGAGGAGCCGATCTGGGAACGCACCACTTTCTAGTGGTAACTAGAATAAGGGGTCTGTTTGCGCATGGCGACATCGCGTAGTGTCCAAGCCTGCAGCGGTTTGTCGCATTAAAAGCTGAAAACTTCAGGATGCGACCGCCAGGAATGAATATGAAAGGGTAGCATCCGGTAAGTTTGATGATAGATTGAAAGTAATGAGCGAGGATGTTGAAGAATGTTGGCAGAACCTTAGGGATAGCATGATCGAGGCTGCGAAAGAAGTGTGTGGAATGAATAAGATTAGTAATGGTAGAAAGCGTGATGTGTGGGGGGATGATGAGATGGAAGTGTCTGTGTATAAGAAGAAGAAAGCATAGCAAGACTACCTTGCTACTAAAAATAACTGTGACATGAGGAATTTGATGAAAGACAGATATAAGCTGCAGAAATCATAAACAAAGGCACTAGTGAAGGAGAAGCGTGAAAGGTGTAGGGTGTTAGACGAAAACAAGATGTCGGACAACTTCGAGGAAAATTCCAAATTATTTTGGAAAGAAGTACGTAAGTACCGAAGTGGTCCGGCACCTTGCAGAATGAATAAAGTGCGTTCGAAAGAAAACAACCTGCTTACAAATAAAAAAGATGTTCTGCAGCGATGGAGTGAATACTATGGAGAACTGTATGAGAGTGGCGACTCCGTCTCTGATACTGAGAGCGATTCTGACCCGAATGTGGTAACACATTCGGGTCAGGGACTGGAGGATGCCATTAGTATGAAAGAGATTGAGAAAGTGATAAGAAGTTTGAAATGTGGAAAGGCGGCGGGAATTGATGAGGTGACTGCTGAAATGATCAAGTATGGTGGTCCTAGGGTCTGGGATGCCTTCTGTGCACTCTACAACCCAAAGCAAAGATATTTGTGGGAGGCGCAAGGTGGTTTCAGGAATAGTAGGGGTTGTATGGATTAGATTTCCTCGCTTCGCGTTATCGTGGGAAGATTTCTGGCTATAAGCCAGAAAGTTTTCTGCGCTTTCGTGGATCTAGAAAAAGCATTCGATAGAGTAGTGCGGAAGAAATTGTGGAGTCTTCTGCCTGAATATGGCGTGAAGGGTTCCTTACTACGGATTGTGAGGTCATTATATCGTGGCCACAGAGCCTGTGTAACGATAGACGGTGACATGTCGCCCTGATTTGAAGTCTATTCTGGTGTCAGACAGGGCTGCATGATGTCTGCCTGGCTGTTCGTGCTATATTTGGACAGTTGCCTCCAGAGATGGAAAGGTAATATGAGTGGTATGGGATGTGATGACACAGTGGTAAACTCCCTAGTGTACGCTGACGATGCTGTGCTAATAGCACCATCAGAAGCAGAGTTGCAGACACTAGTCACGTGCATGAAAGAAGATTGTGAAGTAAAAGGATTGAAAATGAATGTGAACAAAACTAAGGTTCTAGTGTTTGAAAGAGAAGCGGTACAAACGAAATGTGTGATTTGTGTAAATGGAAAATGTCTAGAACAAGTGAATGAAATTGTGTATCTGGGGAGTACGTTTTCGAGGCATGGAAGATGTGAGTTGGATGTGGAGAGACGGGTAGCAGCTGGCAATAAAGTGAACGTGCTCTGTCCGCATTAGTGGGTAGTGTGAATATATGTAACACTGCTAAAATGGCCATCTACAATGCGGTGTTGGTGCCAACTTTGTTGTACGGTAGTGAGGCGTGGATATATCCGAAATCGAGTGAAAGTATGATAAATGCTGTGGAGATGCGGTCTCTCAGAAATATGTGCGGTGTCACACTTGCGGACAGGATAAGCAATGATGAGATACGCAGTATGACAAGGTTGCACAACAGTGTTATTGTAAAAATGAAGAAAGGAATGCTTAGATGGTTCGGGCATTTGGAAAAAATGAGTGATGAAAGACTGACGAAGAAAATCTACAGAGCGAAAGTGAGTGGTAAAAGAAGCCAAGGAAGACCAAGCCTGACTTATGAAGATCAAATAGCCAGAGTGTTAGCAGACGGAAATGTCAAAAGTACTCGCATACCTAGGCGAAAATGTGTGAAGAGAATGATGACATTTGAGGAAGCGAAAGTGGTGTGTAAGGACCGCGACTCCTGGCGCTCCGTCTCCTCTGACTACCCCGTTGGGGATACAGCGTGAAGATATGTTAAGTTATGTTTATTCAACTTTCTTGCTTCAGGTAATCGAAGATGGACTTTTTTATGCATAAATCGTGTGTTCACATGTATAAATGGTGAAAACAAATACGGATATCTCAAGGCAAATAATATCTACGATTACTTCCAGTGGTAATCCTTAGCATATCTGACATTGTACGCTAGTTACTTCTGGGACACATTGAAAAACAGTGAAATAATGTGTTTGATGCACATCTATAATGAGTTCTTAGATAATTAATAAGAGAACAATCTAATTAATAAATAAAAGACTGAAAACATTTTTTCTTTTATTGTGTAAGCTATTTTAGTTTTTATTCTCAATGTGATCGATCACCCATCGACTATTTCGAATATCTTCTTTTAATTTCCCTTATTTGAGTTTTATACGTAGTTTAAGTGACGAAGAGTTATTTAATAATTGTACAAAACGTGTCAGAAACACCCACGTCTTAATCCGGGTCTGAGTTCTGCATATGTGTGTGTAATATTTGTTAGTGTAAATTTGCCATGCATTTTGTATCGACGGGTATAGTCTGCTTCCATTTAAAAGTCTGTGAATAAAAACGTTCCAAAATCGTACACGCGTGGTTTGAGGCGCACACTGCGGTTTCGTATTAATTTTTGTTTCCAATTAGTTCTCAAAAATTGTACGAAACCGCAGTGCGGGCCTCAAGTGACACGTGTACGTACAGGTGTACAGCACGGATAAAGCATAACCGAGTCGACACTGGCTGAATAGAATTTTTATTTATTTACAACCGACTTCCAAAAAAGGAGGAGGATCTCAATTCGGTTGTATGATTTTGTTACCTCATAACTCCGTCATTTATGATCCAATTTGCAAAATTCTTTTTTTGTTTAAAAGGACACACTTCCACATTGGTCCCATTGAAATTTCATTGATTTTTAAGCTTTGGTTTCGAAGATACACCAAATAACGCGACCTGATAACCTTTATTCGTTTATGTTGATGATTCTCTTGTATGTCGTTTGTTGACTATCGTTGTTCCCACATGGTATAATGGTAGTAGGGAGAAGATATAAATTGCCTGTGACATAATAAATTCAGTCAGTAGAGTCAGTCTTGTGGCGGACAGAGAATATGGCTGGTGGCTGTCGTCTTCGGATTGTAGGAATACTGCTAGGGTGTAATTATGATGCAACCTTTACACTGTGCTTTTTATAACTGATTGATATTGATATGATATGATATTGATGATATTGATTATGGCCATAATGGGCAATAATATCCCATGTTCGATCTGTTCGCATCTTTTATTGTGAAAGCCCATGGTTCATAGCCAATGTTAAGCCATAAGCCAATGTTCGACAACAGAAAGTCTATCAGTTTAGTAGGCTTGGCACCGACTTCAGTAACTGTCAAATTTAATGATATGGGTATTTGTATCGTATTTATAAAGTTATTTTTGTACTTAAGGTTTGATTAGTAAAGGATAGTTATTTCATACTTTTCAGTGTTCTTTTTTTGAAGTCGGTTTAAGTTTTTAATAAAAATTTTTAATTGATTGACATAACAGATTTATAGACAGTAAACTTATATTTTTTAATGTAGATTAACATATTAATTTTTAATGCAGATTAATATATCAACATTAAAAAATATAAGATCGTATTTCAAATCATAAACGATCTTTATTATTATAATTTATATTCAATTAGATATTAGCTACTCCACTTATTTTTTTTCCCGGCGGACAACGCGACCGAAGCACTGAACCGAAGTAGTCGAGTGCTCGCAACTATAAGCAAACTATAACCAATCTGATTTTGCAAATCAGATTGCTTATAGTTAATCTGATTTTGAAACCGTCTTCAAAAAAGAAGGTTCTCAATTCGTCTGTATGTTGTTTTTTTTTGTTTTTTTTGTATGTTTGTTACCTCACTCCGTCATTTATGAACCGATTTCAAAAATTCTTTTTTCGTTTGGTAGGTAATACTTCAGAGGTGGTCCCATTTAAATTTCACCGATATTGGAGCTTGGACTTCGAAGATATACTAGATAACACGACCTCGTTATAACCTTTATTTATATTGACGATTCTCTTGTATAACGTTGCGCTCCGGAATTAGAATGAAGTTAATTGCAGACCTGCCCTAGATATTTATTTAGGTCAAGACCACTCAAAAGGGAGAAATAAAACATTTTTATTAAAAAAAATTAAACCGCCTTCAAAAAAAACACAGAAAAGTATAAAGCCCACCAAACTAACAGACTTTATGTTGTTGCACATTGATTTGGCACCGACTTCAATAACTGTCAAATTTAATTATATAGGTATGTGTATCGTATTTATAGTTATTTTAATTGTACTTGAGTTTTGATTGGTAAAGGATAGTTATTTTATACTTTTCAGTGTTTTTTTTGAAGGCGGTTTAATTTTTTGTTGGACCGTTTTGTTTGTTAGTGTGGGCCTATCTAATATAAATCAGTGAAACAGGGTTGCTATATTATTGAATTCAATTAGTAGTTTATTCGATTATTAATATCGATAACAAAATGTGTTATTTTTGTTCAAATTATTTATAAATATCTTTGTTTAAAATATTTGATTATTGTCATTTTTATATGTAGTACTTACTCAAATAATTATAATAAATTAACGAAATAAATGAAATTTCAATATCAATAATCGTTATCAGTACATTGATAAATAATATCAATAAATTATATTTTGTAATGACATCCCTGGTATTTTCTATCTTCTTTCTTTTTACATCTCTTGTCACTTTTATTTTGTTTCGATATAAAGTCTGCAATAGCTCCATACAAAGTTGACACCCCCTGGGTAAAAGTCAATAGAGCCGTGGAGCGGTTACTCTATGGTGGAGCGCTCGAATTTTGACTTAAATAATCTCGCAGCGGTAGTGGGGAATAAGCCGTCGGTCGTTCTTGTCTATGACGTCACGAACACCGTCGCGCTCTGCTAGAGGGCGCCAGTGTTCCCCTTTATGTTTATTCGTCGGTGTTGCTAACAATCCTAACGTCAACATTTACAATTTTAAAACTACAATTATCTTAAATAATAGACTTCCTCGAAGTTGCCACTAAAAAAGCTGTCATTGTTAAAGGTGTCGAGCAGACTGACAGCATTGCCCCTTTGAATAGCCAGTAAAACGAATGGTACTGGTTTAGTACCATACGTTAAGGAACCCTGAAATGAAATACCTAATTAGTTATTTTCGCAATTTGCGACAGACGTTACTAGTTAAACAGATGTCGCATGCAAGACAATCGAATAACATTAAAATAACAGGTAGGTAGTCTATAGGTGATAAATAAATGCTTGTACATGTTATTAAAATAGGCCAGTAGTATGAAATTAACGACCGTTATCTACTTAGAAGCGGATATAATGCAATTAACCGCTTTTATAATAAACCGTTGAACGATTTTATCGCCACGATATTATCGTCCACGATATAAAAGGGAAACAAAATGTATGTAGTTGTATGAAGACGTTTTTAAAATTCCATTATGTTGGCAGGCTTGGCACCAATTTCAATAACTGTCAAATTTAGTTATAGATATTTGTATTGTATGTACAAAGTTGTTTTTGTACTTGCGTTGTAAAATGTATGTACTTTTTTGTTATTAATAAATTTAAGGATAGTTATTTTGTATTTTTAGTGTCGGTTTAATATTTTTATAATTTTTTTTTATTTGTCCCCTTTGAGTGATCTTACCCTAAATTAATATCTAGGGCAGGTCTACAATTAACTTTTTTCTAATTCTAGAGTGGAATGATAATGAATTAGAATGACATATCTGAGAATCATCGATAGGAATAAAGCTTAAAAGCAGTTAGCGTTATTTGGTGTATCTTCGAAGTCCAAGCTCCAATACCAGTGAAATTTAAACGGGATCACCTCTGAAGTAGGTATACACTTTCAAACAAAAAAAGAATTTTCTAAATGAGTCCACAATTGACGAAGTTATCGCTGAACAAATATAAAAAAAATACATACAGATGAACATAGAATCTCCTCCTTTTTTTGGAGTCGGTTAAAAGTTCTCTGAGACCTAACTGGATTGAAAGTGTGTGCACTTTGACCTGTACGTTCTCTACAGTAATTTTATGTAGGTATTCTATGAGATACGAGGGCTGCTATTTATGTATCCGGAACTGGCCAGTTACAGAACAATATTAAAAAAGTAATTATAACATTTAAAAATGGAACTCTTTGGCTGAAGAATACAATTTGTTTCATGTAGCTGTCATTTGTTTATCGTTTGTGGCGTCATTTTGAAAATTGCGAGTCTATCACCATGGATTTAAGTCGTGAAAATTTTCGTGCTATGATTTATTACGATTTTCGGCGAGGGCTAACTGAAAAACAGTGCATCGATCAACTCACTTCGACTTTTGGGGACGAAGCACCATCGAAAACTACTGTGTATCACTGGTTTAGTGAGTTTAATCGTGGGCGGTCTGTGCTTACGGACGAAGTTAAAGAAGGTCGCCCTAAATCAGTTGTTATACCTCAAAATATTGATGCTGTGCGGGAACTACATAATAATGCAAGATCGTCATGTTACATATCGCGAGATAGAGGCGTCTCTGGGTATAAGTATGACGAGTATATATAAAATATTACACGAACATTTAGCTGTAAAAAAAATTTGTTCACGTTGGATTCCGCACCACTTGAGAATTGACCAAAAACGGGCTCGTGTCGATTGGTGTGAAAAAATGTTACAAAAGTACAATCAGGGTGCGTCAAAAGCTGTCTATAATATCTACACAGGTGATGAATCTTGGATATATGCGTATGATCATGAAACTAAACAACAATCAACGGTTTGGGTGTTCCAAGATGAGCCGAACCCAACAAAAGTCATTCGTTCAAAAAGCACTTTGAAGCAAATGGTCGCTTGTTTTTTTGGTATAAGTGGACATGTAGCTACAGTGCCACTAGAGGATCGTAAAACGGTTAATTCTGAATGGTACACGACCATTTGTTTGCTAGAAGTCTTTGAAGAAATAAGAAAGAACAACCGACAACGCAGAATCCTTCTTCATCATGACAATGCGCCACACATCGGCCGAAATAACTCGGTATTTGGAAGACCAAAAGATCGAATTAACGGGTCATCCGCCGTACCGCCTCGACTTGGCCCCCAACGACTTCTATTTATTCCCAACCGTGAAGAATAAATTACGTGGTCAACGTTTTTCGAGCCGTGAAGAGGCTGTTGATGCGTTCAAAATGCACGTTTTGGAGGTACCTCAATCCGAATGGAAAAAGTGCTACGAAAATTAGTTCCAAAGCATGCAAAAGTGAATCAATCATCCTGGTGAATATTTTGAAAATCAATAAAACTATAATAAATGCTATATGTATGTTTCACTTTGTTATTCCGGATACATAAATAGCAGCCCTTGTACGTATTATATTAATGTCACATGTCTAAGGTCACACATAAAGAAAAATTATTAGATTTTATTTCACCCCAGTCATGCAAACGTAGCAACATAACATATCTTCACACTGTATCCCTCACAGGGTAATCAGAGCGTACTGAGCTCCAAGCGTCGCTGTCCTTACTTCTTTCGCTTCCTCAAATCTCATCATTGTCCTCACATATTATTGCCTAGGTACGCGAGTGCTTTTCACATTCCCATCATCTAACGCCCTGGCTATTTGATCTTCATAAGTCAGCCTTGGTCTTCCTTGGCTTCTTTTACCACTCGCTTTCGCTCTGTAGATTTTCTTCGTCAGTCTTTCATCACTCATTCTTTCCATGTGCCCGAACCACCTAAGCATTCTTTTCTTCCTTTTTACAATAACACTGTCATGCAACCATGTCATGCTCCAATAACTAAAAAAAATAACAACTGAAGAGTAAAAACTCCAGTCGCCCAAGCGAGACTCGCTCGACAGTTCACCCCACTTTGAATTCGAACTCGCTTGGCCTTCAAATGTAATTTTCTAAACTAAACATACTAAGAGTGAAGTGAAGTTATCTCGGATGCGAGTTAGTCGGGGATTGCTTTAAGAGTAAACATTTAGTCGATATTTCGTCTAGTGTATTTTAACTTCTTCTGTGATAATTACGTTTTATTTATTTCATTTAGATTAGATTGTTACATTTTGCGAAACGTCTCAAAATTCGTTTACGATAGTACCTACTACTTTCCGCCGAACTCTTCGAAGCAGCGCTATTTCTGTCGACTTTATACATTACCAGTTCACAGTTGATAATTTCACCGCGGATTCAGAAGTGAATTCGACTAATTAACGTTAGAGAATCGCACTCCGGGAGAAGGGCTATGATTTTCAGGTATGTATATAGGTTATCTATTTATGTCAGTTTGGTGCATCCTGTGAACGATTGAACGAACGACGACTGAACGACTTTATAAAATAAATGAAGTATCCTTAGATTTGTCCTAATTGTGGGTGTGATATACATAATGATAATTTTTAGCCTACTTCTAAATATACATAGCACCCTTCTCGGTTAAAACTTTGATAAAAATCAACTCAATGTTTGATGATTGACGAAAACATTGGCTGAATTTTGCTCTCTATATATTAATAGAAATCAAATATGAGTGAGATAGCAAGTCTGGCAGACTTCTCAGAATGTATTCTTCAAAAATTTATGTTTAAAGCAGTACAGCGTTAATTGCAATAGATACACTACTCACTGGACTTTTATTTGTAAAAACGAATATCTGGGACTTTAGTGCATACCTAAGTACTGGACACGAGACAAGAAACAAAATTCTATCTGGCAACCCTAGCTAGAAGGCATTTTTAAACGTCAAATCTACCCAAAGAATTCAGAAATCTACCACTGGATTGGAATAAACCTGTACTTCAAAGAACAAGGCACGAAATTGAATCAGGTCTCATTTTTAGGTTTCTGTACTCAAGATTGCCGAGACCCTAAGGGTGGCTTGTACCAATTATGTATTTAAACTCGATTTTAAGATTTGACATCTCGCTTGCACCAACTATTATATAGTTGGTGCAAGCGAGATCTCAGTTCTTCAAAGCAAGGATTGGACATCTAGTTCGTTTTCTAACTTAGCATCTAGCTAGCTTGGCATCTAGCATGTTAGTTCATTAAATCTAAATTATTATATAGTTGGTGCAAGCGAGATGTCAGTTCCTTAAATCAAGGATTGGACATCTAGCTTGTTGTCTAGCTTAGCATCTAGCTAGCTTGGCATCTAGCATGTTAGTTCCTTAAATCTAAACTATTATATAGTTGGTGCAAGCGAGATGTCAGTTCCTTAAATCAAGGATTGGACATCTAAATTATTAAAACTTTCGTGAGACATTATTAACGCACTAATTATTGAATACGGCTTTACTCACGTGTAATCGGTATAGGTACCGACTAGTTTCGGACCTATTGGAGGTCCATCATCAGGGTGAGTGGGATAAGTTCGCGGCCGCGCCCCGTCTCGCACTGCGCGCCTGAGCTCGCAACGCGCGGCTTGACAGGGTGGGGGGCGCGGGTGAAGTGGGTGTGTACTGGTGAAGCGTGAATCTAGTGGAAGCCTGGTACATACGGTATTCAGAAAACCAACACATACCGATCGGTATCTAAGAGCAGATTCCCATCACCATCCGTTGCACCTATCTTCGTTACCACGCACTCTCATTAATCGTGCACTTCGTCTATGTGATTCTCAATTCCTAGAGTCGGAATTGACACACGTGCGGCAGGTGTTAGAGTGCAATGGTTACAACTGGCGACAGAGTTGCCGGCTAGCAAACAACGGCCTCAGGTTGTAGAGCGAGTCCCGGCATATTTACCATACATGCGAGGGGTAACGGATCAAATTGGACACCTGTTACGCCGTAGATATAGCATCAGGACAATTTTCCGCCCCATGACACAGATTAGAAGTCTTCTACGATCGCCTAAGGATGGGGACCCTCTAGATAGCCCTGGCGTCTACGAAATTCCATGCGATTGCGGCAAAAGCTACATTGGAGAAACGGGACGCAACATCAATACGAGGCTCACCGAGCACATCCGCAGTATGCGTAAAATGGACAGCAACACCTCGGCGGTGGCAGAACACGCCCTCAACTCCGACACGTCACATTATATTTGTTTCGATAAGGTGAAAGTGTTGGCTCGTGAAAAGAACTTTGTATCACGCAAGCTCCTTGAAGCCATCGAAATCGACCGCCGGCCTAATTTTAATAGAGACAAGGGATGGGCCCTGCCGCTTACTTGGAAACCCGTGTTGTTAAACACGACGCGGAATAAGAACGATAGTGCTGACGAGTATGTAGCGGACATCGTGAGTACATTTTGTGCGCCCGTAAACACCAATATTGACGTAGACGCATCGGTCTCGCGGAGTTCGTCACCATCGCCGGCGCACCCCGCGCCCCCCACCCTGTCAAGCCGCGCGTTGCGAGCTCAGGCGCGCAGTGCGAGACGGGGCGCGGCCGCGAACTCATCCCACTCACCCTGATGATGGACCTCCAATACGTCCGAAACTAGTCGGTACCTATACCGATTACACGTGAGTAAAGCCGTATTCAATAATTAGTGCATTGGACATCTAGCTTGTTTTCTAGCTTAGCGTCTAGCTAGCTTGGCATCTAGCATGTTAGTTCCTTAAATCTAAACTATTATATAGTTGGTGCAAGCGAGATGTCAGTTCCTTAAATCAAGGATTGGACATCTAGCTTGATATCTAGCTTAGCATCTAGCTAGCTTGGCATCTAGCATGTTAGTTCCTTAAATCTAAACTATTATGTAGTTGGTGCAAGCGAGATGTCAGTTCCTTAAATCAAGGGTTGGACATCTAGCTTGTTATCCAGCTAGCTTGGCATCTAGCATGTTAGTTCCTTAAATCTAAACTATTACGAGTATATTTATTTATGCAATTTAACCAATTTATTTAAGATTAAGATTATTTATTATTTAAGATTTAAGCAATGATGAGATACGCCGTATGACAGGGTTGCACAACAGTGTTATTGTAAAAATGAAGAAAGGAATGCTTAGATGGTTCGGGCACATGGAAAGAATGAGTGATGAAAGACTGACGAAGAAAATATACAGAGCGAAAGTGAGTGGTAAAAGAAGCCAAGGAAGACCAAGGCTGACTTATGAAGATCAAATAGCCAGAGTGTTAGCAGACGGAAATGTCAAAAGCACTCGCATACCTAGGCGAAAATGTGTGAGGAGAATGATGAGATTTGAGGAAGCGAAAGAGGTGTGTAAGGACCGCGACTCCTGGCGCTCCGTCCTCTCTGACTACCCCGTTGGGGATACAGCGTGAAGTTATGTTATGTTTATGTTATGTTACGAGTATATAGTTGGTGCAAGCGCGATGTCAGTTCATAGTTAGTGCAAATCACTCTTAGCCTACGCTGTTTCTTCGTCCATCTGCTGTCTGCTCTACATTTAAAGGGTTGTCGTATCTTTCAAATCGTAATAGGTAGCTGGTTAAAATTTTCGCAGAATAGGTGTTATTTTGGCAGATATCTTAACGAGTTAATAACAATAGCAAGCAGGAGCGAGACTTAATGAACATGAGACGTAAACTGAGCGTATAATGATGAATACGCATACACGAAGCTACGCTTCCATGTATAGTAGAGTAGACCCAAAATAAAACAATATTAAAAATATTATAAAGTGGCCAGGCATAAAAACTGACAAGTGTGAGCCAGGCTCACGCTAAGAATCTCGAGCCGAATGGAAGAAGACACAATTGAGTGGGTAAATACGAGTTCATAACACAAATATATCGTGGGTACTGAACCCTTGGTGCAGAAAACCGATTCGTAATTGGTTTTTTTTTTTTTAATTATCTTACAATCGAATTTGATTACAATGTTTTTTAGATGCTTAACGTAAATACAAAATACTATAGCCAGAATATTTCCAGTTAAAAATATAAAGGAAAAAGACACGGCTACTTAATTTTTTTTTCTGAACGCTCGCTCACTACGCCCAGTCGCCATTCCACCAATGACAAGCCAGCAAATGATATTAGTTATTATTCAATTTATTTAATTAAATTAATCCAAACATACTTTATTTGAACAGATGTTTAGTGTTTTTTAGTGAAAAGGTGATATAAGGCGTAGCGAACGCCATTTTGTATTTAGTGGATACAGAGTGTCAAAATCTGACCACTACAACTTGCGCGCGAAATACGAAATGAGGTTTTTAAAAATCGGGCTTTTGCTCGTAGCAATCCTAAATGTAAGTTTGTGAAAGTGTTTATCAGTGTTTATTTTTCTGTGATTTCGTGGCTGTTTGCGACCAGTGATTTGTGTTTTAATAATTTTCTTGAAGTGATTGGCATTCGAAATATATTTCGATGCCTGATTAAGATGTATTTTATGTTTAAAAAAATAGCCGTCAGCAAGTTGCATTTGTGTAGTTAGTTTCTTTTATCAATTGTTTCTAAACCCAAAACAAAATTTGTCATAAAATTAATTGAACAAAATTAAATTTTAGAAATCGACGTCTATGTTCAACAACTTACTATAATTGTTTCATGATATCTTTTTAATTGTTCTTTTTTTAATCTTTCATAATCTGTGAAAACTTTTATGTTTTTATTCCATTTTAATTAATTGTCTGTAATATGTTTGTACCTCTGAAAAACGCCTATAACAGACAGACGCCGAAGTAATTCTGTAAATGTCTTGTTTAAAGCGATGAACTATTTGTCTCAATGCTGTCCCTGAATTCCTCATAATAAGTACTCGGAAATTATAGTTACGTATTGAATTCATAAGTACATCAATATATAAAATTAACATTTAACAATATTACTTCTATATTTTTTTTCTTTTTTTTCTTTTGTGGTTGTCAAAGAAACAGCACTTTCAGTTATCCAAGGGACAATTCTTTGAGGTTTTATTGGACACGATTTATAAATAAATTTAAAAAATATATTTAGCTTAACTAATCGACCAGTAGGTACAAACTAGTTGCTTTACTTTAATTAAATCTGTTAACTTCCACGCTTTTCTGAAAAAAATAAAAATTAATGTACCAGCCGTTTCTCTTACTGCGCAAGTCGTAGATATCTATCTAGGAGTAGTGGCTTGTTTCATACATACATACAAATCTTCACGCTGTATCTCTAACGGGGTAGTCAGAGAGGACAGAGCTCCAAGCTTCGCGCTACTTATCTTTCGCCTTCTTATAGGCTTCTTCATCTTATAACTGTCTCCATAAATAAAAAAAATTAACTGACTTCAAAAAGAAACACTGAAAAGTACAAAATAACTATCCTTTACTAATCAAAACTCAAGTACAAAAATAACTTGATAAATACGATACAAATACCTATATAATTAAATTTCACAGTTACTAAGTACATACATACATAGATACATGTATACATACACATATACATACATATTATTATCTTCAGGCCGTATTCCTAACGGGTAGTCACTCCTCACACATTTTCGCCTAGATATGCGAGTGCTTTTGACATTTCCGTCGACTTACTGTCATTCTTATTGACATCTTTTATTAACATCTTACAAAGGGGTGAAACGGCGATATTTTGTATGAGGAATATTTTTTCTTTTGGTCCAATTCCCTTCAAACTTGGTATTTAAACAATCTTTTAGCACAAGTAGATACCTAACAGAACATACATTTTAGGATTTTACAAAATTCTGCCCCGTAGAAAATAGAAAGGGTAGTTAGAATCTATTGCTCTTAGATGTTGTGTGCATTCCATAGAACATAGGCGTTCGGAAGACCCCCATTAGAAACGAAGTTCTGAGTTTCCATTTTTCAAAACTTAATTGCAATGAAATAATTTAACTCACGCTTGTCGCATTCCTAACTAATGTAGGACGAAAGAGAAACACTAAGAGACAGGCGAAAAAAAACTAGTATTAGGGTCCCGATATCATACTTTTCACATAAAAACATTGTGGTACCAAATTCAAAATGAGTTTTTTAAATTATAATATCAAATACAAAGAGGCGTCAAATGAATGACTTGCCCGGGGCGTCTAGATGGTTAACCGGTCTATGGTTGCAATCAATCAGTGAACGCTAATCGCACAAATGTACCTTGCACTTGGACGGCTTTTATTATTATTAAATACAATTTATGTAAGTAAATCAATTTTGTTTAATAGGTCCAATGGACGCAAGGATCCCCTGAGCCACACCGTAAGTAGATATTTCTATAGAATAGGTTTAGATGCCTATATTTTGTCAGACTTATGAGCTTAACAATCTTTCCATACCTGTTTCAATATTGGTACCCTAAGAGATTATTATGATCACACATGGATCACACAGACCCCTTACTAATAACAAAAAACAATAAATTGAAGAATGGCCTTGTTTACAATGAAATAGTTACACGCACTGATGTATGTTACACGTGGGTACTTAAAAAAAATAAACCACGCTTTTTTTTACATTTATTTTTATTTTGTCCGTGGACCCCTCAGGGGTCTATATACCCCGTGCTGAACGCTCAAGTTAGATACTCGAAACTTCGGAATGTAATTTGAAATTAATAAGTATAATTAATATATAGCGATTAAAATGCTATTTATCGCTAAAAAAAATATAGTGCCTTACAACACAATGTTGCCACTTTATTAGGAATATATTAACAAAAATTTAAATGATGTAAAATGTTTTATAGAATGCTATTCCTATATCAGGATCTTAGCCCATGGATTATAAATTTTATTATAATCTTTGAGTTATAAAAAAGTATATAAAATCTTTTGTTTTGAAGTGAAATTATTAATGATAATTGAAAATGTATTAAAAAAAAATAGTAATAGATAGCTTTATTAATAAAAAGTACATACATATGTTAATTCCGCCAACGAATCAGTTTGGCTATTCAAAGAGGCAATGCTGCCAGTATGCTAGGTACCTTGAGCAATGACAGCTTTCTAAGCGGCAACTTTGAGGAAGTTTATTATTTAAGATAATGTGTAGTTTTAAGTTTGTAAATATTAAAAAAGTAATAGATAGTAAAAGTATTTATTTACTTACTAAAATCTATTGTGAAAACTACCAATTTTAAATTGTTTAAGCGTATTTCAGTCTGCAATGATTATTATATAGGTCAAACTATTCCATACAAGCATCAAACATTATAAGTTGTAGTTCGAATTATTAATTGTCTTCCCCATTTTATCTGTATTTCCCAATAACTCCTTAGTAATAATACAACCGTATTCAATGGTACTAAAATTTATAAATAACTACAGGAATGATGTAGTTGGAATTATTAATTCTTTTAATCATATTTTCCAATAATTAAGTAATGAAACGATTGTTCTGAATAATAGTAAAATATACAAATAACTACACAATTTCTAGGACAACCACATGGAGTCCGCGTTGTCCGTGAATATAAGCAAGGTACTTAATTTTAAGGGATGTTTTTAAACCAACGGCAATGCAGTCTAGAAAGTGATTATAGCTTTATAAGTATAAAATACTTATTAAGCTTCAAACGAGCTTTACATAAGCGCAAGTCATTATACGAGTGTTAAGTTCTTAAAAGTATCAATCGGGTTGTTAGCCCTTATCGTATGTGGAAAGAATTAAAACTCAGGCAGCGGACAGTTGAATTCTGGAGATCTTTTTCATAAACACATCGTTACAATTTGTTTATTATACTTTTACTAACTTTTGATAATCCATAAGAATTTAACGAAATATTTGTAAGGAGCATGGCTAATAAAAAGAACATAAGAGAGAATCTTTTGTAAAATTTACATTAATGAAGAATGAGGTACAAAAAAATGTAAAAATAAAAAATTTTTAATTTACCAATTAACGATGAAATGTGTTCATGGAGATGCAACGATTTTGTCATTTGTTATTCTTAGGTGGCAAAAAACAAAATTTAATAAAATTGTGGGAAAGATACTAACTTAGCAATTTGTAAAGTTTACAGTGATAAAAATGAGGCAAAAGATGTAGAAATATGGAGATAATATTGGGCCACTTCATTTTATTTTACCAATAATTTCTTTATTGTGCTGACGAGCTGTATTTTTTTTATTATTCACTATTTTTGGATGTTTTAAAAATATTTTCTAAATATTTGATAAGCAAAACGATTAATAGAAAACAAGAAGTAAAATTTGCAAAAACAGTAACAATAAAGTAAAAGGAAAAAAAATGATGGGTTGGAAAAAGGGTTGTGCATTCATTGTTCATGTTACCGTAAATATAATATTATTGTGTATACAATATACATTGCCTTTAATGTAATGCGCTACAAATCGTTTGTCTTTTCAAATAGAAATATAATGTCAGAAAATTTTTATTTTAATATCAAATTTCGTAGCTATTATCCGCTGTATATTGAAAATTGATTCCGTAGGATTAACCAGTACTTATAATTTTCGAGAAACACATTAGAGAGTTTATTAACAGAGTATAATGAAATCTCTAAATAAAACCATAAATATAGATGTGATAAATTCCTAAAATCTTCAGCTATTTTCCGCTCAAACTAAAAATCGATGGATTCTGGATTCGGTGCTGGTTAGCTGACCGAATTCTATCTCTGGTATATCCTGAGGATGCTTCGTTGAAAGGCGAAACACGTGTCGATTGGTGGTTTTTAGAGTTTGAGCGGAAAATAACTAAAGATTTTAGGAATTTATCACATGAAATGGATTTCCGTAACACCTGAGTCTATACAATATCATAAATATAGATATTTTTATCTTTCATTTGCCTTATATATAATTGGTGACGTATGATATGGACGAACAGCCCAATTAAATATACATTTATGAATTTACTACCTGTATAAGCTTTTATAGTAATCAAAATTATTTTGGACCTCGAGTATTAGTAAATACATACTTGGATTCGTAATACAGCATTTATGTTATGCTTTATTTATAGCTTCCGCTATAGACTGTTGAAAGAGGCTTCTTTAGAACTAAAACCATATATAAAGATATATATTTTAAGGAGGAAAACATCACCATGGACATGAACATCAACGCGAGTTTGGACACCACCATAGCGAAGGCTCCGAGAATGATCATGAACTTCTAGGCGGTCTATTAAATACCCACGAATCAGGACATAAAGGAAGACATCGCGAGAAAGGTATGGAATAAATGTACAGGTAAAGATCGCTGCATATGTGACCGATTTTAACACGGATGGCCGGCTGTGTAATCACTTATCACGTGATTTGCTGATAGCAATAGCTGCGCCACCATAACGCGACGGGTATATGATGTTAGCTTGAGACGTAGGATATCGAGATATAATGAAAAGACGTTAGCTCGTATATTTCTCAACCGACTTATTTTTTTTGACATTCAAAATCAAAGTCAAATCAATTTATTCAAGTATTTTTTTTTTTTTTTTTTTATTTCATGTAAGTGGCTATGCAGGTCCTACCAGACCCGTATCACTGCGACCAACTTGATCTATTGTGATCGCCACTGTATTACAAAACACTGCCAAGTCCCACTGCAGTCAAAAACCGCAAGGTATTCCTTGGAGTGATATGCTGAACCTCCTCCGGACTCAGAAAATACTGGCCGAGGTAGGATCGACGAGTGCGCATCAATGATCCGCAGTCACACAAAATGTGCATGGGCGTTTCATCCGCCTCCCGGCAGTACCGGCACAATCTTGTGTTGGAGAGCCCCATACTAAACATGTGCTTATTTAGGCAACAGTGCCCAGTAAGTGCCCTAACCAAGATACGCAAGTTGCTCCGGCTCATTGCCGTGACACTAGAAGCCACCTTGCGATTATATGGCTTTATTAGGGCTTTGGAATGCTCCTGGCCCGGTATATTCTTCCAATACTCGCAAGACGCTTTGAAGCAGGATTTCCACAAAATCAGTTGAGCCTGGCTTTTGGGGATACCACAAAAAGGTTCTGGACCAATAAATGTGATTTTGGTGCCGGCTCTTGCGAGTTCGTCGGCATCTTCATTGCCTACGATGCCCGCATGGCCAGGGACCCATCTTAGAATCACTCTGTTTTTATTTCCCAGAGTGTTTAAAGTAGTCACGCAGTTATTAACTAGCCTCGATGTGATTACATTCGAGGCCAATGCCAAGAGAGCTGCCTGACTATCGGAGTGTATGTATATAGTTTGGTTTACGTAGTGCTTTTTAATGTTGATGTCCGCACATTCAATAATGGCGAACATTTCAGCCTGGAAAATGGAGGCGTACCTCCCAAGATTCAGGCTCCTCTTGAAATTTGGGCGCACTCCAAAAATTCCACATCCTACGTCGTTATCCGATTTTGAGCCATCGGTGTACCAAAGTAGACCGCCAGGTTTCCAGGTCATTCTTCCTTCAATCCAGTCATCCCTGGAAGGCATCTCCACTATGAAATGTTTTTCGAAGGTACACCTCGGTAGCATAACGTCAGTGGGCATACTCAGAATCGGAATATTCGTTACTGAGTCTTGAAAAGATCTCAGTTTCTGCGATAGCCATATCGTTCCGTCCTGGGCGGATAGTTTGTGAATACTGCTCCTCGCCTCCTTTAACACATACAAGTGAAGGGGCGGTAGGTTCAGCAAAGCATTTAACGCCGCACCCGGCGAGGTCGACATGGCTCCGGTTGCTAATAGACAGGCGGTTCTCTGCAAGCCACCTAGCCTATCTATCACAGTCTTCTGGTGGGCTTTCTCGTACCAGACCACAGAGGCATAACTAATTGTCGGCCTCACAATGGCTGTATACAGCCACAGAACGACTTTTGGGCTCAGACCCCAGTTGTTCCCTGCCATCCGACTGCAAGTACCTAAGGCAATTTTTGCCTTTTGCAAGGTACTTATGATATGACTGTTCCACGTCAGTTTTTGGTCAATTATAACGCCCAAATACTTAACTTCAGTGGAAAAAGGTATCGATTTACCGTTTAGTCGTGGAGCTACCAACCTATCCAGGCATCGCTTCCTCGTAAACGGCACAATTACTGTTTTATCAGCATTGATCGATAACTCGTTCTCTCTACACCATTCACTGATGGTGTCGAGGCCTCGTTGCATAACACAAGAAATAGTGTTTAGGCTGAAACCTCGGACTATAACTACCAGGTCGTCTGCATATCCCTGAGTGTCAATCCTAAGGTCAGCCATTGTATGCAAGAGCTGGTCCACTGCGAGGGTCCATAGAAGGGGTGATAGAACGCCACCTTGAGGACATCCTCTTATTGTGGAAAATGTCGAGGCTGTTTGACAGAGTGCTAGTTTGGCTCCTCTGTTAGAGAGCATCGAGCGTACCCATCTAGTAGTTGTAGGGTCAACCATCTTGGATTCGAGACCCCTAACTAATGTACTGATGGGGGTATTATCGAAAGCTCCCTCTATGTCTAAGAAGGCACAAAGTGCTACTTCTTTATCTTCAACTGCCTTTTCTACTCTGTCAATGAGACTGAGCAGAGCAGTTACTGTAGACTTACCTCTACCATAGGCATGTTGAGTATGATGAATAGGTATTGTAGCCAATGGCCCATCCCTAATAAATCTGTCTAAAACCTTTTCCATGGTCTTTAACAGAAACGAGCTAAGGCTAATGGGCCTAAAGGACTTTGGTAGTCCGTAGTCCCTTTTCCCCGCTTTAGGTATAAATATTACCTTTACTGTAGACCATGAATCAGGTATGTACCCCCAGGCATAGCTAGCTCTGAAGATATTAATAAGGTGCGGCA
The DNA here is from genome assembly GCA_907165235.1 of Zeuzera pyrina. NCBI lineage: Eukaryota > Metazoa > Arthropoda > Insecta > Lepidoptera > Cossidae > Zeuzera > Zeuzera pyrina. The sequence continues at coordinate 6,983,238 of OU015647.1, read as the reverse complement.
GGAGGACATCAGTCCCTTTTTGTAGGTGTATGGGACGTACACCATCCTCTCCGCAAGTTTTATGTGGTTTGAAAGAGTTGATCGCCCACTTTATTCTGTTAGCTGTTATTAATTTGACCGCTCTATGCCAGTCCTCCTTCTGAGGTCTATGTAGGGTGGTCTGTGGTGCAGAGTCCGATCTTTTACGGATTGCCCCAGGAAAGTGGGTCGTTGCCAGCAACTCTAACGTTTCGCTTTCACATGTTGTGAATGAACCGTCTGGCTTTTTAAGCAGCCCAATTTGATTAGGTTTGGATTTAGAGAGCACTCTATGGAGTCTTGCTCCTTGAGGCATATTACTAATTTCCTCACAGAGCCTCCTCCATGAAGCTCTCTTTGCCTTCCTAATTTCTATGTTGTAATCAGTTAAGGCTTTACTATAGGCCTGCCATTCACGAGTCCTTTTAGCCTTATTAAATAATTTGCGTGTCTTTGCTCTAAGCTTCCCTAGCTTAGAGTTCCACCACGGTACTATTCTTTTGGAGGTCTTTATTTTTTTTAGCGGGCAACAGTCTTCATAGGCATTTCTAATGCCTTTCGTGATCATGTGCGTCAAATCTGATTTAGTTTTTGAACCGAACTAAAATAGATTTAACGTTCAAAAATACCTTGCATTTGGGTTTACTTCAATAAATTGATTTGACTTTGACTTTGAATGACAAAAAAAATAATACCATCGCTAATGAGATCGAAAATACCAACTCGCATAATTATTAATCACAGGTAAATTATTATTAAATATCAACACCCTCAAAATAATAGTGATGGGATCCGTTATTGATTACGAATGCAACGGTTAATCACTATATTGACAATTGCAAACAAATAAATTGGTAAGGCGATTACGCGGTTATGTATGCAGCGACTTTACTGTAACACTTACTTTAACATCGGCTTTATGTTGGTAAATCAATTCACGACGCCCCAATTTTTACGAGTAGAGCAATTTTCTCGTTGATCGTATGCTCTCTCATTGACTAATGTATCTTATGCCCGTATTCACTAAACTTAGGAGTCCTCTAAGTAAATGCTTATTGAATTTGGAATTATCTAGAACGAAAATGTATTTCACTAAACTCTAGGTAACGCCTAAGAGAGTAAATTAACGCGATCGTTTAGGTATGACCTAACATTAACTACTTATTACTTAGGAGCCACCTACATCTGTGTTAGTGAAAACGGGCGTTGTGCGTGTGCTCTCATCGCTGCATAACAGTACTGCATCAACCACAATAACAGTGATTCAACACTTGGAAGTGATTAGGACTAATATCCTGTTTTACAAGTCATTACTTGGTAGTCGGAGTTATTAAGTCAATTAAATGTCATTTAGATTTCCATGAGTAAACTGCACAATAATTTTCAAATTGTAAGTTGTCGCTTAAGTTGTTTCATTGGTAAGTAGAATGAAATCTGATCTGTAACTGTTTCAATACGCAAAAGTCGACTCGCTGCTTACTGACTTTTCAACTACGTGTAAACCAGACATGATAGTGGAAGGCGTCTTCGTGGATTAAACTGTTTGTAATTTATCAGAGCCATACTAGAAGTTCTGAGGGTACTTTATTAATAAAACAACTTTTCATGATTACTTAATAAAAGTAATTATTTGTACCAATTATTATGCATACTCGACTTCTCTTCAGAATTTCATCTTTATTACTACTTAAAAATAAAATTGTTCTTTTTACGAAACTCATTACTTTTTAATATTTTTGTAATGTATTCTCAAATTGTGTTTTTTTAATACAGCGTTTCAGGAGAAAAATTTCAGCAGTAAGTAAACATTAAGTTTTATATTAATTATTATTTATTACAATCAATACCTAGTGCTTATTCAGTTAATCAATTTTTGCATTTATAGCGTTATCAAAACCAGGAAGCGCAAAAAGGTTCACTGTATTCAAGTTTTTGTTCAAAAATGTTGCCAAAGTATGATATTATTTTTAATCTTATCTTATATTGATGATGCTCTGTCCATCTTAAGAGAACGTAACGTTTATTTCCACAAATTTACTACTAAGGGCCGTAAGATCAAGATCAGTTAAAACTATGGATTTCGTAATTTTCGATAAAATTTAATCGATAGTTTAATCCACTGCCCTAATGTAGAATGGGCATAGTTACACATGGTAATATTATTCGTTTCGGTCACAGTTCGTTCGTTCTTTTTAAAATTCTTTATCAATATTCGATAATTTAATCTGCTCGTAATCGATTAACCGCCATCGATGCCATGCCTTAAGGGCCGTCAGATCAATGGTAGTTTTAACGGCGAAAGAGAGTTTAATCTTCTGTCTTCGATTGTTTCGGAAGATCAATGATTTTGTCAACCAATTCTGGTTACTATTTTAACAGGTATTGGAAAAGGGAAAGTGTTTACCATTTCACTTCGTTCGTCAAAAACATTTCTGCCAAATTTCAACCAAATCAGACGTTGTCATAAAAGTTTCATACAAAGTTCTCTCCATCCCACCCGCCATTTTCCTCTATATAATGCGAATTGTCAATAATTTTCAAAAATCCTTTCTAAGCTTATGTCTACTAACTGTCAACTGCCTGTCTGCCAAATCTTAGCTTCATGAATACGATTTTTCTATATTATCTTTACAGCCCGATTTAGGAGTTTGAAAAAAACAAACATGCATACCTTAAAGCAAATCGGACGACGCATTAAAAATTTCATACAAAAATTACCCCTCCCCTTACCCCACCCCCAATAAGTTTTACACATGAAAAAGCCTATAGCCATCTCTAGGGTCCCATCTATCTCTATACCAAAATTAATCATAATAGATTCAACGGTTTAGGCGTGAAAGCGTAACAAACAAACAAAGAAACTCATTTTCGCATTTATAATATTAGTTAGGATTAGGATTTGATAAAAGGAGATACTTAATTGTACATTTGTTACGCGTAGCGTTATGCAAAGTGTACTGCTAAATAACGTGAGATTCAGTATCTGCCAATAAATTGTACTGCAGTTTATCAGAACTTGGGTAATATCAAGTTAAAAAGAAATAAATGAATTAAATAACAGTCTGCTTTTTTTTTCATCTTTATGGCATGGCTCACAATATAGCGCAATTGCCAATGTCGCTTATTATTAAGTAGAATCACAAATATATTAGTTTTTCTTATCGTAAAACTCCTCCAGTAAAGTGATAGTAGGCTTTACTGAAGTTATAAAGACTTCTTGGAAGAGCGTGAGAACTTCAGCTACACATGTTTAGATAGGCCTTTTTTTTTTTGAGTCAGGAAATGCTTTATGCATCCCGTCCTGCCATGGGGGTGGCAGACGGGTATGTGGGACTCCTCGGCTGTAAGGTGCAATGCCGGGCTACCCACTAAAACCTGAAGGTGTTCCTCTGGGGCGCCTGATGCTGGGGCAACGGGTACAGTTTTATATTCTTCCGCGACCCCGGCGGCGATGCCCAGCGCGTTTGATGCGCCGGTGCGCCGGGCCCATCCCGTTATGGGCAGGAGGGTGGAGCCGCTCCTGCCCTATTTGTGTACTGCGTGGGAGACGCGCGGGAACACCGCTTGCGCCCTCCCGGGGCTATTGAGATGGGGGTGACGCTCCCCCGAACGTCACCCCCGAGCCCCTAGGCGGGGGGGAGGAGGCTTTGGAAGGCTCTATCATCTAACACCCTATCATCATTTTTGTTTCATAATAGCTGAGCTAATATTTTAATAAGTTTGTCACAATTGAGCCTAAAGTAATCTCCCAAAAGACCACTACCAGCCAATGAAAGTCCCATCAAATTCGGTTCATCCATTTCTGTGGTTAGCATGGAGAAACTAACAGACTGACAGATATAAAACGCGTATTCGAGTTTTGGTAACACGTGAATAACCATAGCTTATCCTTATTTCGAGAAGCCTTGTTAGATATAGGTAAATTAAGTTTCTCGTTGCCTTAATTTTACTATTATTTTTGAGAATGAATTCACGCAGCAGTAACTTATCTAAAATTCATTTCGTTTCTTTTTATCAAAATTTTTTATACTGTTATTTTATAATAATTTATCAAAAAACATTTTTTTACAGGATTCTCTGAACAAAACCAATCATTCCAGAAGCGTAAGTAGTTATTTTTTGTAATATTTGTTTTTCTTTATTAGCTAATTGTTTGCTTTTGTAGGTTATTAAGAAAAAATCTTTTTTACAGAATTTTCTGAACAGGAGCGCTCTCAAAAGCCTAAGTTCTATACTTTTCACTAAAAATATTTTATAAACTTTGATTTTTGAATGTCCTATTACATACTTAAGGCGAAGCATTGATGAACAATAATTTAATCTAAAACAGACCTTCTGTTCTATGAAAACGTGCGCGCGCTAGCTTCCGAAAAATACGAAAAAACAGTTATTTTCGTTTATTTGAAAAATTACAATTAACTTTAAAAATTCAACTTACATTTTGAGGAATATGTTTAAAGTAAACTATACAGAAAATTTAGAAATATAAATCTGTCCCGTTGCTCTGAAAAGTGTAAATCTCTGTTTTAAAAGAGGTTTCCTTAATATTTTTTTGGTGTTACAAAAGTTGTACCGTGTATCGCAACTGTTAAAATGAAGTCAATGAAATGAACAATCAAGATACCAAATATCACTGTCATACGTTCTGTAGTGACTTATAAAAATTGAGATCCCTGGGGTCAAAATTTCCATTGCGTCGCCTTAAGTAATTTTAAATTGTTTCTCTATATTTGCTTTTTTATTGTAACTATTTCGTTATTGTTATTTACATTACATATTTTTTACAGAATTTTCTGAACAAGAAAGTTCTCAGAAGCGTAAGTTATACAATTTTTTACTAATAGTATTTGTTTTTTCTTTTATTTATTAAATTGGATATTTATTAATATAAAATCTTTATCATTCATTGTTATTCACAAAAATACACTTTTCATTGCAGAATTTTCTGAACAGGAACGCTCGCAAAAGCGTAAGTTCTATAATTTTTTACTAATAGTATTTGTTTCTTGTTTTATTTATTAAATTGGATATTTATTAATATAAAATCTTTATCATTCATTGTTATTCACAAAAATGCACTTTTCGTTGCAGAATTTTCTGAACAGGAACGCTCGCAAAAGCGTAAGTTCTATAATTTTTTACTAATAGTATTTGTTTTTTGTTTTATTTATTAAATTAGATATTTATTAATATAAAATCTTTATCATTCATTGTTATTCACAAAAATACACTTTTCGTTGCAGAATTTTCTGAAAAGGAACGCTCGCAAAAGCGTAAGTTCTATAATTTTTTACTAATAGTATTTGTTTTTTGTTTTATTTATTAAATTAGATATTTATTAATATAAAATCTTTATCATTCATTGTTATTCACAAAAATACACTTTTCGTTGCAGAATTTTCTGAACAGGAACGCTCGCAAAAGCGTAAGTTCTATAATTTTTTAATAATAGTATTTGTTTTTTGTTTTATTTATTAAATTGGATATTTATTAATATAAAATCTTTATCATTCACTGTTATTCACAAAAATACACTTTTCTTTGCAGGATTTTCTGAACAGGAACGCTCTCAAAAGCGTAAGTTCTATAATTTTTACTAATAGTATTTGTTTTTTGTTTTATTTATTAAATTAGATATTTATTAATATAAAATCTTTATCATTCATTGTTATTCACAAAAATACACTTTTCGTTGCAGAATTTTCTGAACAGGAACGCTCGCAAAAGCGTAAGTTCTATAATTTTTTAATAATAGTATTTGTTTTTTGTTTTATTTATTAAATTGGATATTTATTAATATAAAATCTTTATCATTCACTGTTATTCACAAAAATACACTTTTCTTTGCAGAATTTTCTGAACAGGAACGCTCGCAAAAGCGTAAGTTTTATAATTTTTTACTAATAGTATTTGTTTTTTGTTTTATTTATTAAATTAGATATTTATTAATATAAAATCTTTATCATTCATTGTTATTCAAAAAAATACACTTTTCGTTGCAGAATTTTCTGAACAGGAACGCTCTCATAAGCGTAAGTTCTATATTTTTTGCTAACAGTATTTGTTTTTTGTTTTATTTATTAAATTAGATATTTATTAATATAAAATCTTCATAATTCATTGTTATTCACAAAAATACACTTTTCGTTGCAGAATTTTCTGAACAGAAACGCTCTGATAAGCGTAAGTTCTATATTTTTTGCTAACAGTATTTGTTTTTTGTTTTATTTATTAAATTAGATATTTATTAATATAAAATCTTCATAATTCATTGTTATTCACAAAAATACACTTTTCGTTGCAGAATTTTCTGAACAGGAACGCTCTCATAAGCGTAAGTTCTATATTTTTTGCTAACAGTATTTGTTTTTTGTTTTATTTATTAAATTAGATAGTTATAAATATAAAATCTTCATAATTCATTGTTGTTCACAAAAATACACTTTTCGTTGCAGAATTTTCTGAACAGGAACGCTCTCAAAAGCGTAAGTTCTTTTATTTTGTGAAATATTATAATAATAGATACAAAGGTATTTTTTTAACTATTAAATTATATTAATGAAAAATATTTTTTTACAGAATTTTCTGAACGAGAAAGTTTCCAAAAGCGTAAGTTTTTAATTTTACTGACCGTATTTTTTTCTATTTTTTTTTTACTACGTTCAAAGTTTTTAGTTTTTCTCAAGATTTACCTTTTTATTAATTTTCCTCTACTTTATACTTATCATTCACAAGGAACGTGTTATTAACAGAATTTTCTGAACGAGAAAGTTTCCAGAAACGTAAGTTCGATATATTTTTATTGAAAATATTTTATGTATATCATCAAATATTCAAAAATAAATAATTTTTTCTATTCATTATTTACTATTCAATATTGTTCATAAAACGTATTATCACAGAATTTTCTGAGCAAGAAAGTTCTCAAATGCGTAAGTTCTTTTATTTACTAAAAAGAATTAAATTTTATTACATTTAATATTTTTTTAATAAATATTTTCTCATTTTTCTTTAGAATCGTCAAATTTTAATAAATGGGGAAACCGGTGGATGTTTGATCGTAAGTAAATAACGATCTCGAATACAACAATTTATTTATTAGCTTTGATTCGAATTACTGAATCGCTATTAGTTACAACAGGCATGATGACGGTATTAAAGAATCAAATAATAAATGATTTTGATGATGAAAAATATATGTTAACGATTCTAAATAACGACTTGAATATGAGATTAATAATATCTATAATAAAATGAAAGTGTAAAATACTGCAATCGGCCATGTTAACTGAAACACCAATCAGAGCGAATGACGTCACGCCTAGGTAATTATAACTTTTGTATTCTATCTAATATGTGAATGTAACTCGATTAACATAATGCAGAACAATATTTATCTAGGCGTGACGTCAGCGTACGCCATGACACCTACTAGCATTCTGGCGTTTAATTCAAATTACGTGAAAAAAATTGCAATAATTGACGTTAAAACTTAGTTTATTGCTGAAATAATATTTTCTTCGGAAACAGTAGACGTGTACCTACATTATAGAAGGGGATTTCAAAATCTGTCATTATGCCTATTTCAGAGTTTAACCACAGATACTTTAACTAACTCCTAGTTTTTCGAACTGATTATATAATCGCATTTGTTTGTACACATATTACAGGTACATATGTATATTATACTAAAAATTAAGCACATGCATTCATTCATTGTATGATTTTTGGATCCTGCATTTTTTTATTGATTACATAAGCCAAATCATATTTTAAATAGAATTTTTTATTTTCATCGCGTGAAAAAATACAAACTTATTTTATAAAACTGTAAAAAATAAAAACTGTAAATTACATTTAGTAATAAAGAAATAAATTAAAAAAACTACGTATTTGTTTTTAATGAAACGAACTGTACTACTTATATAAAAGGTACAAGAAATACGTTTACCTTTATAAGTTAATAATTTTTTTTTATAAATGTCACCTCGATTGTTATTTTTAGGGGATCTTGTAAATTGCTACCATTAACCAAGCATTAACCCAGCCATTCCCAAAGTGGGCGATAACGCCCCCTTGTGGGCGCTGCAGGCCTAAAGGGGGCGGTAAGAGACCCAGAAAAAAAATGGGGGCGTTGTGTAGAGGCCTGGGGGGTGATTTGTAATTTCATTTAGCTAGGAGGCATCTTAGACAACGACTGCATGAGCTCTCGACTCAGTAGACAAAATAAGTTTGGGAACCAGTGCATTAACCAATCCCCATTCATTAGAATGTCAAAAATATTAATTAATAGATTGTATAATTTTAACTTAAATTTAAAAATAAAATAAGTTTGAAAAATATTAGTAAGATTGAAAATAATAAGATAATATTGCATGTAGATCGTATTAGTATAACCGCTCAATTGCATGTATAGGATTGTATAATTTTTTTTAATGTAATTGTCATATATTGTGGTCCGTTGCACAATTTTGCCTTTCTTTTATTTATTTATATTTCCTTTTATTAATTAATTTATTTATTTATTAAGATTTTGTTTGGTGCTTTAAATCTCCATTATTCTAAATAGATAAATAATTATTCTTTAGCTTTTTTCCGTTCATATTTTTTTATTTTATCCGCTTCTTTTCCTCCTTTTGTCTTTCTTTTCCTTTCCTCTCTCTTCTCCCTCTCACCAATAACATATATTGTAGGTATACAGCCGACAATCGAATTATTTCTATAGCAACTGCCTTCATTATTTCGGCGCAGAATTTGGCAAATTTAGGTCCCGATCGTTTACCCGCAATTTGGGAGCTCCAGTTCGCAGTCGTAACTCTGTCATCAACCTCGTACTCCATCTTCAACCTAGCTGCCCTAAATAGGGGGCATTCATTTAGGACGTGCAAATATTCTGCATAACACCAGGGAACACACACAGCTGGGATCGGTGAAGGTACGCGGCGTTTCCTCCATGTCCAGTCCACACTTGAGTCTTCCAGTATGATATGCCAACTCGATCTAAGGCTCGGTACGCCTGGCGGATATCCGGAAAGAAGCACTTTGTGATCGCTCCCTCCCCGGACCGGACCAGTGTATTCATCTTGCCGCGCATCCAGAGATCGTTGACGTATAATCCTCTTAGCAAATGACAGAGGGTCCTGTCATAATCTGCAACCGTCTTTTTAAAGAGGGCAGCGTCTTGGAATTACCTATATGAGCGCGAACCCATCATAAACTGACCTTGCCGACATCAGCCCGTGACAGACCCTCCCTAATGTTGAAGTTGAAGACCTATAACCTACTGTTCAAGATCTTAAACATTTTTTTATATTTTTATTATTTATCAAATTTTGATTACATGTGTGTTACAGGGTAATATTAATATTTAAATCGTCTTTAATGTCATCACATAATAATAAAATTTTCAACGGTCAACGGATTATGTTCCTATTGTTATTCATATTTAGAATTACAATCAAGTGTTCTCCTCCATTCATTAAACCTTATATAATCACAGTCTAATCAGTTTTCTTTAATCTTTTGTGAAGAACCAAAAACCATATTAAACACTCCACACAAAAGTTAACACCTACGGTTTATTCAAAGTCAAATCGATTTATTCAAATAAACCCAACTGTAAGGTGTTTTTGAATGTCAAATCTCCCTTTGTACGGTTCGAAAAGAAAACCTAAACTCTGAGCAGAACCGACAAGAAAATCAGTCAGGTAGTAAGCGCCACACATACGGCGAGGTTATTACTTATTACCTAAAAACTTCCAGATTGTCGCGATCACAGCGCAAAAACGCGCAGTGATCGCGACAGCCACGCGATCACTGCGCGACCGGTGACTAATTGTAATAAAAAATTAGTATCATGTATGACGATTGCGTATCTATTATTCTATGACCGTAAAATGCACTTTTCGCGGTAGATTAAACACCACTATACAATTCTAGTTTGGACATCAGATATCGTGCGATATTGCCTGTTGCATGGTGACTGCAAGTTACGTAATAGGCGTGCGGGTTTACAATATTTATACCGCTATGCCAAATTTCAAATTTCTATCAATTCCTGAAACAATATATCATAATTTCAGAGTACATTGACCCCACTCTCCTTTGTAACAGAGACAGTTTATTAGGTCACAGGTTATTTATTTTCTATCAGCGACCTAATTGTATTGTTACTTCTATGAATATAAATTTAACATTTTAGACTAATTGACACCGAAAAGAAGAAAGTGTTAGTAAATTTCCTATTGATAAAAATTGTTCATTTTTACGATAACGCTACAATAATAGGGACCCAAACCTATTTCTAGATCACAAAAATTCTAAACTTTCAGAGCTGCATCGAAAAAACCAGAACATACATTTATAAATTTAAATATAGAATGCTCGTTAGTGACAGGACTACCGAAAACATCAGAATGACCGGAACTATTATATTTACCGTTAATTCACATTCCAGCAATAAAACTCGGACAACCAACGCCACCGACTTTGCCTCAACTACCAGAAGCACCCAAACTCCTAGACACGGCGCAACCGAAACTCCTGAAACTACCGGGAATACCGAAACTACCGGATAGACCGAAACTACCGGATCTAACGAATCTACCGGGACTACCGCAACTACCGAAGCAACTGGAACTACCGGAAATACAACAGCAAGGTAATTAGTTTTATATTTTACTAAGGTGTTTTAGGGTCCCATTTTCAAAAATTATTCTGATAATAGACTGCTATTGAAAGCGATAATAAAAGCAACTGTGCTGATATGCTTGAAATTATTGGCTTTTATTATAAGTCACAGAGATGACGCTACCGGACCGTAGCGTCCACAGATTTACCACTAAGAGATATCGCCATTCACACTTCACGAATTGTTAGACTGAAGGAAATATGCATGGCGTAAGCCCGTAATAGAAAGGGATGGAAATACACATCATATTTCGTCTCTATCGGTATACTCGATGTTTTAAGACGGTTAAGATATTGCATTTGACAGGCCGATAAACAAAACATATCTTTGATCTTTAGTACTTTTAATTATTCTTTTTAAACTTTTGAAGTGAAAAACGAATATGAACATTTTTGTAAATATATGTGAGATAGAAATTCTTGGGTGTGATGATAGAATGCAGTATAATAGGCTGCAGAGACCCATTTGAGAAACAGGTCGTCAAAGCAAGAAAGACTGTAGTTGCCACATCAACGTATAATATATATATATATATATATATATATATATATATATATATATATATATATGTGTATATAATAAAGTTATGTTTTCTTTGTGCGTCAATCACGTTAAAACTGCTGAACGGATCGATATGGGACCATTCGATGCGGAATCGTTTGTAGATGGTTTAAGTCTATTTATTTTTTCAATTATATAGACCCTTCACCATTTTTCAAACAATAATGTACTATTACGTACAAAATTTTCACTTATGCCCAGCGGAGCGGGCCGGAAACGGCTTGTATTTATTAATTGTAGATCTGTGGCGTCACAAAATCATAGTAGGTATCAATGGCTTTTATAATTTTCCGTTGAACGTTGTTATCGCCACGTGTTTACCGTCCACGGTACAATGGAGAAGCAAAATATATGCAGTTGTATGGAGACGCTTTTATATTTCCGTGCACGATAACGTCATTCCGTGGACGTTGAAAAAGCGTCTTTATCGTCGACATAATAGGGAAGCATTGTGCTTACCTATTGTATTTTGAACGGTAACAATGTGGTGATAAAAACATTCAACGGTAAATTATAAAAGGGTCCATTGTCCAACGTAAAAGTCTGCTATAAAGACAACTATATTATAATGTAGGTATTTCGAACATTTTTCAACGGTGGTATTCAAGATTATTTAAACTTATCAGTTATCATTATTATACATATGTCCTAATCGTTCTAGGCTGAAATTTAGCAATAATTTATCACTTTTCATTTGATTTAATGCTTTCTCTATTATCATTTAACATGCATCGCTTGACTCATTCAACAGAGCTCCCCAAATTATCAATATTACCAGAACCTCTGCCATTGGGAGAACCTAAGTTGCCTTCAATTCCACTGCTTCGAAATAAAGGTAAAATATACACAAGTAAATCAATAGTGATGGTCGTTATACTTCCTTACAATAACAGATAATATAATGCATGGTTTTGACGCAACAACACATTATTTAAAACATAGTATCCTGTTATTAAGATAAACTGTGTCGAGTCGTGCACTGTTACTACTGTTGTAAACAAGAGAGTATGCAATAGATAGTTGCGATAGGTGTATGTATGACAAGTGACAGCGCTATTATACGCGTCGCGGGCTTCGATCACAAATAAAGAACTAGATGCACAATCTCCTGTAAAATCTAAACAAATTATTGTCCGAATTTATGTATATCTTTTTAATACCGTATAGTATTATCGGTAACATTGTGTTAATCTAAAGTAGACCTTACTGCCAAACCATAAGGTTATAAAAGCTTGTAAACGATTCTTGCATGACATTGAAACGATGTTTGTAAAAAAATATTTAAAATGCAATCTTACGTCTCGTGCGTAAAGTATAATTCACACAATCTGTGACTCACTCAATGTGCACTCAAATACTTATTTAAGCGCACATTTGGTTCCATCATTTTTGGAGCGTTGATTGTGTATCTAGTTTTTTATTTGTGATCGAAGGTCGCGCGTCACATTTCACGACTTGCATGCAAATTCTTGGATTTTGATCTTGCATGATTGAAATAAAGTTCTCATTTGTATTATGTATTGTAGTGTTTTCTATTATTTTGCTGTTACAAATCATACATTTCGGTTTACAATTACATAATTTCTACCGTTGAAGTAAAATCCAATTTAATTTTTTATTGCGAAAGTCAATAATGATAACAATAAACAACAACAATATCATAACGAATTCATTCAATATCATTTTGCGAAAAGCAAAGTAACAAAATAACGGACTGTTTACAATAACAGTTATTTTAAAATAACACAACACTGTTATTCGTTATTGCAAAATAGCGTTTGTTGCCATCACTATAAATCATCAATAACATCATCAAGAATAACATAATCTTTAATTATTTACTTGCCAATATCATCAGGATAACAGACTAATAACAAAGAAATCGCAGGATAACAGACAACAGTTTACAATAACATTTGTTTCAAAATAACACCACACTGTTCTTTATTATTGAAAAACGGCTGATAATACCATCTTCAGTTATAAGTGTTCAATTTGTATGTTTTTCAGTTACCTTCCGCCTAAAGTTTCGCCCAAGCCTCTGAGCGGAAAGTAGCTGAAAAATTTATACATCTGTGCTAAGTATCACTATGACTTATCTTTGAAACTATGTCTTATTTCCGTGATAAAAAAAAACTTAGATAACGAAACTTCTCAACTTGGGAAAATTTACCAAAATATTTGTGAACTCCCTCTTCATTAGAATTTTGTATTTTTTTGCTTATTTCTATTTCAGCGACATTCACATACCAGTCATAATAAAATACCAATACTAGTACGATTATTAGCAAATAATCACATTACATTATGTTCGATCCGCAACTACGTGTGTAATATGAATATAGCAACAGTTACATTTTTTCTACATCAACATGTGGGTAGATTTCGCGTGTTTTGTAAAAAGTAAGTCCAGTGAGGGTGGGTTGGTGTGTATCGAGGCTCATGCATCTCATCGTCGTCGTGACCGCGCTAGCTTAAACGTGCAAATGTCGAAAATTGTGATAAAAACAAAATCAAAACTGGTGTGGTGCAAGTGTAGCCCGTTATTGTCGTAATAAATAGTCGGCGCCGTCCTATGTGGGACAAGTCCAGACGCAGGTGACTCGGTCTTTAATTACTTCCAACCTTTGTCACTGGATTTTCGTTGTAGTAGCATTAACTACAGTTCCCCGGCTCGCGGGGGATTGTACACATTATCTCAAAAAACATTGCCGTGAACCAAAATATTTTTACTTGTCTAACACGTTCGGAATTTAATTTGCACGCCAATAAATACTTCATTTGTTGTACTCTTACAGAGCAATTGCTTGGAGGCACTGATAACAACTTGAAGGAAATAATCCAAGACCTTTTTGGAACGAAAGGTGAGTTTCATTTCTTTTACACAAACATTTACAATACAATTAATTTCCAATAATTCTCAGACACAAAATATTGAGATTAAATTCTCGGACGAAAAACAATTTCTAAAAAAATCCCAGATGCGAAAAATAGGTATATCACCAATATTTTTTTAGAAATATACTCAATGTCTTTGTCAAGGAATGAGTACTATTACAATATTATTACACTAATTTTCTGTCCGGGCTCGTTCATTCGATACAAACCACCCACTTTAATAGTATCTGAATAGTGATCGCAAATGTTTTATAAATTCCTCAGGGGAAATAAATAGAATATGGGAATGATTGCATCATTATCCTTCTACGACTGAGGTGACTTCGTAGTAAACATTCGACTGACGTGTAGTCAGTCGAATGTTTATGTTTACACTTTTACGCTAAATTATAATTTCATGTTTTGGCATGGTTTTAGGGATTATTATGTATTAAATGATGTATTTTAAAAATAAAAAAATGTGTGTATTTTATAATAATTTTTAATGAGATGAATTTTTATAACTTTAATGTACTTTGTTTTTTATATTTTTTTGATTGAGAGAACTTCTATTAACTGTAAATAGTGCTCTTTTTAACATTATATTTAGAAACTAGGAATGAAAAATAAACGAGATTGTACGGTTCATTTAGGCACAAATCAGTCTCAAAGTTGACCTTATTCTAAAAATTAAAATTTACAGTCTTGACAAAGTGGCGTAGACCATTGCAGGCAAATTGGTTTCTTACATGCGCAGCACTGATATCTGGTTTGTCGTTTCAGTTTGCTTGGACATATACTACACAACTTTCTTCCCGAAGGTCCTGGAAGCTGAGCCACGGGTTGAGGAGAAGGCAAATCCTTACCCAAAACTCTTCTTATTGTTTGACGGAGTTCTCTAGGCAATCTATCATTATGAACACGCTCTCGTCAAGCTAGGAAGAACTAAGTCTCTCGCCAAGGATAACAAAAAGTCTCCTCTTCGTAATTTAGCACCTAGACAACTTTGGTACGATACAAAGGCATTAACACCAGCTAGATCCAATGTTCGGTAAAATATAGTCATGGGCCAACGACGCGTTTTGCGAGTACATGAATAAATTGAGCATTTTTTGTCTATTTCATCGACTCCACCTTTGGTATGGTTATAATAAATTATCATAGTAGGTTTTCTTGTGTTTTCGTCTATGCTTTGAGTATGGTGAGACGATGAAATCAACATTACAGCTTTGTTTTTTTCGGCACATGGTACAGTAAAGTGTAATATTTGGTAAACCCATATAGGGAGCTTCCTAGTTGTCTATCTTTATTCGGGAAGAACTCTGGTGGAATTTCTCGCTTGTTCTTCTTTAGGGTTCCAAGATATGTCAATTTTTTGGTTGTTAAAATCTGCATCAGTGGAATAGAACTGAACCAGTTATCAGCTGTTATATTTCTGTTGCTGTTTAAAATAGGCTTCGCACATCTGAGTACAGATTGAGTTGGAATTCCAAGTTGTTTCTCTGCTGTTAATAGACCTTCGCCATCTAAATCTTTGCCACAGTAAACATATGCATTATACGTATAACATGTTTCAGCATCACTTAAAACGAGAACATTATCCCGTATTTGGCTGGCTTTTTCGGCATATAAATAACGAAGTTACATCGACCTCTGAACGGTATAAGCATTTCATCGATACACATATTTGGTCCTGGGATATAGCTTTGCTGAGATTTTGTGACAAATTTATCAAATAGCCATGATATAGCCGCTAATCGGTCGGACTTCAATCGCTCTTGACGGTCAGTTCCATTGTCAAACCTTAAACAGTTGATTAAGTACAGAATCGGTACTTAGACATGACGCAGCGGAAAATCTCATGGCCAGTACCATCTGTAGCAAATAGGTAGTTTGAGTCTACATCATTGCATTTAAACACTGAGCTGTAATATAAAAGTCCAAACAAACTTCGGATTTCGGTTTCATTGGTATCTTTTAACTCCTGTCTATTTGTCTTGCTAAACTGTTCCCGATATGATTGTAGGTTTGCATTGGTGTGTAAAACAATAGATGCTACCATTTCAGAGTCGAATATTTTTGACCAAAGATCTACAAAGCTTCGAAAAACCAGAGGATTTGATGAGCGAGACGCATGAATTATATTATGAGCAGGAGTTCTGCTAGTTCGCGCTATTTCTGTCTTTGACCATTTAAATCCGTTTTTGCCAATGTAGTTTAAATCAGCTTGATCACGATTCTGGGGTACCAATAAATTTTGTGGCAGGTTTTCTTCACTGTCGTCATGGTCTTCACTCTCATTATTTTCACTTTCGCTCAACAGAGCAACTTCTTGACGTCTTTAGTTTTTCTTTTGTTGTTCCAGGTCGTGTTGACTAGATTCTCTTCTTTCACTTTTTGCCTGATAGTCAGGGTCTTCCACTGAATCGTTAAAATCGCTGAACTCTTTTTCTTCTTCTAATTCTTGAAGCCAAGCTTCAACCGCATCATTATTTTTAAACGTTCCTCTGCACTCTCGTTTCGACGGTCGACGACGACGACGGAGTTTAAAAGGTCTTGGTGAGGTGACGTCTCTCAGTAATCAAGTCTTATTGCTGTACTTACGTCTGTGAGACACCAACAGCTCGTGACACCAAACGTGTGCACTGCGCAGCCCCTCGAGTCTGACTGTCCGCTATCGCGAACAGCTTCGGGAAGGTACTGAGCGAGACAGAGCTATATCACGCGATATTCCAATCTGGCAACGTTTCATTAGTTCGACGGTGCCTGCTAGACTACCACCTCAGTTGCAGAAGGTTATAACCGATTTGTTGATTAGAGAATTTCATTTAAAATCCCGGTTAGATTATTCAAGGAATGAACTATTCTAAGTTCTCTTAAGATCGGCTCACTGGGTGTTAGAGATGTGACGTTCCCGGGAAAATTCCCAAAATTAGAAAAATTAGCAAGTTCATTCCACGAAATATAATTCGATAAAATTGACTGTGGGTTTCAAATGAACGTGCGAGTGTTTTCATAGATTCTGTTTTCCTCTTCGAGGCGCAGGCCCCTAAAAATAAGCCAATTAATAAAAAAACATTTCAAGTCATTAAATAGATATACTGACGTCTGTAATATCCATTGCAATGTTATTCGTTACAGTTGTATTAGTCACACTTAATTATTTTAATATTGAATTATTGTAAACAATATTTAAATATAGACCATTGGTGTAGTAAAATTATGCATGAAATTGAAACAGAATATTCTCGAATATTTTTACTATAATACACAAGTTTTTTATTGTGATAATAATAAAGTAAATTATAATTTATGTATATAATTCAACATATTAGTAAAAATTATGAAATCTATTCGTCCGTCCGACCGTTCTAACCAACCGATTTGCTTAATTTTTTTTTAATGTTTTTTTTAAATGCACGGATTTGTCATTAAGCATTGGAGACGCTAACGTTATATAAACCTAACTTTCACCCTTCTCAAGTTATACGCAAACGCGATTTCCTCCTGCACATCTCTTATGTTTTTTTCTTACTTCAGTAACTGTCAACTTTAATTATATAGGTAGGTGTATCGTATTTATAAAGTTATTTTAATTGTACTTGAGTTTTGATTAGTAAAGGACAGTTGTTTTATACTTTTCAGTGTTTTTTTTTGAAGGCGGTTTAATTTTTTTTAATAAAAAATTTTTATTTCTCCCTTTTGAGTGATCTTGATCTAAATAAATATCTAGGGTAGGTCTGCAATTAACTTTTTTCCAATTTCGGAACGCAACGATGTACAAGAAAATCATCAATATAAATAAAGGTTATAACCAGGTCGCGTTATTTAATGTATCTTCGAAATTCAAGCTCCATTACCGATGAAATTTAAACGAGACCTCCTCTGAAGTATTACCTACCAAACAAAAAAAGAAGTTTCGGAATCGGTTCGTAAATGACGGAGTTGCGAGGTAAGAAACATACAAAAAAGAAAAAGAAAAACAACATACAGACGAATTGAGAACCTCCTCCTTTTTTTGAAGTCGGTTAACAAAAAGTAATCGCGTTTATTTCCTGTGTTTAGGTATTTCATTTTGCCAGTTGCATTACATGATTGGTTACTTTTTTAACATAAAAAAAATTATCAAAGAATCTCTTTTAAAACAGAAATTTATAACTTTATTAATACGATACACATATCTATATAATTAAATTTGACAGTTATTGAAGTCGGTGCCAAAACAATGTGCAACAACAGAATGTCTATAAGTTTGGTAGGTTTTTTTGAAGGCGGTTTAATTTTTTTTTCGGTTGACGTTTCGGCCGAGTTGCATCGGCCGTGGTCTCAAGTAAACTCGTTTAAAAGTTTATATGGCAAAATGAAGTCAATGAAATAAAGAATCAGATTACCAAATATCATTTTCATATGTTATGTAATCGCTTAGAAAAATTGAGATTCCCGCCGTCGAAATTTATTTAAATTTAACTTTAATGGTCTTAAATGAATCGAACTTAAATGGTCTAGTACAGTTCGAGTAAACAATTTGTCTGTCTTCTGTATTCTCATATACCCATGAATATTTTAAAGTATTAACTTGTGCGGTTTATTATGATGTAATTATCATGCCGTTCAAGTACCTAAGTAACATAGTTTTTTAGAATCGAATATGCATAGACGCCTGATCTCAGTTTCATTTTTGTCTTTATGTTGCGTAATCTCAAAATCAGAGAAATTAATCTATAAATTAATGACGTTACAAATATCAAATGTTTTTTAATTAGATACCTATGTTATGAAAAGGAACATTCAACATTTTGTTTTATTCACAGACCATAAAGAGAGCAATGAAATACTTTATGAACTGACCGGATATAGGGGTGAGTATTTACTTAAAGAATCTCATTCTTATTTCAAAAATAAAGAAAGATGAATGAACAGCTAGAAATTTGTGATGAACTGATTATATGTACTTACTTACTTAGATAATATCTAATCTTTATTGATTATTTATTACGAAGCGGTTTATACATTAAATAATTCAAATTGAAATTAAAAACAATTTTATTTAATTTTTTTCTTAAAAACTGACATATTTTTACAACTTTTGATTTCAATATTTTCAAAAGCTAGTGAATACGCAAGTTCAGAGCAGATCATTCCACTTTCTATCTTCGACAAAATTTTTGATCATAAAATACGTGCATTCACATCTTCACTCCCTATCCATAACAAGCTCGTACGTAGCGGACGTAGCGCACCACGGTACTTCTTTCCCCTCCCGAATCTTATGATCTTTCTCACACTCTTTCGCTGAGAAATGCGTATATAATAATATGATAATAATAATAATATACTCAAACATTTCACACAGCGCCATCTAGTCCCAAAGTAAGCAGCATAGCGCTTGTGTTATGGGTACTAGACAACTGATATACTACTTATATACTTTTCTTTTGTAAATGAATACATATACATATTATGCATAAACACTCGGGGCGGGAATCAAACCCTCAACCCCCGTTTACGTTCCAATGCTCTAAGCCGGTGCGCCACGGAGGTCGTCAAAGTATATGATACTTCCCATTGCTTATCAATGGAATTTGGCAAGAACAAAGGTCCTACTTTCATATCATACTTTTCTTTAGTAAATAAATACATATTATACATAAACATAGAGTCGGGGCGGGAATCAAACCCGCAACTCCCGTTTACTTTCAGACGCGCTTAGCCGTTGCGCCACGGAGGTCGTATTTTACCTTTTCGCCATCAAAAAAAAACATAAGTGTTGGATCTTTATTAAAAATCGAAATCGTCAGCCTTAGTCTTCCTGTGCTTGTGTAGGTAGCCATTCACTTTCGTTCTATTGATTTTCTGCGTCAGCTCTAATTATGGTATTCTTAGGATCTTCTACAAGTTATTTGGAATTTTATGTCAAAACTGCAAAAGTATCTTCTATCTATAGTTGTCAAGGGGGTTTATCGTAACCTTGATACTAATATATTTTTGACGTGAAACATCAGTCGTCAGACCAGTAGTTGGCGTGGCGACGTGGCGACGCGTCGCCACGCACTTGTACTGATCTTGTATACCTATAAAATAGCGCATGTAGTGTTGTTATTTATTTCGGAACACGTTGCCTTTGTTTTTTAAATAAAAAATAACTTTTTTCTTAAAAAAATATCTGAATATTTTGATTGTCATTATGCCATATTTCTTTCCTTTGATAAACCATCCTTTCATGTGTGTTTTCTGTACAAAATCGATTCAATGTTTCACATCTGCCAGGCGTCTCACGATGGCTCATTTTTATTAATATAAAAATATAAAAGAAAAAACTAACTCCCTACAGGTCAAACCGCTGGGTCTGGAAAATTTAAGTTTTCGCCGGAAGTTCCCCAGAAGATAGGCAAGCACTCACTACAGGGGAATTGAAAATTTAACTCCTGTAGGTCTGAAAAGGGGTTCAAAGTAGAGTATGAGAAAAACTTTGTATGTATCATCCTCCAAATAGGTATTAAGGTATCTATGTATTAGGCCGATTTCGAAAAATCGGCCCTTAAGATGATATGAATAGGTGAACAAAATTAAATATCCGAAAAAAACATGTTTTACGTGGACATAGTCATACATACATATCTTCACGCTGTATCCCTAACGGGGTAGTCAGAGAGGACGGAGCACCAGCGTCGCGGTTCTTCGCTTCTTAAAATCTCATCATGAAGAAAGGAATGCTTAGATGGTTCGGACACATAGAAAGAATGAGTGATGAAAGACTGACGAAGAAAACATACAGAGCGAAAGTGAGTGGTAAAAGAAGCCAAGGAAGACAAGGCTGACTTATGAAGATCAAAAAGCCCAGAGTGTTAGCAGATGGAAATGTCAAAAGCTCCCGCATATCTAGGCGAAAATGTGTGGACATACTCGTGGGCAACAAATAGCTATTAAAATATTTTAATGTGTATTATTGCCTAATAAGTTATGTACAGATCATTGTTTTAAAAAGAATGCCTAGATTGTTATGCAAATTAATTAAATCAAATGCGCAATTTATTCTAATTTAATGTGCTGAAGCAAATATTAAAAATAAAGATTCTCAATAGATACGTTATACCGCACCTCTTTTTTTTTATTGTCAATTTATTACAAATAGGCAATGACAAATACTCTTTCAGTCGCACAAAAACATATCGGAACACATGTTCAAACATTTCTTGGTAACAATATACGTAAAACTTATAATAAGTGTCCTTGCGTCTAACACTTGAATCAACAAGCCGTAATCGATTAATTGATATTAAACTAATAAATTAGCATTAAATACATTAATTGTTTGGACATTTTTTGTTTTGTTTTCGCAAATTGCGAACGTTCGTTTTTACATATGGCAAGACGGTTATTGTTTTGTTTTTTTTTTTCAGACGAGAACGCGGCTATGCAATATGTGGAGTCACTTACAGGCATCACAGGTGAGCATCTATAGAAATTATGATTACTTTATCGTAATATCTTGTTAAAAATTACTTACTTACTGTTAAATATGAAATGTAACAGAAGCACTGATCACTATGAACACACTATCAATTCTTCATCACAACTATTATGTACTACACTATTCGACGGCTGCTCGACAACTGGACTTTTACAAGTACAAAATCAGACTTTTATGCAGCCCCACTACACGCAGGAAATCCATTCTACCCTCGTTCTTGTTACTAAAATGTAACAAAATGACACGTGGGTAATTTATGTGATTAAAATTAATGTGAAACGTTTGGGCAACAGTCATTCGTTCCTCACTTGGAAAGTTCAAAACAAATTGTTTTCGATATAAAGTGGGAGCCAATTTTATCTCGTTTGTTATAAATATTTTCAATGATCTCTCTATTTCTTGTAAAAGGTCAAAAACTAATAAAATTTCCAGTCCCTATATTTCCTACTCCATGACGAATATATATTTGGAGGGGCGCTACAATCACATCTCACACCACCTGAAAAATGTATTTGGGCCACTGGATAGAACATTGTGTATTTTCAAAATTGACAGGTACACAACGGTAAATTATAATAGTACCCAATTAGTAGAAAGCAGTGGTAGTAGTGAGAAGAGTTGTGCCTGCGCGCGGTCCTGTTACCTAACAACGCCTGCGCGCGGTCTTGTTACCGAACGACGCCTTCTCGCGATCTTATTACCCAACAACGGCTGCGTGCGGTCTTGTTACCAAACAACGCCTGCGCGCAATCTTGTTACCGAACAACGCCTGCGCGCGATCTTGTTACCGAACAACGCCTGCGCGCGATCTTGTTACCTAACAACGGCTCCGCGCGGTCTTGTTACCAAACAACGCCTGCGCGCGGTCTTGTTACCAAACAACGCCTGCGCACGGTCCTGTTACCAAACAACGCGTGCGCGCGGTTTGTTACCAAACAACGCCTGCGTGCGGTCTTGTTACCAAAGCATGCCACGTGGTCTTGTTATCTAACCACACCACGGGATCTTGTTACCAAATCACGCTACGTGGTCTTGTTACCAAACAACGCCTCCGCGCGGTCTTGTTACCAAAGCATGCCACACGGTCTTGTAACCGAACAACGCTACGCGGTTATGTTGCGGAACCTCACAATATTGACGCCTCGCGGCCAGCGAGCGGACTCCGCGTGGTTTTGTTACCAAACGACGCCACACGGTCTTGTTATGAAACCACGCCTGCGCGCGGTATTGTCATCAAACTTCACAATATTGCCACTCTTGGTCAGCAATGGGACGCCGCGGCGGTCTTGTATCACACAAAGCCGCGCGGTTTCGTTACCCAACCAAGCCACGCGGTTTTGTTGCTAAACAACGCTACGCGGTCATGTTACTGATCCTCAAAATATTGACACCTCACGGTCAGCGAGCGTACACCGCATGGTTTTGTTACCCAACAACGCCGCGCGGTCTTGTTGCCAAATAACGCCACGCGGCCATGTTACCGAACCTCAAAATATTGACACCTCGCGGTCGGCGAGCGTACACCGCGTGGTTTTGTTACTAAACAACGCCGCGCGGCCTTGTTGCCAAACAATGCCACGCGGTCATGTTACCGAACCTCAAAATATTGACACCTCGCGGTCAGCGAGCGCACACAGCGTGGTTTTGTTACCAAACAACGCCGCGCGGCCTTGTTGCCAAACAATGCCACGGGGTCATGTTACCGAACCTCAAAATATTGACACTTCGCGGTCAGCGAGCGCACACCGCGTGGTTTTGTTACCAAACAACGCCGCGCGGCCTTGTTGCCAAACAATGCCACGGGGTCATGTTACCGAACGTCAAAATATTGACACCTCGCGGCCAGCGAGCGTATACCCTGTGGTTTTGTTACCAAACCACGTCGCGCGGTCTTATTACCAAACCTCACAATATCGACACCTCGCGGTCAACGAAGCGGACGCCGCGCGGTTTTGTTTCCAAACTACGCCACGCGGTCTTATAACCAAACTTCACAATACTGCCCTCGAATCTACCACCCCTACGGCATGGCGTTGCTACCATAATATGCAGATATACGGCCCTGCTAATATTACAAATTACATAAGTACGATATACGCGTGCTAATTACTAACAATTATGTTATTGTTCTCAGAGCGCAAGAAAATCTTTGATTTTATTGATAGAGTGCGTGGATCAAGAGAATGGAAAGAAGTTATACATTTCCTGTTCCTTCTGGAAGGTACTTCAAGTAAGTACATTTAAATACCTAATACTTTGTACTACGTATCTACATAACTGGGTAGTGAAGATCGCTAACTCGTTTTTATGATAACTGATAATATAATGCATTATTTTGACGCAACGAATAACACGTTATGGAACACGCGACACCACACGTTTCATGACTTGCTTGCTAATTTTAAGATATGAATCTTTCATAGAACGAAATAAAGTTTCCGTTAGTATATAATATTGTTGTTGATTTGACTTTGTCTTTGACTTTGAAGTAAATTCCATTTTTATTTTTGATCGCTACAGCCAGTAATATCGAATTAATAATACCTAATAGTAGCAACAGGCAACACAGCAACGGAATGTTGCGGTTTTGTTTTAAAGTAATTATAAGTAACAGACAAGCAAGAAACATAATAACATAATACTGTAAATATTTCATTCATTATTTGCGAAACAGTTATAGGTATAACAGGATAATAGACAACAGATTGTAAATATAGTTATTCTAAAATAACTCGACACAGTTATTCATTATTGGGAAAACCGTTATTGCCATCACTACCTCCGCAGTGTACAGACCTTGAAGCACAATAAACATATTAACGTCACTTCGCACGTACACAGCGCATACGCGTTCACAGCGTTCGCTCTGCGCAATGACGTAAAGGTGATAACACTGATAACCATAAAAGAGCTAAAAACCCTGTTGACCGTTCGTTTCGTTTATACTCTCGGCATATGTAAGTGCTAAGGTTGCTACAATTTTGTACAGATACCTAATGAATTCGAAAAGTCTACTAATGTGATTATATTTACTTATTTAGCAATCTATTTGACGTAATTGGCATTGTCATTGCTATGACTTTGTCTTTTATATTGAAAATATTGAATTACGAAGAAACATATGACATCACGATTAATGTAAATAAATAGATTATCATATGTAGGTCATACTGTGAGAGTCGCCAAATATGATTAATGTAACAGTCGCATCAGGGCTTCTAATCAGAGTCCGACACAAATTAGAGACCCACTAATCAGAGTATTGCATTTTGAATTGATTTTTTGATCGGGAAGTCATGTTCCGGCTATACGCTTGAACAAAATCAATCGTTTATTTGATTTGAATTTTTCACCATTTGTACAGTAAAGTGTGGCCAATGAAAAAAAAGCGTAACAGAACCGTTCATTACGGTTGTTATGTAAGAATGTGGTCTACGCAAGAATGATGCATTTTCATTCTTGAACAACATTAAAAAAAAAATAAAGATTTTTTTCTGGATTTACTCAAAGTTTTACACCAACAAGTCAACGTCCATCCCAGTCCTGAAGGAGGGAATTGAGCGCTGCGTCGACGAAATTAGGCTGCATTTATGCAAAACAATCATAAAGATTTCGACAAAAGAGCCGTAAGCCGTGGAGACCCGATATGTTAGTTCGTACCATAACCCTATACAGTAAACTTTATGAAATAATTAAAAAAAATACAATTTTTATTAAAAACTTGTATTTTCCATCAAAGTTACTTCTTGCGTGAATTTTGAGACACTTATTATATAAATAAAATGAATGTTTCTTTGTATTTGTCCTCTATGCATTCCTAAGCCATTCATGCGACTGTGATAAAACTTTGGTGAGTTGTCCTCCGTACGCCCGCGAAGGTTTCTGAATTATTTAATTTGGTAAATAAAAGATTACGCGAACGAAGTCGCGGGGAACAGCTAGTAGCAAATAATTAGAGAGCGCCAGTATTAAAAACAACTACTGTTATCAACTTATGAAGTGTAAGTAGAATGTAGATTCTACAATAAAGATAACTTTATTGAATTTAACGTAAAATCTCAGATTACTCATAACGAGTTATCTTTTTGAATTTGTTGACATAATAATTACTTAAATCGTTTGTGATGAAGAGTAAGTAATAAATTAATTTGTTAAATTTTTACCTATAAATCATAAATAGTTAAACGTAATGAAATATTTGAGTTAGGATGAATAGATTTTTTGTACACGAAGACATAAAAAGCAGATTATAATATTCTCCTTGACAAAAAGCTTACAGCGGAGAGTGCCTCTGACTAGTCTCTAAAAACGTCTTGGCAGACTTTTTAAGTTCTATTTACTGTCAAATTAACAAAATTTACAATTTTCATTTTCAGATATCAGAGTTGTCGTGGATCTGTTGCGAGAACTGACGAACGAACAAGGTAATTAATAGTATACGTGTGTTTTACATGTATATTACTAGGTGCCCTGAACGGTACTAGATATTAGGTAGTAATTGGTACACACCAGGTTTTACTAGTATAGGTACTATGTTATACTGGTACTAGGTACTAGGTAATACTGGTACTAGGTAGGACTGGCTTCGCGCGGAGATTTCAATACAAAAAATCAATATTGCCAAATTATGAAAGTTAATGTCAGTATTTTAATTAACCTTGTCCCACGTTGGGCGCCAAAATTGTATTTATGTTTATTTTATGTTCTGAAAAACAGAACTCATTAAAAAAATTGTAGATATTTTTATCTTATTTTAAATACAACCAAATATAACAAATAACAGCCTAATTCACTATCAGAAACATTTATTATAATGGTTCGGTTCGGGCACATGGAAAGAATGAGTGATGAATGACTGACGAAAATCTACAGTGCGAAAGGGAGTGATAGCAGAAGCCAAGGAAGATCAAGGCTGACTTATGAAGATCAAATAGCTAGTGTTAGCTGACGGCATATCTACCTAGACCAAAAATGCGTGAGGAGAATGACGAGATTTGAAAAGGCGAAAAAGGTATGTAAAGACCCTAAAAATTGACGCCCATTTTCTCTGATTACCCAATTAGAGATACAGCGTGAAGATATGTATATATGTATGTAAGTATTTAGTATATTGTAATAATATATTGTGTTCATTTGTACATGCCCCAAGTTGGGCGCCATTTTTAGAAAGTTTTTTTGTTATTTACACAACTTTTATTATAATTACATTAAAAGTCTTACACCGATTTATTAGTACACAAACATCGAAAATTGTCGTAGGTATTTTTTAAATTTATTATAAAAGGAGGGAAATAGAAATTATATCATTTGAAGGGTCCTATTCTGTAGATGCGAAAAAATAATGTGCGTATGTTGTAGTTGAGGCTGATTGTTCGTGTAACTGTATCCATAGGTGGTTGGTATGTCTGTTTATAGGTATGAAATAAAAATAAGATTTTGACAATACAATCGTGTAATAAGAAAATCCACAGGAAAGTCTAATGTAAGGTAGATGAAAATTATATTAAAAATTAATAAGTGGGCCCCGCGGGCCTGTATTGCCGTTGCACTGATGAATAAAGTAAACATGTGGACACTCATGACTTTTTTCTATACAAATACCAATCAATTGTGTGAAAAGTGAGTTGAATTGCATTACTTTTAGACAGAATTGGTCAATTCGGCCATAGTATTTATTAATACATAGTAATAAATAGTGACGACCTTGATAGCGCAGTGGTCTAAACGTTGTACCAAGAGCGGCAGGTTTCGGGTTCTATTCCCGGTCGGGTCAATTTAGGAAATGAACTGTTCTAGATTGTCTCGGGTCTGGGTGTACCGGGAGACGCCCCCAGTAGTCGTCGTCTGGTTCTCATAGCACAGGGAATACCCTAGTTTGAGATCAGATGATTGGTGTGTATCGTCTGGCACATTATTATTGTTATATTATTTATTATAGTATACTGATAATATAATATACTATATACTGATAATTTTTCAGATGTGTTCAAAGCGTACGATGTCTTGGAAGACTTGACAGGACACGGCGACTTCGACGCTATTTACGAGATACTAGAAATGATTTCTGATGGAACAAGTAAGTTAATAGTTTTATACTCCATACCAAGTTTCTGATGGGACAAGCCAATAGTTCTATACTTATACTGAGATTTTTATTGGACACGTTAATAGTTTTATAATCTGTACTGAGGTTTTGATAGGACACGTTAATAGTTTTATACTCTATACTGAGTTTTTGATAGTACACATTAATAATTTTATACTCTACTAGCGACCCTCCTACTTCCTACGGGTAGAAATTTTTTTTAAAACAAAATACAGCCCTGTTTTATGTTGATAATGTAGCTTTCCATAGGTGAAAGATTTTTTTAAATCAATTGAGTAGTGTTTGAGTTTATCCATTACGTACAAACAAACAAAGTTTACTTCTTCATAATATTAGTATAGACGTCTTGACTGATTGATTCATCGACATGTTTAGGCAAGTATTTAAGCTAGAGACATGAAATTTGGACAGTAGCTTCTTCTTGGAACGAAGTTTTGGAACAAATTTCTTTAACGTGGCTTGCGGGAGGTTTGAGTTGGTAGAAATCGTCACGTAAGGAAAAAGCGTTACGTGGGTCGGGACCCACGCGTCGCGTGGCGCTAGGTTCGTTAGCTCTATACATTTGCAGTGATACTTCTGTTTCTTTCTATCATATACAAATATATGCGTGCGTACGAGAAATTTTTGTTCCTTTGTTTTTGTTTTAAATCATACGTGAGTTTTATTGTCTCATTATTGCAATTAAGATTTGAGAAATGGAAACTTCGTTCCTGATGGAGTCCCCTACGTTTTTTTTTGTAACTTAGTGCGAATAAAAGGAAGGATTTTCCAAAAATTAACCACTAAAAGAATAAAAAGCGGGGGCAGAGTTCATACAGGGAATAAGATTCTGTATCTATTGACTTGAAATTTAGCACAAATACACTTCAATAAAAATAATTGAACACCTGAACAAACCATCACATCACTTACTCCGACATACTGGGTAACTAAATCACTGTACTGTCACTTTCCAAAAACTTTATTTAACCTTAAATGTATAGAATGTGTAAAACAATTGATACATCAACGGTGACATAATGCAGGAATGTATTGAACCATTTATGTTACAATTTAACAAATCATATAAATTGTACTCTAATATTGTAACTATTACAGCATTTATCAAAATTTCATACTCAAAGAGTGTAAACAGAATTCCACGTAGACAAAGTAGCGGGAGATAGCTAGTTTTTCTACGGACACGGGTTATATGACCCGTGTCCGTAGACGTGACCATACGTCCCGCTTTGGGTGGGACACTCCCGCTTTTAGGCTGTCCGTCCCGTTGTCCCCAGCCAGAGCAAAAATGTTCCGCTTTTGCAATTAGACTAAACGTTAATTAATACGTTACAATACAGGTATCTATCTATATTCATTGCATTCAAAATGCGCATCGGAAGTAACGCACTTGTCAAAAGACTCGAAAGAGTTTTTTTTCTAATGAATAAGATATGGGCAAGTGGCAAAACATAATTAAGTGTCGCAGTTCTGAAAACCATTTTACCAAAGCTAACATAAAAAAAATCATGTGATAAGCTCCATTCCTACTTGAAAACTAGACCCGACATTTTAAAACCGATTTGTTCCGCCGACAAATATAAAACAAATGCATCTGCAACTGAATCTAAATTGATTAACTCAAATTATTTATTGTTATAATTAATACATTGTTCTCATGTTCTTGTTTTTGATTAAATAGTAAAATAAGCCTTTTTTGCCAAATATCGCAAGCATCCCGCTCTGATAAAAGAAATGGTCACGTTACTCATATACAATTTTATTACATGTGTTAGCTACGATAAAATTAAATAGTAAGTTACTTATATATTATAGTAATAGTAAATTAAATAGTACTTATAGCAATGGAACACCCCAAACTTTACTTAAGTTAACGATTAATCGATTAATATTAATATTTGATATCAATTAATAATTAATTAATTTGTATTCGAACACTTCGTGCTGCAGTCGTGAAGTTAAAAACAATAGAGAGACGTGAAGCGCTCGAGTTTTGACTTATATAATCTGTAGCGGTAGTGGGGAACAAGCCGTCAGTCGTTCTTGTCTATGACGTCACGAACACCGTCGCGCTCTACTAGAGGGCGCCAGTGTTCCCCTTTATGATTATTCCTCGGTGTTACTAACATGTGATAAATACTGCTGTTACAAAATTTCATTCCCATACCTGGAATTAACGCGGACTTATTGAATTTCAGATTTCCACGAGGTCACCGATTTCTTCAGACACGTCGATCATACAGATGGTGAGTACAATATATAAATAAATTTTACTTTTTTTAAATCAATGATTTGGATTTTGAAATTCCAAATCACACTTGACCGTTTTTAGGGTTCCATATCTCAAAAACAACGAACTTTATAAAATCACTGACACATTCGTCTGACCGTCTTTCATCAGCGAATCTTCCAGAAACCATACAAAATAGCAAGTTCCAGTGATACATCTTTACCGCTGTATTGGTTAGCACTACTTTTAAAAGGAATTGTGAAAAATATGCGGAACAGACCGTTCCCCAATTATCTCCAGAACTACTGAACCAAACATTCTACGGTCCATATTCGAAAACGATACTCATGTGCGAATATCTGCTGAGAATAGAAAGAAACGTCGCTATACATCTCATGTAATGTCTTAATACATCTTTAAAAACATAATGTACACTAGAAAAAATATAGATCTATTTGAAAAGAAAGGAGTTATTAATGGTATGGAAACTCGTGGTCGTGATCAACTAGTTATTCCTAAATTTAAATTACAAAAGTCAAATGTTTCATTTTTGGGTAACTGCATTCGTTTTTATAACGAAGTTCTTCAGGAAGTTACTCAATTAACAGAGAATAGATTTATATTGGTTATAAGACGTACATTGATTAGACAATCATACTATAAAATAAACGATTTCGTTGAAGATAAAACAATAGTCTGGAAATGATCTTCTCTGCACATGCATCTACTGGCATAATATGAAAATTGTATTTTAATAAACCTTTTGTAAAATGATGTTGAAAAAACGATACCTGACTGAGTTGCTTATCGGTTCTTCTCAGTGTCTAGGTTTTCTCTTTGAACCGAACTAAAGTAGATTCGATGTTCAAAAATACCTTGTAATTGGGTATACTTGAATAAATTAATTTGACTTTGAACATCATCCCTTTCTAATATGTTTATAAACAGAGATTCACATTTGAGTATTTTTCTGGAATATGGTCCTACAAGACATATAACACGCCATATGAAAATTTATAATAAATCTTAGGTTTTTTATTTCGAAATTTATTTAACACTATTCTTCTTTCCGCTTAAGACGACTCCGGCTTAACTAAATCTTTGTTTATCCTCCAGGTGTCGAAGGAGTCAGAATACAAGTAAACAAGCTGACTGGAAACGTCGGACCTTCTGAGTTCCCAAAAGTCATCAAACTATTGATGTTGGAAGTAGGTAAGTGTATCAAAGAATTGCTATTGAGGTTACGAGGCTTTTAAGAAGACCCCTAATTTTTCTGATCCCCCGCCTTCTCGGCCTATAATCCTAGAAAGTAAAAACCCGCGTAAATTTCTTCTAAGCATTCGCAAAGTAAATAATAATAATTAATGTTTGACGTAAATAAAATAATTTACTGAAAAAAAAAATGAAACCGCCTTCAAAAAAACACTGAAAAGTATAAAATAACTATCCTTTACTAATCACAACCCAAGTACAATTAAAATAACTTTATAAATACGATACGCATACCTATATAATTAAATTTTACAGTTACTGAAGTCGGTTCCAAGCCCTACTAATACACTTTCTGTTGTTGCACATTGATTTGGCACCGGGTTTTTTATTTCACCCTTTTAAGTAATCTTGACCTAAATAAATATTTAGGGCAGGTCTGCAATTAACTTCATTCTAATTCCGGAGCGCAACGATATACAAGAGAATCATCAATATAAATAAAGGTTATAACCAGGTCGTGTTATCTAGTGTATCTTCGAAGTGCAAGCTCCAATATCGGTGAAATTTAAATGAGACCACCTCTGAAGTATTACCTACCAAACGTAAAAATAATTTCGAAATCGGTTCATAAATAAACCTAAAAATCCGTGCGGAAGATCATCCGTCAGGACGGCCAGCATCCGTAACATATTTGACGTACTCAGGAGCTAGCTCTGCATAATTAATTATAGTACCACAGCGGCTAGACAAGTGGCAAATGCTTCGTAAAATGCAAACCCTTGCTGTCGTTGTTGCTTGCATTTGGCTACGTTATATATGGCGGTTTTCACACGACTTTACTTTTCGTTTAATTTAATAGAAAGTTAATAACGTTTGACTACCAATTTAAAATTCGTTACGCTAGATCACGCGGTATTTGTTATTCTATTCTCTAGCGTTTACGACAATTGATCCACTTGTCTAGGCCCGAGTTCGAATTTTGTGAATGGTATTTAGCGTAAGCGAGAGAGAACCCGAGTATAGTCTTAAAATTTCAAATTATTTCAAAAAAACTTAGTGTGGTCCATTGTAATACGTTTGACTTAATAATGTAATAATTTCAAAATGCATGTAGAAACGTTCCGTAGCGACATCTATGGTACCATAATCGTATCATTAATTTTTTAAATTTCTTTTTATCCGGATGATTCTAGTCAGGACATTAGAACAAAGTTATAAAATAATTGTATTATCATCAGTCCTTGTCCCCTGTGCAAATTTTCAAGCTGACTTCTGGAAATTGGTAAAAATTATATATACAGGTGAAGCTAATCTAAAGCGTGTAAAAATATTATGGTCATGTAGTATTATGAACTCAAGAGGCGGGATAGACAATAAGAGCACTACTGAGTCTATGAAGATACACTGGTAGTGGGAGCTATTTTTATGTGTTGGTTGTTTGTTATCCAATTCAGAAATAATTATCCATTACAAAAAAAAATACGTCAATATCAGAGAAGGTTGATTTTTAAGGAATTATTGTTAATACTGAGACACGAATTTTTTCATATCTAACTTCAATTAAGACGCTAATACCGTAATGGTCAAGGAAAGGATATTGCAATTTGTATTGTCAGTATCTGTCGAATAGTGATCTCGGCATCTGTGACAGATTTTTTTTTAAATGTCATTTCACATTAATTTTTTTTTTGTTCCAGATTTGAAAGGAGCATTCCACTTACTGATATCAGTAACCAGAACTGCAGGTAAATAAATGAATAAGCAAATAACTGTTTATTGATTTATTACATAAATAGTTACAGCTTCCTTGCTACTAGAGGTGGGTCGTTAACTTTTTAGCGTCAACGAAATGTAACCGTTTATTTTGTATCATTAACTACTTGAAAAACAGGTTAATTTTTTCAATATATTGTGGTTAATCGACAATGTATATTCGTTGTTAAGGGTTTTTTTTTTCTTTTTGGCATGGCGCACAGTTTAGCGCATTTGCCAATGTCACATATTAATAAGTAGAATCACAAGTAAATCAGTTTTTTCTTATCGTAAAACTCCTCCAGTAAAGTGATAGTAGGCTTTACTGAAGTTATAAAGGACTTCATGGAAGAGCGCAATAACTTCAGCTACACATGTATATTTAGACCTACTCCATTCTTTTCACTTCAACAGAACTTTAAAAGACTATCACTTTCGTACTTTAAAACTCCCAAAAATGTAAAAAATAGAAAATTTAAACAAAATGTCAACCTCACTTCACCCGTTCCCGCCAAAAAGTCGTTAAGGGGGGTTGTTTTTTATTAATCTACGACTATGAAAAAAACGGTCCACCTGATGATGAGCGATATGAGGCCTAATATAAGTGGTGTTACTGGATCCCGCAATTCGTTATGTGATAGTACAAACCCAGCGCTTATTTTGGTGTTATACAATCGCTTCTTTTCAATATAGCCAATGAACTTTTTTAACAGTATTATAATTCTCCCCTAGTTCGTTGTGCGATATTGATACCCATAGTACGTACCAAATTAGTGGTTAGATTGTGGTCAGACAATTGGCATGATTGTCTACAATATTGTATATACCTATAAAGAATAATATTTATATGAAATTAAAATGTCATCGAGAGATACTGAGAATTACAATTACCTTTCAGATATCGGTGAGGCTATTCTAGAGTTCAATAAAGTTGTCGGGAAGATATACTTCTCGGAAGCTATCCAAGTTATAAAGAAGGTCACCGGACAGAAACGTGAGTAAATGAGTAGTAAGTCCAAAAAAAATCCAATTGTAGTTCGTGACTCGCAACTCGCAGTGTCGCTAAATGTTGTGTAAATGAGGAAGCGACCACATGCATACGTTTTTTGAAAATGAGTACTAAGTTTCTGTTGTCTGATATTATAATATAACTCTAGCAGTCCATCCCGGCTTCGCCCGGGTTGAATACATAATATATAGAATATATAGCCTATATCCATCTGGAACAATGTACCTTTCAATTGTTTTTTTATTTTTAAAATAGCCTATGTCCTTCCGCAGGATTCAAGCTATCTCCATACCAAATTTCATCGCAATCGCATGAACGGTATGGCAGCCTTCGCTAACAAATAAAGAACTAGATTCACAATCTCCTATAAAATTTAAATAAATTATTGTCCGAATTGACGTATATATTTTTAATATCGTATAGTATTATCGGCAATATTGTGTTAATCTAAAGTAGACCTTCCTGTCAAATTATAAGGTTATAAACGCTCGTAAACGATTCTTGCATGACATTTAAACGAAGTTTGTTAAATAAAAATATTTAAAATGCAATCTTACGGCTCGTGCATAAAGTATAATTCAAATAATCTATTTGCGTTATGTCATTTTCATTTGTTACGTGAAAGTGACAAGGATAAGACATATATTGTCAGGCAATATTTAAACATATGATAACGAATTTAATAAAAAAGGCTATCTAACGATATTACTATAATTAAATAATGAACACGTAAATAATATTAATTATTTATTAACCGAAAATAAGAATTCTCGTCTTTTTTAGCGTTCCAGATGTGTTGTTTTTGCAATTTTTGAAGGAACACTTTGACATGTTTGCTGTTAGCGTTTTCGAATACTATTAAAACAAAAGTGCACTCAAATACACATTTGAGTGCACATTCGGTGCGGACATTATAGGACCGTTGATTGTGTATCTAGTTTTTTATTTGTGATCGAAGATGGCAGCCCATAAAATACGAACACACAAACAAACAAACATTGATTTTTATATATTAGATTAGTATTGTGCATTTTATGTAGTATAGATGCATTTAGTACGCATCATATAGGGTCCATCCATAAATTACGTCACATGATAAGGGTGGGAGGGGGTCAACGAAGTGCGGCATTGTGTGACACATAAGCGGTGGTGGGGGGTCATTAGCTTTGTGACGTCACATGCCTATAAAGAAATTTAAGAAAGTAAACTTTAAGAAACTAACTGTAACTAACTTAAAAAAACATTATATCTGTAAAACAATAATAACTTGGGAACTGCTGTTTTCATGTATTACGTGGCGTAATTTGTGGATGACCTATGGTCCCATGGTAATCGTTATACAGTGTTTTTCTTAACTGGGACAGTATGGGGAACTCTGAACGCATAAGAGACACAGGAGAACCGCCTTAGAAACCATTCGCTCTTTTATCGTGAAAACAATTTTGGCGTTACAAAATTTTTGGTCAAACGTGAGATGTTCGTAAAAATTAATAAAATTGTCAATTTTTTTTTATGTGGATCGACTCAGTTTCATGTAAGCATCATTTCATTGTAAAGAAACAAAAAAATCTAGACAGCAGAAGTTGATCAAATTTATTAAATTATTTTTTCATACAATGAAAGAATCCAATGTACTAATTCATAGTCGACTTACTCGGTTTAAAGAAATTGACAATTTTACTAATTTTTATGGACAACTCACGCTTGACCAGAAAAATTATAATGTCAAAATTGTTTTCACAAAAAAAGATCGAATAATTGCTAAGAAGGTTCCCTTGTATTTCCCATAGATTCGGATTTTCCCATATTGCATGAAAAAACATTTTATTTTTGACCAACTTCTGCTATCCAGATTTTTTTGTTCCAATGCAAGAAATAATGCTTACATGAAACTGAGTAGATTCGCATTAAAAAAAATTATGGACATCTCATGCTTCACCAAAAAATGTATAATGCCAAAATTGTTTTGACAAATAAGATCGAATGGTTCTTAAGACAGTTCCCCTGTATCTCTTATTATGAATTCGGAGTTCCCCATACTGTCCCGGTGAATAGAAAACACTGTATAACGTGTTCAATATGTTAATTTTATTATACGATTTTACAGAACTGAAGTACGCCTTAGAAGATTTGACTCATGAAGCTAATAAACTCAGTTTGAAAGCAGTCGTCGACAGTCTCTACAAGATAACGGGGAAAACGAACATCGAGGAAGTGCAGAAAGTGTTCCAAGAGATATTCAACATCGACAGTAAGTTCTATATCAGATTATCGTCACAGCGATGAAGGGGTGACATTTTATAGAACCTTTACGTTCACACTACTACCTTTAAATAACCTCCCAGAGAAAACTGTTAAGTTTGGCGATTGGAAATTTAAAAAAATATTTGTTGCTTACTGTGTAAATAAAAAAAAAAAAAAAGATACCATGTGAGGTTGCTGCATGCTGATTTTTCTTTGATTGCAAAAACCGACTTCAAAAAAAGGGGGAGGTTCTATGTTCATCTGTATGTCTATTTTTTTATGTATGTTTCGTCAATTGTAGTCCGGTTTCGAAATTTTTTTTTTTTTGAAAGGGTATTTTCCGAGGTGGACTTATTTAAATTTCACCGGTATTGAAGCATGGACTGCGAGTACACAATCAAGTATATAATTAAATATGGTAGTTATTGGAGTCGGCGCCAAATAAATGTGCAACAACAGAAAGTTTATTAATGAACCCAGTATGTACTTTTACAAATAAAAGGAAAGATCTGTATTTCATCGAATACGTTGCCTTTCCTATGGTCTCCGAACAACGTTTTTAAATTGCCTTGTTGTGTAGTATCTAATCTGCAATACATAACAAGCCTAGTGCTTATCTCTGTGTCACATAATCGGTTTAGTTGCCTGTACTTTATTTATTTATATCTATGTTACCTTTGCAGATATTGTCACTGTCATTCAAAGAATCAACAATATATCGAAGAGCAGAGATGCCCTGATCTTCCTCGAATCCCTGCTGGAGATTACCAGGACCGAATTCATTTCAGACACCAGCAAAGCTATCAAGCAATTAACTAATAGGAATGGTATATAAAATAATAAATTAAATTAAATAATAAAATAATATCAGTCAGTCAATCATCAGGCTTATCTAGTGTCGCTAACTTTTTTTGATTAAAGTAACGTAATTGATCCTTTAACTAATGGAAAAAAATATTTGTAACAGAGAAAAAGTATTTTTATATGTTCTTATTGCTTTAAATACATATTTTTGTGCTTTTAGACTTTTAGCACATGCTAACAATTTCCTTCTTGAAAACACTCGATCATTATAACAACGCAAATTACGCACAGATCTATTACTATAATCTTTCTCGCTTAGACAACCAATGTTTGTCAAACTGGCCTTTGCAGCCTAACTGCATTCTACCAACACGCCCAAAAGAGTTTCCATCTCACATATAATTACAAAAAAATGTATACTCATTTTTCACTTGTAAAATGAATCAAAAAGTTGGAAGTGATCAAAAATAATTAAAATCCTTGTAAGTTCTAACAAATAAAGATTTGTTTGGTTCTTATGTCTGTCAAATCCAACAGCCAGTTAAAACCATAGAGAACAAGAAACTATGTCTTGTTTTCTATGCTTAAAAAATTGGAGAATACCAGTAGAAACGAAATATGTGTATTCTTATCTCTTTCTATTGTAAACTTACGCGATATATTTCTTTCAGTCTTATTCGTAAAGTATGAAAGGCGATATCTGTTAGTGGCAAATCTGTGAATTCGCGTACCTAATTGCTTGGAATAGGTATTTGTAAAAAAATATTTTAATTTTAACGTTTTTCGCAGCATCGACACTCGAGATCTTGGAAGAAATCCGCACGAGTTCTGGATATGACGATTTGCTTGAGTTGTTCAGACGGTTCATGGACTATACGGGAACTAAATGTAAGTCTGGAAAAAATCTACATAAGTACCTATAACGTCTATTATATCTATAGTACAAATAAGTAAAAGTTAAATATAGTCTGTCTGTGGTAAGTATGGACACCATGTCTGTGTCGCATATATTATACTGAATAAAATGTATTATTTATCAATTTTAATTTTTTTTTGTATTTTGTTACATTACAGCCATAGAAGAAGCGTGGGAGGTATTAACCAGTTTGACGAAAGTATCCGATATTTTCGACCTGTTCACAATGGTCTCCCATTACTCCAAAGTTCAAGTGATCGTTTTTATTGAAACCGTTATGAGGATAACCAACACGACGAATTTAAGATTAGCTGTGTCGAAATTGAACACGCTTACGAATAAAGAAAGTAAGTATAGACTTTTATTTATACTACAGAGGTTATATGTTACTGCGTCACTTCGTTGTAGACAGCTGTCTATAAAAACTAGTGATGAGCCGGATATCCGTTATCCGTGTCCGCGGATATCCGAGAGGGGCAAAAAGATCTGTATTCGTTTCCGTATCCGTTACTTTTTAGCGGATCTCGAACGGACCTTTTTAATTAATGTATTTCATTTTATGGAATTTTAAAAATAGATAGCAATGAAATATAATAACAAAAAATTGCTTTTTATTTCTTAAAATTACAGTTTTGGCAATTTTTATTGTAAAAATCAACTAAATAATTATGACAAACATTATAATAGTCTTGCCTCGCTTTGTTTACATAAAATAGGATTAATTTAATTGTATTAGGAACGAACAAACGAAGTACGATAATTGTCCGTATCCGTAACCGCGGATCTAAACACTAATAATCCATATCCGTGTTCGTATCCGCGGATATGTATACATTTTTTACAATCCAGCTTATTTCTAATAGAAACTATAAACTAGCAGTACCCGCTCGTTTCGCTGGACCCTAGTTTTTACCCAGTGTCTTCTATGCGTGTGATTAATTTCATCTTAATCTGACGTGTATGTAGTTATAAGCAAACAAACATACATAATTCTACAGATATGATATGTAGTAATATAAATACAGATGTAAACGAAATATTTTTCATTAATATTGTCAATATTTTCAGGTTTATTCGAGTCCATAGACGTCATATACCAAATTGCGCAAATGGGTAAGTGAAATACTGTTCTTAAACTCACGTTATCTATAGAAAAGTTAAGTTGTTACCGATGGCGTCATGACGTCACGTGTCGATAGTCAGTAGGGTTGACAAAAAGAAAGGTTACGAAAATAGTTGTCGTAATATATTAATAATTTTAATTTATTATTATACATACTTTATATAAAAATTCTCATTTTGACAACAAAATAACAAGCAACGACAACAAATAAGTAACTAACAAAAAAGTATGTTTGTGCCCATGTACGTACCGTAAGAAGATAACTTTTTACTTCTACTTTGACGTTTTCAAACAAAACTGGCCACATACATAATAATTAATAATAAAACTGGTCGCTTGAAATGAATGAAATAAAATATAATAGGCGACGCATTAGAAATTTTGACGGCAGGGATCTCAATTTTTCTAAGTGACTACAAAACTGACTGAACCTGATTCTTAATTTCATTGACTTTATTTTGACAGTTGTTATACACGATTGGTTAACTTTTGTAACACAAAAAAATATCAAAGAAACCTCTTTTAAAACAGAGATTTACATATTAGGACCGATTTATGTTTCTAAATTTTCTGCATAGTCTTAATCTAAAAATATTCTTCAATATGACAGTTGGATTTTTAAAAATTAATTATAGTTTTTAAAATAAACGAAAATAACTACCAGAAGGTCTATTTTGGATTAAATTATTGTTTGTCAACGCGTCGCCATAAATCGGCGCGCACAACTTTGTCACACGCTTATAAATAACCTCTGATCTGTTTTTCCAAACGCGCCAAAAGAAGTATTACTTCAAAAACAAAGTAATCCTATGAGGAGTTTTTGGCGGGATTTTATGGGGAGCAATTAGGCGCTTATTTTAATTATTTGCAAATTATATCTACTGGATATTGTGATGTAAAATTAGCGTAGTTTTGCGTCCCAAGTGTCTATACTGTTGCGCATTATGTGGAATTGTTGAAATAAGTAGACCCCGTATTCCAAAACAATACTCAAATGTGAATCTAAAAAAATGAGGACAGTTAGAAAGGGATGCTACTTCATGTGATGAATAGCGGCATTTGTTTCTAACTATTCTCAATCAGAGATTCATACTTGGGTATCGTTTTGGAATATGGGCTTTAGGCTGGCATCACAGCCGGAATGTGTGTTCTGAATTCATACCTATTATTAATTAATAACGCCCGGAGTTCCATACAATATATAATAATACTATTCCACACATATTATCATTTTCTTATTTTTTGAATTATGAAAAAACTAAATATATTTAAATTACGGAGTAGGATACATAGAAACAGGTTCAACAACATGAAACAAATACCTAAGTTTTAATTATTTTCGTTTCTTACAGACGTTATCGAGTTCTTCGAAATTTTCATTACAATCAGCAAACGATTTGGTGAGTTTTTTTACTCAGTTTTATAAATAATTAAAATTGGTTCCTCAACGTGGCATGGTTCAATATTAGCATGGTTCCTTAACCCACCCTGCCTGCAGGGTGGATTAGGGAATCTGCCTGCAGGGAGGGTTAAGGACTGTGGACAGAGCTCCTGACATGTCCACAGCGACACCTTTTTTTCAAGTTATTAACAAAAAATAACATTACCGAGGTAATATAATCTAATTTCTGCATGTTGTCAACTGCAACATAGTTCATCAACAAACACTGAATTTTAAGAATAAGAATAAGATTAGTTTATTCCAATGGCATAACACAGTACATGACACAATTATATATAGTTATAGAACATAATTTGACAAATACTTACATAAAAACGAGCTTACAAACTATACAGACATAAATAGAAGATGTTTAAGTAAGTACAATGAATGAATGAAACAGCCCTGACACGCACCGTGCCACGTCCCCTAAAATGGTGAACACTCAACATGATGTCGCGACCAGCGCTAGGCACCAGCCGCGGCGCTGATTTTCAGTGCCACCACGATTTAATCACGGACACCAATCTTTGAACTAAAGAAATTCACATTCTATAACGTACCCATGGTGCAACGTACATTAAATAGATAAATATATACTTATAAATAAAATGTGGAAGTGTAAGATGTTATTTAATAGATATTATACCTGTACATAGTTATCAAATGTGTATATATTTGTGAACCCAAAACTCATCATTACATGATAGCAAACAAAAAAAAGTAATTTTCATTAATAGCAGTACATTTGCACAACACCACGAGGAATACTCTAAATGTGCGTTGTCTGAAATACCGTGAGAAGCTATTCTATAGCAGCAGGCATCGCTTGCATTTTGAGGAATTGAGTAGGCGTGGGTAACCTAATAAAAATTCTTGCATCAACTTAGTAATTCAGGCGCATCTCACTGCGCTGGTGTTTTGAGTTATCCCAATATAGTGACATGGCGCAGAAAAATGGCATACGCCGAGTCGCAAAGCGTACACCACCCAATCCTTGCGCACGCTACGTTTTAGCGCAGACAGCCTTCGATCACAAATACAGAACTAGATCCACAATCTCCTGTAAAAACTAAACAAATTATTGTCCGAATTGACGTATATATTTTTAATACGGTATAGTATTATCGGTAACATTGTGTTAATCTAAAGTAGACCTTACTGCCAAATCATAAGGTTATAAAAGCTCGTAAACAATTCTTGCATGACATTGAAACGACGTTTGTTAAAAAAATATTTATAATGCAATCTTACGTCTCGTGCGTAAAGTATAATTAACATAATCTGTGACTCACTCAATGTGAATTGGTTCGGCATTTTTGGAGCCGTTGATTGTGTATCTGGTTTTTTTTGTGGTCTAATCAAAGAGCGTAATAATTTACTAATATATATATTTATTTAAAGTTATGAATTTAAATACATTGAAGTATGTTATCTGTCAAAATATTTTGAATAACCGAGCCGACACACATCCGATACAGTGAACTGAGTTGAGGCAATCGCACGGCACGCGGCATAAAGCAGTGTTAGACTGTGTTACCCATGTACTGTTGAGTGTTGAGGATAATTACACAGCTTCGAGCTCAGTTTGAAGCCATACAATTTGTATTTGAAGTGTTATTAACTTTTTTACAGAAATCGATGACGCCATCACTATCATAGAAGAGTATACTGAAACAACTGGTAAGAGATTTATATTAGTACACAAATTAGAAATATAAGAAGGTCGTAACATGCCTCAGTGTTTGATGCAATCTTCTTCTCCTTCCGTGCCTTATTTCCCATAGTCTTTAGGGGTCCGGTCTCCTAGTCTTAAGAGTCCATCTTGCACCCCAGCGCAACCGAATTCGTTCATTACCCCCGCGCCCTATGTCAATAACAATAAAGTTGATTTTGACAGTTGCGATTTAATCGCATTTTAGCGCGGGAAAATCTCAACATTTGTTCTTGCACACAATTGTAATTTGCAGTAAAACTACATTACAAATTAAAAAACTGGTTTTAGAGATTTACGATATTATAATTACCTATCCATTTTAGTAAAAATCATTTTAAAATTCTGTAGAATCACGAAGATGCAACTGGATGTTTGTGCGAACAGGGTATTTTCTGGATTTTTTTTTGTGTCAAGATTTTTTCTCCAATCATATTTCCGTGTTTAAGGATTTCAAGTTAAATAGTTAAAGTTGTATGTATCCAAATAACTAACTCACAGTCTTCTTAGATATCTAGATCCAGGTCACCAAACCTTATTTTGTTTATTTCTTTTTTTCTGTGAACTGAGAAGCATTGGAACTGAGTCGTTGCCTTTACACTGCTGCAGCATAGTGTTATACCACAGTACAAGTAAGCAAGCAGTATTCTATCTCGGCAGTGTCCTAGAGATAATTACCTACGGTCGTTCGGTACGTAAACATGCAATAGGGCTACCGACTTGGACTGAATGTTTTTCTTGGGTTACGTATTTGATAATAGGTACTATATTAAATTGTCATATTATCTTTTCATTTTATATCATTGCAAACTTAATAAATTTTTATTTATATAATTCTATTAGTATTTTATTTCTAGTTTCAAAAGTTTGTGAGTTTGTATGGTGAAAATGGACAAAAAAAATGCATTTTGTGTAATAAATTAACTAGATCATTATGATAATATATTTCCTACAAATTAACAACAGAGAAATATTTCCAGTTCGATATAGACGTATTCAAACATCCATACACTGAACATTATGCTTGAAAACTTGATGCCATAATATTTCGTCTGTAAATGCGCGGGAGCGTCTCACACTGTCCGACGACAACCGCGCCGCACTCGCGACTGTTGTATGCCGAGAAAT
Source organism: Zeuzera pyrina (assembly GCA_907165235.1). NCBI lineage: Eukaryota > Metazoa > Arthropoda > Insecta > Lepidoptera > Cossidae > Zeuzera > Zeuzera pyrina. The sequence continues at coordinate 6,939,942 of OU015647.1, read as the reverse complement.
GCCGAGATTTCGAGGCGCGTCGTTTGGGAGCGTTTGTATGAAGATAGAATACTGTATGCTTACTTGGACTGTGGTTATACTGATGTGTAACTTTGTTGCCATGGGCTGTTGGTTGTCATTGTGGGTAGTGAATAAATGTTTTATTTCTTTCTTTCAAACACACCAAAGTTCTTAGATGGACTTTTAATGCGCTAGTCTGGGCTTATTTGTGTCATGTCTGTGTGTGGTTCCATCGTCATGTCCCACTTCATTACTCCCATCCAAGTGGTTGGTAGCCTCCCAAGTCCTCTTTTAGAGTCACCTATTTCCATCACAGATCTTATGTGATTTTTCTTGCAACGCATAACGTGACTGTACCAGCACAGACTGCGTAAAAATTCGTTACGTGCTTACAAAACAACCAAAAAATATATTCCGAACGCACACATATACATACAAGGTTATTTCGAAAGGATGAATAAATACGAAAGGGTATAAAAGTACCCATGACAACGGAAAACTTGCGTTCTACAACTTTGCCAAGAGTCAATAATTCTAGTGCAAAACCTCAAAGTTAAAAAAAATGAAGGTGAAGCAACCCTAATATCAGCGTTTTGCCGTCGCTAGCAAACCTTTGGAATATAGGCCATAATGATAGGGTTGTACATTTTTTCCTATTAATCGAAAATGTTTTTTTTGTATGGAAAACAAAATAATCGTATCCCGTAATTATTACATCTGCAATATAACACCCAACAATGACACGTTGGAACCCCGGCGGATATAAAATATTTAAAATTAAAAAAAATCTCAACTAACAAAGTGAAAAAAACGATTTGATGTAGGTACCTATCGCCCTGTTGGCACTTTAAATCCCGCCACACACGATCAAGTATGGGTGATCAAGCCCGAGCAAATTGGCATAAAGTGTTGTTTGGCATGACGCCCCTACAATGCCACAGACGATCAAATTTACTTGATGCGACCTCCGCTTCAAAAAATTTGGACGGGCTTAATCATGCATACTCGATCGTGTGGCGGACATAAGTTTATAATAAATTATCTGCTTGAATTTAAATTACATACCTAAATACCATAACTTATTTTTATTTATTTTTATTTAACTTTATTATTTTTACTTGTATTCTGTTTTTGCTTTACTTAGAGGTTCCCCGACGCGACGACGCTTGGATATATTAATACTACCATTTATTTTACAATTTATCATAAATTTAAAGGGCCAATAAAGCAATAGTTACATTTTTTACTTTTAAAGGTTTTTTTTTTGAGTCGGAGTATGTTTAAATTTTTAATTTAAGTTTTATGTCTTGCTTTTTAAACACGCTACGATCGATACTATCCATTCACACACATACTTTCTGGGACGATCCACGATACAGCAACATGAGTCAAAGCAAATACAATACCTACCGACCGCATTAAATATTGTTACGAGCTGTGGGTAATAAGATGCCGGTTAAGGGTGCAGAGTTTATTTTCCTTCGTATAAGCAGATGTCAAGAACACGCGAACTTATTAACGGCAGTCCCTAGTCTTCGTAATCGCCCTCGAAGTAGGTACTAGCGTAGTAGTCACCGAAGGTACACGTTTCACTCAATAACAACGTTCCCGAATCGCAGTTCTTCTATGGTCGTCGCAGTAATCGTCGTAGTTGGTCTATGTAATTCGTCTTGATGTCGCCTCGATCGATAGTTGAGAAACACTGACTCAGCAGCGGACACGGAGTTCTATTTATAATCCGATAAAAATGAGGGTCGAAACTTCTAGAGTAAACCCGAATGGTAGTAATAACAACGCATAGAAATAAAAAGGGTGGAATTTTCTAGTTAATTACTCTCGCTAACAATAATTCGACATTGTTCTCGACGCCGCCTGTTTGCAGAGTCATAGGTATATGACATGTCATCGCTCCGGAATTTTCGAGGTGCAACTTTGTTCTTCTTTCTTAATTTTACTTATACCATTCGATAGTAGACATTAAGCCTAGCAATGCGTTTTTAGGTCATAACTCTGCAAAGCCCAGGTCTCGAGATATAAGCACTAAAATTTACGTTTCTAGTTCGATTAAAAATTTATCTTATTCCTTAAGCATAAGGTCCAACCGTAACAATATATTGTTTAAATAATTACATAACCTAGACTTTTCAAATTCATTAATCACCTATCAAATAAAACGATCGTATCAACTCTATCATATACACGTGCCGAGAGCGCACACCTCGGACCAATAATTGTAATGGTGGGAGCCATAATGTGTTGCCGCTCTTATCTTATATGTGTCAAATGAATTTTTGTGTCTCTGTCTTGCTCATTGATCGTAACCACGAGTGAAGCAATTAGCTATAGTACGTAAGGCAACCCCACAGTCGATTCGTGTCAGCGACTGTAGTGTGTGTAATAAGTACAAGTGTGTGTGTTTCAGCCCAGCGGTCGTGTTAATTTTCACTCAAGTGCAAGAGGTGGTTAAGGCGACGCATTGGAAATTTTGACGCCAGGGATCTCAATGTTTCTAAGTGACTACAAAACGTAGGACAATGATATTTGGTATCCTGATTTTTCATTTCATTGACTTCATTTTGACAGTTGCGATTCACGGTTGGTTAACTTTTGTATCACGAAAAAAATATCAAAGAAACTTCTTTTAAAACAGATATTTACATTTTTCGGAGCAACGGGAACGATTAATATTTCTAATTTTTTTGTATAGTTTACTCTAAACATATTCCTCAAAATGGCAGTTGAATTTTTTTAAATTAATTATAGTTTTTAAAATAAACGAAAATAACTGTTTTTTTTTTCGTATTTTTCGTAAGCTAACGCGCGCACGTTTCTTTGTATAGAACAGAAGGTCTATTTTAGATTAAATTATTGTTTATCAATGCGTCGCCTTAACAAAAAAATATGCAACATCCCTACAATCTAAACTTCAAAATGTATATCAAGGGTCTAAATCTATTGACTAGTATTGGCAACCAAATCGAACAGCTATTTGTCGACCACTATTACTCAGTTAGATGATAAATGATAACCCATCTGGTCATAAAATCTTGTTACATTATTACATATATGTTAAGGTTCGACACATACACTTGTATTTTTTTTTTTTTTGATTTATTTATTTATTAATCACAAAAGCGAAATAAAAAAGCATATGGCAACGCTTAACCACATTATGGTTGTCTCGTTGCCAATATTCTCGGCATCCGAAGATAGTTTACACAGAGTTTAACCATTTTACTGGATTATACATGTAGTAATAAAATTATTACGACAGGTATCGTGTATATTACACAAATATTATATTAATTTCTTTTCTATATAATTACATACATACATAACATCTTTACGCTATATCCCCAACGTAGTCAGAAAAGACGGAGCGCCAGGAGTCGCGGTCCTTACATACCTTTTTCGCTTCCTCAAATTTCATTATTCTCCTCATAACATTTTCGCCTAGGTATGCGAGTGCTTTTGACATTTCCGTCTGCTACCACTATTTCTATATAAATCTTTATTTATTTCCTATTAATAAGATACTATTCACTCAGGTTTTTAACAAGATGTTTCTTAGCTCGCGGGATATGTTTGTAGACTTTAATTTATTTTTTAAATTATACTCTGGTATAACTTATTCAGATATTCTTTTACTGTAGTAATTACACACACTACACGATCGACTCGCGTACAAAATATTGCAGTACCTAATAATTATTTGAAAACACTCGTAATTTAAATGCTTTGGCTACTAGTATATTATAATAATATCCTCAGACATTACCCACAGCGCCATCTAGTCCCAAAGTAAGCAGCACAGCGCTTGTGTTATGGGCACTAGACAACTGATATACTACTTATATACTTTTCTTTTGTAATTGAATACATATTATACATAAACACCCAGACTCGGGGCGGGAATCGAACCCACAACCCCCGTTTACTTTCTGACGCGCTTAGCCGTTGCGCCACGGAGGTCGTCATTCACAAAAATAAAGATGTCATGTTCAGCTGTGTGTTGCCGTACCACAGATTAATTAGTTACTAACGTAAAGCATTCTCTACTCACGCACACTAGTAAAGGTCTACAAATTAGGTCAACGAAAAACGGACGCGCTCTGAGAGCAAAAGCTCCGCCCAAGGAATACGCAGTATATAGATAGTTTCATGGTTAAGCATGTTCTCCGATTTTTATTTTGTCTGCGTATAACTAGATATTGTGTATGTAAAATGAACTTTAGATTAGCTAATAATTTAGACTTTAATTGAATCAAAAATCATAATACAGGGGTGTTATAAGTACATATACATATACCTATATAATATTATTACAATGAACTTTGTCAATAATTATATAACGTCTCTTTACAGAGTTCTTAGACGCATTAAATAAGATGCGTGAGGCTACTGGAGAAAATGGTAAGTAAGTCTTATATGTAATCCTGTCCCAATCAATTTGTTATAGCCCTACACCGTTATCGCGGGTGATTCAGGCAGGGGTGCCGATTTTTAAAAAACCTCGTGGATGCTCATTTTAGCGCATACTTATCACATGAGTAAATATCCATATTATAAAGACCGAAACTAAATAGGCCGTGGTTTAACCGTCAACAATCAACCTAGCGTGTAACAGACTACCACATGCTCAATCATTAATGGTTACTCCGTGACCCCCTTTTTATTTATATTAGAGGTGAATTTTAATCATAAACTGTATAATTTCAGACATAATAAAGGCCATCGAACACATAAAACAAAATAAACCTAAAAAGCAGAAGCCAACAACTACTACAGAAAAACCTGAAGAACCAACAACAACCACTACACAAAAACCTGAGGAACTAACAACGACCACTACAGAAAAACCTGAAGAACTAACAACAACTACTACACAAAAACCTGAAGAACGAACATCAACTACTACAGAGAAACCCAAAGAACCTACAACAACTACTACAAAAACATCGCCTGAAAAACCCACTCCAAAATCAGAACGCCAAGAAGAACCAAGCAAACTAATAGATACGACTAAATCTAGAGAATTAGCAGAACCAAATTATCCAACAAAGTCAAGCCTACCGGCTGAAAGCAACGAACCACGTGACTCAGGCCCGACGGGAGTGCCAGGAGAAACAGATTACATAGGACAATCAGTCCAATCTGGAGAGCCAAGCCATCCAGGAAAATCTGCAGAACCAAACACATCAACGAGTCCAGCTGATTCAGAAGAATCAGTTCTATCAGCAGAGTCAGAAAAGCCAGCTGAAACTGGTTATCCTGTAGAACAAGAAAAACCAGTACAACCCGCAGTACCTCCAATAGGAACAGATACAACAGGACCAGGTGTTTCAGAAAAAACAGGAGAGAACGATAAAATAGAACAATCCGAAGAACAAGCATTAAATGAACAAGTAAATCAAGAAAGTGCTTCTTCCAGTTCAGGATCACAACAGACTTCTTCTGCAGTTTCAAGTTGGGAGAGCAATCGCACCCAACCGATTGCACCAGCAGAAACGGTAGCACCAGCAGAATCGATTGCACCAATAGAACCCGTCGCACCAGCAGAACCAATCTCATCAACAGAACCCGTTTTACCAACAGAACCAATCGCTCCAACAGAATCTATCGCACCAGAAGAACCAATCGCACCAACGAAACCCGTCTCACCAACAGAACCGAACGTACCAGCAGAACCAATTGCACCAACAGAATCCGTCGCACCAGCAAAACCCGTCGCACCAGCAGAAACAATCGCACCTACGGAACCTGTTGCACCAGCCGAACCAATCGCGACAACAGAACCCGTCGCACCAGCAGAACCAATCTCATCAACAGAACCCGTTTTACCAACAGAACCAATCGCTCCAACAGAATCTATCGCACCAGAAGAACCAATCGCACCAACGAAACCCGTCTCACCAACAGAACCGAACATTCCAGCAGAACCAATTGCACCAACAGAACCCGTCGCACCAGCAAAACCCGTCGCACCAACAGAAACAATCCCACCTACGGAACCTGTTGTACCTACAGAACCTGTTGCACCAGCAGAACCAATCTCACCAACAAAACCCGTCGCACCAAGAGAACCAATCGCACCAACAGAACCCGTTGCAACAGCAGAACCATTTGCATCAACAGAACTCGTCACGCCAACAAAACCCGTCGCACCGACAGAACCCGTTGCACCAGCAGAACCGATCGCACCAACAGAACCGGTGCCAGCAGTGGAACCAGTGGTACCAGTAGAACCGATTGAATTAACAGAACCAATCGCACCTAAGGAACCCGTCGCACTAGCAGAACCAATCCCACCAACAGAACCCGTCGCATCAGCAGAACTGACAGCACCTACAGGATCTGTTCAAACGATCACAACGGAACCGATTGCACCAGCAGAACCGGTCGCACCATCAGAATCGGCCACTCTAGCAGAACCCGTCTCACCGGCAGAACCAGTCGCACCAACTGAATCGGTGGCACTAGCAGAACCAGTAGTTCCAACAAAACAGGTTGAACCATCAGTACAGATCCCACCCGCAGAACTAGTCGCACCATCGGAACTGGTCGCACCAACGGAACCGTTCGCACCAACAAAACCCGTTGCACCAGAAGAACCGATCGCGCGAACAGAATCCGTAGCACCAGCAGAACCCATCGCACCAGCAGAACCAATTGCACCAACAGAATCCATCGCACCGGCAGAACCAACTGCACCAACAGAACCTATCGCACCAGCAAAGTCAATCGCTCCAGCAGAAACGGTCCCACCAACAGAACAGGTCTCACCAGCAGAACCGATTCCATCATCGGAACCGGTGGCACGAGCAGAATCAGACGAGCCAACAGAACAGGTCCAACCGGCAGAACCAGTAGCACCACTAGAACCAGTCCCACCAGTAAAACCGGTTACACCAGCAGAAACGATCGCATCAGCGGAACCGGTCACGCCAGGAGAACCCATCACTCCAGCAGAAGTGATAGAACCTACAGAAGCGGTCACGCCAGAAGAACCAGTGGCACTAGCCGAACCGGTCACGCCAGCAGAATCGGTCACGCCAGCAGTACCAGTCACGCCAGCAGAACCGATCACACCAGTGGAACCGATTGCACCAACAGAACCTGTCTCACCAGCAGAATCGATCACAACAAAACCAGAACCGGCTACGCCAGCAGAACCGGTCACCCCAGCAGAACCGGTCACCCCAGCAGAACCGGTCACACCAGTTGAACTCATTGCATCAACAGAACCTCTCTCACCAACGGAATCTATCACAACAAAACCAGAGCCGGTAACGCCAGCAGAACCGGTCAAACCAGTGGAACCGATTGCACCAACAGAACCTGTCTCACCAGTAGAACAAGTCGCAACAGAATTGGTGGCACCAGCAGAAACAGTGGCTCCAGCAGAATTGGATGAATCAAAAGAAGGGGTTGCACCAGCAGAACCGGTCGCACCAACGGAACCGGCCACTCCAGTAGAACGCGTCTCACCGGCAGAACCAGTCGCATCAACAGAAGCCGAAACGATTACAAAAGAACCGATCGCACCAGCAGAACCGGTCACACCAGAAGAATCAGTCACACAACCAGAACCCGTCACACCAGTAGAACCAGTCGCACCTGCAGAACCGGTTGAACGAACTGAACAGGTCCCATCCGCAGAACTAGTCGCATTATCAGAACCGGTCGCACCCACAGAACCGGTCGCACCAACAGAACCGGTCGCACCAACAGAACCGGTCCCACCAACAGAACCGGTCGCACCAACAGAACCGGTCGCACCAACAGAACCCATTGCACCAGAAGAACCGATCGCGCGAATAGAATCCGTAGCACCAGCAGAACCAATCGCACCAATAGAACCCATCGCACCAGCAGAACCAATTGCACCAACAGAACCAATCGCACCAACAGAACCAGTCGCACTAACAGAACCAGTTGCACCAACAGCACCAGTCGCCCCAACAGAACCAGTCGCACCAACAGAACCAGTCGCCCCAACAGAACCAGTCGCATCAACAGAACCAGTCGTACCAACAGAACAAGTTCCACTGGCAGAACCAGTCGCACCAACATCAGAGTCGGAACAAGCTAAATCTGCAACTAAACAATCAACATCTGAGTCAGAACAATTATCAAAATCCAGTTCTGAATCTGAGAAATCATCAACAGTGTTCTCGGATACACAAGAAACATCAACCAAAGAGTCAGACTACAATAGCTCATCAGCTGGAACATCTGAATCAAAGTCTCAAACAGAAACACCAATTTCAAATTTGGAAACAGAACGGTCTTCAACATCAAATGCCAAGTCCGGGCAATCATCGAGTGCCATCTCTGATATTGAAGAATCGTCAACCGCGAAAGCTGAAGAGAAATCAAGTGTAAAATCCGAAGAATCATCGAAAGAAGAAAAATCATCCATATCCAGCTCACAATCAGAAACATTGTCGGCTACGGAATCAGAAACTGAAAAGTCATCAATCTCACCAACAAAACCCGTCGCACCGAGAGAACCAATCGCACCAACAGAACCAATCGCACCAACAGAACCGATCGCACCAACAGAACCGGTGCCAGCAGTGGAACCAGTAGTACCAGTAGAACCGATTGAATTAACAGAACCAATCGCACCGAAGGAACCCGTCGCACTAGCAGAACCAATCCCACCAACAGAACCCGTCGCATCAGCAGAACTGACAGCACCTACAGGATCTGTTCAAACGATCACAACGGAACCGATCGCACCAGCAGAACCGGTCGCACCATCAGAATCGGCCACTCTAGCAGAACCCGTCTCACCGGCAGAACCAGTCGCACCAACTGAATCGGTGGCACTAGCAGAACCAGTAGTTCCAACAAAACAGGTTGAACCAACAGTACAGATCCCACCCGCAGAACTAGTCGCACCATCAGAACTGGTCGCACCAACGGACCCGTTCGCACCAACAAAACCCGTTACACCAGAAGAACCGATCGTGCGAACAGAATCCGTAGCACCAGCAGAACCCATCGCACCAGTAGAACCAATTGAACAAACAGATTCCGTCGCACGTGCAGCAACCATAGCAGATGAATCATCACTATTAAGCGCGCAATCTGAGAAATTATCTACTTTGAAAGCAGAAGAATCCTCGACATCTAGTTCTGAATTAGAGAAATCATCGACTGAACAGTCCGAAGCTGCTAGTGCTACATCTGAAACTGCAGAATCGACAACCTCAGAGGCAGATAAATCATCAACCTCAAGCGCACAGTCCGAGGAATCATTAGCGTCGAAAGTTGAAGAGTCGTCTACGTCTAGTTCTGAATTAGAGAAATTATCAGCTGCCGAGTCAGAAACTGAAAAATCTTTTAAAGTTACCTCTGACAATGGAGAATCGTTGACCTCGAATACTCAGAAAACAGAGGAATCAACTTTAAGTGCGCAATCAGAAGAATCGTCAGTGGCAAAATTAAACGAATCCTCTACATCTAGTTTCGATTCAAGCAGTTTATTAGCTGCGGAGTCGGAAACTGCAAAATCATCAAGTGCTAAGTCTGAAACGACAGAATCATCAACCTCAGAGGCAGAGGAATCATCAACATCAAGCGCGCAATCTGAGGAATCGTCAGCGTCGAAATCGAAAGAATCGTCTACATCTAGTTCCGAATCAGATAAATCATTGTATGCAGAATCAGAAAGTGAAAAACTATCAAGAATCAGTTCTGAAACTGGAGAATCGTCAATCTCGAAAGCAGAAACTGAGGAATCCTCGACATCAAGCGCCCAATCTGAGGACTCATTAACTTCGAAAGCAGAAGAATCCTCGACATTCAGTTCTGAATCAGACAAATCATTGGCTGCGGAATCAAAAAGTGCAAAGTCATCAAGAAATATTTCTGAAACTGGAGAATCGTTAATCTCGAAAGATGTGACTGAGGAATCATCAACGTCTAGCGCGCAATCCGAAGAATCATCAGCGTCGAAAGCAGAAAAATCTAGTTCTCAGGAAGAAAAATCATCGATCGCGGAGTCGGAAGACGAAAAATCAACAATTGCTGCCTATGAAACTAGAGAATCGTCGACCGCGAAGGCAGATGAATCATCAATATCGAGCACGCTATCCGAAGAGTCATCAATTTTGAAAGCTGAAAGTCCTACGACATCTAGTTCTGAATCAGACAAATCATTGGCTGCAGAACCAGAAACTGAAAAATCATCAAGAGCTACTTCTGGAACTGGAGAATCGTCGATTTCGGAAGCTGTAACTGAGGAATCATTAACAACTAACCCGCAATCTGAGGAATCATCAGTGTCGAAAGCAGAGAAATCTAGTTCTGATGCAGAAAAATCATCCGTTGCAGAGTCAGAAGACGAAAAATCAACAATTGCTGCCTCTGAAACTAGAGAATCGTCGACCTTGAAGGCAGATGAATCATCAATATCAAGGGCGCTGTCTGAGGAATCATCGACTTCGAAAACAGAACAATCCTCGACATCTAGTTCCGAATCAGACAAATCATTGGCTGTGGAAACAGAAACTAACAAATCAGCAAGAGCTACTTCTGAAATTGGAGAATCGTCAATTTTAAAAGCCGAAACAGAGAAATCGTCAACATCAAGAGCGCAATCGGAGGAATTATCTTCTTTGAAAGTAGAAGAATCGTCTACAGCTAGTTCTGAATCAGAGAAATCATTGGCTGTGGACACAGAGACAGAAAAATCATCAGGTGCTATTTCTAAAACTGGAGAATCATCAACGTCAAGCTCCACTTCTAAAACAGCAGAATCGTCAATCTCAAAGGCAGAATCCGAGGAAACGACCTCATCAAACACGCGGTCTGAGGAATCATCGACTTTGAAAGTAGAAAAATCGTCTGCATCTGGTTCTGAATCAAAAAAATCATACGCTACCTCTGAAACTGGAGAATCTTCAATCTCGGCAACGAAAGCAATGGAATCAAATGCAGAAGAATCTTCTACATCTAGCTCTGAATCAGAGAAATTATTGGCTGTGGACTCAGAAACTGATAAAACATCAAACGCTACTTCCGAAACTGGAGAATCGTCAATCTCAAAGGATGAATCCGAGGAATTATCAACATCGAGTTCGCAGTCTGAAGAATCATTAGCGTCGAAAGCAGAAGAGTCGTCTACGTCCGAATCCGAAGCAGAAAAAACGTCAGTCGCAGAGTCTGTAACTGAAAAATCGTTAAATGCTACCTCTGAAACTGGAGAATCAGGAACCGAAACAAAGGAATCATCAACATCGAGTTCGCAATTTGGGAAATCATCAACTTTAAAAGCAGACGAATCTTCAACATCTAGTTCATTAGACGAAGCATTAATTGCGGAATCAGAAACTCAAAAATCATTAAGCGCTACTTCTGAAACTGCAGAATCGGCAGTCTCAAAGACTGAAACTGAGGAATCATCGACATCATCGGCCCAGTTTAATGAATCATCAGCGTCGAAGGCAGAAGAATCAACTACAGCTAGTTCTGAATCTAAAAAAATATCGTCTGCGGAATCAGCAAAATCATCAAACACTGCTTCAGAAGCTGCTTCAGAATCGTCAAACGCGCAATCTGACGAATCATCTACATTGAAAGCAGAAGAATCGTCTACGGCTGGTTCAGATTCAGAAAAATCGTTAAATACAGAGTCAGAAACAGAAAAACAATCAAGCGTCGGCTCTGAAATCGGAGAATCGTCAACGTCTAAAGACGAAACAGAGCAATCATTAACATTAAATGGTCAGTCTGAGGGATCATCTACGTCGAATGCAGAGAATTCGGCAACATCTAGCTCTCAGTCAGAAAAGTCTACGGCTACTGAAGCAGAAACTGAAAATGTATTAAGTTCGGAATCAGACGAGTCGTCAGCTGCAAATGCTTGGAGTACGTTATCAACATCCAACTCTGAATCATCAACTACAGAATCAGAAAATGAAAAATCTGCATCATCTACGTCCAATGCAGAGAATTCGGCAACATCTAGCTCTCAGTCAGAAAAGTCAACGGCTACTGAAGCAGAAACTGAAAATGTATTAAGTTCGGAATCAAACGAGTCGTCAGCTGCAAATGCTTCGAGTACGTTATCAACATCCAACTCTGAATCATCAACTGCAGAATCAGAAAATGAAAAATCTGCATCATCTACGTCGAATGCAGAGAATTCGGCAACATCTAGCTCTCAGTCAGAAAAGTCAACGGCTACTGAAGCAGAAACTGAAAATGTATTAAGTTCTGAATCAAACGAGTCGTCAGCTGCAAATGCTTCGAGTACGTTATCAACATCCAACTCTGAATCATCAACTGCAGAATCAGAAAATGAAAAATCTGCATCATCTACGTCGAATGCAGAGAATTCGGCAACATCTAGCTCTCAGTCAGAAAAGTCTACGGCTACTGAAGCAGAAACTGAAAATGTATTAAGTTCGGAATCAAACGAGTCGTCAGCTGCAAATGCTTCGAGTGCGTTATCAACATCCAACTCTGAATCATCAACTGCAGAATCAGAAAAAGAAAAATCTGCATCATCTACGTCGAATTCAGAGAATTCGGCAACATCTAGCTCTGAGTTAGAAAAGTCAACGGCTACTGAAGCAGAAACTGAAAATGTATTAAGTTCGGAATCAAACGAGTCGTCAGCTGCAAATGCTTCGAGTACGTTATCAACATCCAACTCTGAATCATCAACTGCAGAATCAGAAAATGAAAAATCTGCATCGTCTACGTCGAATGCAGAGAATTCGGCAACATCTAGCTCTCAGTCAGAAAAGTCAACGGGTACTGAAGCAGAAACTGAAAATGTATTAAGTTCGGAATCAAACGAGTCGTCAGCTGCAAATGCTTCGAGTACGTTATCAACATCCAACTCTGAATCATCAACTGCAGAATCAGAAAATAAAAAATCTGCATCATCTACGTCTAATGCAGAGAATTCAGCAACATCTAGCTCTGAGTCAGAAAAGTCGACGGCTACTGAAGCAGAAACTGAAAATGTATTAAGTTCGGAATCAAACGAGTCCTCAGCTGCAAATACTTCGAGTACGTTATCAACATCCAACTCTGATTCATCAACTGCAGAATCAGAAAATGAAAAATCTGCATCATCTACGTCGAATTCAGAGAATTCGGCAACATCTAGCTCTGAGTTAGAAAAGTCAACGGCTACTGAAGCAGAAACTGAAAATGTATTAAGTTCGGAATCAAACGAGTCGTCAGCTGCAAATGCTTCGAGTACGTTATCAACATCCAACTCTGAATCATCAACTGCAGAATCAGGAAATGAAAAATCTGCATCGTCTACGTCGAATGCAGAGAATTCGGCAACATTTAGCTCTGAGTCAGAAAAGTCAACGGCTACTGAAGCAGAAACCGAAAATGTATTAAGTTCGGAATCAAACGAGTCGTCAGCTGCAAATGCGTCGAGTACGTTATCAACATCCAACTCTGAATCATCAACTGCAGAATCAGAAAATCAAAAATCTGCATCATCTACGGCGAATGTAGAGAATTCGGCAACATCTAGCTCTGAGTCAGAAAAGTCAACGGCTACTGAAGCAGAAACTGAAAATGTATTAAGTTCGGAATCAAACGAGTCGTCAGCTGCAAATGCTTCGAGTGCGTTATCAACATCCAACTCTGAATCATCAACTGCAGAATCAGAAAATGAAAAATCTGCATCATCTACGTCGAATGCAGAGAATTCGGCAACATCTAGCTCTCAGTCAGAAAAGTCTACGGCTACTGAAGCAGAAACTGAAAATGTATTAAGTTCGGAATCAGACGAGTCGTCAGCTGCAAATGCTTTGAGTACGTTATCAACATCCAACTCTGAATCATCAACTGCAGAATCAGAAAATGAAAACTCTGCATCATCTACGGCGAATGCAGAGAATTCGGCAACATCTAGCTCTGAGTCAGAAAAGTCAACGGCTACTGAAGCAGAAACTGAAAATGTATTAAGTTCGGAATCAAACGAGTCGTCAGCTGCAAATGCTTCGAGTACGTTATCAACATCCAACTCTGAATCATCAACTGCAGAATCAGAAAATGAAAAATCTGCATCATCTACGTCGAATGCAGAGAATTCGGCAACATCTAGCTCTCAGTCAGAAAAGTCTACGGCTACTGAAGCAGAAACTGAAAATGTATTAAGTTCGGAATCAGACGAGTCGTCAGCTGCAAATGCTTTGAGTACGTTATCAACATCCAACTCTGAATCATCAACTACAGAATCAGAAAATGAAAAATCTGCATCATCTACGTCGAATGCAGAGAATTCGGCAACATCTAGCTCTCAGTCAGAAAAGTCAACGGCTACTGAAGCAGAAACTGAAAATGTATTAAGTTCGGAATCAAACGAGTCGTCAGCTGCAAATGCTTCGAGTACGTTATCAACATCCAACTCTGAATCATCAACTGCAGAATCAGAAAATGAAAAATCTGCATCATCTACGTCGAATGCAGAGAATTCGGCAACATCTAGCTCTCAGTCAGAAAAGTCTACGGCTACTGAAGCAGAAACTGAAAATGTATTAAGTTCGGAATCAGACGAGTCGTCAGCTGCAAATGCTTTGAGTACGTTATCAACATCCAACTCTGATTCATCAACTGCAGAATCAGAAAAAGAAAAATCTGCATCATCTACGTCGAATTCAGAGAATTCGGCAACATCTAGCTCTGAGTTAGAAAAGTCAACGGCTACTGAAGCAGAAACTGAAAATGTATTAAGTTCGGAATCAAACGAGTCGTCAGCTGCAAATGCTTCGAGTACGTTATCAACATCCAACTCTGAATCATCAACTGCAGAATCAGAAAATGAAAAATCTGCATCATCTACGTCGAATGCAGAGAATTCGGCAACATCTAGCTCTCAGTCAGAAAAGTCAACGGCTACTGAAGCAGAAACTGAAAATGTATTAAGTTCGGAATCAAACGAGTCGTCAGCTGCAAATGCTTCGAGTACGTTATCAACATCCAACTCTGAATCATCAACTGCAGAATCAGAAAATGAAAAATCTGCATCATCTACGTCGAATGCAGAGAATTCGGCAACATCTAGCTCTCAGTCAGAAAAGTCTACGGCTACTGAAGCAGAAACTGAAAATGTATTAAGTTCGGAATCAAACGAGTCCTCAGCTGCAAATAATTCGAGTACGTTATCAACATCCAACTCTGAATCATCAACTGCAGAATCAGAAAATGAAAAATCTGCATCATCTACGGCGAATGTAGAGAATTCGGCAATATCTAGCTCTGAGTCAGAAAAGTCAACGGCTACTGAAGCAGAAACTGAAAATGTATTAAGTTCGGAATCAAACGAGTCGTCAGCTGCAAATGCTTCGAGTACGTTATCAACATCCAACTCTGAATCATCAACTGCAGAATCAGAAAATGAAAAATCTGCATCATCTACGTCGAATGCAGAGAATTCGGCAACATCTAGCTCTCAGTCAGAAAAGTCAACGGGTACTGAAGCAGAAACCGAAAATGTATTAAGTTCGGAATCAAACGAGTCCTCAGCTGCAAATGCTTCGAGTACGTTATCAACATCCAACTCTGAATCATCAACTGCAGAATCAGAAAATGAAAAATCTGCATCATCTACGGCGAATGTAGAGAATTCGGCAACATCTAGCTCTGAGTCAGAAAAGTCAACGGCTACTGAAGCAGAAACTGAAAATGTATTAAGTTCGGAATCAAACGAGTCGTCAGCTGCAAATGCTTCGAGTACGTTATCAACATCCAACTCTGAATCATCAACTGCAGAATCAGAAAATGAAAAATCTGCATCATCTACGTCGAATGCAGAGAATTCGGTAACATCTAACTCTCAGTCAGAAAAGTCAACGGCTACTGAAGCAGAAACTGAAAATGTATTAAGTTCGGAATCAAACGAGTCGTCAGCTGCAAATGCTTCGAGTACGTTATCGACATCCAACTCTGAATCATCAACTGCAGAATCAGAAAATGAAAAATCTGCTGTTTCTCAATCAGAAGAATCGAGTTCTAAATCTTCTTCAGAATCAGAAGACTCAGTAACTTCCAACTCTGAGTCATCAATAAAATCAGGCACAGAACAAGCAAGCACAGAAACGATAAGCTCTACTTCTGAATCCGAATCACCAAAATCGAAAGAAGAGGCTCTAAGTTCTGAATCTCAAACAACGGCCAAATTAGAAACGGAGAAATCGTCTGACACATCTCAATCTGAAGAACCGTCAACTTCGACTCTAAATAAAGAATCGTCAAGTATAGAACAGTTGTCTGCAACAACTGAATCTCAACAATCATCTACGACCTCGGAAGCAAAGGAACTGACAACTTCCAAGGCCGAAGAATCAAGTCAATCGTCAGAAGAGAAATCAGATAAATCAGAAGCAGAAAATTCATTAGCGACCCCGCCGCTACAACCAGAAAGACCAGGGCAGTCTGCTTCAGGGCCACAACCAGTCGCTCCAAGCAACGAACTCGAGAGTGACGGCAAAAAAGGAGGAAAATTAGCATTGCAACAAGGCCGCAAAGGTATATACAAATTATCGTTATATGATTATTGATTGTACAGGCTTGCACTCACACGAACATAAATATTTTTTGTATGCAATTAGGTACTCCTGTAACATTTTTGCTTATGCGCGGTTAGACTTAAATTCGTTTATGAATTTGCGTTCAAAATGTTACACTTTGTGACTTAAGAAAGAAATTGAGAAATATTTAACATTTAACAAAAACCATTCAAAATACCTACAATTTCGAAATCGATATTAGAAATGTTTTTATTTTTTTATTGTTGATATAAATATATTTTATTATGCATATTCCATTGTGCTTACTGTATTTATTCTAGCGAGGTAACAGGTGATTCGCTAAAAACACTCGTTGCGAGATTGTGAGAAGGGACATCCTTACACGTTCACATTCACGAGTTGCATCGCAGGCTTTCTAGATGTTTCTACGTATGTGACCATGCTTGCTCGCATACGTAGACTTCAACTGCAGTTAGTCTGGCCCATACGAAGTGATGCAAATAAAATCTAATAAAATGTAGATTCATAAGTACTGAGGCCTTACCATGAGTTTACGCAGTCGATACTCGATAGCGACCGCGTCGAAGTTTTGTACAACAATTCTTAGTTCACTGTAGTAACCGCTAGGGGCGCTGCCCAATTCTTCAGACAAAGTTTACGTTGTCGATAGCGAGTAACGGCGCTAACTCATGGTAGAGGTACTGATTGTTTTGTTAAAGTGTCAAGGAGGCCGATTAGTTTATCTGATTTGCCGCTCCGTTGCTGCTCAGATACGGCGTCTGGAGTTATAAAATCTGTACTCCTCTGTACCAGAACGATAAAGTTCTTAAAATCTTAAATTCTTAAATGCGCCAGACAATACACACCAATCTGATCTCAAACTAGGGTATTCCCTGTGCTATGAGAACCAGACGACGACTACTGGGGGTGTCTCCCAGTACACCCAGACTCGAGACAATCTAGAAAAGTTCATTTTCTAATTTGACCCTACCGGGAATCGAACCCAGAACCTTCCGCGCTTGGGTTAACGTCTAAACCACGCGCCGATTAGGTCGTCAAAGTTGCATAGAAGTAAAAATTATACATAAACAATATACTTTCTACATCTTTGCAAGGCTAATACAGAAGATGTCTTCCGTATTCAGATTATAAAAGCACAAAAAATAGAAAACAAGTATAAAAATATAATAAGTATAAGAATCTAAGCTTCAAGTTACTGCCGCCAAAAACTGAAAAATTGTCGCTTGTAAGAGAGGAAAGGCAAAGAGTCTACGCCCGTACAGCCGATGTCTTCAGTGATATATACCACAGAGTCATTTTCATATGATTTCATTAGTGTCGATGTTATACGTTTTAATGTTTCTTGAAGTTTCTTGCGACAAAATACTATATTGAAGCAGTCGGTAGATACTTTAGTATGCACTGAGGCAGAATAAGCCACTAAAATTTTCTCAACATCATACTAAGTAAGCCCTTATTTTAACAGTTCCACATATTGCACAACATCGTAGTACTTGATACGACAAATTTACATCACGCTATCACGTCTCAGCAATTTTACATCACGATATTATTAAAAAAAAAATGAATGCTAACCCATACCCATAAAATCCCGCCAAAACTCCACTGAGAAATTACCATTGGAAATATTTTTTACAGATGTAATGCATGCATTGGCAACCAACATGAACCTGAAAATTCTCATACTGCCGAACGGACCAAATAAGAAAAACTGCTTCTGCACATGCGAGAATGACAGCCCTCCCAAACTGATACCAGTGGAGGACTTACCACCACAAATCAGAGGAATTAGAGCAAAACCCTTAGCCTAATTTAAATAATGTAAAAAAATAATTGGCAAAATGAAAAATATATTGTTTGCCTAAGATATTTATAAGCTATACGAATTGAGTGCATAAGACATAATATTGTATTTTCTACTTTTTTATATTATATTACTGTATTAATAAATATGTAATAAAAAAACAATAATTTAATTTCAACAAATATTTCTTTTTTGTATACTACTGAAATTGCATAAATTTTTTTAATGCAGAGCTATTTCAAAGTCAAAGTAAAATCAATTTAGTAAACTTAATTACAAGGTATTTTTGAACGTCGAATCTACTTTATTTCGGTTCAAAGAAAAAACCTGGACACTGAGAAAAACCGATAAGCAACTCAGTCAAGTATCGTTTTTTTAATTTCATTTTACAAAAGGTTTATTAAAATACAATATTCAGAGAGCCAGCATGTGCAGAGAAGACCATTTCCAGACTATTGCTTTATCTTCAATGAAATCGTTTATTTTAAAGTATGATTGTCTAATCAATGTACGTTTTATAACCAATCTAAATTTATTCTCTATTAATTTCCTGAGGAATTTTGTTATAAAAACGAATGCAGTTGCCCAAAAATGAAACATTTGACTTATGTAATTTATATTTTGCAATAACCAATTTATCACGACCTCGGGCTTCCATACGATTAATATCGCCTTTCTTTTTAAATAGATCTACATTTTTCCAATAATTTCAAAGATGTATAAAGACTGCAAAGTGACGACGTCTTTAAAACAATCTTTAAGTGTTTCTCATGCATCCATACTGTAGTTGGGAACGTATTGCTCTTTTTTGTAAAATAAAAAATATTTAATGTCGCATTGCACATAGATGTGCATTATAATATTATTATTCAAGCCACGAAGTAAAAACAAAAAGGAGATAGTATAACGACATCAGCTCAAGACCCACAATGATCTAGTGCACTTTGACACCGTAACGGTGTATCAACTTGAATTATTTTACAGACACTCAGGCCTAATATTAATTTTAGCATATTTCTTATGTACAATTTTGAAGTCTTAAAACTAAAATTTTTCAGCAAGTTATAAACAAATAACGATACCAACAAAGTACATTAAAATACATTCGTTGCATTTCAATTACAATACCGTGATTTTGAAAACGAATAATTATTTATTTTTAATTATTTTATTTTATTAAAAATGCCAGCTTCTACCCGTCTCTCCGTTTCCAGCTAAGGATTTCTTTCCCTCGAAAACGCTCTCCAGACATATGCAATTTGTGTTAGACATTTTCCATTTACCCATTTCATACTAACGGTCCGTCCCTACTTCGACCGGGTCAAATACATAATATATAACCTACGTCCATCTGAAATAATGTACCATTCAAATGACGAAAAAATTATTCAAATAGGGTGCAGTGCAGTGATTCCGAAAAATTACCCTCCACATATACCTACGTATGTAAATATTACTACTAGCGGTGCGACCCGACTTCGCCCGGGTTGAAAACATATATAGCTGTAGTCTATAGTGGTAGCAAAGGAGAATTCAATCAAGTAGCGCAATACAATTGTTAGCTATTATCAATATTCTCGATTAATCGTTCTAATCATAATCGTTAACAAATGGCAGCACTGTTTTTTGAAGGTGTTGCTACTTTCATAATAACATGGTAGTTTTGAATGTGAGAAAGTCAGTGGAGAAATATAGTATTCTGTGGGAGAAATACACGAGCTAGCGAAAGCACGTCTTTTAATTATATCTCGTCATCCTACGTTTCCATCCAAATCTACATCCTAGAAGAAAGATTAGCTTTCACAATATTGTTACTATTTTTCCCGATTTTATAAATTAAACTAATAAAACAAAATTTTAGTTGACAGCAAAACCCAAAACATTTTATTTTTATTGACAGAAGAGACGACACAACAGAAAACACACATTTGAAAAAACAGCATAGTGTCTACTTTATGTATAATTGCTATAAATTTTTTGTAGGCGCATTACACTGAAACAAATGTCCATATAGAATGAAGTACCGAATGAATTTTTCAAATCGGTGCAGTAGTTCCGAGGGTTCCCTTCCACATATGAACAACTTACAAAATCTGCTTACTCTCTTCATAATATTAGTATAGATGGTTTAGATAGTATAGATTAGTCCAGCGGGTTATTCACAAACGTCGGAAACTTAACTTTCCGTATCCAACAGGAAACTTTTCGATGATTTTGTCTATACGCGATTCACAAATCCGAAATCGCATTATATTTATATTAGTGTTAGCAGATGGAAATGTCAAAAGCTCTCGCATACCTATGTGAAAATGTGTGAGGAGAATGATGAGATTTGAGAAAGCGAAAGAAGTATGTAAGAACCGGCGCTCCGTCACTCTGACTACCCTGTTAGGGATACAGTGTGAGATATGTATGTATATATATATCATATTATATATAGTCGTATTCACAAATCCAAGCCGTCGAATTTAATTTATGCTTTCCGACGATCGCCCTTTCCGCCACGGAAAGCTTCCGACGTTTGTGAATAACACCCCAGTAGTTCCTAAGATAAGGCGGGTTATTCACGAACGTCGGAAACTCAAGTTTCCGTATCCGACAGGAAACTTTTCGACGATTTTGTCTATACGCAATTCACGAATCCGAAATATTATTATATTTATATTATATGTATATCATAATACAAATACTTGTATTCACAAATCCAAGCCGTCGGATTGAATTTATGCTTTTCGACGATCGGCCTTTCCGCCACGGAAAGTTTCCGACGTTTGTGAATAACCCAAGGTGAAATAATCGACTTGAGTTGAATACATCATTTTCTTCCGAAAGAAGGAAATTATTAGATAAATCTAATCCTAATATTAATATTTTAAAATATTTAAAACATGTGAGTTAACAAAACGTGTCAATACGCCAAAATTATTTTTTTTATGATTGCACGTCACAGTTTCTGAGAATTTAGCCTGTGACAGACAGATGGACACACGATTGATCTCAAAAAGTTTCCCTTTTTAACCGCCTTAAAAAGAGGAGGAAGTTCGATGTTCATCTGTATGTATGTGTTTTTTACCCGACTTCAAATAATGGAGGGGTTCTATGTTCGTCTGTTTGTATGTTTTTTTTTTTATTTATGTTTACCGACAGTTCGTCAATTGTGGCCGATTTCGAAAATTATTATTTTGTTTGATAGGGTATACTATCGGTATTGGAACTTGGACTTCGAAGATACACCAAATAACACCAAATAACGCGAGCTGCTTATAATCTTTATTTATTTATGTTGATGATTCCTTGTTTATCATTGCGTTCGAAGGTTAGGAAGAAGTTAATTGTAGACCTGCCCTAGATATTTATTTAGGCCAAGATCACTCAAAAGGAACAAAAAAAATTAATAAAAAAATTAAACCGACTTAAAAAAAATACTGAAAAGTACAAAATAACTATCCTTTACCAATCTGAACTCAAGTACAAAAAAACTTTATGAATACAATACAAATACCCAGGCCTTTTTTGTCACTTCTTTTTTGGGGGCACGCTAATTCTCGAAAGTTGTAAGTCCATAATTTTTTGTACCCCCTCCCCACCCCTTGCCACTGTGTTTTGAGGAAAAAATCGAAGTAAATTATTTTTTTATTGTTTAAAAACATAATATCTTTGGAAATAAAATGTGATTATTAAACGTAATAAAAAAAATCCAAAAATTTTTGTAAAGTTTACCAAAATTGTTTTTTTTTTTCATTTTTTTCAAATTCTTTCATTTTTTTCAGTTTTTATGGCAATTTTTCGATATTTTAGAAACTTCCTTTGGGGGCACTGCGTGCCCCACGTGCCCCCACAAAAAAATCCCTGCAAATACCTATATCCCTGGATCTTCGCAGTCGAGTGTCTGGTTTTGAGATTACTCCTGAAAAAACCTGTATCATGACAAACGGAAAACATAAGAGGACGTTTATTCAGGATAGAAACATCAAATATATTGACGAATACGTGTACTTAGGTACACGTATTCGTCAATCTCGTTTGTAGGACACTATATAGAAGAAGTGGATAGAATTAAAAAAGCTGGGAATCCATATTGGTCATATAAACATATTTTAAAATCTCCTCTGGATAAAAAAAGAAAGCGATCGATTCTGTCGTGACGCCTACTTTACTCAATGGATGTCAAACATGGCCAATTACAGAAAACAATAAATTTATTACAGGTTTTTCAAATAGCAATAGAAAGAAATATATTAGGATTAAAATAAAAGATAAAGTTAAAAATACGGACATCTGTAACAAAACAAAAATAATAGACGCTGCAAAAATGGCTTGTCGTCTGAAGTGGCGATGGGCCGGAAAAAAGAGAATATAATGGGCCGGATAGTCGGTGTGAGCGACCGACACAGGTGTAGCGAAAGAGCAAAGAGTATACCTGAAACAGTCATTCGCCGTAATTATTATGTAGTTCGTTTTGGCGCTACTATCGCCTACTTTTTTGACAACCGTACTGTACGTATGTACCAATACTTTTTATATATCTTTATGTAGGTATATCCTAGTGATTGCGAAAAACCATCAACGCAGTAGTTTAGGGGATGATTTACATTAAATAACAGAGGAGAATAGGCATTTCAAGGTTCTCAACTCAAGCATAAAATCGAAGAGAAAACAAGGTAAACTAAATCTCAAATCGAAATAGTGAAGTAGCCAGAGTCTGAGTATGTTTCAGACTGACATCACACTGACAAGCAACTGACTTTTAAGGCGATAGTCAAGACGGCAGAAGAGATTACAGCGCTAATACAACTCGTTCGGAACTATAAACTGTCACAGTCCTGAGTTATACACTGTAACGACGTGCGGCGGGCGGTCGGCGAGGGCGCGACTGGCCCGCGAGCCCGCGACAGTAGAGTTGGGCAGCACGCACTTTAAAAATGAGTATCATGCGAGGGCCTCTTTTTGCAAACGTGCTAGCACACTGTACTAGCACAGTGTGCTAGCACGTTTGTGCGAGGCTGGAGTAACTGTGTTAGAGAAATAGGGAGGTGTCCGTTGAGTGTTGAAATGCACGGTGCACGTCGCACGCACTGTGCGAGTGTGCCTGAGGCGACGACTCATGAGTAGCGAGCACAATCAAGAGAAAAATAAATTTTATACATCCTCTCGCTCACACGCAATAAGTACGAAAGAAACGTATATTATCTAAGTATACCTACATTCACTAGCTTAAATTATCTAGTCGTACGAAATTAATCATTATGTCGTTAGCCATAGATAATAAAAGTTCGAATAATCATTCAACTAGCGCCTCACAGCATCGCGGTTCGCGGCCGGTTCGATTGTGTAACTGTGCTAGTGTGCTACCACAGTTTTATTCTACGAGGCCCTCCCTCTTTCCCAAAACTGTGCTGACACAATTGTGCTTACTCGCGTGCTGCTTACACAACTTTACGCGACAGGACCGCTTAGCATAGTTTGGAGCAGGCCTTTGTCCACACATGTACATCCCGATAGTCATGTATGTAGGAATTAATTTATAACATAGTAGTATCGTTAGTAACTAATTAATCTGTGGTAGTATAATGATAAATAATCAAATGTGGTAAATATTACCGAAATAATGAATTATTGCTTATAATGTAATTGTATTTTATGAAATGATGCGATGACTAATAACCAATGATGTTATAATACAAAATTATAACATATCATTGCTAATAACGATAACTAATGTAAAATATGACAGTTAAGAACTATAGGTACTTATTGCAATGTGTAAGTATGTTAGTATTGACATTTTTATTATTGAACTTGATTGTATTTTTTTATAATAAAGGCTATTATTATATTATACACTTTCACCATTTTTTTATTACCTTTAACAATTTTATTACCTTTCATTCATTCATTACGGTTCATTGAAAAAACCGAAACTTAAGCACGTAAATATAAAATGAGTACAGAAATTAGAGTTAGCTCTATTATCTGTACTAATGTACCGGCGTTCACCGGCAGTTTTCGCTACCTTGTAATCAAAAACATTGGAACAAATTTCCCCTACCGCTGACAGTTTTACTCAAACAAATTGCATACCATATGGTTGCTCGGTAGCGACCCAAATAGCCACAGATCTACCACATAGCATATAATGTTGCTACGTGCTATAATTTTGATTTCTAAGTCAAATAAGACGGGGCAAGTTTTTTACATTTTATGATTAAAGACTGCTATGTCAAATATGACGGCAAAGCTTGTGACAATATTGCTTCAGTCTTAGCATATAATGTTGCTGTATGCTTGATTCTTCTTTGATTGTTAATCAAAGTATAATATAATAATAGCCAAGTCAAATAATAATAATAATCATCATCTGATCTCAAACTAGGGTATTCCCTGTGCTATGAGAACCAGACGACGATTACTGAGGGCGTCTCCCAGTACACCCAGACCCGAGACAATCTAGAAAAGTTCAATTCCTAAATTGACCCGAACGGGAATAGAACCCGGAACCTTCCACGCTTGGTTGTAACGTCTAAACCACTGCGCCATCGAGGTCGTCAATATATAAATATGACAAGACAAGTTGTTGACATTTAATTATTCAAAACCGCTATATTATTTTGTCAATAATGCTGCAGTTTTATAATTTTTACTCCGTATCAAGTTTTTGTTCATATTTTGGGACCTACTCTTGTATATTACCACACAATTGCCTTCAGTTACGACGATGGAGTGTCCAAGCTAAATAACTCCAACACAAAACACGCGTTGGTTTGTTGTGTCAGCATTGTATCTTTATCGCGTCATAACTAGCAAGTCTGTCTAAGCTAAAGTAAACTCAAGTCGCATGTCGGAGCGATTTTTTGAGTGCGGAGTGGTTTTTTGTTTATAATGTATAATATTGTAAAGCTTGGCGCTCCATCCTCTCGGCTACCCCTTTAGGAATACAGCGTGAGAATATGTACCTATGTATGTATAATTATAATGGCATGTATATATCTGTATAAATATCTTTAAATGTAAACGTAGTCAGTAAAATGAATTTTAAACGACAATACATCTGAACTAACATACCTTCGAAAATAATGAGTCATGTGTTATTAATTAAATTATCCAGACTTAGAGTATATAGACTGGCAATGCAGCACTGAGTTATTGCTCACTTGTTTGAAGCCAATTGGCAGAAACTCGTTTAGTCGATCACGAGTAACAGAACACGTAGTCCGATTTGTAAAGTAAACTTCAATAGAACGTTTGTATTTAATAATTGCTTATTGAAGTTATATTGTGCAATGAATTAAGTACATGCTTTATTTCAAGTATTTAATAGTACTAGAGGTTACCCTGTTCGAAATTCGACCGTAAATATAAATTTATAGTATTAACTTTTTGGCGACAATCTCTAATCCAAGGAGATTAAGCAGGTATATAAAATCACAAACTATTATGAATTTGAAATGGAGTCTTTTTGACATTGGCAGTATGAACGTAAACAATGAGTGATTTATTTAATTTAATGTATTTCTAATGCGTATTATATACGAATATTAGCTGTCTCCGGTTCTTCTCCATATAAACTTTAAGTATACCAAGCGACAATGCCCAAATTCGCTACCACTGTTCTCAAAGTAACCATTCTACTAAAAAAATATATTCATTTTCGTATGATTTTCTGTATGGTTTACAACTTTCTAAAGCTTGCGCAAGTAATGATCAAAATAAAAAATACTAGACATTCATTATGGCTGAACAAAGCCGTAAACATTGACATTTTTGTTCTCGACATGTGCATTACGTTATATGCTGATTTATGATATATAGAAAGTGACTGTATTCTAGAATTTAATAGCGCTAGATTTTCTAAACTACACACATCAAAAAAGTCTAAGCAACACGCATCATTTACAGAAACTGCATGTTTTGTTAATTGATACTTTATTTTTTTCTTAGAAAAGTAGATTGGTACACAATCTTTTTTGTTCTCGGAAACATATACTGGCTGATTTTGAAAATAGAACCTTTTCAGTTGTGTTGTTTCATGTGTTTTCGTTGCTTGATAAATTTGGTATTTATCGCACTTTTATCATTTTGAGATATACAGTTTTTGAAAAAATTGAGTGGTGAGTCATTTTTTATGTTATGGAGCGACGCCAATTGACTGCTGATGAAATGCAGAGAGCTGTAGGAATGCTACAAGCGGGAAAAAATCAGTCCCAGGTGTCTCGGCATTTTGGTGTCAATAGGAGCGTGATTTGTTGTCTTTGGCAGCGTTACGTTAATACAGGGGATCCTGCTGAGCAGCACCCAGCACGTGGAAGGAGTACAACTGCTCGACAGGACCGATACATACAACTGACTGCAAGACGTCAGCCGATGTTAACCGCCCGGGAGATAAGTTTAAAGCTACAATTCTCAAGCGGTGTAGTTGTTAGCCACCAAACCGTGAGAAATAGGCTGCATGAATACGGCCTACGAGCACGACGTCCAATTAGGTGCTCACCTTTACGCCATGGGAATCGCGCCCGTCGAAACGAATGGTGTAGGAAACACTTGACATGGACCCAGGAGCAATGGGATAAAGTTTTATTTCGTGATGAGTCACGGTTTGGATTTAGGCCTGATACGAGAAGGGTAAGAGTGTATCGTCGTCCCGGAAATGCTGAACGGCTGAGATTCGTCCAGGAAGTGCACCCTTACAGTGGCTCCACAGTGATAGTATGGGCGGGTATTATGAAGAACATACGAACTGAGCTCGGTTTTGTAGATGGCAATATGGACGCTGAAAGTTACGTTGAAGATTTTCCTCGTGCCTTATGTTCACCCATTTGCACAGTCTTGGCTCAGATTTCACGCTGGTACATGACAATGCGCGTTCGTACACAACTCGGTGGACCACAGAGTACTTGGCAATGGAGAACATCCGAGTATTGCCGTGGCCTGCACAATTGCCAGACCTCAATCCCATCGAGCACGCATGGGATATGCTCCAGAGACTAGTTCTAGAGAATCTGGACGGAGTGTCAACAGCCCAACAACTGAAAAACTTGTTAAAATTCCATTGGGACCGATTGCCGCAGGATCAATCTTATAAATTCAATGAAAAATTGCTGCCGACAAGTTTTAAACAACAGAGGCGCTCACGCTTGATATTGAATTACCAAATAATTCAAAAAAAAGTGTGCGTGTCAGTTCCGACGCACGACTGGAGTTTACTGGTTTTTTCCATATTTTATATATTTTTATTCACTTCGCTGTATACAATAATACTAAATATCAATATAAATAGATATAAAAAAAGTAGCATTTGCCATCTTCGATTTAAAAATGAACGTCATTTTCGTAATCAGTACCCCGAGGAACCTAGAACATGACACCCAAGAAGATCTATCAAAAAAAAATAAGATTCGCCATCTTGGAATACAAAATGAACGTAACTTTCGTAATCAGCACCCCAAGAAACCTATAATGTGACACTCATATCGATTTATCCAAAAAAGTCATTTTCGCCATCTTGGATTTTAAAATGAACGTCATTTTCGTAATCAGCACCCCGAAAAACCTATAATTTCGATATGAAGTAACTTCCGTTGTATATTTTTCTTACGGCTTTAGTCTCGATTTATCCAAAAAAGTAATATTCGCTCTCTTGGATTTGAAAGTGAAAGTCATTTTCGTAATCAGCACCCCGAGAAACCTATAATTTGATACCCGTATCGATTTATCCAAAAAAAGTAATATTCGCCATCTTGGATTTGAAAATGAACATCATTTTCGTAATCAGCACCCCGAGAAACCTTATATATATATTCATCATTTGAAGACGCTGTAGAGTATATATTATATGCCTATATATTTTATATAGAAATAACATATAGGTATATTATATACACATAATACTTACATGCGTAAGCTGCCCCGCAGCATACCATATGTACGTCTTAATACTCACGACTGAAAACTTGAAAGGTTGAACAATAGGTTGCGCACAAAAAACGTAACGAGGTCATTCGATGAATAGATTTTACTCCTCATATTTTTTTCATACCGGGGGCCTTATATGAAAATCGATTCTTAAGGAGTAAACTCCAAAAATGTCGTTATTTAATTTTGTAAAACATGAAAAGTTTAATTTCGTTATAACTTTATTTTATACTACGTATGTACTCATATTGTTAATTACTGTGATTAAATGAACAAGCGACAACCCTTCATTCGCTTGAATGAAGGATTTTGTTGCTTTAGTCACTAATGCGTCAAAAAATGCTTAGTTATTATTTATAAAAGAAATATAAATATATTAAAATAGTAATAATCGTTGAAAAGTTCAAAATCGTACATGATGCTTAGACTTTTTTGATGTGTGTATTACTGAAAATCTCTAAAAATGAAACTACTTCTTTCGTAAATAAAATAACTGACAGGAAGAGAGCCAATCAACGTCGCTGTGAGGAGTTTGACTTATGAATTATGACACACCTAACGTCATTGATTTTGCCATTTCGGATTTTTATGAAGTTACATGAATCATCTACATACATATTTGTTTGTGGAGGCATGTGCGAACATGTTTTTCTGGCGATTTCATTGCATCGTAAGTAAATAACAAGCCGCGCTGTGTTTCTGTATGCTTTATTTCTATATGTGATTACTTACTACTGGCTGTATTGAACTTGATTTCTGCAGTCGTTTTGGAAAATGTCACGATATGCGTGCTATTTTTTGGCAGGCGCTTTTGATTTTTTTTGTAATATCTTTAGAATCGCTAGCTGTTTCACTTTAGTTATTATACTATTTTGAAGTGCTCTTAATAGCCCATACAATAAAATAAATATTAACACTGATCCACCCAAATTTCCGAGATTTTCCGTGAATTTTCAAAAATTTTCTTGCGTACATACCGTCATGACAACTTAGTATATAATTTTCTCTATGACTTAGATTAAAATGTATTTTTTTTAATCTATTTTTTTATAAGTATGACAATTACAAACACATCAAAAAAAAACCAGCCAAATCTGTCAAGTGATACTTCGTCATAAATGTGACAATTGGTTTTTATTTGTGTAAAATCTAAGAACAAGTTGTAAAATGATGTTGGAAAAAATACCTATTTTTATTTGCCACTTGAAATACTTTTTTCAAAATGCATTTTGTGTTTTATTTGAAATAATCTACATAAATATTTAGTATTTGTAAAATGCAAAATGGTTTTGTAAACTTTTTTAATTCATATTTCCTATTTTTCATTCTTAAATTCATAATTACTTTATTTAACTCATCCTAAATGTTGCCAACATTGCAAGTTAAATTGTTTCTGTGGCAGTGTCAATAATGCCAACACTACAATAGACCTGGAAACACTTCCATTTATTAACCATATATATTTTCGTTTGGTGTAATGGAACATGAAAGATGAACTTATGGAATTCTCCCTTTCCTTCTCCCCGTACCTACGCTTTGATTCTTGTGGTCTGTGCTGTGAACGTACAAACCTGTGACGAAACTTTCATTCGCAATTGTTTAGATAGATATCTATAACATCTAACTCTCTGCCTCGCATAACTGGTCATTTTACATATTGACGTAAATAGGTAATGATTTACTACCCCGTTGGGGATACAGCGTGAAGTTATGTTATGTTATGTTATTACATAAATAAAATCTAAAAAAAAAAATGTATCGTGTCCAAAAAAAAACACTGAAAAGTACAAAATAACTATCTTTTACTAATCAATACTCAAACAGTGACATTGGCCTAAATAAATATCTAGGGTACGTGTAACTAACTTCTTTCTATTTCTGAAGCTCAATGACATTCAAGAGAATCATTAATATAAATAAAGATTATAAGCAGTTTGCATTATTTGGTGTATCTTCGAAGTCTAAGCTCCAATATCAAGTAGAGAAGTATGCCTGACTTTCAATCAAAAAAGAATTTTCGAAATCGCTCCACAATTGACCAAGTTATCAGTGAACATACATAAAAATATAATATACACTCACCAGCACGGAAACTTGGCCATGTATAAATTTTGCGACAGGGAACGTTTAAATAATTTTTCGTCAATAATTTAAGTATAGGTAGGTTCAATAGTTGTTTATTTTATCTTTTATGTACTTTATAATGAAATTTGAAAGATAATCACATTAAAAATTAGGTTTATTTCTTAGCACTTTTGACCCCCTGTAACTTCGTTGTGGATAAAACAACAAGTTTGATTGAATTTTTAGTGGTCAAGTGGACTATAACTGGCTATATTATTGCCAATATATCTAATAAATATACTTTATAGTTTACAAATTATCGCTAGTCGGTTTTTTAATTTTGTCACTGACACACTCACCGATCATCAAAATTCTAAAGTACTAGCAGTCTCACAAACTTCAAATTTTGAATTTTAGTGAGTGTTTAGCTTATAAAGAAGGAAAAAATGAGAAATCCCGAAATTTGCTTGCCACTGGGTACGGAGGGGGCGGCGCTTAGTGGCGCTGACGGGAGGGACTGCAGGCGGAGGGCATTGCAGCCATCACAGCAAGTCCCAGCCATAGATAAGACAGCTGCGCCAAGCTGCGCTCAGTAGCGCAAGCGCCCACATGCTGTTCGTATTTGCCCCGAAACGCTACTTATACGTTTACGATTTTCGTTTTATAATTTCGATTGCTATTATTGGTTGGATGCTGAAAGGCTTACTTCTTTATTTATTGATATTATTAGGATAACATAAAACTCATGTTATTTGAATATTTTTTGGATAATTTTAGGACATAGATGCCTTTCGATACTTATCTACGATGTGCTTAAACTCCAAAAACTTATTTTAGGCGCCTACTTTTACCTATACCTACCGTATTTCTCACTTTACTAAAAACAAACTTACCTACAATATTGTATAAATAACATAAACCATTTACTGTAAAAATTAATGTTGCAATAGCACCCGAAATATTGTACGTAAATGACGACCCTTGCCCACACCGAGTTGTCCTATACCTTGAGATGTGTTTTTCCATTCTTTTGTCATTCTCTAATCTCTTTAAATGGGAATATTGAGTCGTCGTATGACCTTAGGCGTTCTTAGTCGAGTATGTGGTAGCGCATTGGGATGAGATGCAACTTAATACGTGTAACGAACGTGGGGGCACTTATATTAACGCTGATCTGTATTCGACGGTAATGCTGAAGACTATCACCTACGGTTCCTTATCCGAACTTAAAGCGGAAGAAAATCAGTAGCTGTGCTGACGGACAAGATATACTCGTATTACACGAGAAATAAAAGGAAGATGACCTACAAAAAGAAATGACATCCCATCAAGAACATAGAATGAAAAAAACTGCCAAGTCTCGCAACGCAGTTCTTCCACTACAAAAAGTTGCGAGATCTCATGTAAAACCAAGTCAGTTATTTTAAGGTGTCTATGGAAGCATCTATTCAACAACTGTTATTAATTGTTATCTAATCAATTACCTATCAACATTTATAGTGACCGTATCAATATTAGAAATCTTTATTTCTATGACTAATAATTGTAGGTAATGACTTGGCAATTGCACGGCACCATAATTATAAAAGAATAATTGAAACGATAGTTCCTTACGGCAGGCTTGGAGGAGATAGGGATTGTGCTGCGCGACCGAACTGAAAAAAATGTAAGACTAAAACCGTAAGAAAAATATATAACGGAAGTTACGTAGTAATATCACAGATTAATTAGTTTACTACCGGTAATGAATGAAATTGAATGAAAGTGCTATAGTCGTATTTGGAACGAAGTTCCTTATTCTTTGTACGATTTTCCACTGCAAGGGAAGGCAAAGAGATATATGGCCGATGTCTTCAGTAATGTGTACATATATTCTTCATATTACGAAAATGATGTTCTTGAATTGAATTACTTTTTCTTTGGATAAATCGATATGGGTATCAAATTCTAGGTTTTTTGGATTACGAAAATGACTTTCATTTTCAAATCCAAGATGGCGAATATTAATTTTTTGGATAAATCGATAGGGGTATCAAATTCTAGGTTTTTCGGGGTGTTGATTACGAAAATGACGTTCATTTCCAAACCCAAGATGGCGAAAATGACTTTTTTGGATAAATCGATATGGGTGTCACATTATAGGTTTCTCGGAGTGCTGATTACGAAAATTATGTTCATTTCAAATCCAAGATGGCGAATATTACTTTTTTTGGATAAATCGATATGGGTATCAAATTCTAGGTTTTTTGGGGTGATGATTACGAAAATGACTTTCATTTTCAAATCCAAGATGGCGAATATTAATTTTTTGGATAAATCGATAGGGGTATCAAATTCTAGGTTTTTCGGGGTGCTGATTCTTTTTTCGTTGGATTCAGTATAGCTCCAAAGTAGTCCCATTTAAATTTCACTGAAATTGGAGCTTGGATTTCGAAGATACACCAAATAATCTTTACTACTTATTAGCTGTATTTATATAGATGATTACATTGTAGGTATGTAATTCCGTTCCAGACTTAGACAATAAGTTAGTTGTAAATCTAAGCTGTGTATAATTGTTTGGTCGTTCATAAGCGAGAAATGAAAAAAATTTAAACAGACTTCAAAAAAATCACTGAAAAGTACGAAATAACTATATCCTTTACTCAAATACAAAAATAACTTTATGAATACAATAAAATGTAATTAAATTTGACAGTTATCGAAATCGATGTGTAACAATAAACAGTCTACTAGTTTGGTAGGGTCACAGGTAAGCTTGGCTTGGCACCGACTTTAATAACTCAAATGTCAACTTGAGTTTTGATTAGTAAAGGATACAGTGTTTCTTTCATTAATACATACGTATCTTCACGCTGTATCCTTAAAGGTTAGTCAGAGGAGAATGGAGCACCGACCTTTGCCGTTCTTACATGCTTCATTCGCTTTTTATTTTGAACATCAAATCTACGTCTACCTACAGAGATCAAACTAAGTTTCTAGCAGCATTAATGCCTATAAGATCCTATCATATAATCTAAGGACAAGAAACTTACATAGACATTTATTTGCCATTATTACTCACACATCACAATTGATATTAAAACATATAACATAACATGAACACCGTACGAGTACGTAACCAGTGGTGATGTCAAAGAACACCGAATCAGCATATGCTGACGCGAGCGTTACAGTTCTGATTTTCAGCGCTGCTCACCAGTGTGCCAAATATAAAATATATACTAGCTATACCCGCGACTTCGTCCGCGCGGAAAATTTTTGCATGGCTATCTTTTGACAATTACCGTACAAAATCACTAATTTAGATTTTTCTAATTTTTCGGCTGTTCCTTTGGATTTTTCCTAATTTTCTTGTCCTAAATCACCCCAGTATTGAGGCAAACAAAACTGAAAAAAGTATTCAAATCGGTCGAGCTATTTTCGAGTTATTGTGAGACCAACGTATGGCAATTGATTTATATAATAACATATATGTTTATAGAAGGTTCAGAGCTGAGAACATAAATTCTTTAAGTTATGTTCAGTTCTTATCTGCCTTATATACGCCCGTGAGACCTACTAAGCTAAAATTTTGCATAGAGATTTAAGTTGGTGACCGAAAAATAGAAATGGAAAACCAATAATACTAAAAAATGAAATAATGAGTATTTCAAACCAATTTTTTTTTTATTTAGTTCTCAGTCTTGTCTGCAATTGTTACGGAACCCGATTACCCGGCTAGTGCGTGTCTGACACGCGATTGGTTAAAAAAAAGAGGATTAAATGAAAAAAAGCATGAATTTTAAAAAAAATATTTTCATTTATTAAATTTTTATTGTAAATCGAGCAAGTGTTGCCTCTTAAAATGATTTCTTGTTGTTTATATTTTATTTCATTTAACATTTCATCTTAATTGATTTTATAACAGTTTCACTCGGTAACAGATGAACATACAGGCATCTGGAAACAATAAAATGCTATATAAATAAATAGTATATGAAAAATATTATAATTACTATATTTATTACTAGCGACCGCCCCGGCTTCCCACGGGTAGAAATTTTTTCGAAAATAAAATACAGCCCATGGTTACTCGCTGATAATGTAGCTCTCTATAAATGAAAGAATTTTTGAAATCGGTTTAGTTTTAGAGTTTATCCATTACATACAAAGTTTAACTCTTTATAATATTAATATAGACATCAATATTGCAATATTATAAATGCGAAATGTGTTTATATATCTGTTGTTTACGCGGCTAAACAGCTGAATAGACTAATGAGTTATAGTGATAGCTTGAACCTTGGAGAAACACAGGCTACTCTCTTAAATTCCAAACAAACGATGTCATGGTTAATAGACATCTTAAAAAGGACTTTTTGGTGGGAATGGGAGAAGTGAAGTTGACATATTTTTTATATTTTTTTATGGCTTTGGGAGTTTTACAGTATAGTGACAGTATATTGTGCGTTAAAGTTCTGCGCGAGTAAAAAGAATTAGAAGGTCTAAATAAATACACACAACGGAACTTTTCGTTCTTCCAAGAAGTGCTTATTAATTCCAGTAAAGTCCACTATCATTTTACTGGAGCAGTGTTAGGCATTTGGTTGTAATAAAAAAACGTGAATCGGAAGACCCTGGGCAGTTTCCATTTCTCAAAACTTAATTACAATAATGATACCAATAAAACGCACGTATCATTTAAAACGAAAACAAAAAATAAAAATTTCCATAACTGTACGCACACATATAATCATATATAATAGAAAAAGAGAAATATTACTGTGAATCTATGTATAGAGCTAACGAAGGATTTTTTGGCGGGAACGGGAGAAGTGAGGTTGTCATTTTATTTAGATTTTCTGTTTTTTACATTTTTGGAAGTTTTAAAGTACAGAAGCACATTGTGTTTTAAAGTTCTGTGTAAGTGAAAAGAATGGAGTTAGTCTAAATCTAAATAAACATGTGTAGCTGAAGTTCTCGCGCTCTTCCAAGTCCTTTATAACTTCAGTAAAGCCTACTATCACTACTGGAGGAGTTTAAGATAAGAAAAAACGAATTTACTTCGAACGCGCTTCATATTAATTCTATTTATTAATACGTGACATTGGCAAATGCGCTAGTTTGTGAGCCACGCCATGATGAAAGAAAAAAAGAAGAGCTAACGAACCTAGCCCTGCGCGATGCGCGCGTCTCGCCCCTCGTAACGTTTTTTCCTTACGTGACGATGTCTACCAACTCAAACCTCCCGCGAGTCGCGTTAAAGAACTTCGTTCCAAAAACAATTTCATATCAGATGACGCAGAGATTTATGAAGAAAAAGAAATTTATTCATTCCCCGACTTGACAGGTGACCCCTCAATTTCACTGACTTCCCCTGACCGCTGATTAACCTTACTACAATTTACTACTACTATTTATTATAAGCTAATTACAGTTTACAAGGCGTCACTGAATATTCTGGTATTTTAGTTTACCCATTCTAAAACGATAGGTATTGAAAGAATGATACCTTAGTTTCTTGTCAGTTCTTCTCAATCCTGACTTACTAAGACTTACTTTCCGATCAAAAGTATATTGGGCGTTCAAAAATGGATTTAAAGTAATTGGATTGAATTGAATAACTTGATTTTAAATAATTCTCATGTAGGATGTAGTCCACATTTTGCACTTGCATTAATATATGTTGATAAGTATATGTACTCACCTCACTCCATTCCAGATGCATCCAAATTAACATTAACATAACTGGCCCCCATATTTTCTCTGTGGCGTGCTGAAACCACATGTCGCTTGGCATTCTCGCCCTCCTCAATATCAGAATCACAAACGCCACATTTCAACTTCCCAAATTCGTAATAAACATATTTATTCCTTGCCAACATATTTATATTATGCTTCAGCTCCAAATAGAAGCGGAACACATTCTCCGCTGATGGTTTTTCAGCAAAATGTTCAGCATACACCAAATGCATGAGCAGTGATCGAATAGAGTTGAATATTCCTTTGCAAGAAGTGCAACGGAATGATGCTCCTTCAGAATGGAGAATATAGTTCCCATGCATGTATACGCTGATGATATCACCTTTATTGGTTTTCGCCCTTGATTCCACGAGCAAATTTTGATGTTCTACATTAGACAATATGTGCGTAATCGCTTCATTCAAGTCTTGGAAGATCACATCGCATAATTCACATTTAACATTCCCGTTAATCACTATTTTGTTCAATATCAACAACTGTTTATCTATTTCAGTGTCGGGATAAAGCGCCGAGCGGATAAGCTTGGCAATTGTTTCCACATGCAAGTTACTCTCAAAGTGTTCTACCATTACTCCGAACGATGGTAAGGCGATGGTCTTAGGACAAATTGCGCAGACGTAATAATTGCCGAAGCTAGCGTAATATTCAGATGGTCTGCAATGATTTTTGTAGAGCATGAAGAGTTTATGTGGAGCAGCATTGCGCAGGTGCTTCTTCTGTCTTATATGGTTAAAAAGCACCTGCCGTGGTCCTTTGAGAGTCATGTCACAACAGGTACAATGATTAACTATCTTGCCAGACGGCTTGATGAAGTTCTCTATCACGACCATGTCGCGATTGTTTAAAGGCTTGCCGACGGACGCGAGGAATTTCGTCCAATCTAGGCTTTTTGGTCCCCATTCATCCGAAATTGGCCCGTCAGGATTGTTAGCTTTCTGCTTCCTGTACATTTTGTCAGACAACTTTCCTAAATGATTTTCGTCGAGAATATGAATAATAGACGCTTCTATTGACTCGATATTTATTTTACACATGCCACAACCGAGCCCATTCGCGTCCTCCGTGACACTGTGGCTCATCAAAAACTTGTAATTCATATCTTTAATCTTTTCTATAGTTCTGTCGTCCGACACGAAAGGTATGTGCTTATCAGATTGCAAAATGCATGCCAAATTGTGTACATGCGTTTCGCTAAAAACGTGACTCAAGACGCTGTCGTATCTAAACCTAAGGGTATAATATTCGCAGGCCATGCAGAAGAAAGCTAGTTTCCCCGTACGGTCGTCGATTAAAGATAGCAATTTGTGATTCGTCAACAGTTTTAAGATGTAGTTTTCTATTGGACCGTAGTAACGGTATTTCTTGACTTGGTTCTTAACTGGTTTCTCTGGTGCTTGGTCGTCATCGTTCTCAAAGTTTTTGTTAGCGTCAACAGCAAAGTTTTGGTTCACGTTATCCTTGATGCTCATTATGATAGGAGCCACGGAGCTGGTTAGAGCGGAGAAATCAATAATAGATACTTCTTGACACAGCTTGTCATAAGCCGCTTGGTAAAATTTGACCGCAGCGTCAATGGTAGCTTCAGAGTTATCAGGCAAATGTCTTATAAGAGACGCTTCAAGTTTAGCAGAGAATGTGCGATCGAGCTTTTCCGTTGGTCTCGCCATTTGGATCAAATGATCTAAATTTTGGGCAGGAGTTTCCCCGCATTCCATGGCAGAAAGCCTGCGGGACATATTGGGCAGAATTATGGGTTCTGTCACGTCTACGCTCTCGCGTTTAAGCTTGGGCAAGTGAATCTCTAAGCTAAAGTGTTTCTGAAGCGACTCCATCAACGGAACATCCTCGTTTAATTCGATTTCGACTTCGCAATCTGTGCATATATGAACTTGCTTCGCATTTTCAGCAGTGAGAAACTCCGCTTTTAAAAGTTCAGGAACCTCGCTCACCGGTAAGCTGTTGAAACGCTGACGTTGCAAATTGCTCTTCTTCTCCGTTGTGAATATGTATTCCACTTCCACTCCCTCTCGCTTCTGCACGAAGATTCTTTTATGAGTCTCATCCAAGCTCTTCAAATAGTTAAGAATGCTTTTATTCCCCTGGGCTATCGGATGGTTTATGACGTTTCGGAAATGCTTAGCGAGTCTTTTAACCTCCTCCACTTTTCTAAACGACAAAACAGTCAAATCTGACATGTCCTTCGCAAGTTCATCCACAGATTTCTCTATTTTCTGAGCCATTTTAAGCTCAAAAGGAATTTTAAAATAAACTTTGCTTAAACTAGTCTTGGTGTCCAAGATATTTACGTCTGTTTGTGCTTTATAGCTCGGGGCTAATATAGCGAATAAATTGCTTTTGCAAGCTTGTGTGGTAGGTACATGAACTTTCTGCCCGTACGTAACTGCCAATGTTTGTGCGTATGGTATTTTTAGATACTATGCCAAAACGGAGATTCGTTATTTTAAAAAAAACTGATATATTGTTGTGTAGACTATCACCGCATTTCAAGATCTGGAACAGGAAAGATAAAAAGGATTATTGATAAGGTGTATAGTACAAACAAACAACGCAAGGCGAAAATGATAATTACATTGGCATATTATATTACGATTTAAAACAGTGAGATAGATAACTGCCGAAATAACGATTTGGCATTATCTATTGAAATTAATAACTGACAAGGTCTTCATACAACTTTGTGATAGTTAATAGCAGTTTATAATGGTAACAATAATTAATGCGTATTTGCAAAAACCGGTCAAGTGCGTGTCGCGGCACTCGTAGTGTCGTTCCGTAGTTGCACGTGACAATATGCGTACTTGTAAAGCCATGAGGCTTACCACCATCTCCCAAAAATGTAAAAAATAGAAAATCTAAATAAAATGACAACCTCACTTCTCCCGTTCCTGCCAAAAAGTCATTTTTTGAAGTTTTAAAGTACAAAAGTGATAGATGATTATAATGCGTTTATATTACATTTTAAAGTTCTGTATAAGTGAAAAAAAGAATGGAGTAGGTTTATGAATGAATGAATGAAATAATGAATCTGTGATATTATTATTAAGGAGCAACACCTTGAAAATAATAGTGTTGCCATCCGTTACCGATTATGATTATGACAATTAAATCACGAATATTGACAATAGCTAACATAAAACATCCAAGCAGCTGTTTTTCTCTGACTTAATTTAGAAATATTGAAATTACAAACTGAAAACTTATGTAATACAGCCTATATTACTTAGGGACAGTGTATCTTTCTATCAGTGAGAGTATTTTTAGAATCAATTCGGTAGTAGTTTCTGAGATTAACCTTACATACAAACTACCTCTTCATAATATTATATTATAGTGTAGGTAATACACAAAGGCTTTATTAAACGGTAGTGAGGCCTAGATATGCCTGAAATCAAATGAAAGTTATATAAATGCAGTAGAAATGTGATCTCTCAGAAACATGTGCGGTGTCACCCTTGCGGACAAAATAAGTAACGAAGACATACACAGTATGACAGTATTGCATGACAGTGTTATTGCAAAAATGAAGAAAGGAATGCTTAGATGGTTTGGGTACACGGAAAGAACCAGTGATGAAAGACTGACGAAGAAAATCTACAGAGCGAAAGTGAGGGGTAGCAGAAGCCAAGGAAGACCAAAGCTGACTTACGAAGATCAAATAGACAAAGTGTTATCTGACGGAAATGTCAAAAGCACCCGTATACCTAGACGAAAATGCGTGAGGAGAATGATAAGATTCGAAGAGGTAAATTAAGTATGTAAGGATCGCGAAGCTTGGCGTTCCATCCTCTCTGCCCACCCCGTTAAGGATACAGCGTGAAGATTTTTTCTTTTTTCCCTTCTGTTATTCGCTTTCAATACGAGGCGCTCGCTATTTGATACGAGCTTGCTGCTTTCGCTTTTTTTTATCGTTTTATTTATTTAGAATACATACTCTTTGGGATGTACTCGGATTCACTTGACAAATACATACAGATAAAACAGTAAAACTGTGAAGAATCTAGGTAGAAGCTAGGTATAACATCTAAACGTTAAATAATTTTTTTTTAATACTCCACACAATTACACGCATTGTGACCCCAAACTAAGCAGTAAGCTATGAGTACCACACAACGAACTCTGGGGGAGTTCCCAGTAACACCCAGACTACAAGCCAATTTAGAAAAGTTCGTTTCCTAAATTGACCTGACCGGGGATCGAACCCGGGACCCTAGCTTGGAAAGCAGATGCATATGCCACTGCGCCAACGGGTCAGTCAATGTCAGGTTTGTGAAAATAAAGTCTATATATTTCCTAAGAAATTCACTTGCAGTCTCTTTGAGTTACAGCGTGAAGATATGTATTGTAGTGCAGGCAAGAAAATCGAATTGGATGTAACCACAAACATAACAAAGTAATTAATATTTAGTGTAGTAATACACACAAAACAACAGATTTTCCTTATTCTAATTTAATTAAACTAGTGGTTGCCCAGTGATCGAAACTCAGCTGTAATTCATTTAATTTTTAAGTTTGAATGTGAATATAGATCTTTGGTCAAAGACTAAACCTCTATAATCACAGGTTTCGCCAAGGCTACACAGTTAATTTAAAGCTTTTTAAATAATAAATTACTAATTAAACAAACTCTTTGGCGACAATCCCGTGCCACTGTTTGATCCAAGAACCACATATATATACCACACGTATACCACAGGTGATCAAACTATTGAGTTCTTCTTTTTTAGTTGAATGGCACCATCGCGATTGCGAATATTGCCAACGTCCCGTAAAAATTAAGATCACAGAAACATGATAATTATGACAGCCATATAAAGGATTCCAGCAATTGAAGTGAATACACAATGGGGATCATTAAAATCTTTCTTTCGACTATAATTTGCAGAGTTGAGAAAATATTCACACCCGAACAGGAAACATCACAGCATAAAATACAGACAAATCACAGGGCAACACATTTTATAGACAAACACAAATACGATGTACTACATCCCGCATATAACACTTTAGTTCCTACTGCGAATGAGTTTGAAATTGATAGTCTTTTTGACATTGGCAGTATGAACGTAAACAATGAGTGATTTATTTAGTTGAACATATTTCTAATGCATATTATCTATATAAAAATTTTAGCTTTCTCCTATCCTTCTCCATATAAATTTCACACTCCTCCTTCCATGCAGTTTTTAAAAAAGGGAACTTAAGGTTTCGCTTCATGTATTTATGTGTAGATTAGGGCAAAATTAGTCAATTTTACCAACAGTAAAGACAAAAAGAGAGCAGTTTGTATGTTATTGTCTAGGTATGTATGTAGTCTATACTAATATTATGAAGAGGTAACCTTTGTTTGTATGTAATGGATTAACTCTAAAACTACACAACCGACTTTAAAAATTCTTACACCTATAGAAAGCTACATTATCAGCGAGTAACATGGACTGTATTTTATTTTCATAAAAATTTCTACCTTTGCGAAGCCGCGGCGGGTGGCTAGTATGTAATAACCTAGTTGTAAACAATATAAATAACTCCAGACTGAATCAAATCTGATGAACTGACTCACCTGTACATACAACACCCGTTTATTTTATCAGATATCAGCCGTCATTTTGTTAGAAAACAGCACTCATACATCTACATTTTATTTGCTTCACTTAGTCGTATGGGACAGGCTGTATAGAGTTATGTAATCTATGCCTAAAGTTTTATTTTAGTCTAATTTGCTCAAATCGTAAAAAATAAGTGTTTCATTTAAAAAAACAAGACTACAATTATTATGATTTTTATCTTTTATCCATAGATAATTAAAATAAACACATATACTAGAATGTAATCACTAAATGGCTGTAAGTTCACTTTTGATTACCCAGTAACTGAAAATTTGATACAACCCACATTCTAATTTACACACAAAAAAATTAAAAAAATTAACAAAGATCCGGTATACAGAATTATATCATTTATAAATTATCAAATATATTCCTTAACACAGTTAATAATTTCGCCTACATGTCAGTTATTCATACACACATGCAAATACACACACACATGTTAAAATATACAAATTTATAATTGGAAATGGATTTCCGCAAAGTAAGACCTAGTATAAGTAAATTATTAAAACTTTCGTGAAACATTATTAACTAAATAATTATTGAACACGGCTATACTCACGTCCAAACGGTATAGGTACCGACTAGTTTCGGACCTATTGGAGGAGGTATAGGTACCGACTAGTTTCGGACCTTTTTTTTTTTGCGTCAGGAAATGCGTTACGCATCCCGCACCTGCAATGGGGGATGGCAGGGGGGTATGTGGGACTCCTCGGCTGAGACTAGTTTCGGACCTATTGGAGGAGGTATATATATATGGACCGTTTGGACGTGAGTATAGCCGTGTTCAATAATTATTTAGCTAGTACAAGTAGTCTACTTTTTGAATGTTTTATTTGTACTCGTACTTGTGTTCATTTTTATTACATAAAGTACCTAAATGAGTAAAAGATCTATGTAACTTGAAAACCTTCTATGTCTGACGCCAAATATACATACACATATACAGGGTCAATTGAAAAATACTAATTACCTCATAGTGCAAAATAGCTGTCATCATACCTAACAATTTTTGTTCTACGACTTTTTTCTAAACTCAATACATTCCTCAAAAAGTATTTGTTAAGTGTTGTTGTACTGTTTGAAACGTAATTACTCTTGTACGTATTTTCAATGGTACAATGCAAGCGCACCGAGCCTCAGCGCAGCGCCGCCTTCCCGCGGCCCGCTGTGCGTGGATGCTTTAGCGACCAGGAGGCTAATTCTGACACGATAGACAATCAAAAAATATCACGAATAGATATATTTCTATCCAAAATTATCGCATGTAAAAATATCATTTCGAAGGATAAATATCTATTGATAACTAAAATTCAATTCTCGCACACAATAGACATATATATCGCAGGAGACTACGCATATCTATCACAATACTACCAACTCAAGGAGTTTTTACGTTCCACTTTTCTGGACTGTGACAACATAAATTCGAGATCTTAAATTAGGCTTCAGTCATTATTAATATCTATTTTTAAATTCATAAAACTAAGTACTATCTTTAATTTTCGTATTTCTATGAATAACGAATAGTTTGGAAACAAAGTAATTGTACAATTAAAACAGTTATTATTTATTTTAAAATGATTCGTTAATGTTGTAATGAAACGTAACTTTTCACGTCAAAGCAAAAACGAGAGAAGAGTCCGCGATAATTGTCTATTGTTAACTCTTTATTTAGGCGAAACATTTTCTTGAACTCAACTTCAGTCAACTCAAAAGGATCTGACGCACTTCTTCGAATAGAGCTAGCATGTCTTGAAACTGAAGAAGCGGCAGCTGTCGCCTCTTCAAGAGTTCCAATAATATAGGCAGCCACCAAATAATCTATCGCAGTTGTATTTAATTTTTCTTTATATACTTATATGTATTACAATTTAAAAAAAATAATAATATGTCCAATAATACCAAATTTTTTGTCACTCAAAGACCGATATCTACCGTGTAGCAATAGAAATTAATTATATCGAATGTTAGAGACCAGTCGATGTAAGTCGAACGACATTCCTTCGACATATATCGCAAGTGATATTCCGAGAATAGACAAATAAGCTTTCCATAGATAAAATATCGATTTTCGATATATATCTATCATAGATAAAATGT
The DNA here is from genome assembly GCA_907165235.1 of Zeuzera pyrina. Lineage (NCBI taxonomy): Eukaryota > Metazoa > Arthropoda > Insecta > Lepidoptera > Cossidae > Zeuzera > Zeuzera pyrina. The sequence continues at coordinate 6,896,149 of OU015647.1, read as the reverse complement.
CTATTACGCGAGAATTGGCTCCCAGGTAGAGTAGGTGCCATTTTCAGAAATATTTAATGTATTTTTATTTTTGTACGAAAGAAGAAGTTATAAATTTTTAAGTCTAAAAGAAACGAGGATAATGTTAAGTACAAAATACTGAGAGGTTATTAGTATTTTTAAATTAACCCAATTTACACATCTATAAATGTAGCCACCCTACTGTTTTAACTGCAGATCTACAGTTTTTTAGAAATCTCAGTTTTTGTTTAAACCTCCAACCTACAGTTTTTTATTTAAGATGCTAGTGCAGTCTATTTTATTCATTCGATAGTCCGTATACTAAAAAATCAAGAAGATTTATGAGATTGCAGCTTATCCATGCTAGTACTACCTAATAGCCATACATAAATTAAAATTTAATGATTGTTCAAGTGATTTATTTCCAAGTTTATTTATTTAATCCGATTAAAAGTGATTATTGCACAATTTATTTACTTATAAGGTTATTTATAATTCTGTCTCCATATGTTTTTTTATTAGTACTATTAAAAAAATACAAAATAGGTAAAAACTATAAATTTTACATTTTTTCATTAATATTTAATTTTTTTGGGATAGCCATGCAGTTTTTTTCTAGAATAGGGATGGCAATATTAACACTCATGCATAGGAACAAATACACACACATGCATCTTCCTATTCCATAATTTGGTTAGAAACCTAAGGCATTTTTGATGTGTAGCGGAGACTATAGATTTCATTGTTAGGTTCATTTTAATTATTTAAGTCTTCTATCAAAATATAAATTGTATCACTAACTCCTCAATAAATACAGTGTTAGCCGATAGTAATGTCAAAAGCACTGGCATACCATACATATAAAATGTATGAGGAGAATAATGAGATTTGAGGAAGCAGAAGAAGTATGTATAGACCGCGACGCTTGGTGTTATGTCCTCTCTAACTACTCCGTTAGGGATTCAACGTGAAGATATGTATGTATGTACTAAGTATAAACTGAAGTGCTTCCAAACTATAAACATGGAATAAATTATAATTTAAAAGTTACATACATACATATCTTCACGCCGCATTCCCAACGGGGTAGTCAGAGAGAACGGAGCGCCAAGCATCGCGGTTCTTACCTACTTCTTTCGCTTCTTCAAATCTCATCATTCTCCTCACACATTTTGGCCTAGGTATTTAAAGTTACAGGGGTGCTGGGTTGGGCAACCTCCTCGTGGTGCACCCTGTGCGCCGACCGGTAACTGCTCGTTGTTTAATGGGTTGTTACTGGGCCGCGGCTAATAGCCCGAGCAACGGGCAGTAAGGGGTGTCCATCAGCATGTATCTTGAACGATGCACGTTGATGGGCTTCTTAGTTCCGGGTTGGGACCGAGTACGCAATGCCGAAAGGACCTGGCCCTACCGGAGGGTGGGAAATTTCCCCATTTATGGGGACAAGTTGTGTACCCCGTCCTCTGCGTGAGGACGGGGGTCAGATGTCGGGGTCACTTGCCCCTCTTTTAGGAAGGGTATTTTGTGGCCCTGGAGGTGGAAAGAAGGAAAGCTTTTAAAAACCTATGAGGAAACTCGTAAAAATCTGAGGTGGAGAGAAGGAAAAAAGGAAAATTCGAAATGAAACCCGTTAAAATCAGAGGTGGGAAGAAGGAAAACTTGTAAAAACCCGTGAGTAGTAAACACGTAAAAGTCAGGTACGGCGTGCGGATGCCCCTGCCGTGGTGTAAGCGTGATGCGGAAGCCGCCACTTTGGAAGCCTGAGGTGTCCTTCGGCGAAAGGCGCCCCAAAAGGCAAAAGGTTGCCCCGGCACTACGGCCCCGAGCAGGAACACCGTCAGGTTTTAGTGGGTAGACTCGGGCTAGTACCCTAATGTCGAGGAGTCCCACATACCCCCCTGCCACCCCCCTAGGCGGGATGCAATGCGTAACGCATTTCCTGACGTAAAAAAAGGTATTTAAAGTTACATGTTTAAATTATAACTGTTGGTGTGTCTGTTCACGATTATGTAACTTGTAAACGACTAATGGGATTGAGGTCATATACCCACAACATATTTCTATGGTTCGTGACTATGCTGCAATCCGATAGGTAGTGCAGTAGTTTTATGAAACGGCAGACAAACATCCGTCAGGCGAGCTAGTTAGACAACATAAAACTAGCGGGCCGTCCCGACTTTGGCCCGGTTGAATACATAATATATAGTCTATTTCCATCTGGAATAAAATATCTTTCAAATGATGACAGAATTATTTAAACAGATGCATAAACGAACTTACGAAATATGCTTTCTTTTTATAATCTTTATATAAGTACATAATTCTTCTGTATGTATGTCTCTGAACTCCTAAATAGCTGAACTGATTTTGATGAAACTTTATGTGTGTGTTTAAGTCCCTGAATGGTTTAGATTCATAATTGGAACCTGTGGGTGGCACTGCAATCGGGTTCTAGGATTTTTTATTTATTTTAGACCGGCTAATAGCAGGCAAGCCAATGTTCGGGACGGACAATATCTGTTGGGTCCGCTAGTATCAGTATAGATTTATCTCTCAATAGTATAAAACAAAGTTTTACTGTATCTGTATTAGTCTATGTAATTCCTTCCATCTAACCTTAAAGCATTTCAAAATTGTTTTGATCTTTTTTTTAGAACAAATTATGAGGTAGTTTTTTATGTATAACACATTCAGATTTAGTCCATAGAAGTATAGAAATAGTGACCTAAATATTACTTTATCAAATCCCCTTGCAAAAGGAGCGAGTTGTTTTTATAAAATAATGAATGATAGTAATTTATATTGTCGAAATCTGAGAATATTGATTTAAGCAAAAACTAAACAACCCACATACATAAATATATACCAACAATAATGTACGATAGGATGATTAATTAACTAAAATAACATAATAATTTGTCACAGAATACTACCTGTTACGAAAAGAACGGGAAAATCATTACAAATAACTCACTTTTAACACTTAAAACACAGAAACACGTATTAAACAACATAATTGCTAGCAAAACAGTTAAATATTAAGGCCTTAATTTCTTTTTTAGGTTATAATGACTTAGCTAAAATCCGAAAGGGATTTGTGAATGTTTTAGCAGTAACTTCGCGGCTGATCTGTTTTAAACACTACTTAATCACCTGTAAATCTTGATTTTGTGCATGGCAGCGTGTACCGCCTATTTTAATTTAGTACGGGCATAGGTGACAGTCCAGAGATGACATGTTAAGAATGACAAAAGAATGCGAACGTGACTACGGACCCGCCGCATACGTGGGGCGGCATACTAGCTAAAACTTCCCAGAAGTGTAGGAAAATTTAATCAAACTTGATCATCTTCGATTGCCGCCAATAAAAAAAATTGGAATAATAAAAGATACCTTAAATTAAAAAGGTAGTAAATTGAATCAGTAAAAATAACTGCACCTTAACTATAATTTTTACATTAATCAGATTTTAACAATTTATGATTTTCCATGTTTTTTCCCCATTAAAAAAAATTGGGAAGTAATTTTCTGATTGCTGACAACAATACTTTATAATGCATTCAATAAAATAAATGCAATCATAATTGAATGTTACGTTAAACACAGATTATTATTTTTGTCAGTACCTACTACAAACCTGTGCATAAACATTAAATAAATATGAAAAAAATAGATTACATTTTAAATATAATAAAAAAATTACAAAATAATATAAATTTGAAACGTGTTTATCTCTGTACTTATTTGCGTCATAAACCGAACCTAAGAGATAAGAACATGTTTACCACAGATGTTTACTACAAAATGTATCTTTGTGTCTCAATTCATTAGTAAATTATCATTGTAAATTATTATTGTTAAAAATAATGTTTTTGTAAAATTTGCAAGTTGAAAAAATAAAAGCATATTCAGTTCACTAAGCCAATAATATAATATGAATATATTAAGTCAATATATTCAGTGTCAAAAACATGGATCGGTTTCATTTTCGTCTCGTATCAACTTCGTATAAATAAATTATTAACGACGACCATGACAAAACCAAATGTTTGTTGACTTAGATAGATACAAATGCTTGTGCAAATACTTAGAAACCTTGTGAAAAACATGTTTTTATACAATTACTAGCTGTACCCGTGACTTCGTCCGCGTCGAAAATTTTTTCGTAACTTCTCCGGGTTACTAGGGTTACACGAGATACCAATATTGTTAGACGATGTCTCGAAAGAAGTTACTTTCTATCTCGGTGCATCCGTCATATTGAATTAATAATGACGTCAAATATACAGTAACCTTCCCATGCGTATTCCATTTCATTTGATACCCATATTGATGGTGTTGAACAAAAAATTTATATCCTATTATAGAACATCCGCCATATTGTATTTATGGTGACATCACATATACAGAAACCTTTCCTTGCGTATTCCATTTCATTTGACACCTATATCGTTGGTAAATACATACATACATATCTTCACGCTTTATCTCTAACGGGGTAGTCGGAGAGGACGAAGCGTTAAGCATCGCGGTCCTTACATACTTTTTTCGCTTCCACAAATCTCATCTTTCTCCTCATACATTTTCGCCTAGGTATGCGAGTGCTTTTGACATTTCCGTCGGCTAACACTCTAGCTATTTGATCTTCACAAGTCAGCCTCGGTCTTCTTCGGCTTCTTTTACCACTCACTCGCTTTACAGAATTTCTTCGTCAGTCTTTCGTCACTCATTCTTTCTATGTGCCCGAAACATCTTAGCATTCCTTTCTTCATTTTTACAATAACACTATCGTGCAACCCTGTCATACTGCGTATCTTGGTTATTTTATCCGCAAGGGTGACACCGCACATATTTCTAAGATATCACATTTCTACTGAATTTATCTTACTTCTACGCGATTTCGGGATCCAGGCCTCACTACCGTACAATAAAGTTGGCACCAACACCGCATTGTGTATGCCCATTTTGGCTGAGTTAGATATAATCACATTGCCTACTAATATGCTCAGAGCACTGTTCACTTTATTGCCGGCTGCAACCTATCTCTCCACATCCAACTCACATTTTCCATCCCTCGAAAGCGCACTCTCCAGATATACAATTTCGTTCACTTGTTCTAGACATTTTCCATTTACCCATATCTCTCACTTTGTCTGTACATCTTCTCTTTCAAACACCAGAACCTTAGTTTTGTTCACATTCATATTCAATCTTCTCACTTCACAGTCTTCTCTCATGCACGTAACTTGTGTCTGCAACTCCGCTTCTGATGGTGCTATAAACATCGTCAGCATACAATAGGCAGTTTACTACTGTACCATCACATATCATACCACTCATACTACCTTTCAATATCTGGAGGCAACTGTCCAAATAAAGTACGAATAGCCAGGCAGCTATCACGCAGCCCTGCCTGACGCCTGAACAGACTTCGAACCAGGGTGACATGTCTCCATCTATCCTTACATAGGCTCTGTGGCCTTGAAATAATGACCTCACAGCCTGCAGTAAGGTGCCCTCCACGCCATATTAAAGCAGAAGACTCCACAGTTTCTTTCGCACTACTCTATCGAATGCTTTTCACGATCCATGAAAGCGCCTAAAACTCTCTAGACCTATGGCCAGAAACTACTCCACGATAACGCGAAGCGAGAAAATCTGATCTGTACAATCAGTACCGTTCCTAAAGCCACCTTGCGCTTTCCACAAATATCTTTCAAAAATATCTTTCATATGTTCTGTCAATACCTTGGTATAGACTTTACTTGTTAAGCTGACCAAGCTGATGGCCCTATAGCACGCAGTCCAAATGAGAACCTTTCCCTTTATAGAGAGGCACTATGACTGCAGTGCGCCAGTCCTCTGGCACCTCTACCTTCTGCCAACAAAGGTTGCACAGTGCACAGAAGGTATCCCAGACCCTAGGATACTGGCCTCATCGTTTCCCACAGCCTTTCCACATTTTAGACTTCTTATCACTTTTTCAATCTTTTTCATACTAATGGCATCCTCCACTCCCTGACCAGTGTGGCAATTCATTAGAATCGCTCTCAGGATCAGAGACGGAGTCGCCATTCTCATACAGTTCTCCATAGTATTCACTCCATCGCTGCAGAACATCTTTTTTATTTGTTAGCAAGTGGTTTTCTTTCGAACGCACTTTATTCATTCTGCAAGGTGCCGGACCACTTTGGTACTTACGTACTTCTTTCCAAAATAATTTGGAACTTTCCTCGAAGTTGTACGATATCTTATTTTCGTTTCCAACACCCTATACCTTTCACGCTTCTCTTTCAGTAGTACCTTCGTTTCTGCTTTCTGTAGCTTATATCTGTCTTTAATCAAATTCTTCATACCATAGTAATTTTTAGTAGCAAAGTAGTCGCCATGCTTTCTTCTTCTTATGGTGGCACTTCACATGGCTATTTGTGTTTGCTATTGGGTGTTTGTTGTATTTGGAAAAATATATGACGTACTCGCAAACATGCAAATACAGGCAAATACGACCATCCATACATGGCAGCCAAATAACAAACACACAAACATTTGTATTTGAAAATGTGTTCACCAAAACTATGGACGTGTTTCAACTTGCAGCGGGATTTTATTATTTAAATGCATGTAACTATTACATGCAGTGCGTGAAAAAATACAGAGTAGTGAAAAAATCATGGAGAGCAAGGCGCTGATGGATGTTGACTGTGCATAAAAATTTGCATTTTCAATAATTGTTCCAGTTCGCGCTCACAACACAGACACAAAATTCTGCACGTCCATATAGATCCACGGCGCGTGCGCTTCTGAATATGGCCATTGTGTAGACGGTTTATTTGCGTATTTGCCTATTTGACCCCTTTGATGTGCGTCGAGAAACCGACAAGCGCACGGTAACGCGTATTTGGTATTGGCCATATTTGTCAAATAGGCAAATAAGGCCAATACTTTGTCAAATGTACTCCCCACACGTGGTAATTGTTTGCCAAATATGCCAAATACGCAAATACAAATAGCCATGTGAAGTGCCACCTTTATATTCAGAAAATTTCACCTCATCATCCCACCACACATCATGCTTTTTACCGTTCCCAATCTTATTCATTCCACACACTTCTTTCGCAACCTCGATCATACTATCCCTAAGATTCTGCCAATATTTTTCAACATCCTCGCTCATCACTTTCAATCTATCATCAAGCTTATCGGATGCTACCCTTTCATAGTCCTCCCTGGTGGTCGCGTCTTACAGTTTCCAGCTCTTGATGCGACAGATTGTTGCAGGTTTGGACGCTACGCGACATCATCACGCTGCAAAGAGACCCCTTATTCTAGTTACCACTAGAAAGTGGTATGTTCCCAGATCGGCTCCTCTGTGTGCTCTCGTGTCCATAACCTGCTTTTTGAGCCGGCTGTCCACCAGGAACAAATCAATCATACTTATTTCATCCTTCCTTTCGCACGTGGGTTGATGAATCCTTTTGTGCGTAAATAAGGTATTGGCAACAAAAAGATCCTTTTCCATACACAGTCCTAACACAATCCTACAAGCATCATCCACTCTCTTCTCTCCATACTCGCCTAGGACAGATTGAAATCCTGTTCGAGCTGTCCCTACCCATCCATTCGTATCTCCACACACTATAATTATCTCGTTCTCTTCAACCATCACGCACGCACGCTTAATTATATAGCACGCTTCCTTAATTGATCCCTTATTGTTGGTGTGGAACAAAAAAGTTGTTTTCAATTATGGAACATCCGCCATATTGGATTTATGATGACGTCACATATACAGTAGCCTTCCCCTGCGTATTCCATTTCATTTGATACTAATATTGTTGGTGTTGAACAAAAAAGTTATTTTCTGTTATGGAACATCCGCCACATTGGATTTATGATGACATCACATATACAGAAGCCTTCCTCGGCGTATTCCATTTCATTTGATACCCATATTGTTGGTGTTGAACAAAAAAGTTATTTTCTGTAACGGAACATCCACCGCATTTGATTTATGATGACGTCACATATACAGAAACCTTCCCCTACGTATTCCATTTCATTTGATACCCATATTGTTGGTGTTGAACATAAAAGTTACTTCATATTATGGAATATCCGCTATATTGGATTTATGACGACGTTACATGTATAAAAAACTTTGAAAAAGAAATTAGCCAACATTTGTTTTTAGGCACACACTATCTCTGTACCAAATTTCATCATAATCGGTTCAGCGGCTTAACATTTCTCAATAATATTTCATCCCCCTTTTCACTCCTTTAGTTGTAAATTTTTTGTTAAACCAATCCGCGAAGTTTCGCTGTAGCACTCTAAAAACACTGTACCTATATCCAATTTTTAAATATTCACTAATATCTAAAAATGAGATATACAGTAACAGTTTTTTTAACTGAGACAGTATGAAGAAATCCGATTCCATAAGAGATACAGGGAAACTGTCCTAAAAACCATTTAGTTTTTTTTTGTGACAACAATTTTGGCATTATCAATTTTTTGGTCATGCGTGAGATGCCCATAAAAATTAGCAAAATTGGTAAAAAATGTTTTAGTGCGGATCGACTCAGTTTCATGTAAACATCATTTTATTGTATCGATGAGAAAAATTTTGGACAGCAAAAGGTCAAATTTAATAAAATATGTTTTCATCCAATACAATATGGAGAAATCGGAATCCATGAGAGATACAGAGGAACCGTCTTAGAGATCATTCGGTCCCCTATTGTGAAAACAATTTTGCCATTATTAATTTTTTGGTTAAGCGTGAGTTGTCCATAAACATTTGTGAAATCGATTATTTCTTTTTTTTAATGCAGATCGACTCAGTTTCACGTAAGCGTCATTTTATTGTAACGGACAAAAAAAATCTGGACAGCAGAAGTTGGTGAAATTTTATGTGAAATGTCATGCTGCTTTGATCAAGTCGAAAAACTGACTCAGCGGCGGACATGAAGTTCTATTTAAAATCCTCACGATAAAATGAGGGTGAAACTTCTAGAGCAAACCCGAATCCTAGTAATAATAACACATAGAAATAAAGAGGGTGGAACTTTCTGGTTAATTCGCTCGCTAACAATAATTCAACATTGTTCTCGATGTTTGCATGAGTCATATGTGACACGTCATCGCTCCGGAATTTTCACAGTACAACTTTGTTCTTCTTCCTTAATTTTGCTTATACCATTCGATAGTAGACCTTAAACCTAGCAATACATTTTTAGGTCATAGCTCTGCAAAGCCTAAGTCTCGAGATTTAAGCACTAAAAGATTCGTGTTTCGTGTCATATAAAAATCAACCTTATTGCTTGGCCTACGGTCCAACCGTAACAGTATAAACTCACTAATTTCTATAAATGAAGCGCTTTAAGGGTGGCTTGTAGGGCATGCAATTATCGAAATGTTCCGATAATCGATAAAAAAAAATTATCGTTTTTTTTTTCCGATAAAAACCGATAATTACCGGTTTTTATAATATTTTACAAAAGGTTGTTATTTCACATGTAGGTTAACTATACAATTACCTAAAATGAACCACAATATTAAAAATTAAACAATTTTTTTGTAGGACGAGATATATTTATTTAATCAAAGTCAAAGACAAATCAATTTATTCAAGTAAACCCAATTACAAGGTATTTTTGAACGTCAAATCTACTTTAGTTCGGTTCAAATAGAAAACCTAGACACTGAGAAGAACCGACAAGAAACTCAGTCAGGTATCACTTTTTCAACTTCATTTTACAAAAGGTTTATTAAAATACAATATTTTCATTAAGCCAGTAAACGCATGTGCAGAGAACATCATTTCCAGACTATTGTTTTATCTTCAATGAAATCGTTTATTTTATAGTATGATTGTCTAGTCAATTGTACGTTTTATAACCAATCTAAATTTATTCTCTATTAATTGAGTAATTTCTTGAGGAACTTTATTATAAAAACGAATGCATTTACCTAAAAATGAAACATTTGACTTATGTAATTAAAATTTTGGAATAACCAATTTATCACGACCTCGGGTTTCCATACCATTCATATCGCCATTCTTTTTAAACAGATCTATATTTTTTCTCGTATACATAATAATTTCAAAGATGTATAAGGAGGGCAAGGTGAGGACATTAATGTCTTTAAAACGATCTTTAAGCGATTCTCGTGCATTAATCCTGTAGATGGCACGTATTGCTCTTTTTTGTAAAATGAAAATGGAGTTAATATGCGCCGCCGATCCCCACAGCAGAAGGCCGTAGGACATTAAACTGTGAAAATATGCAAAGTACACCAACCTTGCCGTATCCACATCCGTCATTTGCCTAATGCGTCTAATTGCATATACCGCAGAACCGAGCTTACTAGCCAATGCCCTGATATGATCCGCCCACTGTAACTTGTTATCTACTGTTAAACCCAGAAAACTGGCTGACTTAACAAATTCTAATTGTTTCCCACCCAGTTCTATTTTATCATGGATTCTGGGTACATTAGAAAGGGAAAATTTAATACATTTAGTTTTTTGTTCATTCAGTAGTAAATTATTGGCAGCGAACCATTTCGAGACATCTGTTAGGAATCTGTTTACCCAAGTAATATCTAGATTTTTTCTGTCTAGTTTAAATAACAATGAGGTATCATCAGCAAACAATACTGTTTCGCATAAGTCCCTGAGCATAAATGGGAAATCGTTAATATATACCAAAAACAGGAAAGGTCCCAAAATTGATCCTTGGGGAACTCCCATTTTTAACTTTGAACCCACAGACAAAACCAAAATCAAAGTAATTACCCCTCGTTGTCTATACATTTTTGCCATCTAATCGAAAGTTCATTTAAACCTTTGCGATAGAACTATGGGGAACTGGAATCCACAAACTGTGGAAGAGCATTTGATACTGCTTCCTGGGAAGAAAATATTTTCCATACAAAATATTGTCCAAATCGCGGAAAAATGGTAGTCAGTTGGGGAGTACGGGGGATGGATGACAGATGGTTTCTAACTGCAGTATCTGTAGTGTTAAAACTGCTTCTTGAGGAGTGTGAGGTCTTGCGTTATCATGGAGCAATAATGGTGAAGATCAATTAACGAGTCGGGGCTGTTTTGCTGCGAGTATCGCCATCGTTGTTCAGAGTTCTGCACAGTAGATATTTGCTGTTATTGCTTGACCGGATCGGAGGAAGCTGTAGTGATTTACACCATGAAATGACCACCAAACAGTTACCATCACCTTTCTATGGGTAAGCTTCGCTTTAAGGCGTTGGTGTGGCGGTTGACCCGGAGTCAGCCATTACGTTGTTTGCTCGCGATTATCATAAAAAATCCAATTTTCGTCACACGTCGCAATTCGGTCCAAAACTCCTTCATTTGTGTACCGGCTTAACAAGTTCAAGGCAGGCAAGCATCAAAACGCGCTGCTCACTGCAGATCAGTCAAATCATGAGGCACCCATTTTCCAAGGTTTTTAATTTTACCGATTGGCTGCAAATGGGTCAATATTGTATGTTAACGTCAAACGATGCCGCTGATTCCTTGGTAGGTTGATACGGATCGGCTTCCACCATAACCCTTAGTTCAACGTTGTTTACCTTAATGGCTGGTCTTCCTCCTGGTTCATTCTTCAAGTCGAAGTTTTCACTACTAAAGCGGTTAAACCAAAAACGCACGGTGCGTTCGTTAACTGTATCTTTTCCCAACACAGCATTGATGTAACGAGCTAGTTTCTGCTACGTTAGTTCCACGTCGGAACTCCTATTCGAAAATTACTCTGGTTTTCGCTGTGTCCATCTTCTTAAAAGCTGAATGTAAAAACAATTAAAAAATAGTAAAAAGTAAAATTGAAAGTCCGAACAGTCAAATGTCATGAAAAAAATTAAAATAATATAGTTTTCGTGTAAAAAAAGTTACTCTGAACTCTCATACTACGCAGGTTTAATTTTAATTCAAAGTGGACATTGCGTTAAAACGGCAATTTCATACTTTAATCCCTATTACATACCGAAAAATAAATATTTAAATATTTAAAAAATATAGTATTTTTTTAAATCAACGATTGTATTTCTGTATTAAATTAAATACAAAATATTGAAATCAACATTTTGGAATTATTATAATCATTAGTTATTTTCTTATACATACATTTTATATTTATATAATATCGTGATCACAAGGTACTACCATTAGGTAGTTTTAATTTTATCTAATTTTATTTTAACGTAAAAACAACTTACTGAACTAAAAGTACCTAAAAATATGTAAAAACAGATTTATAGAAAAATAGAATAGAATTTGATACACAAATAATACGAACTAATTACACATTACCTACGCAATGTTATTTTTTCAGTTTTTAGGTTAGTCTTTTTTAACACTTCCCGAATAATCGGTGTTTTATTTCGGAATCAGCTCTAATGATTGGGAAATAATTCTAATATGATTTTATATTTTTTTATCGAAAACCGATATTTATCGATTTTTCTTTCGATATTTATCGTTTTTCAAAATGGACCGATTATCGATAAATAACCGATTATCAATTACCGGTTTGCATGCCCTAATGGCTTGCACTAACGATTTAAAGAACTGACATCTCACTTGCACCAACTACTTAATACTTGGTACAAGCGAGATGTCAGTTCCTTAATTCGAGCCTAAATAGTTGGTGCAAGCAACCTAAATCGCTCTCCATTTTGAAGATAAAACGTTTGAATTTTTCTAGTTGGTTACTGCTTAAAACGAAAAAATATCGTACTGACAAGGGATTAGTTTCAACTTTAACAAATCAGTAATTCAGGGTAATTCAGAGAAATTTAAAATTTAAAATCAATCGACAAGGCAAATATTTGCCTATATACATCTGCTTTGAATGTAAAATGAACACTTGTGATTTTACTTTCTAAAACATATTTATTAAACAATGACTTCGTTTTTTATGAAAAAATCTGGAAAATTTGTGAATTCCAAAAATATTGATCTTTTATTTATTAGCCACGACGGACTGAACGGAACGGAGGCGGTATATGCGTTTGTGGGGTTAAAGGTTGTTTGTGTGTATGTATATCTGTTACCATTTTCCTCTAAAACTACTGGACCAATTTCGATGCGTTTTTTTGCATTTAGAAGGTATCATTTCAGAAGAGGTTCTTAAACATGTTTTACGACCATCAGAGGGCACTGAAACAGCAAGGATAGTCGGCGCTTGAGAGGGCTTTTAATAGAAAAAAAAATTTGACATTTATAATGTTAGCGAGATGTAGATAGTAACGTACTTAACGTACTCTCTAAATAGGTTAAAATTAAAAAAAAAGCTAAATTAGAAATTTTGAAAAATCCCACGCCGGATGTCAAAACGTAATCGAAAAAGGATTAAATCATTGAATCCCTTTTTTTAAAGTCCCTCGACTGATGGCTAGACGTTTCGGCCAAAGTTCACTCGTCCCAAAGAGGTAGCCGTTGCAAGTAGGGTTTCAATGGAAACACACTTGATAGCTAGCTGAAGGTGTTTAATCTAATATTTTGTTTGTACTTATTAGATCTTAAATTATTATGATATCGTCATGGAATTTCATATAACGCCCTCTATAACTTAACAACCAAAAAAAGTATCTGAACATTCCGCCCACCAAGGACTACTGACGATCCTTAAACAAATATTTGTTGAAGACGGAAACAAAATAATTAGATACATTCTATATAACATTAAAACTGTAAACAACCTTAACACTAGTGTATACAATATGGTTCAATATATCTACAACAATATAATATAAAATATACATATGACAAACCAAAAAACAATTCATTTAAGTAGGCACAAATGAAAACTCAATTTAAAAAAATAGTTAAAAGTTAAAATTTAAAAAAAATGTATGTTTAATAGGTAAAATACATAATTTAGAAACTGGTCGTTTAATAAAACCACCCTTATACCGTAAAGTGACCACTCTCGTGATGTCGTCGGAACCAGTGTGCTTTTGTTCAATAACTCCATACAACCATCGGGCGGGAGGGAGATCATCCTCCTTGACTAGAACTATATCACCGATTTGAGGTTCAGGAGTTTGATTAGTCCATTTATAACGATGCATGAAATTATTGAGATTTTCATTTGACCATCGACGCCAAAAATTATGAACCATGCACTATCTTAAATGCCAACGACTCAAAATACTAATGTTAGCATCATTATAATTGTAAACTGGAGGTAGAACCAACGACTCTCCTACGAGAGTGACCAGGAGTGAGAGGTAAGGAATCCTCTGGATTATTGGTTATTTGTGATATCGGTTTCGAATTTAGACAAGCTTCGACCTGAGTTAAAACTGTGCTTAGCTCCTCAAAAGTTAAAGTTGTATCACCGATAACCCGTTTGAGGTGATGTTTGGTTGACTTTATTCCTACTTCCCACAATCCTCTAAAGTTTGGGGAATGGGGAGGGATAATATGCCAGTTTGTGTGATTACTACCTAACCAGTCAGCAATTTCTGAAGCTAAATTCGGTCTTTCTTCTGTGAAGAGATGTTACAGTCGTTATCGCTCCAAAGGTCTGAGCAGTTTCCTCGTCTGGCTGTAAATCGATTGAATGCTGCTAAAAATCCCTGAGCAGTCATATCGCTTACTATCTCTAGATGTATAGCTCTTGTTCCCATACAAATAAACAAACAAATGTAACCTTTGTAAGCCTTATGACCTCAAGCCTGGTAGCTCTGACGTTTATAGGCCCTGCGTAATCAACCCCACTTTTTTGGAAAGGACGGCAAGCATTCACTCTGCAAGATGGCCCCCATTGTCCCATCATTGGTTGGTTACTCTTCGCAGAATAACGTATACAAATTATACATTTGCGTACAAAATATTTCGGTAAATTCTTTACATCAAAAATTCAGTACTTGTTTCTCAGATAATTAACCATCATCTGAGGACCACCATGCAATATCTTTTCATGAGCTTCTGATATTAAGAGGTTTGTTAGAAAAGACGTTCTCGGAATCAGTATTGGATGTTTGATATCTTCAACAACACTGGATTTATGCAATCGACCACCGATTTTTAGAATTCCAGCTTCATCGAAGTATGGTGTAAATGAGGTAAGTTTACTTTTTTATTTACCTTTTCTGTACTTTGTATATCCTTTATTTCTGCTTTAAAATGATTTTTTTGACATTCCCTTATATACACATTTAATGATTCTTTTATTTCAGATGCAGACAACCATGAGGTATGGTATATTTTATTTTTTACATATAAAAATCTTCTACAATAAGCTATTACTCTTACTAATTTCCTTAAAGAAGAAAATCTTAACCAAAATTCATTTTCGCTTTGTGTAATATTAACTAAACATACATTTTTATCTTTTCTTTTTTCTAAATCTGTGTCGCTTATTTTTCTTTCTTTAATTATTTCCTTATTTTTCAGCCACTCAGGTCCCTCTGTCCACAAAGTCAGCTTAATTAATTCCTCTGGCATCACACCGCGAAAGGCGTAATCTGCTGGACTCTCTCTCGAGATAGTACATGCGACCATTGAGAACTATCTGTCCAAGTCAACATTTCTGCTACCCTATTTACCACGGATGTCTTCCATCGTGAGGGATGACTACTTAGCCAATCCAAAACAATAGACGAGTCAGTCCATGCATAAATTTGTGTATTTGGAATAGCCAAGACTGTAGCAACTTCTTGAAGAACCTTTGCCAGAAGAACTGCTCCACATAGTTCAAGACGAGGAATAGAAATTTGCTTGATTGGAGCAACCTTCATCTTGTAACCAAATTAACATGAATGTTTCCCTGTGCGTCTGTGACTCGAAGATATACGACAGCTGCATTTGCTTCATTAGAAGCGTCGGAAAAACCATAAAGCTCTCTGGATATGTCGAACTGTTTTGTGTTGATTCACGGAGGAACTCTTATGTGGGAAAGACAAGGTAAAGTTTCCCTAAACTTCAACCATTCCTTCATTAGTTTAGGTGGCAATTCATGATCCCATTCAATTCCAGATATCCACAACCTTTGAATGAATATTTTTACCAATATTATAGTGGGAGCAACCCCGAGAAGATCGAATAATTTTGATATATGACATTCGTTTTCATTATAGGATATTTAAACGTAGGCAACTTAACCGTGTATTGAAATTCATCTGATCGACGAGTCCTAAAATCTTCATTATTTTGTCTAATTTCAATTCTAAATTGCATGTTGTACCATTATTCTTTTCTTAAATCACCTTTAATAATTCATTGTCATTACTTGTCCACTTCTGTAACCTAAAACCAGCTTTTGCCAATAGTTCACTTAATTCATTGTGTAGCTGTATTCCTTCTGTCGCATTTTCACAACCCGATAATAAGTCGTCCATATAAAAATCATTCATAATACTTTTTGTAGCTAGTGGAAAAGCATGACTTTCATCCTTTGCTACCTGTTGTAATGTTTTAACAACAATGTAAGGTGCAGAAGACGTGCCCAATGTCACCCTTAACATTCTGTAATGTTCCAGTTCTTTTTTCGATTCATCGATTACGCCATAAAATTCGTTGAAAATCAGCATCTGCTTCAGTGACCTTTATTTGACAATACATTTTCACGATATCGGCGACTAAACATATCGAATGGCAACGCCATTTCATAATAAGATGTCTCAGCTCCGGCTGTAGTGTTGGGCCAACCATTAAATCATTAGTTAATGATATACCATTTGTACCAGGGCACGAGGCATCAAAAACTACCCGTATTTTAGTTGTAGTTTTATCTTCACGAACTACAGCATGATGGGGATGATAAACCGCTTGTGGTTGATTTCTAAATTCCTCAGGAACCAGCTCCATATGACCTAAATCAAGATATTCCTTGATTACATTCGAAAATTGTTCTTTTAATTCAGGATTATTTAACAATTTACTTTCTAGAGTTAATAACCGCGACTCTGCTATCTGCTTTGAATTTCCATATTGACAGCCAGGGTCTGAACTACAAAAAGGTAATTTAACAATGTACCTGCCGAATTCATCTCGTTTTGTACTTTCTTCATATAATCTCTCACACTTCTTTTCTTCCTCTGTCATATGTTTTAAATTACTTGGTTCAGCTTCTAACTCCCAAAATCTTTTCAGTGCATCGTTTACTTACTTACGGTAATTTACTTGAGACCACGGCCGATGCAACTCGGCCGTGGTCTCAAGTAACCATAAAGTAAAGTAAGCAACAAGTAAAGTAAAGTGGCCGAAACGTCAATCCACAAATCGGTGGACTTTAAAAAAGTTATTTAATCCTTTTTCGATAACGTTTGATATTGTTTGAAATCTGAGTTGTAGGTACTTAATATGACCTTACACATCGAAACTATAATACGTATTTAGTCAGTAAAGTTATAAGCCTCATTCACTGTCTGTTTTCCTCTACATCCAGTCAAGGACGCAGTGCTAGATGTAGTATTAGTGTACATGCCATTACGTGTGCACTTCTACCTTATTGTTAAATATAAACCGCCTTAAAAAACACCACTGAAAAGTACGAAATAACTATCCTTTACTAATCAAAACTCAAGTACAATAAAAATAACATTATAAATACGATATACATACCTCTACCTATATAAATAAATTTGTCAGTTACTGAAGTCGGTGCCAAGCCTATCAAACTAATAAACTTTATGTTGTTGCACATCGATTTGGCGCCGATTTCAATAACTGTCAAATTTAATTATATAGGCACAGATTAATTAGTTTACTACCGTAAAATATAGGTATGTGTATCGCATTTATAAAGTTATTTTTATTGTACTTACTTGAGTTTTGTTATTTCGTAGTTATTTCGTAGTTTTCAGTGGTTTTTCTGAAGACGATTTAATTTTTTACTAAAAATTTTTTTACTTCTCCGTTTTGAGAGATCTTGTTCTAAATAAATATCTAGAACGAGTCTCCGATTAACTTCTTTCTAATTCTGGAGCGCGATGACATACAAGAGAATCATCAATATAAATAAAGGTTATAACCAAGTCGTGTTGTTTGGTGTTATTTGGTGTATCTTCGAAATCCAAGCTCCAATAGCAGTGAAATTTAAATGAGATCACCTCGGCAGTATACTCGTACCTTTTCAAACATAGAATAAATTTTCGAAATCGATATACAGTTGACGAAGTTAATACGTAAAATAAAATACATGCAGATGAATATAGAACCTCTTAAATTTTTTGAAATTGGCTAAAAACAGAACATGAGCAACGAGTGCACATGTATTTCTTCATTGCAATACATACTACAATCGCTAATGAAACTTGAAACACAGATGAATTTGATGAACAAAACAAACACATACACGCTATTTAGCATGCACGACACACGACCGCTCCGACGTACGTTTGGGTTATTCATTGTTCATCGGTAATAGCTGGTAGTGGCCGATTAACCTTTAAGCCCAACGAGACCCAGACCAAGGGCGACAATCTACACGGCGCAGTGTCTGCTCGTCAGCAGTACAAGAGAAAAGATTGTGCGAGGATCTGGATCTTCAGAAGAAGAAGAATCCTCAAATGAGGATGACGAGTATTATTACTGATTAATTGTTTATAGATATTATTCTCTAAGACTGATTTTTGGAGTTTACTCCTTAAGAATAGATTTTCATATAAGGCCCCCGATATGAAAAAAATATGAGGATTAAAATCTACTCATCGAATGACCTCGTTACGCTTTTTATGCGTGACCTATTGTGCGCACCTTTCACTTTTTAAATATTAGTTTTTTTGGATAAATCGATATGGGTGTCATATCCTAGGTTTCTCGGGATGCTAAACGAAAATGACGATCACTTTCAAATCCAAGATGGCGAAAATGACTTTTTGGATAACTCGATATGGGTCTCACATTATAGGTTTCTCGGGGTGCTAATTACGAAAATTATGTTTATTTTCGAATCCAAGATGGCGATTATTATTTTTTTGGATAAATCGACATAGGTATCATATTCTAGATTTCTCGGGGTAATAATTACGAAAATGATGTTCATTTTGAAATCCAAGATGGCGAATATTACTTTTTTTGGATAAATCGATATGGGTGTCATATCCTAGGTTTCTCGGGGTGCTAATTACGAAAATGACGTTCATTTTCAAATCCAAGATGGCGAAAATGACTTTTTTGGATAAATCGATATGGGTGTCACATTATAGGTTTCTCTGGGTGCTGATTACAAAAATTATGTTTATTTTCGAATCCAAGATGGCGATTATTATTTTTTTGGATAAATCGACATAGGCATCATATTCTACGTTTCTCGGGGTGCTAATTACGAAAATGATGTTCATTTTCAAATCCAAGATGGTGAATATTACTTTTTTTGGATAAATCGATATGGGTATCAAATTCTAGGTTTTTTGGAGAGCTGGGGGTCAACTGAGGAAGCGTGCTCGTCGCGACCCCTGCCAGCCCTTTTCAGGGCTGCAATTCCTCTTCTGTGCATACCATGCGGGACAACGGCTATTATAATGTTAGGGCGTCCCCCGGAAGCGACGTACACCGGTCTGTCCCCGCTGGTGTGTGCAGAGTGCAGTTCGGCGTTGGGGACCGCCACCCAACACGCTGTGCACCTAGCGGCGGGAAGTGGAGGGAGGAGTGCAGAGTAGCTGCGTGGAATGTGAGAGGTGGGATTGAGGAGAAGATGAATGAAGTGATTGATATTATGGAAGAGAAAAGATTGGATGTGCTATGTTTGAGTGAAACCAAGCGAGGAGGCAGTGAACTTGCCGACTTGCCCGGAGGAGGCATCGCTTTGTGGTCAGGGGTACCACAAGGAGATAGGGGATGCCAAGGGGTAGGCGTTTTACTGTCCTCTCGTATGGTTAATTGTATGACTGAGTATGAATGTATAAATCCCAGACTGCTTTGGGTACGCCTCAAGATGGGGTTGACAAGAATTTTTGTTTTGGCAGTATATGCCCCAGTGTCCTCTGTCGGTTTGGCTGAACTAGAGCAGTTCTGGGAAAATGTTAGAGAAGTTCTAGCGACGGTTGAAGAGAACGAAAGAATTGTTGTGTGTGGAGACATGAATGGATGGGTCGGGACAGCTCGAACAGGATTTGAGTCTGTCCTAGGCAAATATGGAGATAAGAGAGTAAATGATGCTGGTAAGATTGTGCTAGGACTGTGTATGGAAAAGGATCTTTTTGTGGCTAATACCATGTTTGGGCACAAAAGGATCCATCAGTACACGTGGGAAAGAAAGGGTGCGAGAAGTATGATTGATTTATTCCTGGTGGATAGCAGACTTAAGAAGCAGGTAATGGACACAAGAGCGTATAGAGGAGCCGATCTCGGGACGGACCACTTTCTGGTGATAACCAGAATAAGGGGTCTGTTCGCAGCATGGCGACATCGCGTAGTGTCCAAACCTGCAGCGGTTAGCCGCATTAAAAGCTGGAAACTGCAGGATGCGACCACCAGGAATGAATATGAAAGGGTATTATCCAGTAAGCTTGATGATAGATTGAAAGTGTTGAGCGAGGATGTTGAAGAATGCTGGCAGAACCTTAGGGATAGTATGGTTGAGGCTGCGAAAGAAGTGTGTGGAATGAATAAGATTGGGAACGGCAAAAAGCGTGATGTGTGGTGGGATGATGAGGTGAAAGTGGCTGTGTATAAGAAAAAGAAAGCATGGCGAGACTACCTTGCTACTAATGACTGTGGTATGAAAAATTTGATGAAAGACAGGTATAAGCTGCAGAAAGCAGAAACGAAGGCACTAGTGAAAGAGAAGCGTGAAAGGTGTAGGGTGTTAGATGAAAACAAGATGTCGGACAACTTCGAGGAAAATTCCAAATTATTTTGGAAAGAAGTACGTAAGATCCGAAGTGGTCCGGCACCTTGCAGAATGAATAAAGTGCGTTCGAAAGAAAACAACCTGCTTACAAATAAAAAGGATGTTCTGCAGCGATGGAGTGAATACTATGGAGAACTGTATGAGAGTGGCGACTCCGTCTCTGATACTGAGAGCGATTCTAATGAATTGCCACACTCGGGCCAGGGACTGGAGGATGCCATTAGTATGAAAGAGATTGAGAAAGTGATAAGAAGTTTGAAATGTGGAAAGGCTGCGGGAATTGATGAGGTGACTGCTGAGATGATCAAGTATGGTGGTCCTAGGGTCTGGGATGCCTTCTGTGCACTCTGCAACCTTTGTTGGCAGAAGGGGGAGGTTCCAGAGGACTGGCGCACGGCAGTCATAGTACCTCTATATAAAGGGAAAGGTTCCTACCTAGACTGTGCGTGCTATAGGGCCATCAGCTTGGTCAGCTTAGCGAGTAAAGTCTATACTAAAGTATTGACTGAACGTATGAAAGGTGTTTCAGAAAGATATTTGTGGGAGGCGCAAGGTGGATTCAGGAACGGTAGGGGTTGTATGGATCAGATTTTCTCGCTTCGCGTTATCGTGGGAAGGTTTCTGGCTTTAGGTCAGAAAGTTTTCTGCGCTTTCGTGGATCTAGAGAAAGCATTCGATAGAGTAGTGCGGAAGAAATTGTGGAGTCTTCTGCCTGAATATGGCGTGGAGGGCTCCTTACTACAGGCTGTGAGGTCATTATATCGAGACCACAGAGCCTGTGTAAGGATAGACGGTGACATGTCGCCCTGGTTTGAAGTCTGTTCTGGTGTCAGACAGGGCTGCGTGATGTCTGCCTGGCTATTCGTGCTGTATTTGGACAGTTGCCTCCAGAGATTGAAAGGTAATATGAGTGGTATGGGATGCGGTGACACAGTGGTAAACTGCCTATTGTACGCTGACGATGCTGTGCTAATAGCACCATCAGAAGCAGAGTTGCAGACACTAGTCACGTGCATGAAAGAAGATTGTGAAGTAAAAGGATTGAAAATGAATGTGAACAAAACTAAGGTTCTGGTATTTGAAAGAGAAGCGGAACAAACGAAATGTGTGATTAGTGTAAATGGAAAATGTCTAGAACAGGTGAATGAAATTGTGTACCTGGGGAGTGCGTTTTCGAGGGATGGAAGATGTGAGTTGGATGTGGAGAGACGGGTAGCAGCTGGCAATAAAGTGAACGGTGCTCTGTCCGCATTAGTGGGTAGTGTGAATATATCTAACACTGCTAAAATGGCCATCCACAATGCGGTGTTGGTGCCGACTTTGTTGTACGGCAGCGAGGCATGGATATGCCCGAAATCGAGTGAAAGTATGATAAATGCTGTGGAGATGCGGTCTCTCAGAAATATGTGCGGTGTCACGCTTGCGGACAGGATAAGCAATGATGAGATACGCAGTATGACAGGGTTGCACAACAGTGTTATTGTAAAAATGAAGAAAGGAATGCTTAGATGGTTCGGGCACATGGAAAGAATGAGTGATGAAAGACTGACGAAGAAAATATACAGAGCGAAGGTGAGTGGTAAAAGAAGCCAAGGAAGACCAAGGCTGACTTATGAAGATCAAATAGCCAGAGTGTTAGCAGACGGAAATGTCAAAAGCACTCGCATACCTAGGCGAAAATGTGTGAGGAGAATGATGAGATTTGAGGAAGCGAAAGAGGTGTGTAAGGACCGCGACTCCTGGCGCTCCGTCCTCTCTGACTACCCCGTTGGGGATACAGCGTGAAGTTATGTTATGTTATGTTATGTTGGAGAGCTGATTACGAAAATGACTTTCATTTTCAAATCCAAAATGGCGAATATTACTTTTTCGGATAAATCGATATGGTTGTCAAATTCTAAGTACCTCGGGGTGCTGATTACGAAAATGACGTTAATTTTGTAATCCCAGATGGCTATTATTTTTTTTTATAGATCTACATGGGTGTCATGTTCTAGGTTTCTCGGGGTACTGATTACGAAAATGACGTTCATTTTCAAATTGAAGATGGCAAATGCTACTTTTTTATATCTATTAATATTGATATTTAATATTATTGTATACAGTGAAGTGAATAAAAATATATAAAATATGGAAAAAACCAGTAAACTCCAGTCGTGCGTCGGAACTGACACATACATTTTTTTTTTATCTTTTTTATAATGACCAAATGAAATATCAAATAAAATACGTGTAGAATTGGAAAGTGTATGAATAGATTACGAGATGTGCAAACCCGGTCTTGATTAAGGATTCATAGAGGAATCATGATCTTGGCCTACCTGGTCATTGTTTTCGGTGACTTCAGAGAGAACTAATAGCAAAGAGTATGGTAATTATTAAAAAGAAAAAAAGAGTGGCAACTCGGCAGTTAAATCGGCATGTATGGAAAGTAATGCCATCTAATGGTTGACAAGTGAACTAAATTTAAGTTTCACGTATATACCGGGTGACTTTTAAGACCGTCAGGAAAATTAAAACACAGTTTTGGCAGCCTATGTAGGCAACAACTTTTTAGTCTTTTCATGTAAATAACGTATTTTAAACATGCAGTAAAAAAAAGTTGTATAAACGAAAAGTTTGAAAGCATACGCATACTACTCGCGCGGTCGCCGTATAAAGGCACGAGTGCGAAATACATAGTATCTATGTATTTATAAGCTTATAACGAGAGTGAGAGTCGTGACTCATGAGTTCGTGAGACAGACGTATGCGGTAACACTTATCATCCATCGCGAAGTTCATAATGCGATTGCGGTATAATTATTTGTTATTGTAATACAGTCCACTGGTCCATAAAGTTCCAATTCCCGACAAATAAATTGTTTCTCCGCTACACTGAGTTCCCATGGTTCCAAACCTACCATGACCCAAATTCCATTGTAAACGGATAACTAAATATCGTAATGAATGTCCTAACATAAACAAACCATCAACGAAACACGCTGGAGCAAAACAAGTAATTTTTCTAAATCGATACTAACGGGAATTGAACCTCAAACCTCAACTGTGGTAACCGGTTGCGAAACTACCTACTGCGCCATAAAGATCTCAAGTAAACGGATATTAACACCATGCGCCAATTCTATCTAACACCTAATACTCTAACAACTCTTTTAGTCGGTTTAAAAGTAGGTTTAAAAATTAAACAGACTATGAATCGTGTCTGACAATAAAACAATAGACGGTTTATTATTCAATAGAAGGCTTAAATTTGAATACAAATAATGAATTAATTTTTTTCGTGATATTGTACTGTTATTGATACCTATCACGATCTGTTATTAGTATTATTAATGTCATATGAGCGTCAAATCTCAGAATAATTTTGCCGATAAGTCGGTACTTACCAAATAATAGCAAAATACAACATATTAGGTCGATGTACAACAAAGCCGAAAGGTAAATTAATTTGTGTAGGTAATATTAAAGCATACCTTTTTGAGTTCGCTTCTACATATAAATAAAAAGCCAATGCAGTGAGATCAGGAGACCTCGCTGGGCAATTGACTGGTCAGCCGCGCCCTATATCCATATGTCACCAAATTCAGTGTCTAGGTATTCACGCACGTACATAACGTTGGTAGTGTGTAGGGCAGCCGTCGTGTCGCAAGTACATACCGTGTAGGTACGCCAACGGTATGTTATCTTGCACTCTTGCAATTACTTGAAGTATCATTTCTAGGTGTGTAGCGCCCAGTCACACGACCTTTCACGAAGACAGGTCCAATCAGTCGGTCGTCAATAATAACTACCCAGACATTTACTCCACAGCCTCTGGTATGTTTACAAGATTGGACGGAACAGATGGGAAGGGTATTCCACGTCTTCGCAGAGACTGGAGATGGGGTTCACAGTACAAACGCCTTGCTGCCCTAAATTTTCATTTGCCTTAAAATAGCAACGTAACATGATGTTTTATGAATAGCACGAGAAAATTATTTACTTTGTAATCACTAACAAAACAATTATGCGTAAAAGTAGCAACGGTCACAACAGATATCGCGGCGAGTCGGCATTCGGCAACTGAAGAAGATGTGCAAAGTGCGGGCGGCTGACCACGAGCCGCGATTTAAACGCTGATTGGTTATCAAACTACGCAGTTGGATGTCGCATGCCGGCTGTTGCCGGTGTTTGAGTTATTATTATTTAAGAGTTATGAATGACTTAAGCTATTAATATGCAATACGGCTAGTAGGGTGTCTTCGAATTTTAAATAACGGGGAAAATGCTTTTTTAACAACTTTTACTGTTTATAAAATAATTTTATTTTCGTTTCTTGATATTAATATTTCATTAAAAAACGGATTACTGACATGAATTTTATTTTTTATTTTTATTGAAATTAAAAATTTAAAAGTCAAGATATCCTTACCAATAGCATCTACTGCACTTACTTGTTGCCCAGTATTTTTTTCCTGACGGTTCATGAACTCACAGATATTAGGTACAGGTGCGTACTTTGTACCTACTTATCTCATCTTCGCATTCCATTCCTCTCTGGCCACTCCAGACAGAGTGAAGTTACTTGCGCTCGACGTGAGCTTAGATATGTAAATGTGTACAGAGCGTTTTTTTGTTAACGGGGACAGTATGAAGAAATCCGAACCCTTAAGAGATACAGGCGAATTGTTTTAGGAATCATTTGGTTTTTTTTGTGACAACTGTTTTGGCATTATCAATTTTTCGGTAAAGTGTGCGATGCCTAGATACTGTGATGTAAAATTGGCGTAGTTTTGCGTCCCGAGTATCTACGCTGTTGTGCTGTTACGTGAAATTGTTAAAAAAAAAATGCTTAATTGGTAGAGCGATGTTGAGATTTTTTTAGTGGCTTAGCCTGCCTCAGCGAACCTTATTAAAAAGATTGCCTTAATATCGTTATTGCCAAAGACTCTAAGAAACATCTAAAATGTATTACGTTGATATTTTGATGACAATATGAAGAGTTTAGATATTTATTACTGAAGACGCTGGTTGTATGTTCTAAGATCCCTTTACCTTTCCTCCTAAGGTAGAATAATTGTATTAATAGTGTTACTAATTACGATTCAAAAGACGTTTTTCGCGGGATTTTATAGCGAGCGGTGGGCGTTTGTTTTAATTATTTTCTGTTTTTAGTAAATATCGTGATGTAAAATTGGTGTAGTTTTGCGTTTCAAGTATCTATGCTGTTGCACATTATGCGGAATGGAATAGAATGCTTATTTATTAGTGTGATTATGAGACTTTTTTAGTGGCTCAGTCCGCTTTAGCGGATCTTACTAGAAGACTGCCTCAATGTATTTGTCGACAGAAACTCTAAAAAAACGAAATAATATGAACAATATGTCTATGCATTACTGACTGGGCATAAATTTCTTTGCCATCCTTCTCCAGGGAGAATTGCTCAGCAAAAATTGGAGCTTCCAACTTGGGGCTTGACTTTTTGGCGGGAATGGGAGAAGTGAGGTTGTCATTTTATTTAAATTTTCAATTTTTTACATTTTTGGGAGTTTTAAAGTACAAAAGAGATAGTATATTGTGTTTTAAAGTTCTGTATATGCAAAAAGAATGGAGTAGGTCTAAATAGACATGTGTAGCTGAAGTTTTCGCGCTCTTGCAAGAAGACCTTTATAACTTCAGTAAAGCCTATATTACTTTACTGGAGGAGTTTTACGATAAGAAAAAATTAATTTACTTGTGATTCTACTTACTAATACGTGACATTGGCAAATGCGCTATGCTGTGCGCCATGCCATAAAGAAAGAAAAAAAAAACTTGAGGGTTTTCCCCTAGAATTTGGGGTAGAAAAACACAGCATGAAATTTTTTAGGGACTTAAATTTTTAAGGATAATATTATTACCAGATATTAAATAAATTACAAAACCCGGTGTTGCAGAAGCTAATTAGTATCGATTAATTACAATTAATCTTATTTTTATATATCAACTACTCGTTTCAATGTAATTCTCGTAACTGTTTTAAAAAATACTTTATTTAGTATAATAAACGAATAAAAAAATGTAATCATTTATGATAAGGACAATTGTTATTTCAATGGTAATATTATATGTAATAAATATTAATATAAAATTAGAATTAAAAAAAGCTCAAGTTGAATGTAGTTATTTTTTAGAGGGTTTTCAGCAGTATATAAACTTGTGATTGGGGGAAAGATTATTAATAGTTGGTAACCATGACAATAAAAACAATAATAGCAGTCTGTGATACTTAATTTGTGGTCTGTGACAAAGAGAATATAATCACATCAAACTGTGACCATAATCAGCCCTGTGACAATTTTAGTTCCGAACAAGTTGTATTAGCGCTGTAATGGCTTCTGCCGTCTTGACTGTCCGCCGTAAAAGTCAATTTCTTAAAGTGTACTGTCAGTCGGTAGAGACGGCATCTCCAAACGAGTAGTTAAACTTTTTTCGATGCGCCTTTTCGCGCTCTTAGTAGCTATTATCAATGCCATGGCGAACCGCGTCTTCCCAGCCGCCTGGAAGGAAGCGATCGTCATCGGAACCCCGAAACCGGGTAAACCCCGCAAAAGCCCCAATAGCTATCGTCCCATCAATCTCCTTAGCGTGCTAGGTAAAATTTACGAACGGGTCCTTCTGGCTCGTCTCAAAGCCCACTTCCGGTCTCTTCATAGACGAGCAATTTGACTTTCGAGCCAAACACTAGTGCATACAACAAGTGCACCGCCTCACGGAACACATCCTGGAGGGCTTTAACCGCCCGAGCCGCTACATAGGCACGGAGGTCCTCTTCATAGATGTAGCAAAGGCGTTCGACAAAGTCTGGCACGCCGGGCTGGTGTACAAGCTGCGCCGGCTCGGCGTGCCCGACGATCTCTTGCGCATAGTACGGGTCTTTTTGTCGGATCGTTCCTTCCGCTATAGAGTAGAAGGGGTGCTCTCCTCTCCCCATCAAGGCAAGCGTCCCACAGGGCTCTATTTTGTCGCCCGCTCTCTACTCGCTCTACACGAATGACGTCACCAAAACCCCCGGTGTAGAGCTCGCCCTATTCGCGGGCGATACCGCACTTTTCACATCAGACCATAGTCGCCTCAGAGTCTCCCAACTCCGTCTTTGGAGAATCGAAGTCAACCCCGAGGAAACCGCCGCCGCCGTGTATTTCTCGAGGGGCACGACGACCAGCCGCGCCCGCCGCGCTAACACTCTCCGTACTATCACACATTTCGGCTAGGATATCCCCTGGACTAGGAAAGGCAAATACCTAGGAGTCACCTTTGACAGTGCCATGACCTTCGGCCAACACATCAAAACGGTCCGCAACCGCGCCGTGTTCGTCCTTGGCCTTCTCAATATGCTCATTTGCGCGAAAAGTAAAATGTCCCTCAGACATAAAGTTACTTTGACGTGCGTCAGGCCTATCATGACATACGCCAGTGTAGTATTCGCTCACGCCGCGCTCCCTCATGTCAACTCCCTCCAAGTAATTCAGAATCGTAGACCTGCATTACTATCTAGAATTGCCCTCAATATCTAAAAGAGGCGTCCCAACGCTTCTTTCACCATTTGTCCTTACACCTAAATCCCCTAGTGGTGGTGGTGGAGGAACTCTCAGGCGGTCGACCATCTGGCAGGGCGCCTTTAGCGCTCGCGCCAACGCGACCTGTGACGCTGTAAAAGCCACAAGGGGTAACAGCAAAGAGGAGTTTTGTTTAGTTGGTTGGAGTCCAACACTACCCAGTCGGCGTAGAGTCCGGCTGGGTGTCCGCGGGGATTTAATTTCGCTTCTCAGAAACCAAAAAAAAGAGTGCTGTCTGACTCATATTCAGACTCGCTACTTTTCTATTTCGAATTGAGTTTTGATTTACCTTGTGTTATCTTCGCTGTTATGCATGAGTTGAAAACTTTGAAACGCCTATTCTCCTTAGTTGTTTGATGTCAATAAGCTTATAAACCGCTACCTTGGTGGTTTTTCGGAATCACTAGGACATAACTACATAAAGATATATAAAAAGTATTGGTACGTATGTCGTCATACTAGTGTCGAAACGACATACATAAGAATTATGGCAAAGTGGACTTTCGCATCCATATGTTAATCTGTGTTCGGATCTGTAGCGTGCTACCAAAGGGTATAGTAATCGTGCTACATATATTTATTCAGTGACAATAACAATGAAAATCATATCCTAGGCCTTTTTGGCGGGAACGGGAGAAGTGAGGTTGTCATTTTATTTAGATTTTCTATTTTTTACATTTTTAGGAGTTTTAAAGTATTTGGGTGACGATTGTGGTTCTTATAATCGCTCACCACTTTGCATTAATAGTTGCTGCTATAAATTTGGGTGACGATTGCGGTTCTTATAATCGTTCACCACTTTGCATTAATAGTTGATGCTATTTTTTCTCTAGCTTTTTACAGGGAAAGAAAACTCCAAAATGTTCTGTCAACAACCCGTCGCCTAGATATCAAATTTTTATTCTTTAATTCGGTGGGTTTAAATTACGAATGCCACATTACTTCCCCACGGAGAAAGGAAAACCATGGAACAGAAAAAAAAAATTTAATATCGAAAGGCATTTTAAACCTTAGGGAACGTCCGCTGCGAGTAGTATAATCTCTTTGATTTGGTTTTAAATCCACAGAAGGAGGTAGGTGCAGAAGAAACAGTACTGAATGATTTCGATGTAATCTCAGGCACATGAAACGTTACAACCTCCAAATATGCTGGTTTTACACAATCTAGCGATACCTCTACTGCCTTACCTCTAACGTTAATTTTTACAGTTTTCTCTTTGATGCGTAGAACCTCATAAGGTCCGGTGAACGGAGGAGTCATACAGCGACGAACCGAATCATCACACAAGAAAACGTGAGTTGTTTTGTTAAGATTTTTTAAAATGTAAAAACCAGGTTGTGAATGGCGAGAAGCTGGAACAGGACGTAAGGTTGACATTCTTTCACGAATCAGTTACCAAATCCTTAGGGTCTTTGAATTGTAACTGATCCGACATGGGCCAAAGCAATTCACCAGGAAGACAAAGAGGCTCGCCATGCAGTAACTCTGCACAGGAAGCTTTCAAATCTTCTTTAAGAGCCGAACGGATACCAAGCAACACTAAAGGAAGTGCTGTTAACCAAGAACTCTCGTGACATCTTAAAGCTGCTTTTAATTGATGATGAAACCTTTCCACCATACCATTGGCGCACGGGTGATAACCTGTTGTTCTAAAACGTTCAATAGCGCAAGTTTTAAGGAAACGCTGAAAAAGATCTGACTCAAACTGTCGACCTTGATCAGTCGTGATATAAGCTGGAACACCATAACGAGCAATCCAACCTGATAAGAAAGTAAAAACGACTTCATCAGAAGTCATACTGGACATTGGCCAAACCTCTGGGCAGCGGGTATAACGATCTACTGCTCAACGTCAGACAGTAACTAAATCCCTTACAAGGAGGCAATGGACCAATGATATCTAAATGCACATGTTTAAATCTTCCAGAAGGATCAGCGAAATTTCCCAGAGGAGTAGTCACATGCCTTGTGACTTTATTTCTTTGACAAGGAATGCAAGAATGTGACCATATGCGACAGTCTTTTCGCATACTCAGCCAGAGAAAACGATCAGATACTAACCGCGCAGTTGCACGAGCACCCGGGTGGCTAAGGTTGTGTAACCGATCTAAAATAGCTCGCCGGAAAGTTGTTGTCAGAAACGGACGTGGCTTTCCAGTTGACGTGTCACAAATAAGTTTTAAATTAGTACCAGGAACAGGAATATCTTCTAGCTTAAGTGATGAACTGCGATCAGAATGTAATCTTTGAAGTTCACTATCTGTTTCTTGTGAAGAAGCAAGAGTTGCATAATCTTCTTAAAAGAAATCGCTTCGACTCTGGACATGGTGTCTGCGACTACGATTTCAGTTCCCTTAACATGCTCAATGCTAGTGGTGAACTGAGAAATAAAAGTCAATGGATTAAGTTGAACTGGAGGAAGTTTATCACGACGTTGAGTAAAAAAAAACACGAGCGGCTTATGATTGGTATATATAGTAGTGTGCTGCACTTCCAATATATAACGAAAATACTGAACCGCTTCATAAACCCCTAGCAATTCTCTGTGGTAAGCTGGCCAAGTAAAATGTCTTGGAGAGAGCTTTTTACTGAAAAATGCAATGGGTTGCCAATTATCATCAACTCTCTGTTGAAGAGCTGCTCCGACATGAGAGCTTGCATCAGTAAATAAACCAAGTGGCGCATCCGGAACCGGATGAGCTAACGAGGTGGCACTTGATAAAATCTCTTTACATTTATCAAAAGCTTTTTCTGATTCCTCAGACCAAGGTACGACCTTGGAACCCTTAAGATTATTATCAGCAAGAATCTTAATCAATGGGTGCCGTGAATTTAGCAGCCGCAGGAATAAATCTCCGATTAAAATTCAACATACCAAGAAATCTACGCAAACCTTGGGCTGTTTTCGGGAGTGGAAAATTTCTAAGCGCTTCGATTCTCTCAGGAGGAGGTTTAGTTCCGTCTTTAGAAATGCGAAAACCAAGAAAAGTAACTTCTTTGATACCAAAAACGCATTTACTGGAATTTACAACAACTCCATAGTCAGTCAAACGTCGAAATAGTATACGAAGATGCTGTATATGCTGAACAGCATCACGAGAAAAGACCACGATGTCATCAACGTATGGGAAACAAAAATCTAAGCCCTCGTCACTTCATCGATTAATCGTTGAAAAGTTTGACGAGCGTTACGTAAGCCAAAAGCCATAAAAGTAAACTCAAACAGTCCAAAGGGAGTTATGATTGCTGTCTTGCATATATCAGCGGAATCTACCACTATCTGTTGATAAGCTTTTACTAAATCAAAAGTACTAAATATAGTAGCGCCATTTAGATTATTAGTAAAATCCCCAATGTATCTAGCCGGATATCTATCAGGAATGGTCCGCGCGTTTAGTGCACGGTAATCGCCACACGGTCGCCATGTGGCATCCTTCTTCGGAGACGTGTAATGGCGAAGACCATGAACTATCTGATCGCCTCGCAGTTCCGCATTGTACCATTTCTTCAAAAACCTGTTTGGCAGCAAATAGTTTTTGCGGTGCCAAGCGACGAGGACGACAGGTAACTCCATCAGCGGTCCATCAGTTGTCAAAATGTGATGAGCTGTGGAGTGTTTAATAATGCGAGGATAACCAGGAGGACGAGTTAGATCAGGAAATTCTAAAAGAATGTCAGAAAAAGGTGTCTTCTCAACAGCAACAGCCTTAACGCTAATTTGTTCCGCCTGAGCCATAGAAGTAGGCGTGTTTTGTGGTACCATCTACCAAACATTTTTTACGACAGTCTGGAAGGAGATGATAATAAGCTAGAAAATCTTGGCCGATGATAGATATGCTTACATCGGCGATGATAAAGTTCCATCGGAACTCCTGGCGTAAACCCAAATTCAAATTAAAAAGTATATGTCCGAAAGTTTTTATGACACTACCGTTAGCAGCATGTAAATCATAGTCAGATGCCTTATTATAACCTCTTAAGTAGCGACGCGGAAAACAACACAAATCAGAACTGGTATCAACTAAAAAACGGCACTTGGTTTTCAGATCTGTAACAAACAAACGGCGGGTCAGAGAAGGACAATCAGCAGCCGCCTCTATTGATTGCCGGCACAGTTTCCCTTGTGATTAGGATCCCAAACGCAAGGACTAATACACTTGAGGGCTCTCTTACTGATACTCTTGTGATCAACAAAATTTAGACTTACCAGCTTCCCCGCTTGTGATGTCTCAGACCTAGACCGAGAAGATGACCTAGATCAAAAACGAGAATTTTCCGCACTAAGAGCTTAAACTTTGCGAGTCAGCTGATCGATACGTTTTATTAAATTTGCAATGTCAAACGAAGCTTCGGCAGCATGAACATTAGGGGTATGCAATGATGTTTCTATAATTTTATCTGCGATTTCGGCAACCTTATCTAAAGGTAGATCGACCTGAGCTAAGAGAATTGCCTGAACGTTGCTAGGCAATCGACGCATCCATAACTCGCGAATTATGTCATCGTCACGAAGAGCTGCGCCTGCTAAAGATCTAAGGTGCCTTAAAAAGTAAGAGGGTTTCCTATCGCCTATTTCCTCCTCGCTTATAAGTTGACGCACCTTTTGTTCACGAAATAATGAAAGGCGTTTAATTAATTCAAATTTTAACAGTATATATTTGTCTTCTGCAGGAGGACTTTGAATGATGTCTTCCACTTCATCCGCCACCTTAGCGTCAAGCATAGAAATTACGTAGCTATATTTTGTTATGTCTCTATTAATACCAGCAATCTCGAATTGTGTTTCTGCCTGAGCAAACCAAATCACCGCTTTCTGCGCCCAAAATTGAGGTAATTTAACCGAAATGCCCATAATATTCTTATGTTCCTCCGTAGTATAGAGTAAAGGAGTGGCCATGTCTAACAAAAATTGTAAACACCACCGATACCCACACGGATAGTTCTAATAAAAAAAACGTAAAATTGTAAAGACAAAAAAAACTAAACAACTAAGAACAATATACAGATAAAAATGAACAGTTTAAAAAAACTAAACAATATTTTTGATAAAAAATAACACGTTTATGTTCTATGGTCAATAATTTTTATACCGGTTGCACGTCTTTAGTCCTGTATGAAAATTGAAAAGCACGTCACTACACACTAGCACCACCGCAACATATATAAAGGTAATGCCCCGTCACGTCGAGACAGGAACGAATGAGATGAAAAAACGTACCAGAGCTTGAATCGTTCACAACCAGGGTCTACAATTTGAAAAGGTAGAAACACAACTTCGCCTTCGCTAAACTCAAACGAAGGTGTTATTGTGGTGTTATCACAGAGCATCTAATACTTGCATTACTTTGTACAATAACTTCACCATGAAGTACTATGCTTTATGATCCACGTAGTACCGTAGATCACGTCGGGGTCACCAATTTGGGTGACGATTGCGGTTCTTATAATCGCTCACCACTTTGCACTAATAGTTGATGCTATTTTTTCTCTAGCATTTTACAGGGAAAGAAAACTCCAAAATGTTCTGTCAACAACCCGTCGCCTAGATATCAAATTTTTATTCTTTAATTCGGTGGGTTTAAATTACGAATACCACAAGTACAACAGTGATAGTATATTGTGTTTTAAAGTTTTGTGTAAGTGACAAGAATGGAGGAGATCCTTCGATCACAAATATATAACAAGATACACAATCAGCGTTCCAAAAACGTTCGAACCAAATGTGCACTGAAATGAGAATTTTAGCGCACTCGGTCTTAGTAGTAATTTGCGAACACTAAAGGAAACATGACAAAGTGCTCCTTCAAAAATTGTAAAACTGACACGTCTAGAACGTTAAAAAAAGATGGAGTTTCTTACTTTCAGTAAGTAATTAGGATTATTTTATTTACGTGTTCATTATTTCGTTATAATAATAACGTTATGTAGCTCTTTTTTATTAAATTCATAATAATATTTTTCAAATGACAGCTACATAACACAATTAATTAGACGATCGTGAATAAGACATTGAGAACCATACTACCGCATTCAGATTTCATTTATTCGGATTATACTTTTATCTCTGTTCTAAAACTGTGGAATGGAGCTTTAAGTCTTACATTTTTATTTCTTTAAATATATTTTTAGTGTTGAAATTTCAATTATGACTGTAGTATAAGATTTGCTGCTAATTATAAATTTTAATGTAATTTATGTAATTATGTATTCTTTTATAAACACTGCAAGTTATTGCAATATTTTTCTCGAACATATAAAACAATATATAGCTTTCCTCGAGATCCTATTCGATGTGAGAAATAGACTTCTATAGTAGCACGCCAAAAATGTGATGAATACTTCATACCAAATGAACGAAGCGTAGTTTGCTCTGATCACTTTTTAGAAAGTGACGAATAGTCACAGCGAAAGGCTTAAAAAGGCTACACAATATTACGTATTTACTTAAACCTGCACTGCATTTCTATTTGACAGTGTTATTATTTGTATTGTGGCATTATTAGAAGACTAACGTTGCCACTAAATCGTTTAAAACTAAGATTTTAGATCCTTTAATTGTTTTTTATCAAAGTTAAGATTTATAGTCAAGAGATATTTCTCTGATTACCCCGTTAGGGATACGGCGTGTTAATATGTATGTATATATTAAATAATGATGAGCAGACGATTTCCCATTAAAAAAACAAAAAAATATCAGCACTTTATTGCGACTTTACTCTGTATTCCTAGATTACGTCATTGCCTGATATCCAACATTTTTTCCTTGTCTCGCCTAATCTAAATATTATGTCTTATCCTTGTCACATCCACGTAACAAACCAAAATTATGTAAACAGCGATGGAAATATATTACGTGAATTATACTTTAAGCACGAAACGTAAGTTTTTTTTGACAAACTTCGTTTCAATACCTTACCAGGATCTAAACGAGCTTTTACAACTTTATACCTTTAAGGTCTACTTTAAATTAAAAGAATATTACCAATAATACTGTAAGATGCTCAAAATGTATATGTCAATTCGAACAGTAATTATGTATTTAATTTAAAAAAAAAATTGTGAATTATTATTTGTGATCGAAGAACCAAAAATAAAAAAAATATTAATAACAATGCTGCTTCCTCCCTTTTCTATTCTTACATTGCGTCTGAATATGTCATTGCCTGACATGCAACGTCTTATTCCTCGTCTAACATTATAATTTCTATGTGTCTTATCCTTGTCACTTTCATCTAACAAATTATAATGACGTCAATAGCGAAACAAATAAATTACGTGAATTACACTTTAAGCATGAAGCGTAAGATTGAATTTTAAATATATTTTTGTTAACAAACGTCGTTTCATTGCCATGGGAGAATCTTTTACAAGCTTTTACACCCTTTATATGCATTGACAGTAAAGTTTACTTTAAATTAACACAATATTGAGATAATACTGTATGATATTAGAAATGTATATGTCAATTCAGACAATAATTTGTTCCAATTTTATAAAGGACTGTGAATCTAGTTATATATTTGTGATCGAAGAGGAGATCTAAATAAACATGTGTAGCTGAAGTTCTTGCACTCTTCCAAGAAGTCCTTTATAACTTCAGTAAAGCCTACTATCACTTTACTGGAGGAGTGTTAGGGACAGTTATTGTTTCTCTAAAAGTTACGTCATTAGCATAGAGAAAATTTGGTCATTAGGCTGATGGTCTTGTTACCAATGCCTTAAGAACAATAAATGAA
This sequence comes from Zeuzera pyrina, assembly GCA_907165235.1. Taxonomy (NCBI): domain Eukaryota; kingdom Metazoa; phylum Arthropoda; class Insecta; order Lepidoptera; family Cossidae; genus Zeuzera; species Zeuzera pyrina. Next base: position 6,860,004 of record OU015647.1, on the reverse strand, counting down.
TAAAAATAATAAATAAGTCATGTCATAAATACTTATAATAGTAGTTCAATTTTAATTTGTAACTAAAAATAGGCGTAATGTCTGAAGAAATAGAATTACTGGAAGAAACGAAAATTGGTGAAGACATAGAGAAGGTGAATTTATTTGAATCGGACACAACATGTACGGTTTGCTTCGCCGAATTTTTGGACCCTGAGGACTTGTATCTCCATGTAAATCAAGTACACCAGCCTAATACGCTAATAAACTGTCCATTTTGCTCATCGATGTTACCAGATAAGGAAGTTTTTTGCATGCATTTTGTTTACACGCACATTTTAAGCGTTTCCTTCTGCAAATATTGTTTAAAAATTTTCACTGATATTTCGCTATTTAGACGGCATGAACGCGAACACTGTACCTCGAGTAAGCGAATTTACTTCTGTTCGAACTGCAAATCCACTTTTCCCACCATACAAGAATTGCAACACCATGAATATGAAAATCATCGCCATAGCGGAGAAGGTGTACTGTTGAACGACTATTACTCCATCCTCTCGTCCATCTTAAACATAAAAGTGGACAATTTCTTCAATTTCCTCAGAACAAACACTCTATATACCTGTACAAAATGCAGATTTGCTGTTAAAGATGTTAATATTTATATTGAACATTTAAAAAAGAGTAACTGCCGATCATACACATGTGACACATGCTGGCGAGTCTACCGTAAAAAAGATAGCATAATAATGCATATGCTTAGACACCCACTGTGTCGCAACAACACGAGAATCATACAGAAACAATGTCGTGAATGCTGTAAATATATAGACGCATCTATTTTCAATTATCATAAAAAGAGTTGTAAAGTAATTAAATGTAATACTTGTAACATCATTTTCAGTTCTGTAAATGAACTGTCAACACATCAAAGTAAAAAACATCCTCTGGCGATTTCGTTAAAATTATGCAAATATTGTCACAAAGAGTTCGTTGGCATCATCTCCATGTCTAAACATGTTATAAGATCTCACAAGAGTCAGTTCCACCTTTACAAATACAAATGTGTGTATTGCGAATTGTACTACCAACATCCACAGAAACTGTTTGCACATTTCTACAGCAAGCATGGTGATCTGCATCCTTATACATGTAAAATATGCAATAAAAAGTTTAGAGTCCGTAAACGGTTTACTTTGCACATCAAATTAGATCATAAAAGTATTGGTTTTGTGGAGTTTGATAAGAATTTCCATGTTTATTTTGCTTCTACTAAATCAAACGATGCCTTTCAACCTTCCAGTATAGTTAATGAGCATTATATAAAATATAATATGAATAAAAATGATAATTTATCATCAAGTGTTGAAAGTAATGATGGTAAAATTAATACTGAAGCTAATCTTGCAATTGAAGAAGTTGTTGAGGTAACTAGGAAAGATACACTGGTGAAAAAAAAAGAAATACAAAAACATATAAATGACAACAACTCAATTGTTCAACAAGAAACAAATACTGGAGAACTTATACCTAAAGAAATAAACAAAGATCAAATAAATAACGACAAAGGTGAAACAAAACATGACGATGATACCGACTTTGATCCAATCATTTTACATTCAGACTACATGAGCGTAAATGACACAGAAGGAAACCAGACAGATGTAGGAAAAAAACCGAGATTGAAACGTAAGAGAAAAATTAAGGCCAAAAATAGTGACACAGATGTAGAAATTCAGCATTACTCCGAAAATAGTTCAGACGATGAACCATTACTTAAAGTGAGGAAAAAACTTAAGAAACATGGAAAAAAAGTAAAAACTGTGCCAGCAGTGAAGAGCTCTTTGAAAAATAAGAAAAAACTGACTTGTCCTGTTTGCAACAAATACTGTTATACACACCAAAACTATAGCAACCATATGAGCTTACACAGCAAAACAGACAGGAAGAAATGCATAAAATGCTACAAAGTTTTCCGATCAAAACACAAACTGCATGAACATGTAACAAAGGAGCACTCTTCCTCCAGATTAACTGAAACCCTGAAGTCATTACTCGAGAAACGTAAACGAGGTGAAGTCATCAACTTATCAGAGGGTTTCCAAAAAACTATCAAGCAAGTATGCACTTACACTGAAGACACTACAGCAACTTTAACTTCGTTACCCAATAGTCAGATATCTGTAAAGAAATTCATTGAAAACTTTACACCTGAAGAAGGTTCAAAGAATACTATTACTATAGATGCTAGTATTGTCTTAAAACCAGTTACGGATCCCATCATTAGAGAACCGATAATAAAAATGATTAAGTGTAAACCTGAACCTGCAGTAATAGACAGAAAACTGACTATGCCCATAAAATTTAAGGAAAACTATCATGAAGTTCACGATGTAAGCATAAAACTAGTGCAAAAGCCTACAGTCCAAGTGAAACTTAACTTTGGTAATGCTATACAAGATACACACTCTTATGATGAATATTTTGATGATACTGAAGCAGATGGACAGTATGAAGAAGTTGTTGACAGTAGGTCAGATGGCATCCCAGAAGTAGCTCAAGAGGTGATGCTGGAAGGTACAGAAGAGCCTCCAAGGCTAAAAGTCGAAAAGATTCCACACAAAATCATAATTCCCAAACTGCCAAGCGAAGTCAATAAGGTCCGAATAGCTCATCTGTTACCAACAGCTCCATATTATAAGATAGTTAAGGTGGGTGAAATACTAAAACAACAGATGTCACAAAAGCCTGAAACCGAGGAGCCTGCAGATATAAAATTGCCAGATGGAACTAAATTGGTAAATGTTAATCCTCTAGCGCATTTATTAGGGGATAAACCGGTAGAATCAGTGTTGCCAGTAAATAAATATTATCAACCAAAGAGGAAGAATTTCGAGAAGGCGATTGCAAAAGCGTTGTTAGATTTGGACAAGCCAGCACCTAGAAAAAGAACAAAGAAGACTAGATTTGAAGAGGAAAAAGATGAAAATAACGGTTAAATAATTACTCATAACGATAATCTTTATTATGAATACCATACTTCCAAGAAGAATACAGAACTTTTACAATACTATGATATCTGTCTGTCCATCAAGACCCTTTTTCTCAGGGACGGCTAGAAGTAATTAATTGAAATTGATATCAAATACTATGTCTATTGCTTCATAGTCATAGTGAAAAATTCAAGTTTGTAACTCAATTCTCATAGTTTATGGAGTATTTTTTGTTGACAATCTGGAAATTATACAGCAGAAAAATGGGTCTTATTATGACTGGCTCGTTGGCGCAGTAGCATATGCATCTGCTTTCCAAGCTAAGGTCCTGGGTTCGATTCCCGATCAGGTCAATTTAGGAAACGAACTTTTCTAAATTGACTTGGAGTCTGGGTGTTACTGGGAACCCCCAAGAGTTCGTTGTGTGGTACCCATAGTACAAGCTTACTGCTTAGTTTGGGGTCACACAATCTGTGAATCGTCTGGAGTATTATTATTATTCTATTTCAGAAGCTTAAATTAGTATGTTGTAAATTACTGAACTTAAACCATGCCTATGGTGATAATCTAAGCTTTTTCAATCTTAAATGAATGACAATTGCAAGATGGTTCGCAAACTGTCTGTCAGTAATTGCATTACACGTTAATTTACACATTTTCCACATAGTAGCTGCAATTAATAACGAAAGAATAACGTTATGCTGTCTCGCTCCCACTCCAGTATGGTCTATCTCACTGGTGTCTTGTGATTACGGCTGCCACTTTTTGAAAAGAGCACACACAGCAGATTTCCGTTAATCGCTACATATTTTTATCCAATAAAACAATTATTTTTAAGGTAGGTATTATTTACATATTGACCCGAGAGTCCCGCACCGACATAAATTTTATAATTTAAAGTTTTATTCTGTTTTGTTTCGATGTTTGGAAATTAGTCTTTTATTATATTGTAATTATTATTATTTATTGAAGTGAAATAAGTACGTATTGACAAATTCAAATAGAGCTGCTGCTGGGATTCCCAGCGCTAGCAGCTCTATTTCAGTCGCCTTTCTGCTGTCGTCCGCCGCCCGGTGATATCCATTTTAAACCCGTAACCCGGTTATGAATCTTGGAGACACCGGCGGGGTTATTACCTAAAATTTGCAGACAGCGACAGCCACGCGATCACTGCGCGACCGGTGACTAATTGTTATAAGAAATTGGTATCATGTATGTCGATTGCCTGTCTCTTGCGCCATGACCGTAAAATGGATATTTCGCTGTAGATTTAACGTCACTATACAAATTACGTTACAAAAATTCTCATTTTGACATCAGATATCGCACGATATTGGCTGTCGCATGCTGACTGCAAGTTACGTAATAAGTGTGCTGGTCAAACACGTAGGGGTGGCAGCTCTACTTGTGATACACAACATATCAATGTGCAATAGTCTGTCGTATCTTTTATTCGATCCATCAATAAAGAAAACAAAATTCTAACGTATCTTCCTTCATATTTATATCTATATCAATTATATCTATATCTATGTCGTGTACATATTCAATTCGTATAAAAATTTTATTCTGAGAACTTTAGCTGTATGTAAATTGTAAGTAATTTTAATTTTAACTCAAACCAGTAACATCTAGATGACGCTTACGAGGGCACCTGCACTGTCCTAGTTAGGTAATATATTACTTACTAGCGACTATACTAGCAACCACACCCACAGTTCTCCGCCTATCCGCTCTCGAATATCGATCGTCCGGTGTCCAATCATATAACACCGTCTGCGTTCCCTAGATTTGTGACGTTCATTCATTATAAACATTACTCAAAGCGTCATCTATAAGCTTACTGGATTAGGTTTTGTTGAAATTGTAGGATCATATATAGTTCGATAATAAAATATTCTAACAAATTGATATCCTTTTTTATTAAGTACTAGCAAACCCGGCCCATTTCACTGGGCGTTAGTTGAAGTTAAAATAAATTAAACATTTTTTATAATTATTTTGATACTGCAAAAAAAAAATTCTACTTTACAGCAACACCCGCTAGGCCAATCTGAAGATTCCCTGAAAATTTCATCGAAATCGGTCCAGCTGTTTCGGAGTTCATAAGGAACATACATACATACATACATCGCCTTTTATTTAAATAGATAGAAGATAGATAAACATTTTTTATAATTATTTTGATACTGCAAAAAAAAAAATCTACTGATCCAATCGCTACCAAAATTTACAGGAACACCCGCTAGGCCAATCTGAAGATTCCCTGAAAATTTCATCGAAATCGGTCCAGCTGTTTCGGAGTCCATAAGGAACATGCATACATACATACATACATCGCCTTTTATATATATAGATATTAGCGACCCACCAGGCTTCGCCCCGGAGCCGTTAAATGTTTGCATCACCCGAAATTTTTTTATTGAAGTGACACTTCTTTATCGACGTACGAGGAAAATTTTATAGCAATTTAAAAAAAAGTCACGTTTTTCTGTTACGCGGCATCTATCTTTCTAAGTCACATTTTTCCGTTACGCGCCATCTTTATTTTCTAATACATCCAACACGTGGGCGTGATTATGGTATTTATTTTTCGTGGTTATTTCAGGTTAACACCAGTTTTTTTTTGGATAAATCGATATGGGTATCAAATTCTTGGTTTTTCGGGGTGCTGATTACGAAAATGACGTTCATTTTCAAATCCAAGACGGCGAATATAACTTTTTTTGGATAAATCGACATGGGTATCAAATTCTAGGTTTTTCGGGGTGCTGATTACGAAAATGAAGTTCATTTTCAAATCCAAGATGGCGAATTAACTTTTTTTGGATAAATCGATATGGGTATTAAATACTAGGTTTTCCGGGGTGCTGATTACGAAAATGACGTTCATTTTCAAATCCAAGACGGCGAATATCTTTTTTTGGATAAATCGACATGGGTATCAAATTCTAGGTTTTTCGGGGTGCTGATTACGAAAATGAAGTTCATTTTGAAATCCAAGATGGCGAATTAACTTTTTTTAGATAAATCGATATGGGTATCAAATTCTAGGTTTTTCGGGGTGCAGATTACGAAAATGACGTTCATTTTCAAATCCAAGATGGCGTATATTACTTTTTTTTGGATAAATCGATATGGGTAACAAATTCTAGGTTTTTCGGGGTGCTGATTACGAAAATGACGTTCATTTTCAAATCCAAGATGGCGAATATTACTTTTTTTGGATAAATCGATATGGGTATCAAATTCTAGGTTTTCCGGGGTGCTGATTACGAAAATGACGTTCATTTTCAAATCCAAGACGGCGAATATAACTTTTTTTGGATAAATCGACATGGGTATCAAATTCTAGGTTTTTCAGGGTGCTGATTACGAAAATGAAGTTCATTTTCAAATCCAAGATGGCGAATTAACTTTTTTTGGATAAATCGATATGGGTATTAAATACTAGGTTTTCCGGGGTGCTGATTACGAAAATGACGTTCATTTTCAAATCCAAGACGGCGAATATCTTTTTTTGGATAAATCGACATGGGTATCAAATTCTAGGTTTTTCGGGGTGCTGATTACGAAAATGAAGTTCATTTTGAAATCCAAGATGGCGAATTAACTTTTTTTAGATAAATCGATATGGGTATCAAATTCTAGGTTTTTCGGGGTGCAGATTACGAAAATGACGTTCATTTTCAAATCCAAGATGGCGTATATTACTTTTTTTTGGATAAATCGATATGGGTATCAAATTCTAGGTTTTTCGGGGTGCAGATTACGAAAATGACGTTCATTTTCAAATCCAAGATGGCGTATATTACTTTTTTTTGGATAAATCGATATGGGTAACAAATTCTAGGTTTTTCGGGGTGCTGATTACGAAAATGACGTTCATTTTCAAATCCAAGATGGCGAATATTACTTTTTTTGGATAAATCGATATGGGTATCAAATTCTAGGTTTTTCGGGGTGCTGATTACGAAAATGACGTTCATTTTCAAATCCAAGATGGCGAATATAACTTTTTTTGGATAAATCGATATGGGTATCAAATTCTAGGTTTTTCAGGGTGCTGATTACGAAAATGACGTTCATTTTCAAATCCAAGATGGCGAATATAACTTTTTTGGATAAATCGATATGGGTATCGAATTCTAGGTTTTCCGGGGTGCTGATTACGAAAATGACGTTCATTTTCAAATCCAAGATGGCGAATATAAGTTTTTTGGATAAATCGATATGGGTATCGAATTGTAGGTTTTCCGGGGTGCTGATTACGAAAATGACGTTCATTTTCAAATCCAAGTTGGCGAAAATGACTTTTTTGGATAAATCGATATGGGTGTCACATTATAGGTCTCTCGTGGTGCTGATTACGAAAATTATGTTTATTTTCGAATCCAAGATGGCGATTATTATTTCTGCCTATGCTTTATCTAATTTAGATTTTTTAGCTTAACCATTTTCTGTAAAGTTGTAAATAGATCATTTTTCGAAAAATGATGTCATAAAGAAGTTTCACTTCTTATGTGTGTACTCTAATACACACAAACAAAAATTTTTTTGAAATTTTCATACTAAAGTACCATCCAAATTTCCGACCTTTTCCGTGGATATTCAAAAAATTTTCTTTCATACAAACCTTGTCTGGACAATTACGAGAGCAACAAAAATCGGCCAAATCGGAGCCGTTCTCAAGCGATGCTTCGACATACATATGACAATTGATTTTTATTTATATACATACATACATACATACGTATTTATCTTCACGCTATATTCCTAACGCGGCAGTCAGAGAAGACGGAGCGCCAGGAGTCACGGTCCTTAGATACCTCTTTCGCTTCCTCAAATCTCATCATTCTCCTCACATTTTCGCCTAGGTATGCGAGTGCTTTTGACATTTCCCTCTGCTAATACTCTGGCTATTTGATCTTTCTTGCCTTCTTTTACCTCTACCTTTTCTTTTATTTATATAGATTAGCATATTGCGTAATATGAATGTTGAAAAGATTGAGGAGGCGAAAGAAGGACTGCGACGCTTGGCGCTCCGTCTTCTCTAACCAACCCGTTAAGCATACAGGGTGAGGATATGTAAGTATATTAGCACAATCTAAGAATCCATACACTCGGCCAACAGAGATGTGTAGATGGAAATCGTGGAGGGTGAGGCGCGGGGAGGGCGAGCCCGCGGGTTATTCACTAAAAATTTACAGCGACAGCCACGCGATCACTGCGCGACCGGTGACTAATTGTAATAAAAATTAGTATAATGTATGACGATTGCGTATCTATTATTGTATGACTGTAAAATGCACTTTTCGCGGTAGATTTAGCGCCACTATACAAATTACATTACACAAATTCTCATTTTGACATCAGATATCGCGCGATATTGGCTGTCGCATGCTGACTGCGAGTTACGTAATAGGCGTGCCGAGCTGCTCACGACATCATCTAAGTAAGTCGGGACTTGCTTTCAGTTTTTGTTGTCAATCATTTAATTTTTTAAACAATTAAAATGATACACCATGCGCTGAGACACTGAAAGTTGTTATCTCTTAAATCGCCCATTTAGGGTGCCTTAGGGTGCATTTAGAGTTTCGCCAATTATTTAATAGTTGGTGCAAGCGAGGTCTCAAATCCTTAAATAGGTTTTAAATAGTAAAAAGCCACCCTTAAACTAATATTATAAAGAAGTAAACTTCGTTTGTATGTAATGGATAAACTCAAAAACTAATCAACCGATTACAAAATTCTTTCACCTATAGAAAGCTACATTATCAACGACTGACACGAGCTGTATTTTATTTTCGAAAAAATTTTCACTCGTGCGTAGCTGATATTAATAACAACATGATGTACAAAGAATGAGTGACTAAACGCAGAACACATAGATTTGAGTCACTCCCATTTTGACTACCTCCGTGGCGCAACGGCTAAGCGCGTAGGAAAGTAAACAGAGGTTGCGGGTTCGATTCCCGCCCCGAGTCTGGGTGTCTATGTATTTATTTACGAAAGAAAAGTATATAAGTAGTATATCAGTTGTCTAGTACCCATAACACAAGCGCTCTGCTGCTTACTTTGGGACTAGATGGCGCTGTGTGAAATGTCTGAGCATATTATGTTAAAGGAAGGAATGCTAAAGAAAGGTCGAAATAATACTAATACTACTGAAAAATAATCTTTATTTCAAAAAACATTTCACTTATATTAAACTTAGAAAAATGTCCCTGCGCTTAACATTTTCTTAATCAATTGAAAAAAATAGAGGTAATGTGGTCTACTATAGCCTGTGTAATCCTCTGTAACACTGTAATCTTAGTACATATATATTTAAAGTTTAAACTACTAAAAGACTGACAAAAAATAGACCATCAGATGGTAAATCGTAGAAAGCCATTCAGATTGCAAATGTGTTGGCAACCCTGGAATACAATATATAGAGCGAAACCGCTATTTGGCGAAGACAATGACATAGCAGCGAACAGCCCACACCGCTAGGTCTAGAAACGTAAATTTTGCAAAGATAACCCAAATATCTGTGAAAAAATCTATCAAATTTTAAACACAAAATTTAAAAAATCGATGTCAAAAGAGGTTGCGTTGTCTTGGTATGGAATAAAATTAAATTCCACTCGAAGTCTTGGGCAAAAGGTTGTTATAGGGAAGGAGGGGGCAATGTTAGCTACGTTGACTTACCAGTTTGTCTGGTCTTTAATATATCTTTAAAATTCTCAGTTTAATTAAGTTTCTACGTTGCATAAGAAATCGAATGTCACGAATGATTACACAGACTATATTATAGAATACTTAGCTGAATTTAATTGGGGTAGTATCTTGTTTATTTGCTAACTTAATTAGACGGGTAGAAACTAATGTCCGATTATTTTTATCCCATTGAGAAATGGTAATAAGAAACAATAATATATAGACCACGCCCATAGACTATTTCACCATTTTTTAAAATAGGTTAAGCATCAAAACCTCGGACCAAGTAACAAAGGACGTAGCATTTGCTTTAAAAGCGTGCCCTTTAAGTGCCTTTTTTGTTAACCGACTTTCTAGATTGTTCACTAATGTACGTGACTGGATGACCTCATAGTACAACGATATACAGCTGAGCATGACATATTTTTATTTTTGTGAATACTACTAGCTAAAACACTTAACATTTATAAGTATTTTGCAAATTATTTCATGTACGACTCATGATCTGACACGAATTACACTGACAGTGCGGGGTTACCATACTAATTACAGCTGTTTTACTCGTGGTTATGCTCAATGAGATAGAAAGAGACAAGAAAATTCGTTTGGCACATTGTGGTAGAACGACAAATTAATATGGTATTGTCCATTGTTTCTTGGTCCGAGATAAGAACAGTAAACACTAGACGCTTATGAGGGCATTTGCGACTATTGTTAGTTTAGCAATGTAATTTAACAAAGCCAAATTGATCCAGTCGTTCTCAAGTTTTGTGCTCAGCATTACATTTCATCTTTATTCACATAGATTACTCGAAGCATCCTCTATGGATATATTGGTAATAGTGAAACAATATTGTGAATTCATGAGTTATTCTGCCACCACCTTTATATCGCACACAAGTTTTTTTATTCTGGTCGCTCATACTTTAAACTGCATTGAGTGGAAGCGATATATATAGTAAGCTTGGCAACATCGCTATACCGATGGCTCCTAAGGGACAAAGTAACAATTTGGTTATTTTTTTGTAGTTAATGCTTGCTTTTCCGTATAATTTTCAGTAAATATGTATATAGTTTACATTACATAAATATTGGACGTATTGTCCTAATACATTTGGAAAATTCCATAAATTTTATTGCATTGTCTTAAAAATATACCAGAATTTATCTGTAGACGCCTCTCCTGTAAAGTTGCGATTTTGCACTTTGGCCTGGCATAGGAAGCATCGATACCGGTTGAATTTATAACCAAAATTGTAATATTAATATATTTGGCATCGGGGTGTATTTGAACAGAATTCTCAGAATGGAATTATGTGAAAAGACAATATATTGTGTGCTGTTTTGTCCTATAGATCAAGGGCAATTAAATAACGATATACATCCACACGATAACATAACCGGTAAAGCACACATAGAAACACTGGATATACTCTGTGAAACTATCACTCCATCCGTTGTAATTATGCTTTCTAGGGATCGTGCATTAATCACTTGAGGCTCGAAAGGGAGGGAGGGGGTTCGGAAAAATTACGAAATATCACAAGGGAGACGGGGGGGTGTAGTGAGATATCACGTGTATTTATTTTTTCGTTGAACGCCCGATTTCTAAGCCGAAAAGCGGTGTAAGTTTCCAGAATTTATTTCGATTATACTTACCTCTATTTAAAGGTATTCTGAAAATTTTTAAGATACTTTGTACAATAAAAATACACGTGATTTTAGGTGTGTGTGTGTGTGTCGGTAGTCTTAAACCTCAGCACGTATTTTTAAAATGTTGCTAAAAACATCACGTGATTATTGGACGACTCCCTAGGAGATGGGCTTATTTTTTCCTGTCTTTATTTGCTTCCGGTATACCATCTGCACGCTCAATCTTTGGCGTGCAGAGCGTGCTTTCTTTGTATCTTTGTCTTCTATGCGTTACTAAACCATTTATTCGATTGTGATGATGTTTTAGTAAGTTGTTTGAATAAAAGTCTAAGCGAACGAAGACGCAAGTAAGAGCTAGTTCATTTAAAAAAGTAAATATTGTTAGCCTATAAACTGCAATTGTGGGGATAAGCTAGAGCCAGATGACGCTACCTCTTTGTGACGTTACAACTCGTGTCATTGTCAGCGCTAGGAGTGAAAGAGACAGCTTATTCTCACTCCAACCTCACTACTTTAACGGCCAATAACTTAAGATTATATTTTTCGATGTATCTATACTATAATAATATTATAAATCGCTAGTATCGAATATTTTTTCAGTTTCTGAGTTACATAGTTTAATAAGCAGTGAAATAGTCTATTTGCCCCAATTTGACTTTAACATATAACGCCAAAGACTACCTTAGTTATAGTAAGTCTGATTACAAAAAGAAAACCACGGTTGTCTAGAATATGGCGACAAAAATTCAATATGGCAGGTCATTCAGATTATCAACAAAAATTTAATTCAACAAATTCCTTGATTAATAAATTACCTAATTCATTCATTTTTGGATAGACGCAATTATATGTAAAATTTAATTTTCCATTACAAAAATGAAATTCTAATCGTAATAACACTAATTTTACAATACAATATACATAGGGATGACCCACGACTCGATGTTATATCACGAAATACGACAATCTGTCTAGAAATTGGTATATAAAGTATTAAATCGATAAGCGCCATCTGTTGGACTAAGTCTTATTGGTCCTTCGAGCAAGATATGAACCAGCATAAATACAAAAAACTTAGATCATTTACAATAATAAGTACATTTTGTTCACAAAACGATAACTTAATGTTGTCAAATACTTTTCATTCAAATTTCATTTGTTGGTCCTTCGAACCAGATACGAACCAGCATAAAAAACAAAAAAAAATCAACCAGTGTTTAACAACACTAAATTTGTTAAAAAATAAACTCGATTCTTACAAATATTTTTGTATTATGGTGACACTAAAAAAAATTTGGATATTACATAGGGGTCATTCAAAATATTGTAGTTGGACCCGCCATTATTAATTGCTATACGTGAACATCTATGTCCAATATAGATAGTTCTTTATACACAAGGAAGCGTATACACTTGATGATGAGTGGATGGCATCGCTGAGGGCTAAGATGTTGTGCTTGAGCCTTCAATATGACCGACTGTCTTACCATCCACATCGGAATATAACATTGCAAGTACAATATAACAATAAAAAAGCATAATAACTTAAAATTCCCATATCCATGGAACACTCAATCTATAGAGTGGCAATGTCATTTATTTTGTATGAAAACAATTTACGTCTAAACACTGTTGCGGTTACTGCGTTCTGTTTTATAGTATATAGATATTTATTATATATAGATAGATATAGATTTTTAACTGTTTTTTCCACACCACCAAATAGAACAATAAGCCATTACATAAATATTTAAATATCTGTCGAAATATATAGAGATGTACACACAGGTCCAGTATTGGTTATGCAGTGCTTAATGCGAGCGAGAGTTGATATTTGTTAGTGTAAATAAACTGAGCGGTGGTGAATAAGATGGTCTGATATTTCGTCTCTATAGGCTGAGTGCTCCATGCCGATATCATGACTGTGTTTGATCGAATCAAAATAAACCGAAAATTCAGGTAGACAACCAAAGTAACCAAGATAGCTCAAATAATAAGTTCGTTGGACCGTTTAAGAACCGATAACTGCTAGGGCAGATGAGTTGTGAAGTGAAAATACTGTTTGGGTAAATGAAGTGCAGAGCGGCCTCCGGTGAGATGGAGAGACATCTGTGCGAGGTGGCTGGTGATTCATTCAGTAAGAAGAGACAAATATCAGTCTCGATGGCATGCTGTGGGGACTCAATAACTTGTTTTGGGAGAGGCTCATGTCCAGTTTTGGACTATTATAGACCGATGATAATGGTTCACTCCAAGTCCAAAATTTTGAAAAACTTTGAATCGGTTTATTACTTATGTATGAGTCTGAGTTATGTTTTACAAATTTAGCTGTCACGGAAATCAAATATGGCAGGACCGTCAGCATAATTTTGAATGAGTGCCCAATTTAGTTTTTTTTTTCTAGACAGTATTGCCAGAACTAAAAAAATAATCGAGTTGTGAATCTTACAAACATCTTAACATTTAATTTTAATTCTAACATCCTCCCAAATTTTTTAAATATCATTGACAAGTAAAACAAATTTCAAAATGGCGTTCTCAAGAATTGATTTCCATGCAATTGTCGCGTAATACATAACACATTGGAGCCTGTAGACGGCGGAAATGTGGGGTTTGGGTTGAAACTAGAGATGTGAACGCCATTCGTCACTATGCAATTGTCGTAATTTACGGTCAGTAATGGTAATTTACCGTCAGTAGTCATAAATGATTAGCGATAATGTGATGCCAACTGGATAAAATAACAGTGTGGGATATTGTTAATGTGAGTAATTGGTGTCAGTAATTATAAATTTAAAAAATTAACCCGATGCCGACAACATGAAATATCAGTCCGGTATTATTGTTGTTGTTTGTAATCGACTGGCACTGTAACGCCGAATGCATAAAATAATAACAGTGCGAAGTGCGATTTCGCACGTTAACAATAATAGTTAGTATATAGCAGCCATTCCCAAAGTGGGCGATAACGCCCCTTGTGGGCGCTGCAGGCCTAAAGGTAAGAGACCCAGAAAAAAAATGGGGGCGTTGTGTAGAGGCCTGGGGGGTGATTTGTAATTTTATTTAGCTAGGAGGCATCTTAGACAACGACTGCATGAGCTCTCGACTCAGTAGACAAAATAAGTTTGGGAACCAGTGGTATATAGTATAGTAGTAGTTAACAATAATACGAAATAACAGATAAAAAATATTATAAACGAACTATTTTTAGTATTATGAAGTTCAAAAATCGACAAATTAAATACAAGGTTTGTAAAATATCTAATACTCACTGAACTTTAGACCAGTATATTGTACATTAAACTTTGGACAAAATGTTAGAAAAAAAACATTAGTTTTTTCTATTTGTTCAATATCCAAATACAGACTACACCAGCAATGATTCTAACCATTTCTGTTTTATATGTAACTAGCTGACCCCGCAAACGTTGTTTTGCCATATACTATTAAAAAACAGGGGTTGGTGGTAGAAGAGTGAAAATTTAGGGTTGTATGTATTTTTTAATGCCAAATCATAAAAAAGTTGAAATAAAATTTTTTGTAAAAATTTTAAGGGTGGAGCACCCTTATTTATCACTTAGGGGTATGACCTACTGAATATACACACAAAATTTCATAAGAATCGGTCAAGCCGTTTGGAGGAGTTTTGTTACAAACATTGTGACACGAGAATTTCATATATTACCGTTTCTGACCGTAATATATTAGTAATTTATCACCTCTAACCGTCAGATACTGTGACTTGTGGTTCAGTTTACATCTCCATGTGAAACCCATTCAGAACAATAACTATGCACAATATGGCTTAAACAAAATTATTATTTTTAAATTTCTTATCTGCAAAAAGAACGCTGTACTATTTTGGACAATTATAAACCTAACCATTTGAAAGTGATAATTCTAGTAATGAAACTAAATCAGTCATAAGACTTTCTAGGAACGAAGGCGTACTTTATAACTTTGCAAGGTGCATTTCTATTTATCTCTGTACGAATCAAGTATCTTTAGTAGCATACAGGTGAATTTTAAATCACTGACGTTGAGTGAAACGATTATTCTACATATTATGTACTGCAATCCAAATTCTGATAATAGGCGGAAAAAGAGCGGACAAGTTTCTGAACAACGGTACGCGTCAATGACCTTGGACGATTGATTCGATATTAAATAAGATAGCGGATATTGCATAGCGAGGGTGGAATTCTGTTATTGGCATTGTTCCTTTACACAATGAGTTCAAAGTTTCAAAATTGAAATTTTGTTCGTTTTTTCGGAATACTGTTGTCATTATTTCTTCACGGCTACACAATGGTTTAAGGTTTCACAGTTTTTATTTTCATTAATTTTCATACTTTCAGTAATAATGTAATTTTTATCAGCAGTCTGAAATTTAAGGTATACTAATGATTCCAAAGTCACCTGTACACATACACATAATTGTTTTCTAAACATTTTCTTGTCTTTTTCTTTGTTTTTCAACATGTTATCAAATATTTGTAACATTTATATTATAATATATACGCCTCCTATTATCTTATATGCATGCAAAATCAACTTCGCCTAAACCGTAACTCGATAATAAATCCGATTTATCGATACACAGTTTGATCGATATTCCGCCTACCCTACATTAATAATACGTTAATTTGTTTGGAACTACCTAATGATTTCATCAATTCTGGACTACCCCCCTCCGGTGTGAAGATAGCGGCGAACTTGTGGTTGATTCGATACAGAGCTCTGAAGCTTGCTGCGCCAAATCTGTGGTTATCTGAAATTTAAAAAAAAATGTCAAGACAAGAGCGAGATTCTGCTAGCGATATAGCGTCGCGTGAAAGTGAGTCAGCGTGACATCCAAAGTACGGGACGTTATTATGCGGTATTACATACATACACATACATACATATCTTCACGCCGTATCCCCAACGAGGTAGTCAGAGAAGACGGAGCGCCAAGCGTCGGAATCCTTGCACAACTCTTTCGCTTCCTCAAATCTCATCATTCTCCTCACACAATTTCCGCTGGGTATATGGGGTCTGATATAGCTAATATAATAAAGTCTGTCGTCAGAGTCAGAGACCTAAAATAATATGACTAACGTCAGAATTGGAGGCCTAATATACGACCAGCGCGAGTGCCTGTTCGTGCTGTGGCAAAGGCTGTAGACGTTTGTTTGTCTTTTATATTTAACTAGCGACCCGCCCCGGCTTTGCACCGGTGGAAATGTTTTGATAATAAAATACAGCCCATGTTACTCGCTGATATCGCTAGCTTTCTATAAGTGAAAGAATTTTTGAAATCAGTTAGTAGTTTTTGAGTTTACCAATTACATACCAACAAAGTTTGCCTCTATAATATTAGTACAGATATATATAATTTATAAGTTCCGAATGTCCATCTGGAATAATACACCTTTCAAATATTGAAAAAATTATTCAAACAGATGCAGTGGTTCCAGAGATTACCCTCTGCATATAAATAAATTTATATGTCGCTGACTTTGTTTGTAATATTAATATAGATTGCCTCAGAATGGCAAGGAATTGAATAAATCTTGTTTATAAATATTTCCAATTATTTTTCACACTGCTATGGGATTTCTCATTAAACATGCGTTAAACAATACTGATATTGAGCATCTCTAAAATGAACATTTTACATCGGTCTCTCACGCCGTCCAAAAGGATAACAGAGCAAATAAATCACTTGTGATAAATTCCTAAAATCTTTAGCGATTTTCCGCTCAAACTCCAAAAACCACCAATCGACACATGTTTCGCCGCTCAACGAAGCATCCTAAGGATATAACAGAGATCGGATTCGGTCAGCTAACCAAAACCGTCACGGTGCACGATTCGGTGCTGGTTAGCTGATCAAATCCGATCTCTGGTATGTCCTGAGGATGGTTCGTTGAGAGGCGAAACACGTGTCGATTGGTGGTTTTTGGACTTTAAGTGGAAAATTGCTAAAGATTTTATGAATTCATCTATAATAAATTCCATCTTTCAGAATAAATTTCACACGGGGGTGTGTGTGTTTCAGCTATCGACGGTTAAGAATCAATAACGTGTATCTCAGTTTTGGCGTTTTTCATTTTTACACGTGGATAGATTTAGAGTGAGTTGCACCAACTATTTAAAGTAGATTTAAGGAACTGACAAATCACTTGCACCAATTATTATACAGTTAGTTATGTCAGATTCTTAAATTGAGCTTAAATAGTTGATGCAAATCACCCTTAAAGTTTGATTTGGCTTGACTTATTCAGTCGACTTTCTTTAAATTTACAAAAGTGGTATTTTTTGTAAATTTACAGATTTAGAGAATTTAGAGCACCAATTATTTAAACTCGATTTAAGGATTTGACATGTCGTTTGCACCAATTATTTAATAGTTGGTGCAAGCGAGCTGTCAAATCCTTAAATTGAGTTTAAGTAGCTGGTATAAGCCACGTTTAAAGATCTCTCTGCGTCGAAAAGTGAAAATTGCAAAAACTGAGATAGACACTATTGATTCTTAACCGTCAATATGTAATCAAGATGACTATCGTTTCTTGCAACAAATCGAGTTCTGCACATATTGCACAATATTTCGCGCAGCGATAATTGTCTGTGTTTTGACATCTTTTATTCAAGTAGAAAATGTAAGTCTATATCTGCCACGATTTGGCCACTTCTGTCGAGTAGCCAATGAACCGAAGTCAAAGTTAAATCAATTTATTCAAGTAAACCCAAATGCAAGGTATTTTTCAACGTCAAATCTACTTTAGTTCGGTTCGAAAAGAAAACCTGAATACTGAGAAGGACCGGACAAGAAACTCAGTCAGGTATCTGAGCTGAAAAGAACAGTTGGTACCTTATACTGCGCATGCGCAGTGCAGTCCGGGGGTAGTTTGAGGGCCTTGAGCAAGGCGGCGAGGTGTTGGGGCGGCTCTCCGCCGGCCACGGCCAGCTGCACCAGGCGCGCGCCCACCTCGGCCCGCGCCGCCGCGTGCCGCGCACACCTGCCCACACGGACACAGACACGGGCACGGGGCCCATGACACCGTTGTCACATTTGAATACTATCTCGTGTACATTTGACTGGCCTGTTGCCGCAGTGGCATATGCATCTGCTTTAAGCTAGGGTTCCGGGTTCGATCCCCGGTCAAGTCAACTTAGGAAAACGAACTTTTCTAAATTGGCTTGGAGTCTGGGTGTCGGGGTCGACAATTGAATGTTTTGATAATTGATGTGATAGTGATAACTGATAATTGATATTAAATGATAATTGAATGATAGAACGGGTCAGCGTAATGAAACAACCGATTCCGCCGAGTGCGTGCTGTACACTGATTATTTGATCACAATGCATTATAAACAAATTATGTGTCTATGAACGTAAATTATTACAATAGGTACGATTGCTCATACACTGGGTGTTACTGGGAACTCCCCCAAAGTTCGTTGTGTGGTACCCATAGTACAAGCTTGCTGCTTAGTTTGGGGTCACATAATCTGTGTAATAGTCTGGAGTATTATTATTATTGTGAGATGAAATAAGCTTGTGTACGTATCTGATCCCATCCATGTGTGGTCTATGTTGTGTCTATCCAAACCCGAATGTATGTGACTCTGTTTACGCTGGTGTGTGACCCATGCCATGTCCGTGACTCACTCGTATCTAAGCACGTGTACATGTGTCTCTGCTCATATCTAGTGTTTGGAACTTGTGACTATATACAATTAGTTTCTCGGAAATTTATAATTTAAATACGAAGTAGAAAATGCAGTTGGACTTATTATGTATTATGTGTGCAGTTAGTTTTAAGCTATATAATGAAGTGATTTATTGGAGTGAAAACAAAGATAACTCGCCAATCACGCAGCTGGCACCATCTTTGTTTTGTTGACATATGTATATATGTTATATTATGTCATTTTGCACTAAGTTGCAACATCTGTGTATGATCCGTATCGTGTCTATATGTCTCGTGTCTCATTCTTATCTAAGCTCTCATATCCGTATGTGACACATGCCGTGTCCATACATGTCGTGTTTCACTGTTATCTAAGTTCATGTCTGATCACACTCATGTGTGATCCATTCGATGTCCATATGTCACATGTTTCACTCTTATCTAAACTCGTGTATAATCACACCCGTATGTGACGCATTCCATGTCCATATGTCCCGTCTCTCGCTCTTATCTAAGCTCATGTCTAATCACATTCGTGTGCGACCCATTTCATTTCCATATGTCTCGTGTCTCGCTCTTATCTAAGCTCGTGTCTGATCACACTCGTGTGTGATTCATGCCATGTCAATGTCTCGTGTAATGTGTAAAACACTCCAAAAGAGTTCAAATTGAATGTAAACTTAAATTAAGATATATTTAAACATGAAGTTGTGAGAAATTGTAACATTCGAGAGGACAGTGAGATTGAAATGGAATTAAATAAGATGATGAGGAAGATGGGAAAATAGATATGAGATCTAAAATGAAACAAAAATAAAGGTTCTGAAAATACGTAGGAGGTAGAATATCAAAAAAAAGTCTCGTTTTTCGCTTGGGACCACGCCCCCGGATTTATTAGCGGGAGCAGTGTGAAGCTGGTGTTTTATTCAATTTTCTATTTTTTGCGTGTTTGTCTGTTTTAAGGTACAAAAGTGATAGTATATTGTGAGTTAAAGTTCTGTGCAAGTGGTGAAAATTGTAAAGTTTGAATAACTATATGCAACCGAAGGTTTCGCGTTTTCCCAAGAATTCCTATTTAACTCCAGTAAAGCCTACTAACACTTTACTGGGGAGTGTGAGGGACTTACAATTAGTAATAAAAAGACATATTTTGCATAAGAGATACACCACTATTATATGAGAATGGCAGGAATGTTTCTATTAAATATGAAACGAGTTGTCAGTGTATAAGAAAAATAAGACCACATCCCCATATATCCGCTTTTCCTGTGTCCCCCTACCACAGTATAAACATAACAGTAGGATGTCTTCATAGAAAGCTAGTTTACGCGGTTTGTATGTGTGCGCTCTAATGCGCACGCGCCGTGTTATGATGCACACGATGGTAATATTTAGGATGAATATGGGCAATTATTGTAGCGCCAGTGGAAGTAGCGCGCGACGCATACATGCGACCGCTTCTATGTCTTTAATTCGTTCTTTGAATAGTCGCAAATAAGAAAATGTCTGAATAGCATAAACATTTATTATAATGTCCTTAGATGTCTAATTTTATTAATTGAATCCAAAGTCATCTTCAACATAATTACAAGGGATTAAATTTAACAAATGAAAAATGTATGCATTGTATATTATTATGTACTAAATGTATAACTAAACGAGACGCTCTCCGCATCTCACACCCAACGCAACAATCCTACGTATCCGGCCGAGTAGGCAATTCCGTTATGCATGAAACGGGAATCGGCACGCTTATTACGTAACTTGCAGACAGCATGCGACAGCCAATATCGCGCGATATCTGCTATCAAAACGAGAATTTGTGTAATGTAGTTTGTATAGTGGCGCTAACTCTACAGCGAAGTGTATTTTCATAGAATAATAGATATGCAATCGTCACACATATCAATTTTTATTACAACTAGCAAACCCGGCCCGTTTCACTGGGCGCTAGTTTCACTGGACGTAAAAAAAACAAAAAAAAATTCTACTGACCCGATCGCTATCAAATTTTACAGGATCACCCGCTAGGCCCATCTGAAGATTCCCTGAAAATTTCATCGAAATCGGTCCAGCCGTTTCGGAGTCCATAAGGACCATACATACATACATCGCCTTTTATATATATAGAAGATTAGTCACCGGTCGCGTAGTGATCGCGTGGCTGTCGCTGTCTGCAAATTATTAGGTAATAACTAATAACCCCGCGGTTTCCTGTTCTACATATAATTAGGGTGTAGTTACCTGGGCGGCGCATGCGCCAGTCCCCTCGCGGCGGCCGCCACGGCCGGCCGGAGGGCGTCCAAGGTCGCGTGCACGCCCCTCGCCCCCCTCCCCTCACCCCTCGCGCCCCCCTCGCCCCCCTCGCGCCCCTCCGCGCCCTGCACCGCGCCCCGGACCTTCACACACAAGTACAGTGGACTCTCTATTACGGCTACGTGTTGGATGCATACAAGAATGGTTATTGGTAAATGGACTGTATTTATTATGTGTGAGAAGTAGGTCGATCCGTAGCCACAAGCCGGTGAGCAAGAATCCCCACTATACTTAAGCTCCACGTAGTCTCCAACGGGAAACCGGCCTTGTTTTGCGCACGGCACAACACGGAGACGAGCTTTACTTTCACACTCCGAGTTGTTGAATTGACTAAACACAAGACGATCAGCACGGCTGATGATGCTTGTTCTGTGATATTTGCAGCGTAGTAGTAAAGCGGAACGTCCGATCTCGCATAAGGCGCTTGGCGTAGTATATGTAGTCGTTGACAGACATGTCACCCAAAGTCAGTGGAGATATTTCGGTTTACCCACCAACCATGTTATGGCAAAGATCGAACACTCCGCCTATGACCAACCGCAAGGGCAAATCCAGCTTTCAAGTCAGGAGGGGTCATATAAAGATCTAGGTCAGGTCAGACTCCAATTCGATTACGCGATTAGAAAAATTGTCAGTAGTCAACCTAGACCCAGCCCAGGGGGTCATGACCCCAATGACCCCCGCTTAAATCTACCCTTGACCAATCGCTTAATATGAAGTAATTGCAGTGCGAAATTTGGTATTCCCTCTGATCAACAGACTTGAAATGTATCTCATTCGAAATATCGTAGCCAGTAAATTTTTTACTATTATAAGACGACATATTTGACTGACCCATTGGCGCTTATGTCCGTGCGATATATGGACTTGCCCGTTGGCGCAGTAGTATATGCATCTGCTTTCTAAGCTAGGGTCCCGGGTTCGATCTCCGGTCAGATCAATTTAGGAAACGAACTTTTCTAAATTGACTTGTAATCTTGGTGTTACTGGGAACTCTCCCAGAGTTCGTTGTGTGATACCCATAGTACAAGCTTACTGCTTAGTTTGGAGTCTCACAATCTGTGTAATTGTCTGGAGTATTATTATTATTTTCAATATAACAGACTGATGTTTTAATGATGTTGATTCATTGATTGATGTATAAATAATCTCGTTTCGATTGACATTTCAAGTCTGTTGGACAGAGGGAAGGTTAGAAAAAAAAATTAAAACACGATTTTCCTGTAATACCCCACAAATTTCAAGGATGTCGTAGTAAAAAATTATCAAGTCGTTACAATGTTTCGAATGAGATACATTTCAAGTCTGTTGGACAGAGGGACAGCTATATAAAAAAAAAATTAAAAGTAAAACAAGATGTTCCTGGAATACCCCACACATTTCAAGGATGTCGTCGTTGTAAAAAAATATCAACTTGCTACGATGTTTCAAATGAGATACATTTCAAGTCTGTTGGTCAGGGGCACAGTGTGCCCATTATCCTTTGTTAACTTAAATCAACCGAGCATAAGCTATGTCATTTTTAGAATAACAAAAACTAAATTGGAAAAAATTACATACAGAATTGTATATATTTTATAGCATCATTATATGTTTTCGCTTCGGTATATTTTTAACTAGAGACCCGTCCAGGCTTTGCACGGATAGAAAGGTTTTTAAAAATAAAATACAGCCCATGTTACTCACTGATAATGTAACTTTCTATGGGTGAAAGAATTTTTGAAATCGGTCAAGTAGTTTTTGAGTTTATCCATTACATACAAACAAACAGAGTTTAACTCTTTATACCAGTATAGATCAAGCAGTAACATTTTATTGTAAAGTATTCTATTGTTTGTAGGGACTAAACGGTCAGTTCTGGCTTCGCCCAAGTTGAATACATAATATACAGGCTATGTCCATCTGGAATAATGTACCTTACAAATAGTGAAAGAATTATTCAAAAAGGTGCAAGAGTTCCAAGTATTATCCCCTCTATATATAAATAAACTTACGATATACGGTCTTTCTCTTTATGATATTGATACAGAAGTATAAAGTATAAATAAGTGCTCACCTCATTACAAACATGCAGGTAATGGTACAAGGCCTGGCCACCAGTCTCCCAGCCGCTGACTTCGTGTCTCTGCGCAGCCTCGTTCAGCTTCTCCAATAACGGGGCTATACTCTTGAGGTCGTCCGCGAGAACTGCATCCGGGAACAGGTCATCCATCAACACTTTGTGCGCGGTGTTCCATTGGCCAGCAGCCACCAAGTGTTCGGCTTCTACAGCTGGGAGGTGCTGGAATAAGATCGATTAGTATTGCTTGGTGCTCTCAGACTACCTCATTAGGGATACAGCGTGAGGATACTGTTACGGTTGGACCTTATGTCCAAGCAATAAGGTCCACTATCAAATGGCACGTCACGCGCAACTTTTAGTGCATATAACTCAAGACCTAGTCTACCAGAGCTATGACCTAAAAACGCATTGCTAGGTTTAATATTCACTATCGAAAGGTATAAGCAAAATTAAGAAACAAAAGTAAGTTGTACTTCGAAAATTCCGGAGCGATGACGTGTCATATATTACGACTCATGCAAACAGGCGGCGTCGAGAACAATGTCGAATTATTGTTAGCGAGAGTAATTAACTGGAAAGTTCCACCCTCTTTACTTCTATGCGTGATTATTACTAGCATTCGGGTTTGCTCTAGAAGTTTCCGCTCTCATTTTATCGGGCTACATATAAATCGGGACGTCTGCTTGGTGAGTCGTTTTTAGATTATCGAGCGAAGCGATATATCAAGGCAATATCGACACGAATTACAAAGACTATTAGGACTACTGCGACGACTCAAGATAGAAGAATACTGCGATTTAGGAACGTTGTTTGTGAGCAAATCTTCAAAGACAATGACGTTATATTTACAAAAGAGGTAGATGAGTTATTGCGCTCGAAACCTGGCACCCTAAAACTTTGCTAATTAGCCAACCTGGAGCTCATTCGTGTAACAACGTGACAGTGTCAAAACGTATGTGCGTTCCTAATATTAATATTAAAATGCCGTCCTGTGTTATTAGATACTGCAGAAACTATACTAGCAAGACTTCTAAAGGTTCACGAATCACGTATCATGCGTAAGTGTACTTATTTCATTTGTGTCACCATTTTTTCCAAAATCTAAAATATCAGTAAAATATTAAATCATAAAAAACTGAAATGCGATAAGTAATACCCCAGTTACTAAGTGTGACAGAGAGCAATATATTATATTTGGTCAAAGAATATAAAAATCAAACATATAACATAACATAAACAAATCCTTTTTACTGTCTAAACCCATTAGGCATCAATCATACTTTTCGAAAATGTCTGTTCTGTGGCATTAATTACTAATATTCTATGAAGTAGTCACGGATTCGCTTAAAATGCAGTAAGAAAGTGGAATTGACCAATCACAATGGTTTTAGAGAGCCCTGTGATTTGTTAGTTTGAAATGCAATTTAAATCTTACATTGTATAGCGACGCAGTGCAATGTATATTTGTCTCACTTTGCTTATGGTAATTGTCATGTTATCTTATTTACACTTCATCATTTTATTAGTGTGTATAAACAAAGTGTATGGCTCATGTGTGTGCGTAACCGGGACAATATTTTACAAGCATTAGTACTAACGTAACCTATCTACCTCTTTTTTAAATATAACATCATTGTTCAGAGACTATTACGCTAGGGGTGACTAAAACGACTAGGAACCGCCGAAATTGAGTTCGCGTGTTCGTGACACCTCCGTATACTAACGAAAATAAACTCTTTGCACCCTTAACCGGCATTTTATTAACATCTAATAACAATATGAATAAAACAGTTTCTTAATTCTGTGTAATTCCGTTACGAGACGATATAACTACCTCGTATTTCGCACGATGGGCTTGAGCTAACAGCAACCATTTTTCTGGGACCTTCAGGTTCCTTACTAACTCCAACTGTGCCTTCAGTTCCGGTGTGTCAGCTTTGGCTGGAGCATGTCGAGAGAGAACACGTTGAATAAGATGGCCGCGTCTGGAATTAGAATGAACATAAATATAGGAGCAATGCTTTGAAGTAAAACTTCTAGAACTGTATACAGGCCATTATAAAAGTGTTTAAGGAAAAATGAAACAGAACGACTTTCAAATTTAATTACATAGGTTTAATTAGTAAACTATTGTTATTTTGTAGTTTTCAATGACTTTTTTAAGTTGTTTTTTTTTTCTTAAAAAGTTTCTTATTTCTCCCTTTTGAGTGGTCTTGGCTTAAACAAATATCTAGGATAAGATTACAAATAACTTCTTTTCTAATTAAGTAACGGAATGATATACATGAGAATTATCAATATAAATAAAGCTTATAAGCAGCTGGGATTATTTGGTGTATCTTTGAAGTCCAAGCTCCAATATCGGTGAAATTAAAATGATCACCTTCAAAGTAAAAGTCAAAGTCAAATCAATTTATTCAAGTAAACCCAATTACAAGGTATTTTTGAACGTCAAATCTACTTTAGTTCGGATCAAATAGAAAACCTGGACACTGAGAGGAACCGACAAGAAACTCAGTCAGGTATCTTACCTTGGATCTATACTGAACCCGACTGTACAATCCACCCTCACTGGACTAAATTTTTACAAAACACGCGAAGTCTACCCATATGTTGATGTAGAAAAAATGTAACTGTTGCTATATTAATATTACACACATAATTGAGAATCGAACACCGACAAAAAAAGGGAATCATTGTAATCGGTTCATAAACATAGAATTTATATCTGAACATACGTAAAATAATATATATACGAGTACATATATAACAGACGAATTCAGAACCTCCTTTTATTGAATTCGGTTAAAAATAGAGTTAAACCGGTGTAACAAAAGTCGGTAGTCATTTGAACGATCTCTGTACGATTCGTTACAAGTAATGAAACCAAGGGCTGCAGTCCCGACATAGCGATTATTTTCGTAAACTAGCGATCGATGAAAATAACGAAAAAAAACGCTTGCCATAACGATAAGCACGAACACTGCGAGCTGTCAAATTTGATCGTAAAAACGTTATCAGCAATTGTAAAGTTGACAGTTAAGATTCGATATGATTACAATCACAATCGATAATTTTAATGTAGAGACTCTAAAATCGTTAAAAAGTAATCGTTATGACTTGTCAATCGAAATCTATGTCAGCTATGTCTAGACTGCAGGGGCAGGGGGCCTAGATAAGTGGCCCAATTGTCGTAAACGCTAGTTGAATAGAATGACAAATACCATAAATAAAATTAGCAGGCAAACGCACTGACATGTATAAATTACCACTGGACGGGCTTTACGAAGCATATGACAGCTAATTTAATGTGCCAATTTGAAGCGCCACTAGCGCAATGCGAAGTACCCGAGAACTAACTTTGATAGTCATATCACAGATTAATTAGTTACTAACGTAAAATCATATCATGTAAATTACCACTTGACAGGCTTTACGAAGCAAGTGACAGCTAATTTAATGTGCCAATTTGAAGCGCCACTAGCGCAATGCGAAGTTCCCGAGAACTAACTTTGATAGTCATATCACAGATTAATTAGTTACTAACGTAAAATCATATGATATAAATTACCACTGGACAGGCTTTACGAAGCAAATGACAGCTAATTTAATGTGCCAATTTGAAGCGCCACTAGCGCAATGCGAAGTTCCCGAGAACTAACTTTGATATCATATCACAGATTAATTAGTTACTAACGTAAAATCATATGATATAAATTACCACTGGACAGGCTTTACGAAGCAAATGACAGCTAATTTAATGTGCCAATTTGAAGCGCCACTAGCGCAATGCGAAGTTCCCGAGAACTAACTTTGATATCATATCACAGATTAATTAGTTACTAACGTAAAATCATACCATATAAATTACACTGGACAGGTTTAACGAAGCAAATGACACCTAATTTAGTGTGCCAATTTGAAGCGCCACTTGCGAAATGAGTAGTTCTCGAGAACTAATTTTGATATGACTATGAACTAATTTTAACATAATATATTGCATATTATATTTTAGTTCTATGCACACTCATATGGCGACCACCGACCATATGTCCACAGCGCCAAAATGGCATAAATCAAATTAAACATATATATGTCGAAAAGATGGCAATTTGTGTTTCTGCAACTCAGCCATGAGAAATAGGTACCTAATCTTACAAGAGGCGAACTACTCCATAAAATACAACGTTAAGACAAAGTTAATGTGCAAACGACAGAAAACTCTTCATAACAATCATTACGTAGGTAATTGGAAATTTAATAATGGCAAACGATCCGTCAGAGAAATGCTATCGCACCGGCCGCCGTAGTCTTACAGACTCTCAGCGCCGGCCCCGACGTTCCGTTAGCGCGTCATCGGATGTCGCGCTTTGCCATAGTATAGACAAATGAGTGCCTTTTATTATTTCCACCGACAAATATAACTTGACACCTGCCAGTTCAGTGTGCTAATATATTCATGTCAGTAGTTTGTGATCATGTACAGGGTTAATTTGAAAATACTAATAACCTCTTAGCGCAAAATTCCTGTCAACATACCTAACAACTTTTATTCTACGACTTTTTTCAAAACTCATTACGGTCCTCAAAAAACATTTGTTAAGTTATTTTGTACTGTCTGAAACGTAATTACTCTGTACGTATTTCCAACGCCGCGTTGCGCGTGTGTGGGTAGAGTAGGTGCCATTTTCAGAAACATTTTTTAATGTATTATTATTTTTGTATGAAAGAAAAAACTTATGAATTTTCGAAAGTCGTAAAACAAAAGTTATTGGGGATAATGTTTAGTACAAAATACTAAGAGGTTATTAGTATTTTTAAGTTAACCCTGTATATGTAAACTTCTTGGGTCAAACAGTCGCACTGAGTAGAGATTGTCGCCAAAGAGTTTATATTCTAAGTTTATATTTGCGGTCGAATTTCGACCACCGGGCGACCTCTATAGATACTTACGCTGCATCATCGGGGTGGTAGGCCAGAGCTTGGACAGCCAGGTGCCAGGCTCCTCGGGCCTCCAGTTGATCAGCAATGCCCGTGATGCTCTCTATCGTGGGATTACCAAACCACGTGCCGAGCAGGAAGCTGGGGGTATTATATGTTAGCAACACCAACGAATAAACATAAAGGGGAACACTGGCGCCCTCTAGTAAAGCGCGACGGTGTTCGTGACGTCATAGAAAAGAACGACTGACGGCTTGTTCCTCACTACCGCTCGAGATTATATAAGTCAAATCAAAGCTCGAGCGCTCCACGTCTCTCTCGCCCTCCATACGAGGCATCCCTCGGCTGGAGGAACGGTCGACCAACTGGCAGGGCGCCTTCAGTGCTCGCCCCAACGCGACCTGTGACGCTGTAAAAGCCACTAGGGCTAACAGCAGAGGGGTTTTGTTTAGTCGGTTCGAGTCTGACACTCCCCAGTTGGCGTAGAGTCCGGCTGGTAGTCCGCGGGGATTTAATTTCGCCTCTCAGAAACAAAAAAAAACCACGTCTCTCTATTGTTTTTACCTTCACGACTGCATCACGAAGTGTTCGAATACAAATTAATTGATTATTAATTGATATTAAATATTAATCGATAATTTAAGTAAAGTTTGGGGTGTTCCATTGCTATAAGTATCTAACTAACTATTTAATTTTATCGTAGCTAACATTTAATTATTAATCTATGTACATAAACTTGATACTTGAAGACGGGCTCATTTCCGCAACTTGAGGTCTATTGCGCCTATTTTCTATAAGAGCGAAATACCACTTACTGACTGAGTGATCAAACGCGAAATTTCAAAACTACCAAGTTAAGTCACGTTTGGCCTGATGATACCTTGTGTAATGAATAGCCCACTAAGAAAACAGATTTTTTTAAATTTACACGTTCAGAGTAAAGGGGGTTCCTTTCCTTATAAAAAGACTAGCTTCTGTCCACGACTTTGTTCGCGGGAAGTTCAAAACACATATCTTTATAAATTATAGTCTATGTGTTATTCTGATGTATAAGCTATATTACTGTAAAGTTTTATCAAAATCCGTTCAGTAGTTTTTGCGTGAAAGTGTAACAAACATCCATACATCTTCACAAACTTTCGCATTTATAATATCAGTACTATGGAAAGGAATACAGCTGTAAAATTGAAAACGAATATACAATAATACAAATATTTCTCATTAGAAATAATGAGCGTCCTAACGACCTGTCCCGGCTTTTTTTTTAAATTTTTTGAAAATAAAACACAGTCCGTTACTCGCTGATAATGAAACTTTCTATAGGTGAGATTTTTAAAATCAATTGATTAGTTTTTGTGTTAATCCATTACATACAAACAATATATTCTGTTTATAATATTACCACAGATTAATTAGTTACTAACGTAAAATATTAGTATAGATCTAGAAACATGGGAAATTAACGCGATTATCTTTTATTTGACTAAACGTTTCGGACGAGTTGCATCGGCTGTAGTCTCAAGTACTTTGATAAAGACCACGGCCGATGCAACTCGGCCGAAACGTCAAGCAAAATAGAAAGTAATCACATTATTTTCCCGTGTATTTAGATATTTTATAATGAGTACCGTGTTTCACATTTTTGTAAAATTGCATTCGCAAAAGACAGCTTTTGTGTGCTCAGAAAAAGGGGGCCCCCCTTTCATTTCTGTCAACAAAAGCTGCCGAAAGAAGTTATATTCTGGGTAATACTGTACATACGTAGTAGCACTTACCACAAACTAAAATCTGTAGCGTCAGGGGAGTAAGCGGCCGGCTGCAGCGTCGGCCGCGTGTGCAGTGCGCGCGCGCGGATCAACTCGTAGCGTAGGTCGAGCACTCGGCGCTGCCTCCTATTCACCGACTGCGGCACAGGAATAAGGTTAATTGTCCTCCCCAAGGAAATTTATTAAAATTCGACCTTTCAAGGGTTGAAATGGGGTCAAATTTAGTATGAAAAGAAACGTTTAATAGCTTGTAATTTTATGGAAAGGATCATTACAATAAATAATCAAAAGTACAATCGGCTCATTTCAAAAAATTTAGCAAAAAAAATTAAAAACATGACTGTTATGACGATATTATTATTATGACTCGTGAAAAAGTAATCCGCCATCTTGGAGCGGCAGCCACCATATTGAATTTGGTATGATGTCACTCACTTTATCGTTTTCTACACTTCAAATCCTTTCATTTGATACCCATATTAAGGAGGTTAACAAAAAAAGTAATCCACAATGTTGTTCAAATTCCACGGCTATTTTGAAAAGTCTTGAGAAACCTCAATTTATCGTTTCCTACTTTGAAAGTTTTTTCATTTCATACCCAAAGGAGTCACAAAAAATGTAATCCGCCATCTTGTTCAAAATCCACGGCCATTTTGGAATGATGTCACTAATCTGATTGTTTCCTACTCTTCAGGCTCTTTCATTTGATCCCATATTAAGGGGATTGACAAAAAATACATCATCCGCCATTTCGTGGCGGTAGCCATTTTGAAAATATTAAAATATAGAGTATTGCATATTGTATCGTCACCAAAACTTAAAAAGGTATGCAAAATTTCAGCAAAATTGGTTAGGAATAACTGGTTCAAAATTCAGTTGCAAGATTTGTCTCCCAAGCTCTGGTGAAAGGCTGAAGTTGAGCTGATAAAAATATGAATTGCAAACTAGAAAGAGGGTAGTGAAATATTTGCTCTTAAATGCAAATTGACCGGTTAACCTGTAATCATTGTGCTTGCAACAGCTTCGAAATATCGGGAAACTCGTCAAAATTTATTATCGCAGAAGAATCCATTTATTTTGTTTCGTTTCATACTATTTAGAGAAATGCCTAGATGGTAGACACTCACATCTTCAATTCGTACATCGTACTCTCCTACATACGGCGGTAGCGGGTGTTTCATTCCCGCTTCATCCACCCTCTTGTCATCCATGATCGTCAGGTCCAATTCCTCATCATCCTGCAGTGGAACCTTCGCGAAGAAACTCTCGTATGTGCGGATTATTGTCTCCAGGGAGGGCACTTGAGGACAGAGGTATCTGGAAATTAGATTTATAATAAGTTTTTAAGTAAGAGTTAGGTCGTAGAGATGTTTAAGTTCGTATGGATACGTCGGGTTTATTACCCAAACATTTACAGACAGCGACAGCCAAGCGATTACTGCGCACCGGTGACAAATTTTTATAAAAAATTTGTATCATGTATGAAAATGACCGAAAAATAAACTTTTCGCGGTAGATTTAGCGCCACAATACAAATTACATTATACGAATTCTCGTTTTGACAGCAGATAACGCATCGCCACGTCGCCACACCAACAGCCAGTCTGACCCGCCGTATAAGATGTTTCACATCAAAACTTTGCTTCCGCTAGCTCGTGTAATTCTCGCAGCTTATTTTTTAACATTCCAAACTCGCACAATCGCAAAAAAAATCTTAGGTCGAAAAACATCCTTAAAATAATAGTCGCCATCCGTTAATAATAATATCCTCAGACATTTCACACAGCGCCATCTAGTCCCAAAGTAAGCAGCACAGCGCTTGTATTATGGGTACTAGACAACTTATATACTTTTGTTTAGTAAATAAATACATATTATACATAAACACTCAGACTCGGGGCGGGAATCGAACCCGCAACCCCCGTTTACGTTCTGACGCGCTTAGCCGTTGCGCCACAGAGGTCGTCATAATAATTATAATAATAATAATTATAATTATACACTTAATTACGAATATTGACAATAGTAACACTTACCTTGCTGTAGCATGAAGCGCTCTGAGCCAGTCCGTCTCCAGAAGCTTGTCCCTCGGCGAGGAATGCCCGGCCAAAAGCAAAATGGCGGCCATGCGATGGCTGGATATTAACGCGTCTGCTCCGCATTCCCGCCATATCGATAACTGGCGACCAATCAGAGAGCGGAATGTCTGGTCACCTGAAAAAGACTCTCTCATTCAAAATATTATTTCAGCAATAAACTAACTTTTAACGTCAATTATTGCAATTTTTTCTACGTAATTTGAATTAAGCGCGAAAACGCTAGTAGATGTCATGACGTCTGCCTATATGAAGACGAGGCGGGTCGCTGGTTAAAAATAATGTAATTGATCGGTCATAAATCATAATAAGTACTATATATGTTCTGTTCTGACATCTTTAAGCCTTATAGCCGTAAAAATAAGAGCATTATTAACATAAAAAAATTAAACCGACTTCAAAACTTTATAAATACGATACAAATACCCATATAATTAAATTTGACAGTTACTGAAGTCGGTGCCAAGCCTACTAAACTAGACTTCTGTTGTCGAACATTGATTTGGCACCGACTTCAATAACTGTCAAATTTAATTATATGGGTATTTGTATCGTATTCATAAAGTTATTTTTGTACTTAAGTTTTGATCAGTAAGAGATAGTTTTTCATATTTTTCAGTGTTATTTTTTGAAGTCAGTTTTAATTTTTTTATTTCTCCCTTTTCAGTGACCTTGGCCTAAATAAATACCTAGGGTAGGTCTACAATTAGTTTATTTTCTAATTCTGGAGCGAAATGTGTTAACTTTCATTCTATTGAAGAGTACAAACCGTGGGCTTTCACAATAAAAGATGCGAACAGATTGAACATGGGATATTATTACCCATTATGGATATTATCAATATCATCAATATAATATCATATCAATATCAATCAGTTATAAACGAACAGTGTAAAGGTTGGCATCATAATTACACCCTAGCAGTATTCTTACAATCCGAAGACGACAGCCACCAGCCGTATTCTCTGTCCGCCACAAGACTGACTCTACTGACTGAATTTATTATATCACAGCCAATTTATATCTTCTCCCTACTTTACCATTATACCATACTACCATTATACCATGTGGGGACAACCAGGTCGCGTTATTTTGTGTATCTTCGAAACCAAAGCTTCAATACCAGTGAAATTTCAATGGGACCAATCTGGAAGTGAATCCTTTCAAACAAAAAAAGAATTTTCCAAATCGATTCATAAATGACGGAGTTATGAGGTAACAAACGTAAAAAAAAATTAAAAAAAAAACAACCGAATTGAGAACCTCCTCCTTTTTTTGGAAGTCCGTTGAAAATAAAAACTTGCAGAGGGGATGAAACAAAATGAAATAATAATTCCTTGAATTCGTTTTGCTGATGACCTCCGACTCAATGCAATGAATTAAAAAATGAAACCAGATTTTTTTTAAATAATTTGGGGAATTTACTTATTGACACATACACACAGTATACGCTAGTAACGTTATAATCCCTCTTTTTGCTTTGCTTTTTGCTAAAAACACAGTAGGTACTCACTAGTGGCTTGCGCTATCAGCGCAGCCATATTCAGGTCTCCGTTTTCTCGGGCAACCGTGCACGCCTCTAATACCCGACCGGCCAGCAGAAGGGTCCAAACGCGGAAACTGTGACCGTCCGCCTCTGGAAGAAAACATTCTTATAGAAGAGGTTAAAAAGGTACAGTACACACAACAGTAGGATATTTTCATAGAAAACGTATGCTGTTTTATGTGTGCGTGCTAGTACGCAGCCGTGCCAAACACACAACGACAATATTTAGGGTAATTATGGGTGAATATTGTATCGACAGTCGGGGTCGCACGCGAGGCAAACACGTGACCGCTTCCGTTTGTCTTTAATTCGTACGTCACATCGTCACAAAATCAAAAATGTATAAACTCATATAAACAAAGGTATTTTAATTTCCTTGGATGCCTAAATAATTATGGTTATTCGAATTCAGAGTTATCATTCTTCAACATAACTATAAGAAATTTACAAATAAAAAACGCATACATGGGATGTGCATTGTTTTTTTATTATTATGATTTTGATGGAGATGTTGTCCATATCTCATACTACGTATTCGGCCGAGAGTAGACAATTCTGTTATCGGCCGACAATTGCGGGAATCGGCCTTCTTTTATACATATTCTCTGGTAAGGGGGAGTATGTAGCAGAGCGAAAACTTTATTTCGCATATAGCGTAGAGGAAAAACTGAATGCGACAATTCTCTGCTTGAGTTTTTTTTATCATGAAACAATGAAATATTTCAATCGTATCTCATTATTTTAGAAAAAGTTTTGGACAAAATAGTTATAGGGTTTCAAAGAGACAATGAATTGGTAATTTCCGCCATATTACCATAGACTTCCTTTATAACTCTAGACAGCTTATCACGTATTACGAAGTGAGGTAAATAAAAAAAAAAATTTAACTAATTTCAATAAAAAACACTGAAAACTACAAAATAACTATTCTTTACTAATGAAAACTCAAGTACAAGAATAACTTTATAAATACGTTTAAAATTAAACTTGCTCATTACATCAGAGAATATTTTTTTGATTATACTAATAATACAAATAAGTTATTTGAATTGCTGTTGCGATTGTATAAACTCAGTGCGTACGACAAATTAAAATTAACATTTATAATATTGTATTCTCATGTAAGTGACGATTGTATGTCTTAAATGAGAATAAAGATTTCTATAAACCTAATACGATACAAATACCTATTGTAGGCCTTATATGGTGTAAAATTATTTTGTATACACTTTTATTGTATAAACTTTAAGTATACTTACACATACATACATATTTACATATTATTTCTATTTGCAAATGAACATATATCACATTATTTATATTATGTTACACTAATATGCATTACACATAAAGAAACACACAAGCATAAATTCACATATTAAAATAAATAATAACTTATGTACAGGCAAACATTTTTTACAGATAATTTATTTCACACCTACCCACACTTTTCATACACCGCGCATGTCGCGAGTTAATATTTTTAGTCGAGCTAAATACTTGATGTAGACGCTTGTGATCGTAACAAATTAAATTTTATTGGGATATTTAATTTTTTTAAGTTACCAACATTCCCATACTACATAATTTTTGACAGTTACCGAGGTCACAGAAGAAAAAAAATACATACAGATGAATATAGAACCTCCTCCTTATTTTGAAGTCTGTTAAAACTAATGTACAATGTCGTCTTATCTTCAGAAAGAATGTGGAGTCTTACCATCCTCCGGTTCGCCCTTGCAGGGCTTAGCCAAGTCCCGGTCAGTTATATCAGCCACTGCTTCCTTCATCCATTTCAGCAGCTTATTGTGACGGTGAACTATAGACTGCTCATCCGTGCCAGGGATCCCTGCAATGGGACAGGTTCTAAGTCAAAATATCTTTTTTTTTTTAAGAGGGGACAAACGAGCAAGCGGGTCACCTGATGGAGAGTGGCCAACCGCCGCCCATGGACACCCACAACGTCCGGAGAATCACGGGTGCGTTGCCAGCCTTTAAGGAAATAGGGAAGGAAGAGGAGCGGGTGATGGGCCACCGGCACTCTTACTCACCGAACGAAGCACAACAGCAATAGATGCTGCTATTTCACGGCGATATTCTGTGAGAGGGTGGTATTTCACCGGGCGAGCCGGCCCTATTCGTACTGCAATGCAGCATGGCTCTACCGTTAGTAACTAATTAATCTGTGGCTCTACCACTCTAATCGAATATATCTTCGAATTCGGAATGATATCTTCATCGAAGTTAGCCGAGGACCACTAGTTTTACTGTTCCTGACCGCAGTGGGGCTTGGTGATGCTTTATAACACATAGGCAATGACAATAAATTAGACTTTGTTGGAATAATAATAATAATGCGCCAGACTATACACACCAATCATCTGATCTCAAACTAGGGTATTCCCTGTGCTATGAGATCCAAACGACGACTATTAGGGGCGTCTCCCAGTACACACAGACCCAAGACAATCTAGAAAAGTTCATTTCCTAAATTGACCCGACCAGGAGATCGAACCCGGAACCCTCCGCGCTTGGATTAACGTCTAAATCACTGCGCCATCTAGATCGTCTAGTGATACATAGAGTTTGGTTTAATACTTTATAGCTAATTAAAAAAAAATATAGAGTACTACCAGATTTATGAGTTATAACCTCGGACCAAAAATCATAACAGACGCAGCTTTTGCTTTTAAGAACTTGTCCGTTTTTTGTTGGTGCGAGGTTTTAGACTTGTGCCAATGTGTGTAACTAAGGAAGGGTTAGAGTACAACAATACACAGATATTACATATTTTTATATTTATGAATACAAAACACTTGAGATTTACGAGTATTTTGCAAAAAATTATTTCGGTACTGCGATGTTTATACATCAGGCTGGTCATCAACTGACAAGAATTACACCGACAATGTGAGGTTGCTAAACTTACTATAGCTAACTGTTTTACTCGTGGTTACGCTCAATGAGATAGAGACAGGAAAATTCGTTTGACACAAAGTGATAAGAGCAGCAACTCATTATGGCTCCATCATATCCTTATATCATACCAATATCATTGATACTTGGTCAGCGGTTACAACACCACGTTAACGCGCGAAACTTCTTCAATAGCTATTGGTTGTTGCGTGCGCGCCACATATGCATAAATGTGAGCGAGACAGCAACAGTTACTTTAACTTACAAACACGTCCAAAATGAAGTTCAAGTTGGACAGTCGCGCGAACCAGCCGTTTTCGTTCTTATGCATAATTATTATTTATCCCGCTGACAAGTGATTGTGCCTCTGTTCCTATATCTGTCCTCATATGTGTGTGTTATTGAACGTTACGATACCAACAAAATAAGGTGGCAAGTCCGTGCACGGACACTACTTAGCGCAAGGCCCTCTGGAGGGTTCTCTGTGCCCTGGACAAGAGATGCTCGAGAGACCGGCAGCCGAAGGCTAAGGTTAGTAGACGTGTTTTCCTTATTTCCTTTTTATTCCGCCGTATTGGACAAGCGCCTGATTGAAACATACAGTCCACTGTTTTTAACCGCCGTTTACTTTAATTATCGAATTATCGCACACCCGCCGCATCATTTTGGTCTTACTCCAGAGTTACGTCAGCTTTAAATAAAATTTTGTTTGAAACTAAATACTGAATAATAGTGAGCGCCATCTGTTGTTTCTATGTACGTATCTATTAAAAATTTCATAAGTACGGAAGAGAACGTCACTATAAAAACTATAATCAGAGGGCGCTAAAATAGAAAAAAAGCATTTGATCTTTCGTATTATTAATAAAAGAAGTTATAACATTTAACGAACATGTTATTATTTTTTATGAAGGTAATACGTTATTTTTTCTAATAGGTTTAATTAATCGCTTAACTTCATCATGACTAACAACTATAATAAATAAATAAATAACTATTTACTAAGATTCAAACCCTTGACAATTTCTTTTTTCGGCGCTGTTATTGGCTAGAGACGCAGTCTCTTTATTAACTGCGTGTTTTGAGCTGAGTAAACGTTCACAACCACTACAGATGCACGCGTGTAATTATACGAAACAGTGTTAGAAAAGATTTGAATGTGTGTAAATCGAGTTACGATTTGAATTTGTCTCTCGAGCGAACGGTTGCCGTGACGGTTTCTTGACGCGTTTTGATAAAGGTGAGCACGGGAATTTTGAAAACATGTTTTTGGTTGCGATATATTTTCTTTTTACTTTATTTAATTAGTAAATTGTCAGGGAAGACAGTGTTTATTTGTCTCTATGGATGCACGTCACTGTATGGAGGATATATAATAATGCACGTACCGTCATTGTCCAAATCAGCGGCCCAAAGCGCTTCGCACAGCTTCCAGACTTCATAGCAATAAGACCCAGAGAGGCCAAACTGAAAACAGACATATTATCATTTCCTCAATGCATTTGTCTTTCCGTGATCTCACCATCACTCACTACACTGTAACACCAGTCCAATATGATACTCATGTGAGAGTTATATTATACTATAAAAAAAATTAAACCACCTTCAAAAAAAACACTGAAAAGTATAAAATAACTATCCTTTACTAATCAAAACTCAAGTACAATTAAAATAATAAATTTGACAGTTATTGAAGTCGGTGCCAAATCAACGTTACACATACCTATATAATTAAATTTGACAGTTACTGAAGTCGGTGCCAAGGCTACCAAACTAATAGACTTTCTGTTGTTGCACGTTGATTTGGCACCGACTTCAGTAACTGTCAAATTTAATTATATAGGTATGTGTAACGTTGATTTGGCACCGACTTCAATAACTGTCAAATTTATTATTTTAATTGTACTTGAGTTTTGATTAGTAAAGGATAGTTATTTTGTACTTTTCAGTGCTTTTTTTGAAGGCGGTTTAATTTTTTTTAATAAAAATTTTTGTTTCGTCCCTTTTGAGTGATCTTGACTTAAATAAACATCTAGGGCAGGTCTGCAATTAACTTCTTTATAAAACCGGATGTACAAGAGAATCATCAATATAAATAAAGGTTATAACCAGGTCGCGTTATGTAGTGTATCTTCGAAGTCTAAGCTCCAATATCGGTGAAATTTAAATGGAACCACCTCTAACGTATTACCTACCAAACGAAAAAAGAATTTTCGAAATCCGTTTATAAATGACGGAGTTATGGGGTAACAAACATACAAAAAAAAACACAGACGAATTGAGTACCTCCTCCTTTTTTTGAAGTCGGTTAAAAACACTAGTCCAATATAACCCCATATGAAAGTGATATTAAACTGTTTAAGAAATTATTTAATTTTTATTGCCTGCCTATTGCCTACTGGTTTAGTAGTATATTATTTCAGGCCGCTCGCCTCTGTATCTACCTATATATGATAACAAGCTACAAGCGACACTTGCATCGAACGTTGTTGCCTTTTCAACAAAGTACTTTCAACAGTACAATGTAGTAACACCGTCATATGAGGGCTATAGATATTAGGCTACAGTAATTAATCACAGGAATAGGCTAGCTGACTTTTTCTTAACAATTTAGTTAAAAAATAGGTTTAAAAATTATAAACAAAACTTTGAAAAAATATTTGAAATACTATGAAATACTTAAAGAGTTATTTGCTTTTAAACGTTGGTAGTGGGAACAGAGTGGGGATACGTTCCGTCTCTGTCACTGCTAGCGTTGCGCAATGTCATTGCGAATTTGCGACGTCACAGCTAAGTAACGCTATCTCCCTCTAGCTCATCCCCAATCTGTTCCCACTACTAATGTTTACTCAATAACTCTGTTTTTGTCAGTGAATGTCAAATAGTTTTATTTCAATATATTCAAAATGATTCATTATATTAACACAATATATAAAGAATGTCACATCTAAGAGCATTAATTTAGCCTATTATATTGTATAGTCTCAGGTGTTACTTTGCGGAAATCCATTTCATGTGATAAATTCATAAAACCTTAAGCTATTTTCCGCTCAAACTCCAAAAACCACCAATCGACATGTGTTTCGCCTCTCAACGAAGCATCCTCAGGATATACCAGAAATAGGATTCGGTGCTGGTTAGCTGACCGAATCCTATCTCTGGTATATCCTGAGGATGCTTCGTTGAGAGGCGAAACACGTGTCGATTAGTGGTTTTTGGAGTTTGAGCGGAAAATAGATAAAGATTTTATGAATTTATCACATAGCCTATTACAGTAATTAATCACAATTTTTTACATAGCCTATTACAGTAATTAATCACAATGAATCACAGTAGACCTGTGATTAATTCGGTAATTTGATTGAAATCATTTCAAAGTATTGATGATTGCAATCACGTTTAAATGAACATATTGTTCATTGGTTCAATCATTTGACAGATTTGATCTCGATATTAGTTCAAAGTCAAAGTCAAAAGTCGAATCAATTTATTCAAGTAAACCCAATTGCAAAGTATTTTTGAACGTCACATCTACTTTAGTTCGGTTCGAAAAGAAAATCTGAACACTGAGAAGAACCGACAAGAAACTCAGTCAGGTATCATTTTTCAACATCATTCTACAAGTTATTTAAAATACAATATTCATAAAAATAGTAAATGCGTGTGCAGAGAAGATTATTTCTAGACTATTGCTTATTCTTTAATGAAATCGCTAACTTTGTAGTATGCTTTTCCAATTAGTGTGCATTTAATAACAAGTTTAAATTGCTTTTCCGTTAATTGAGTGACTTCTTGAGGAATTTTATTATAAAAACGAACACAGTTGCCCAAAAATGACCCACTTGACTATTTCAATTTAAATTTAGCAGTAGTTGATATCTAATTGATTGTCTATACTGTTTTATTTGCTAAAAGGTGAAATTCCGAAAACTTTAACAAGATATACATACACATTATTTTTCAAAGCATAAACAATTATTTAAATGTGAAGGGAAAGGATTGAATATGAATCTGAACAAAACAAACATTCTTGTGTTCGAAAGAGAACATTCACAGACTAAGTGTGAGATATGGGTAAATTGAAAATGTCTACAACAAGAGAATGAAATTGTGTATCTGTGGAGTGCGTTTTTGAGGGATGGAAGACGTGAGTTGGATGTGGAGAGACGGGTAGCAGCTGGCAATGAAGTAAATGGTACTTTCGCCGTATTAAACAGGCAGTTTGAATATATCTAAGCCAAAATTACCAACCACAATGCGGTGTTGGTGCCAAGTTTATTGTACGATAGTGAGGCTTGGATATGGCCGAAATGTGAAAGCAAGGTAAATGCAATAGAAATGCGATCTCTTAGAAATATGTGCGGTCTTACCCTTACGGACAAAATAAGCAATGAAGAGATACGCAGTGTGACAGAGTTGCACGACAGTGTTATTGTAAACATGAAGAAAGGAACGCTTGGATGGTTCGGACACATAGAAAGAATGAGTGATGACAAACTGATGAAGAAAATCTACAAAGCGAAAGAGAGTGGTCGCAGAAGCCAAGGAAGCCAAAGGCTGACTTACGAAGATCAAATAGTCAGTGTTAGCTAACGGAAATGTTAAAAGCACTCGCATACCTAGGCGAATATGTGTGAGGAGAATGGTGAGATTTGAGGAAGCGAAAGAAGTATGTAAGGACTGCAATGCTTGGCGCTACGTCCATTTGGACTACCCTGCTAGGGATACAGCGTGAAGATATGTACTACTCGGTTAAACTAAGTCGTCAGGCGTCAGTGCGGTTTGCATCTTTGTTAACGATACGCGCGTGTTCATTTCCGTTACCTACATATGTGTTTAGTTTTGGATTATTTTTGTTAAGTTTTTTGTTGATATATTTAAAAAAAAAAATTAATAAATATCTTTTATTTTGTTAATCTACTCCTCCTCCTTCAGTCATCTGCTCACTGCTGAGCGTCGTGGTGTGCCCGACCTAGCTTTCTAACGATCTCCTTCCATTTGACGCGATCCTTTGCCTGTTCCAGTGCCTTGGAAATCTTGGTGTTCAGATGTTCTTTTATTTGGTCAGACCATCGTATCGGGCTACGGCCCCTTGATCTTTTTCCTTCCATCCTACCGGTCACCATAAGTTTCTCCAGGTTATCAGAGGGTTTTCTGGCTATATGACCAAAGTATTGAAGTACTCGCTGGAGGCAGGTACTAAGGAGCCTCTGGTCAATTTTAAGTTCCTTCAGAATAGAAACGTTTGTTCTCCGTGCCGTCCAGGGTATTCGCAACATCCACGTCTCCAGCTCCACATCTCAAAAGCATCAATCCGGCACCGATAGCTGCCTTCATGGTCCAGGTTTCTACGCCATACAAGAAAATGGGAAACACTAAAGTTCTGACCATATATATTTTAGTCTTTTTCAGTATGTTACGGTCTTTTCATACTTTTCCTAGTTGGGTCATCGCCGATTTCGCCATACCGATGCGTCGCTTGATTTCGTCCTCGGAGCCACCTTTGTTACATATGCTCGAGCCTAGGTATATAAATTGCTGCACGATGTCATATTGCCCGAGTATGTGAACGTGCTCAAGAATAATTGTTAATCTAAGATAAGAATTATTAAAAACTTATTGAGTTTAAGGTTCGGGATACTTTCACTGACACTTTTTTGCATACCATACCCGAATGGCAAAATGACGACATACGCGCCAAGGGCAAACTTAACTCAACCGGATTGTATGTATATACAAACGATTACATTATAAATGCAGCAGATATATAATAAAAACTTTAAAAATCTCGAAATCGAAAAAGATCGGATTACTCATACAATCATTCAATCTTTCATTTCAATTAACAGTGTATCTGTGTACAATGAATGATCAATTGGATCATTTGATCAAATCTTTCCTCATATCAATACTAGAACGATCAAATCCTTGAAAATAAATGATTGACACAGATTTATATAGTAGTAATACTCTTACGCGAGTCATATTCAATTAATATTATAATGGAATGTGACCCTAATATACAGGCAGCTAGGCTCTTTAAAAAGCTTATAAGGAGCGCCCGAGTTGCTTGAGTCTTGAGAGACCAATATACCTCTGTCCGATGCCTGGCAACTGCAGCTGCATCTCGTAAGTATCTCCTTAGTACGGCCAGTCGGTCCGTGGGCGAGTCACGCAAAACTAGCCTCGGGCACTTGTCTTCGCTCGCCTCGGACGTGAAGGTCGAATACTCTAGAAGCGCTTCTAGGTGACGAGTCAGTGTTTCCTGCAAATGTATTCACTTTGTAAATCCGAATTGCTTTGAAAGTAAAATTTAAATAAAAGTAGTAAACCCTGTTACGAGGTGTTAACTTCACAACAAAAGTCACATCAATTCACCACCTGCTTGAATCACAAATAAAGAACTAGATGCACAATCTCCTATAAAAACTAAACAAATTATTGTCCGAATTGACGTATATCTTTTTAATACCGTATAGTATTATCGGTAACATTGTGGTAATCTAAAGTAGACCTTACTGCCAAACCATAAGGTTATAAAAGCTTGAAAACAATTCTTGCATAACATTGAAACGATGTTTGTAAAAAAATATTTAAAATGCAATCTTACGTCTCGTGCGTAAAGTATAATTCTGTGACTCACTCAATGTGCACTCAAATACTTATTTGAGCGCACATTTGGTTCGGACATTTTTGGAGCGTTGATTGTGTATTTAGTTTTTTATTTGTGATCGAAGACCACCTGTGAAAATTTTGTAACATTTCAATGATAAAAGAGGGGATAAAATAGGTTGCCTACGTATTAATGTGGCTGTAAATGAAAGTCTGCCTTTAGCCTTTGGATCTCAGACTCAGAATTAAAGTGGACGGTGTATTTGCTCTTAGAGCGAGTCCTTTTTTTGTTGACCGAATTTCTAGACTTTTACTAATGTGCGTGGCTAGGGAAGAGTCACAGTACAACGATACAAAGCTAAACATGACATGTTTTTATTTCTGTAAATAGTAGTATCTAAAACACATAAGATTTAACACCCGTATTCACAAACGTCACTATGAGGTCTCACAACACCAGCGCCCTGTGCGCTGTGCAATACGATTCATAAACAATACTTGAGTGACGAGCACCACTATGCGTTATGCACTATGCGGAGCTACTTTACGCAACGCATAGTGTCGTGAGTATCGAATTCGAATTGTTGCTTCCTATCTAGTTGTATCATATTTATGTTCCAAAAAGTTGAAAATTAGTTAAGATGGATTACAGTAGCGAAGAAGAATTTGATAATTATATAAACAATCAGTTAAATGAATTGAGGATAATAAATATTAGAAAAGTAATACGCGATTTTCAAAATCCTGTGGATTACTACAATTCTGAAGAGTTTAGAAGACGCTACAGATTCACGAAAGAAGTTGTCGTTTACACTCTTCTATCGTTGTTAAACAACAATTTTATTTTTACTAACTTTTACTATCACTAACTTAGATCAACACCACAGAATTCACAAAAAAAGCCACAACTAAATAAATAAAACGATATTTTAATGTTTTATTTAGTTTCTAGGTTATAAACGGTTGTCATTTGAGTGTTGAGATAGGTTGAGGTTGAGTCATTTCAATTGTCAAGATGTAGAGTGAACTTTGCAACACAAATGAACCAATCGCAGATCTGCATTCTACACAGTGCGTTCACTTATGCAAGTGTTACTTAGGATTTGTTTGTGAATAGAATGGCTTGCTATGAAGAACGCACTGAGAAATATAATACTTAGCACAGTGTTGATACTTTACTTAGGCTAGTATTGTTTATGAATACGAAGTCTAAGAGTATTTTGTAAATAATTATTTCGATAACATATGTGAAAGTCATGAGGTGACACGAATTACAGTGACAGTGCGAGGTTGCCATAGTTACTACAGCTAACTGTTTTACTCGTGGTTACGCTCAATGAGATAGAAAGAGACACAAAAATTCATTTGACACACCGCGATAAGAGCGACATCTTATTATGGCTTCGTCCATTGTTTCTTGATCCGAGCTTTGGACGCTTTTATAATTTACCGTGGAGCGATTGTATCGCCACGATTTTACCGTCCGGGATAGAATTAGGGTTGCCAGATACAGGCTTCTCATTTCCGGGACAATTCGAGGGTTACGGATTCGGTCGGTAGGAAAAATCAATACAAATGTTAACTTATTTAATAAACTTTTGGTATGAAAACAAAATCAGCTATTATCATCAAACATAAAAATAAAACTTAAAACAAAGACTGAGCACCTCGCTTTCACTTATTCATTAAATTAAACTTTGGTAGAAAATCAACGC
Organism: Zeuzera pyrina; assembly: GCA_907165235.1. NCBI lineage: Eukaryota > Metazoa > Arthropoda > Insecta > Lepidoptera > Cossidae > Zeuzera > Zeuzera pyrina. The sequence goes on along the minus strand of OU015647.1, from coordinate 6,815,025 downwards.
CACATTATAATATTATCAAACATAAAAAACTACTTTTAAAAAAAAAATAAAAAAAATATAGTCGTATTCGAAATTCGGCACAATAAGGTGTAATTCCTGGACAGGGGACAAGACATGTAGTTCCGGGACAATTCCGGATTTCCCGACCGTCTAACAACCCTAAATACAATAGGCAAGCAAAATGCTTCCCTATTGTGTCACGCAAAAAGACGCTTTTTCCGCCGACGATAACGTTATGCCGTGGACGTTATCCTCGACGGAAATTTAAAAGCGTCTTCGTACAACAGCATTTTTTTTTGGTTTTTTTCGATATTTTTGGCGATAAAATCGTTTAACGATAACGAAATCATTAAAGCGACCTTTGTGAAGTTGCTGTCAAATAGCCACCAATGTAGTGTTATCAAATGGGGGTGGTCAGAGATAATTCAATTCTAACCGCCGCCATGTGCTGTCTGAAAGTAGTTTAGTGCGATCACATTTAGTATGAATTAGTATATCTTTAGCTGTATTCACGAACAGTCCTTGTATAGATACAGTCAAAATGAATAGTTAACTCAGTGATTTCAGTAAATGCGGTGTATCTTGAACTCACAAAAAAGTATGCGGTAAGAGCACTCTCGTCAGGAACGAAGTTCCTCAGCTGCAATTTTAATTTCTCAAAACTCAATTGCAATAATGAGACAATAAAACTCACGTATGATTTAAAATAAAACAAAAAACGCGGGTGCCGGCGCGTGTTAAGGTTTTTCCTTACGTGACGATTTCTACCAACTCAAACCTCCCACAAGCCGCGTTAAAGAACATCGCTCCAATAAAGCAAGATATAATTAAATATTGTTTTAGTGAATCTCTGAACGTGGTATTTTCGTAAATTCATGACATTCAATCCGCTAGTTTTAAATATTTGAAGTAACAAAGCTTATTTAGAGTTCACAGGAAATACATAACAAGAATGCTAGGTCTCATAGATCTCTATAAATTGAAGTTATTTTGGACCCCAGCGAGCGTTTTAGAGGATAAAATCAAAAAGGGTGTAATTACCTGCATATCTTTGCTTTCTACTTGGCCGATAGCAATCCTCGCGACCACGGACTCGCTCCAGTCGTCCTCTGTCCGGCCCCTCACGTACATAGCGAGGTTGCACAACTGAGCCGCTATATAAACAGACATTTTTTTAAATGACAACAGCGAAGGTAACTAAAAATTTAGGTGAGGGTTATTGAGAGTACCTCTGGTAGGGAGTGCTTTTAAAAATGTATTCGTAAATCATAAAAATTCATATCTATTAAAAAATATATGTTATTTAACCATCTTTCTTCTAATGGGTGTTACTGGGAACTCCCCCAGAGTTCGTTGTGTGGCATCCATAGTACAAGCTTACTGCTTAGTTTGAGGTCATACAATCTGTGTAGAGTATTATTATTATTAATTATGCCGACCAATCATTACATTATCTGTTCAATTCACTGCATCAAAAAAAGGTATGTCTGGACTCATGTACGCACGTGGGAAGTTATACTTTGAAGTATTTAGAAAAAATTGGCCACATAAAACTGGCCCCTTGAAATGAATGAAATAAAAAGTAATGAACTACGTGTTAAATCTGCGCGAGCAACTTCACACACGTTAAAAAATACACTGATATGTTTTCCAAACGCGCTAAAAGACGTAACTTCAAAAAATTATAAACAGTCGTCTAATTTGTAATTTAAATATTGTTATCGAATTATACTTGGTTGTCACTGTACCAAATTAATTGTCATTGAATAGATCATGTTCCAGCAATCATAATTTAGTTAATAGAAAATCTTCCGTTATACAGGATTAATTTAAAAATACTAATAAACTCTTAGTGCAAAATTCCTGTCAACATACCTAACAAGTTTTGTTCTACGACTTTTTTCGAAACTCAATACGTTCCTATAAAAATATTTGTTAAATTTTGTTGTACTGTCTGAAGCGCAACTACACTGTACGTATTTCCAATGGTGCAGTCGTCCAGTGCAAGCGTACCGGCACAAAACAAGAGGTATCGAGCCTCAGCATTGCGTTGTGCGTGTGCCGCTTTAGCGACTGGGTAGAGTAGATGCCACTTTCAGAAACATTTAATGTATATTTATTTTTGTATGAAAGAAAAAACTTATGAATTTTTGAAAGCCGTAAAACAAAAGTTATTGGGGATAATGTTTAGTACAAAATACTAAGAGGTTATTAGTATTTTATGTATTGTATAATCAAAAAAAGTTTTTGAAAAAAGATTAAATCGACTTCAAAAAATCACTAAAAAGTACAAGATAACTATCTTTTACTAATTAAAACTCAAATACAAATACTTATAGTATAATTAAATTTAACAATTATTAAGTCGATGCCAAATCAATGTGTAACATCAGAAAGTTTACTAGTTTAGTGGGTTTGACATCAACTTCAGTAAATGCCAAATTTAATGATATTAGAGGTTGCCCTGTAGTCGAAATTCGACCGTAAATATAAACTTATAAGTTTATATTATAAACTCTTTGGCAATCAATCAATCTCTGTGCGAATGTTTAATCCAAGGAGGTTACATTACATATGATCACAAAATATTATGAGTTTGACATTGACAGTCTTTTTGACATTTTACACACTGTGTAAAATTTTTGAAAATTGAAAAAATTAAGTATAAAATGAGAAAATAGCTACTTATCAACCGCAAAAATGTGCGTTTATATCCTGTCTATCCCGCATGAGTAATAAAATATGATTGTCGCCATCTTTCGTCTAATAGAAATATGTAATGAGTAATGACATCTATTGTAAAGAGGACAGAAAAAAGTCATAGCTGTGGACTATCAACTGCATTCAAAGTATGCTGCCATCTAGTCAGATTTAAATGTAAACTAGTTGCCAGTAGCGTTACCAGTTTGTCTCTATATCACTGACCATCTGTTTACGCTAATAACTAATGAATCTATGATATTATTACTTACTTTTCGGTAGATCCGATACAGAGTCATACGAGGTGACGTAAGAGAGAGTGCCGGTCGGTCCAAAGCCAACGCGACTATGGCGAGCGCGACACACTGACATATCGGCTATATACGCTGCGTCTAGTTTACCTTTGAACAACAACAAAACAACAGCGATTTTAATACTGATCTAACAACTGACTGGCCCGTTAGCGCTGTGCCAGAGCATCTGTCTTCCAACCTGGGGTCTCGGGTTCGATTCTGGGAACTTTCCTAAATTGTCTTGTAGTCTGTGTCACTGGGAGCTCCCTCAGTCCGTGGTGTGGTATCCATAGCCTAGTGCTCAGTTTTTAATTAATCTATGCTTCTGGAAACTTTATTTCGTTACGTGAAAGACTATAACTCTGAAATTAGCAAGAGGTAACACGCTCGGCGCGAGCGTAGCGCTATCTCTCTCACACACGAGTTTCAACTATCTATTACGTGCTCACTCGCTCGCAACGGTGGACATCTCGACAACAATTTATAATGACAACAGGATAATCGAGTGTTCAATAGTTCAGTATGCATTATTTTGATGCAATGAATAATGCAGCGCTATTGAACACTCAATTATTCTATTATCATTTTAAACTTGTCGAGATATTATCTGATATTTTAATAACAATTATTTATTTATTCACTTGCGGCCCGCTCCCGCTTCGCACGGGTAGAATTTGTCTTTATAATAAAATACAGCCCATGTTACTCACTGATAATGTAGCTTTCTATATGTGAAAGAATTTTTGAAATCAATTGAGTAGATTTGAGTTTATCCATTACATACAAACAAACAAAGTTTACGTCTTTATAATATTAGTATTGGTAACAATATTTGTATGAAATTACCTGCTGTAGTGTCCTTGAATGGTGGCACCTTCCCGTGGTATTTCAACACGATGGTATGTGGTCGCACTATCAGCGATCTCATTGGTTGTTCTGAAAATTAAATCTTAATGTGTACGCTACTAAAAAGGTAGGCAGATACCATACTACAATAGCAATTGTAAGTGTCAGCAACTGATCGTAAACATAACCTTAGGCAGTAGCGGATTTAAGGGGGGGGGGGGGGGGGGGGGGGCGACGGGCTAAGGGGCTTGAGCCCCCACCCCAAAGCATCTGAGTCTCTCCATGAAAAATTTTTGGGTACCGCAACCGTGAACAAGTGTGAGTTATATACTCAAATATACTCAGAATAATAATAATACTCAGACATTTCACACAGCGCCATCTAGTCCCAAAGTAAGCTGCATAGCGCTTGTGTTATGGGTACTAGACAACTGATATACTACTTATATACTTTTTTTTTGTAAATAAATACATATTATACATAAACACCCAGACTCGGGGCGGGAACTTTCCGACGCGCTTAGCTGTTGCGCCACGGAGGTCGTCAAAATACAAAATACAGCCCACGTTGCTTGCTGATAATGTAGCTTTCTATAGGTGAACATTCTTGAAATCGGTTCAGTAGTTTTTGAGTTATTCCATTACATACAAACAACGAATTAGGAAATACTATGGGAGTGTAATTCAGATCAATTATGGCCGAAAAACACGGTACCACGCGTCTGATTGAAATACTCCGAAACACGAAAGTATGCAAACTCAACAGTCAACTTTTAATATGAACTCTATTTTAAACCTGCACGATCTTTATTCAACTGTAGCCTGGCGTTTAAAACGTTTTGTATTACTTTCCAAAGTCAACGGCGACTGGACGCCCGGCACACGTGATCATTGATAACGTGATCGCACGGGAAAGTGCTAGCCAGCGAGAATGTTTTTATGCATTACTACGCATCGCAAGGCAACTTATTGGTAATATTTATTTACCTCATTTACGTGAAGTTAAAAAGTTTTTTATTTATAATCTCTCATATGAGAAAATATTTATAAATTATTTTAAAAGGTAAAAAAAGCATATTTACGAGTTCATCTACATTTTATTTACAAGTTTTTGATGTGTTAAATTAATTTTTTAAATTTAAGTTATATAAATTAAATTAATGATGTGTACCTTAAAGTGTAATTAATTTATTTAGTCTGTGTCTTGTAGAATTTAATAGAGAATATTTTTCTTTTATCAAGTAACACAGAGTAACTGCTAATTATTACTCTTTTAAAATACTTTTTATTAAAATAGTGTCACGATCTGATTTTTCGGCTTGTTTATTTTTAATAAGTGTAGTTATACCTATTCATTCCGCAGTTTTCAAAAAAAATGGATATACAATCACTGCAACATTTCAAGTCTTCAATTAGATAACATGTGATGGCTCTACAACAAGAATATATTTCTTCATTTTAAAAATGTATAGAGCACACCCTATTTGCACTAAGCGAACTGCTTTAATCCACCGTAATCACCGAAGCTCATTTTTGATAAAATTAAAGGAATAAATTGATGTTCCAATTCAGTAAAAAGAATTCCCATACTCAGCATAAAAATACAATAAAAATAACTTACGTACTAAAATATGGCTGGTTACTAGTTGCATAATAAAGATCACAATATTTTTATTTAATTTCTTGTAAACTTATCATATCACGACTTTTTTCTGTCTTCTACACCACTTAACTACACAGGAGATCATTTTTAATTTACATTTCGTCAGTTTTCACGTCAACAAACCAATTTTATGCGCGACGGCTGCCTGTCGCTAAGCACACGGTAGATTAAGTAGCGCGTTGCTGTGGTTTTTTAGCCCCGCCCACTTGATTGGGGTTAGCGTTGTCATATTTTTAAATGAATGCAAGTTCCATAGTATTTCCGAATTCGTTGCATACAAACAAATAAAGTTTATCTCTTTACAATATGTCAAAATATTACAATAAGTATAGATAAGCAACATAAGGAACAACATTGAATATATAATCCCAAATGTGACCAAATAATTGGTGTCCCAAAATTCACGCAAGAAGTAATTTTGATGTAAAATACAAGTTTTCAATAAAAATTATATTTTGTTTAGTGTTTCATAAAGTATACTGCATAGGTTTATGGTATAGAATAACATATCGGGTCTCCATGGCTTCGCCGGCACATAGGCATTCCTTTGTCGAAATTGTTAGACCTAAATGCGACTAAATTTTGTGATACAGACTTCAATTTCCTCCTACAATATTAGGGTGGACGAGTTCTTGGCATAAATAAACCTTAGACTTTACAAAATTCCAGAAAAAAGTCAAAAGGCTCTTACTGAATTTTTCAAACAATCTCTTCACAGGTATAAACATTCCGATTATATTTTTTAGGAAAATTGCGAAGAATTGATGCCAAATCTTCATTATTTTTAAACCATTGTTAAACAATGAAAACGCGCCGTTCTTTCGTGTAGCGCTCCATTTTTAGTAACAGTGAACAGTCAGGTTGTCTTCTTTTTTTCATTGGCAACACTTTACCGTACAAATGGCGCAAAATTAAAATCTTGCGTGAATTTTGGGACACCTGTTATGAGCGCCTGTGAGCAGAAGCACAAGCAAGATCGTGAGCATCTCTTACCGTCAGTGTCCAGTGGCGCTATCACTAAGTCGTCCTCTGTCGCGTCATCGCGTCGCGCGGCGACAACAGTCGCGCGCTCGCTCACTATCGACTGCGCCGCCGGCTGGGGTACGAGTTGGTCCCCCGTCGACAGAGACACCGAGTCATCCATCTCTGCTTTTGGGAACAGACATTAATTAAGAAAAATTAGGCGTTGCAACAAGCTAAAACATAATCTAATATATAAAAATAAATATTTGTTTGTTCGTATTTTATTGGCTGCCATATTGTTCATCTGATCGCGATGAAATTTGGTATAGAGATAGCATGAATTCCGAGGAAGGACATAGGCTATATTAAAAATAAAAAAGCGGACAAAGTCGCGGTCATCAGTTAGTATATATCTAAAAATCAATGTTTGTTTGTTCGTATTTTATAGGCTGCCATACCGTTCAACCGATTGCGATAAAATTTGGTATGGGGATAGATTAAGCCCAAGGGAAGGACATAGGATATTTTAAAAATAAAATTTCAGCTAATATTTGTGTAACAATCTTAACACAATACACATATGTCGACAGAACGAAGAAAGCGCGAACAGCGCGACCAGTGAATCGTTTTCTCTTTTACACACATCAATATCTCGATTCTCGATTTACGGTACTCGTAAATCTTAACTGCTTTGGATGCTTGTTTTCACAAAAATAAAAATATGTCGTGTTAAAAAGTAGTCTCATAATAAAAAGCACATTCAGTTTTTCCCCAATTTCCCAATTTCCCGGGCAACTTTTCCGATTTTCCTTTCCATAAAACCTTACTCTGCCTGTTACAAATTAAAAAAAATTGTCAAATCGATCCAGCCGTTCTCCAGTTTTACGCTAAGCAACGAACATTTCATTTTTATAATTTTGCAATATTCCTGAATACTATACTAGCGACCCGCCTCGGTTTCACAGGGGTAGAAACTTTTTTGAAAATAAAATACGGCCCATGTTACTCACTGATAATGTAGCTTTCCATAGGTGAAAGAATTTTTGTAATCGGTTCAGTGGTTTTTGAGTTTATCCATTACATACAAACAAACAAAGTTTACCTCAAGTGTAGTCAATATAGTCAAGTAAATTATTATTTTGCACAAGTAAAATATTAGCGGTTTTAAGTCAGTTCCAGTGTATCCGCTGAGACAAACAGAGCATGAAATATATCAGTTTTACGAGAAGTTAACTAGCCCAGGATTTCCCATTTGGTGGGTTGCGACCCGGCACCGGGCCACAAAAAAAATACAGGGTCGCAGCATTGCCTCCTTGTTAAAATAGGATGCATCGATCGTCGCAAGTCGCACCAGACTTAAGAATAAAGCTATCGTTTCCAGGCTAACTTGGATTCGCTGGTCAAAAATAAACAGCTTCATACTTCTCACCAACAGTCAACAATTGATTGTTGACTTTAATTGATTGTTGAATTATTAAAGTAAACCCAATCGAAAGGTATTTAAACGTCAAATGTAATTTAGTTCGGTATAAAAAGATAGCCTAGACACAAGAACAGACAAGAAACTCAGTCAGGTATCATTTTTTCAACATCGTTCAACAATAGTTATTTATTATTCCTAAAGTCAGTAAATGCATGTGCAGAAGGGATTATTTCCAGACTAGCATACTTTTCCAATCAGGGTGCGTTTAATAATAAATTTAAATCTCTTTTCCGTTACCTTGATTTCTTAAGGAATTTTATTATTAAAACGAACACAATTGCCTAAAAATGAACCACTTGACGTTTGAATTCTACATCATTACAATTACAACCATTAATTATAATTTAAAGTTATAAGTACCAAGCCTAACTAATAGACTTTCTATTGTTGGACTTTGATTTGTTCCTTTTGAAGTCAGTTAAAAACTTACTACTTTCCAAACTAATCTCTACATTACTCTACAAGTAACAATAAAAAGGACAGTAAATCTCTGGCCTCTCTGTACATGAATCTACAGACCTGTGTCTGCGTATAGAGACGCCTTCATCAGCTGCACATTATGGCTAGAGCGGTGTTCCAATCGCGCCAGCTCACTAGTCGGGCTCTTCACGCCGAAACCTGAGGGTAGATATTGATTAAAATTAGTACCCGACCGGACATTCGGTACAACGTTCGATAACGCACAAAATTTGTTCAATTTCGGTAGCAAATCTACCAATACTATGCAATTACGCTCATGAATTTTCGCACTGCCTTCGGTGACGATACCATTAAACTTTCAACAAACCTATTAACAGGCGTGATGACATATTTTGAAATTCCCTTCTATAATGTAGGTACACGCCTACATTATAGAAGACCTATATAATGTAGGTACACGCCTACTATTTCCAAAGAAAATAATATTTCAGCAATAAACTAGATTTTAACGCCAATTATTGCAATTTTTTCTACGTTATTTGAATTAAGCGCGAAAACGCTAGTAGGTGTCATGGCGTCCGCTTGTGACGTCACGCCTAGGTAAATATTGTTCTACATTACGTTATTAGGGTTATATTCACAAATTAGACAGAATACAAAAGATATTTACTTAGGCGTGACGTCATTCGCTCTGAGTGGTGTTTCAGTTAACATGGCTGATTACAGTATTTTATACTTTTATTTTATTAAAAATATTATTAATCTCAATGCATAAATTAAATCTGAGTAGTTTTTTAGAATCATTTCAACATATATTTTTCTCTAAAACCATTTATTCTTTGATTCTTTAATACCGTCATCATGCCTATTTTTCAAATAATTGCTTCAAAAAATATATACAGGTGACGAGGTCAGTATGCGTGCCTTTACACATTAGAATGTACGAAATATAGATTGTCATCTACCCACATCGAGTTCATCAGAAACTACGTACCTCTGTTGTTGTCCTGATAGAAACTTGGTGACTCCATATTATCTTCTGTCGTATCCATTTCGAATGCTGAAACAATTACATTATTATGAATCCTTATATTAACTAGAGATTAACGAGAGATAGATAGAGATGGTCGAAATTCGACCGTAAATATAAAATTTAAATTTATATACTAGTAACCCGCCCCGGCTTGGCATGGGTACAAATTTTTTTGAAAATAAAATACAGCTCATGTTACTCGCTGATAATGTAGCATCTACAGGTGAGACTTTTTAAAATCGGTTGATTAATTTTTAATATTACATACAAACAAAGTTTACCTTTTTATATAATAAGTATAGATAATATAAACTCTTTGGCGACAATCTATTACGACGCGACTGTTTGATCCAAGGTTACATATATATGACTAGCGATCCGCACCGGCACGCACGGGCATTTTTTTTTAATAAAACAGCCTGTTGTTCGCTGATAATGTATCTTTCTATAGGTGAAAGAATTTTGGCAATCGGTTTAACAGTTTTTTACGTTTATCCATTACATACAAACAAACAAATTTTATCTTTTATAATTACATATCCCAAACTGTTATAAGTTTGACATTGTCAGTCAAATAGTTCATAATAGTTAGGAGATTAACCCAGAGAACAAAATGTCAGAAAATTAAAAAAGCATATCAAAAAAACAAATAACTGAATAATTTCAAGAGAAATCTTTTATTTCGACATCACAGACAGACATCTTATTTTGACCGATAATGTCAAAACAATTTTGACATTATCGGTTTTAAAAAACCGCTCGCGCTTGACTTTGGTCAAGCGCGAGTTGTTCATAAAAATTAAGAAAATTGACAATTTTTTTTAATGCTGATCGACCCAGTTTCATGTAAGCTTCATTTCAGTGTATCAGAAGAAAAACATCTGGACAGCAGAAGTTGGTCAAATTTAATAAACCAATTTTTCATGCAGTACTGTATGGGGAATTTTAATCCATAGGAGATACAGGATAAAGATCTTAAGAACCATTCGGTCTCCTTTGTGAAAATAATTTTGGCATAATAAAATTTTGGTCAAGTGTGAGTTGCCCATTAAAATTAGTAAAATTGACCATTTCTTTTTCTTAATGCAGATCGACTCAGTTTCACGTAAGAATCATTTTATTGTACCGGACGAAAACAATCCGAACAGTGGAAGTTGGTCAAATTTAACAAAATATTTTATCACGCTACAGGAGAACCGAATGTATTAAATCATAGTGCACTTACGCGGTAAGAATTTATTCAGCCTTTCATAACTGAATTTCGCGTCGATACGTCCTACACGAAATTCAAATATGGAACACTTTTTAGCCTACAAGTTTGTCACTTTGAATTGTTTCCGAGTAAATCAACTATAATTTATTATCTACATTGAATTCTTCTATTGCATGAAAAATATTTTATAAAATTAACCAACTTCTGCTGTCCAGATTTTTTCTTCCGATACAATCAAATGATGCTTACATGAAACTGAGTTGATCAGCATTAAAAAAAATTTCGACTATTTTATTAATTTTTATGAACAACTTGCGCCTGACCAAAAACCGATAATGATATAATTGTTCTCACAAAAAAAGACCGAATGGTTCCTAAGACGGCTCCCTTGTATCTCTTATGGATTCGGATTTTCCCACACTGTCCCAGTTAAAAAAAACACTGTATATGTTGAATTACTTTTAGAAGCGCCATTGAGTAAGTTGAGGGTAGTTTGCTGAATTGCGAAGAGATTGTCCTCCGTTGACATGGGAACCACGAGGCCCGGCCCGCCCAATCCTCCGAGGCCCGGTGACGTCACCGGAACAGGCGGTTTTGGAGGAGCTGTGAAATAACCCATAAGATATTATATAAAAATGGGTGATGAACTGTTATAAGCACACCCTGTATGTATAAGAACACCCATCATCGCAAAACTCCCAGATCAGCATTCCTATTATATTCGATTCGCTCCTCGACTCTTCAGTCCTTCTCTGCTTCCCGTCGCGATTGCTCGCGAGAATAATTATTCCCAGTTCTTCTGATTTCTTGTTATATTAATTTTAATATAAGTGATTTCTTCCACATGGGTCATTTTAATTTTTTTAAAACGCAATACGGGATAACCCGCATAACAGAACGATTCACGAAGAAAATCTATAATGCCCCTGGCGTGGCGTTCACAGCCGGTCTGATCCACCGCATAAGATGTTTTATTACATTTATCATTCTGGTAAATTGATCATTACCCATTAACCATTCCCGTTGAATAAAAATAATACCTTCACGCACATACTCTAATCTCCTTACCTATTGGAGCGGCTTTCTGCAAGGACTGGTTGACTAATTGCCGTTTCAATACTTCGGGGGTGGGATCATCCTCCTCGTCAGAGTCGGTTAAACCATATTTGCTGAAATGCTCCACCTGGGAAATATTAAAATTTCAGTCAGGACTCAAGTAAGAATATATGTCATAAAACCCACTATTATTGAATTGTTTTAACTAGAGTCGCCCCGTGGTCGAAATTCGACCGTAAATATAAACTTATAATATAAACTCTTTGGTGACAATCTACTCTGTGCGACTGTTTGATCCAAGGAGGCTACATTACATATGATCACAAACTATTATGAGTTTAACATTGGGATTTTTTGGCGGGAACGGGAGAAGTGAAGTTGTCATTTTGTTTAGATATTCTATTTTTTACATTTTTAGGAGTTTTAAAGTACAACAGTGATAGTATATTATGTTTTAAAGTTTCGTGTAAGTGACAAGAATGGAGATCTAAATAAACATGTGTAGCTGAAGTTCTCGCGCTCTTCCAAGAAGTCCTTTAAAACTTCAGTAAAGCTTCTTATCACTTTACTGGAGGAGTTTTACGATAAGAAAAAACTAATTCGCTTGTGATTCTACTTATTAGTACGTGACATTGGCTAATGCGCCATGCCATAAAGAAAGAAAGAAAGAGTTTAATATTGACCGTCTTTTTGACATTGGCAGTATGAATGTAAACAATGTATATTTTACTTAATTTAATTTAATGTACTTATTTGTAACATATTACATAAACATTTTAGCTTTCTCCGGTTCTTCTCCATATAATCTTTATATGTACCAGATATCACACTCCTTCGTGTGTGCATTGTGCTTAAAAAGGTGTACAAATATTTCTCTTCACGAATTAATATATAGATTTATTGTTTTGAATCGTGTAAAGTAGGAAAAAATGAGTTAGTGGCGGCTGTGTTGCCACAACAAAATATTCTATTAGTGTTGCTAACACGAAGACTATTTTCTACATCGGAAGAATGCAAAATGAAACGAAATAGATACATTGTGGGAGCGAGAAGAAATGTGAACATAATTAAATGGATGCTCGCTATAAAGATCCAGCTGAAATGATGCGAAAAGAAACAAACACATTGCGCGAGCGAGAGTGAACGCTGTGATAATACTTAATTTAATCAACTTTTGATGTCATATTTCATAATGAGGTACTCACCCTAAAGACCCAACTGCCGGTCTGAGGACGGTACTCAATGAACTTGGTATCGTGTTTATCGCAAATACGACGCAATTTTCCCTCGTAGTCCATCCTTAATAACCTAAAAACAGAAATGCACTTTAAAATTAGTAAAAATAATTACAATACAGCTATTTACCGCTATAAAAAAATACTTCCTTCGATGAAATATTACCACTTCGACATCGATGTTTTTTCGGACATCAATGTTTACTTATCGATATTAATATCGATGTTAACATCACTGTTTTTATAATATCAACCATACCCACTTACAACCACGGGACCGTTATAATTCCTAAATTTGTATATACAAGGTAATTTTGAAAGAATGGGTAAATGTGCAAGGGTATCAAAGTACCCACGACGAAGTAAAACTTACGCTCTACAGCTTCACCAAAAATCAATACTTCTAGCTAACTAATTAATCTGTGGTTCTAGTGTAAAAAAATAAAAAAAAAAATTTTTAGAAATAAATTGACCCGCCTTCAAAAAAAACCATTGAAAAGTACTTTCTAAACTGATAAGCCAAACTAGTAGACTTTCTGTTGTTGCACATTGATTTGGCACCGACTTCAATAAATGTCAACTTTAATTATATAGGTATGTGTATCGTATGTGTAAGTTATTTTTATTCTTTGACGACCTCCGTGGCGCAACGGTTAGCGCGTCGGAAAGTAAAATGGGGGTTGCGGGTTCGATTCCCATCCCGAGTCTGGGTGTTTATGTATAATATGTATATATTTACAAAAGAAAAGTATATAAGTAGTATATCAGTAGTCTAGTACCCATAACACAAGCGCTATGTAGTTTACTTTGGGACTAGATGGCGCTGTGTGAAATGTCTGAGTATTATTATTATTCTACTTGAGTTTTATTAGTAAAGGATAGTTATTATATACTTTTCAGTGGTTTTTTTTGGAGGCGGTTAATTTTTTTTAATTTCCCCCATTTGAGTGGATCTTGGCGTAAATAAATATCTAGAACAGGTCTACAATTAACTACTTACTAATTCTGGAGCGCAACGACATACAAGAGAATCATCAATATAATAGTTATAACCAGTTCGCTTTATATGATGTATTTTTAAATGGGACCATCTCTGAAGTATACTCTCAAACAAAAAATAATTTTAGAAATCGATACACAATTCACGAAGTTATCGGTGAACATACATAAAAAAAAACATAGACGAACAACCTCCACTATTTTTGAAGTCGGTTAAAAATAAAGATGAGGCGACCTTAACAGCAGTGTTTTTAATCACTAGCAAACTTTTGGAATATACTGCATAACAGCGTAGTACACTTTTTTTCAACTAAATAATTTTTTTTTTGTATGGAAAACGAAGTAAACGGATCTCGGAATACCCTATATGCATGCAATTCAAATAAGGGTAATTTTTTTTTAATAAACTATTATATCAAAATATGCCTGCATTAATATTTTTGATTACATATTCTTTTGAAATTTTTACTTTGACTTTTAATGAAAATATATAATAATACAGTCGCCACCACGCAGACGAAATCGTGCGTAAAAGCTAGTATTGTGTAAATACGCGGGTGGTTACATACGTCCATTTTTTTGATGAGTAATACACTTCCCTTATCTAGTTAAAACAAAGTTCTTTAACGCTTGCGGGAGGTTTAAGTTGGTTGAAATCGTCACGTAAGGAAAAAGCGTTACACGGGCCAGGACCTAAGCTATTTGTTTTTGTTTAAAATTTTCATTATTTTAAATGTCTCGTTATTGCAATTTAGTTTAGAGAAATGGAAACTGCAATTAAGGAACTTCGGTCCTGACGGGGAACCCCCGATCGCACAAATTTTTTTTTTAATTTTCACTGCTACACGTGATTCGTCACATAGTCCTTATCTTAATTGTAATCGACTAGCTCACCTGTCCGGGTCCGTGATGGGTTGTTTCTCGGTCTTGTCCCGGGGCCATATCCGGTCAAGCGTGACTATGGCCCGTTTGTTGAGACCCTCGCCCACAGGTGGCTTGTCCGCGTCCTCGGGGTACACTATCACTTCTTTATTGTGGAAATGAACTGTGAATTTATAATAATAATCTTTAATTCTTATCTTACAGACTCTAACAATAAGAGATACGCAGTATGGACAGGGTTGCACGACCGTGTTATTGTTAAAATGAAGAAAGTAACGCTTAGATGGTTCGGGCATATGGAAAGAATGAGTGATGAAAGACTAACGAAGAAAATCTACAGAGCGAAAGCGAGCGGTAAAAGAAACAAGGAAGACCAGGGCTGACTCACGAAAGTCAAGTAGTCAGTGTTAGCTGACGGTAATGTCAAAAGCACTCGCATACCTAAGCGAAAATGTGTGAGGAGAATGTGGAGATTTGAGGAAGCGAAAGAAGTATGTAAGTAAGGACCGCGACGCTTGGCGCTCCATCCTCTCTGACTACCCCGTTAGAGATACGTGATGTGAAGCGTGATGATATGTATATATGTATCTTTAACTCTTATCTAATAAATATTTAATCTTAGAGTTTCTAGAAAAGTATGAAATAACTATCCTTTACAAATCAAAACTCACAAACAAAAATAAGTTTATAAATACGATACAACTACTTATATAATAATTAAAATTTGACAGTTACTGAAGTGAATGTCAAACTAATAGACTTTCTGTTGTTGCACATTGATTTGGCAACGACTTCAATAACTGATACAAGTGAATCAAATTTAGTTATATAGGAATTTGTATCGTAAATGACGGAGTTCTGAGGTAACAAACAAAAAAAAATAAAACTGAATTGAGCACCTCCTCCTTTTTTGAAATGGGTTAAAAATGAAAACATTTTGAAACACCCCTTATTATAAATAGTATTACTAGTGCACAATAACATGAGACCTAAACCTGGTGATGTTATCGTCTCGTGTTTGTACGGTGCACAAAAAAAGTAGCGAATAATTTTTTTTATACAATTATAGTTATATAGTTAGTTGATAAAATTTCGCTATTTTGGTTGCATTTATTAATCATGAAAAATAGTTATATCATTAAAATAGCTTTGGAAACCTCAGGAATATATGAACTCATCATTTTACTTCTGATGCTCAAACAAAATAAAAAAATAAGCCACAAATGAAATGATGCTTCTAACAATGTTTAAATTGGTTAAGTGGTTTCGACTGTAAGGGAACAGATGAATATACATACATATATACATATCTTCCCACTGTATCCCGAAAGAAGTATGTAAGGAATGCTACGCTTGACGCACCGTCCTCTCTGACTACCCCGTGAACATATACCATACATATGCTGCTAAAATAGTAAGTCTCCATTTTGCTTTGCCGTAGTTGGGTAAAATATGGAACGTCTCGTTGCAAAGCTATCCTCATGGATGCGTTAGTAATAATACAATGTGAAACAGACCTAAAGCGTCCAAGTCCAGTCCCGCGACGTCCACTTCGCAGTCGTAGAAGACATTCCCGTAGTTCCGGCGGCCGACGGTCAGGTGCGGGACCGCGCAGCTTCCGTCCGGGCGCATGTAGCCTGCCAGCGCATATGACAACGTACCATTTACAATTTATTTTTATTAATCATGCGGGATCAACAGTATCTAAACGCACATTTTTGCGGTTGATAAGAAGGTAATTTCTCATTCTACAATTTGAGTGCGACAAGTTTACTTGTCAGATGTACAGATGTAGATCCCGACAGCTCCCCTTCCCTAAACCAGCCATGCAATTCTGTAAAAACTCGAATCACCCAAGCGAGACTCGCTCGACAATTTACCCCACTTCGCATTCGAACTCGCTTGACCTTCAAATGGAATTCTCTAAACGAAACATTCTAGGAGCGAAGTGAAGTGATCTTAGATGCCAGTTTACTAGGGTAAACATCTCAGTCGATATTTCGTCTTAGTGTATTTTAAATTCTCTGAAATTATTACGTTAAATATCTTGTTTTTTTTTTTAGATTAGATTGTCATATTTAGCGAAACGTCAAAAAATTCATTAACGATGGTATGATTCGCTGCCGCACTCATCAAGGCGGCGCTAGCATCTCTGTCGACTTTAGAGAATACCACAGTTGACGATCTCACCGCGGATTCACAAGTGAATTCGACTAATTTTCTTTAGAGAATCGCACGGCAGGACTGCCACTTCTGCGTCCTTTCCCTTTCTTCTTTTTATACTTTTGGCTGGTTAATATGTTTGTGTTTAAGTACGCATAATAGGCACATAAATAACAAACTCCAAAAGTACAGTGCGAATCATCTACTCGTAGATGCCTCATTAAACGAGTATTTTCACTGCTCACTATACATGACCTATTTGGACTCGTTATATTCTTGAAAGCGAGGTTTAGTCAAGATCGATGATCGCTACCGTTTGCGGTCGTTGTTACATCCTGCTCAGCTATGGCCCAGTTAGAAAAATTACTGTACCGGATTTCAAAAAATGTGTATCGAAGAAGTTCTCAAATGTAATGCATCTTTTAAAATGGATTGCGTGTCTAGCCGAGCTGTGGCGAATTTTTTTGATAAACATGGAGGAGAATCTCGAAAGTTTAGAGATATTTTGAAATAGATTCTTAATAATTGTACCTCATCCCCAACCCTTAGGCCAAAAGCTGGGTACGCCCATGGACACATGAATTATTAGTATCTAAATCTGCGGATATACATGTGTAATTATAGTATGGATAGAATCGAATCGGGACCACAGACATGCGCGAATTGTTTGTATTTAAATTCGCGGATATAAATATGTAAGTACAGTACTGATAGCCTCAACCGGGTCCATAGACATTAGATACAGATAAGGCTTATTTGTATCTTAAGCCATATATGTAAATATAGTGTTGATATAATCGATCCGGGACCGATACGAGTTTTCGTATCTGAATCCGCAAATATTCGTATCTAAAAATCGGATGCGTATCCTTGGATACGTAAAAAACTTGTGCATACAGGATTAATAGTCCTATTACAGATAAATAGATTAATAGTTAGGATTAATAGAACAATCTTACTACTTACTGATCATCTCATCCAGAGAGGGTATGGTATAATATCCCGGCCTTGTAAGTTTCACTCCCGTGGGATGCGGTGGGACTTCCCGGGGTGTCACGTTCTCGTCCTCTGAAACTGATCATATATAATTTCTTAGACAACTACCAATTTTATTCGACATATCTACGTTGATTTAGGAAAGAAAGAAAAATAAGAATAAGCTGCTGACCTCCGCAGTCGATAAGTACCGCTCAAAATGATTGTATTTATATGTGAAGCAAAAATTTCGGATCCCTTTTTTAATATTGCGGGCATGGAGAAGTGATTTGGCATTGTTTTACGTTCATACTGCCAATCTGAAACTCATAATAGTCTGTGATCATATATATGTAACCTCCTTGGATCAAACAGTCGCACAGAGCAAAGAGAAAGATATCGGCAAAGAATTTTAATATATTACCAACAAATAATTACTGACAGATTAACTGAATGAGATTTGTGAACTGTGAGCTGTTTTGATTTTACGTCGAGTGATAAGTGTTTATTTTGTATTTAAGGTCGATTTTAGATCTCTGGGCGACCACTGGCAAATAATAATGTTAGTGCGAATATTCGGTTTCGGTATGTTACGATGCAAAACTAGACGAAAGTACATGTATAAAATTTCGCGCCGCGTTCGATGGAGATCGGAGTAGTGGAAAATCACCTCACTCCATACAAGATAGGTAGGTTATTGTTAAAGTAACAAAACTTCTTTAAGAAGAAAATCGACCGACTTAATTCGCATATCTAGGCGAAAATGTGTGAGGAGAATGATGAGATTTGATGAAGCGAAAGAAGTATGTAAGGACTGCGACGCTTGATGCTCCGTCCTCTGACTACCCCGTGGGGGATACGGCGTGAAGATATGTATGTATTAACCGACTTAAAAAAAAAAATATATTGGACACGTGAAGGCAGACGACATTGACCCAAGCATAAAACCCACGCTGACGAAGTCACGGACAACTAATCCATATTTCTCTAGTAGTAGTACAGTTGAAGTCAGTAACCATAGATCCCGCCGATCTGATGCGCTATCTTCTCGCAAGAGCACCCTGGCTGCTGGCCACCACGATGACGGCAGAAGTGGAGTTGGTCCGTGACGTTTGCACCTTAAGGAGGGAGAGGAACAAAGGAATATTGAAAGGGACGAAAACAGCGCGCTAATTGACTACATATTACCATAAAATACTCAGAGTCGTGTATGTACAGGTTTACACCAAAAATATGAAATTTTTATAAAGATATGCAAAAAGAAGAGTCTTGCCTGGCTATTTCTTTCTTACGACACCCAAACAGTGGTTCAATTCAATTGAAATATAGACATCCATATTATACTTGTACACATATACTTAAACACACATTCCCGCACACTCCCACATACACACACGCACACGCTCAGACTCATTCCCACACACACTTATCCATACACAAACTTACTAACAAATGTAGCATTGTATTATTTTATTATGTTATATACGTATAAGCATGGTTTGTTCGGAGGAGGGCGTTGATATCTGCAACACAGTTAATATTTCTGCAGGTATCATCGTTACTGTTTATTTTTTGTACATCTGTAAAAAGGCGATGTATGTATGTATGTTCCTTATGGACTCCGAAACGGCTGGACCGATTATGATGAAAATTTCAGGGAATCTTCAGATTGGCCTAGCGGGTGATCCTGTAAAGTTTGGTAGCGATCGAATCAGTAGAATTTTTTTTTTGTTTTTTACGTCCAGTGAAACTGGCCGGGTTTGCTAGTGTGTTATAAATAATAATAATAAATAATTTAATTTAATATTTATTCAAATTTGACTCTTGCGTATAGGGCACATACACGCACATATATTTTGTTTGATTTTGTTACCTCTGTCTTATCTTATTGAAACGTAAGTAATAGAAAGAAATACAATGTGAGACAGACCTAAATGGTCCAGATCCAGTCCCGAAACGTCTCCTTCGCGTTCATTCCTGTAGTTCCGACGCTCGGTAGTCAGATGGGGAACCACGCGGATTCCATCCTGCCGCATGTAACCTGCCGGCACAAAAGTCAAAGTCAAGGTTAAGGTGACGAATTGGAAATTTTGACGGCAGGGATATCAATTTAATTTATCAAGTAATTACAAAACATATGAAAGTAATACTTGGTAACCTGGTTCTTCCTTTCATTGACTCCATTTTTTATACCGACTTCAAAAACAGGAGGAGGTTCTATGTTCGGCTTTATATTTTTTTTTATGTATGTTCACAGATAACTTCGTCAATTGTGAACCGATTTCAAAAATTATGTTTTTGCTTGAAAATTTAGAAACATAAATCGGCGGGGTTATTACCTAAAAGTGGCAGACAGCGACAGCCACGCGATCACTGCGCGACCGGTGACTAATTGTTATAAAAAAATTGTATCATGTATGACGATTGCGTATTGCCAATGACCACCTCCGTGGCGCAACGGGTAAGCGCGTAGGAAAGTAAACGGGGGTTGCGGGTTCGATTCCCGCTCCGAGTCTGGGTGTTTATGTATAATATGTATTTACTTACAAAAGAAAAGTATATAAGTAGTATATCAGTTGTCTAGTACCCATAACACAAGCGCTATGCTGCTTACTTTGGGACTAGATTGCGCTGTGTGAAATATCTGAGTATATTATTATTATCTATTATTCTATGACCATAAAATGCACTTTTTGCGGTAGATTTAGCGCCAGTATTCAAATTACATTACATAAATTCTCGTTATGACAGCAGATATCGCGCGATATTGGCTGCCGCATGCTGTCTGCAAGTTACGTAATAAGCGTGCGGTTCCTTTAGTCCGAAAAATGTAAATCTGTTTTAAAAGTGCTGTGAACATAGAAACCTGTGACGAAACTTTCATTCGCAATTAGGTCGCATAACTGGTCATTTTACATATTGACGTAAATAGATTATGATAACATAAAAAAATAAAAAAAATAAAAAGTATCGCCTTAAAAAAAACACGAAAAGTACAAAATAACTATCCTTTACTAATCAAAACTGAAGTTAATAAAAATAAATTCAAAATACGATACACATACTTATATAATTAAATTTCGGTTACATACAACCATGAAATATTAACAAATAATACTAAATATTATAGTACAGATTTACGGTAGTAACTAATTAATCTGTGGTACATAGTTGAAAAAATTTTGGTTATTTGTATAGAGTTTTGTTTCTAATTTGAATGTCACTTAAATGTTGGCTATATTCCTAACCAAATTAGTATCATAAATCAGTTCATTCAGGCTTACGCTTATATGTGAATTGTCATTCATTTTAAATGCAAGACAGAATAATAACAGAAGAAAGTACATACATACGTTAATATTTAAAAACTTAAAACTACACATTATCTTAAATAATAGACTTCATCAAGAAGAATAGTTTGCGATGTGCAAACAATAATAGTCTATTCTTTAGCGTTTTTTCAAAATACGCATTTTTACACTTATCAAGAGGTTTTAATTCTTGGTGGTTTTTATTCAAGCACACACAGAGACAAAAATTCTAAAAATGTTTTGTTTCACTAATAATAATAAACATGACAACTGAGTCAATAATTTGTGCACTAGCCTATCTCTAGTTACGTTATAAATGTCATAGTCGCCACATCTGCTTACATTAGAGACAAAAATGAAAAAATATATACAAGATAATCGTCAATATAAAATATTAATGAAGTTGGTTAAAAAAGCTTATAAGCATTTAGCGTTATTTGGTGTACCTTCAAAATCCAAGCTCCGATATCAACTCAATGTTCAATTAAATCCAAATATTGGATCCATCACTTAAATTGATGTCGAACAAAATAAATTATATTTCTAGACTATAGGTTCAAAGTCGAAGTCAAATCAATTTATTCAAGTAAACCCAAATGCAAGGTATTTTTGAACGTCGAATCTACTTTAGTTCAAAACGAAAACCTGGACACTGAGAAGAACCGACAAGAAACTCAGTCAGGTATCATTTTTTCAACATCATTTTACAATAGTTATTAAAAATACAATATCCATAAAGCCAATAAATGCATGTGCAGAAAGGATTTCTTCCAGACTATTATTGTCTTCAATGAATACGCCCATTTTGTAGTATGCTTTTTCAATCAATATGCGTTTAATAACAAGTTTAAATCTCTTTTCCGTTAATTGAGTAATTTTTTGAGGCATTTTATTATAAAAAAAAACACAGTTGCCCAAAAATGGACCACTTGACTTTTGTAATTTAAATTTAGGACTAACTAGCTGATCACGACCACGAGTTTCCATACCATTAATAACGCCTTCCTTTTGAAATAGATCTATATTTTTAAGGTTAAGTGCTTCATGCAGTATATTGAAGATATTGATGAACGTTTTAAGTACTGGAATATCAACCAAGCTTTTGAAATTCTCTTACACCTTTCACTGCGTCATCGGCAGAAACAGTAGGATCTCCACAAAAGAAAAATAATGATAATAATATTGAGGCGCGATTCTAATTGTATCTTTTGTAATAATGAGTTATTTGGGATTTAAAGATTTATAAATGATTTATGACTTATCTGTATCTTACAAAAAGATTATAATCCCTTTCACGGTTTCTCTTCAAATCAAAATACATACAGTCTTAACTAGATAAATTAATTAGATTATTTAATAATTAAAAAAAGGAATTATTTTTATTCAGAATTTTTATTCAAAAACACGGTATGATACTAAGGTCTGAGTTCGTCCGAACACGCTCATTTTAAGTCTCGCTATACGATACGTAGGTTGAATGTTGGTGTTGACCGTAATTCGTCGATAGAGACAGACAGAGGACATACCTGAGGAGTTGTCGATGTTCTCCTTATCGGGTGTATATGTCCTATCGATTCTCACACCCAGTTCCCTCACAGAGTTCTCCGCGGAGTCGGGATTCGATATTAGCGGTTTACGGAGAGGTTTTGTAGTGAGCCTGCAAAACGATAACAATTTAGAAAAATTTGATGGTTCGATTCGAGCGCACTGTCAAGCTCATCAACCAATGCAAAAATGAGCTGGTTCATTAATTAAAAAATCTCACCAACTAGCTCGCCTTTCTGATTGACTCTGAATTTCCTTATCTGTAAATAAAAATATTAATCAGTGTTATATAAAAATAAATATTAAAAAAAAATAAAGTTTGTGAGGATGTATGGATGTTTGTTAGTCTTTCACGCAAAAACTATTCAACGGATATTGATGAAACTTTACAGTAATAAAGGTTAGACATCAGAATAACACATAGGCTATAATTTATAAAGATATTGTGTGTTTTTGAAATTAACACGAACGAAATCGCGGGCAAAAGATAGTAGTTTACACAAAAGAAAAAAATGAACCGTTGGGGAACGCCTGGCAGATATGAAACAATGAAATTATTTTGTATAGAGAACATGTGTTGCATGACTTATTCTCGGGCTTCATATTGGTAAATAATACTATGGAATTTGGTAGATATTATACAGGCTTAATTTAAAAATACTAATAACCTTTTAGTGCAAAATTCCTTTCAACATACCTAACAACTCTTGTTCTACGACTTTTTTCAAAATTCAATATGTTCCTCAAAAAACATTTAAGTTTTGTTGTACTGTCTGAAACGTAATTACTCTGTACGTGTTTCCAATGGTGCAGTGCAAGCGCACCGGGCCTCAGCGTTTGCCGCTTTAGCGACTGGGTAGAGTAAGTGCGATTTTCAGAAACATTAAATGTATTTTTATTTTTATATGAATGAAAAAACTTATGAATTTTTGAAAGCCGTAAAACAAAAGTTATTGGGGACAATATATAGTACAAAATACTAAGAGGTTATTAGTATTTTTAAATTAACCCTTTAAATTAACACTATGGGGCGTGGTAACGCCATGGCGCTGTCGTTCTCGTCTCATACTTATTTCGAATTCTTACTTCTATTTATATAGGAGATATTTGTGACAAGTTCTCTCGCAGCGATGCGATTATTTAATCTGTAGATCGTGTACATGGTCGCGATTGCTGTGTCAGAGTAAAATCTGGCACATATGCAGGAAAGGATGGTTTATTATTATAAAAATATTATAAAATTATTATTATAAAAAAATTAATAATAATTTTATGCTATTATTATAAAAAAAATGTGGCATAATCAAAGACAAAATATTCGAATTTTTTAAGAAAAAAAAATTCTTTATTTAAAAAACACAAGGAATGTGTTTCGAAGTGGATAAAAATACTGCATACGCTATAGGTATACAAGCTCAGTTCAAACGCCGCGTCGCCCACATCGCCACGTCGCCACACCAACAGCCGGTCTGACCCGCCGCATAAGATGTTACACATCAAAATATTTTTTACCATCAGAGCAATTTATTAGCGTAAGTACAAGCATTTTTAAGTGAAGTCTACCGCAGTTTCAGAAAAACTTGCACCGAGAAGAATGAGAAACAAGTTCAGGTGTTATTCAGGGGCTTACAGACGGACATACAGACAAATTTACGGGCAACAGAACAAGAACATATTTACCTAAATCAGGGTAAATCCTAGGGGTTGGTTCATTATCGATAGGCTTTTCTTTGTCACTCCAGGAACCTTTCGAAGAATTTAGCCTGAAACAAAATGGCATGTATATAAAAACACTTTCAAATTGGTAAAATTAATTATGGATTGAATATGAATGTGAACAAAACTAAGGTTCTGGTGTTTGAAAGGGAAGAAGTACAGACGAAATGTAAGATATGGGTACATGGAAAATGTCTAGAACCAATGAATGAAATTGTGTTTGTGGAGTGCGTTTTCAAGAGATGGAAGATGTGTTGGATGTGGAGAGAAGAGTAGCAACTGGCAATAAAGTGAACGGTGCTCTGTCCGCATTAGTAGGCAGTTTGAATATATCTAACACCGTCAAAATGGCCATTCACAATGCGGTGTTGGTGCCAATTTTACTATACGGTAGTGAGGCCTGGATATGCCCGAAATCGAGTAAATATAAGATAAATGCAGAAGAAATGCGATCTCTTAGAAATATGTGCGGCGTCACTCTTGCGAACAAAGTAAGCAATGAAGAGATATGCAGTATGACAGAGTTGCACGACAGTGTTATTGTAAAAATGAAGAAAGGAATGCTTAGATGTTGGGGCACAGAAAGAATGAGTGATGAAAGAATGACGCAGAAAATCTGTAGAGCTAAAGTGAGTGGTAAAAGAAGCCAAGGAAGACCAAGCCTGACTTATGAAAATCAAATAGCCAGGAGTGTTCTGTGCCTAGGCCAAAATGTGTGATGAGAATGATGAGATTTGAGGAAGTGAAAGAAGTATGTAAGGACCGCGAAGCTTGGCGCTCCGTCCTCTCTGACTAACCCGTTGGGGATACAGCGTGAAGATATGTAGGTATGTATTATGAATTGAAGGTAGTTTCACTTTAAAAATTTACTGCGCACTAACAAAAAATTGTATATCGTGAAGATATGTATGTGTATATATGTTCTCAAATAAGTAGAGCTTTAAATATTTGAACTATCTATATTATCTATACTAATATTTTACGGTAGTAAACTAATTAATCTGTGCTAATATTACAAAGA
Source organism: Zeuzera pyrina (assembly GCA_907165235.1). NCBI lineage: Eukaryota > Metazoa > Arthropoda > Insecta > Lepidoptera > Cossidae > Zeuzera > Zeuzera pyrina. The sequence continues at coordinate 6,789,508 of OU015647.1, read as the reverse complement.
GATAAATTTTGTTTGTACGTATGTATTTTATTTAAAATAGATAAACTCAAAAACTACTAGACCGATTTCAAAAATTACAATTTTTTTTTTGTTTATCGGAAGGGAAGAAACTCCGCACGAGCACCCAACCGCCTCCGACGCCTCACCTACATTGTCAATTTCATCGAAATGGTTAGAGCCGTTTTCGAGAACTCGATTACGAATATGCAATTATTGCTCGTATTGTAGGATAGGATATTATTATTACTTACCAGCTGTTATGTCTGTCAGAGTTGACATCAATATCTGTAACAAAGAACAAATATAAACCGACGTAATAACATAAATACAGGTGTCCTGTAAATAAAGGTCCATTGTGAAATTAGGGGTAAATTAGGTCGAGTCCTATCAAAATATGAAATTTCATGTCCAATGAACCCTCCCGGTTTTCGAGACATTGGCGGTTTCCAACTATTTTAAAAATTTCCACTTTTAGTCAGTTTTTTGGAAACCATAGACGCAAATGTGGGTATTTTATTATTTTCTTCTGTGAAAAATGTTACAGAATAACTCAATTACTAAACCTAATCATAGATTTTTCTAACACGATTATGGTTTTCTCACAGAAATGGACCAAGTCCAATTTTTTAGTTCTTTTAGTTGTCGTGGTACAATTTTGACCACTCATGCTTTAAAAAAAAAGGACTAGGCTAACATTGCCAGTTATTTCAAAAAATTGTAATTTGACTTCAATAACTGGCAAATTTAATTATATAGGTATGTGTATCGTATTTATGAAGTTATTTTAATTGTACTTGACTTTTGATTAGTTAAGGATAGTTATTTTGTACTTTTCAGTGTTTTTTTTGAAGGCGGTTTAATTTTTTTTAATAATTTTTTTTTTATTTCTCCCTTTTGATCTTGACCTAAATAAATATCTAGGGCAGGTCTGCAATTAACTTCTTTCTAATTCCAGAGTGCAACGATATACAAGAGAATCATCAATATAAATAAAGGCTATAACCAGGTCTCGTTATTTAGTGTATCTTCGAAGTCCAAGCTCCAATATCGGTGAAATTTAAATGGGACCACCTCTGAAGTATTACCTACCAAACGAAAAAAGAATTTTCGAAATCGGTTCATAAATGACGGAGTTATGAGGTAACAAACATACAAAAAAAAAACAACAACATACAGACGAATTGAGAACCTCCTTTTTTTGAAGTCGGTTAAAACTCCAAGCTCCAATATCAGTTAAATTTATATGGGACCTTGGAGCTATAATGAACCCAATGAAAAAGGATCACTGAAATTGGATCAAAAACAAAGAAGTTAGCTCGAACATACATAAAAAAAATCATATGTACAGATGAATAGAAAACCTCCTACTTTTTTGAAATTGGTTAAAAATGTTGCACTTACTTGAATTTTCAGAGTAATCTCTAATACTCCTTCTGGGCCTGATTTCGCTGTTCGGTACGTAGGTGCTAGGCTCTTTCTCGACTTTATGTAATTCGGTATGTACATCATTGGTCTGACTTGGTCCATTTGTACTCATGTGATTGTTTGTGTCTTCCACAGATCTGTAACAGATAACAATTGTCGTAAAATTAAACCGCCTTCGAAAAAATATAACACTAAAAAAGTACAAAATAACTATCCTTTACTAAACGAAACTCAAGTACAATAAAAGTAACTTTATAAATACGATACAAATACCTATATAATTAAATTTGACAATTATTGAAGTCTAAAGCCTACCAAACTTTATTAGTTTGGTAGGCCTAAACTACCAAACCTACCAAACTTTATTAGTTTGGTAGGCTTTGCACCGACTTTATTTGTCTTTACCTATTTATAGACAAATAAGAAGATAGATTAATATGGATTATTTATATTGTTACGAGTTGAGGGTAATAAGATACCGGTTAAGGGTGCAGAGTTTATTTTCCTTCGTACAAGCAGATGTCAAGAACACGCAAACTTAATTACGGCGGGCCCTATTCTTCGTAGTCGCCCTCGAAGTAGGTACTCGCGTAGTAGTCACCGAAGGTACACGCTTCCCTCAATAACAACGTTCCCGAATCGCAGAGTTCTTCTATCCAAGGTCGTTGGAGTAGTCGTCGTAGTGGTATATGTAATTCGCCTTGATGTCGCCACGATATGTCGCTTCGAACGATAGTTGAGAAATACTGACTCGGCGGAGCTCTATTTATAGTCGCATAAAACGAGGGTGGAACTTTCTAGTTAATTACGCTCGCTAATGCCCGCCACACATCATCAAGTATGCATGATCAAGTCTGTCCAGTATGCATGAAGCGACGGTTCCATAAAGTCATATTGATCGTGTGTGGTGCCGATTTGACTTGATCAGTTATACTTGACGTGTGTGGGCGCGTCATGCCGTTTCGTCAGTTCGCTCGAAATTTTGGTTAAGGGACAGTTGTGCGAATGTCTTGATTTATTTTATTGAAATATGTATTGATTTATTGAATTAAATAAGTTATTTTCATTAAATTACAGCGATTTATTTGGAGGATTCACATTTTAATATCAATAAAAAGAGAACATCGAGTTTTTAAAACGTATTCCGTTCAGAAATACTCTTTTATAAGGTGCGTTTATCAAGGAGAAAAACTATTTTCATAAACTAAAAAATTGTCAACTGAATATCAATTAACAATTATTATACCATACATACATACATATTTTCACGGTATATCCCTATTGGGGTAGTCAGAGAGAACGGAGCACCAAGCTTTGCGGTTCTTACATACTTCTTTCGCTTCCTCAAATCTCCTCGCCCTCCTCACACATTTTCGCCTAGGTATGCGAGTGATTTTCGCATTCCCGTCAGTTAACACTGGCTATTTGATCTTCATTGTTTTTTGGAAGGTCACATTAGTTGCTATTAAATACATTTTAAATTAAGTAAATAAAAACATTTTAATTCTAAAAATATAATCGAATTATAATTTTTAATCAATTAATATATTTTATTTATTTTTTCAATCGATTTCATTTATTGACTTAATTTTTTTATTGATTTAATTTTTTATCAATTGATAATAATCGATAATTAATTGATAATTTTTTAGTTTACAAAAATAGTAACTATAGGGCTATATTGTAATAACAGTAATTTATTTTTTACTTATCTTGAACATAGCTCGCTTCGATATACCTTTCAATAAAATATATACGATTTTAAAAAGATAATTCGTAATAAGACGTTCGCACAACCGTCCCTTAAACGCTTCACGCATACTGGACGGGATTGACGTCAAGTACAACGGATCGTGTGTGTGCTCTAGGGCCGTCATGACAAACACCGCTTCATGCGTACTGCACAGACTTGATCAACCATACTGGATGGCGTACGGCGGGCTTAACAGTAATTCGACATTGTTCTCGACGCCGCCTGTTTACATGAGTCATAGGTACATGACACGTCATCGCTCGGGAATATTCGATGTGCAACTTTGTTCTTATTTCTTAATTTCACTTATACCATTCGATAGTAGACCTTAAACGTAGCATTGCGTTTTTAGATCATAACTCTGCAAAGCCTAGGTCTCGAGATATAAGCACTAAAAGTTACGTTTTTAATTCCATTAAAAATCGACCTTATTCCTTACGCATAAGGTCCAACCGTAACAATATACTCACTGCATTTTTGGTTAATTCTGTTAAATATATAAAGCCGAATATACCTGTTTTCGTGGTCCATGTGGTTGTCGACGGAGTTCGGATGAGAATCGTTGGTCCGACTGGTCCGTAGCACCAATCGTTTTCTGCTCGGTTTGAGGGACAACTTGTCTTCCAAACTGGCGTCTGATTCCTCAAGGCCGTCGAACAGTGATTTCTGTTTATTAAAAAGAAACTATGGGTCTGGGGTTTGAAAGAGAAGATGTAAAGACGAAATGTGAAATATGGGTAAATGGAAAATGTCTAGAACAATGGAGTGAAATCGTTTATCTATGGAGTGTGTTTTCTAGGGAGAGACGGGTAACGGCTGGCAGTAAAGTAAACGGTGTTTTAAAAGTGAACACACACTTATCCGAGTCGAACAGATAGAACGAGTCGAACGATACGAATTTTAAAATTATTTATATGAAATCCTATGATACCTCGCACACCTGCCCGCATCGAATCGGTGCGGATATTTGTGCGAGGCCTCCTTGACTTCGATTCGTTCGACGCGTTCGGCTCGGATAAGTGTGCGTTCACCTTAAAAGTAAATGTTGTATTGGTGCCAACTTTATTGTATGGTAGTGAGGCCTGGATATGTCCGAAATCGAGTGAACGTAGGATAAATGCAATGGAAATACAACCTCTCAAAAAATATGTATGGTGCCACGCTTGAGGACAAAATAAGCAATGAAGAGATATGCAGTATGGGAAGGTTGGATGACAGTGTTATTGTAAATGTGAAGAAAAGAATTAGAAAGAAAGGAATTCGGACACAGAAATGACGAGCGATTGACGACAAATCTTCAAAGCGAAAATGAATGGTAGCTGAAACCAAGGAAGACCAAGGGTGACTTATGAAGATAAAATTTCTGGTGTTAGCTAACGTAAATATCAAAAGCACTCGCACACCTAGGCAAAAATGTGTGAAGAGAATGGTGCAGTTTGAGGAGGCGAAAGAAGTACGCAAGGACAGAATGCTTGGCGCTCCGTCCTCTCTGACTACTTCATTAAGGCATGAGGATAGGTATGTACTATTTGATGTAAACAGGCGAAATTTGGAAAGTTATAGCCTCACTGATAATAGTCACCCCGTGTACTTGTCACCTTGTATAACCATTACTTCCACACAATTGTCACTGCATAACCATCGCTGGATACAACGGCTATCCCATATAACAATCACCCCGTGCAGTCGCTATCTATAGAACGATCTCTCCATACAACTGCCACCCAGTGTTGGGCAAAATGTAATTGTAAAAACAATTACAATTAAAAAATGTAATTGTAAAATTTAATTGTGAACACAGTTTGTTAGGTAAACAATTAACAATTACAAAAAGTAATTGTAATTGTTTTTACAATTACTTTGCCCAACACTGCTGCCACCCAATAAAACCATCATACCACACAGCCGTCACCCCGTACAACCATCACCCCGTACAACCGCCACCCTGCAAAAACATCACACCGTATAATCGCCGCCCCGTACAATTTTTCCCTCATACAACCATCACCTCGTTCAACTGCCACCCTGTACAACTGTTGCCCCGTTCAACCGTCATCCCGTACAACTGTTGATCCATACAACCATTACCTCGTTCAACCAGTACCCCGTACAACTGTTACACCATACAACCATCGCTCCGTTTAACCGCCACCCCGTAGAACTGTTACCCCATACAACAATCACTTCGTTCAACCGCTATCCCGTACATGCGTCACCCCGAACATCTGTTGCCCCATACAACCATCACCTCGTTCAACCGCCACCCCGTACATCTATTGCCCTATACAATCATTGCGCCGTTCAACCGCCACCCCGTACATCTGTTGCCCTATATAATGATCACCCCGTTCAAGCGCCACCCCGTACAACTATTACCCCATTCAACCATCACCCCGCTCAACCGCCACCCCGTACAATCACCACCCCGAACATCCGTTGCCCCATACAACCATCGCTCTGTTCAACCGCCACCCCGTACAACGGTTGCCCCGTACAACCATCACCCCGTACATCTGTTGCTCATACAACCATCGCTCTGTTCAACCGCCACCCCGTACAACCATCACCCGGTACATCTGTCGGCCCATACAACCATGGCCCCGTACAGCGGCCGCCTGTGCGACCTACGCGACCCACGCGACCATACCCGGTCGTGCGCGCCGGCGCGCGGCTGCACGCGGAGCGCGGCGGCGCCGGCGGCGGGCGACACGCGGTAGCCCCCGCCCGCGCCCCCGCCCGCGCCCGCACCCCCGCCCGCACCCTCCAACACCGCCTTCATCGCCGCAGGGTTCGTGGGCTTTAGCACGTCTTCCGCCGTGGTCGCTGCAAATAACGGCTCCACTCAATCTTATCCTACTAATAATATAAATGTGAAAGTTTGTGAGGATGGATGTATGGATGTTTGTTACACTTTCACGCAAAAACTAATAAACGGATTTCGATGAAACTTTACAATAATATAGCTTATATATCAGAATAACACATAGGCGACAATTTATACGCGAACGAAGTCGCCGGCAAAAGCTAGTATTATTATAATCGGTGAATACGCGCAATAATCATAATATAATTATTTTGATTATAATTATAAGATATGTATGTATACTAATATTATAAAGGGAAAAAATTTGATTGTTTGTAATGGATAAACTCTGAAACTATTCAACCAATTTCAAAAAATTATTTCACCGGCTCTGGGTAATATTTGCAAAAGCAACCACTACTGAATCAGTGAGTACTCATAATAATGATATTATAATTACTTTAACTTACAACTACATTATATTAATATCGATCTGCAGTAACATTATAGTGAAGATAATTAATATCTATAATAATATTACAAAGGTTAACTTTGTTTGTATATAATGGACAAACACAAAAATAACTCACAGATTTCCAAAAATTCCTTTTAAGCTACAATATCAGCCAGTAACATGGGCTGTATTTTATTTAAAAAAAAATTAAAATACCGTCAAAATTAGTTCGGCCGTTTCGTAGATTTGCCTGGACAAACAAACAGACAAACAAAAATTTTTTTAAATTATTTTGGGTTTCGGCTATGTGCAAATAATTAGGTTTAAGAAAAAAGCCTTTGTTTCGAAATCACAGACAGACACTTAAATTTTAATTACATGTGTAGATAACAACAGACTAAATTGTATAGACTCAGGTGTTACTTTGTGAAAATCCATCACGTGATAAATTCCTAAAATCTTTAGCAACGAACCGGATTCGGTGCTGGTTAACTGACCGAATCTTATCTCTGATATATGCTGAGGATGCTTCGTTGAGAGGCTAAACACGTGTCGTGATGGTTTTTGGAGTTTGAACAGAAAATAGCTAAAGATTTTAGGAATTTATCACAAACAAACTAAATTATCTAAAAAAACAAAAAAAAACCGACTGCATTTTACAATTTTTATTAGTTATATATTTGGAATTGACTATTTATTACCATTCATTTGATACCCATTTTTTTAATTTTTTTATTTGGAAAGACAAACAGAAGTGCATTACATTACAATATATATATTAGCAACAGGAACAATAAATGCACAACCCACAGCGTCACTCACAGGTTACTAACGTGTCGAAGTACCATTTAGATGAAGCGATTTTGTTTTTATTATTATTATTATTATTAATTGGATTGGATTGGATGTGCTATGTTTGAGTGAAACCAAGCGAGGCGGCAGTGAACTTGCCGACTTGCCCGGAGAAGGCATCGCTTTGTGGTTAGGGGTACCACAAGGAGATAGGGGATGCCAAGGGGTAGGCGTTTTACTGTCCTCTCGTATGGTTAAATTGTATGACTGAGTATGAATGTGTAAATCCCAGACTGCTCTGGGTACGCCTCAAGATTGGGTTGACAAGAATTTTTGTTTTGGCAGTGTATGCCCCAGTGTCCTCTGTCGGTTTGGCTGAACTAGAGCAGTTCTGGGAGAATGTTAGAGAAGTTCTAGCGACGGTTGAAGAGAACGAAAGAATTGTTGTGTGTGGAGACATGAATGGATGGGTCGGGACAGCTCGAACAGGATTTGAGTTTGTCCTAGGCAAATATGGAGATAAGAGAGTGAATGATGCTGGTAAGATTGTGTTAGGACTGTGTATGGAAAAGGATCTTTTTGTGGCTAATACCATGTTTGGGCACAAGAGGATCCATCAGTAAACGTGGGAAAGAAAGGGTGCGAGAAGTATGATTGATTTATTCCTGACAGCAGCAGACTTAGGAAGCAGGTAATGGACACAAGAGCGTTTAGAGGAGCCGATCTCGGGACGGACCACTTTCTGGTGATAACCAGAATAAGGGGTCTGTTCGCAGCATGGCAACATCGCGTAGTGTCCAAACCCGCAGCGGTTAGCCGCATTAAAAGCTGGAAACTGCAGGATGCGACCACCAGGAATGAATATGAAAGGGTATTATCCAGTAAGCTTGATGATAGATTGAAAGTGATGAGCGATGATGTTGAAGAATGCTGGCAGAACCTTAGAGATAGTATGATTGAGGCTGCGAAAGAAGTGTGTGGAATGAATAAGATTGGGAACGGTAAAAAGCGTGATGTGTGGTGGGATGATGAGGTGAAAGTGGCTGTGTATAAGAAAAAGAAAGCATGGCGAGACTACCTTGCTACTAATGACTGTGGTATGAAAAATTTGATGAAAGACAGGTATAAGCTGCAGAAAGCAGAAACGAAGGTACTACTGAAAGAGAAGCGTGAAAGGTATAGGGTGTTGGAAACGAAAATAAGATGTCGTACAACTTCGAGGAAAGTTCCAAATTATTTTGGGAAGAAGTACGTAAGTACCAAAGTGGTCCGGCACCTTGCAGAATGAATAAAGTGCGTTCGAAAGAAAACCACTTGCTAACAAATAAAAAATATGTTCTGCAGCGATGGAGTGAATACTATGGAGAACTGTATGAGAATGGCGACTACGTCTCTGATCCTGAGAGCGATTCTAATGAATTGCCACACTGGTCAGGGAGTGGAGGATGCCATTAGTATGAAAAAGATTGAAAAAGTGATAAGGAGTCTAAAATGTGGAAAGGCTGTGGGAAACGATGAGGCCAGTATCCTAGCGTCTGGGATACCTTCTGTGCACTGTGCAACCTTTGTTGGCAGAAGGTAGAGGTGCCAGAGGACTGGCGCACTGCAGTCATAGTGCCTCTCTATAAAGGGAAAGGTTCTCATTTGGACTGTGCGTGCTATAGGGCCATCAGCTTGGTCAGCTTAACAAGTAAAGTCTATACCAAGGTATTGACAGAACATATGAAAGATATTTTTGAAAGATATTTGTGGAAAGCGCAAGGTGGTTTTAGGAACGGTACTGATTGTACAGATCAGATTTTCTCGCTTCGCGTTATCGTGGGGAGGTTTCTGGCTTTAGGTCGGAAAGTTTTCTGCGCTTTCGTGGATCTAGGAAAAGCATTCGATAGAGTAGTGCGGAAGAAATTGTGGAGTCTTCTGCCTGAATATGGAGTGGAGGGCTCCTTACTGCAGGCTGTGAGGTCATTATATCGAGACCACAGAGCCTGTGTAAGGATAAACGGGGACATGTCGCCCTGGTTTGAAGTCTGTTCAGGTGTCAGACAGGGCTGCGTAATGTCTGCCTGGTTATTCGTGCTGTATTTGGACAGTTGCCTCCAGAGATTGAAAGGTAATATGAGTGGTATGGGATGTGGTGACACAGTGGTAAACTGCCTATTGTACGCTGACGATGCTGTGCTAATAGCACCATCAGAAGCAGAGTTGCAGACACTAGTCACGTGCATGAAAGAAGATTGTGAAGTAAAAGGATTGAAAATGAATGTGAACAAAACTAAGGTTCTGGTGTTTGAAAGAGAAGCGGTACAAACGAAATATGTGATTTGTGTAAATGGAAAATGTCTAGAACAGGTGAATGAAATTGTGTACCTGGGGAGTGCGTTTTCGAGGGATGGAAGATGTGAGTTGGATGTGGAGAGACGGGTAGCAGCTGGCAATAAAGTGAACGGTGCTCTGTCCGCATTAGTGGGTAGTGTGAATATATCTAACACTGCTAAAATGGCCATCCACAATGCGGTGTTGGTGCCAACTTTGTTGTACGGTAGTGAGGCCTGGATATGCCCAAAATCGAATGAAAGTATGTTAAATGCTGTGGTGTTGCGGTCTCTCAGAAATATGTGCGGTGTCACGCTTGCTGACAGGATAAGCAATGATGAGATACGCAGTATGACAGGGTTGCACAACAGTGTTATTGTAAAAATGAAGAAAGGAATGCTTAGATGGTTCGGGCACATGGAAAGAATGAGTGATGAAAGACTGACGAAGAAAATATACAGAGCGAAAGTGAGTGGTAAAAGAAGCCAAGGAAGACCAAGGCTGACTTATGAAGATCAAATAGCCAGAGTGTTAGCAGACGGAAATGTCAAAAGCACTCGCATACCTAGGCGAAAATGTGTGAGGAGAATGATGAGATTTGAGGAAGCGAAAGAGGTGTGTAAGGACCGCGACTCCTGGCGCTCCGTCCTCTCTGACTACACCGTTGGGGATACAGCGTGAAGTTATGTTATGTTATATTATTATTATTTTTAATGTGAATCATACATAAGATGTATTTAAATTTGAATTTTGAAAGATAAAGAAGAAAGAATATAAATCTTACAAACAGGAGACAAGTTCTGGTATATGTTGTGCCTTTATTGTCTGACAATTAAATCCAAAACAGATTTTTTTTAATTTTTGGCACGACAGCATTGACATATCTAATTCTTGATGATACTTATTATAATTATACATTATGCGGCGCAAGGGAATGCGCCGGCCGGAATTCGTACGGCTAGTGCCAGTAGCAAACAAACGGCCAGCGGACGCCTCTCGCCGATGAAAAGTTTCAAGGTACACTATAAGACAGTCCACTACACAATCCAATACAGTCGCACCTGTCATGACATAAGCCATGTGAAAACATCATCTGATGTAGCACACGCCTTGACTCAAGTGTTGGCATATTATATCTAGTATAGGCTTGGTTATGTGGTAAATATTTATGGAAGCATTTGTAATGCATCGTGCGTAAGAAAACTTTTTGAACATTTTCAATAGTATCTTTGTATTTTTGATAATATGGATCCCAGACAACAGAAGCATATTCGAGGTGGGGACGAATCAAGGCCTTATATAAACATAAGTATGTGGCCGGTTTATTAAAATCAACGGCTGTCTAAAAACAAATCCATACATCTGGAAGGCTTTATTAACTAGTTTATCTATATGTTGATTCAAGAGAAGGTTATTGTCTAAAGTCACCCCCAAATCACGCAAAGTATTTACTCTCACTAGAGCAGTATCACATAGAAGATAGTTATAAGTATATGTTCTTTTATTTTTTGTAAAATTAATATAATTACATTTAGAAATATTTAATTTAAGATATTGTTATACTTTTCCCCTTCTACTTTCTTTCCTTCGGGCGCCATATTGAAATGATATACCCTATGTCACTCCCACCATTAAGACGAATTCAATGACACTTCATATTTTAAAATCCGTCGAGCCGTTTAGACTACAGAGCGTGCCAAAGAAATGGGCATACATACATACATACATACATACACTCGAAAGCATAACCTTCCTTCGCAGTCAGGTAATAAATAGCATTTCTTACATTAACTTTATCAATTTTAAAGTGCTTTTAAGTGCCACATATTCAATATCGTCCTTTTTACTGCACTGTAATTATACATAAGTACTTACAGGAGTCCGGCACGAGGTCTTTGAACAAGGGGGAGTCTCCATAGGGCCTGGCCGCCAGCGTGAGGATCCTCTCGTGCACGCTGGTCGCGCCCCCCACAGCCCCTCCCAACGTTCCCACCCCTGCGCCCATCCCCCCCATTCCCCCCATCCCTAGGGCCTGGCCCCCCCCGAACATGCCACCGCCCGTACCGCCAAGTTCTAAGGGTGACAAATCAACAATAAATTACTACCTTTGGTACCGGTCTACATCACTAGTATTATTAAAGATGTACAGTAAAACACAAAAGATGACTTTTTGGCGGAAACGGGAGAACTGAGGTTGTCATTTTATTTAGATTTTCTTTTTTATATTAAAACTCCCAAAGTTTTAAAGCACAAAAGTGATAGTATATTGTGTTTTAAAGTTCTGAGTAAGTGAAAAGAATGGAGTAGGCCTAAATAAACATGTGTAGTTGAAGTTCTCGCGCTCTTCCAAGAAATCCTTTACAACTTCAGTAAAGCCTACTATCACTTCACTGGAGGAGTTTTACGATAAGAAAGAACTAATTTGCTTGTGATTCTACTTATTAATGCTTGACATTGTCAAATACGCTAATCTGTGCGCCATGCCATAAAGAAAGAAAACAAACACAAAAGATGAGCGCACTCGCTTCGCTCGTGTGCTCATTCGCTCGAGTGGGCAATCGACAACACCGCACGAATTACAATTTCTATTTTTTATTACTAACACGGAGATAATTTCGGTACAAGGAAAAATTATAGAAAGTTATTATTATATTAATCTAAAACTTCGAAATCAAGACTATCTTTATCTTTCACACTGATGTCAATGGATACTAAAATAGATTGTTTTTTTTAAGATATTCATTTAACATTCTTTTTTAAATCGTGAATTTCCGTGCGCCAAGCAAAATTGTAATATGAGAAAATAGCTACTTATCAACCGCAAAAATGTGCGTTTAGATACTGTTTATCCCGCATGAGTAATAAAACAAAAATTTCGATACTGGAACACACACATATACTTGTATATAATAGAGAGAGACAGAAATATCACTGTGAATCTACGTATAGAGCTAACGAACCTAGCGACGCGCGGGTCCCGCCCCACGTAACGCTTTTTCCTTACGTGATGATTTTTACCAGGTCAAACCTCCCGCAAGTCGCATTAAAGAACTTCGTTCCAATTATTTACTCACCTGTCTTGAAGGTGTTCGTCTGCGCTGGCTGCTGGAACAGAGAGCCGCCAAGAGAGCCGAAGGGCGCCGCCGCGGGTTTCGCTTGGAACGTATTAGCTCCGAGACCAGTACCTGATTTTACGAATAACGTATTTGGATATTGTATAAAAAAGTGAAGAATAAAAATTCTAAAATCGGCTTGTCTATGGAACTTCGTCACGTTTTGGTTAAAAATATATACAAAAACTCATACATAACTTTATGAAAGAAAGAAGAAAATAAAAGTGTTTTGCACTGCATCCCATTTGAATCGGATAAAATATACATCTAGAAAATTCAGACTGAATCAGATGTTGCTTGAGAAAAATTTATTTATTAATATGCGAATCATTGGTATGTGGTTATAATTATAACAAATAATTTCTATTAAGGCGACGCATTGGAAATTTTGACGGCAGGGATCTCAATTTTTCTAAGTGACTACAAAACGAATGAAAGTGATATTTGGTAACCTGATTCTTCATTTCATTGACTTTATTTTGCCAGTTGCGATACACGATTGGTTAACTTTTGTAACACAAAAAAAATATCAAAGAAAACTCTTTTAAAACAGAGATTTACATTTTTAGGAGCAACGGGACCGATTTATGTTTCTAAATTTTCTGTATAGTTTTAATCTAAACATATTCTTCAAAATGAGTTGGAAAATTAATCATAGTTTTTAAAACAAAAAAAAATAACTACTATTTCGTATTTTTCCTAAGCTACCGCGCGCACTTTTGCATAGACCAGGTCTATTTTGGATGAAATTATTGTTTATCAATGCGTCGCCTTAACTGTGTCCTACCTCTAAGGGCATCATATACAGTATAGAATTTGAAAATACTATTAATACATACATAAATCATCATCTACATATTTCATGTGATAAATTCCTAAAATCCTTAGCTATTTGCCGCTCAAACTCCATAAACCACCAATCGCCACGTGTTTCGCTTCTCAACGAAGCATCCTCAGGATATACCAGAGATAGGATTGGGTCAGCTAATCAGCACCGAAACCGATTTTGGAGTTTGAGCAGGAAAATAGCTAAAGATTTTAGGAATTTATCACATGAAATGGATTTCCGCAAAGTAACACCAGACTCAGGTGTTACTTTGCGGAATATATTACAAGTCTGTCCGGCCGTTCTATCCAACCGATTTGCTTATTTTTTTTTTAAATGATAGTTATTGATGCACTGATTGACATCAAGCATTGGAAATCACCTAACTTTCACCCTTCTCAAGTTATTTTCAAACGCGATTTCCTCCTGCACATTTCTTGTGTTTTCATAGCTTTCTTTCTCTATATCCCTGGTTCCAACTGAGGTACGCAGTTCGTTTTGGTTGAAGAACACTCGCTACACCGAACTCTTTCATTCGATTCATTCAATTGCCCATTTAAATTGGTTGAGTTGGAGTGAAGCTAGGTGTGAACATTCAACTTGACTTTCAATTTTTGTATTCATCTTAGGATATGTTACAATTACTCATCACACAAGAGCGTTATTTTTAATTATAATATCAACGCATCGCTGCGGAGTAGTACGAGTCCTCTCGTTACATTTAAAACTATATATAAAAAAAATGTTACAACAAATGAAGAAAGAAATACTTAGATGGTTCGGGCACATAGAAATAATGAGTGATGAAAGACTGACGAAGAAAATCTACAGAGCAAAAGTGAGTGGTAAAAGAAGCCAAGGAAGATCAAGGCTGACTTCTGAAGATCAAATAGCTAAAGAGAGTGTTAGCAGATGGAAATGTCAAAAGCTCTCGCATATCTAGGTGAAAATGTGTGAGGAGAATGATGAGATTTGAGGAAACGAAAGAAGTATGTAAGAACCGCGACCCTTGGCGCTCCGTCCTCTCTGACTACCCCGTTATAGATACAGCCTGAGGATATAATATACGTATGTATGTATGTTACAAAAAATCCATTAAATTTATTGTTATTTTTTTATATTTGTTGTCGTTTAAAAATTCATTGATTGAATAATATGATATATCTATAACATTATTTTTATAAGAATTTTTAAGAAAACAATATTTAACTTTAGTAAAAATTTTTAGATAAAAACAGTTAAAATTACATCTCTAAAACTGTTATCCGTGATTGTCAATGCAATACCTTCTAACTTTGAAATGGGTATTAGAAGCACATGTAAATTTTCACCAATCGCATGCATTGCACAAGCTATTTATAGATCTGTATTCTGTCAGATCGGAAGCAGTACGAAAGCGCTCTAAGGCCGAAGTCAGAATAATAAGGCTTACAGACGGTGAAGCTAATATTAATAGTTCCCAATCTGAGTTTCGTTGGCAGTCTGGTAATCAAAGTTGGGAGAGGAAAAAGCTAGTGTTATAAAACTCACCGAGGGTTGGTTGAGCGGAGCCAAAACCAAAAGTGGGCTGAGTAGTCGTCGGTTTGCCGAAGGTGCTGCCACCACCGAACAGGCCGCCCGAAGTTGACGTGTTTGTACCGAAACCACCTGCGCCCAGTGCGCCGAATGCTAGACAACATGATAAATAAACCAAATTATTAAAAAAAAATGCAAATATTCGACTGCTATAACATTTTTGATTGACTTTTGGGCGGGAACGAAAGAAGTGAGGTTGACATTTTGTTTAGGTTTTCTATTTTTTGCATTTTTGAGAGTTTTAAAATACAAAAGTGATAGTATATTGTGTTTTAAAGTTCCGTATAAGTGAAAAGAATGGAATAAGTCTAAATAAACATGTGTAGCTGAAGTTCTCGCGCTCTTCCAAGAAGTCCTTTATAACTTCAGTAAAGCCTACTATCACTTTACTGGAGGAGTTTTACGATAAGAATATAATTAATTTACGTGTGATTCAATTTATTAATACGTGACATTGGCAAATGCACTTAACTGTTTGCCATGCTATAAAGAAAAAAAAAAACATTTTTTTTTCTTTATGGCATGATGGAAGAGCGAAAAACAAGCCTTAAAATCTATAGAGATTTTTAAGCACAATATATCGCACAATGCAATGTTTATATTCGTTCGATACCTCTTAAATCTAATATAATATAAAAAACAATGTTTGTTTGTTTGTTCATATATGGGCTGGCATACCATTCATTTGATTTCAATGAAATTTGGTATGGAGATAGATTGAATATAATAGAACGAATTTATTGATTGTTCCGAGGCGTTAAAAGTTTAGGGCCTTGTGCAATAACTTACCAGGAGTGGTTGTCCCAAAAGCTGGTGCAGTGGTTTGCAGCGGTTTGGCACCGAACAAGCCGCCGCTGCCAGCTCCGAACGTGCCGAATGACCCCGTAGAGGCAGGCGTGCCGAATGCAGAAGCAGCCGGCTTCGCGCCGAATAATCCGCCAGATTGCTGATAATACAGACAATTAATGAGATTTTAATAGATGACTAAAACTTCACGACCAGTTAAAAGATAGGTTCAGCAATTGCAATCAAAACTGAAAAATATTCGAAATACAATAAAAAACACAAGTTATTCGCTTTTAAAATTTTGTAGTGGGAACAGTGGGGATACGTTCTCTCTATAACTCCTAGGGCTGTACAATGTCTGCGACAGCTTTGTAGCGTTATCTCCCTCTAGCTTCACACTGTTCCTACTACTGAAAATTTAAATTGGTTTTTTGGCGAAAACGGGAGAAGTGAGGTTGTCATTTGATTTAGATTTTTTATTTTTACAATTTTGGGAGTTTTAAAGTACAATAGTGATAGTATATTGTGTGTTAAAGTTCTGTATAAGTGAAAACAATGGAGTAGGTCTAAATAAACACGTATAGCTGAAATTCTCGCGCTCTTCCAAGAAAGCCTACTTCCTACTTCAGTAAAGCCTACTATCACTTTACTGGAGGAGTTTTACGATAAGAAAAAACTAATATACTTGTGATTCTACTTATTGTTACATGACATTGGCAAATGCGCTAAACTGTGCGTCATGCCATAAAGAAAAAAAAAGTTTAAAATCCAATAACTCAGTTTCGGGCTATTAATATCAATTATCTTTTTCTCAATTGTAATCAAAACGTTGAATTATTCTGATACAATGGATAAGATATACCACATTTAATAGCAATCATCTAGCCCAGAGTTTCCTAAAGTGGGTCCCGCGGGACCCAAGGGTTCCGTATACAAGACACTAAGGTTCCGCGCATGTTACATTGGTCGTTCAACCGTTGGAATTTTTTGTTTACCGTCATTTGTGACAACATTATTTTTTGCGCGGAACTTGGTCTAAGCATAGATATTGACAAACATTGAACCATTTTTATTCTATAGGAAGTCCTACACAATAAGAATGCTCGATTATAGACCTTTTTATAGTTTTTATAGGAAGCAGTAAAATAATTTCATTCATCTCATTAATCTTTATTCCGAATATTTGTAATAAATGATTTTTACTCATATTTGAAATTGCTGTAGTTATTTCTTATTATTATAACTTGCTATAGGGTTCCATAAATTAAATGGGATTTATTGAGTGTCCCATTATCTTAAAGTTTAGGAACCACTGATCTAGCCTATTATATGTCAGTGCAAATAATAAAAGCACTCGGACACTAAAGCAAAGTGCACTTTCCGGTTTGGAAGGGATGCGCTCTAACGGAACGTCGGGGCCGACGCTGGCAGTCTGTTAGACTACAGCGTCCGGTGCGTAAGAATTTCTCCGACGGATCGTTTGCCATTATTAAATTTCCAAATTACCCACCTAATTATTATTATGAAGAATGTCCTGTCCTCGGAGCAGGAACCAAATTGGACGGTACATGTGCTCTAAAATCATGTCCTTTTCGTTGACCGAGTTTCTAGACTTTTACTAATGAAGTGTAATGACTAGAGAAGGGTCACAATACAACATTATATAGATAGTTAATTTAATATTTTGTGAATACTAGTAGTCAAAATGCTTAAGATTTACCAGTATATTGCAAATAATGATTTCAGTTTTGTACGTCAAGTCGGTCGTGAGCTGACATGAAATACGCTGACAGTGCGAAGTTGCCATACTTACTATAAATCTTTTACTCGTAGGTACGCTTAATGGGATAGACAGAGAGACATGAAAATTCGTTCCACACTCGGTGATAAGAGCTACAAGTTATTATGGCTCCGAGATTCTGTTGCTTATTTATTATTATTCATTACTCCAGACAATTACACAGATTATGTTACCCCAAACTAAGCAGTAAGCTTGTACTATGGGTACCAGAGAACGAACTCTGGGGGAGTTCCCAGTAACACCCAGACTCCAAGCCAATTTAGAAAAGTTCGTTTCCTAAATTGACCTGACTGGGGATCGAACCCAAGACCCTAGCTTGGAAAGTAGATGCATATGCCACTGCCCCAACGGGCCAGTCCAACTTGCAAATAACTTTGACACAACTTGGTATTTTATTTAGTAGTTCGCTTCTTGTAGATTAAGTACCTACTTTTCATAGCTAAGTCGCAAGAGCATGAACATCACTCGGCCATAAGAGGTTTATTTATTGGGCACAGACCTAATAAGGTGGAATTATATCTATAGACACGTAACAGAACAGACATAAACAATACATACATTCTCTAAAAGCATATTCACAAGAGCAGAGATAAGTTAGAGGGAGATAATGTTACGTAGCTGTGGTGTCACAAGTTCAAGCTGACGTTATCCAGCGCTAGGAATGACAGAGACGAACTTATCTCTGCTCTCTACTTACGTTTAAAAGTAAATAAATCTTAAATTTTTCATTTTATTTCGCACTTTTTACGTTTTGTTCACAATTACTAAAGCTAATTAAGTTTGGATGATTCGGGCAGACAGAAAGAATGAGTGATGAAAGACTGACGAAGAAAATATACAGAGCGATAGTGAGTGGTAGTAAAAGCCTAGGAAGACCAAGGCTGACTTAAGAAAATCAAACAGCTAGTGCTACCTGACGGAATTGTCAAAACCACTCGCATATCTAAACAAAAATGTATGAAGAGAATGATGATCCTTGAGGAGACCAAAGAAGTATCTCAATATATAAATATGTATGGATCGCGATACTTGACGTTCCTTCCTCTTTGACTACCCCTTTAGGGATACAGCTTGAAGATATGTATGTATAACTAAACCTATATTTTAATTAAGGCTCTTTAATTAATTTAAGTCTTATGGTAACCCATTGCTGGGGCATAAAGTATCTTTTGAAAAAATACAAAATACACCAACCTGATTTTGTGTGTTCCCAAAGCCGAATGTAGACGTATTGGTCCCAAAAGCCGGCGCTTGCGTAGTAGTGGCACCGAATAAGCTGGTGCCAGAAGTAGCCGGGGGTCCGAACGCGGGTTTAGTCGCGCCGAATAAGCCGGTAGAGGTCCCGGTTGTGTTTCCACCGCCGAATGAGAACGTATCTGCAACAATATGGGTAACACACCCTGACATAATAATGTATAGGCGTAAATAGATTATCAGTTCCTAATATATTGTGTCTCGATTTGTTGTTTATCCAAATTACTAAAAATCACTGCATTCGTGTGTTTTTATGAATTCATGTGTCTGTTATGGCGCCAGTATAGTTTTTAGTGGTCATAACCAGACCAATTCTAAATATTTTCGTCATTTGAATAAAACATACAGCACTAATAATAATAAGTAGTACCACCTACCTATAACTTGATGGGAGAACAAACAAAAATCCAATCACTTTCGTAAACTGATATATTAAATTGTCTTTTATGCGAATTACTAATCAGAGAAACCTATTCAAGAGTTAAATAGTTTTGTACACCGATTTATTGTCTTTCCCGCAATTTACTAGTCGAGTAATACACAAATCAGGCATAGGTTTAACAAAACAATTAGTTTTTCTGTGCAAAGTTCAAAGATTTTAAATTTTCTATGCTGATTAAAACTTGTATACACTTTAAGTCCTCACAATGAACAACTCACTCAAACTCAGTGAATTAACTCACTTATGATGGAAATTTAAAAAACTACTAATCACTCGTCCACCGGCTCAAACAAATAAATATAATATAAAAACAATGAAGTTGAATCATATTGAATTGTATCTCTCAATCTGTACAAAGTTCAGTATGAAAGCCGGGCTTTCCGCTTCATACTAATTGCTATGTAAACCTTAGTAAAAAAGCTACGGCTATAACGAATTTTGCCATTAGAGACAAAGAGAGGTTGCAAGCCAACGCGTGAGAGTGAGACGATTGATTGCTCTGATTTTTGCTCTGATTATGCATTGAGAAGTCGTTAGTGTCGATCGACCGACGCACTGATTGGTAGCGTCTTGGGGTCAAACACTAGTTTTATTTCTCTAAGTTTCCTATACTGTTATCGTTTGAAAAGTGCTTCGCGAGAAATTTTTAAAACTGATATAATTTGAAATTGATATTTATTACTCATTCTCGACTAGCATTCTGTGTTCTTGACTGAGCATTTTAGTTAGGCATGCCAGGCTTTTGGGGTTATGACGGTACCGCCACTGATACATACGTATCTTCACATTGTATCCCCAATGGGGTAGTCTGAAAAGATGTAGTGCCAAACATCACGGTCCTTACATACTTATTTCTCCTTCTCAAACATCATCATTCTTCTCACACACTCTCGCCTAAGTATGCAAGTGCTTTTGACATTTCCGTCAGTTAACACTCAGGGTATTTAATCTTCATAAGCCAGCCGTCAGCTTAGTCTACCTCGGCTTATCTTGTATAAGAATAGAATAATAAAAGTAATAGAATAATAAATAAAAATCAATTGTCACATGTATAAGAAAGCATCACTTGAGAACGGCTTGACCGATTTGGTTGATTTCTTTTTGGTGGTGTTCGTAATTGTAAGGACAAGGTTTACATGATAGAGAATTTTTGTAAAATCCATGGAAAAAGTTGGAAATTAGGAGTATTTTTGAATGAAATGCTCAGTAAAAAAAAATGAGCCGTCGCAGAACGCCTAGCAGAAGAGACATCGACACACTTATTACGTAACTTGCAGACAGCATGCGACAGCCAATATCGCGCGATATCTGCTGTCAAAACGAGAATTTGTGTAATGTAATTTGTATAGTGGCGCTAAATCTACCGCGAAAAGTGCATTTTATGGTCATAGAATAATAGATAATAATAATAATATACTCAGACATTTCACACAGCGTAATCTAGACCCAAAGTAAGCAGCACAGCGCTTGTGTTATGGGTACTAGACAACTGATATACTACTTATATACTTTTCTTTTGTAAATAAATACATATTATACATAAACACCCAGACTCGGAGCGGGAATCGAACCCGCAACCCACGTTTACTTTCCGACGCGCTTAGCCGTTGCGCCACGGAGGTCGTCATTGGCAATACGCAATCGTCATACATGATACTAATTTCTTATAACAATTAGTCACCGGTCGCGCAGTGATCGCGTGGCTGTCGCTGCCCGCAACTTTTAGGTAATAACCCCGCCGATTTATGCTTCTAAATTTTCAAACAAAAACATAATTTTTGAAATCGATCCACAATTGACGTAGTTATGGGTGAACGAACATACATAAAAAAAATATACAGACGAACATAGAACCTCCTCCTGTTTTTGAAGTCGGTAAAAAAAATGGAGTGAATGAAATGAAGAACCAGGTTACCAAGTATTACTTTCATATGTTTTGCATTTTACGGTCTTACAATAATAATAATAATAGATACGCAATCGTTATACATGATACTAATTTTTTATTACAATAGTCACCGGTCGCGCAGTGATCGCGTGGCTGTCGCTGTCTGCAAATTTTTAAGTAATAACCCCGCGAAACTATTTGTATACAAAATATGCATGAAAGGATGGTTTATTAAAGGAAATAAGAATGGCATAATCAGAAATAAAATATCCAGATTTTTTTTTAAGAAAACAACAATACTGCATACGCTATAAGTATACGAGCTCAGTACAAGCGCGTACAAGCTCAGTACAAGCTCAGTACAACAGCCGGTCTGACCCGTCGCCTTCGATCACAAATAAAAAATAGATACACAATCAACGCTCCAAAAATGTCCGAACCAAATGTGCACTCAAATGAGTACTTGAGTGCACTTCTGTTTTAATAGTATTCGAAAACGCTAACAGCGAACATGTCAAAGTGCTCCTTCAAATATTGCAAAACCAACACATCTAGAACGCTAAAAAAAGACGCGAGGTCTTATTTTCGGTTAATAAATAAATAATATTATTTACGTGTTCATTATTTCATTATAGTAATAACGTTACATAGCTCTTTTTTATTAAATTCGTAATCATATTTTTAAATATTGCCTGACAATAATGTTTTATCCTTGTCACTTTGCTAGATTATGTGAATTATACTTTACGCACGAGATGTAAGATTGCATTTTAAATATTTTATTTAACAAACTTCGTATCAATGCCATGCAAGAATCGTTTACGAGCTTTAATAACCTATGGTTTGAGAGTGAGGTCTACTTTAGATTAACACAATATTGCCGATAATACTATACGATAATAAAAATATATACGTCAATTCGGACAATAATTTGTTTAGATTTTACAGTAGATTGTGAATCTAGTTCTTTATTTGTGGTCGAAGCCCGCCGCATAGATGTTTCACATCCAAAAATTCGGCGTGTTGCGAACATTCATAATCCCGCCCGGGCGAAGCCGAGGCGGGTTTCCTTATAAACGCCAATTATAGTAAATTATTATTTCATGGCAAATGATAAATGCCATGAAATAATAATAGCATTTGTGACTCGCTCTCTGCAGTTTTTTTATACATATATAGATAATGTGCCACTCACTGGTCTGTCCAAAACCTGCGCCGGAGCCTAGGGCTCCGCCCCCGAACACACTGGGAGCAGCACTCGTGGTAACGGGCTGACCGAACGCTGCAATACAAATTCAATATATTTGTATTTGAGTCACTACTAATGTATTTCCTTCCGAAAGTGGTCCAGAAATAGTCTGCACTTTAATAAAACATTAGCGATTAAAAAACGCATTTTGAAAATGAACACATTATAGTGTTTTTTTAAATGAGACAGTATGGGGAAATCCGAATCCATAACAAACAGGGGGAACCACCTTAGGAACTATTTCGTCTTTTTTGTGAAAATAATTTTGGCAATATAAATTTTTTGGTCAAGCGTGAGTTATTTATAGAAATTAGTAAAATTGGCAATTTACGTTTTTTATGTGGACTGACTTAGTTTCATGTAAGCATCATTTCATTCCATCGGGAGAAAAAGTCTGGACGGCAAAGGTTGATCAAATTTAATAAAATATTTTATCATTGAATAGAAGAAACCAATGTACTAAATGATAGTGGATTTACTCGGAAATAATTAATTCAAAGTGACAAAAGCTTTTGTGTGCTAAAAGAAAAATGTTCCTATTTGAATTTCGTGTAGGACATGTCAAAATTCAATTATGGAACACTATGAATGAATTGTTTACAAGTAAGTCGACTATGATTTAGCACATTGGATTCTTTTACAGTATGAAAAAATATTCTATTCTATTTGACCAATTTCTGCTGTCTAAATTATTTTCTTCCGATACAATGAAATGATGCTTACATGAAACTGAGTCAATCCGCATGAAAAAAAATTTGCCATTTATACAAATTTTTATGGACATTATATTAACAATAAAATTATAACGCCAAATAGTTTTCACAAAAAAAAACAGAATGGTTTCTAGAGTTCCCCTGTATCTCTCTTATGAATTTGGATATCCCCATACTGTCCCGCACGCTTATTACGTAACTTGCAGACAGCATGCGACAGCCAATATCGCGCGATATCTGCTGTCAAAACGAGAATTTGTGTAATGTAATTTGTATAGTGGCGCTAAATCTACCGCGAAAAGTGTATTTTATGGTCATAGAATAATAGATACGCAATCGTCATACATGATACCAATTTTTTTTACAATTAATCATCGGTCGCGTACTGATCGCGTGGCTGTCGGTGTCTGCATATTTTTAGGTAATAACCCTGCCGGTTAAAAAACACTGTGTTAATACATACAGTGACTAAAGTCATAACTCTTTGTTTTGCTCCGCCTTAGCGGGGTAAAAAGATATGTACGGGTAGGCTACACTGTATGGTACAAAATTAACAATCTCTTTCACTGACTCACCGGTCGTCCCTCCGAAGAGAGGTTTAGTTTCTGCCTGCTGCTGGAAACCTCCAAACACCCCCGTAGTGCTCCCCTTTCTTCCCGCTGAGTAATCTTCAAGCCTGAGTTCTTCCAACGACTTAGTTTCATATTCCTGACAAGAATGAATAAAAATAATCAGAGATGTGATTTCTTTGAAATACATCTCTTTAAAATGCAAATACAAAATGCAAAACACCTATTTTTATATTGCATTTCAAATACTTTTTTCAAAATGCATTTTGTATTTTATTTGAAATAATCTACATAAATATTTAGTATTTGTAAAATGCAAAATGGTTTTGTTAATTTTTTAATTCGTATTTTCATTCTTAAATTCGTAATTACTTTATTTAAGAACGCACCCATCCTAAATGTTGCCTACAATAATGCTAACATTGCAAGTCAAATTGTTTCTGTGGCAGTGCCAATAATGCCAACACTACAATAGACCTGGAAACACTTCCAGATCTATTTTCGTTTGGTAGAATAATTATGAAGCCACATAGACGGAACATGAAAGATGAACCCTTCGAACAAAACTAGTGTTAAAATCAGTGAAATAAGTATTTTATTTGAAGAAAGTATTTTGAAAATACCTATTTTGTACATGTATTTGAAATAAAAATATAACTAAGCATTTGCATTTTGTATTTAAATGCTTTTAATAAACCATTTCGCACATCTCTGAAAATAATACATTTTCGTGTTTTGAACCTCAAACAAGACTAAGTTATTAAAAAAAACAAAAAACCTGATAGCATTTCACATTTCTTAATAATTATTATATATTTAGAATTGGCTATTTATTTCCTTTCATTTGATACCCATATTGTTATACTTTCCCCCTTCTATTCTTTTTCTCGGGCGCCACATTGAAATTTTATACCCTACGTCACTCCCACAAAAAAAAACAAATCTATCGACACCTCATATATTAAAATCCGTCAAGCCGTTAAGGCTACAGAGCGTGCCAAAGACAAAGACATACATAATCACATACATACACTCGAAAAACATAACCCTCCTTCGCAGTCTGATAAAAAAGACGGCGTTATTTTTGTATTTTAAACTAGCTGTGCCCGCGGCTCCGCTGGCGTAGACTACAGAATTATTGTTTAATTGTGCTGACCCCGCTCGGCGCACTTTCTCGGTCGCACGGCGGTCGCCCTCCGGTTATTTTAAAAACAAAAATGCTTATTATTGTGGGTGATCCTTAGAAGATAGACATATGCTATCGCGGAATTTTTTGTAGCTCTTTTTAACAATTATGTACAATTATGTTCTCATGAATTTATCAGCGTAATATTTAAGCACCCCAAAACCGTCTTTTAGCCGACTTCACAATAAAGGAGGAGGTTCTCAATTCGGTTGTATTTTCTTTGTTTTTTTTTTATATGTTTGTTACCTCGGATCTCCGTCATTTATGAACCGATTTGGAAAATTATTTTTTTATTTTAAAAGAAAAAAATGCAAATAAAAAAATTAAACCGGGTTCAACAGAAAAACACTGAAAAGTACGAAATGACTATCCTTTACTTATTAAAACTCAAGTACAAAAATAACTTTATAAATAAGATACAAATACCTATATAATTTTTGACAGTTATTGAAGTCGGTGCCAAATCAGTGTGCAAAAACAGAAAGTGCATTAATTTAGTAGGCTTGGCACCGACTTAAATAACTGTCTTTAATTACACTATAGGTATTTGTATCGTATTTATAACATTATTTTTGTACTTGAGTTTTGATAAGTATAGTTGTTTCATACTTTTCAGTGTTTTTTTGAAGTCGTTTTAATTTTAAAGTTATTTCCGACTTGATTCAACATTACGTCATTGCTTATTTCGTATGTTACTTTATGTAACAAAATATATCCTATAACCTGGCCAGAATCGATCCAGCCGTTTAGGAGTTCAGTGACATACACACGTATAGAAGAATTGTATATTGTTATGGGTGGACCTTATGTCCAAGTGCTAAGATCGATTTTTAAATGACACGAAACACGCAACTTTTAGTGCTTATATCTCGAGACCTAGGCTTTACAGAGTCATGACCTAATAACGCATTGGTAGGTTTAAGTTCCACTATCGAAAGGTATAAGCAAAATTAAGAAACAAGAACAAAGTTGTACTTCGAAAACTCCGGAGCGAAGACGTGTCATATTATCACTCATGCGAACAGGCGGCGTCGAGAACAATGTCGAATGATTGTTAGCGAGCCTTCTAGCGAGATTAATTAACTAGAAGGATCCATACTCTTTACTTCGCGTTATTACTACTAGCATTCGGGGTAGCTCTAGAAGTTTCCATTATCGTTTTTATCGGACTATAAATAGAGCTACATGTCCGCCGCTGAGTCAATTTTTCGACTATCGATCGAAGCGAAATATCAAAGCGATATAGGGCTTTTTGGCGTGAACGGGAGAAGTTAGGTTGTCATTTCACTTAGATTTTCGATTTTTTACATCTTTGGGAGTTTTAAAGTACAAAAGTGATAGTATATTGTGTTTTAAAGTTCTGTGTAAGTGAAAAGAATGGAGGAGATCTAAATAAACATGTGTAGCTAAAGTGCGCGCGCTCTTCCAAGAAGTCCTATAAAACTTCAGTAAAGCCTACTGTCACTTTACTAGAGGAGTTTTACGATAACGATTCTACTTATTAATACAATACGTGACATTGGCAAATGCGCTAATCTTTGTGCCATGCTATGAAGAAAAAAAAATCAAAGCGTTATCAAAGCGAATTACGAAGACTACTACGACGACTACTGCGACGAATTTGGCTAGAAGACTACTACGCGAGTACCTACTTCAAGGGCGACTTCGAAGAGTGGAACCGCCGTAATTAAGTTCGCGTATTCTTGACATTTTCTTGTACGAGCGGAAATAAACTCTTTGCTCCTTTATACGGCATCTTATTACCCACAGATCGTAATCTATACATAGTATAAAACAAAGTCGCTTCCCGCCGTCTGTCTCTCTGTATGTTTGCTTAGATCTTTTAAACTACGCAACAGATTTTAATGCGGTTTTCATTAATAGATAGAGTGATTCAAGAGGAAGGTTGATATGTATAGTTTAATATTCTTTTGTGTTAATTTGTTGAAATATGACGATAATAGTTCGAGATATCGGAAAAAATCAAGCCGACTGAGATCTTTCATCGAAAATGCTGTCCTATTCCAGAACAATGTATGATGGAATTGTTCCTCTTTATTAGGACTACAAAAAGGTTAGCGATGGCATGTCTATATTATACAGATAGCCTTCTATAACCATTTTAATGTTTAAAAAATTGATACAAATTATCTGGAGTTTGGAAAGTGATTTAAACGGATACGAGGAATTAGTTACATACATTGCACCCGTGCGAAGCCGGGGCGAGTCGCTAGTAATATATAAGATATAGATTACTTGATAATGGAATTCTAGTAACAATTTTAAGTACAGCTTACCTTCATGCAAGTAATGCAATGGTGTTTAATGTTGATGTTCTGGGAGGTTCCTGATTTAACCACCACATCAGTTCCACAGACCGGGTTGTATTTGACGTGGGCAGTGCCCGTTGGCTGCTGCTGTTGCCCGAATGCACCTAGTGGGCAAAACAAATATTTATTAAATGTTTCTTATATAATCTGTAACAGAATTAATCAGAAATGTCGTACATCCTGACTGAGTAATTTTGGATAAGTACCTAGAGAACAAATAAATTAATCTTTGAAGTCATACTTCTTTTGGCGCGTTTGGAAAAACAGATGAGTGTATTTTTTAGTCAGTGACGAAGTTGCGGGCTCCGATGTAAGTGTAACACATAATAACATTATTTTTTATTTCATTCATTTCAAGCGGCCAATTTTGCTTAAAAACATCAAAGTATAACTTCTTACGTGCGTACATGAGTACACACATACTTTTTTACAAACTCAGTCTTATTTCACAAATAAATAAAACATTTACGGGCACCCGGATATAGCGGGCTAATACGATACAGTCCGCGCTACGTTCATTTGCATAGTAGCCTATTGGACCAAAAATACGCTGTATAGTGCACAATATAAGATCTCTTTTAATTTGTACCAAATCGTGCGACCACGATCTAATTTTATTACAGGATTTATTAAAAAATATAAAACACTAAAAAAAGATTCATTCATGTAATAGGTTGTCTAAATCATATTTTTCGGTACAATTATACCAATAAAACTAAAAGGCGTGTAGCGACCTGGCCCTGCTAAAAGTGCTAAATTGCATTTTAGTAGAATATAAAGCAATTTGAACGCGCGGCTCGCCAATCGCTTACATACCATCGCCCTGCCATGCCACTTTGTACTTGTTAAATTGTGTAAGAAGAATATAAACTTTGACACCAACATGTAATTTGTTTGGATTTACAATAAAAGACAAAAATGAACATGAAGACAATCCCTAAAGGTGTCTATGTATTTCACAGCTCCTTATCTGTTAATTACGAGTAAGCTACCTCATTTTCAACAACTGCTTTCCAACGATGTGGTAAAGCCTCATATTTACCAATTTCTGAACTTTTAGTAATTTCGATTTTTAAGTCTCTTATGAACTCTAAACGCTTGCCGCCTACTGCTCTTCAATCAATGAAAACAGTTGCAATCGCAAATGCTGTAGTCTCAGACAATTGTGCAATAATAATCAGTAGACATCTTTCATGTCGCTACAAGCAAGAACTACTCAAGATGTAGAGGCGAATTTGAATCAGAAAACTTATAACAACATGAATATAAAAAATTGGCATATAAAGACTTATGTCTGGGTAATATGAATAATTCACAGGTAAAATGATAAAACCTGTTTTAAACAAAAAAAAACAAGGTGAAATAATACAAGTATGAGTACAATTAATAAATAAGTGGGCAAAAGAAGAAACTAACCGGTGGTAGTAGAACCGAATAGGCCACCACCCCCTAGCGTGTTGGTCTGTTGTCCAAATAGGCCAGTGCCTGCAGGTTGAGTGGACCCAAACAGCCCGCCACCTGTTGTACCGGTTGTAGCTGTGCTGCCAAAACCGAATCCTAGAATAAAATAAAGAAAATAGTTCAGCAATGGCTCATTGGCGGAGCGTTATCTTCCAAGTTAGGTTCCTGGTTTCAATCCCTGGTCTGGCCAATTTAAGAAAGGAATTTATCTAAATTAGCTTGTAGTCGATGTTACTGGGAACTCCCCAGTTCGTTGTGTGGTACCCATAGTGCTTGGTTTGGGGTCACACAATTGTCTTGAGTTTATTAAAAAAAATATATGATTGAATTAAAAAAAAAATACAATTTAATTGCATACAATATAATTAATTGAAGACTACATATAATACTACATTGTTTTCAAACATTATACATTACGCGTGTGAATAGAGTTAAAAATAAATCTACTGTACCTGCAGGCTTTGCGCCAAAAGTGGATGTATTCTGAGTGTTGCCAAATAAGCCAGTGGAGGTGTTGTTTGAGCCGAATAAGCCGCTAGACGGCGTGGTAGCGCCAAAACCGAATCCCGTGTTGGTGGTTCCGAAAGCAGGAGCCGAAGTCGAGGCGGCGGGCTGCCCGAATAAGCCTCCAGAAGTGTTTGTTGAGCCGAATAAGCCTAAAATGGCATCGTAAAACTTATAATACTTTACAACTTGATTGACTTCTTGAAGAATTCATAATAATACCGTTTAAAAGTGTGTCGAGCACACTTTTGGATTCCATATCACCTTAGGACGACATTTTTTATAAATATAACCTCGATTTAATAGGTCTAAAATACTCATTTTTTTATTTGTTTCTCGTTTTGGGCTACTTACTGGTTTCTCGTTTTGGGCTACTTACTGGTTTATATTATCTATGTGCTAAATTGTGGGGGTCAACTGAGGAAGCGTGCTCGTCGCGACCCCTGCCAGCCCTTTTCAGGGCTGCAATTCCTCTTCTGTGCATACCATGCGGGACAACGGAAATGATTAGGTTAGGGCGTCCCCCGAAAGCGACGTACACCGGTCTGTCCCCGCTGGTGTGTGCAGAGTGCAGTTCGGCGTTGGGGACCGCCACCCAACACGCTGTGCACCTCGCGGCGGGAAGTGGAGGGAGGAGTGCAGAGTAGCTGCGTGGAATGTGAGAGGTGGGATTGAGGAGAAGATGAATGAAGTGATTGATATTATGGAAGAGAAAAGATTGGATGTGCTATGTTTGAGTGAAACCAAGCGAGGCGGCAGTGAACTTGCCGACTTGCCCGGAGGAGGCATCGCTTTGTGGTCAGGGGTACCACAAGGAGATAGGGGATGCCAAGGGGTAGGCGTTTTACTGTCCTCTCGTATGGTTAATTGTATGACTGAGTATAAATGTGTAAATCCCAGACTGCTCTGGGTACGCCTCAAGATTGGGTTGACAAGAATTTTTGTTTTGGCAGTATATGCCCCAGTGTCCTCTGTCGGTTTGGCTGAACTTGAGCAGTTCTGGGAGAATGTTAGAGAAGTTCTAGCGACGGTTGAAGAGAACGAAAGAATTGTTGTGTGTGGAGACATGAATGGATGGGTCGGGACAGCTCGAGCAGGATTTCAGTCTGTCCTAGGCAAATATGGAGATAAGAGAGTGAATGATGCTGGTAAGATTGTGTTAGGACTGTATGGAATGGAAAAAGATCTTTTTGTGGCTAATACCATGTTTAGGCACAAAAAGATCCATCAGTACACGTGGGAAAGAAAGGGTGCGAGAAGCATGATTGATTTATTCCTGGTGGATAGCAGACTTAAGAAGCAGGTAATGGACACAAGAGCGTATAGAGGAGCCGATCTCGGGACGGACCACTTTCTGGTGATAACCAGAATAAGGGGTCTGTTCGCAGCATGGCGACATCACGTAGTGTCCAAACCTGCAGCGGTTAGCCGCATTAAAAGCTGGAAACTGCAGGATGCGACCACCAGGAATGAATATGAAAGGGTATTGTCCAGAAAGCTTGATGATAGATTGAAAGTGATGAGCGAGTATGTTGAAGAATGCTGGCAGAACCTTAGAGATAGTATGATTGAGACTGCGAAAGAAGTGTGTGGAATGAATAAGATTGGGAACGGCAAAAAGCGTGATGTGTGGTGGGATGATGAGGTGAAAGTGGCTGTGTATAAGAAAAAGAAAGCATGGCGAAACTACCTTGCTACTAATGACTGTGGTATGAAAAATTTGATGAAAGACAGGTATAAGCTGCAAAAAGAAAAGCGTGAAAGGTGTAGGGTGTTAGATGAAAACAAGATGTCGGACAACTTCGAGGAAAATTCCAAATTATTTTGGAAAGAAGTACGTAAGTACCGAAGTGGTCCGGCACCTTTCAGAATGAATAAAGTGCGTTCGAAAGAAAACAAACTGCTTACAAATAAAAAGGATGTTTTGCAGCGATGGAGTGAATACTTTGGAGAACTGTATGAGAGTGGCGACTCCGTCTCTGATACTGAGAGCGATTCTAATGAATTGCCACACTCGGGCCAGAGACTGGAGGATGCCATTAGTATGAAAGAGATTGAGAAAGTGATAAGAAGTTTGAAATGTGGAAAGGCTGCGGGAAATGATGAGGTGACTGCTGAGATGATCAAGTATGGTGCTCCTAGGGTCTGGGATGCCTTCTGTGCACTCTGCAACCTTTGTTGGCAGAAGGGGGAGGTTCCAGAGGACTGGCGCACGGCAGTCATAGTACCTCTATATAAAGGGAAAGGTTCCTACCTAGACTGTGCGTGCTATAGGGCCATCAGCTTGGTCAGCTTAGCGAGTAAAGTCTATACTAAAGTATTGACTGAACGTATGAAAGGCGTTTCAGAAAGATATTTGTGGGAGGCACAAGGTGGATTCAGGAACGGTAGGGGTTGTATGGATCAGATTTTCTCGCTCCGCGTTATCGTGGGAAGGTTTCTGGCTTTAGGTCGGAAAGTTTTCTGCGCTTTCGTGGATCTAGAGAAAGCATTCGATAGAGTAGTGCGGAAGAAATTGTGGTCTTCTGCCTGAATATGGAGTGGAGGGCTCCTTACTGCAGGCTGTGAGGTCATTATATAGAGACCACAGAGCCTGTGTAAGGATAGACGGGCACATGTCGCCCTGGTTTGAAGTCTGTTCTGGTGTCAGACAGGGCTGCGTGATGTCTGCCTGGCTATTCGTGCTGTATTTGGACAGTTGCCTCCAGAGATTGAAAGGTAATATGAGTGGTATGGGATGTGGTGACACAGTGGTAAACTGCCTATTGTACGCTGACGATGCTGTGCTAATAGCACCATCAGAAGCAGAGTTGCAGACACTAGTCACGTGCATGAAAGAAGATTGTGAAGTAAAAGGATTGAAAATGAATGTGAACAAAACTAAGGTAATGGTGTTTGAAAGAGAAGCGGTACAAACGAGATGTGTGATTTGTGTAAATGGAAAATGTCTAGAACAGGTGAATGAAATTGTGTACCTGGGGAGTGCGTTTTCGAGGGATAGAAGATGTGAGTTGGATGTGGAGAGACGGGTAGCAGCTGGCAATAAAGTGAACGGTGCTCTGTCCGCATTAGTGGGTAGTGTGAATATATCTAACACTGCTAAAATGGCCATCCACAATGCGGTGTTGGTGCCAACTTTGTTGTACGGTAGTGAGGCCTGGATATGGCCAAAATCGAGTGAAAGTATGTTAAATGCTGTGGAGATGCGGTCTCTCAGAAATATGTGCGGTGTCACGCTTGCTGACAGAATAAGCAATGATGAGATACGCAGTATGACAGGGTCGCACAACAGTGTTATTGTAAAAATGAAGAAAGGAATGCTTAGATTGTTCGGGCACATGGAAAGAATGAGTGATGAAAGACTGACGAAGAAAATATACAGAGCGAAAGTGAGTGGTAAAAGAAGCCAAGGAAGACCAAGGCTGACTTATGAAGATCAAATAGCCAGAGTGTTAGCAGACGGAAATGTCAAAAGCACTCGCATACCTAGGCGAAAATGTGTGAGGAGAATGATGAGATTTGAGGAAGCGAAAGAGGTGTGTAAGGACCGCGACTCCTGGCGCTCCGTCCTCTCTGACTACCCCGTTGGGGATACAGCGTGAAGTTATGTTATGTTATGTTATGTATGTGCTAAATTTCAACTCACGATTTGTTATCCATAATGTTAAGATTATGATACAAATCGTCAGTTTGCTGTTACACAAGAACAGACGGACAGGCATATAGCAAAGCTATAAACGATTCCACTTTTGCCATATTAGCGGAACTCTAAAATGGTCAAGGGTGTGTCGGACACACAGTATTCAGTCAAGTTTCGGATAAAGTAGCAGTTTAATGTAACAATAATAAAAATAAACCATTTGTCTCAAAATCAGATTTTTTTTCTCATTACAGTATTGTGTTACGAGATATGAGAAATATCTGTCATATTTGGCCAAATTTTATTGAGTCTTGTACCAAATTTCAGTTCAGTAAGTGTAAAGACTACAGAATAAATCACCTGTGAAATATGCCTGGTCTACACATTATATCTAATTTGTACGTTACTTCAAGGAGATAAGGTTCGAAATGTTATGCCCAATAATTCGCTTTGGTTCCCTTCCCTTTTCTTCAGCACAGTGTAGATTGACCCTTAAAACGACCAAGTGAGAGTAGTCGTGAATTATTACTGTTAGTCATACCTCCGCCAGTAGCGGGCTGGGTCGAGGTTCCCGCTCCGAAGGTGGGCGGTGCTCCGAAAGCGCTGGCAGCCGTCGTGGGTTTGAATCCGAACGGCGATGAAGTGGTAGCGCTAGTGTTGAACGAACCTGTGGTCCAATATTGTGTGAGGTAATGAATCAAATCTTTTAAGAAGTTTTATAATATCTGTAGTCTGATTTTTAATTAGCTAGACTAAAATGACAGCTGAGATTGACCTTTTTTTTAAAATGTTGCAAGCGTAGAGGCATAGTGTTGAGTATGGCTCATTCAAAAGTGGTTCGTCGAACCGTTGTGACATGACTCCTCGATTTAATTTTACTAATTGGTGTAAATAAATGTTTTAGATTCTGAAAGTGATTATTCAGAAATAAATAGTGATTAAGAAAGTTCAGGGTTGAGGTTGGGTAGTTTAGCATGTTACCCATTGTACGGGTTGTTTGGATTTGTTGTAATTACTGCTTAACAATTTAAATGACACTTTCAAGTCCAATTTTATTTAGATATAACATATTCAAATATGACTTAAATTTATATTTTGAAAATATCACCACAATTGTAAATTCACACTACTTATTCTACAGATCAACCAAATTTAAAATAAGAAAATAATGAACAATTTTTTTTTTCTCTCTTTTTTTTTGTTTCAATCTGTCCAGTAGACATTCAGCAATGGGTGTGAAGGTAATCATTCGACTTACATGGTGTATGCACATTAGCACACATATCAATTTATTTTAAGAATGTGGGGCTCTCTTTTTGAGTCTTTTGAAAATTATTTTGTCGTCCATAAGATTACAAGCAAGTACATTAGGATGTTTTAAAAGTCGAAACTTATATTTTTTATAAAAAAACTTTATAAAAAAAAGTGTGCGGTTGGGGGACGAACGTCAGGAACAACGTTCCATAGCTGCAGTCTGCATTTCTCAAAACTCACTTGCAGTAACGAGACAATAACAATCATGTATGATTTAAAACAAAAAACAGACAAGTTTTAACAAAATTTGCTCGTGTAAAGTTGAGGTTATACAGCTGGCTACCCACCCTGCTCGTCTGTTCGAATCTCGATACTCGCACATACGCACTCGTATATAATAGAACGAGACAGAATCTGAATGATTTTCTTAATAACAATTGTTCTTAAGCTTTATGGATTCATTTAATGATCATAATAAAAATTACATATTATTATCTATTACTTGGACATTAAAAACACCCGGGAGCAACTTGTGGCAATATCAAGTAGAACAATGGAGCACTATTTAAACTGGAATCTGCACTTTGAGGAGGTAGCTGAAGTTGTGAAATTTTACCTTAAAATATACCCCCTCCATCTCTTTTCATCTTTTGCCGCTGATTCTATATCTACATATCACTCAATAATATATATATATATATATAGGAGATCCCGATTTTGAACTCACTCATCACGATTTCTCTGGAACCATAAGACCTAGAGACTTGAAATTTGGTAGGGATATTCCTTTCGGCGAGTGAAGGTCAGCTAAGAACGGATTTTACGATATTCCACCCGCAAACGGGGTTGCGGGGGCGTTATATGAAATAACTTACTTATCCAACACTAACAATATGGGTATCAAATGAAATGGAATACGCAAGGGAAGGTTTTTGTAAATGTGACGTCATCATAAATCCAATATGACGGATATTCCACAATAGGAAATAACTTTTTCGTTCGACACCAACAATATGGGTATCAAATGAAATGGAATACGCAGGGAAACGTTTATGGACATGTGACGTCATCATAAATCCAATATGGCGGATGTTCCATAATAGGAAATAATTTTTTCGTTCGACACCAACAATATGGGTATCAAATGAAATGGAATACGCAAGGGAAGGTTTTTGTAAATGTGACATCATCATAAATCCAATATGGCGGATGTTCCATAGCAGGAAATAACTTTTTCGTTCAACACCAACAATATGGGTATCAAATGAAATGGAATACGCAGGGGAGGGTTTCTATACACGTGACGTCATCATAAATCCAATATGGCGGATGTTCCATAATAGGAAATAATTTTTCGTTCGACACTAACAATATGGGTATCAAATGAAATGGAATACGCAAGAGGTTTTTGTAAATGTGACGTCATCATCAATCCAATATGGCGGATGTTTCATAGCAGGAAATAACTTTTTAGTTCAACACCAACATTATGGGTTACAAATGAAATGGAATACGCAGGGGAACGTTTCTGGATATGTGACGTCATAATAACCAATATGGCGGATGTTCCATAATAGGAAATAATTTTTTCGTTCGACACCAACAATATGGGTATCAAATGAAATGGAATGTGCATGCATGGGAAGGTTTTTGTATATGTGACGGCATTCTAAATCTAATATGGCAGATGTTCCATTACAGAGAATAACTTTTTTGTTTAACACCAACAATATGAGTACCTCGGGTAACCTCAGTAATCTAAAGAGGTCAAGAAAAATTTTTCCACGCGGACGAAGTCGCGGGTACAGCTAGTATATAATATAGTAATAGGTGTATTTCAGTTATTTCCAGGAGTTAGAGACAGAAATTAAACATGATCGAAGGTTACTCAAGGTCATATATGTTGTCTTCGACTACCTCTTCAGAATACAGTATCCAGCTACATTCAAAGATTATTTAAGGGAACGTACCGTAAATAATCAGGAATGTACCATAACTAATCAGGAACACACCATAAATAATCAAGAATGTACCACAAATAATCAGGAACTTTCTTTAATATACTTAGTGTAATAAGAGTTTTTAGGTTGTGTTACACTTTGTAGTGTACTTTTGAAATAATCAGAAACTTTCTTCAATAAAAACTTACCGAAGCCCGACGTATTACTACCGAAAGCCGGTTTTTGAAACATGATGATTAGCTCTCTTCAATTTTTGTGCGATTAAACAATACTCCACTTTTTCTTACTGAACGTCAAACCAAATTGGTCATTCTGAATCTGTAATCAAAATAATAAAAGTTACAAAAGATTTTGAGTATGATCATTGAGTTTAAGTAACAGTACACACAGCCAAGGGATTGATCAGTAATTACGTTTAGGAATAAAACTGAATAAGATTCGTTACACAGTTTTGTTTGGAAGTTCTTATTAAATACTAGCGACCGGCTTCGCTCAAATGGAATGTTGAATGTTTGCGAAACCAACTTTTTTTTAATGAAATTTTCATACAAAAATACCATCCTTCTTTACTTTTCCGGTGGATTTTCCCAAAATTTTCTTTTATAGAAACCTTGTCCTGACATTTACAAACACAATGAAAAAAAATCAGCCAAAGTAGTCAAGCCATTCTCTGCCTTCAGTGATAATCTTTCATACACGCGGCAATTGATTTTTCTATACTAATATTATAAAGAGGTAAACTTTGGTTGTTTGTATGTAATGGATAATGTATGTAATGGCGTCCCATACAAACGCGTCTCTTCACACTTTCTTACTCCACCGGAATAGTTCCCTCTTCGTGGAAGACCGCCCATGTACATCCTGTACGGAGAAACGGCGATGGATCAGACCTAATAAATTATAGGCCGATTGCTATTGCCTCCTTTCTCTCCAAGGTCATGGAGCGTGTGATAAACACGCAGCTCCTAGAATCTAGAAGAACATGACCTAATCAGCGACCGACAATACGGCTTCCGCCATCATCGCTCTACAGGTGATCTTCTATTGTACCTCACACACCGATAGGCTCTTGCCGTTGAGAGCCAGAGTGAGACATTGGCTGTCGGCTTAGACATGGCGAAGCCCTTCGATCTGGTAAAGCACTGTCTTCTTTCGAAGTTGCCTTCGTACGGACTACCTGAGGGTCTGTGCACGTGGGTCGCCAGTTTTTTATCTGACAGATCCATCAGAGCAGTAGTAGAAGGTAATTGCTCTCATGCTCTGATAGCATGAATATTAACGCTGGCGTCCCACAAGGTTCTGTGCTGTCCTCGACACTGTTTCTGTTGCATATCAATGATATTTTATATATCAACAATATACATTGCTATGCAGATGACAGTACTCGGGACGCTTATTATACAGGTAGCGCAAATACTCCTCGTGCAATTGTGGATGAAAGGCGCGACGAACTTGTGTCTAAAATCGAGAGCATTCTGGTCAGAGTATCCGATTGGGGTTGACGGAATTCAGTCCAGTCTAACCCCACTAAGACACAAGTTTGTGCATTCACCGCTAAAAAACCCCATTTGGTGTGACTACAGTTCCAAGACAAGTCCCTTACTACCTCTGAGAGTATTGGAATCTTTGGTGTAGACATCTCTCGGGACCTTCAATTCCGAAATCATTTGGAAGACAAGGTTAGGCTGGCGTCCAAAAAGCTCGGTGTGCTCAACAGGGCGAAGCGGTCCTTCACTTCGGAACAGAGGGTATTGTTGTATAAATCGCAAGTTCGGCCCCATATAGAGTACTGCTGCCGCCTATGTGCGGGAGCACCTGCATACCAACTTGCTCCGTTTGACTCGATTCAAAGGCGAGCTGTGAGAGTTATCGACGATTCCAGGCTTACAAGCGGTCTCGAACATGTAAGTTTGAGAAGAGACTTCGCCTCCCTGTGTGTGTTCTACCGTTTGTATAACGGGCTGTGTTCAGAGAAATTGTTCGACAAGATGTCTACGGCCACCTTCTACCATCGAACCGCTCGCCACCGGCAGGGATTTCATCCTCACACTTTGGAACCGAAATGGTCACGCACGGTTCGGTTTCAAATGAGCTTTCTCCCTCAAACTTTGAGGATGTGGAATGAGTTCCCTGTGGAGGTTTTATCAAGAGACTACAGCATGGGGTTCTTCAAAAAGGGCGTAAAAAAATTCTTACAGGTTCGGCAACGCGCAAGTGATACTCCTGGGTGTGGCAGGCGTCCATAGGCTACGGTAACCGTTAAACATATGGCGGACCGTATGCTTGTTTGCCACCTTCGTGGTATAAAAAAAAAACTCGGAAACTTGCCACATGTATGACGGAGCATCACTTGAGAACAGCTTGACCTATTTAACCGATTTCTATTTTGTTGTGTTCGTAATTGTCAGGACAAGGTTTGCATGAAAGATAATTTTGGGAAATTCCGGCGGAAGACTGAAAATTTGGATTGTATTTTCTATGAGAATCTCAATAAAAAAATTTGGTGTGATCCAAACATACAACATGGCACCTGGGCGAAGTCAGGACGGGTCGCTTGTAATTTATAAGTTTTATTTCATTAATTTCATTAAAAAATAGTATCCATGTATTACATTTTTACTTCATGTGTTACTTAATTTCTAAAATGGTTTTCCTAAGGTCTTTAAAATACTCATCATGATAGGATCTAATGAAATCCTTTTCCTGAGGTTTTTTGCCAATCTGTGACAGATTTGACTGTCAAAAGTGACCTAACCGAGTTTTGGTGAATAAATTTATATATTGGAATAATACATGTTTGTGTTGTTTGTGATTATTCGATCATTTGATTGCAATTATTTCAAAGAATTTTTGATCGGAATCACATTTGTACGAACTTATTATTCATGGAATCAATCATTTGACTGATTCAATCTCAGTACTTCTCGATATTTAATTGATTGTCTATGCCGTTTAATGTGATAAAAGGTGAAATTCAAAAACTCATGCCTAAACATTAGTTTTCAAAACACGAAAAATAAAATTACAAATGAGGAAAAATTATAATATACTACTCTGTCAAGAAAGTATTGGAAAAAGATCAATAAGATACGAAATGTGTTATTCATACAAATTTATTTTATCACCTTCAAAGTATGCTCCTTCAGAAACGATACACTTACGCCAAACGGGTGCCATGAAGTGGTAATTTGAGTTTAGAAAAAAGAAAGAAGTCGGCTGGAGCCATATCTGGTGAATAAGGTGGTTGCTCAATGGTATTTGTTGAGTTTTTGGTCAAAAATTCGTTCACAATGATGGCCTTGTGCGAAGGCGCATTATCGTGGTGCAAAACCCAAGAATTTTCTTTTCACAAATCTGGCCTTTTTCGTCGAATTTGCTCTCTTAAACGCCGCATAACGCCCAAATAATATTCTTTATTTACCGTTTGACCTTCCGGCAAGAATTCCGAGTGCACAACACCGCGATAGTTAAAGAAAACAGTCAACATGCCTTTGACTTTTGATCGACTTTGGCGTGGTTTTTTCGGTTTCGGTTCAGTTGGAAGGCGCCACTCTAAAGCTTGTTGACTAGTTTGCGTCTCGTTACCAGTAACAATGCGTTTCATTAATGTTGGATCGGAATTGACTCGTTCTAGCATGTCCTCAGCGACTCTTTTGCGATTCAGTTTTTGGAGAAAATTCAGGTCTTTTAGGACTAGCCGAGCGGCAATATGTTTCATACCCAAGTGATTATTTAAAATGGTAGGGATCGACTCGTGAGACACAGAAAGTTCGGCGGCTATCTCTCTCAAACTTGAATGAGGATTTTCAGTCATTATTTCCTTCACTTTTGCGATGCTAACTTCAGTTGCAGACGTTGATGACCTACCAGAGCGAGGCAAATCTTCCATCACATCTAGACCGCTTTTGAACGCTTTGTACCACTCATAAGCACGTGTTTTTGATAAAGTCGATTCACCGTAAGCCTTCTGTAACATTTTCAGTGACTCCGAATACCAAGCTCCATTGGCGATGCAAAATTTAAGACAAACTGTTTATTTGATGTTTTTGTCTATTATGAAATTCGCAATATACACTAGAATGATATAACTAAAAACAGCACTGTATTTAATCTAAATAACAGATGCAACTCAAACTCCGCGCCAAAATGGAAAACAGTTGTGCCAATCTAACAACAACAAAAAAAACAAAAAGTTGAATTTGGAACCATAAACAAATCATCGTTCCCTATACTTTCTTGACTGAATATAAACTTTAAAAAATATCGAAATGGTAAAAGATTGGATTACTTCATACTCATATAAGCGTGATCTTTCATTTCAATAAAAAATTCATTATTGTAGGTATCTTGTGTAAGATTGTTGTATCTTTGTACAATCAATGATTCATTGGATTACTTGACTGAATCTTTTCTTTTTGCATAATCATAGGAACATATAACACAGGTCTAATCTGGATTTAAAGTCATTCATAAGAACAAAATATAAATAGCTTACAGGGTAGATTTCCTCATTTCTGTAGCTCAGACCAGAAAATAGGGCAACATTGTTCTCATCTATTATAAGAGGCGACTAAAGTAGTTCTTTGAGATCACCGATTCAATTTTTTCAGAAAAGCTATGTGATGTACAACTAAAATTAGACATATTGATGTCTTATTAGCCCTTATATTTTGCACTAGCTAATATTTTAAGTTATATGAAAATTAAGAGGAAAATTGGGTATCGGAACTTATGGAAAATAAAGATAGGGATATAGCATGAGGATAACGTCCTTGAAATTCTAACACCTGTAACTCAAAAAATAGTCAAATACATCTAAAATCTTAATAAGCAACCCTTTTTAAATTTTGCAGA
Source organism: Zeuzera pyrina (assembly GCA_907165235.1). Lineage (NCBI taxonomy): Eukaryota > Metazoa > Arthropoda > Insecta > Lepidoptera > Cossidae > Zeuzera > Zeuzera pyrina. The sequence goes on along the minus strand of OU015647.1, from coordinate 6,748,562 downwards.
CAACTAATTTAAATAGTTTAATAATACAAAAAAAGACAGTTTTTTGTTCATCTGAAAAGTTGAGTTTTTACTTATCTTATAATTCTCCAGAAATTATATATAGGAATTGCCATTGAATAAATATACTTCAAAAGTCTCTGATATACAAGTCCACTTATATTTATACTTGTCCAATTTCCAAACATAATATATCTTGTTAATACTTTGGTAAACAAAGTGCCATTTGACTGAGTATGAAAAATGATATGTAAATTAATATAGTTTGTTATAATAATAACTAGAGACCAGTCCCCGCTTCACCCGGTTGGAATGTCCCATGTTCGTAAAGTACCAAATTATTTTATTGATATTTTTATACATAAATACCATCCAAATCTGACTTTTTGTATGGATTTTTCCAAAAACTTTCTTTCATAAATCCTTGACTTGACAATTACGAACACCACAAAAAAGAAATCAACCAAATCGGTTGAGCCATTTTCATGAGGCAATTGATTTTTGTTTATAAAGATATTTTCTTATTAATCACACTATATAATTATAGTATGATTATGATGTAATTATATATTACCAGGCCATTAAAAAGATTACTTTTTAATGGCCTGGTAACATCAACCTACTAGATAAAGAAAAGATATTGTAACTTGAGTTAGCAAGACAGCAAAACTAACTTCATGTAGACAAATTTTTAGATAGCAGGCTATAAAAAGATGTGAAAATGATTTTACAGGTGCCGCAATTAGCAGAATATGCTACTGCATTCATGTTACTGCTTATCATCAGGTCATGTGCTTATTTGTGTGTCTCTTTAAAATATCCACAATATGTGCATTTCTTGGCAATATGATATGAAATTATGGTGTCGAAGTTACATTAAAGATACATGTGGTGTTCTATGGACCTACCCCACGTTACGCACTTCACTTAATGATATAGCGCTTAATGATATAGGTACCCATAGACATGATAAAACTATCTATGATAGAATGTGTTGTGGTTTATATTCGATTTCATAGTACAGTGCAATACAATGTGTTATAAAAAATAATACATTATGGGAAAAATTATATGAATGTAATGGAGATGGCGTTATATATTTTTATTGTCTTTCGCTAGCACATTGGAATAAAAGAAAATGGAATGCAGGTAATAAATGACTCATTTTATTGAAAAACAAAGATTGGATTTCCATGCAAAGATCATCTGAAAAATAGTGGAAGGTATTACTAATACTCTTGACACTCATTATAATAACACATTCATTACTACATAGGTAATTTAAAATTACTATTCAAATGGTGTTTAGAATACTATAAGAATTTGGAAAATGACGTAGGTACTTATTATCCGACAATATTTAGGCTATCACTTTTAAAAATTAATATACCTAGCTTATATCGGCGGGAAACTATATAACCTTTAAAATATTCCTTGAGATATGAACTTCTAAATAGTATTGTAATGTGATAATGATAACAAAATAGTAATACGAGTTGTTATAGATGGAAAAATAACCGCGTCGATTTTTTAAATTTCACAGGAGGTAAAACACCACGCTATTTGGTGGGGTAATACAAACATCAATGAAGGTAAAAATTCATAAAACTTACGGTGAAATAGTAGCTCGAACCTTACAAACTTTATCTTTTATGCATAAATTTTAGTAGCAATGTGAATACAAGGTAATACAATAACAATTTCAATGCAAATTTAATTGAAAAACAGGTGAAAAATATAAATTACAAACGCACAACAGTAACTGACAGACTGACAGTTTACTTTTTAATCACAGACACAGACTATTAATGTACTAGCCTTCTTTTTTCTCTTTTTTATATACTGGCAACTCGTACGTATTTATTAGAAACATTTTTGTCGGACTTTTTGGCGGAAACAGTAGAAATGAAATTGTCTCATATTATTTATATTTTCTATTTTTACATTTTTAGGAGTTTTAAAGTACAACAGTGATAGTATATTGTGTTTTAAAGTTTTTTGTAAGTGAAAAGAATGGAGGAGATCGAAATAAATATGTGTAGCTGAAGTACTCGCGCTCTTCCAAGAAATCCTTTTAAACTTCAGTAAAGCCTACTATCACTATCAGTAAAGTACTGGAAGAGTTTTACGATAAGAAAAAACTAATTTACTTGTGATTCTACATGGATTCTACTTATTAATACGTGACATTGGCAAATGCGCTAATATGTGCGCCATGCCATAAAGAAAGAAAAAAGAAAAACATTTCTGCCATTCTCGAGTAAAAAGGTGGTGTATGTCTTAAGTTAAATGTCTGTTTTCTTATTACTAAATTCCTAACACTTTCCAGTAAAGTGATAGTAGGCTTTACTGGAATTAAAAGAACTTCTTAGAAGACGTTCAAGAATCCTTGTGCATTCATCTGCATACTTGTCAATTTTCAATTCAGCTGGATGAGTCCAATTTACAGACCAATGAAGCATTGTTATTGTCACACGTGAGGTTCATCAAAGATGATAAAATATGTAAAGAACTATTGTTTGCTACTAATTTGGAAACAGATGCAAAAAAAGAATCCATATTTAGTACACTGAAAAAGTTTTGTTGCGAAAAAGAAAGTCCTTTTAATAATATTTTGTCAGTTGTTACGGATGGCACACCGACTATGACAGGGCGTCACAAAGGCTTCATAGCGTGCTCCAAAAATAAAGTTCCTGACGTGCTTGCTGTACATTGCGTAATTCATCGCATTTCGTTGCGAAAAATCTGAGTAAACGCCTAATTTTAAAGCAAAAATATAAATGTTTCCTGTAGCGAAAAATGAACATTTTCAAATGATTAAAATTTCATTTAAAAAAGTTTCGATACCCCAAATCAATAAATATTTTATAGAAGAACATATTGGTCATCAAGGCTTTATGAAAGAAATATTAAGTTTTTGCTATTAAAACATCATACGTCTGAAAAAAGGAGGACATGATTTACAAAGTTACATATTACATTACTCTAATTCGCATAATTTCATAACTGTATAGCAGCAAAGCGACGATACTGACTTAAAGTCAACATTACAATTTGTTGGCTGTCGGACCTAGTTGGATGGGTTCCACAACCAATCGAAAAATGTTGACAACAATGATAATAAAAATTGACCAGCAGTTGGCTAATTGTACCAACAAATTTTTGTTTTTTGTCTACAGTGGATTTTGTAAGTTTGTTTATATGCGTACGGTAATCTCGGGAACAGCTACAGCATTTAAAAAATCTTTCGTCACTTGATAGGTACATTATTCCAAATGTATATAGGCTGTATATTATGTATTCAACTCGGACAAAGTCGGAACCGGCTGCTGTATCCGATACATTTAGCGATATCCATAGATTTAGATAATATATCTACGGCGGAATCTGTTTCACACTTTCACATCAGTTTGGCTTGAAATAGCAACGCGGTATATTGAAACCGTAGATGTCAAAAGATCTTTTTCTATCTAGAAACCATTTTTAGACCAAAATCTTATTGCTTTTTTCTAAATGTTTAAAAAAGACGGTATTTACGACTACAAGAGAGATTTTGTATCAAGATAAAATAACTAATAGACACTAATCGTGATGAAATCAAAGTTCACATTGACTTTAAAACAAACAAATCTCAGATTCCGCGTCTGACACAAATCTCTATGAAAAAAAATAAAAGAAAGAGATGAATTTAAAAATGTACAAAATTCGTAAGTGTTTAAACTGATTTTTATTTTTTAAAGTCTCAGCCCAAAAAGTATGTCCATTTTATTTATAACTTTCTCGGCTTCGTCGTTAGTTAAATTGTTGATACCTTTCTTTTCTACGTAATCCATTAACCTCTGCATTATTTCCAGTATATCGGTTCTTTGATTTTTATTCCATTCCAACAAGCTATGTTTAATGTCTGACCATTCTAAAGTATTTTCCTCATTAGGTGGCAGTTTTTGGTCAAAAATATCAACTACATCTAAAAACGCTACAGTGCGCTCAACTACGTCCATATAATTAATACTTCTCAAGACTATAGGCTGGTGTTTATTAACAATAACGTTTTTTATTAAATGCAATGTGTCTCTCAACTCATTACTATTGGCTTGTTCCATAAATTCGATATTTTTCCTAAACTTTTCTTGTGCTCTTTCTGACATTATTTTATCAAAGTTTCTGTTTTTTAAAACTTCCACTGTAGCATCTATGACTTGTTTGATTTTCACGTCGTCATTGCTTAATATATCTGTTATAATATTTGCAATAAAATCACTAAAATCAGGTGAGGTGCGACATATAGCAAATTTTTTGCACACGTGTTTGTATTCGATTGTTCTTTCTTTATCTATTTCTTCGTTAAAAACGTTTTTTATCATTGGAACGATTCCACCATCACTTTCACGTTTGGTTTTACCAGTCAAATTGTTGATGAGTCTGTGCATAATCCTGTTTGACGTGTCAATAGTATTAAAAATAACTTTCTGTTTACCTAATTCGGTTTTTATTTTCTGATTTTGTGTTATACTTACAAAATCCATGAATTTGTCTTTGTAATTTTTCATTAATAAGTTTATACTACGTTTAATTTCCGGATCGTCTACTTTCTTTTTTATGGTATTAAAAGTCCTTAAAGCCTGTTTGTAAATATGCACTGTGAAATTATATATTTTCTGATCATCTTTAACTTTACGTTCCTGACGAGAAATTGACGATATTACTAATTGGGTTACACTTTTATCATGACTCTGTTCAGTTACATCAATGTGTTGTCGTAGAAATAAACCATCAGCTTCCATTTTCGTCTTTTCCGTATTATCTTCTGCACTAATTTCATCATTTCTTAAATTCGTGAGATTATATTGGTGATTCCAGTTTGATCTTAAATCAATGAGACCATCTATTTGGACTGATATACATGCAATAAAAGGAACATCTGTAAAACAAGTTGCGAAATATTTAAAGAGCGTACACTTTATAATTACTTACTTATGTACTTACATAATACGTAAATCGTAAACCAAACAAACATCTCACGAACACAAATCTCCTTAGCACGAAAACATTATTTCAAACTAGGTTCAAATGTGTTACTAAAACGTACGTAGCAATAAGAGAGATCATTTCACTAAAAACAAGCTGTTGCCTGCGACTTCATTCGCGTAGTCTTTTTATTACTTAAGATAAGAAAATTTTGTCCGCCATCTTGGGGCGTCCGCCATATTGAGTTCAGTGTGACGTCGTTTTATTTTTCGTATTCTTAGCAAACCCTTTCATTTAATATCCATATTTTATCATGATGGTAGATAAGAAAATGTTGTCTGCCATCTTGAGTCGTCCGCCATATTGAATTTAATGTAACGTCTTTCATTTGATACCTGCAGCGACCTGGCGATGCTAAAAGTGCTGAATTGCGTTTTAGTAGAAAATAAAGCAATTTGAACGCATGGCTCGCCAGTCGCTTACATACCATCGCCCTTCCATGTCACTTTGTACTTATTAAATTATGTAAGAAGAAATATAAACTTTGATACCGACAAGTAATTTATTTATTTGTAGCGACCTGGCGATGGTAAAAGTGCTGAATTGCATTTTAGTAGAATATAAAGCAAATTGAACGCATGGCTCGCCAGTCGCTTACATACTATCGCCCTGCCATGCCACTTTGTACTTATTAAATTGTGTAAAATGAAATATAAACTTTGATACACGTAATGTAATTTATTTGTACTTATCTACTTCGCCAAACATTTGACCAATGTGAATCGGGCATTAGGGAAAGCATTTATTTCCGGTTTCATTACCCGCTGATCTGCTCTCAACTTTTTAAATATTATTAAAAATAATGTTACTCCTATCCTACACGATTCTACGCCTTTATTACTTACAAGCCGTTTCCCGCCCGCTCTGCTGGGCGTAAGTGAAAATTTTGTACGTAATAGTACATTATTGTTTGAAAAATGGTGAAGGGTCTATAAAATTGAAAAAATGAATAGACTTAAACCATCTACAAACATTCCCCATCGATTATAATCGAGAAATATAACATGGCGAGAACAGTCACCGATTACGACAATACCTTGAATATATATTTTTGTCAGTAGGTAACGAACTGGGAATAAAAAATCATATGAACGAATTTTCGATATCTAAACACTTGTATTAGAAATATTTTTGTAACTCACTGAATAAAACACAATACATAAGAAAATAAAACATTTCCCATTCTTTTTCATATTTATTACCTACCGGACGATAGGTATTTACCTATAAAAACTTAACTCTATATATACATAATGATCGAAACTCAATTTGAAAAATATTTTATGGCATCGGAGAAAAATTGCAATAATTTTTCTCCGATGCCATAAAATCTTTATGAAATCAATGTATAATGCATAGAGAATATGTCTCACTTTTAGAATGACTGACCGAATTCGAAATTTTTGAATTTTGAGTTGTAATAATAGAGTATTAATTTTCCTACCTGTCTGTCTCATTAGTTACATATCGTAAGCATATTTAACCATGTATTTGTAAAAAAATTGTTTTGTTATTTTAATTGAATTCATTGCCATAACTTGCCAAAACAAAATCTCACAATTTTGAGTTAGGTCACTTGATCACTTCCATTCTATAGATACGATGTAACCGTTACGCTTTAATAAAATCCCAGATAACATCATTATAACGTTGTCACATCCTTGATTTTTTTTGATCATTTACCAAATCAAATTTGACGAGACAAGTTTTCGGCATTTAATGATTAAAAACTGCTGTTAAATAATAGTCTTTTCATATGATAAATTCCTAAAATCTTTAGTTATTTTCCGCTCAAACTCCAAAAACCACCATCGACATGTATTTCACCTTTCAACGAAGCACCCTCAAGATATACCAGAGACAGGATTCGGTCAGCTAATCAGCACCGAATCGAATTGGATTCAGTGCTCCGAATCTTCGTGTCGATTGATGGTTTTTGGGAGTTTGAGCGGAAAATAACTAAAGATTTTAGGAATTTATCACATGAAATGAATTTCCGCAAAGTAACACCTGAATCTATACAATAAAGTCTTTAACAATATTGATGCAACCTTATTATTTTTAATAGCTATCGAATTTTCGTTTATTTCGGTACCTACTTTTGTGTATTACCGCACAATTGCCTTCTGGTACAAAGAAGTTTCATACCTGAATAACTCCAGCATAGAACGCTCTAATTATTATGTCGACACTGTATCTATCATGTGGTAACTAACAGGTTTAATTCAAACTTGTTTCAAGTGAAGCAGTTGCGAAGCAAAGTTGATGCATGGCTAGTACAAGTTTAAATTGCCATCTCGGATATTACGAGCGAAGCGTTCTGTCTCCAATTCCGTTGCTAACACGTCGTTAAATTGAGGGTATACGCAGAGAATATAAATAAAAAATGTTTTAGAAAAAAATTAAACTGACTTAAAAAAGACCATACAAAGTATAAATCAAAACTTAAGTACATTAAAAACAACTTTATAATTACGATACACATACTTATAACTTTTGTCAGTTACTAAAGTCGGTGCCAAGTTTACTAAACTAATAAACTTTCTGTTGATGTGTTATGGGCGCGTTCGTGCGAGATGTCAACTGGGGTTATTTCTTTGGGAAGTGCGACGAACAATAATTTACGCGGCAGTTATAGGGTATATTTTATTGTATTGATTACAATATAGGCAAGAGGTACATAAGTCTAAGATCGACAGAGCAGAACTCAAGACTGTAACTGTAGTTGTGTGTAACTGTGTCTAACTGACTTGTCGTGGGGCGGGGAGGATATTTTATACACTTCACTAATGACCCTTGGTTATGTTTGCTTTACATTACTTATTCTAACTTATTTGTTAAATCTATGAGAATTGTCAATACATTTGGTACTAGATAATTAGATGAGAATAGTAAACATATCATTTAGATAACAATAAGTCACTAACAGCGTGAAATATTTCTTACAACATACGTGGTCTTATAACAAAGAATTTCAGTACATTACAGATGTACATTGATTTGGCACCGACTTCAATAACTGTTAAATTTAATTATATAGGTATGTGTATCGTATTTATAAAGTTATTTTATTGTACTTGAGTTTTGATTAGTAAAGGATAGTTATTTTACACTTTTCAGTGTTTTTTTTTGAAGGAGGCTTAATTTTTTTAAATATTTTTTTTTTATTTCTCCCTTTTGAGTGACCTTGACCTAAATAAATGTCTACGGCAGGTCTGCAATTAACTTCTTTCTAATTCCGGAACGTAATTATATACAAAAGAATCATCAATATAAATAAAGGTCGCGTTATTTGGTGGTATCTTCGAAGTCCAAACTTGAATACCGGTGAAATTTAAACGCTAAATTGTAAAAGGACCCAATAACGTATTTCTGTCTGTATGTCCTTTTATAAATAAAGAATGGTTTCACCGATCTTGATGAAAATTGGTACATAGTAAGAGCATGTGATTGCGTATATGATAGAATACTTAATTTTTTGGAAAATCTAGCCCTAAAGGGGTGAAAAGGGGGATGAAACTTTGTATGGGAAATGCGAAACCGCTGAACAGATTATGATGAAATTTGGCATGGAGATAGTTTAACATCACAGAGTGGATATAGGCTACTTTTTTTTTATCAAAATCTACCCCAAAGAAGGTGAAAAGGGGGATGAAACTTTGAATGAGAAATGATAAACTTCGGTTATGATAACATTTGGTGCAGTGATATACTTTTTTATCAAAAAGACACATACTTATCAAAAATTTATCTAAGGACAGGGTGTATAAAAAACCACCGAAGTGTTATAATTACAGATGACCATAAATTAGAATTCACAAATGCAACGGATAGTAATTCGCCTACATATCGGATATCGGGAATTGATTAGCTGGATACCTAATATCCGGCATTGACCTTGGCCGAGTATTCTTTATCTTCGTCGCTAAGTCGCTACAATCTTATAACATGTAATAGTACGTCTGCTTATCAAATCTAAAAAACGTAACTCAATCTACCCTCATAAAATGAAAAATTTTTACCTCATTTCCGTTTATTTCTTAATATGGCTGGATACAAGTTAAGTCATCACGAGGCATCCTGCCGGATAATTGAAAATGAGTCGGAATCCAAATAAACACCGGATATTCGGTTTCTATTTGGTATTTGCATCTCTCACCAGAAATAATATCGAGTCATTATTGACTACATACCTTTATTTACATTAACAAAAAGTACATACATATGATAATATTTACAAACTTAAAACTATACATTATCATATATAATAAAATTCCTCAAAGTTGCCGCTTAGAAAGCTGTCATTGCTCAAGGTACCCAGCAGACTGGCAGCATTGCCTCTTTGAATAGCCAAACTGATTCGTTGGCGGAAGAAGCTGCAAGCCCGGCGGTCTCCCGAAGCCTCGACCAGTCTCATACAAATATTGACTACATTATTTTTAAACAGAAAGATTAGTTAGTTTTCATTTTAATTAAAAACTAAGTTATTGGCTTTCAAACTTAAGTACCAGGGGACCAGAAAATAAAACTGTCGTTGTCACTTCTATTGGGCAATGACACGATTTTGTAACGTCTAGTCCTAGTCCAATACAGTATCTCCTAATCTCCTAGCTTATCCCCACTACTGGAGTTGAAATGCCAATGACATTTTTTAACCCTCGACGCAAAGAGGGGTTTTATAAGTTTAACGTGTGCATCTGTATAAATGTATCTGCGTGTCTTTCTGTGGCATCGTAGCGCCTAAACGGATGAACCGATTTTGATTTCTTTTATTGACCCGATAGACGTTGTCCTGCTGGAACGTTGAAACAAAAAAATCCTAGAAACCGATTGCAGCGCCACTTATCGGGTTCAATTGTGAATCTAAACCATCCAGTAATCCAATTAAACACAAAAAATTTCATCAAAACCGGTCCAGCCGTTTAGGAGTTCAGTGACATACATAATTATATTTGGATGTATGAAGATGTCCACATAACAAATTCTAAATTGTCCACGAGAGTTTGTGCTGCTCGGGTACCAGGTATGTGAGAAATGAACTTCATTTTTCACAATTTAAAATATTCAGTTAGAGCGTTTTTTCATTGGCCGAGACGATAATGATACATCATTGCCGATGCAGACTCACCGATATCAGGGCACTGAAATCTATGCAGTACGCAGCGACCCGTGACACTTTTTCACTGACCGACACGATACCGCGGGGTTATTACCTAAAAATTTGCAGACAGCGACAGCCACGCGACCACTGCACGACCGGTGATTAATTGCAATAAAAAATTAGTATCATGTATGACAATTGCATATCTATTATTCTATGACCGTAAAATGCACTTTTCGCGGTAATTTCGCGCTACTATACAAACTACATTACACAAATTCACGTTTTGACAGATATCGCGCGATATTGGCTGTCGCATGCTGTCTGCAAGTTCGTAATAAGTGTGCGATTTATTCAAGATTTATTGTCGCCAACAGGTTATTATCTGTTGGCGACAATAAATCTTTACTTACTGTACACAAAGTACTTTATTATTCTGTGACGACCAGTGACGTGCATCTCATATAGGCACCGAGACACTGCCTACCCTGACAATTAAAATGAAAGTTTTTTCGATATCTACCATGTTATATTTTATGGACAATTTAAAATTAAACAAAAATTGTTTAAAAATAGCGCCATCTAACATTCCCATTCTTTCGTCAGGCATATGTTCGTAATAGTATTTTTACATTACTGCATTTTATTTTTAATAATCATGTCATTTATCGATAAAAAAATATGCGCTATACAACTTACAATTCACGCACACGTTTACATTTCACCTACACGAAATAATCTTTCAAATGTATGCTATTTTATGCGCGACAATGAAGTTTGTGTGCGTGTTTTTGATACATTGTCTACATAGTTATATGCATTTGATAAATACTAAAATTACTCGTTTTTGCTTTGTTTATGGTTAATTTATAATTAAATCAAAATGAGACTCCATATTTATTTTCTTAGTGCAAGCGATTTATTGTTCTAAAGTTCTTTTAAAAAATTTTATTCTTACAATTCGTATTTGAAGTATCGGTTTATAATAGATAATTTCGGTTGTATTTTAAAGAATGGAATGTTTTAGCTGATAACTGTCGGCAGTGTGTTTGCAAAAATTAATACAAGCTGCGTTCTTGAAATTTTAATATAGTGAAAAATTACAAACTATAGATCCAGAGTTGCATTTATATCAAAAGTCAGGTAATGTGACTCGAAATTTTAATTCTAAATATTATAAACCATTTGATCGGCTGACGGGTTCTGTAAATACTAATAGCATACTTTGTTTTCCTTGCATTAACTACATATAATAAAATTAAATAACAACCACTACGAAAAATTAAAGTAATGGTAACGTTCTCGCTCGTCAGTATTGCTGTACTAGTAAGTACAATTATGTATTAAAATCATTATTTTATTTATATATATTTTGACTGCCTTTGACCTTGTTGAAAAACCCTGTGCACGCCACTGGCGAGGATATATCAGTACTAAGTCCGCTCCTCACAGAAACATCCCGACAAAGTCAAGGACGTGTGACGCAATTACAGAGTGGTGCATGTGTGCGTTCAATGTCGTCACTCTTCCGCCTCCCCGCTAATCTGTCATTCACTCAAGGCTCACTCCATTGAACTGAACAACATGCAGATTGTTTTCTTTGATTAAATATTCAAAATGACTTTTAAATAAGGCCCTTCAAGGAATGTAACTTTTATTACTGGATGTAACCAAAACTGTTTAACAATTTTTCTTTTTTTGCGACGTAACTAAAATTTAAGAAATATAATTTATCATCTGCCATATTAAGTAAGTACAGTTTTCTATTTAACACGCTGATTTCGAACGCGGTAATGTTTCTAAAAACACGGGAAAATAACGCCCTTACCTTTTATTTTCGCTTGACGTTTCGACAGAGTTGCATCGGCCCTGCGGGTTTATTCACAAACGTCGGAAACTCGCCTTTCCGTATCCGACAGGAAACTTTTCGATGATTTTGTCTAAACGCAATTCACAAATCCGAAACCCTTCTGAAACGACATGATTTGACAGTTCATTTCGGGACGAAGCCTTCGGATGCTTCCGACGACTTTTTAGTGTCGAAAACGTTTCCGAGATGAGTAAATTAATGTAATATGTGTATAATCGATGACGTCTGTCGTCAAAAATCTAGACAAATTGCGTGCCCTTTTTAAATACATGCCTAAGGATTAATTTGCCTTATATTTTTATAACATATTTTATTAGTTACGCAATCAATAGCTAAACATTGTTTGAGGTATTTGAGGTAATTTTAGAAACAACAACAATCAAAAATAAAAACGCTATTGTACTTTCTATTGTAGTTATTATTAATTTTTACTAAGCGACATCTAGTATAATTTATTTGAACTTGTTGAACGCACAGACGATAAGCACAGGCAGTATAGTTCGTATTTATAAAGCCCGTTTAGTTCTTCGAATGTAAGTAAAATAATTTACAAAAATGTTTAATCTTAAACAAGATTAAGTAATTTCTTTGTCTAAGTTGTTTCTCTGTCTGTTTAAAATGATATTTTACCAAATACATTGTGATTGTCAAAATGTGATACGTTTAAACCACACTAATATTTTCTACCAAAACGAAAACGATTTCTACCATTTTGTAACATGGTTCATAAATGCATTTTCTTTCGGATTCGTAAAGTCCTTTCCGATGAGATTCCGATAGAGTTTGTGAATAGCATTTTCCAATCCGTCGGATTGAATTTATGCTTTCCGACGATCGGCCCTTTCCGCCACGGAAAGTTTTCGAAGCGTTGTGAATAAGGGGGCTGGTCTCAAGTAAATTGCAACTCGGCCGAAACGTCAAGCAAAAATAAAAGGTAATCGCGTTTCCCGTGTTTTTAGATATTTAATAATGCAACGCGAAAGTTTAAAAGTTTATTATGCGGTAATGTTTGTGAATGAGGCATGAAAGTTCTGTTTTATGGCCATCGGTATCGGTACCGTGTCGTTGAATCAAAAAGCTTCAAGATAATATCGGCATCGCTATGGTGTGTCGGCTACGATATTATAGATTCGGTGCTAGTTAGCTGGCAGTCTAATCTCTGGTATATTCTGAGGATGCTTCGTTGAGAGGCGAAACACGTGTCGATTGGTGGTTTTTGGAGTTTGAGCGGAAAATAGCTAGAGATTTTTGGAATTCATCACACGATATTATCGTGTCGGCTAATGAAAAAACACCCATACTTTCGTATTTTTAATTATTTAATTATATTTTGATTAAATGTGTAAAATTTGGTAATTATTTATTAAGCGATCAGTGATCACTTTCATTTGAATAATAAAAACAAACAAACCTTTGCTTCATTTTAATTATAATTATTTCAATCATAAAAAATTAACGAATATACTCAATATAATTACATATTTTAAATGAATTTTGTTATACACAATATGACATAATACACGATACAAATCGTTGTGTATGTATCTATATCAATTAAAAACTTTATAATAAAAAATTTACTGAAGAATTAAAAAAAAGACATGCCTTTTTAGAGGCCACAAATTTTCAAGGCGAAATAGATTTTATTACGACACAATAAAGTTGAATGTCTCTGTCGTATGCAGTGGTTGAGGAGACTGCTTCATAAAAGATTGAAACAATGTCAGTGAGGGCTATGAAGCCTTGTGTGTAAGTATCAGACATGTTTTAACCAATCTCTTTAATTTTTTTTTATAAAATAGATTTTTTTGTAATTATACTTCTTTTGACGCGTTTAGAAAATCAGATCCGAGTGAGGAAGTTGCGCGCGCCGTAATAACACATAATTTATTATTTTTTATTTCATTCAAGCGGCTATTTTTTTTTATATGTGGCATGGTTTGTTTTGTTTATTATGTGGCCAGTTTTGCTTAAAAACGTTAAAGAAGTATAACTTCTTACGTGCGCACATGAATACATACATACTTTTTTTTAGTATTAAAACAATTTCTTGCAATTATGGGAGCCTAAAACCTCAGCACCTCCACACTTGACACCTCCCTGTTAACATCTAATTTAGTTACTGCAGGTACAACTCCGCGTATAACGAACTATGTATCAAAATCAAATTCCGTATCAGAAATGTTGTCCAAATCCATGGATTTCAATTCAGTGTTTTCTTTAGGTATTAAATCTTCTAAAGTAATTTTTTCTGGTATAGATTCTGTGATCAAATCTTTTGCAGCATCAGAATTAGTTTCGGAAGTGTCATTAATATCACCGATTTGCTCGTCCAATGCCTCCATTAGCCGCTTATCGTCCATTTCAACGTCACTGATATTTTCTAGGTCATCCAAATTGAATTTGATCTTCTCTGTGTCGCCATTCACTGATTTCTCACTTTCGTTTTTGAAGTCACTACTAATATCTTCAACCGTATCTTTATTAACAGCATTAGAATTCACATTATTACTTAAATCAACATTACATAGCCTATTGTCTAGATCATTTTCTGTATCGACTGTTTTAGTATCTTTATTCATATCTTTTGTACCTTCATTTAAAGCACTATCAGAGTTACATTTATCTTCACTAACATTAGAATATTCACTATTTTCATCTCTTTCTAAATTATTCGTACACATTTCATCATCTTCTGCATCTGTATCATTTGCTTCGTTTCTTTCAGATCCACTGCTCTGACTGATACCATTATGAACACTGTCGACCTGGACTTTAGGTTCATTTTCCAATGAATTCTCATCAATATTACTATTGTGACTGTTAAAATCAACTGTATTTTTCTCCCCTAAATTTTCCTCTTTCGTTTCCTCTCGTTTATTACTATTTTTGACATCTGGGCTTGGATTAATGTTGTTAAAAACGTAATTCGCTAATATACTTGTTTCTTCATTACTTTCAGAGTTTCTATCGCCTTCATAGTCGTCGAAGTTTTGTATAAGAATATCGCCCTCCTTTTCCGCAGCGTTATTTGAATAACTATCATTTTTTTGGTTCGATATCGCATTATTTTTATCAACAGAATTAAAATTAATACTTGATACTTCTGTAACCGTAAACTTAGAATTTTCTTCATCAATGGGGTTGCTATGTTCACTTTCAGTTAAGTCTTCTGTGTGTTTGTCGTTTCTATCGTTTTTATTATAAAGCTTATTTGCACCAAGATCCCCATCATCGCTCACTGTAGTATTATCATCAGAAAGTCTATTATCTATATTTGAATTAGCAAAGTTGTTAATATGGCTATTTTTGTCATTATTTTCTTGGTTTCTGAATAACGAATCGAAATTATTCTTTGTAACATGTTCTTTCCTCTTCTGACCGCTTTTTTGCCAAGCATGTAAACTATCACTTTTATTTCCATCAATGTCTTTATCAATATTTTCTACAACATCATTATTAGCAAGATTCTCTATGATGTTATCGATGCTATTTGAGCCAGCAATATCACTAGTATTCAACATTGAATCGAACAAGTTCTGTTCGGTTTTGACCTTCCTCCGTTTTCTAGGGACTTTGCCGAGGAATTTCTGAGAGAATATGGTTTTCAGACAAAACGTGGATAGGCTGTGGACTTTCTTTCTCTGATTGGCGCGCAGATTGATGTCTAAAATGGACGAATCCTCGTAATTCTCGCTGTCGCTAGAATGGTCGGAATCCCAGTGTATGTAATTTTCATGTACATCGAATTCTTCTTTAATTTCTTCGTCAAAACTGACCATCGCGTCGTATTCAGGAGGTTCCTTCTTCATACAGAGACTCCTTGTTGACGATATGTATGGGTACATGTAGTTTTTATCGAGGCCAAAGTCCTGTAAAAGAATAATATTGTAATATTATATGTAACCCCGCCACGCGATCACTTCCGCAGATCGCGCCTGATACAACCATAAACTTAGTATATACTGGCGTATAGAACGAACATAGAACTCGTTGATGCGTGACGATTTTTAATTTATCAATGTCACCCTTCGATCACGAATAAAGAACTAGATTCACAATCTCCTGTAAAATCTAAATAAATTATTGTCCGAATTGACATATTTATATTTTAAATATCGTATATACTATATAGTATTATCGGAAATATGGCGTTAATCTATAGTAGTTTACTGTCAAATCATAAAGTTATAAAAGCTTGTAAACGATTCTTGCACGACACTGAAACGAAGTTTGTTAAAAAAAATATTTAAAATGCAATCTTAAGTCTCGTGCATAAAGTATAATTCACATAATCTATTTGCATTGCTATTAATGTCGTTTTGATTCGTTACGTGAAAGTGACAAGGATAAGACGTATATCGTCGGGCAATATTTAAAAATATGATTAAGAAATTAATAAAAAAAAGCTACGTAACGTTATTACTATCACGAAATAATGAACACGTAAATAATATTATTTAAATATTAACCGAAAATAAGAAACGTCTTTTTTAGCGTTCTAGATGTGTTGTTTTTACAATTTTTGAAGGAGCACTTTGACATGTTCGCTGTTAGCGTTTTCGAATACTACTAACAGAAGTGCACTCGAATGCTCATTTGAGTGCACATTTGGTTCGGGCATTTTTGGAGCGTTGATTGTATATCTAGTTTTTTATTTGTGATCGAGATGTCACCTATGAAATTAATTATTCATTTGATTATTGCGATATGTAATATCACAATCGCATACAGAACACGTAACCATTATTGAAAAATCTAGTACTTCTTTGAAATGAAACAGTAATAACACAAAATAATAAATAAGACCACAGTGTTCTCCACAGTGTGACGACTTGTGACGACCTGTCATTCAAAAAGGGTCTCGTTTGCTGTCCCTTTCCTACTCGTGCCCCTATCAAAAAAGCTTACATTCTGACTCGCACTTTTTGTACATCTACACGCCAATATATACTAAGTTAATGGTTAAAATTAACTGTCTTTTCACATGCACACTGTTGCCGTCTAAATAGCATAGCACGTCGTGCTCTCTTTTATATGTACATGGTTTATTCTAAGTTCACGATCACCCGGCTGTGATAGAACAATACTGTCGAGGTAATATCATGAAGATGTTGTGATTACTAATATTATTAAATGGAAAAAAGAGATATGCCGTATGACAGGGTTGCATGACAGTGTTATTATAACAATGAAGAAAGAAATGCTTAGATAGTTCGGGCACATATAAAAAATGAGTGATGGAAGACTGACGAAGATCTACAGAGCGAAAATGAGTGGTAAAAGAAGCCAAGGAAGATCAATGCTGACTTATGAAGATCAAATAGCCAGTGTTAGCTGACGGAAATGTCTAAACCACTCGCATACCTAGGCGAATATGTGTGAGAAGGATAATAAGGTTTGAGGAAGCGAACGAAGTATGTAAGGACCGCGACGCTTGGTGCTCCGTCCTCTCTGACTACCTCGTTAGGGATACGGCGTGAAGATCTGTATGTATGTATTAAATGGAAAGCCAATAAATTAGTCTCACTCATACATACATATCTTCACTCCGTATCCCTAACGCGGTAGTCAGAGAGGACAGAGCGCCAAGCGTCGCGGTCCTTACATACGTTTTTCGCTTCCTCAAATCTCATCATTCTTCTCATACATATTCGCCTAGGTATGCGAGTGGTTTTGACATTTTCGTCTGCTAACACTCTGGCCATTTGATCTTCATAAGTCGGCCTTTGTCTTCCTTGGCTTCTTTTACCACTCACTTTTACTCTGTAGATTTTCTTCGTCAGTCTTTCATCACTAATTATTTCTATGTGCTCGAACCATCTAAGCATTCCTTTCTTCATATTTACAATAACACTGTCGTGCGACCTTGTTATACTGCGTATCTCTTCATTGCTTATCCTATCCGAGAGAGTAACACCGTACATATTTCGAAGAGATCGCAGTTCGTATTTATCTATCATACTTTCACTCGATTTCGGGCATATCCAGGCCCGAAAAGAAATTTTGTTTACATTATGGGCAAAAATGGAAAAAATTGGATATACAATATACGACGACTGTGTTCGAACCGCGTCCGTATGAAAAGGCACCAATGGACGCTGTTATAATTTACCGTACAATACAATAGGTAAGCAAAATGCTTCCCTATAATGTCGACGATAAAGACGCTTTTTCAACGTCCACGGAATGACGTTATCGTGCACGGAAATATAAAAGCGTCTCCATACAACTGCATATATTTTGCTTCCCCATTGTACCGTGGACGGTAAACACGTGGCGATAAAATCGTCCAAGGGAATCGTGCGTGCGGCCAATGGTATCTATTTTAGTAAGACTGACTCACCGGCGCCACTGACGATACATCGTAATATTCCTGCTTCACCCTGGTCAAAAGAGGATCACACTTGGAGATCCTCACCTGCATTGGCTTCATACGGGCTAATAGCTCGGGGTCCACTGTCAGCTCACCTGAACAAATGATGATAATGAATTTTAACAATCATACTTAGTTAATTATATGAGTTCATTTAAAAGAGAAATAATTTGATTGTTTGTTTGTAATGGATAAACTCAAAAACTACTGAACCGATTTCAAAAACTCTTTCACCTATAGAAAGCTAAATTATCAGCAAATAACATAGGCTGCAATTAATTAAAAAAAAATAATTCTACTCGTGCAAAGCCGGGGCGGTAGTAGTAATTCATAATTTATTTAGACATAATTATAAATAAATGTTATAAACTAGCGACTCGCCCTGGCTTTGCCCGGGTGAAATAATGGATTTTGCACTTCGATCACGAAGAAAAACTAGATACACAATCAACGCTCCAAAAATGTCCGAACCAAATGTGCGCTCAAATAAATATTTGAGTGCACATTGAGTGAGTCACAGATTATGTGAATTATATTTAAGCACGAGAAGTAAGATTGCATTTTAAATATTTTTTTACAAACATCGATTCAATGTCATGCAAGAATCGTTTACAAGCTTTTATAGGTTTGGCAGTAAGGTTTACTTTAGAATAACACAATGTTAGATAGAAAGATAGATAAGCTGTTTATTGCAGGACTACAACACACAAGGTAGGTACCTTTACAGAGATAAACATTATTAAAACAAAGTACACATTAAAAAATAATAATAATAATAATAATAGTAACAATCTTAAAAGTAACAAAAGATACACCAACGATGTTACAACGACATAATTGTCAATGCATGTCCCAGGACCATGGATAGGTGATTAAGTATAAGCATAAATCCAGGTGTGTTTCAGCACTGCAAAAGGTCATAGCTCAGAGTGTAACATTACTCTAATAAGAGCAAAACTGTTATTCTGCTATAGCCTAGGCGCGTATGCGAGCTAAAAAGAAAAAGGAAAGCAAGAATTTAATATAAAATATGTGCTACGTGCTTCATGTCGTGTTTGTGATGTGTGAGATTGCTCAGTAAAGTAATACTGTATAGTGTCTAGATAATGTGATGTGTCTAGATAATGTGATGTGTCTAGATAATGTAGTGTCTAGATAATATGAAATAATGATAAAATAAAAGGTATGAATAACAATAAATTGCACTATCTACATAAACACAAGTTTGTTACCAATACACTTTACGGTATTAAAAAGATATACGTCAATTCAGACAATAATTTGTTTAGATTTTACAGGAGATTGTCCATCTAGTTCTTTATTTGTGATCGAAGATTTTGCAACACCAAATTTTTGTTCCTAACATCTTAACTATTATGAACACAAGAAAAAATAATACAGCCACTAAATCGGTCGAGTACGTTCTCAAGTGATGCATGTGCCAATTGATAAGCAAGTATGTATTACATAACAAGACAACTCACGTTTCGCTTTATATGTACATTGGCTTTCATGATTTTTTAGGCTTTTGACAGTCGCATAATTCCGTTTACATTTACTGCATTTACCTGTAAAAAATGTCGAGTTTTATATTTCAAATCGAAGCTAAATTATTACTAATGCTCGACCAATAGTTCGACGTTCGACGTCGAGAAATTCGACGGTAAATATAAAATAAAAGCTTTTTTCCCTAGCTCACATCATCACTAGAGTTGACGGGAATATTCGCTATTATTCACCATTTTTTTATTATTCGTCGAATAGCGAATAATTGTGTCTATTATTCGCTATTCGACAAATAATTAACAGCTCATTAATTTGGATACAAAAAGTACAGATTTTTTAGAAAAATCAAACAATATTTTTTATTTCTTAGTAATTATTATGAAGACACAAGTATTGCATTATTATTGTTAATTAAAATAAATCCACAACATATTATTATCATATGAACTATAGAAAATAGCTTATTAATATTCAAAATCTATTAGAGGCAGATTGTGGTACAGAAAATCCAATGGCTGCTTTTATAATTTTCCGTTGCACGATTTTATCGCCACGTGTTTACCGTCCACGGTACTATGGGGAAGCAAAATGTATGCAGTTGTATGGAGACGCTTTTATATTTCCGTCCACGATAACGTCATTCCGTGGACGTTGAAAAAGCGTCTTTATCGGCGACATAATAGGGCAGCATTTTGTTTACCTATTGTATTTCGGACGGTAGAAACGTGACGATAAAAGCGTTCAACGGAAAATTATAAAAGTGGACAATTTTTCTGCACGAACTGGGTTAAGTCTATTCCTTTTTTCTTCGTACACCAACCCTGCTTCTGAAAATAGTCTCTCCAAATATACAAAGCTCCGTGGGGCTGCAGTCCCGACATAGCGATTATTTTCGTAAGCTACCGATCGATAATAATAACGTCAAAAATCGCTTGCCATAACGATAAGCACGAACACTGCGAGCTGTCAAATTTGATCGTAAAAACGTTATCAGCAATCGTAAAGTTGACAGTTAGATTCGATATAATTCCAATCACATTCGATAGTTTTAATGTAGAGACTTTCAAAAATATAAGAATTAATCGTTATGACTTATCGACCAAAATCGGTCGTAAAGCGATCGCTATCTATGTCGAGACTGCAGGGGCAGGAGTGGTTAGGTATCTATCTAGGTTATCGTTAGATTCTCGTAAAATAGAAAGGAATTATTCCATATGTTAAGAGAATCAATGTAAAACATGTTATTATAATACATATAATAATTTATATTCTACAACCTAATATCATTAGATATTATTTAATATTAATAATTTATATGGTAAGTATTGTTAGCAACACCGACAAATAAACATAAAGACGAACACTGGCGCCCTCTAGCGGAGCGCGACGGTGTTCGTGACGTCATAGACAAGAACGACTCTCACTACCGCTCGAGATTATATAAGTCAAAACTTGAGCGCTCCATCTCTCTATATTGCTTTTTACCTCCACGACTGCAGCACGAAGTGTTATACTTATAATACAAATTAATTAATTATTAATTGATATTATTTAAGTCAAGTTTGGGGTGTTCCATTGCTACAAGTATCTAAATTACTATTTAATTTTATCGTAGCTTACAGTATCTTTTTTGATGTCGAATAATTATGACGAATAATTCGACTATTTGCAATAGGGAATGCCGAATATTCGCTATTTGATTATTCGTCATAACTACTATTCTCAGCAACTCTAATCATCACACTAAATTAACAGCTCAAAACTGATTCAGTGAATCGCCTGTCAGTAATATTTGTTGGCGACATTTTATAATTCATGGCGATAATCTCTACTCTGTGCGACTGTTCGACCTTTGGGCCAAGAATCAAAATTATGACGGCGATTATGCTCTAAAAGTGTGTCCGTTTTTGTTAAGCTAGTTTCTAGAGTTTTACTAATGTACAAATTGAGTGGTAAAAGAAGCCAAGGAAGACCAAGGCTGACTTATGACGATCAAATGGCCAGAGTGTTAGCGGGTGGAAATGTCAAAAGCTCCATACCTAGACGAAAATGTGTGAGAATGATGAGATTAGAGGAATCGAAAGATGTAAGAACCGCGACGCTTGGCGCTCCGTCCTCTCTGACTACTCCGTTAGGGATACAGCGTGACGATATGTATGTATGTATGTACTAATGTGCGTGACTAGGGAAGGGTCGCGGTACGACAATACTAAGATGAATATACCACACTTTTATTTTTGTCAATACTAGCAGCGAAAACACTAAGATTTACGAGTATTTTGCAAATAATTATATCAGTAATGTATGTGAAGCTGGACATGAGCTGACACGAATTACACTGACAGTGCGAGGTTGCCATACTTAGTATAGGTATTAGGTAACCGTTTTA
Organism: Zeuzera pyrina; assembly: GCA_907165235.1. NCBI lineage: Eukaryota > Metazoa > Arthropoda > Insecta > Lepidoptera > Cossidae > Zeuzera > Zeuzera pyrina. The sequence goes on along the minus strand of OU015647.1, from coordinate 6,726,295 downwards.
TTCGTGGTTATGTTCAATGAGACAGAAAGAGACAGAAATTCGATTGGCACACGGTGATAAGAGCGCAGGAACCTGCAGCAACTCATTATAATAATAATAATATAATAATACTTCAGACAATTACACAGATTGTGTGTCCCCAAACTAAGCAGCAAGCACGTACTATGGGTACCACACAACGAACTCTGGGGGAGCTCCCAGTAACACCCAGACTCCAAGCCAATTTAGAAAAGTTAGTTTCCTAAACCTGATCGGGGATCGAACCCGGGACCCTAGCTTGGAATGCAGATGCATATGCCACTGCACCAACGGGCCAGTCAAATGTATGTGAAGATTATAGCTCTATCCAGTTTGATTCTTGGATTTTTATCTCAAATCCATCGAATTCCTTTTATCAAACCAGGTTCAAATGTTCCAATTGACTTACCGCCAGGTCTGCTGTCCTGCCCGAGACATTGGTGCTGGTCCCTTAGGGTTTTCGTGGGGAAGAATTTCCAGCACTCCGGGCACTCGACGTCAGGGGCTTCCTCATTCGGCGTGCATTGATCCTTCTCGAAATGCCTGTTGAATAACCAAGCGATTATTACGGGTAATTGACAATTAGATCTTCAACTTCTAATTAATGGCTTATAATGTGTCGATCACATTAATTCTGCCAATGTCGCATGCATAATGCAGAAAAAAATAATTTAAATTTGGATTTGTTGTTTTTTGTAAATGTAAAACGACACACTACGGTTGCTTATCGCAAATTTACTTTTTGGGCAACTGAATCGTTTCTATCATGAAGAGTTAACGGTTTAGGGTACAACTTTATGTGATAGGGTAACGATTGGAATGAAGTTCTTTAACGCGGGTTGCTGAGGTTTGAATAGGTAGAAATCGTCACGCAAGGAAAAAGCGTTACGAGTTTTCGTTTTAAATCATACGTGAGTTTTTTTGTCTCATTATTGCAATTAAGTTTTGAGAAATTGAAACTGCAGCTGAGGAACTTCGATCTTAACGGGGGTCCCCCGACCGCACACGTTTTTTTATTCTTTTTTTTGTACGATTTTACCTTGTGGGAAGCCAAAAGGATCTATGCCCATAACAGCCGATGTCTTCAGTAATATTCTTAATATTATTTCATTAAAATGTCGATGTTAATATATTTTAATGTTTCTTGGAGTTTTTGGCGATAAATATATTGAGGCAGTCTTTCTAATAGGATTCGCTGAGGCAGAATAAGCCACTAAAAAAATCTCAACATCGCACAACTAAATAAGCAATTATTTCAATAACTCCACATTATGCACCACAGCGTACATACTTGAGACGCATAACTACGCCAATTTTATATCACAATATCCACTAGAAATAATTTGCAAATATTGTATAGACTCACTGAATTACTTTGCGGAAATCCATTTCATGTGATAAATTCCTAAAATGTTCAGCTATTTTCCGCTCAAACTCCAAAAACCACCAATCGACACGTGTTTGTGCCTCCACCAGAGACAGGATTCGATCAGTTAACCAGCACCGAATCGGTTCTGGTTAGCTGACCGAATCCTATCTCTGGTATATCCTGAGGATGCTTCGTTGAGAGGCGCAACACGTGTCGATTGGTGGTTTTTGGAGTTTCGAGCGAAAAATAACTAAAGATTTTAGGATTTTATACATAATTTGCAAATAATTGAATTAAACGCCCAACGGCTCCCTACAAAATCCCGCAAAAAAAAACACAAGGTAACATAATACTCACTCGATATACTCTTGATGAAGTCTGAAGTTCTCGTCGCAGTGGCGACAGCGATAAGGCAAATTCTTGGTCTTGTGGTGGATATGGTGTAAGGATGTCTCTACATAGGTGGTGAACCACTCCCCACAAGCATTGCAAGCCAGTCTGGAATTGTTATTTATTATTACTAGAGGAACTGTGCTGCTCCGGAACATTGTGTTGATAATGTAATTCAAAAATAACGCTCTTATATGATGAGTAATTGTAACCTAACCTAAATTGAATACAAAAATTGAAAGTCCAGTTGAATGTTCACATCTAGCTGCACTCCAACTCAACCAATTTAAGCAGGCAAAAGCTCAAATGAAGCGAGCGAGTGTTCTTCGACCAAAATGAACCGCGTACCGCAATTAGAACCGGAGATATAGAGAAAGAAAGCTATGAAGACATAAGAAATATACAGAAGGAAATCGCGTTTGAGTATAATTTGAAAAGGGTGAAAGTTAGGTGATTTCCATTGCTCTATGACAAATTTGTTCCATAACATAACTTCACGCTGTATCCCCAACGGGGTAGTCAGAGAGGACGGAGCGCCAGGAGTCGCGGTCCTTACACACCTCTTTCGCTTCCTCAAATCTCATCATTCTCCTCACACATTTTCGCCTAGGTATGCGAGTGCTTTTGACATTTTGGGCATATCCAGGCCTCACTACCGTACAACAAAGTTGGCACCAACACCGCATTATGTATGGCCATTTTGGCTGAGTTAGATATATTAATACTGCTTACTAATGCGGATAGAGCACCGTTCACTTTATTGCCGGCTGCTACCCGTCTCTCCACATCCAACTCACATCTTCCATCCCTCGAAAACGCACTCCCCAGGTACACAATTTCATTCACCTGTTCTAGACATTTTCCATTTACACAAATTTGTTCCATTCATTAAAAAAAATATATATGCAAATCGGTTGAATAGAACGACCGGGCGGACTCGTAATAGATTTTTCCAGTACATTTTCCCTAGATTTTCTTTCATACAAGCCTTGTCCTGACAAATATGAACACAACAAAAAAAAAATTCCTTAAGTGGGTTCCGTATATAAGACACTAAGATTCCGCGAATGTTGCATTGATCGTTAAATCGTTGGAATTTTTGGTTGCCGTCATTTGTGGCAACATTATTTTTTGCACGGAACTTGATCTAACCATCGATATTGACAAACATTGAACCATTTTTATTCTATAGGAGGACACAATAAAAATGTTCGATTATATACCTATTTAGTTTTTATAAGATGTGGTGAAATAATTTCATTCATCTCATTGATCTTTATTCCAAATATTTGTAATAAATGATTTTTACTCTTATTTGAAATTGCGGTGGGTATTTTTTATTATTATAGCTTGCTAAAGGGTTCCATGAATTAAATGGGATTTATTGAGTATTCCATGGTATTAAAAGTTCAGGAACCACTAATGAAATGGGATTTATTGAGTGTTCCATGGTATTAAAAGTTCAGGAACCTCTAATGAAATGGGATTTATTGAGTGTTCCATGGTATTAAAAGTTCAGGAACCACTAATGAAATGAGATTTATTGAGTGTTCCATGGTATTAAAAGTTGAGGAACCACTGCTCTAAGAGACAATTTTACTATTCTTTGAATTCATATATTTAGGTTTTTATAATTAATAAATAAACAAAAAAAATAAATATATCCAATACTTACTTTGGATTTGTGTATGACACCCAGTGAACTCTCAGGTGGTTTGACAAACTCACAGTATTCTTGAACTGACTTCCACAGACACAACAAGAAACTGACGAGACGGGTTCTATGCTGAAAACAATGAAAATATTTTGATATTAATAATACCCCAGACAATTACACAAATTGGGAGCTCAAAGAGCACTATAGCTTGTAACACAATGAACTGGGGGAATTTACGTATTTTTTGGCAGAATTTTGTAGGGAGCGGTTGTGCGTTTATTTCAATAATTTTCCAATTATGTCCAGTGGATATTGTGATGTAAAATTTGCGTAGTTTTGTGTCCCAAGTATTTACGCACTTGTACAAATGGTATTGTTAAAAAAATTTGTCAGTTACTGAAGTCGGTGCCGAATCAATGTGCAACAACAGAAGTTTATTAGTTTGGTACACTTGGCACCGACTTCAGTAACTGACAAATTTAAATATACAGGTATGTGTATCGTACTTTTAAAGTTATTTTTATTGTACTTGAGTTTTGGTTAGTATAGGATAGTTATTTTGTATTTTTCAGTGTTTTTTTTGAAGTTGGTTTAATTCTTATCCTTAGATTTTTTTTAATTTCCCCCTTTTGAGTGATCTTGGCCTAAATAAATATCTAGGGCAGGTCTGCAATCATCAATATACATACATACATACATATCTTCACGCTGTATCCTATCATCAATATGAAGGTTATATACCAGGTGGCGTTATTTGGTGTATCTTCGAAGTTCAAGCTCCAATACTGGTGATATTTACGACCTCCGTGGCGCAACGGCTTAGCGCGTCCGAAAGTAAACGGGGGTTGCGGGTTCGAGTCGTCCCGTCCCGAGTCTGGGTGTTTATGTATTATATGTATTTATTTACAAAAGAAAAGTATATAAGTAGTATATCAGTTGTCTAGTACCATAACATAAGCGCTGTGCTGCTTACATTGGGACTAGATGGCACTGTGTGAAATGTCTGAGTATATTATTATTATTATTACAGAGCGAAAGTGAGTGGTAAAAGAAGCCAAGGAAGACCAAGGCTGACTTATGAAGATCAAATAGCCAGTGTTAGCAGACGGAAATGTCAAAAGCACTCGCATAGCTAGGCGAAAATGTGTGAGGAGAATGATGAGATTTGAGGAAGCGAAAGAGGTGTGTAAGGACCGCGACTCCTAGCGCTCCGTCCTCTCTGACTACCCCGTTGGGGATACAGCGTGAAGATATGTTATGTTATGTTATTATTATTATATTATTTAAATGGGACTACCTCTGAAGTATGTCCTTCCAAACAAAAAAATAATCACCGAAATCAATTTGAATTATTGTGGAATTGTTGAAATAAGTTAATTTAGGAACGTGACGTTAAGACTTTTATAGAGGCCTAGTCCGTCTCAGTGGAGCCACCTACTAGAAAGACTGCTTCAATATGTTTGTCGCCAGAAACTCCAAGAGACATTAAAATGTATAACGTCAACGTTTTATTGAAATAATATGAAGATTTTATCTGTATATTACTGAAGACATGGTTGTATAGACCAAAATTCTCTTTACCTTCCCTCCTAAGGGAGAATCGTACTCACACACACTAACCTCACTTTTTTTGCTGGTATGATGCACTTGATGGGCTCCTTTGTTTCTTTGTCATATTTCCGCTTCGAAGGCCGGGGTGGCATCAGTTCTGCGTTCTGGAATTATGAAACATAATCATTGTACTTCCTAGTTCCTACTCGAGCACAATTATTGAATCCGCACGGTTAATACCCAACTTGCCGTCAGTATGCGACAGCCAAATATTGCGCGATATCTGCTGTCACACCGAGAATTTGTATAATGTAATTTGTACAGTGGCGCTACCGCGAAAAGTGCGTTTTACGGTCGTAGCGCAATCGTCACGCAATCGTCATACATGATACGAATTTTTTATTACATTTAGTCACCGTTCGCGTAATGATCGCGTGACTGTCGCTGTCTGCAAATTTTTAGATCACAACCCCGAATGCACGGTGACGCGGTGACGCGACGTCCTTGTTTCGTATTTTTACAGTGCATACAAAAAAATACCCAAGATAAGAAGAGTATCAATAAGATCAATTGCTGTCTGAAAAGCGACCGTTCAAGTATTACGTAAGATCTTACCCATAAGTGTTGATATCATTTTTACAAAATCTGTTTTTTTTTATATAGCAAGTTCGATCATAGTTAATACGAAAAATAAATTAATAAATAATATAATAATAAACTCTGACATTTCACACAGCGCCATCTAGCCCCAAAGTAAGCTGCACAGCGCTTGTGTTATGTGTACTAGACAATTGATATACTACTTATATACTTTTCTTTTGTAAATAAATACATATTATACATAAACACCCAGACTCGGGACGGGAATCGAACCCGCAACCCCCGTTTACTTTCCGACGCGCTAAGCCGTTGCGCCACGGAGGTCGTCAAATATTAATATTGTTAATAATATATTCACAATATTAATATTTGTAATAGTAATATTAATAATATTATATTAACAATATAATATTTATAATATATAATATTAAAAATAATTAAATAATAAATATTGCTGATTTAATCGCCATTCAGATCCCCGTCCTCTATGTCATCAAAAATAAGCAAAGCAAATATCCCCCCGCCCCCTTTGGTACTTATGTAACACTTGAATGATCCCAAATAAAGAAAAAATACATTGGACTAACTGATGCCCGCGACTTCGTAGGCGGTTTTTAGTTTTAAAATGGCTTATGTCCTTTCCCGGGGTGTAGTCTATCTTCATACCAAACATCGCAATCGGATGAACGGGATAAAAAATACAAACAAACATTGATTTTTATATATTAGATTATCTCTTCTCTGATCTCTAGTCTCTTTTTTATCTCTTCTCTTCTCTAAATAGTATAAAGCAAAGTCGCTGTTTTCGTCTGTTTCTCCGTTGTGTGTGTGTAAGGTCCGTAATGCTGTGTTAACTTCTTCTAAACCACACAATGGATTTTGATACGGTTTTCATTATCATTTAGAGAATTTTTCCCGAAAGTTTATATGTACAATACATGTATATTATAGTAAAGAAAAGCCGAGAATTTCAATGATTTGTAATGATGTCGTAAAAAACGTACTTTTGGGGGCTTACATTGCTAATGCCGGCTAAACCTTACGAGATAGACCAAAATAATGTACTACGGAATTGTATATCTTAAAAAGGTCTACAGAAAAACTCGCGATAGTATATTTCTACCTCCTAAGGACAACCCACAGTAACCATTTTTATTTTTACATATTTCTAAAAAATAATGGGTTATTTACGAAGATATTTTAAACAAAAAGTATTAACCCTTATCCAATTAAATACGTTAGATACGTTGTGTATTTAATTGCCCTTCGCAGCAAATCATTAAAATAAATATCTTAGAAGATATCAAAGATTTAAAAAATCGCTCGCAGCGAAACGGAGGTCAGAGCGTTGAGTGCTTTTCACATGGACAACTATATTGTAGCCCTTTCACGTATAATATCTAACCGAAATTTGTTTGTGTTGTCTAATGAAAAAACAAGTCTAAATATTTTATATAAAGACATTCTATGGTTATACGACCTACGCCACACACACTGTACAACCGTGCAAAGGCGGGGCGGGTCGCTTGTATAATATAAAATACAGCCCATGTTAATCGCAGACAATGTAGCTTTCTATAGGTGAAAGAATTCTTGAAATTGGATGAGCCATTTTTGAGTTTATCCATTACATACAAACAACCAAAGTTTAATTCTTTATAATATTATAGTACGGGAGGTAGCGGTACATTTGAAGAAGTCATTTCATACCGACTGAAAATCATAACAATAATAGTTTTCGCGAACAAACGCGACTAAAGCCAGTAAATGCAATACAGTTGATTATTATTTTTTAATTAAAAATAATCTGTAAAACCATCTAATGAATTTTTGTACAGTATAAATATACTCGAACTATTTTTTTTAACAACTTTCGCATGCTATCGCATTCGCATGTTCGCTATTCGCATGTTACCTTTAGCTCCACCGCTACTGTACCAGCTCACGTTTAGAGCTCTTAAATGGTAGGGGAAAACTATTATTGTTATGATTTTCAGTCGGTATGAAATGACTTGTTCAAAAGTACCGCTACCTCCCGTACTATAATATTATAAAGAGGTTGAAACCTACTTAACCCATTTCAAAAATTATTTTTCCTATAGAAAGTTACATTATCAGCGAGTAACATGGGCTGTATATTATTTTAAAAAAAAATTCTACCCGTCCGAAGCCGGGGCGGGTCGCTAGTTTAAAATAATTCCCTTTCATAAAAGTACATTGCTCAGCACGGATTTATATGTAAACCATTATTAATTCTTTTCAGTTATTGAGACAAAACATAGATAATATCCACAAAGCCAGTAAATGTATGTGCAGAGAGGATTATTTTCAAATTATTGTTGTCTTCAATGAAATCGCTAATTTTGTAGTATGCTTTTCCAAACATTGTGCTTTTAATAACAAGTTTAAATCTGTTTTCCGTGAATTGAATAATTTCTTGAGGAATTTTATTATAGAAACGAACACAGTTGCCCAAAAATTAACCACTTGACTTTTGTAATTTAAATTTAGGAATAACTAATCGATCACGACCACGAGTTTCCACACCATTAATAACGTCTTTCTTTTGAAATAGATCTATATTTTTTCTAGTATACATTATGTTTTCAAAGATGTATAACGAGGTTAAGGTAATGTCTTTAAAACGATCTCTCAGCGACTCTCGTGCGTTCATACTTTAGATGGGCACGTATTGCCCTCTTTTGAGGTAGACATAATGTTGTCACATTAATATGCGGTGCTAATTAGATAATATATTTTTGTAATTTTTCTATTTACTTTTTATTAATGTTTTGTTCAGTTTTTGTCTCAGTTTTAATGCTGATATTGTCTCTGTAGCGATAAATAAAAAAACATCATTCAATCACTCATTCATTCATTCAATATTCTATAACTGTCATGATTAAGCTTATTGTCATGATTGGGTTTAATTGTAATCGTTGTAGTGAAAAAAGTCTTGCTCTTGTGGTTGTATTCCTTGTCTATGGTAACCGGCACTCTCACTCACCGAACGAAACACAACAGCAATAAATGCTGTTATTTCACGCCAATATTCTTTGAGGGTGGTATTTCACTGGGGAAGCCGGCCTAATTCGTGCTGCAATGCAGCATGTCTCTACCACACACTATCTCCGTTAAAGAGAAAACATGAAGAACCTACCTTTATTTGCCTTTTGTCTTTTTTGAGGATGCCTTTGGGTGCTGATCTTGGTGACTTCTTTTCTAATTGCTGTAACATGACAAATATATAACCTAGTTACGCATAAAATAAAAGATGACTGTTAGTATAATCCCTCCAAAACCATAAATGTGAAAGTTAATAACAAAAATCTTGCAAGTAATTGTATAACGGCTTCATTATTAAAAGAAGTTAAATCTAATATGGATTAGATAAGAATAAGATAAGTTTATTTCAATGGCATAACACAGTACATGACACAATTATATATAGTTATAGAACATATAATTTGACAAATACTTTCATAAAAACATAACGTTCTTCAGTTGCAAGAAAATTAGTTACGTTCTGACTTGGCAAGTTTTCTTTTAGCCAAATTTCTTATTAAAATATCTATATATAAACAGGTAAAGACAAAACAGTTTAGTGCCTTTTTCCTCTATTTGTAAACCGATTTTCTTTTTTTTTTGTTTAGTAGCTATTGAAGAGCTTTAGATAAATAAAAAGTGTTGAAACAATCTTTACCTATTTATATATATATATATATTTTCGGTCGAATTTCGATCTTCGGGCGACCTCTAGTTATAATAATTTGGTACTCCTGTACTATTATACGAGAAATATTTGTTTGTTGTTGTTGTTTACGGGGGCGAAAAATCGAACTAGCTAGGTCTCGTTCTTGAAAAAATTCGTTTTCTCCATGTTTTCAGACATTCAAAACTCAAACATTTGCCTGCAATATATGATATGATTGACAATTATAACATTAAGAGTGGAATATCTAGATTCTAGAGCAGGGGTTCCCAAACTTATTTTGTCTACTGCCCACTTTGAGTCATGCAGTCGTTGTCTAAGATGCCTCCTAGCTAAATGAAATTACAAATCACTCCCCAGGCCTCTACACAACGCCCCCATTTTTTTTCTGGGTCTCTTACCGCCCCCCTTTAGGCCTGCAGCGCCCACAAGGGGGCGTTATCGCCCACTTTGGGAAAGGCAGTTCTAGAGGATGGCTGGATCGATTTCAATGAAATACCTACAGTTTAGAACATTTCGGAAAACTGAAGCTTTCAAAGAAAAAAAATCGCATGCAAATTGGTTTCTTCTTACGAGAGCTATGACGGCACAGACAAACATACTGACGGTGTCAAATTTATACCCTGAGGGAAGGGATGTTGAAAAGGCTATAAGTGGCCATTAGATTCAAACTCATAATACCTGTATTTGGCTGAGTAAGATGTCATCCTCGTTGAAAGACCCCCGAGATCTGGTAGAGCGAGGAGGGGTTGGAGCCCTCTTTGTAGCAGTGGGGGAACTGGCGACCCTCTTCGGTCTTGGAGATGGGCTGGGCACCCTCTTCGCCCGCGGGGGTGGACTCTGCACTCTCTTCGATCGCAGGGGTGGAGTAGGTACCTCCTTGGGTCGCGGTGGACTAGACACCCTCTTGGTTCGCAAGGGACTAGACACCCTCTTGGTTCGCAAGGGACTAGACACCCTCTTGGTTCGCAAGGGACTAGACACCCTCTTCAAACGCAAGGGTGGACTAGCCATCCTCTTTGGTCGCAGGGGTGGACTAGCCACTCTCTTTGATCGCAGGGGTGGACTAGGTGCCCTCTTGGGTTGCGGGGGTGGACTTGGCACCTTCTTCGTCCTTGTGGGGGGAGGACTAGGTGCCTTGTTGCTTTTACTGGATTTCGTGAATCTCGATTCCCGGTTGGTCGTTAAGTATTCTTCTGTCTGTGTCATGGAGCACTTGACCTATAGAGGCGAAATATGAGATTATTCTATTCGTTACTGATTAGATTTTTTGCACTAATACCAAAACAAGACAAACCAAGGGTGGCTAAGAAAGATGAAATAGCCAATGTTAGCTGACAGAAATGTTAAAACCACTGGCATACCTTGGAAAAAATGTGAGAAGAGAACGATGAGATTTGAGGAAGCGAAAGAAGTATACAAGGACCGCGACGCTTAGCGCTCCGTCCTCTCTGACTACCCCGTTAGGGATATAGCGTGAAGATATGTAATGTAATATGACTAAAGTAAACAATTTGTATTTCTATACCTACATACATATCTTCACACACTAACGGGGTAGTCAGTGAGGACGGAGCGTCGAGCTTCGCAGTCGACTTTTGCTTCCTCAAATCTCATCATAATCTCTGAAATGTATGAACATGTATGAACATGAACTGCCCATGAGGGCAGGTAGAGGAATTTTCAAAGCGTAATCTATGCTACTTTCATGGAACACATGAAACACATACGATACGAAATATCGGACCATCTTATTCACCACTGCTCAGTTTATTTACACTAATAAATATCCAACTCTCACTCGCGTTAACCAATACTGGACCTGTGTGTACAAGTCTGTATATTCCGACAGATATTTAAATATCTATGTAATGGCTTATTGTTCTATTCGGTGGTGTGGCAGACACCAAAAAATCAAACTATAAAACAAAATCGCAACAGTGTTTAGACGTAAATTGTTTTCATACAAAATAAATGACATTATCGCAGCAGTGTGTGAGATCGCACGCGTCTTTATTAGTGATGTGCCGGATATCCGTATCGGCGGATATCCGAGGGAGAAGAAACATCCGGATCCGTATCCGTTCCTTTTTTGGCGGATCTTTTACCTTATTAATTTTCAATACATAGATTAAATTCTATATAAGTCGAAACATGTCCTATCACGCAAAGCGTCAAGTGGCGTCAACTATCATTTCAAGGTCACGCGGACCGACGCCGATCGAGTAAAAAGTTAAGATCCGTATCCGCGGATCTTGACACCAAATATCCGTATTCGTATCCGTATCCGCTGATATACATTTTTAACGATCCGGCACATTATCCGGTCTTTATACGAAATGTACTAAGAACAGATATTGCAATAACGCATGTGATATTATCGAACGTTATATCGCAGCTGTCTGGTAGAGACTTAAATTAGCCGTTTTTATAATTTACCGTTGAACGATTTTATCGCCACGATTTAACCGCCCGGCAAGGCGGTGTTGTTCGAGTGCCGCGGTGCGATAAATGAGCGCTGACCTTAACTCACCTTAATTTTAACATCAGGCTCCTTGTTAACATGTTTCCGCACCTTGGTTTTCTGTCTGGACAGTGGTTCGTTATCATCATCGTCTACGTAGATGGGCTCCGTTATGCCCAGGATACAGTCTCCAGCGTCCGGCTAGATGGAGAAAATTGACATAAGCTTTAGACGATTAACAAAAAGAAAGTGTGTGCTCATGTAAGCACGTAAGAAGTTATACTTCTTTAACGTTTTTAAAAAAAAAAACAAACTGGCCACATATAAAATAATAAAACTGGCTGCTTGAAATGAATGAAATAAAAAATAACAAATTATGTGTTACATCAGCGCTCGCAATTTAGTCTCTCGCTGAAAAATACGCTCTGCGGGGTTATTCACAAACGTCGGGAACTCAACTTTCCGTATCCGACAGGAAACTTTTCGATAATTTTGTCTATACGCGATTCACAAATCCGAAATTGTTTTATATTACATACAGGGTTAATTTAAAAATACTAATAACCTCTTAAAATACTAATAACCTGTCAACATTAGGTAGGTAGGTACTTTTGTTAGACGACTTTTTTCAAAACTCAATACGTTCCTCAAAAAATATTTGTTAAGTTTTGTTGTACTGTCTGAAACGTAATTACTCTGTATGTATTTCCAATGGTGCAGTCTGTGGTGCAGTGCAAGCGCACCGGGCCTCAGCGCCGCGCTGTGCGTGTGCCGCTAGCGACTGAGTAGAGTAGGTGACATTTTCAGAAATATTTAATAATGTATTTTTACTTTTGTGTGAAAGAAAAACTTATGAATTTTTGAAAGTCGTAAAACAAAAGTTTTTGGGGATAATGTTTAGTACAAAATAGTAAGAGGTTATTAGTATTTTTAAATTAACCCTGTATATATCATATTATATATAGTCGTATTCACAAATCCAAGCAGTCGGATTGAATTTATGCATTTCGACGAACGGCCTTTCCGCCACGGAAAGTTTCCGACGTTTGTGAATAAAACCCCCCCTTGAACTGTTTTTCCAAACGCGCCCAAAAGAAGTACATCTTCAATAAAAAGTCGATCGAGTGTGTATTTAGGCTCAAGAGGTTTCTATATAAAATAGTAACTTTCATAATATGGATGGGAATTTAACGAGAGAATTTTTAACAATTAATAGTATTCGGCATAAGCGATATTTTAAAGAATTTAGTAATTATTTTGTTTTACAGCTTTTAAAAGGTATTTCAATTGGGACCACATTCAACTATGGTTTTAAGTTCTTTCCAATAAGGGATGAATTTTGTCATAGAACTTTTGGTTTATAGCGGCAATAAAAGCTTGTTTAAAAATATATTAATAAACCTATCCATGAAAGGTAATTGGCAAATTTATACATCTATATAAATAAAAGTCAGTTGCCGCATGTTTGAAAGATCACCACTTGAGAAGGGCTCCACCGATTTGGACTGATTTTTTTTGTTGTATTTGTAATTGTTAGAACAAGGTTTGTATGACAGAAAATTTTGGGAAATCCACCGGAAAATTCGGAAATTTGAATGGTATTTTTTATGATAATAATAAAATAAATTAGTGTTGCAAACATTCGATATCCCATCCCACCCGGGTAAAGCCGGGGCGGGTCGCGTCTTATTATAAAAACTTAATAAATACGATACCAACACCTATATAATTAAATTTGATAATTATAACAATAACAGGAAATCTACTAGGCTTCGTAGGCTTGGCACCGATTTTAGTAAGTGTTCCCGTAAGCGCGAGTGTCTGTCCATGCTATGTGGCAAAGGCAATAGATATTTGTATGCGTTTTATTTTTAGTAGGCGTTTCACATTGGACATTCTTCGATTTACCTGGAGTGTTTTTTTATTATTACTTAGCTTCTATAGAACTACGTTGTACGCTGTTACAAAATATTGTATTTTATTGTTATTAAATCATTATTGCAAGTGTATATGTACAATTTATCAGCTCCGAGTGTCCACCAAGACAATATCTTTAATTTTAGACACTGAAAAAATGTAATGGCTAAAATAAACAAGTTGTTGCTAATTACAACTAAGCAACTTAATGTAAGGTCCGAGGGAGCCTGCAAATTACATTGCTAAAATTAAATAAGTCAATAATGTTGGCAAAGACTAAGTCAGTTAGTTTCTTAAAAAACTGGTAACTTATAATTGGTTACTTCTAACCTACTCATTCAGTGAAATTAACTTAGTAAGCTTAGTTATTTCAAGATAACTAAACTTCTTAGTTATTACAAATCAATTTAAGCTGTAACTGTTAAGAATTAAGTTGGTTATTATGAAATGAACACACCTGTCACCACATCAAAGCTATTTAGTGTTTAGCAAGAGCTCGGTGGGCATAAGTTGTTTCGAATATCTTCTAAGGGGCTTGGTACTATTCATCGTGTTCATTAGGTAGCTACAACGAGTGGCGTCCATTCCATACAGACAAATAGACACTGTCTACTGTTACGTAGTTCTTTTTTTTAAATGGTTTACATAATTTATATTTTAAATTATTTTCTTAACTTATGTTCACGCGTTTCGGAGCGTATGTAAACGATAAATGTGATTTTGTGTTTTATCTGTGGTGAGAAGGTTGACGTTTGTTATTTCTAATCTACCATCGGTTGTGTTCGCTGCTCTTGGGAGTTTATTTACATTGTAGTATGTGATTTTGCGGTAAATGCAATATAGACGACGCGTATTCGACGCGTGAAACGCGTGTTTCACAACCGCGGTGGGGTGTTATTTTCTAGTACGGCCTGCGTTGGAGTGACTGAGAGTTTATTTGGAGTCAAATTTATAACGGTTGTGCGTGAGTTTGGTGTCTAAGTGTATACTGGTGATTCCGGAGTTGACGTTGGGCCCTATATTCCAGGCTTGGCCCATTTTCCTTCAAAGGTACGTAATATTACATTGTTCAATTAACATCTTATCCGCGTACAACTTCATATTTCATACTTGTCGTGCCGTTTCAGAGGGTGGTGTAGTGGCTGTGTTTTATTGAAGGTTTGGCGTAATAACGTGCTCCGAGGTTCACATTAGACCGCTGTGGAGTCCAAGCCGGATCCATTTTCCTCCGATAGGTATGTGTACAAATTTCTTCCCAACCCACAATAAAAATAAATATTGGGCAGTGCCTGCCGGTGTTTTGAGATGTTTGTTGTTGCAATACCTTGCCGTGTTCTCATGCTAATTTAGTTGTATGGTGTATTCCAGGAGGTTTCTTGTACGCCCGTTCCACGTACGGGTGTTTCATGTACGAGCTTTTTGGTCACAGGACCTTCCTATGCGGGCTGTTGGAGTGGGATAGGTGTGTGACGTGGATCCCGACACAGCTCCCTCTTCTAGTCCAGCTGCGGCTTCCCGGAGACTGGCTTGGATAATTTTCGGCAAGCGATTAACTGAATCCTAACTTGTTACCTTTTGTCAGTGTTTAATTTTTTCGGTCTGGCAGCCGTTACTGCCAGTGGCGCCCTTTCGTTATTGTAATATAGCTTTGAGTATAGAAGGATAGAACAAACGTTTACCTCGTGACCTCGTAACCCTGAGTTTAGCCGGCATGTTGTGTTGTTTTTTTTTGAAACCAATTGGTTGTTTAGTTCAATTTAAGTTTATTTATCAATTTAAATGTAATTGTGAAGTCAGGAAAATATAAGAATTGCAAACTGTTATCGATCTGATTTACATTAAACTACAAAAGAAAATGTGAGCAGTTAGTTATAACAATTATTTATTTATTCACCCCCTTCAACACTACCCTGACAATTTCCTAATTAAATTAAGTAAAAAATTAATAAATCGCAATCAAAATCATATTTTCGAAAATTCCGCGCTCGCTATATCTTTATCAAAATGCGACAAGAAATAAGCGTCACGTGACCGCTAGCCCGAAGGGTGATCGATTTACACACATTCAAAGCTTTTTCTAACACTGTTTCGTATAATTACACGCATATATCTGTAGTGGTGGTGAATGCTGACATAGCTCAAAACCCGCACACGGTATATATAATTTTTTCTATGCCAGCACACGAGTTAAAAAAACGATAACACGAGCGAGCGATTTCTTTTTTTATTAGCGCCTTCTAAGCCATTTTTAGTAACTTTCTCTTCTTTACTCATAGAACATTTAACAGATAGGTATCAAAAACAACAGATGGCGCTTTTCGGCATTCAGTTAGGTATAGAAAATAACAGATGGCGCTAAAAACGTGAACCGAAACGATGTTTAATTATTGAGTTAGATTGATATAGGTCACTGGTTCCCAAACTTATTTTGTCTACTGAGTCGAGAGCTCGTGCAGTCGTTGTCTAAGATGCCTCCTAGCTAAATGAAATTACAAATCACCCCCCAGGCCTCTACACAACACCCCCATTTTTTTTCTGGGTCTCTTACCGCCCCCCTTTAAGCCTGCAGCGCCCACAAGGGGGCGTTATCGCCCACTTTGGGAATGGCTGATATAGGTAATGACTTTTTTATTTGTTATTATTATTAAATATTATAACAGTTTTTACAAAAATATAAGCAATTTTGCTACCATTGAAATTATCTGAGAACATCACAGGCTACAATCAATCTATGTACTTCGTAACTCTAGCCAATTCAAATTGATCTGTGTAGTCAAGTTACTAGGTTTTTTTTCTATAAAAGAGGAGGCAAACGAGCAAGCATGTCACCTGATGGAGAGTGATCACCGCCGCCCATGGACATCCGCAACGTCCAGGGAATCACGGATGCGTTGCCGGCCTTTAAGGAAAGAGTAGGCTCGTTTCTTGAAGGTCTCTAAGTCGTAATGGTTCGGGAATACCGCCGCTATAAGTTGGTTCCACAAAATACTAGGTACTGTGTATTGTATTCATAGGGTAGTTATAACCAATCTACTTTGTAACTCTAGCACATTCAAATTCATATATATGCCCGAGTTACTAGGTACTATCAATTATGTTAATTGGGTAGGTAAAACCAATTTAGTTTGTAACTCTAACCACAGCTCTAACCAATTCAAATTGGTAAATTGATTAATTGGATAACCACAGCTGAAGTTCTTTGTTGCATGCACTTATTTCAGACTACACATATTAAGTAAGCTATTCAGTATAAGCTAACCATGCACTGTACAGGCTTTCCATATAAGAGGTCAGGGAGAATAGGCAAATGAGTCAATTGTCGCAGACCTAGTAGAATAGAATGGCAGATACCACGTGATCTAGCGTAACGAATTTTAAATTGGTAGTCAAAGGTTTTTAACTCTCTATTAAATCAAACCTAAAGCAAAGCCGTGTGAAAACCGCTGTATAAAACGTAGCCGAATGGCACTTTTGACGAGCAATAAACGCCAGCAAACGTTTCAATTGTACTAAGCGTTTGCTACTTGTCCAGATGCTCAGCTCATCTCGAAAATATATGGCTTAATTTCTCATCTGAAATTGGTACTTGCTGGTACTTGCAATAAAGTATTTAATTGTATAGCTTGATAAGACGTGAATTATTCATAGGTATTCATGCTAAGGTCACCCGCAGTGGGAATAAACTGGCATGTCGGAAATTGAAAAAAAAGATCATCCGGTGGCAAAAAATATACAGTCGCAAGCCGTTTCCCGCCCGCTTCGCTGGGCAAAAAAAAAAAAAGTTTAAAAAATGAATAGACAAACCATCTACAAACAATTCCGCATCGAATGGTCGTGGTCCCATGTCGATCCGTTCAGTTGTTTTAACGTGATTGACGCACAAAGAAAACATAACTTCATTATGTATAAGTATATAGATTTCATTATATTGGTAAAAAAAATTTTTAGGAAAAAAAATTAAACCGCCTTCAAAAAAAATCACTGAAAAGTACAAAATAACTATCCTCTACTAATCGAAACTCAAATACAATTAAAATAACTTCTTAAATACGATACACATACCTATATAATTAAATTTGACAGTTACTGAAGTTGGTGCCAAGCCTACCAAACAAATAGACTTTTTGTTGTTGCACATTGATTTGGCACCGACTTCAATAACTGTCAAACAAGAGAATCATCAATATAAATAAGGATCATAACCAGGTCGCGTTATATAGTATATCTTCGAAGATCAAGCTTCAATACCGCTGAAATTTAAATGGGACCACCTCTGAAGTATTATCTATCAAATAAAAGAAGAATTTTTAAAATCGGTTCATAAATGACGGAGTTATGAGGTAACAAACATACAAAAAAAAAAGAAAAACAAAAAAAGAAAACAACATACAGTCGAATTGAGAACCTCCTCCTTTTTTGAAGTCGGTTAAAAATATATGGACTAAGGACCTTATTCATTTGCCGACAGACCAAACTGGAAAAGATATTAAAAGAAAATACATGTACATACAGAGAATAAAATCAACTTTATTAGCAAATAAAGTTATAATATTAGTCGAAATTACACATTATAGTAAACTGAACAAAACTGCAGCTAATTAGTGCCATCATTCAATAAATCGTTGATTTCTTTTAACTTATTTAACTTAAACAGTACGCGGTTATGACAACCTCGTAAATAATTTAAACTATTTTCAGAACGTATTTTACTTAAGTTTAATCTAGACTAGAGCACTACTAGACTTTTTATTATTATATATTTTAAACAATACTCAAATTTTTATTTTTTCTTCGTCAGTGACGCTGTACCACGTTTAAACTTAAGTAAAATACGATCCGAAAATGATTTAAACTAGATATTAAGGAGGTCGCCATTACTACACATTTTATAAATTAGAAATAAAAAAGGAAATCAATTTTTTTTTTAAAAGAGCAAGCGCGTCACCTGATGGAAAAGTGATCACGTCGCCTGGACACCTAAAACGTCCGGGGAGTCACGAGAAGATGGGGCACAGGCACTCTCACTCACCGAACGAAACACAACAGCAATAGATGCTGTAGTTTTAAGCCAATATTGTGTCAGAGGGTGATATTTCGCAGAGCAAGCCGGCCGAATCCACGTAAAACTATGCCCAACCTCACACTTCACCGAGCGAGCGTGCTATATCTTTATGTTTTTGATAATACTAAAGCTCATCAATAGCTACTAAAAAAAAAGAAAATCTGCTGACAAACAGAGAAGAAAAAGGTACTGAACTGCATTGTCTTTACCTATTTACATGTCTATACTAATATTATAAAGAGGTAACCTGTATGTAAAGGATACGCTCAAAAAGTAGATAATCAATTTTAAAAATTCTTTCACCTACAGATAGCTACATTATCAGTGAGTAACAAGGAGTGCATTTTATTTTCAAGAAAATTTCTAGCCGTGGGGCTCCGGGGAGGGCTAATTTGAAATAAAAGAATTAAATTAATTATATTGGTTGTTGGTAGTTATCTGAGTGGTAGAGCCATGCTGCATTGCAGCACGCATTGGGCCGACTCGCCCGGAATAATACAACCCTCTCACAGAATATCGGCGTGAAATAACAGCATCTATTGCTGTTATTTTGTTCGGTGAGTGAGTG
Source organism: Zeuzera pyrina (assembly GCA_907165235.1). Classification (NCBI taxonomy): domain Eukaryota; kingdom Metazoa; phylum Arthropoda; class Insecta; order Lepidoptera; family Cossidae; genus Zeuzera; species Zeuzera pyrina. The sequence goes on along the minus strand of OU015647.1, from coordinate 6,706,987 downwards.
CCGGTAGCCCATCATCCCCTCCCCTTACTTTCCCTATTTCCCTGTCGGCTGGCAACACACCCGTGACTCTCCGGACGCTAGGAACTTTTTGGCGGGAACGGGAGAAGTGAGGTTGTAATTTTTATTTAGATTTTCTATTTTTTAAATTTTTAGGAGGTTTAAAGTACAACAGTGATAGGGTATTGTGTTTTAAAGTTCTGTGTAAGTGAAAAGAATGGAGGATATCCAAATAAACATGTGTAGCTGAAGTTTTCGCGCTCTTCCAAAAAGTCCTTTTTTAACTTCAGTAAAGCCTACTATCACTTTACTGGAGGAGTGTTAGGGACAGTTAATGTTTCTCTAGAAGTCTTTAATATTTCGACTGAAGAACTACATTGTCCGTGGTCAAGAATAAATTATAAATAAAAAATAAAAATCTCCGGACGTTACGGGTGTCCATGGGCGGCGCTCTCCATCAAGTGGCCAGCATACTCGTTCGCCCCCTCTTTTATAAAAAAAAAAAAATAGAAATTACTTTAAAGAATTTCAACTATCAATGCCTAACTCGGCCAATAACGTGAAAGCAGAGGTTGAACTGATATCAAATTCAGTCTTAAATTTGAAAAATGCGTTTTGTATGACCATCCAAGTTGCGTGGCACTCATTTGGATACTGAGCGTTAACAACCCAAATTATTTTGAAACACAAACTTACTGCAGACAGTATATTTGAAACAGCATAAAGCACATCATTGATCACTACGTAATAAGTTCTGATATTCTCAAGGGTTTCGCCTACAATGATGATAAAAGGTTGAATATTGAGCCCGAACTCTTAGAGTTTTCTTTTCTTACTTGTTATTGCATTACGAATATCAGAGTCATTTTTGATATGGAGAATGAAGCCGGCCAAAATATCTGCTTTTGAAGGACGCCAAATCTTCTTCGCTGCGTTTTTCAGAGGAATGCATGCTACACTCAAGAGATGGTATCAGCTGCAAGCAAGCGATGTTCGATGTCTCCTCTGAACCTGAAAGGTACACTACAAGATTTATAAATGAATAAGCTAGGTAATATGTAAATATGTATAAATATACAACAGCGTAGATACTTGGAACACAAAACTATGTCAATTTTACATAACAATATCCACTACTAACAATTTGCGAATAATTAAAATTAACGCCCAAGCGCTCCCCATAACATCCCGTTAAAAACCCTATTCAGAATTAATTCGAATGATGCTTTTTTTGGATCCAGGTACTTGTGTTTTCAATTTTTGTACGGCGTATTATAACTTTCAGGCCCGCGCTATAATTTTACGGACCTGATCACATAATTTTGTTTTTAAAATCTGGGAACTTCTACTACTGTAACCGATAAACCTGTAACTCGTAGAAATTTATTTAACACTAGCGATACGCCCCGGTTTCGTGCGGGTAGAAATTTGTATAAAAATAAAATACAGCCCATGTTATTCGCTGATAATGTAGCTTTCTATAGGTGAAAGAATTTTGGAAATTGGTTGAGTAGTTTTGAGTTTATCCATTACATACAAACAAATAAAGTTTACCTCTGTATATTAGTTATAAACTAATATTATAAAAAGGTAATCACGAAAACTTAAAAAAAAAATTAGACCTACTTTAAAAAAAAAATACTCAAAATTACAAAATAATTATCCATTACTAATCAAAACTCAAGTACAAAATAAATTTATAAATACGATACTAATACATATAATTAAAAGACAGTTACTGAAGTCGGTACCAAGCCTACTAACCTCATACTTTGTGTTGCCGATTTGTTGTACATTAATTTGGCAACAATTTCAATAACTATCAAATTTAATTATATAGGTATTTTGATTAGTAAATGATAGTTATTGTGTATATTTCAGCGTTTTTTTAGGTCAGTTTAATTTTTTTTAAGTTTTTTATTTCTCCCTTTTAAGTGACCTTAGCCTAAATAAACATCTGGGGTAGGTCTACAAGTCGTAGACCTACTCCAGATATAGACTACAACTAACTGGTTTGCCAATTTTAAAACTGAATGATATACAAAAGAATCATCAATATAAATAAACCCTTATTAACGGTTAGTATTAATCGTGTATCTTCGAAGTCCAAGCTCCTATATCCGTGAAATTGAAATGAGACCTACTTGGATCTATACTGAATCGAACAAAAAGGAATAATTGAAATTGGTTGATAAACAAAGAAGTTGTGCCCGAACTCACGTAAAAATATATAAATACAAGGTGTTGTTTTAAAACGTGGTCATATTGAAGGAGGCGATTATATTGCTTTTACTGATTACAAATAAATGAAAAAAGGTATACCTTAAAAAAAAATCGTATTTATTTTAAAGTAATATTGAAGTATCTTTTATTTTCGCTTATACACATGAAAGTATATGGGAAACTTTGAAAGTTCATTGAAAGTTCAAAAAGTAGAAGACGAATACATCAGGATCCTGAGAAATATTTATAGCAGATGTACTGGCAGAGTTAAACTAGAAACTATTGGGCCAAGCTTTCCTGTAGAAAGAGGTGTTCGACAAGGGGACCCCCTTTCCCCCAAAATCTTTATTGCGATTTTAGAATCCATAATACACAAACTAGATTGGAGAAATCAAGGATTATATATCAAAGGAAAATATCTAAGTCACCTCAGATTCGCAGACGACCTGGTTTTGTTATCTGAAACGAGCTCTCAACTACAACAGATGATAGAAGCTCTCCACAAAGCTAGCAGAAAAGTGGGCCTCGAAATGAACGTCACTAAAACAAAAACTATGTCCAATCACATTAAAACAAACATAAAAATAGATTGTGAAACATTAGAATATGTAGAACAATATAATTATTTAGGAAAACAAATAGGTTTCATTAGAAACAGCAATGAGCTGGAAGTAGAACGAAGAGTCAAAAACACTTGGTCAAAATACTGGAGCTTCAAGGAAGTATTTAAAAGTGATATGCCCATAAATTTGAAAAAGAAGGTAATGGATTTGTGTCTTATCCCATGTTTAACATACGCTTGCCAAACCTGGAAATTCACAAATAGAACAAAAAACAAAATAATAACATGTCAAAGGGGTATGGAGCGTAGCATGATGAACATTAAAAGAGTACAAAAAATAAAGCATGCAGATATAAGAGCGAAAACAAAAACAATAGATGCTTTTAACAAAGCACAAAAATTAAAATGGAAATGGGCCGGACATATAGCGCGACTCAAAGACAACAGATGGACAAAAAGGGTGACATCATGACTGGGCCCGCCAGGCAAACGTCTTAAAGGTAGACCGTACGCGCGCTGGGAGGACGATATCAGAAAAATAGCTGGACCACAATGGAAGCAAATAGCCCAAGATCGTGAGAAATGGCAATCCTTGGAAGAGGCCTTCACCTGAGAGGGGTTTCTAACAAAACGGAAACCTATAAGTATAATATATTGCTAAGTTGCAAACTGCATTTCCTAACACACTACTACAACAAAGAAATCTACAGTAAATTAAACATAAGTGAGCAACCTTGCAAATTAATCATAGTTTACTTGTTTAAAATCAGTACAACATAATTGTAACATTTATTTTATTAGGAAATAAAGGGCTTTTTTATTTTTATTTTTTATTTATTTATTTATACACTGCGCGGTTCATCAAAGCATGCCTGCCCCTGCAGTCTCGACATAGATAGCGATCGCTTTACGACCGATTTCGGTCGATAAGTCATAACGATTAATTTTTAACGATTTTTGAGTCTCTACATTAAAACTATCGAATGTGATTGGAGTCATATCGAATCTGTCAACTTTACGATTGCTGATAATGTCAAGCGATTTTTTTCGTTATTTTTATCGATCGGTAGTTTACGAAAATAATCGCTATGTCGGGACTGCAGCCCCTACAAACGTGCCGCGCAGCTCCCTTACGCCTTTGATGTTTTGCCGATGTATATGTAAATCGAGGAGAGAAACAGATAATGTTACGAAAGTTATACACCATTGATTATTTTATTATTTTTTTTAAATTGGTTTTTATACAAATTAAAAGTCTTTGCTCTACGGTTTTCTAAAATATGAAGTCGTTTTAAAACGACACCCAGTATATATGTAGTATATACAGATGAATTGAGAGCCTTCACTCTTTTTTTAACTCGATTAAAAATACAGTTTTGCTTACTGTCTTCAGTCAGCAAATGTGACCTTTCCTAAGCTGGAAGGCGAGGTAAAAAAATTGGATAAAAAATTACCATGCTTATAAGTTACGAGAAGCTCTAAGTTATCGTCCTTGCGGCAAGTCTTGCGCGTTTTAGCCAATTCGAAAATTTTTGCCTTAAAGGTGTGGAAAGTTTCTGTTACAATAAGCTAGCAGTCCATCCAGACTTCGCCCGAGTTGAATACACAATATATAGCCTATGTCCATCTAAAATAATATAGGTACCTTTCCAATGGCGAAAGAATTATTCAAACAAGTGCAGTGGTTCCGAGGATTAACCTCCACATATAAACAAAGTTAGAAAATGCGCTCTTATCTCTATCTATACTAATCTCATCTCTAATATTCTCTAAATAGTATAAAGCAAAGTTACTGTTTTCGTCTGTCTGTCTCTCCGCTAACTTCTTCTAAACCACTATCACTATCATTTAGAGATTTTTTCCGGAAGGTTTATATGTATAATACTTGCATATTATAGTAGAGAAACACTGAGAATTTCAATAATTTGTAATGATGTCGTAATAAACATTTTTTGGGGACTTACATTGCTAATGCTGGCTAAACCTTACGAGATAGAACAAAATAATGTACTACGGAATTGTATTTCTTAAAAAAGTCTACAGAAAAGTCGGCATTGGTATATGTTTATCTCCTAAGGACAACCCACAGTAACCATTTTTATTTTTTCATATTTCTAAAAAAATAACGGGTTATTTACGAAGATATTTTAAACAATAAGTATTAATTCTTATCCAATTAAATACATTAGATACGTTGTGCATTTAATGTAGATCAAAATTGCCCTTTACATACACATACATACATATCTTCACGCTGTATCCCTAACGGGGTAGTCAGAGAGGACGGAGCGCTAAGCGTAGCGGTCCTTACATACTTCTTTCGCTTCCCCAAATCTCATCGTTCTCATCACACATTTTCACCAAGGTATGCGAGTGCTTTTGACATTTCCGTCGGCTAACACTGGCTATTTGACCTTCATAAGCCCTTTACGGCATACCATTAAAATGAATATCTTAGAAGATATCACAGATTTCAAATTATTAATCGCTCGCAGTGAAACAGGCGGTCGAAGCGTTGAGTTTTTATCACATGGACAACTATATGTAGCCATTTCGCATGTAACATTTAACCAAAATCTGTGTGTTGTCTAATGAAAAAACAGCTCCAAACATCACTACATATTATAAAACAAAGTCCCCCGCCGCGTGTCTATCTATATGTATGTTCGCGAAGATTTCGAAAACTACTCAACGGATTTTCATGCGGTTTTCACCAATGGACGGAGTGATTCAAGAGGTAAGCTTATGTGTATAACTCATTAATATTTTGTGTAAATTGGTTAAAATATGACGATGATTGTTGAAGAAGTCGGAAAAAATCAAGCAGACTGGGAGCTTTCATCGAAAACGCTGCCTGATCTCTTTGAGATAAAACAAAGCAATGTACGGTGGAATTGTTCCCCTCTTATAGGTCTACAGAAAAGTCCACGATGGCATATGTCTATCTTTTAAGGATAGCTTACTATAACTATTTCAATGTTAAAAAAAATGGTCCCGCATAACGTGGTAAATGGAAAGCCATTTAGACGGATACGATACTAATCCTTATCAAATTCAATACGGTAGTTACCTTAAGCATTTCATGCATATTATAATTGCCCTTTACACCATACAATTTAAATTAATATCTTAGGAGTTATCGTAAAATTAAAACTATCGAGCGACAAAATACATTCAAGCGGTCGCACACTGACGCGACACGCGTGATGCAACAAGGAGATACGACAATACGACAGAAACAAATGTAGGCGTATGTGCTCTGCTACCCGTGCGAAGCCGGGACGGATCACTAGTGTATATAAAGACATTCTACAGTTATACAACCTACGGCACACACACTGTACAAACGTGCGAAGCCAGGGCGGATCCCTAGTTCTTTATATTTATATAGATATGTACCTATATGTACCTACTGCATATCTTTGTGGATTGAATTATCAAAGCAGAGTCGAAATTATTAAATTAAGGAACACGAAATATTGGGTTAATAAAAACAACATTATTTTATAGTAAAAATGAAGAAAGGAATGCTTAGATGGTTCGGGCATATAAAAAGAATGAGTGGTGAAAGACTGTCGAAGAAAATCTACAGGGCGAAACCGAGTGGTAAAAGAAGCTAAAGAAAACCAAGGCTGACTGACGACGATCAAATAGCCAAACTAACCGAACCTCGACTATTTACAGAAATCTGAACTACAAATAATTTTTAGAACTTGTTGTTACGACATCATGTAAAAACTGCTGAACGGATTTTGATGGAGTTTGCACAGTTTAGTAAGCTCAAGTTTTACTAAATGTTGATTTTATGTTAGGGCTCAAGCCCTAACGTAAAATCTAAGCCATATTTCATCTGATTCTGTTAAGTAGAACCACAGTGTAATTATGATCCACGCGGGCAAAGTCGCGGGAATAAGCTAGTTATGAATAAAGTAATGATAATAACGTACTAAGGATATCATAATTATGGAACTCACCAGAAGATATCCCTTTGGATTTTTAAGAGCCGGATATTCATTGAAGTATTGAGCGGTGGTTAATTCCTTTGACGCGATTAACCTTGACTGTGTGGTCTCTACCCATTTTTGTCGTACAACTGTCCAAGGCTTAATAAGTTTTTTAAGCCACGAAAGGTTCTCTTCTGTATCTTTCTCTTTAGTTATTCCATCTGGTAAGCGTAACCTTACAGATCCTGAAGACATTGAAGATCTTGAAATTCGACAGCGCTTTTTCACTATACCAGATTTCCTGTACTTTCATTTTGCGAATTTGGTCTGGTAATTTACCAGCCGCTCTTGTAAAAAAGCCACGTGTAGATTTAACAATTTTAGTATGGTAATATACGGGACGTTTTTCCTGGGGAAATACACTGGCTATTGCTCTCGCCCACTTACGATAGATTTCAGATTTGATTATTTGTTCAGGATTATGTTGTAGTATAACCCTGCCTATAATTCTCACTAAACTTAGACGTGCAGTATTAGTTAGTGGAATAGTTTAGCCCTGATTCAACAGGCCTTTACCTTCTAAAGTACAAGTCAATAGGAACTGTAAATCATAAAAATATACAATATATAATTAGTAGTGATATAGATATTTAATCTTATACGCATTACATGCAAGCATTCAAAATATATATGATACGAACATAATCTAAAGATGTCGAATCTTCGGGTAAAGGACTAGTTACTGAGGTCTCTACAGGTGAAGAAATAGTGACTAGTGACTGGTGACTCCGCAGGTGAAGAAATAGTGACTGGTGACTCCACAGGTGAAGAAATAGTGACTAGTGACTGGTGACTCCACAGGTGAAGAAATAGTGACTGGTGACTCCACAGGTAAAGAAATAGTGACCGGTGACTCCACAGGTAAAGAAATAACGACCGGTGACTCTACGGTAAACAGAGTGGTCACTTTTTTGTAGGCGTGCTATCGATAAATGCTTTGGAGCACAAAGGACTTTCTTCGAATGGAAAGACTATTAGATCGTCAAATGAACAATCATCATTAATCTGCAAGTAAACCATTTACAAAATGGAGACAAATCTAAAAAAATACCAGCACACTATTTATTTTTGTAAATAAAATAACTTTGTAATCGGACTATGTGTATTGGAGTGCATGCTGTTCGGTCAGGTTAGATTTGGTGCTGGTTAGCTGACCGAATTCTATCTCTGGTATATCCTGAGAATGCTTCGTTGAGAAGCAAAACACGTGTCGATTGGTAGTTGTTGGGGTTTGAGCGGAAAATAGCTAGAGATTTTGGGAATTTATCACATGAAATGGATTTTCGTAAGGTAACACCTGAGTCTATACAATATCTTAGCCAAATGGCAATTTTGACGAACTATAACACCAGCAAGGGTTCCGATTGCATAAAGCGTTTGCCAATTGTCACAACAAACAAACAACAAACACAACAAAAAGAAATCAGCCAAATCGGTCTAGCCGTGCTCATGTGATGCTCCGTTATATACGTGGCAATTCATTTTTACTTATGTAGATAGATTTACATTACTTATATCAACATACAAATAGATTTTCAAGTGTAAATCTACAGTCTGTGAGCCTTTTTTTGGTTACTCAGGAGAAATCTGTATAGAGATACCCAGCCCCCGGGGGGAAAGGCAGGGTTATGTGTCTTTTACCCAACAAAACTTGAGCGCATAGAAGCCTCTCTTCTCCTTGTGTTCCATTCAAAATAAGAATATACAATTATTCCGTTCCAGAATTACAAAACGAGTTAGTTGTAGATCTACCCTAGATATTTATTTAGACGAGGTCACTCAAAAGGGAAATACAAAAAACTTTTTAAGAGAAAAATTAAACAGACTCCAGAAAAAAACACACTGAAAAGTACAAAATATCATCCATCACATCCTAAATACAAAAATAATTTTATAAATATGATACAAATATACCAGTATAATTAAATTTGACAGTTATTGAAGTCACTGCCAAATTAATGTGCAACAACAGAAAGTCTACTAGTTTTGGTAGGCTTGGCACCGACTTCAGTAACTGTCAAATTTAATTATATAGGTTCGATTAATAAAGGATTGTTATTTTGTACTTTTCAGTTCTTTTTTGAAGTCGGTTTCATTTTTTTTAAAGATTTTTACATTTAGTTTAACTACTGATTAAATAACGAGATGCTAGTCTGTATAATTTTGACACAATATTAGACATGTAGGTAGGTAGGTATAAATCAATTAAGTTCCGCTAGGGACGCTATGGACACTATGGACGCTATGGACACTATGGACGGAGTGAAAAATTTTAAAAACAAAAATTACATAAATATAGTCATTATTAGCTACTGCAGTATTTCTGAATTTTGAGCTATGATTAGGGATCGAATATACACTTCTCATAAAAAAAATCGAAACACTACTGCAATTGCTATTCAGGCGGAATTTAAATAAAAAACAGGTTTGATATCATTAAAAAAATACTCCAATAATTAGCTGGCAGTTTAGTCTACACCAGCCTTTCCCAAAGTGGGCGATAACGCCCCCTTGTGGGCGCTGCAGTCCTAAAGGGGGGGCGGTAAGAGACCCAGAAAAAAAATGGGGGCGTTGTGTAGAGGCCTGGGGGGTGATTTGTAATTTAATTTAGCTAGGAGGCATCTTAGACAACGACTGCATGACTCAAAGTGGGCAGTAGACAAAATAAGTTTGGGAACCCCTGGTCTACACAATGGTGTACCACATCCAAATTTGAATTTAAATTTTCGAATTTTCATCGAATAAATGAATGTGGAGCTCAATGTGGAGATTGTTTTCAATGTGTATTCCGTCGGAATTTCTGCATTTAATCACATTTTTTTTGCCAAAAAATCTTTTTTTTAATAGAGATCGTTAACAAAGCTTTGTAACATCCTACCAAGGAGATTATTTTCCTAACAAATATGGTTATCTCGCCCACGGAAGCCGCCAAAGTCGTGGCGTTGCTGAATTCAGGGCTTAGTCAACGTGTTGTGGCTGCACAATTGCATCTTAGCCTCTCTGCTGTCAATAGAATGTATCAGCGTTATCGGGAGACTAGTATGTTTACTCGCCATCCAGGATCTGGTAGACATCGAGTCACGTCTAAACGAGATGACCGGTATATTGTGTCAATTTCTCTAAGAAATCGTCGATTTAACTATATTCAACTGCAGCAGCGGCTCCGTGAGATTCGAGGATTGACTGTGAGCGATTCTACCATTAGAAGATTGGCGGAGCGTGGCCTGAAACCTCATAAACCAGCTAATGGCCCAAAATTGACGGTAGACCACCAAAGAGCGGGCCTTAACTTTGCACGTGAGCATTTAAATTGGTCATACCTTCAATGAAGCAAAGTTCTCTTTTCTGACGAATGTAAGATCATGCTGTATGGTAACGACGGAAGAAAGAAGATGTATCGAAGAGAGGGAGAGCGTTTTGTACAGTGCTGCATTGAAGAAAGAGTTAGTTACGGTGGCGGTTCATGGACGGTTTGGGGAGGTATAAGCGCCGATGGAAAACTGAACTTGCTTTTATATCTGGACCTCGCTAACCATCATTAAATGGGTCACGTTACATCGAAGAGTATCTGGAGCCTCATTTGGTACCTTATTTTATTGGCGAAGAGTTCATTTTTATGCAGGACAATGCCAGGACTCATACCGCAGGCATTGTAAATGAATACCTGAACGAAGTCGGTATTACGGTTTTGGGCTGGCCAGCAAAAAGCCGGGATATGAATCCCATAGAACACTTATGGGACGAGTTGAAGAGACGAGTAAGAGCGAGAGATCGTGCTCCGGAGACGCTTGGTTAGCTTAAAACAGCTATATGAGAAGAATGAGATAACATCCCACAACACAAGATTGTGACTGTCATCCGTTCAATGAGGAACCGCATGGAAGCAGTCATTAGAGCCCGGGGAGGAAATACGAGATGAATAAACTTTTTTTTAATTTTTTTGTCCTACGTCTTTGTTTCTAACATTTTACAAATTCTTCTCAAAGGGTAAAACCATATCTGTTAAACAAAACACGCTACCTAAGAAATTTAATTTTAATTTGAAATATCAATGTTTGTTAAACGATACTTTATAATATCTGCAATTAACTGGCACTATTTCTTTTTTTTGTTTTAGTGTAAAAAATTCTTAAGACTCATTCAAAACCAAACTTCAGGGGTGTTTCGATTTTTTTGATGAGAAGTATATATATACAATCCAGAAAAAATATAAAAATAAATGTTTTGTTTCATCTACTTACGTTTAAAAATTTCAATATACTCCTCCAAATCCCACGCAGTGAGAAGATTTTTAACTTAATCCACCATCTTAATTTTTAGCTACCGGCGAATATATTTACGTCACATAGTTTTCTTCTTTATTTAGTTATCGAAATATTTTGTCACTTACATACAGTTTTTTAATTTTAATTTTTGTAGTATTTTGGTTTTTATTATATTATTCCATGATTCACTATTTTTTATGTATTGACAATTAGTATAAAATTAAATAACACACCTTGTCAGTAAATAACAATATAACTAATAATGTAACCTTACCTATTTTAAAAGAATTCGCTATGGAGTACCTTTACTTACACTCCTCTAACATATAAGTAGAAACCGTGTCTGTACATTGAATAAATTTGTCAAAAAATGAGTGTGGGCGATAAAGAAAGAGTAATAGGGCACAAATAAGCATTTTTAAACAATTTTGTCTGTGAGTCTATACATACACGCTAATCTCCGAAACTACTGAACGGATTTTCCTGCAGTTTTCACAGGTAGATTAATCTTAACTTGCAGCAACATTTAGCCCGTTTCATTGAAATTGGATAATAGTGAAAACAGTTATCGTCATTTCAAATGATTTTAATATAATAAAGCTCTAGAAGCCGCAAGAAAGTCCGTTCAGTAGTTTCAGAGATTAGCGTGTACATACTCTAATCTCTGAAACTTTTGATATTTGTTAACTATGTGTATATATATATATATATATACAGGGTGTCCCGTAAATAATGGATCAACCTTAAGGGAAAGGTAGAACACCTAATTACCTAAAACCTAATAGACTCGTGCTGTAAACTGTTGACGCGGCATTTCTGTCAATGTCTACTAAAACACTACAATCGATAGTCGTCCACAATGCTTTCAGAGTCCTTAAGATCGCCAAGTCGTAATTTCAATAAACAAAGTCCAAATCGTTAAGCAAAACGAGGTCCAAATTCACAGCACGTAAAAATCGAGAGAGAGCAACACAAAACGTTTGTCGTAATCAATAGTACAAGTCGCACTAAGCGAGATGAATAGCCGTATGTCCTACAAAACCGGTGCTATCTACAATTAGCAGTCTTAAAGGTCTTTTGTTATCGCCGTCCCGCTCAGGTGCAGGTAGCTGCCCAGATTGCGAACTCATTCACTAAAAAGAGACAGAAACACTTCTTGGACTGCGTTCGCACGCATAACAGACATTAAAAAAAATACTAGGAATAAATAACACGGAATCCACAGTTTGTCTACATTTTTGAATTATAACAAAAATTTGTCTAATTAGCCCCTACATCAGATTAATAGCAATAACTTTGTAATGAGAAGGACTAGATGAAAGTTTTATACAATTTTAGAAACCTTAATAAATGTTCAAGTTTTTAAAATAATGGGCCACTTCAGTGTGGTACATTTTTTTTACAGGAGAATTTATCCTATTTGGGTTATCATAATCTGAAAAAAATAATTTCTTCGTTTGTGGTCTTCTTTTTTTTAGAAATGAAGATAAGCTAACCAAATCGTTATTAAGCTACCTAAGCTAACTATTCAGAAATATTTTACAAAAATCCGATTTAAAAAATGTTATCATTTGGAAGGACAGCATTAAAAAAACTGAAGCCTGGCGGAGAAAATGGTCAAAATAATGAAAAAAAAAATTCTCGGTTACCCTAAGGTTTTTTTAAAACTAGTCAAATAGGTTTAGGCAATTACGTGTTCTACCTTTCCCTTAAGGTTGATCCATTATTTACGAGACACCCTGTATTTGTTGTCGTTTTGATTTTGATATTTTGTTACTGTTAAAAATAACCAATAACAAATGTTCTTAGTTATTTTTGCTAGTGCTAAGTAGGAATAATTGGTTATTTACTATTAACAAAGGTAAATTTCACTTTTTAAACAACTCTGGGCTGTATGTTGTGGATAAGTTTTAATCAAGCCAAATCGGTAGGTTCTTCGCTAAAGCTAAATTTTTGCATTGTAGGTATTTGTATCGTATGTATGAAGTTATTTTGTACTTTTCAGTATTCTTATTTTGAAGGTGGATTATTTTTTTTCTTAAAAACTTATATACTCTAATTCTTACTCTTACCACTCCTTTTGACAGTATCTGTGGTGGAAGACCCAGCCGTAGCCTCGTCCGTTTGTTTGTCTGTCGGCACATTTCCAAGAACTCGTAGAAGTCGTTAACTTTGTCCACACACAACTCACATATTAGAGGAGGCATTTTATCATTTTGATGAACCTGAGTCAAAAGAATTCACATATTTTGTATAAAACACTGATTTGGGAGGAAAGGCAAAATATAGATGCCAAATATTAATTTTCTAAGTAGGTTATAAAAGTAAACCAAAAGATAGTTTGGAACAAGGAACTCAACATAACCAAGTAATTAGGTATAGCGAGTCTTTCTAAAAAAGATTGATTTTTGGATTTGCTAAAAAATCAATGTGCAAAAGATTGATTCCTCAAAGTGTCTCAATTTCATACAACCGTTCCAATTTCGATTTTTTGGGCTGTTTACTAAAAAACATGATAACTGGACTGAATGTGAGTGAAAGATGTACTATTTTTGAAGAAATGAAAATTAATATGATTAATTCTGATGGACAATAATATGTGAGACATACTCGGAATAAAGAAATGGATCCAAAGTATATGAAGAAAACAGTCAAACATGGAGGAGGAAATGTCCAGTTTGGGGCTGTTTTTCCAGACATTATGTTGGAGTTGTCAGGATAATTGTAGGCAATATGGACAAAATCCAATATGAGAATATTTTAGAGGAAACTATGTAACCCTATGCCGAGGAAAATTTACTGGTGGTTTAGACTTTGTTATCATTCTAGCAGTGAATGCCATGATTGCCAGAGATGTAAAATACCACAATGTTCAGATATTTTCTGACAGTATGGCAGTTTTACAAGCCCTAAAATTTGTAACAAAATTACTTCCAGCCTTATATACGAGTGTTATCAATTGTTGGAAAGAGTATGTGCACATAACACTATAAGTCTCCAATGGATCAAAGAACACAGTCTATCATTTGGAAATGATGCGGCTGATAAACTAGCCAGGAAAGGATCAAGCTTAAAGATTAAGCTTAATGTACCTGGTCCTGAACCTATAGCACCGATACCATATGGCTGGTTTGCATGCAGGTGCCAAAACAGGCCAAGATAGAACATGACATATATTGGTCTCGTCTCATATACATATCAGCGAATGTAAACAGGCCAGGGTACTCTTACCCAAGATAATTCCTTGACTCTCACGTTGTCTACTTAGTTTAACAAGAGCTAAGCTCCGTATCATTGCTAGTGCTATAACTAGACTTGGTCCATATAACAAACATCTTTTTAACATGGGTGTTACTAACAGCCCTCTTTGCAGGGGGTGCTTATAAGCAGAAGAAACAGCCACCCATGTTTTGCTGGAATGTGAAGAGGTCGCAATCTACCAGGGGAGACATCTTTACCACCCTAATTAAGCCTTTACCAACATAAAGAAAGTGCTGGGCTTTCTCGAGGAGCTAGGATGACAGGAGTAGTCAATCTTACTCTCCCGCAAAATAGGCACCCTAGAAGTCGGTTTGCCTAAACCAGCCCATCCAGTAAACTTTGCAAAAAGACAATGATCCATAACACACAGCAAATCAGTAAAAGTCTTAGATTGGCTCCCGTACAGCCCCAACATCAACCCTATTGCAAATCCATGGTAACATGTGAAGAAAATGGTGGCCACGAAACATACCACTAATGTTCATCAACTTCATATGACTTTTAAAGAAACTTGGGAGCAAATTCAAATATCAATTTGGAACAAATTGATCTCTTCTATTGTTGCTAAAGGACATGAAACATAATTTTGATTAACTACATAATGTCTTTGAAATATGTCTACAATTAATTACAATAAACTTCAATTTAATATTCATGATATTTCATTTTTTTAGTTAGTTGGTGTGTCCATCTAAATTAATCCAAATAAAAATGTAGGATATCTCAACTTTATCAAAGATATTTAATTTTAACATCCCACAAGGCCTATGTGAATGTTT
Organism: Zeuzera pyrina; assembly: GCA_907165235.1. NCBI lineage: Eukaryota > Metazoa > Arthropoda > Insecta > Lepidoptera > Cossidae > Zeuzera > Zeuzera pyrina. Next base: position 6,691,896 of record OU015647.1, on the reverse strand, counting down.
AAATATTGTTGCAAGTTCTTAGTACATTATAATTAAAAATCTTTAAATTCAAATCAAGTCTACTATGTGACCACCACTGGGGGCCTAGATAAGTGGCTCAATTGTCGTAAACACTATTAGAAAAGAATGACAAATACCAAATAATCTAGCATAACAAATTTTAAATTTGTTTTTATTTGATATAAGTGGCTATGCAGGTCCCACCAGACCTCTATCACTGCGACCAAACATTAACCTATTCTGATCACCACTACGTTACAAAACACTGCCAACTCCCATTGCAGTTAAGAACTGCATTCCTTGGAGCTGAACCTCCTCCGAACTCAGAAAATACTGGCTGAGACAGGATGGACAAGTGGTCCGCAATCACATGTCTAACATGATTAACTTTCATTTATGACAAACGAAATATAGTCCTGTGATAATTGCCATATAAAACGTAGCCAGTGGCACTTTAGTCTAGCAATAACACCAGCAGGCGTTTCCATTGTATGTTGTACGAAGCGTTTGCCACTTGTCCAGTCGCTTTGTAAGTATTCATGAAGCGTGCGGCGTGGAAAAGAACGAACTACATTTACGAATCAATGGTAATTAAAAAAAAAACAAGTTTTGTTGTTTAAGACAATGTATGCTCACAATATCTGTCCAGACATAAAAAAGAATCTTCAAAGAAATACTGACCACATTACTCTATAATCACCCCATTGTATGGTTACGGAGAACCTGATAAGTTCGAAATAAATATAAAATACGGACTAAGGAAGAAAAAATTTTGAAAGGTTCAAACGAGATGATTAAAATGTTTATAAACAAGTTTCAATTTATGACATTGTATTCGTTTGGGACTTTTTAGGAGTAATATATGTTAAATATTCACCTCAATTTGTACACATTCTCGTATTTTCTGCTTCAGTTCAATATCGCAGTCCAAATCCACTACGTTCTGTATAATTGGCATTTTGTAACCTCCGCCGGCGCCGCATAGGCGGCACGCTCGGAATATATCATAAATAGTCTGCTTTTCAAAATGATCCATTTTTTTTAATTAACAAAGTTTTAATAAAAATAAGACATTAAAATGTAAGTGTAAAATGATAAGCGTCAAATGCAACTCATAACACAACAACGATTTCCGCCATTACGGTTATTTTACTTTAGGGAAGGGCAAAAAATATCGATATATCAAAATATCGATATTTTTTCAGAAAATAATCGATAGATATCGTCGATATTTTTAATTTCAAAATATCGATTTTTTGAGATCTTTATTATATTTTATATTGATTATGTATTCCTCTTATTTTTGTAATATTTTTGCTCCTTTCATCAATAAATTAATAAATGAATTTAATAAATCAATATAAACCAGAGCGCGCTAGCTTTTGTACAATTGCTGCCTCTATATTTCGAATGCGGTTTCTACGAGCTCAAATTGATTCTTTTTGAACGTAACTATGCGTAGTATCCCTTAGTAGTTTGTGAATACAACTGAAAAAATTTCTATGGGTGGTCTATTTGGTGTCTGTGACAGTGTCAGTGACAGACACAGTTGTGTGTGTGTTAACTTATATGTGTATAGTTGTATAGTTTAATGGCGGCAAGTGGCTTCACGTGGCGTAGCTCGTTTTATGTTTTTGTTTTGTATTATTTATTCGTATTATTTATTATTTTGTATTATTTAATAACAAACAAATGTCTGCAGTGTGGAAGGTTTTTTCTAAAAAAGGAAACAATGAACCTGCTTCTTGCAGCTTGTGTGGTAAAACGTACAAGAACTGCGGAAATACTACTAATTTGGCTACACATCTGAAAACGAAGCATTGTATTTTCGAATCGAATCGAATATTTTTTTGGTAATCCCGCCTTGGGGCAAAAATATCGAAATATCGATATTTTTTGCTCTGCATATATCGATATTGTCTTAAAATATCGATACAATATATATCGATATATTTTTTCCATTTGGCAGCCCTATTTTATTTGTTGTATTTATATTTCTTAGGCATTGGTAACAAGAACATCAGCCTAATGACGTCAATTCTGGAGAAACACAAGTTCCCTAATCAATTATTATTAGTTACATTCAAATCACAAAAAAAAGGAACATACCTTTTGCATTTTGACAGTCTTAAACCCGTAAAAGTATGAAATTGGGAATGTTAGTGACGTCTTAAGCTAATGTTGGCACAGAAATATTCTCACCAACATTCTAAACCAAACAGTGACACTTTAAAAGTTAAAAGACAACATACAAAGACGTGCTCGTTTATGTATCGAAGTAAACGGTACACAGTTTGAACATTTATTGCGTTACAGATAGTTTAAGTACGTTTTAAAAATCTAAAATGGTATCAATGAAACAATTGTTGTAATGTATGTTGATTTCAATTTTTAAAATACACCTAAAACAATTCACTATTGAAACATTTAAAATTTTTACAAGTTTTCTTTACTCTTTCGTTTCCTAATTGTTTCTAAAAATAATGTAGGTAAATTGTTTTTGACGGTCCTAAGCCCGTAGAAAGTAAGACGGGAACATCGAAATCAGCTGATGCATGCGAGGTCATCGAACGCAGAGTGCGAGGATGGCCGGTAGGTATGAGGCGTGCGCGTTTTTTCAAACTTACCTGCCTACGTACAGGTTGTTTTTCAAAAGACGATACTTATTTTATTTTTATATTTAGGTACCTATTTTATTTTAATTTTAAATTAAGTTTTATTTAGGGTATGGATAATATTTATCGAATATATTAACCTGGATGCTTTTGGTCGACCAATAAAATTAGAGCGTGGTATATATTCCCATACTAATGTTTATATCTATCTATACTACTATATAAATCTCTAGCGTCTGACTGTAATTATAATTATCCTGTCAAATTTTGTGATACATAGTCATTCACAAACTTAAATATTATGATATGATCTCTGATGAAAATAAAAAGTTGTCTCAAAACAATCGCGACGTTAACGACGCGCACCTCGGGCCAGGGTTGAAGGGTTACATACATCACAATTGCGTAATATCTCGATATGTCCCGGTAATGCATAAAGTTTGACAGCTTCACGTAAAGTCTCCAGCAATGGCATACAAACGTGTTATTTCTAAATACTCGATATTCGAGTACTGATACTGTCAATCATCCATTTCGACGACGGTTACGAACTGAAGTCACTTATTTATTAACGTAAGCGCATACGCAAGACAGCATACGTAGAATCGATTGACTGGACTAGAAGCTACTGAATGGATCAGGGAAGCAAATTACGGCCGGCACGCAGGAAAAGAAAGGGTGGGTGCAACTGGGATGTACTTTGATCTAATTGATTGTTAAGTCCACGTGGACTATGAACCATGTGCATTATGATTGGTTGACGGCTTTTTAGCACATTATTATAGTGTGACGTTACGATGAAGCGGGCCGAGGTTGGTTTTATAAAAATGTAAACAGACTACACAGGGTGGTACTCCTACTTTCGCAATTTTTATAAAATTTACAAAATCATAATTACATTTGTTAATTAAATACAATAAAATTAAAAGTTTGTGTGCTAATACTATTCATCGAATACATTAACATGAATGCTTTTGGTCGATCATTAAAATTGCAGCCTGTATTAGTATGGGAATATATATTATATATAAAAAATATATTCAGAATATATATATGTAGTTCCTAGGCGACCAGCTTTATTCGGTGCTTTATAAAAAAAAACAAAAAAGTCTTATCATATTGCAGAATACGAACCAGCGCATTTCAGCGTGGTAGACATTCGCTCTAGCTACTATGCTATAAGGTAAATTCTGTTGCGAAATTAGAAGAGTTCAGAGTTTAGAAGTTTTAAGTATATGAAAACATAGAGAAAAAAATTTTTCCCAAAATGGAGACCTATAGATCGATTTCTTGTCTTTCATCGAAATCATTAAAGCCATTTTCCGGAATGCAATTACAAATATACAAATATTGCTCCTATAATATTATTCTTCAAAAATTTATTTTATTTTTCTAAATAACATAGTATCTTTAGTTACAGAAAGTCCTATAAAAGCTGCTTAATAAGTAATGTGACGTTACGATTTTTTTTAATGGTTAGGGTGGCTTGCACCAACTATTTAAACTCGATTTAAGGATTTGATAAGGATTCTTAAATCGAGCTTAAATAGTTGGTGCAAGTCACCCTTAGTCTGTCTACTAGAAAGTTGTCAAGTCCTACTAAAAAGACTGCCTCGATATATTTGTCGCCAGAAACTCCAATAAATATTTATTATACTTGAAATAATAATACGAAGAATACAGACATGTGATTTATTTGAAATATATCTATTTAAAATGCAAATACAAAATACCTATTTTTATTTTGCATTTGAAATACATTTTATCAAAATACATTTTGTTTTTTATGTGAAGTGATCTACACATATTTAGTATTTGTAAAATGCAAAATGGTTTTGTTAAGTTTTTAATCCATATTTCGTATTTTTCATTCTGATCTGAGGTCTATGCTAATGCCAATGCCAATAATGCTAATACTACAATAGACCTGGAAACACTTTCAGGTCTATTTTCATTTGGTGCAATGATTATGTGAAATATATACGGAATATGAAAGATAAACTCTTCGCACAATATATCCAAACCCTTTTTGTATTTGTATTTGGATTTAAAAAACAACTAAACATTTGCATTTTGTATTTAAATACTTTTAATTCATAAAATATTTTGCACATCTCTGGAAGAATATATTTATTTTCATTTTCAAGACATCAGTTGTTATAGGCATGAATTTCTTTGCCTTCTTTTCCAAGGCAAAAAAAGTAAAAAAAAAATTAACTGTCCACCAATGTCAAAATGTCACGGACTTTTTGGCGGGAACGGGAGAAGTGAGGTTGTCATTTTATTTAGATTTTCTATTTTTTACATTTTTAGGAGTTTTAAAGTACAACAGCGATAGCATATTGTGTTTTAAAATTCTGTGTAAGTGAAAAGAATGGAACATCTAAATAAACATGTGCAGCTGAAGTTTTCGTGCTCTTCCAAGAAGTCCCTTTTTAACTTCAGTAAAGCCTACTATCACTTTACTGGAGGAGTGTTAGGGACAGTTAATGTTTCTGGTCCTGTCTGTCCTGATGGTCCTGTTACGCCTTAAGAAATATAAATAAATAAAATTTCTTTGTTTCAACCAATGACTAAGGTAACTAAAGGACAAACAAGTACAAAATAATCGTGCCACCTAAACTTCGAGTGTCGCAAAAAATGGCTGCCAATTAGTGATGTCCCAAATATCTACTAAGTAGATGTCGTTAACTCAGTTGTTGAAATGAGTTTTGTTACAGTATAGTATTGATATAAAAATCATTTTGTATGATATCTTCAGAAAAAGGGAGGGCGTTTTTTTTTGTCATAGATTTATACAAAAGTACTGAAATATTGTTCAAACTGAAAATAGCAATCAGCGTACTTCGATGCTGTCGGCATATAATTAGAATCTGCGCTTAAGGCGATTTTAAGGTGTTATTAGCAACGATATCAACAGGCACCTTCAAGTATAGCCCCTTTCTGTCCTTCGATCATTTTTGTATGGAACTTTAAATGAACCCTACATACAAACAAATTACTTAGGTATCTCTATTTGTAATACTTAATAGTACGTCCATGATTATTACAGAAATAAAATTGCTTTTTAAAAGAAACCCACATTTTTATGAAGCGCTTTGATAAATGTTGAAGATCAATGAACATAGGTCACAGTAGTCGAAGAACAGCATAGTCCTTTTAATGCTTTTCTTTTCTTTACATGCATAACATGCATAACGTTACTTCTTCTAAAGGTGATGGCGAAATTAAAATAAGTGCTATGAGAAACATACATATGGACCGACTAAATCTATAGCCATGGCGTACTGTAGCACTTGGATAAACTAAATACTAGAATAATTAATTTTACTAAAAATTAGTGGCCTTATCACACAGTAATTGGGAATAACCCTTCAATTAGGAATAGAACACTGTGGACTTCTATTAGTCGAAGAATTCTCAAATTCAGTTAAGTACTTATAGAGGATACCCCGTACAAACAAACAAATAAATTTTATTTCTTTACATTGTGAAGAAATAGTAGGTAATATTATAGTTTATTATATTATCTAGCGTAGAAAATCCACAACATACCGGCATTTGCAATAAATCTTTTAAAAGTTAAGATGGTAAATTGCTAGGCACTACAAGGGTGACCAATGTTAGACTAGTCATATCTAATGCATTATAGTAACATATTTTTACTGGGTTTGAAAAATAGAACTGTTTGTTAATAATATTGTTGGTAAAATAATAATTATATTAAGTACATTAAGTTTTTAATAACATATTCACAAAATAAATAAATGTAGCTAATTAAATAGTACAATTTTTATTAAATAATTTCTGGATGAAACTTTTGAACACTGAGATTTGAATTTAAGCAGTTATTGTACTCATCATGTCACTAGTTTTTTGTACGTCAAGAAGAGAATAAAATAGTTTCTGACACCTTCGTCTCTTAATTCTGCTCTTTAAATTTTTTAAAAGATTCTTTAAATTGTACCGTATCTGGGTTATTAGTAAAACCACTACAAGCTCTTATTGGTCGCAAAAATAACTCGGCGTGGTCTTGATTCACATCATTCCGAAGCAGATATTTAGAACTATGAGTAGATTTTTCTCTCTCTGAAACATCAAATTAAAGTTCAGCCACATTCTGTAAACAATTAATATTTTCCTGTTACTTTTTCTCAATAGAGGATTTACATAGTCAGGAAATTAAAAAGTAATTAATAACCACTGTAAATGTTTTCTCTGATTCCCAATAATCTTTGCGAGGGTAATGCATCATACCGTAAAATTATTTTCTTAATGTTCTATTGAAAGAAGCTGCTTCGAAATGCAAATAACATAAATATATATCATGAATACCCCGTTGGGAATACAGCGTGAAGATATGTATGTATATATCATATACATGTATGTAATTTTTACAGAGAGGTTTCAATTTTCTTTTCCAATTACGTCAAGCCACTCTTTTCCTTTAATAATTCATGATGGTAATCTGAAACGAGATAATTACGACATATAAACATGATACCTGTATTTATCGATATCTTTTTAATATAGGTACATGGACAGCCCTAACTGCAATAACAACAAAAATTGATACGAAGTAATTTACTGTATTATATGAATAAAAACTACTAATAACTAAAAATATACATGACTATAATACAGTAAACTAAGAAACACGGTAATTACGATGGAAATATATACGACATCATACTAAATTAATGAATTTCTGTTACGTACCAGTGCAATTATAGATTTCGTTGACAATTGCTTTTCCTCGAGCGGCATCCTAACCCACTACACTTAGAAATTATTGTGGCATTATGCTAGCTTCTCCTTCACGAGGGCTGCTATTTATGTATCCGGAACTGGCCAGTTATAGAATAATATTAAAAAAGTAATTATAACATTTAAAAATGGATCTCTTTGGCTGAAGAATACAATTTGTTTCATGTAGCTGTCATTTGTTTATCCTTTGTGGCGTCATTTTGAAAATTGCGAGTCTTTATCACCATGGATTTAAGTCGTGAAAATTTTCGTGCTATGATTTATTACGATTTTCGGCGAGGACTAACTCACAAACAGTGCATCGATCAACTCACTTCGACTTTTGGGGACGAAGCACCATCGAAAACTACTGTGTATCACTGGTTTAGTGAGTTTAACGTGGGCGGTCTGTGCTCACGGACGAAGTTAAAGAAGGTCGCCCTAAATCGGTTGTTGTACCTCAAAATATTGATGCTGTGCGGGAACTAATAATGCAAGATCGTCATGTTACATATCGCGAGATAGAGGCCTCTCTGGGCATAACTATGACGAGTATATATAAAATATTACACTAACATTTAGCTGTAAAAAAAATTTGTTCACGTTGGATTCCGCACAACTTGAGAATTGACCAAAAACGGGCTCGTGTCGATTGGTGTGAAAAAATGTTACAAAAATACAATCAGGGTGCGTCAAAAGCTGTCTATAATAACGACACAGGTAATGAATTGGATATATGCGTATGATCCTGAAACTAAACAACAAGCAACGGTTTGGGTGTTCCAAGATGAGCCGAACCCAACAAAAGTCATTCGTTCAAAAGGCACTTTGAAGCAAATGGTCGCTTGTTTTTTGGTATAAATGGACATGTAGCTACAGTGCCACTAGAGGATCGTAAAATGGTTAATTCTGAATGGTACACGACAATTTGTTTGCCAGAAGTCTTTGAAGAAATAAGAAAGAACAACCGACAACGCAGAATCTTTCTTCATCATGACAATGCTAGCTGCCACACATCGGCCGAAACAACTCAGTATTTGGAAGATAAAAAGATCGAAATAACGGGTCATCCGCCGTACAGCCCCGACTTGGCCCCCAACGACTTCTATTTATTCCCAACCGTGAAGAATAAATTACGTGGTCAACGTTTTTCGAGCCGTGAAGAGGCTGTTGATGCGTTCAAAATGCACGTTTTGGAGATACCTCAATCTGAATGGAAAAAGTGCTACAAAAATTGGTTCCAACGCATGCAAAAGTGCATCGATCATCGTGGTGAATATTTTGAAAAGCAATAAAACTATAATAAATGCTATATGTTTGTTTCACTTTGTTATTCCGGATACATAAATAGCAGCCCTTGTATCAATACAGTTCCAATATCCAGCACAAAACCACAGAAACATTAAAAAATATTAAATTCATTGATATGTTTTGACACTTCGTGTACTTGTCAGCGTGTCGCAAAAAATGGTGGACTGGCACGTTTTGATATTACAATGATGACACATAAAAAAGTTACTTTTTGAGAAAAGTACTGTTGTTTTCTCTTACACACGCAAGAAGCCGTAAGTCAAAAAGAGACAACACTACGTTTGAATGTCATGTGTTAGAATATATATAACTAAATGTTGCTATAGATCAACATGCCATGTCCTTTAGTTTCCTTAGTCATTGGTTTCAACAAGCCACAATGTACTTTAATGACTTTTTGGCGGGAACGCGAGAAGTGACATTTTCATTTTATTTAGATTTTATATTTTTTATATTTTTAGGAGTTTTAAAGTACAGCAGTGATAGTATATTGTGTTCTAAAGTTCTGTGTAAGTGACAAAAATGGAGATCTAAATAAACATGTGTAGCTGAAGTTTTCGCGCTCTTCCAAGAAGTCCTCTATAACTTCAGTAAAGCCTATTATCACTTTACTGGAGGAGTTTTACGATAAGGAAGAACTAATTTACTTGTGATTCTACATGGATTCTACTTATTCTGTGTCTGTATACTAGTTTGTGTTATTGCGTGACATTGGCAAATGCGCTAATCATCTACCTACTGAATTGTTTTCTCGTTTTACTTGACGTTGGCAATGTAGAATGTACTCACGTACGGTGCCATTTAAAAAAAAAAGAAAGTACTCTAATGTTCAATATTTTTGCTGTTTTCTCTTTTCTTACTACTATTTTTGTTAAACAAATTAAAATAATCCGTTTTCATGAATTAAATTCATTCTGAAAACATGTATTAAACATTTGTTGTGTTTTATGAGTGGTGTATCACAGAAATATAGTAATGGATAATACAATTGCATCGTATGAGGACATGAAAAGCAACCCAGTCGCTTTACTAGGGCTTGTAAATAAACATGTGAAAGTAAATTTAATAAAAAATAAATGTTTTGTTGGATTTGTACACTCAATTGATCCAGTGTCTTACAGGTAACAAATAATATTACAGTCTTATAAAAAATAAATTTAATTTCGAAATAAACGAGCCATATAAAAAATTTTGAGATTTAGATTGTACAATAATGAATTTACGTAATTTTTTCTTATTAAGTATACAAAACATCAGTTGATCATTCAAATCTATAATAATATACTGACATTTCACGCAGTGCCATCTAGTCCCAAAGTAAGCAGCACAGCGCTTGTGTTTTATGGGTACTAGACAACTGATATACTACATATATACTTATTTTTTGTAAATAAATACATACACATATTATCCATAAACACCTAGACTTGGGGCGGGAATCAAACCCACAACCCCCTTTCCGACGCTCTTAAGACGTTGCGCCATGGAGGTCGTCAAAGTGTATGGTACTTCCCATTGCTATATTATTTACAATAATTTAATATATTTATAATAATTAATTTTTATATTTAGTGAATAATTCCATATTTTTTAATTTGCTTGTACTATGTATAATATACACAATGAGGCTTCAAGATTTATATGTATATATATATATATACAAGGTTATTGTGAAAGTGGTATAATATATCCACCAGTGTCCCAATGTGTCACTGTTGTCTGTTATATTGCAGATGTAATAATTGTGGGATAGGTTTATTTTATTTTTCATACAAAAAAAAATTTTAATGGAAAAAAAATGTACAACCCTGTCATTATGCCCTATATTCCAAATGTATGCTAGCAAACGCTGATATTAGGGTTGCCTCACCTTTATTTTTGTTTAAACTGAGATTTTACACTAGAACTATTGAGTTTTGGCAAAGTTGTAGAACATATATTTTCCGTTGTCATGGGTACTTTTATACCCTTCCATATTTACCCATCCTTTTAAAATAACCTTGTATATATATTTGTGTAGTATATAATATGAGGGCACAGCAGAGCCTTCGTCAAGTTGAACACAGCCATACTATTCTTTTCTCAAAGTGACTCACGGCACTTTTGACTCCCTGTAGCTTCGTTTCGGATAATGCTACAAATCTGAATTTTCAGTGACTAAGAGGTTATAATACAACTAGATATATTTCCAAATTACATTCAATTTGAATCTGTAGTTTAAAAATCATTGCAAGTCAAATTTCCTTAATTTTATCACTCATACACTCACCGATCATCAAAATTCTAAGGTACTTCTAGCAGTCTCACAAACTTAAAATTTTGAATTTTAGTTAGCATTTAGCCTATAAAGGGAGGAAAAAATGAAAATTCCTGAAATTTTATTATTCAATAAACTTATTTATTTATTCATTTAGTCATTTTATGAGACACAGGTACAAATATGGTGTTGATCTATATATATATTATAGGAGATCCCGATTTTGAACTCACTAATCATGATTTCTCTGGAACATAAGACCTAGAGACTTGAAATTTGGTAGGGATATTCCTTTCGGCGAGGAAAGGTCAGCTAAGAACGGATTTTACGATATTCCACCCGCAAAGGGGGTTGCGGGGACGTTATATGAAATAACTTATTTATCCAACTCTAACAATATGGGTATCAAATGAAATGGAATTCGCAAGGGAAGGTTTTTGTAAATGTGACGTCATCATAAATCCAATATGGCGGATGTTCCATAGCGGCGAGTAAAGGTCAGCTAAGTATGGTTTTTACGATATTCCACCCGCAAAGGGGGTTGCGGGGGCGTTATGTGAAATAACTTATTTATCCAACACTAACAATATGGGTATCAAATGAAATAGAATACGCAAGGGAAGGTTTTTGTAAATGTGACGTCATCATAAATCCAATATGGCGGATGTTCCATAATAGGAAATAACTTTTCGTTCGACACCAACAATATGGGTGTCAAATGAAATGGAATACGCAAGAGGTTTTTGTAAATGTGACGTCATCATCAATCCAATATGGCGGATGTTCCATAGCAGGAAATAACTTTTTAGTTCAACACCAACATTATGGGTATCAAATGAAATGGAATACGCAGGGGAACGTTTCTGGACATGTGACGTCATAATAACCAATATGGCGGATGTTCCATAATAGGAAATAATTTTTTCGTTCGACACCAACAATATGGGTATCAAAGGAAATGGAATGTGCATGGGAAGGTTTTTGTATATGTGACGTCATTATAAATTTAATATGGCGGATGTTCCATTACAGAGAATAACTTTTTTGTTTAACACCAACAATATGAGTATCTCGGGTAACCTCAGTAATCTAAAGAGGTCAAGGAAAATTTTTCCACGCGGACGAAGTCGCGGGTACAGCTAGTATTACAATATACTATAAGAGCCTCTGTGCTCCGCCTCATGCATGGCGTTACAAAACATTTATAACAAAACAATAACTCAGATAAATATTATTATTGTCATTAAAATTGGATTTAAATTGATGTCATTAAATTGGATTTAAAATGAATAAAAAATTAATTATTATATAGTCATTACTCATTACATTGTAATCAAAATTATATACATGTCAATAAAAAAAAAAAAGTTTTTCTAAATATCATCATTAAAAAATTCGTCAATGGAGTAATACATCTTTTCTAATAGAAATTTCTTTAATTGTTTTTTGTAAGTATTCAAATTAGTGCTATCTTTTATAAAGTTTGGTAATTTATTATATAATGTAGGTGTCCGAGCAAATATTGTATTGTGGAATAATGTAGTCCTACATGTAACGAGACAGAGATTTCCACAACGCCTTGATCCTTTTACACTATCGAATAGATTTTTATTGTATTTAACAAAAATAAGTACTTCATAGATGTACATACACGAAAGTGTCATTATTTTTAATTCTTTGAAATGTTTTTTACACTGTCTCTTTGCTTTAAATAACAAATCGATCTTATGCATCTTTTTTGTGCTCTGAATACTAATTCTTTCCCTTTTGCATTACCCCAAAATATAATGCCGTATCGTAATATGAAGCGACATATCCTGGTAAGCTGTCAATACTGCTGAATGATTTACTATTTCACTTAATTTATAAATTATATATGAAATATGACTATAAATGTTGATGGGTAATTGATAAGATAACAATTTATAACAAAGTTGTGGAATAGGTGATTCCATAGACACTAACTAAAATAATTGACTTAGTTTTACATGATATCTCCCAACTTTTTGTAGTGGAAGAACTGCATTGCAAGACTTGGAATTGTTTACATTTTTTGTTCTTAAAGGGATGTATATAATAAAAGTACATAATATATGGATTTACATAATGTTTTATACATATTTAAAAGTTCAACTTCAGTATGTTTGTGGTTGTACACTCAAAAAGTAAACAGTCAATTGACTTGGATACAACATTACATTTGAATATATGCATATTTTATGTACTTATATCTACCATATATAAATAATAATGCAAAAATGTTCATTTGCTCAACACGGGCCACAGCAACGCATGACTGGGATCGGCTAGTGCCTAGTGTATTGTCATTATTTTGTTTTTGATATTCTTGGTTAACAGAATAGCACTCCATTCTCTCTTAATAATTATGCTGCTCTTTTTCATGCAGTCTTTAGTCCATTGCAATACACCGCCAAAAAAGCAGGACGTTACACCTTTTTGGATATTTTTATATGAAATGGGTGTTATAAAGTAAAACGATCTTTGTGTAAATTTTTATTTTAATTATAATTTCTCCATGGACGTAAGAGTGATATGTTCATGGATTTCTCCAAGACCATAAGCATTTGGGTTTTAAATACAAGTTGTCATGTTAGGAAAACCCTCCTAATGTCAGGGTGTCTCATAATTTATTTCTGACTTGAAGAAGCCTACAAGGAGAGAATAGTCAATCATGAAAATGATCTGGCATTAAATTTAATAAATCCTTTAACAACACTGCGTCTCGGGAGAGAGGATGTATGAAACAAAATCAGAAATAAAATAAAATTGTTTACAAAATTCTTTTTTGGTTAATAATTTATAAATTAAACACTGAATCTTATTTGCCTTTTACACAGATTGAATAGAAAATGACTTCATGTTTGCTTCATGACGAATTTAGTTATGTTTTAATGGCAATTGTTTTCCATTGTGTGGAAATCTTTATACGTGAACTTGACTCCCTTTAATCGCTTCTTTAATATTTGTTTTCAGCATCATCTTATCTGTACCTAAAGGACAATCGTATCAGACGCTTATATTACCGGGACACGGAATAAGAAATATTGAAGAAAACACTACAGAAAATGTGACACCACCTCCAAGGAAGTCTGAATTGGATGTCACAGACACAGAACAGAAGAAAGAAAGAGTAATTGCATGGTTAAAGAAGAATTTATTGACTGTTACCGTGGATGAAGATGCAGTTATTTTAGAAGGTGTTAGAATATTACCCCCTTATAAAATTCTAGATATTTGCACATCAAATCCAAATATTTTCACTCAAATGCGTAAGATTTTGGAGAGTATGCCAGACGATTTTGAGCTTTAACCGTTAGGTTTTAAGATAGATATAGCTGTAAGGACTAAGTCAAATAGCGGGGGTGGCGGGGCTTGACGCTAGAGAACACGAGACTAGCGTGTCCTTTTCGTGCTAATTACTAAGAAAATAACGTGGAATCGTTTTTTTTTTTTTAAATGCGCCATACAATACACACAAATCATCTGGCGCAAACTGGGGCAGACAACGACTACTAGGGGCGTCTTCCAGTGCACCTATACCTGAGACAATCTAGAAAAGTCTGTTTCCATTTCAAACACTTTCAAACACAGAACTTTCTTTAGATGCACTGCCCCATTCGTCAATTTAGTTAGGTAGTTATTTTCATAGTAATTAGAACACATCACGCCGGCCTTTTAAATGTAAAGTAATATTTAACAAAGTATTTGTAAAATATAACAACAATGTTACAAATGTTTAACACCAACGTTTTAAGAGCCTGCCTGTATAGGCTTTGGTGTGTTTAGTGACCTATCTCAATGTCTAAGAAGACAGAGGTAGATATTTGGACACATACAACTTCAACTCTTGATCTTAAAATCCTCAATGTGGAAACACTATTTAAAAAAAAATATCTGGATAATATCCAGAGAAAAGTCTTGTTTTGTCCAAAAAATTTAATTCATAATGAATCAAAAACATTGAGAAGTATAAAATAATTATCCTTTACTAATCAAAATTCGAATACGAACTACAAATATAACTTCAGATAAGATACAAATATCTATGACAGTTACTGAAGTCGGTACCAAACCTACCGAATTCGTAGTTTCTTTTGTTGCACATTGATTTGACACCAATTTCAATAACTGTATTTGGTAGTTTAGGTAGTTAGGTATTTGTATTCATGAATTTTTGTTGTATTGTATTCATGATTCTTTTGTAAATCATTCCGCTCCAGAATTAGAAAAGAAGTTAATTGTAGACCTACCTTGGATATTTATTTAGGCCAAGGCCTCTCGAAAGGGGTAAAGAAGAGACTTCAAAAAAAACCACTGAAAAGTGCAAAATAACTATTCTTTACAAATCAAAACTTAAGTACAAAAATAACTTTATACGTGGGTATGATACACTTCTTCTTCTTTATTTATATGGTGCCGTCGCGATTGCGAAAATTGCCTATGTCACGTAATAGGTACGATACACCTACATAATTGAATTTGACAGTAATTGAAGTCGGTGTCAAATGTCAAATCACTATGCAACAACAGAAAGACTATTAGTCACAAAATACTAATATACTCGTAGTATATTAATTATCCTACTACGAGTATATTTTGTTTTTTTTTGAAGTCAGTTTTTTTCTTAAAAAGTTTTAATTTATTATGTAATTATATTACCTATCCTACTAATATAATTTACAATGCGAATGTAATAAATATTTCATACATATAACGATATTTCATGAGTATGGTGCATATTAAAATTAATTTTAATAAATACAACTTTTAAACATACTATAGTTTTATTTTATTAATACCATTTCAATACAATTACGAATTCTTTTGTAAACATTAAATGTCGTAGCCAATGATGTTATATTACAAAAGAGGGTCGTAGCACGATTGTAGATCACGAAGTGCCTAGGCATTTTGTGTAACGCCACGCCACGTCAATCTGCCTAGTTCTAAGGTCGCACGACAAATGTACATATAGTATATAGTAATACATACAGGAGGCAGGTCAGGCAGCGCTTTTTGACATTGGCCTCGAATGTAATCACATCGAGGCTAGTTAATAAATACGTGACTATTTTAAACATTCTGGGAAATAAAAACAGTGTTTCTAAGATGGGTTCCTGGCCATGCGGGCATCGTAGGCAATGAAAATGCCGACGAACTCGTTAATCGCCGGCACCAAAATCACATTTATTGGTCCAGAACCTTTTTGTGGTATCCCCAAAAGTCAGGCTGAACTGATTTTGTGGAAATCCTGTTTTAAAGCCTTTTGCGAGTATTGGAAAAATATTACGGATATAAGTTTTTAATCATTAAATGTTGCCACCGTTGCCACAAAAACTTGCCGCCGTCAAACGTCATATTTTACTTGGCAATTTAAATTAAAAAAAGTCAAGCATGCAGCTTTAGTCATTGATGCAGCCTTATAATATGCTTGCTATCTGGATCGTACTTGCTCTAGAAAATTTTACTAAATGAAATACACGATTAACAAAATGGAATAGGAGAACTTGTCCAGAAAAAGTGAATGAAATTGTGTATCTGAGGAGTGCGTTTTTGAGGGATGGAAGATGTGAGTTGGATGTGAAGAGACGTGTAGCAGCTGGCAATAAAGTGAACGGTGCTCTGTCCGCATTAGTGGGCAGTCTGACTATATCTAACACTGCTAAAATGGCCATCCACAATGAAGTGTTGGTACCAACTTTATTGTACGGCACTGAGGCCTGGGTATGTCCAAAATTTAGTGAAAGTATGATAAATGCAGTGGAAATGCGATCTCTCAGAAATATGTGCGGTGTCACTTTTGGAGACAGGATAAACAATGAAGAGATACGCAGTATGACAGAGTTGCACGACAGAGTTATTGTAAAAATGAAGAAAGGAATGCTTAGATGTTTCAGGCACTAAGAAAGAATGAGTGATGAAAGACTGTCGCAGAAAATCTACAGAGCGAAAGTGAGAGGTAAAAGAAGCCAAGAAAGACCAAGGCTGACTTATGAAGATCAAATAGTCAGAGTGCTAGCAGACGGAAATGTCAAAAGCACACGCATGCCTAGGTGAAAATGTGTAAGGAGAATGATGAGATTTGAGGAAGCGAAAGAGGTATGTAAGGACCGCTACTGTTGGCGCTCCGTCCTCTCTGACTACCCCGTTACGGATACAGCGTGAAGATATGTACCTATGTATGTATGTGTGAATAGGAGAAAATGCTAAAATATTGTTTGTTCTTGTGCTTGTTTTTTGATCTTTTCATAAAATCGCAATAAAGCTCTTATCGAATGTTAAATTGTTCAATTAGGTTTACGACTAGTTCTGTTAGTACCTCGTTAAAAATATTTTTCAGTCGTAATCAAGCGAGAATGGAGGTTAACATACGGCCGATATTGGTTTATTTCTTAATAAATGTATTTCTTCATGTAAAATGTGCCTACCCTCCGGTAAGTCTATAATTCCAAATAGTATAATAGATGTACAATCTGTCTAGGTATTATTTAAAGCGAAGGGGAAAATGTGAAAAATAGGTGATTTTATGCATATTTTTCAGTGATAATATAGCATAATATACGAGTTTTGTGATTAATACATCTCGTAGTATATATCTTTAAGTTGATTTTAGTGGTCTAATTATAATTTCAATTGTGATAGGGAACACTCAAAAGTACTTTGAAGTAACTTTACTTAACTGTACTTTAAAGTTTGACTTGTATCTTATAAGTTTTTCTTAGCGAAATCAAACTTGCTCGCTACCCAACTCGGTGTGATTATTGTTGTAATTTCAATCCTGACTTTGGAGGTCCATTTCTTCTGAACAGTAGTTAAATAAGGTATAAACATAAATGATTCATGTCGTCTCTGACCATAACAATACTCAGGTAATTACCGGTCGCGCGCGATAGTTCGTTGAGGAAAATATAGCGCAACCATGGAGCGCTACGTATAAAGTTGATCTCATGCACTGATTGAAATGATTACATGGCAAGCACATAGTAGACATCAGCCACGTGTTAACTGCTCAAGGTCACTTGCGTCTCCCGTCGCCTTAAGTAATACCACTCACTGACTGACTGACTGATTAACAGGTTGACGAGGTTATTACCTAAAAAATTTGCAGACAGCAACAGCCACGCGATCATTGCGCGACTAGCGACTATTTGAGATAAAAATTAGTATCAAGTACCTATGAGGATTACGTGTCTATTGCGCCATGACCGTAAAATGCACTTTTCGCGGTAGATTTAGCGCCACTATACAAATTACATTATACGCACACTTAATTCATAACTTGCAGTCATTACGCGACAGCCATATATCGCGATATCTGCTGTCAAAATGACAATTCATTTAATGTAATTTGTATGGCGGCGCTAAATCTGCCGCGAAAAGTGCATTTTACGGTCATGGCGGAATAGACACACAATTGTCACACATGTACCAATTTTTTTCACAAATAGTCACTGGTTCAATAAAAGTTAAACTCAAATTTTAAACAAAAATAAATGTGAGGCAATCCTAATATCAGCGTTTTCCCATCTAGCAAACATTTGAAATATGGGGCATAATGATGGGGTTGTACATTTTTTTTCCATGAAATGAATGTTTTTTTTGTATTGAAAACAAAATAAATGTATCCCGTAATTATTGCATGTGCAGTATAACAGTCTACAGCACTGGTTCCCAAACTTATTTTGTCTACTGAGTCGAGAGCTCATGCAGTCGTTGTCTAAGATGCCTCCTAGCTAAATGAAATTACAAATCACCCCCCAGGCCTCTACACAACGCCCCCATTTTTTTCTGGGTCTCTTACCACCCCCCTTTAGGCCTGCAGCGCCCACAAGGGGGCGTTATCGCCCACTTTGGGAATGGCTGGTCTACAGTGACACGTTAGGACCCCGGCGGACTTATACCCCCTTACACAATAATCTTGTTTATATATATTAATTTGATATCGTTTTCTCGAAAACGGCTCTAGCGATTTCGATGAAATTTAGGGGTAGAATAGGGGTTTGATTCGAGAAACCGATCTAGCTGGTCTCAGTTCTGGGAAAAAGCGTGTTCTTAGTCTTTCGCACACTTAAAACTTCTAAACTTTTTAAATTTTGCAGCAGAGTTCACCTTCTCAATAACAGTGGTTGAGTGTAGATCTACCACGCCGAAGTGCGCGGGTTCGAATCCTGCAATGTGGCCAGACCTTTTTTTTTAATTTTAATATTTTGATACAATATGTCTGAATTCAGTTTGTAACAAGTACCTATTAAAACACATGTCACTTTAATAATGTACTTATAATAAGGAAATAAAATGAAACATAATGATAAAAACAGACTTCAGACAGCCTGTCCCAGCGGCGTGAGGCAAATAAAATCAAATAAATTGTAGATGTGTGGGTGCTGTTTTTTAAGAAAATGGCGACCGATCAGCTTATCTGATAATAAATGTGTGTCGTACGTACAGGTGAGTCAGGTTATTTGATTTAGCTCACCGTTGCTGCTCGGACACAGCGTCTGGTTCTGGAGTTATTTATAAGGTCTATGGTTAAAAGTCATGGAGAAAAGCCTATTATTTATTTTCCTCAACAGTGAATTGAATGTTAAATTTCATTGCCTTCCTTTAATTTAAGATACTATGTAATTTAGAAGGATAGTATATACAAGCAATATTTGTATTTGCAATTGCATTCCCGATAACGTCTCTAACGATTTTGATGAAATTTTACAATATAGAGATTTACGGAGACGAGAAATCGATTTAGCTAGGTCTCAATTTTGGGAAAACTCGTTTTCTCTATGTTTTCACACACTTAAATTTTCTAAACTCTTCTAATTTCGCAACAGAATTTAATATCTCAATAAAACAGTAGCCAAATCGTATGCTGAAAAGCGCGGGTTCTATTCATGCATCCAATCCTGTTTTTTTATAAGACACCGAGTAAAGCTCGGTAGCCCAGGTACTTACATTTTAAGAGGGGAACCCTTACAGTTTAGTTATGTCTGTCCGTGCGTACGTTGTAGTCAAGAATTTTAGAATCATACTAGATATTATACTACTCTGTCAAGAAAGTACCGGGAAAAGATCAATAATAGACGAAATGTTAGTTATTCATCCAAATTTATTTTATCACCTTCAAAGTATGCTCCTTCAGAAACGATACACTTACGCCAACGAATAATCCAATCATCAAAACATTTTTTAAACGCTTTTTCCGAAATTGAGTTCAGTGCTCGCCGCGAATTCTTCTTTATGTCTATCGAATGAAAACGGGTGCCACGAAGTGGTAATTTGAGTTTAGAAAAAAGAAAGAAGTCCAGGTATTTGTTGAGTTTTTGGTCAAAAATTCGTTCACAATGATGGCCTGGTGCGAAGGCGCATTATCGTGGTGCAAAATCCAAGAATTTTCTTTCCACAAATCTAGCCTTTTTCGTCCAATTTGCTCTCTTAAACGCCGCATAACGCCCAAATAATATTCTTTATTTACCGTTTGACCTTCCGGCAAGAATTCCGAGTGCACAACACCGCGATAGTTAAAGAAAACAGTCAACATGACTTTGACTTTTGATCGACTTTGGCGTGGTTTTTTCGGTTTCGGTTCAGTTGGAAGGCGCCACTCCAAAGCTTGTTGACTAGTTTGTATTTCAAACTCGTAAACCCACGTCTCGTCACCAGTAACAGTGCGTTTCATGAATGTTAGATCGGAATTGACTCGTTTTAGCATGTCCTCAGCGACTCTTATGCGATTGAGTTTTTGGAGAAAATTCAGGTCTTTTGGGACTAGCCGAGCGGCAACATGTTTCATACCCAAGTGATTATTTAAAATGGTACGGATCGACTCGTGAGACATAGAAAGTTCGGCGGCTATCTATCTCAAACTTGAATGAGGATTTTCAGTTACTATTTCCTTCACTTTTGCGATGTTAACTTCAGTTGCAGACGTTGATGGCCTACCAGAGCGAGGCAAATCTTCCATCACATCTCGACCGCTTTTCAACGCTTTGTACCACTCATAAGCACATGTTTTTGATAAAGTCGATTCACCGTAAGCCTTGTGTAACATTTTCAGTGACTCCGAACACGAAATTCCATTGGCGATGCAAAATTTAAGACAAACTCTTTGTTCGATGTTTTTGTCCATTATGAAATTCGCAATATACACTAGAATGATATAACTAAAAACAGCACTGTATTTAATCTAAATAACAGATGCAACTCAAACTCCGCGCCAAAATGGAAAACAGTTGTGCCAACCTAACAACATAAAAAAAAATAACAAATTGAATTTGGAACCATAAACAAATCATCCATTCCCGATACATTCTTGCATAGATAACATTCTTGACTGAATGTAAATTACTAACAATATTTTGAAGCCAGAAAGTAGAACCTTGAGGGGTAACGTACAGTTCTTTGATAGTATTTGTTAAAATCAAAGAACAAGTACGTTACCACGGTCACCAATATATCTACATCTGTACTAAGTAATATAAAGAAGAACGCTTTTCGTAAATTTGTTTATACAGTAGAATCCCGATTACCCGAACATCCGATTATCCGGACTCACCGGAAATATGTGATTCATTACGTCAAAGATCAATAACAAGTTATTTCCAATCAAAATTTTAAATTACATAGGTATTATGTAATTCATTATCGTTATAGCTCGTTTTTTTTTATATCATATTGTCTAAACGACGTATGTAAAACCCATTTAATAAACGTTTAAATACTATTTGATTTTACTTTTGAATCGATTATAGATTACCCCTGCGGTTTTATTTGATCCGGATAATAAGGATTCTACTGTATGTGGAGGCCTGGAGGGTAATCTCCGGAACCACTGTACCTATTTGAATAATTCTTTCACTATTTGAAATTACTACATCATTCCAGATGGACATTAAGCTTATGTGCGCCACACACGATCAAGTATGCATGATCAAGCCCATCCAATTTGCATGGAGCGTTGTTTGGCATGACGCCCCTACAAGGCCACACACGATAAAATTTACTTGATGCAACCTTCGCTCTTGTGTGGCGAGCATTATATATAATGTATTTAACATTTTAACATTTGCAGGATTTTTCATGGTCAACAGTACGGTTTCACGAGAGGGCGGTCAACAACACATGCGGGAGCAAGCTTGGTCAAAAATATACTAGAGGCTTGGGAAGGGTCACGAGATGCCATTGGCGTGTTTTGTGATCTTTCCAAGGCTTTTGATTGTGTTTGTCACAAAACTTTAATTTACAAGCTGAAATACTATGGAATACGTGATAAAGCTCTCGATCTCGTGATTTCATATCTGGCTGACCGAGAACAAAAAGTGAATGTAAATGGGGTTACATCTGTCGGTTCTAAATTAATGATGGGCGTTCCTCAAGGATCAATTTTGGGACCGTTCCTATTTTTGGTCTACATTAATGATCTTCCATTTATGCTTAAAGACCTTTGTGAAATAATATTATTTGCTGATGACACATCATTATTATTTAAAGTTAACAGAAAAGACATAGATATTAGCGGACAGAATAGGACCTTGGCGGATGTCTCGAGATGGTTCGCTGCCAATAATTTACTACTGAATGCACAAAAAACCAATTGTGTTAAGTTTTCCCTATCCAATGTACCCAAAATTCATAATGGACTGAAACTGGATGGGAAAGAATTAGAATTAATGAAATCAGCTACTTTTCTTGGTTTAACAGTAGACAATAAGTTACAGTGGGCGGACCATATCGGGACTTTATCTAATAAGCTCAGTTCGGCAATATATGCTATTAGGCGCATTAGACAGTTGACAGATGTAGCTACGGCTAGGCTGGTGTATTTCGCATATTTCCATAGCCTTATGTCTTATGGTCTGCTACTGTGGGGATCAGCGGCGCATATGAAATCTATCTTTATTTTACAAAAGAGGGCAATACGTACCGTCTACAGTATGAACACACGTGAGTCGCTGAGAGATCATTTTAAAGACATTGATGTACTCACCTTACCCTCGTTATACATCTATGAAAACATAATGTACACTAAAAAAAATTTAGATCTATTTCAAAAGAAAGGCGTTGTTAGTGGTGTGGAAACTCGTGGTCGTGATCAGCTAGTTATTCCTAAATTTAAATTACAAAAGTCAAGTGGTTCATTTTTGGGTAACTGTGTTCGTTTTTATAATAAAATTCCTCAAGAAATTACTCAATTAACGGAAAACAGATTTAAACTTGTCATTAAACGCACACTGATTGGAAAAGCATACTACAAAATTAGCGATTTCATTGAAGACACAACAATAAACTGGAAGTGATCCTCTCTGCGTATGCATTTACTGGCTTTATAGATATTGTATTTTTAAATAACTATGGTACAATGATGGTGAAAAAATTATACCTGACTGAGTTTCTTGTCGGTTCTTCTCAGTATTCAGGTTTTCTTTTCGAACCGAACTAAAGTAGATTTGACGTTCAAAAATACCTTGCATTTGGGTTTACTTGAATAAATTGATTTGACTTTGACTTTGACTAACCCGGGCGAAGTCGGAACGGACCGCTAGTAATCTATATAGTACATTTTTTATCAAAAACCCCTAAAGGGATGAAAAAGGGGATTAAACTTTGAATGGGAAATGATAACCCGTTTAATCAATTACCTATGATGAAATTTAGTACGGAGATAGTATATACCTGGAGGCAGACATAGGTTTTTTCAAAAATAATCTTTGTACTGTAATGTCAAAAGCACTCTTATACCTAGGCGAAAATGTGTGCGGAGAATGATGAGATTTGAGGAAGCGAAAGAGGTATGTAAGTGTAGTGTATAAGTACTGTTATATGTGTAACATTTTATTATGTGGGTACGTAATAAAGCAGTCGCAAACAAGCTATCTTGTAGTTTACTTCATGGTGGTAGCGGTGTGTAAAAATATTAGTAAATTGTTATTTAAATTACTTTACTTACGGTAAAAAGTTGTAATCAAAGTATTAAAGAATTCAAAACTAATAAATAATGGAACACGCGCGCCCTCCGGCCGAGTTAACTTTAGAAGGCGGACCAGCGAGTCGTGCAGATGCATGGCGGAAATGGTTACAACAGTTTGAAGTATTTTTGAAAGCATCAGGAGTATACAAGGAACCTAGTGACGTACAAGCCAGTTTATTAGTAAATTTAGTCGGTGGTGATGGTTATAACATATTTCTACTTTTAAGTTTGACAAAGAAGGGGATCGTGATAACATACAAAAATTAATTGAAAAGTTTAATAATTACTTTGGAACAAAGGTAAATACAACTATGGTACGATTTAAGTTCTTCACGCGTTATCAGGAAGCTGGTGAAAGTATCGATGAATATGTTACGGCCTTGAAACTTCTCAGTCAACAATGCCAATTTGAGCACCTTGAAGATGGCTTACTACGGGATCGGATCGTGTGTGGTGTTTTAGATAGTGCGGTTCGTGACAGATTATTACGCACAGATGAGTTGACATTGGAAAAAGCAATAAAAATATGTCAAGTGAATGAAATCTCTAATGATGAAAGCCGGCAAATAGAAGTAGTGAAAACTGAGAACATAAAGAACATGTCGGTAGATGCTATGTCTAGTTAAGAGTATAGCGGCGAAGCAAGTAGCGAGTGGCGCGGACGTGGCGGCGCAGGCGCTTGCAGACAGTGCAGGCGCGGCTGGGCTGCGTCGAGCCGAGCGGCGCGGGCGGCGCGGGCGGCGCGGGCGGCGCGGGCGGCGCGGGCGGCGGGCGGCGCGCGGGCGCGGCGGCGGCGGTGGCGCGGCGGGCGCGGCTGGCGCTGGCGGCTCGAGCAGGGAGTGCGCAGGACTGCGTGTTTGTGCTGGTTGCGGTAATGCAACTTGGCTGGCGGTTTTCGATGTGTTGCGGGAAAACTGACGTGTTTTCTATGCGGTAACCGAGGTCATTTTAAGAAAATGTGTTCTGTGCGTCAACAATGTAAAATATATGATATAAAGGAAAACAGTGAAAGTGAAAACGAGTTATATTATATTTCTACTATTGATTACGAGTGTAAAGGTTTTATGAAGGACAATAATGACTCAAAATGGTATGAAACTTTATATTCTTGTAATGATAAATCTAAACATCTTTTTAAGTTAGACAGGTTCCGATTTAAATGTAATTTTTTTAAATTAGAGTATTCATTATCAGTCATTGTCTCAGATAAAACACGTGCAATTTCATTGCATTGGTTCTTGTATGATGAAATGGCTACATAAAAATATTATATATGAATTAAAGTTTGTAATATCAGAAAAAGATTGTCAAAGCTTATTAGGTAAATTTGTAGTAGAACAATTAGGGTTAGTAAAACGTATATATTTGTTAAATATACATGATTATAATGATTTATTTAAAGGTCTGGGCAAATTACCTGGAAAGTATAGAATTACAATTGATAAAAATGCAAACCCTTGTGTATGTCCAGTTAGAAAAATTCCCATTGGAGTTAGAGACCAATTACTCAGTGAATTAAATCGTATGGAGAAGTTAGGGGTGATACGAAAAGTCTCACACCCCACTTCGTGGGTGAATGCAATTGTTATGGCTGCGAAAAAGGATGGTAGATTTCGTGTGTGTTTAGACCCGAGACCTTTAAATCGTGTCATTCAGCGTCAGCGTTATCCTCTGCCCACGTTAACTGAAATAGCTACTAAGTTGCAAGGTGCGCGTTATTTTAGTAAGCTTGACGCTAGATCGGGTTTTTGGATGATATAGATTGACGATGAAAGTGCAAATTTGTGCACTTTTGGTACACCTTTCGGTCGATACCAGTTTTTACGCTTGCCCTATGGTATCAACTCAGCATCGGAGATTTTTCATGCCAGAATCAGGCAGATACTTGAGGTCCTGGAGGGTGTCGATTCCTTCATCGATGACGTCATCGTATGGGGAACTACAAAAGATGAACATGATAAACGTTTAAAGGGCTTGTTAGAGAGGCTAGGGAGGTTGGTATTAAATTTAATAAAGAAAAATGCCAATTTTGTGTCGCAGAAATCACGTATTTGGGTCATACATTCAGTTTTGATGGAATGAAAATAGATAGTGAGAAGTTGAAGGCTATAATGGACATGCCAAGTCCTACTAACAGACAATCACTAGAACGGTTTTTGGGCATGATCAATTATGTTTCAAAATTTATTCCCAACTGCTCTTGAAAAGTTTCCCCACTGAGAAATCTTCTAAAAAAAGAAAATGAATGGTTTTGGAGTCAATGTGAAGAAGATGTTATCAGACAACTTAAACATGAATTATGCCGTGCACCGGTGCTGGCACTTTTTACACCACATTCTCCGATTGTAGTGTCTCTTGATGCCAGTTCTTATGCAGTGGGCGCGGTACTTCTACAAAATGAGCGACCCGTGGAATTTGCGTCACAGACTCTTACTGAAACTCAGCAGCGATATGCTCAAATAGAGAAGGAAATGTTGGCTATTCTGTTTGCTTTAGAAAGATTCCATCAATATTTGTTCGGTATGGTTGATGTTTTTGTGGAAACCGACCATAAACCTTTGGAAGCACTTTTTAAAAAATCTTTAGATTGTGTACCAGCAAGACTGCAACGAATGATGCTTCGTGTGCAAAGATATCAATTTACAGTAATTTACAAACCAGGAAAATATATGTACGTCGCGGACGCGTTGTCTCGGGCTCCCCTTTCAGATGTTATGAATGACAAGGTGTCCGAAGAAGTTGAAAACCAAACATGTTTCTTACTACAAAATGTTAGATTCAGTGAAGAGAAACTGAAGTTGATAAAAGAACACACGAAAAATGATAAGGAATGTCAAATGTTAATTTGATATATTACACATGGTTGGCCATCAAACAAATATGATACGGTCGGGTGTGTACGATTATACTGGGATTACAAAGAATCTTTTGAGTATATTGATGGAGTTACATTTAGAAATAATTTAGTGTTTATTCCTAACAGTTTACGTACGGAAATGTTGATTCGAGTACATGAGGGACATCTCGGTATGGATAGATGTAAGAGGCGCGCTCGTGACGTAATGTTCTGGCCTGGCATGGCGCGCGACATCGAGCGAACAGTGCTCCATTGCCGACTTTGTTCTGAACACTCGGCTAAACCACAGCGAGAATCAATGATACTTCATGAGATACCTTCTTTACCATGGGTAAACCTGGGATCTGATATTTTTGAATATAATAAGAAATATTTTTTAATTATTGTAGATTATTTTTCTAACTATGTCGAAATCTGTCCCATTACATCAATTAAATCGAGAAACGTTATACTGGCAATGAAAGATCAATTCGCTCGCCATGGTATACCTCAAGAATTGATTACAGACAATGGTCCCGCTTACGCCTCTAGGGAAATTAAAAATTTTGCATTAACTTGGGACTTCAAACACACAACTTCTTCACCCAATTATCCCCAATCTAATGGCTGAAGTGAACGTGCTATACGTACAATAAAAACACTGCTGAAAAAGTCTGTAGATTCGCAAACAGACTTCTATATAGCTTTATTAAATTACAGATCAGCTCCAAGGGATGGAATAGCTAGTCCTGCCTAGTTGTTGATGGGTCGCAGACTTAACACTTGACTTCCTTCTCATATAAACAAACTGGAACCAAAAAGGGACAACTATGTTGATTATAACAACATCACTCGCAATCAGTACAAAAGTAAGATGTGGTATGACCAACATGCTCGGGAACCGACAGTACTGGAAATTTAATTATTAATTATTAATTAATTTAAATTGCCGTCTGAATCGACAAATTAACCGAATCATGATAAACAAAACGAAGAGGACAATCGTTTTAAAAGAGAGGCTGCAAGGCAAGCAAAGCAAAAATTGAAACAAATACAATACTAAAAATATATATAGAGGATATTGCATAAGAAAAAACGACAATATTTATATTTACCATAATGTTTACATTTTACTTAGTTTTGTAAGGGAAGGATGCAGTGTATAAGTACTGTTATATGTGTAACATTTTATTATGTGGGTACGTAATAAAGCAGTCGCGAAGAAGCTATCTTGTAGTTTACTTCAGTAAGGACCGCGACGCTTGGCGCTCCGTCCTCTCTGACTACCCCGTTAGGGATACGAAGTGAAGATGTGTATGTATGTATCTTTGATGTTTGGACATGTATATATACATGTCCAAACATCAACATCATTGCATGTAACCTAATCCGGAAAACACACGAGAAATATGTTCCGCGCAGACGAAGTCGCAGGTACAGTTAGTACACCTGTAACAATGGAACACATGGAACTTTACTTCAATTACTAATCAATTGGTTTAGTATGTAAAGAGTGAACACTTCGCGCTATAGTCGAAAAAAAAATAGCTAAAAAACAGAGATATGGCGCCAAGGATTCAACCTACGGAGAGGAAATGTTATTTAGTAGGTTTTAAATGAATGTACGTCTTAACACTGCTGCGGTTACTGCGCTCCGAGTGGTCGACTACACACATACTATTACAAGACCTAAACGTGCCTATGAATAGACCGAGATAACGTAATAAAGGTTGCACTGGCGAACGCGAGATGTATCGATATATATACACGTCATCTAGCATGTCAATCGAATGTTCAGTTTAACTTGATATAGTATGAATGTCAATTTAAAAATTGTATATTTACTGTTACCTACCGATGAAATGTGATAATATCTGTTTTATAGTTAAGATTTTTTGCTATTTTTCCCACACCACCGAATAACCGGAAGCAGGAAAGTTATTTATCTAAATACCTTTCGGAATATACAGAGATGTAAACACAGGTCCAGTATTAGTGTCAATAAACTGAGCAGTGATGAGTAGGATGGTCCGGATTTTTGGCTCAATAGGTTGTGTGCTCCATGCTTGCTTTTTTTTTTGGTTTCTGAGAGGCGAAAAAATATCCACATGGAAGGTCAGCCGGACTCTATTCCGACTGAGTAGTGTCGGACTCGAATTGACTAAAATAAAACAATTTGCTGTAAGCCCTAGTGGCTTTTACAGCGTCACCGGTCGCGTTGACGGAGCGCTAAAGGCGCTCTGCCAGATGGTCGACGGCCTGAGGGTTCCTCTAGGCAAGGGATATCTCCACCCGAGGTACACCCGAGGGCGGACCTCAGACTCAAGGCGTCGTCAGGGGAGCTTTTCGCACCTGCGTGCATCTTAACGGGCTTCCTACTCGGGTGAGGGCCGCGCCTCTAGCGGACCCGGCCGACGAGACAGCTGAAGGCCGATTAGTGTGCCTAGTGTTCCACGTGGCAGTTTACAATGTGGCTTTAGGCCCGCGTATGTGCGTGTAGTACTACGTGATCGAGCTTCTAAACGTCAGACCTTACGGCTGTCGCGGGGGACGTCCTCGCCTCCGCCGGTGGGGGCGGTGCGGTCAATGCTTGGCGCGCTCGAGGTTTGACTTATACAACTAATTTCGTAGCGGTAGTGGGAAGCAAGTTGTTGGCGTCGCTCGTTCTTGATGACGTCACGCACACCGTCGCGCTCTGCTAGATGTCGCCACCGTTCTCTCATTCTTCAAATGCCCGTCGGTGTTGCTAACATAATAGAGTGAGACAAGACTCATACCGTCATACGCGTAGGATTCAAGTTCATATTTTCTGCTTCAAATACTGGTTAATAATGCAATATCCAATATGACTAAGATTATTCGTTATTAATAATAGTTACCTACCGTCTTTACACCTACCAAGCTAAATCGCTCAGAAAAGTAAACAGGTAATTAAAGTGAAGACTAACAGATTATTTTATTATTTTCCTTAGATAAGTGATGAAGTTCAACCAGGCAGTGTTTTACTGCCAGCAACAAGAAGAGGAAGGTATTTGGCTAACATAGTGAGGCGACAAGCTGTGGTAAGTGCTTATTATAGGTACTGTGCAAAACTAGTCTAAGTCCATATCACCACGAGCGATATATGAACGATATAGCGAACGTCAACGGATAACAAAGTAGAAGTCTAGCTAACGGCTCTTGATGTTACGGCCCTAAGGGTCGTAACATTATTTCGTATTTTTCGTAAGCTGGCGCGCGCACGTTTGCATAGAACAGAAGTTATATTTTAGATTAAATTATCGTTTATCAAACGGTTAAAAGTCAGTATGTTATTAGCTCAGATTAGTTACTGGCGTATGGCGTAACTATTAGGTTGATTATTTCCTAAAACTGACAACTCTCCTAAACTCTTGGCGCAAATATGCGGTTTCCATTATAGAAATCGTTTGCTTAAATTAAAAATGTTACCAGACTAAATCGAATTAAAAAATATTTCAGGATGGAACCGGAATAAAATTCAACAAAGATGCCGACAGAGTAAGAAATTTATATTTTTTATTTATTTATTTTATGAACACTGATTTACAGTAATCACCGTAATATCGTTGCAAATATTTACGATAGTTTTGATGTAATAGGAACTTATTCAAGTACTGACAGTTCCTCCTTTGGCATAATTGTGATAGCAAAGAATCGGAACTCAAGCAAATTCTATATGACTGAACGCCCTTCGTGCCAAATTCTGTACCGTTAGTTAGTTAATTAACACCACCATGTTTAAAATTAGAAAAACCTTAAAAATTACTCTTTTTTTACTCTAGTTACCTTCGATCACAAATAAAAAACTAGATGCACAATCCCTTGTAAAATCTAAACAAATTATTGTCCGAATTGACATATACATTTCTAATATCGTATAGTATTATCCGTAATATTGTGCTAATTTAAAGTAGACCTTACTGTCAAAGCATAAGGTTGTAAAAGCTGATAAAAGATCCTTGCATGACATAGAAACGAAATTTGTTAAAAAATATTTAAAATGCAATCTTACGTTTCGTGCTTAAAGTATAATTCACATAATCTATTTGCGTTATTTTGATTCGTTACGTGAAAGTGACAAGAATAAGACATATTATATTGTCAGGCCATTTTTGAATTATAACGATATTATTATAACGAAATAATGAACACGTAAATGAAATTATTTAATTTATTTATCGAAAATAAGAATCGTTGTCTTTTTTAGCGTTCTAGATGTGTCGTTTTTACAATTTTTAAAGGAGCACTTTGTCATGTTTGCTGTTGCGTTTTCGAATACTACTAAAACAAAAGTGCACTCAAATACTCGTTTGAGTGCACATTTGGTTGGGACATATTTGGAGCGTTGATTGTGTATCTAGTTTTTATATATGATCGAATATACTTTTTATATAATATATTAGTTATACATATTACTTTTTTATTACCTTACGAAAACATTGTTAGCGCGTGCGTGTAACACTGTCGATGTCTATGTTAATGTTAGTTCGAGACAATGACTGAGGAAACTGTTGGAACACCGCGAAAAAATGTGTGCTTTTTAAAGTAAGGCATATCTATCTATCTAGTTTACATAGAAGTCTTTGGTTAATTATTATCGATTTACGTATTGATGTACTTATACATGCGTTACTTGATAGTAATTCACACATAATGAAAATTGACATAAATCAGTAAATACATATATATCTTAACGTCAATATTTACAAACTTAAAACTAAACATTATCTTAAATAGACTTACTCAAAGTTCCTGCTTAGTAATCTGTCATTGCTTAAAGTGACCAGCAGACTGGTAGCATTACTTTTTTGAATATCCAAAGTTATTCTTTGGCGGAAGAAGCTGCCAGCCCGACGGTCTCCCGAATCTCGACCAATCTCTTATAAGTATCAAAAACCAGTCGATAGGTTTCGGGGCACAGAATATTTTTTTGCTTGTGTCGGTACGGCTACGGTCATGGTAGTGTACACTGTAGTCGGCATGCAGAGTCCTTTAGTGGTTTTGAAATTATGAGTGGAAGATAGTTAAAAATTATTGTAAGAATTCATCGCTAACATTTCTTTATAGTTAAATGCAGAAGCAAAGAAAAAGGTAGATGTCCTCTCAGAAGAGCTACTTCCATATATTATAGCTGAGCAAGAACGACGCACGACTCTACACAAGAGAATTATGACAGCCATACAGAACGGGGAGAAAGGAGTCACCATCGCTGAGATAAGGAATAAACCACCTCTAATAATTAGGAAAGGTATTGGGGATCTAAAGAAAATCACTATCTGTATAACTTCCTGTTAAAAATTTAAAAAATTGCTGACGCAAAAGCGGGTACTTGCCTTCAAAAAGTTTTTAGCTGCAATAATGTATAAGTTGGCCATTAATACGCAGACGTTAGGTTAATTGACAGTTAAAGTGACCTATTCCAGCCCCGTCTGCAAGGACCTTCATGCATAGTTTCTGCTAAACTGAGTAGTGTGTAATTATGAATTACACAATTTGGCAGAGACTTTACATGCAGGGCCTTGCAGATAAGCTATGGGCTGAATGCTTTGAGCTATGGGCTGAATGAGCTGTTTGTTTGTAGAATACAGTTGCAGACAACAAGTCGCGCACGCAGTCGCTTAAAATTTAGCTGCTAAGGTCGCCCGCGATTAGCCACCGAATATAGTATTCGGTCTACTCAAAAAGTTGAGTAGACCGAAGACCGTTAAAGTCTCACTCACGAGAGAGTGAAAGCATTTCGTTTTGTTTTATAGTATACTGGTTTTACCACCGTTTTTTAATTCTCCGTATAGAATTAACGGGATTATAGGATGTTTAGTTATTTAAGAAATAAAAAAATATAAAAAAAACTTGGTTAGAAAAAAAAATTATCTTGACAACAGCGCCATCTACCGGGTCCAACTATAGTTAAGAACTATCCAGGTGAGGTCACTTCATAAGTACTCAAAATTTCATTAAAATCGGCCAAGCCGTTAAGAGAAGAATTACGAACACACACACACACACACACCTGAATTTTATATATCTACTAGCGACCCGCACGGCTTCGCACGGGTATCAGAGCCATTTTGGACAAGACTTGTAAAATCCGTTCTTAGTGAGCGACTACACCGCGAAAGGAGTAACTATGTTAAATTTCAAGTCAATCGGACCCATAGTTTTGGAGATCTCGTGATGAGTCAGTCAGTTAGTGAGTGATATTTCGCTTATATAGACGTCTATACTAATATTATAAAGAAGTAAACTTTGTTTGTTTGTATGTAATGGATAAACTCAAAACTACTCAATCGATTTCAAAAATTCTTTCACCTATAGAAAGCTATATTATCACCGTAACACAGGCTATATTTTATTTAAAAAAAATTCTACCCTTGCAAAGCGAAGAAGGTTGCCAGTTATGTATGACAACTCCTATAGGGCTTCTGTACCGCTGCCCTTCAAACCGAGCCCCTAAAGAGCCGGATGGATCTGGCGTGATCATGTGTGAGGATGACATAGTTCCTACCCAAGTGATGTACGACTCTTGCCTCAGCGCAGAAGACAAGGAACTCTATAACGCTGACAATAAATACTTCTTTTGCAATCGTAAGTTTTGAAAATATATTTTTTATTTTTACGCGTTTTAATTGTGTTTATATGTATAGATATTATGAGATTTGAGGAAGCGAAAGAAGTATGTATGGACCGCGAAGCTTGGCGCACCGTCCTCTCTGACTACCCCGTTAGTGTGTGGAGATGTGTATGTATGTACAGATATACAAATTGTTCATTTTAGACATATTACATTACATATCTTCATTCTGCATCTATAACGGGGTAGTCAGAAAGAACGGAGCGCCAAACGTCGCGGTCCTTACGTACTTCTATCGCCTCCTCAAATTGTCATT
Organism: Zeuzera pyrina; assembly: GCA_907165235.1. Lineage (NCBI taxonomy): Eukaryota > Metazoa > Arthropoda > Insecta > Lepidoptera > Cossidae > Zeuzera > Zeuzera pyrina. The sequence continues at coordinate 6,658,241 of OU015647.1, read as the reverse complement.
CTCCTCACACATTTCCACTTAGGTGTGCGAGTGCTTCTGTCATTTCCGTCGGCTAACACTCGGGCTATTTGATCTTCGTAAGTCAGCCTTGATCTTCCCTTGCTTCTACTACCACTCACTTTCACTCTATAGATCTTCTTCGTTAGTCTTTCATCACTCATTCTTTCTACTTATATGCCTGAACCATCTAAGTATTCCTTTCTTCATTTTTACAATAACACTATGTTGCAACCCTGTCATACTGCGTGTCTTTTCATTGCTTATTTTATTACATTATTAACTCTTACGAGTAAATAAAATCAAAAACCTCACTCGACTCGCATAAATTCACGAGAATTGATGTACGCTGCATGTATATATTGCATTAGTCCAAGATCCCGTGAACGCCAAACCTTCATCACGGTATAAAGGTTGGAACCTTTTCTAACTAGGTAGATACACTACAGGAGATATAAACAATGGCTATCATGAACCTCGAGTCGCAGTGACTTTGACAGGTAGGGAACACTATAAAATTACTGTTCAAAACGAAAGTTTATCATAACGAAGGGTGATTTTTCGATACTTTCTACGAAATACTAAAAAAAAAAATTTTCTCCATGGCTTTCACAGGATCTTCTCAATAGAGCAAGAATTTGCGGTTGACGTTTGATAACACTCATCGTACGCTAATTACGCTGTTAATTAATTTACACTAGATCCCCTTTCCCAATTTTCACACGGAAAACTGAAAATTACTAATTATAAACCTATTTCTGTCGGATCGTGTAGGCCATAAGATCGAAGGTCCAGATCTACCTCGTAATGGCAGCACGGTGATCGGGTGTGCCCCAATCGAGCGAACTTCTCTCAATTACACCACATCGAAATGCACATTGGAGGACACTGATGATGTTGTCGTTCATTACCGGTATTACCCAGACAGGGTGAGTATTGAAAAGAAAAGCAAATGTTACGTTTACTTCAAATATCACGCGATACCTATAACACGTTAATTATAACACCCTAAGTAATTAATTACAGAATAATCAATTTATCTTGGAAATCTATCAGCATTTCGTTGACACTAAAATGTTACGGTACTTCGTTGACACTTTTTAAGCCATTACCAAGAGGACTTACTTTGCTAGTGTCTGTCGTGTGAGCTCTTCGATTATGCTAACTGCACAGATTTACCGCTAATAAATATATTGCCTTTTACACGTCACGAATTGTTAGACTGAAAGAAATATATGGCGTAAGCCTATAATAGAAAGGGATGACAATACATATATTTCGTTTCCATCGTTGTGCTCAATGTTTTAGAACTGTTAAACTGTTGCATTTGTCAGGCTTTTGAACAAACTAAGCTTTGTTGAAACTGTCAAATTGAATAAAATTATATAGGTATGTGTACTTCGATCACATATAACTAGATACACAATCAACGCTCCAAAAATGTCCTAACCAAATGTGCGCTAAATGAGTATTTAAGCGCACTTCGGTTTTAGTGGTATTCGAAAACTATAACAGCGAACATGTCAATGTGCTCCTTCAAAAATTGCAAAAATAACACATCTAGAACGCTAAAAAAGACGCCAGTTCTTATTTTCGGTTAATAAATAAATAATATTATTTATGTGTTCATTATTTCATTATAGTAATAACGTTACATAGCTCTTTTTTATTAAATTCGTAATCATATTTTGAAATATTGCCTGACAATATTTGTCTTATCCTTGTCACTTTCACGTAACAAATCAACGTAGCAACTTAGCAACGCAAATAGATTATTTGAATTATATTTTATGCACGAGACGTAAGATTGCATTTTAAATATTTTATTTGACAAACTTCGTTTCAATGTCATGCAAGAATCGTTTACGAGCGTTTATAACCTCATGGTTTGACAGTAAGGTCTACTTTAGATTAACACAATATTGCCGATAATACTTTACGATATTAAAAATATATACGTCAATTCGGACATTAATTTGTTTAAATTTTATAGGAGATTGTGAATCTTGTTATATGTGATCGAAGTATGTGTATCGTATTTGCTGGAGTTCCAGCAATTTGGGATATGGCGATATTTCTTCCCGTCGTCTGTCTGTCCGTATGTCACAGCTATTTAATCCGCGGACTAATGGCAATATATATTGCCAATAGTCGGTGAAAATAGTAGTAATGTTTGGAAAATTTTTTACTCAATGTCAGACAAGTTATGTGACGTTTTATTGTTTCCATAAGTTTCCAAAATTTTTCAAAAGTTCCAAAAGTTTATCGATAAAACTGATACTATTGTTTTACTTCTAAGTTTTTATATAATAAAATTATTCTCCATATTGTCGAAAACTAACACACAAAAAACAGTCTTTAAAAAAAAACCCCTTGAAAAAGGCTCTGATCTTACCCGGCTCGGACAATAAAATGGAAGCTAGCTATTTTACCCGACTATTGGCAATATACAAAAACAAATTTATCATCTGAAAAGTAATCTTTTATTCATACGTATATAGTAGAATTTTGAATACCTATATTTAGTTCGGCCAAAACATTAAAAAAAAAAGGTTCAATAATGGACGAAATACACAATAATACTCTTTTAATACACAAATGACAGCAAATACAAACAAAAAAGACAACTACCCACTAGACTTTCTTTCGGTTTCCTCATTGCTAAGTCCTAGTCATTTTTGCGCCCCTCTGAGGTATGCGCCCTGTGTCTGAGTACCGCTGGCACCGCTTTAGTTACGGCACTGCCTAGACATATTATGTCGCTGTCCGTTAGATATTAGTTTCAGGACAAACAAACGAACGCGATGTTATAAGGGTTTTGTTTTTTTATTATTGTACAAAACAAAATTATAAGAAACCGCACGTTTTAGAATCTATATATTAATACGTGAAGCGAAAACTTCGGTTCCCTTTTTAAGAAAATTGCGCGGACGGATGATTATGAAGAAATTGGTACACTTAAAGTTTATATGGAGAAGAACCGGCCAAAGCTAATATTTTCATAGAATATGCATTACATTAATTTAAATAAATCACTCATTATTAACGTTCATACTGTCAATGTCAAAAATACTGTCAATGTCAAACTTATAATAGTTCGTGATCATATGTAATGTAACCTCCTTGGATCAAACCAATGACTAAGGAAACTAAAGGACATGGCATGTTGATCTGTAGCAACATTTAGTTATACATATTCTAACGCATAACATTCAAACATAGCGTTGTCTCTTTTTGACTTACGGCTTCTTGTGTGTGTAAGGGAATACAACAGTACGTTTCTCAAAAAGTAATTTTTTTATGTGAGATCATTGTAATGTCAAAACGTGCCGGTCCGCCATTCTTTACGACACGCTGACAAGTAGACGAAGTGTCAAAACATATCAATGAATTTAATATTTTTTAATGTTTCTGTGATTTTGTGCTGGATATTGGAACTATTTTGTTAAAGGAGAAGCTAGCATAATGCCACAATAATTTCTAAGTGTAGTGTGTTAAGATGTGGCTCAAGGAAAAGCAATAATCATCGAAATCTATAATTGCACTGGTACGTAACAGAAGTTCATTAATTTAGTCTGATGTCCTATATATTTCCATGGTAATTACTGTTTTTCTTAGTTTACTGTATTATAGTCATGTATATTTTTAGTTATTAGTAGTTTTTATTCATATAATACAGTAAATTACTTCATATCAATTTTTGTTGTTATTGCAGTTAGGGCTGTCCACGTACCTATATTAAAATGTATCGATAAATACAGGTATCATGTTTATATGTCGTAATTATCTCGTTTCAGATTACCATCATGTATTATTAGAGGAAAAGAGTGGCTTGACATAATCAGAAAAGAAAATTGAAACCCCTCTGTAAAAATTACATACATATATATGATATATACATACATATCTTCACGCTGTATTCCCAACGGGGTATTCATGATATATACACACCGGCACAATTAGCGGAACAGAAAAAAAAGTGAGACTATGAGGTAATAACGCATATATTTGACGAAAATGTAATTAGACACAAAATAACAAATTGATTAACATCTTTTAACAACGACTTTGAAAAGTCTTCGTTATTTTTTATTGAAAAATAAAGAAATTTGAAATAAGTGAAATTTTTAGATGATTATGAACCATCACAAAAAATAAAAAAAAGTAAGCATTAAATGATTTAACAATAAAATTAAAGCAAAATTAATAACGAGTGTTTCCCCCTCTTGCTCTGATTACGGTTTCCATTCGTCTGGGCATGCTACAGATTATGTTATCGATGATTTCTTGAGGCAACCGCTCCCACTCCTCAAGTAATGCGTTTCCAAGTTCATTCAGATTGTTGGGGGGTGGCATTCTGGATTTAACCCTTCTTTTTAGCAAGTCCCAGACATGCTCTATCGGATTCATATCGGGGGAATTTGCTGGCCACTGCATCACCGGTATACCTACGTGGCTCAGATATGCCTGTACCGATTGTGCACTATGAGCACGAGCATTATCTTGCATTAGAATAAAGTCGTCACCAATAAATGGGGAAAATGGTACAACATGTTCTTCTAAAATGTCTCTGATGTATCGATCTGCTGTCATGGTCCCTCCTGTGACTATCACTAACTCCGTGCGAGCTCCCAAACATATCCCTCCCCAAACCATAATCGAGCCGCCACCATAAGCCACTGTGTGTTCAAAATTAGACTGTATGTGGCGTTCTCCTTTGCGTCTCCATATTCGCTGTCTCCCATCGATCTGTTTTAAAAGAACTCTGCACTCATCAGTAAAGAGAACCTGCTGTCATTCGTTCAAATCCCAATGACGATGTTCTAGCGCATAGCTTAATCGGTTTACGCGGTGACGTCTCTCAAGTTTTGGGCCTTTGGCAGGTATATACGACCCTAAACCAACTTCTTCAAATCTCCTGCGAACTGTACGCTCACTTACTCGTACTGCTCGAACGTCTCCCAGTTCATTTCGAGCTTGTACAGCCGTTAATCGCGTATTCCTACGAACTCCAAGTTGTAAAAAACTGTCATCTCGCCTCGATGTACATCTTTTTCTACCTTGACCCCTCCTCCTCACAAGAGAATTAGACGATCTGTACCGCTGGATGCTGCGATGAATCGTTGATACTGGTCGACGAAGCCTTGAGGCAATGGATCTGTAGGTATGGCCATTTCTTCTCATTTCATCAGCCCTAATGATTTCCAGTGATGTTAAGTCAGGCATAATAAAGAGCTTTTAATAAACAAAATTGCCTATAGAATAACAAATTTATAAAAAACCATTAAGTGCAATTTTTCAAAAAAATTACAATTACGTAGTTATTACTCGAACAAGTTGACAAAACGTATTGTTCGGGAAAATAAAACAAATGAATGAAAAAAGTGTATGTCATCTAATTTTCTATTTTCAAATTTGACAATAAATTAAAAAAATATCATAACTGGCCAGTTCCTCAAGTTAAAGATTTTAAAATCCTGCTTTTTTTGTGTTCCGCTAATTGTGCCGGTGTGTATATATTTATGTTATTTGCATTTCGAAGCAGCTTCTTTCAATAGAACATTAAGAAAATAATTTTACGGTATGATGCATTACCCTCGCAAAGATTATTGGGAATCAGAGAAAATATTTACAGTGGTAATTAATTTATTTTGAATTTCATGACCATGTAAATCCTCTACTGAGAAAAAGTAACAGGAAAATATTAATTCTTTGCAGAATGTGGCGGAACTTTGATTTGATGTTTCCGAGAGAGAAAAATCTGCTCATAGTTCTAAATATCTGCTTCTGAATGATGTGAATCAAGTCCAATAAGAGCTTGTAGTGCTTTTACTAATAACCCAGATGTGGTACAATTTAAAGAATCTTTTAAAAAACTTTAAGAGCAGAAATAAGAGACGAAGGTGTCGGAAACTATTTCATTCTTTTCTTGACGTACAAAAAAACGACAGCCACATGATGAGTACAATGACTGCTTGAATTAAAATCTTATTATTCAAAAGTTTCATTCGAAATTATTTAATAAAAATTGTGCTATTTAGTTAGCTATATTTATTTATTTTGTGAATATGTTATTAAAAATTTAATGTACTTAATATAATTATTATTTTACAAACAATAATATTAACAAACAGTTCTATTTTTCAAACCCAGTAAAAATATGTTACTATAGGTACATTAGATATGACTAGTCTGACATCGGTCACCTTTGTAGTGTCTAGCAATTTACTATATTAACTTTCAAAAAAATTATTCAAAAGGCCGGTATGTTGTGGATTTTCTACGCTATATTATATTATAGTTTATAATATTATCATATTATAAACTATAATATTATAAACTATAATATTACTTATTTCTTCACAATGTAAAGAAATAAAATTTGTTTGTTTGTATGTACGACTGGGTAACTTCTGAAAGTGTTTAACTGAATTTGAGAATTCTTCGACTAATAAAAGTCCACAGTGTTCTATTCCTAATTAATAATAATAATAATACTCAGACATTTCACACAGCGCCATCTAGTCCCAAAGTAAGCTGCATAGCGCTTGTGTTATGGGTACTAGACAACTGATATTACTACTTATATACTTTTTTTTTGTAAATATATACATATTATACATAAACACCCAGACTCGGGACGGGAATCGAACCCGCAACCCCCGTTTTACTTTCCGACGCACTAAACTGTTGCGCCACGGAGGTCGTCAATGTAATTGAAATGTTATTCCCAATTACTGTGTGATATGGCCACTAATTTTTAGTAAAATTAATTATTCTATTATTTAATTATTAAAGTGCTGCAGTACGCCATGGCTATAGATTTGGTCGGTCCGTATGTATGTTTCTCATAGCACTTATTTTAATTTTACCATCACCTCTAGAAGAAGTAACGGCATTAAAAGGACTGTGCTGTTCTTCAACTACTTTAACCTATGTTCATTGACATTCAACATTTATCAAAGCGCTTCATAAAAATATGGGTTTCTTTTAAAAAACGAATTTATTTCTGTAATAATCATGGACGTACTATTAAGTATTACAAAAAAAGGTACCTAAGTAATTTTTTTGTATGTAGAGTTCATTTAAAGTTCCATACAAAAATGATCGAAGGACAGAAAGGGGCTATTCTTGAAGGCGCCTGTTGCTATTGTTGCTAATAACACCTTAAAATCGCCTTAAGCGCAGGTTCTAATTATATGCCAACAGCATCGAACTACGCTGACTGCTATTTTCAGTTTAAACAATATTTCGGTACTTTTGTATAAATAAATCTATGACATACAAAAAAAAAGCCCTTCCTTTTTCTGAAGATATCATGCAAAATGATTTTTATTTCAATATGATGCTGAAACAAAACTTCTTTCAACAACTGACTTAACGACATCTACATAGTAGATATTTGGGACATCACTAATCGGCAGCCGTTTTTTGCGACACTCGAAGTTTAGGCGGCACGATTATTTTGAACTCGTTTCATGTCCTTTAATTTCCTTAGTCATTGGATCAAACAGTCGCACAGAGTAGATTATCGCCAAAGAGTTTATAAGTTTATATTTAAGTTTACGGTCGAATTTCGACCACGGAGCGACTTCTAGTATTAATAAATGTGTGAATTTTATGTTTTATCAGACATACAAATACGTGACGGAATTAGACCCTGATCGAGAAGTCTGCGACCATTGGAACCCTTGCCAGATAGGGTACATCTATAGCCTACCCTCACCGGACCAGGCCACTCCAGCTACCGAACTTTGGCGTAAGTATAATTTAGAATGACTTCAAATTATGAGCGAAGTTACGAATAGATGTAACGGCTTGACCGGTGCTTACATAACAGATATATTCATTATTCAGGATCTAATAGGTTTTCTGAATCAAACTTGCCGGTACAATTATACTAATAAAATTAATAAGTGTCTATATCATCATCATCATCATCGTCAGCCCGTGTTCGTCCACTGCTGGACATAAGCCTTTCCAATACTGTGCCACCATATCCGGTCCTCGGCTCTCCGCATCCATCCGCTTCCCGCCACTCTCTTCAGGTCGTCGGTCCACCTAGCGGGAGGCCATCCTACTGGACGTTTTGAACGTGGTCTCCACTCCAGAACCCAGAAGTGTCTATATGTATTTTTGTTATTTATTTGTTAAATATGAGTAGTCGTTTTTAGGGTTGCCACCTTTTTCTAGAAAAAAAATAGTATTTTTTTTTAAATTGCAAAAACATAGTACTTTTGGGATATTCAGGAAAAAAATAGTAGGTACACATTGAGTTTTTTTAATCATTATTTATTTTTACTTGTATATTTGTTATTCCTCTTCCCTTTGGTCACCAAGGTTTTATTTATAAAATAATTATAGGAATCTGAGCAATGTATATCCAATGTATATATTAAAATAAATGAACAATGCAATGTATATATTAAAATAAATGAACAATTTTCATTTTTAATTAAATTGGTTAGAAGAAAGAAATATACCACAGACCATTTTTATTTGTGATAGAAAAATAACTTTTTGTAAAAGCGGAAGTTGCAGAAATGGAGAGAAGAAAAAAAATTATTTTAAATATATTTCTTTAATTTGTGTCTGTGCTTTTGAAAAGCTCTTTCCATCTTCTTTGTACCATTGGTAGTCAGACTCCCATTCGCTCTTATAGTTTCGAAGCCTTTTTTCTTTTCTTTGTTTTTTTTTTGAGAGGCGTGCAAGAACCATCATCAGCATCACTTTCCATGTTTTTTTTATATCCGACTATTTTCTGATATGTTTCTGACTTTCTGACTCGTTTAAATATAATTAAGCTCAAAAATCGGACGGCGTTTATCGACAAATTGTATTGACAATGAGAATGTGTTTCGTTCTGAAATTACCGGTGCGTTCCAGTCACAGTTAATATAAAAAAGCGCGACAATTAGCCTTTTTCCTGGCAAGATTTAAAAAAGATCCGCTAGGGGCAGCACCGGTGGGGGGGGTACATATGTTTTGAATTCTCTTTTCTTGTATATGTCATTGTATTATTGAAAATTTTATTATTTTAAATAAACGGTGTCGTTTTATTTTTTTTGTATATTTAAGAATTGAAGAATGCATTGCAAATGGTAATGATAAAAATTTTTTTATTGGAATTGATGGTGGTAAATGTCTAGCGGATAAACAGCAACGCATGAAACTACTCAACTCAACTCTACCAAGTTCAACATCTACAAATTGGGCAAATTTTCCATCCCAAGCTATTCCTCGTTCTTTTTGCTATGCTATAATGTATAATTATATTACTACCGGTCCTATTGATACTTTAGATTTAAACGCTACTTTATCTGACGATCATGAACAGCTTCCGAATTGTGGAAACTCGAAAGCACTTCAAAGAGGAAGACAATATTGTTTGAGTGACTTTGTGTTAAATATGGAAGATAATGCGAATGATTTAGCATATTACTTAAGAGCAGATGTACAATCTTCTTTTCGAGTCACTGTGAAGTGCAAAATAAGTATAACTTTAGGTAAAAACAGTAACAAAATTATAGATGCTCAGTGTCAGTGCCCAGCATCTTCTTCAAAGAACTGCTCTCACATAATTGCTTTTATATATATATAAACTTGAAGTTGAAGTTGAACTTGAACTTGAAACGCAAACACGTACAGAAATCAATCATAAGTTTTGTTCCGAAAAAAGCAAGTATTTAAATGATAACCATGATAAAAATCAGTTTACGTCAAGATTTAAATAAAATGTCCTCAAGTATTGAAAGACTGCTCACCTTTTGATCTAGATAAAATCAAGAATTTCTAATAATCTATGTTACACTGCTAAAAATAATCAAATTCATTTGAAAAGAAACCACAATTATTATTTTCAAATTCAACTGACGCTCGCAATACTAGAATTAGAGTACTGTGATTTTATAATTTGGTCTGGGCTTCATATTTTTGCTACAGAACGAATAAATCGAGATGAAATCTTCATTCAAGCTTTAACACAAAAGTTACTGAAAGTTCATAAAATATTAGCTCGTGAATTTTTCGAAATGCGACTGCCTAGAAATTTATCACTCAATCGTATTGAAGACTGATAAAGACATTCATTTCTTAATTATTATTATTTTTATTACTGGTACTATTCCTATTTATTTATACTTTTTACTTAGAGAACTTACTAATACTTGAAAAGCTTGGCATATTAATGTTTATTTGTTGTGACAGTAACTTTATGCATGTAACTTAATGTTTTTAGGTGTTTTAGATTTTATTCTTCAAGTTATAATTCAAAACATATGTACCCCCCACCGGTGCTGCCCCTAGCGGATCTTTTTTAAATCTTTCCAGGAAAAAGGCTAATTGAATTAGCTACGAAAATATAGTATTTTTCATACTATATTTTTTTTTGTACAATTCACTAAAATATAATACGATACTATATAATATAGTACGGGTGGCAACCCTAGACGTTTTCCACAACTGCTTTAAAATTCCAACGCTGTGGTAAAGGCGCAACGCAACGCCTCGGTGTTTACTAATTTGTGAACTTTTAGTAATTTCTATTTCTAAACCGTTATGCGTTTTGCACATGTTTTGTAACACACTGCGCTTCGATTCACGAAAACAGTTGTAGCCGCAAAAGCTGTGCTCTCAGACAATTGCGCAATGATAATCAATAAACATCTTACATGTCGCTACAAACAAGAACAGTTCAAAATGTAGCGGCGAGTTTGAATTAATGAACCTATTAATTTATGAAATAAAAATACCGATTATTAGTTCTGTACGTGTTATTAAATAAAAATACCGATTATTTTGGTATTTTGTAAGTTTCTTTTTTTTAAAGAGACTTATTCTCACATTCTGTACTTTGTTGATTAACGTAGTCAATAAAAGACATGTGGCTATTTCGCTGTTTCACTTGTAACGTTTATTCATAACTATAATAACTAAACGAAATATAATGATGAAAATCGTATAGTACCTACTTATACGCGATTTCATCATTTGTTAATGTAGGTAATATCTGTCTATAAAATACTTAATTTATAGACAGATATTACCTAAATGTACGTTTTAGAAAAACAGAGAATTGATCGCAACACTAACTACGATATCATTTCTTTATACAGAAGACTTCCGTAAGTACATAGAATATATAATTTTATACCCATATAGAATTTATATAATTTTATACCCATTCCATTAAATTGGACTGTAATTTTACCTGCATTAAAAATATTTACCTATATTTTTCAGAGGAAAGTAAGTATTTATGACAATATTAATTGATTAATAACAAAAAAGTCCATACATATGTTAATATTTACACATTATCTTAAATAATAGACTTCTCAAAGTTGCCACTTAGAAAGCTGTCATTGCGGTACCGAGCAAATTGGCAACATGGCACTGGCAACATATTTCATTGATATGTTTCTTAAATATTTAATTTTTTTTTCTATTACAAACTTACAAACCATGTAATGTTAAGAGGACGATCAGGGAGGTTTAAATATAACGAATGTTTTTATTATGTTCAAGTTTCGTTGATTTGGAGTTATGCAATTTTAAAGCCGTCGTTCGCGACTTCGTGCTCGCGAAATTTAAACAAAGTAGCCTATATTGTTGACCAGGCAATTTATCATTATACCATATCCAAAATGGGTCCAGCAGTATATTCGTGAAAACACAATTATAATATAATAACATAATAGACAAAATTTACTTTCGCATATTATCATATCTGTTCCCGCAAGTTCAAAAAACTACCTGTACCTGTACCCGGAGAGGTAGTTTTTTGAAAAAAAGTGTGTCCCCGGGCAAATACTATCTCTGTACCAAATTTCATCGTAATTGGTTCAGCGGTTTAGCATTTCCCGTATAAAGTATCATCCACCTGTTCACCCCCTTAGCGGTAGATTTTTTAATAATAAAGTAGTCTGTCTATTCAATAAAAAAGAGTATCTATCTACCAAATTCCATCAAAATCAGTTCAGCGATTTAGTATTTCTTATACAGAGTATTACCCCCTTTTCACCCCCTTAGGGGTAGATTTTGATGAAAAAAGTAACCAATGTCCGTCCCCTGATGTCAAACTATCTCCGTGCAAAATTTCATAAATATCGGTCTTGCGATTTAGCTGCGAAAACGTAACAGACAGACAGACAGACAGACACAAAATTTTGCATTTTAATGTTAGTATGGATTGCACAACTATTTATTATTATGTGATTATCCAGTTGGCGCGGTGGCAGAGCTTCTGCCTTCAAATTGGGGCTCCGGGTTCGAAACCCGATTGTTAATAGCGTTACGTATTGTATCCAAGCTTAGCTATGGACCATCGCCTTGACAAGAAAAAATATATTGTTGGATTATGAGAACTCCTTGGGTCAAGTTGTTCAGAAGTTACACGATAACTAACAAACGCACCAATGATTATGTACAAGGTTATTTCGAATGGATGGGTAAATGCGAAAGGGTATTAAAGTTCCCATGACAACGGACGACTTGCGATTTACAATTTCGTCAAAAGTTCTAGAATAAACCACAGTGTTATTCTAGAACTACAAGCTTTTGAACTACAATCTTTTTAAGTTTAAAAAAAAATAAAGGTGAGACAACCCTAATGTCAGCGTTTTTGTAACGCTATCAAACATTTGGAATATAGAGTATAACGATAGGGTTGTACATTTTTTCTATTAATCGAATGTTTTTTTTATGGTGAACAAAATAAACATATCCCGTAATTGTTATACCAGCAATATAGCAGTTAATAGTGACACGTCTCAACCCCGGTGGATTTATACTCCCTTTCACAATAAACTTGTATATCTACATGAAATATAAATATTAATAAATGTTATTATGCGTACTTTTTCAGAAGTCGATGGTAAGTTGTAATCTCGTTCTAATTTTGTTAATAACTTTTTATAACTGTAAACATTAAACGAGGTGTCAAGTCATGGACACTAGACCTTATACTTCGGACCAAGAAATATAATGCACAGAGCCATAATATGTTGCCGCTCATGTGCCGCTCTTACCGTGTGTCAAACGAATTTTTATGTCTCTTTCTATCTCATAGAGTATAACCATGTGTTAGCTATAGTAAGTATGGCGACTCGCACTGTCAGTGTAAGCTCGTGACCGATTTCACGTACATTACTGAAATAATTATTTGGAAAATACATATAAATGTTGTGATTTGGCTAATATAGTATTCGCAAAAATAAAAATATGTCATGTTCAGCTTCGTATCGTTGTACTGTGACCCTTCCCTAGGTACGCACATTAGTAAAAGTCTAAGGGCACGTCCTTAAAGCAAATGCTACGTCCACTTTGGTTCTAGGTCCGAGCCTCATACATTAGAATGATAATCTCGTAAAAATGTTACATTTATTAACCGACTTCAAAAAAAGGAGGTTCTCATTTCGTCTGTAGGTTGTTTTTTTTTTGTATGTTTGTTACCTCATAACTCCGTCATTTATGAACCGATTTCGAAAATTCTTTTTACGTTTAGTAGGTAATACTTCAGAGGTAGTCCCATTTAAATTTCACCGATATTGGAGCTTGGACTTCGAAGATACACTAGATAACACGACCTGGTTATAACCTTTATTTATATTGATGATTCTCTTGTATATCGTTGCGCTCTAGAATTAGAATGAAGTTAATTGCAGACCTGCCCTAGATATTTATTTAGGTCAAGATCGCTCAAAAGGGAGAAATAAAAAAAATTTATTAAAAAAATTAAACCGCCTTTAAAAAAACACTGAAAAGTATAAAATAACTATACTAATCAAAACCCAAGTACAATTAAAATAACTATAAATACGATACACATACCTATATGATTAAATTTGACAGTTACTTGAAAAAATTTTTTTCATGGACGCACTCATTTATTTGACAAATAAATTAATCACTGGTTCATCCAAAATCGGCGGTCACTAGAGCATACAACACGAACTATTATTTAAAGCCGAGTTGAGTTTCGATCTGAGCTTCTGAATTCAACTCCATAGTTCCGCACGCTTAATACATAACTCGCAGTCAGCATGCGACAACCAATATCGCGCGATATCTGCTGTCAAAACGAGAATCGGTGTAACGTAATTTTTAAAGTGACGTTAAATCTACCACGAAAAGTGCATTTTACGGTAATAATAGAATAATAGATACGCAATCGTCCTACGTGATACCATTTTTTTGTTACAAAAGTAGTACAATAAAAATAACAGTTAAATGCGAGTTAAGAAAAATTGTATGTAAATAATTTTATATACTTTTATTAAATGTCTTGTGAAACAATCGAGTATTTATTATTTTTTCGAAGAATCGATTTTAATGGATATTCGATCTTTGTCTCATTCTAACTTAGAAAAAAGAAGAGAAAACACGATTTGCCTATCCTTATTCTCTTAGATTGTAGAGGTACAGCTTTAGATTACGTACCATTTCATCACAAAGCTTTTCAATAAAAAAAATTACTACTATTTTGTGTGAACATAATGTGAAAAAAGCGGACTGTCCGCTCAAATAGTGGACACCTGGAAACCTTAGGAGTTCCGAGCTTCAGCCCTAATTATAACCCCTATGACACGACTTAGTCCAACCCTTGATCCTTCAGGGAGGAAGTAGTTTTTGTCCAGCCAGAAGCAGCTCCAATTTATTTCAGTTGAAATAATATTTCTTTGTTATTTTTTCAGAATACGAACGTATGTATTTATTTTATTTTCTACTTAGTATGATTGGTCAATAGTTACTAAAAATATTAATTATAATACTGTTTGTTTTAGGAGATGGTAAGTGCCTATATACCTACTAATAACGTGTAACAAAATTGATCAAGCAGTATCTAATTTATTCGTAATAATTGTGCGTTGTGCCTCATATTTTTCTGAAAACTCCATTATAATTTTAATGGTGGTCGCACAAATTGATACAAATGAAAACAAACGTTACATAATACGTGACAAGGCGAATTTTTGTTCTAATAGACAATTACATAAACTTACGTATTGAGTGAGGCTAGTGAAGCGAATATGCGAATAATTTAGTGAATCTATTTGTCAATGAAGAAGGTAAATAATTGTTATTTGTGAAATTACAAAGCTATTGCTAAGATTTATTATACATTATATTATGCTAAGATTTTTTTTTTTTAATAAAAAGGTTTGATTTAGGAAACAGCATTGATTTGACTGATTTTTAATTACTGATTAGTCTTATGAGGTACTATATACATATTAGCGATGTAATGGATTAATTCTCACTCGGGTTTGGGAATATTTGTATGTTTTTCGATATTCGCGTTCGCAAATAAAGACGAATATTCGTAATCGAAATCTAAAATAGAGTTTAAAAATTATAATAAATAAATGACACTACATTACTATTTTTTATTTGTGATTGAACAACGAATTTTGAATTTGTTGTGATCGAAGCATTACTTTTACAAACTTAAAATTAAATTGGATATTATCTTGAATATAAGACTTCCTCAAAGTCGCCGTTTAAGAAGTTGTCATAGGGTGCCTAGCAGACTGGTATGTCATTTTTTTATCATAATTTTATTATTATTTAATTTTATAAAATTGTATTTAGTACTTATTAATAACAAAAAAGTACATACATATCCTAACGTTAATATTTACAAACTTAAAACTAAATATTATCTTCAATAATAGACTTCCTGAAAGTTGCCGCTTGGAAGGCTGTCATTAGACTGGCAGCATGAATTTAATTATTTCATTTTAAAAAATAATATTCATAAATTCTATTTTTATAAAACTTGATTATATAGCCAGGGTGTATAAACTTTCTGATTATATCTGTTACATATTACATTTAATAAAGATTTAGAATTGAATTTAATAAATTTAAAACTATTAAAATCTTTCAGAAATAGTACAAGGTAATTAATTTTTCCTTATTTGGTTTGTGGTAAATTATGATTTGCCAATAAATATTTTAAATAATACACACAACTTAAAAAAACTTGCATTTCGGTAAGTACAGAACAGACAAAATCGTACGCCGCTACAATAAATGGGTATTTAGGTTTTCATAATAGACTTATGATCTGAGTAGCAAGATGAGATAACATTTTCGTATTATGGAAAAGACAAACGAGCTACCAGCTCACCTGATAAGTGGACATTTAAAATATAGAGGCTAAGAAATCAGTTCGGATTGCAAATGTATTGACAACTCTGCGAACTAAGATGTTATGCCCTTGGATAATGGAAGAAGCTATAATAAGTTAATATCTTAGAAGTCTTAATTCTACACAGATCTGGAAGTTTCTTAAGACTTGATATTGGAAAGGGTCAGTCCTCGATATATGATAACGTTGATCTGGATTCTCTCAATGTTCACTTCTCACAGCCGCCTATTACTATGCTTAGGATGGAAGGGAAATATTAGTACCTATTTAATAAATAATGCAGCAAATTATTTTTAATTCAATTTTGTACATATGTTTAAAGAACATTTTTTTAACAATTTGATTTAATATTTCAGCGGTACCTGGTAAGTAAGACCTCACTCTGTGTAATAGGGACCCAGAAAGGAATGAACTTTATATTCTTTTTTATTAGTTAACTAGCTGTACCTGCGACTTCGTCCGCGTGGAAAAATTTTCCTTAACCTTTTAGGTTATTAAGGTTACCCGAGGTACTCATATTGTTGGTGTTAAACAAAAAAGTTATTCTCTGTAATGGAACATCCGCCATATTAGATTTATGATGACGTCACATATACAAAAACCTTCCCCTGCGTATTCCATTTCATTTGATATCCATATTGTTGGTGTTGAACTAAAGTTATTTCCTGCTATGAAACATCCGCCATATTGAATTTATGGTGACGTCACATATTTATCTACCTTCACCAGCGCATTACATTTCATTTGATACCCATATTATTGGTGTTGAATGGAAAAGTTATTTCGTATTATGGAACATCCGCCATATTGGATTTATGGTGACGTCATATATAAATCTACCTTACTCTGCGCATTCCATTTCATTTGATACCCATATTGTTAGTTGGATAAAAAAGTTATTTCCTATTATGGAACATCCGCCATATTGGATTTATGATGACGTCACATGTCCAGAAACCTTCCCCTGCGTATTCCATTTCATTTGATACCCATATTGTTGGTGTTGAACGAAAAAGTTATTTCCCATTATAGAACATCCGCCATATTGGATTTATGGTGACGTCACGTATACGGAAACCTTCCCCTGCGTATTCCATTTCATTTGATACCCATATTGTTAGGGTATAGCATTCATCAAGTTCCCCTATAAAGTATCATCCGCTTTTTCATCCCTTTAGGGGTAGATTTTTGATAAAAAGAAAACTATGTTTTTTTAATAGAAAAGGTGTATGTATCTCTGTATAAAATTACATCTTAATAGGTTTAGCGGTTAAAAATTCCCCATGCAGAGTTTCATCCCCCTTTTCACCTCTATAGGTGTAGATTTTTGGAAAAAAAAGAAGTCTATGTTTTTTAATAGAAAAGGTTTTATCTATGTACCAAATTACATCTTAATCGGTTCAGCCGTTAAAAATTTCCCATACAAAGATTCATCCCCCTTTTCACCCCTTTAGGGGTAGATTTTTGAAAAATAAAGTAGCCTATGTTCACCCCCTGGTGTCAAACTATCTCCATGCCAAATTTTATTAAAATCCGTCGGGCGGTTTAGCCGCGAAAACTGAACAGACAGATAGATAGACAGACAGACAGACAGAGACTTTCGCATTTATAATATTATATGGATAGTATGGAAGTATGGATATGGATTAGTATGGATTCGTTCGTTCATTCATTCATTCATCTATTCACTCAATTATTAATTTGGTAAATTATTTTTCAGTATAATATAAGTTATTTAATTGTATCGCTTTTGTGAAAATGTAATACTTTTAATAATATTATTGATATCATAGAGGACAGTCCTGAAGAAGCTGTTCATCCGTCTTCAAAGAACTACGTGTCTAGCGCACGTAAGGTGCCTTTCAACTCCACCATCTACGAGTATGCGGGCGTCAGGGTGAAAGACTCCGCTGGAAACGTTAGAAGGGCAAGTATTCTTTGTACCAAGGGAGCGTCATTTGGTTCAATTTTTTAACTTTTGCAGTATAAGTTGTCGTAGTGTCGACACACGACTCCTCCTTCTTAATGTCAGGAAATGCTTTATGCGTTCCTGTACCACCCGGGATACTACTTGAGATTCGAGTCTTCTCACTTAAACCTGACGGTGTTCTTTGAGATGCCATAGTAGTGGGGCTGCGGGTACACTTTCGCACTTTTCAGCAGCAGAGTCACGACCCCTTATCTCAAGATCAACCGGTGATTTCTCTCGGAACTTTCTGCAATTTTAACTAATATAATTTATTACCTTTTTTGATAGCTTTCTGAATCTTGTAATTTAAGTATTGTAGAACGATGTTGAAAAAATGATACCTGATTGAGTCTCTTATCGGTTTTTCCCAGTGTTCAGGTTTTCTTTTCGAACCGAACTAAAGTAGATTCGACGTTCATAAATACCTTGCAATTGGGTTTACTTGAATAAATTAATTTCTTTGACTTTATTTACAAAATACTCGTAAATCTTAATGGGCTTATAATAAAGGTGGCATAAACACGGAATAGTTATGACAGACTTCTGTCATACTCAAGCTTATGAACAAAAGTTCCGAAATTAAATATCATTGTTTATTAGGTTAAGTGTTATTTTTATTAGGTTAAGTGTTAAGAGATTAAGAGGCAGTGAATGTGTCTGCAGAGAGGATTATTTTCTTCAATGAAATCGTTAATTTGTAGTATGCTTTTCCAACCAGTGCGTTTAATAACAAGCTTTAATTTCCTTTCCGTCAATTGAGTAATTTCTTGAGGAATTTTATTATAAAAACGAACACAGCTGCCCAAAAATGACCCACTAGATTTTCAAATTCAAAATTCAAAAATTCAAAATTTTGTAATTTGAATTTAGAAATAACTAGCTGATCACGATCATGAGTTTCCATACCATTAATAACACCTTTCTTTTGAAATAGATCTATGTTTTTTATAGTGTACATTATGTTTTTAAAGATAAGATAAGTATTTTAAGACCAACGAATTCGGAAGTACTATGGAAGTGTAATTCACAACCATTATAGCCGAAAAACACGGAACCCCGAGTCTGATTCAAATACTTCGAAACACGAAGGGTCGCAAACTCTACAGTCAACTTTTAATATGAACTCTATTTTAAACCTGCACGATCTTTATTCAACTGTAGCCTGGCGTTTAAAACGTTTTGTATTACTTTCCAAAGTCAACGGCGACTGGACGCCCGGCACACGTGATCATTGATAACGTGATCGCACGGGAAAGTGCTAGCCAGCGAGAATGTTTACTACGCATCGCAAGGCAATATTTATCTTATCACCTTATTGGTAATATTTATTTATCTTATTTACGTCAAGATAAATAGTTTTTTATTTTGATTCTCTCTTAGGAGAAAATATTTAAAAATTATTTGAAAAGGTAAAAAAAAAGCCACCAAAAATTAAAAAATTAAAAAGAAGGCATATTTACGAGTTCATCTGCATTTTATTTACAAGTTTTTAATGTGTTAGGTTACCTTAGAGTGTAATACATTTATTTAGTCTATATCTTGTAGTGTTGAGTAAGCAGTACGTGAGTAAAGCACAATTGTGTCAGCACAGTTTTGAGAAAGAGGGAGTGCCTTGTAGAATAAAAGTGTGGTAGCATACAAGCACAGTTACACCAGTGAACCGGCCGCCAAACGCGATGCTATGAGGCGCGAGTAGACTGATTGATTCACCGATTAATAATTCGAAGTTTTATTATCTTTGGCTAATGACATAATGAAGTAATTTCGTATGAATAGATAATTTAAGCTGGTCAGTGTAGGTATACTTAGATAATATGTACATTCTTTCGTACTTGTTGCGTGTGAGCGAGGTGTCGTATAAAAGGGGTTAGAAGATTTTGGCATAATTTTTAGCTGCCATTTTGTTTTTTTTTTTCAAAATGGCAGCGCATGATAAAACCTATATATATATATATCGATTGGGTACACTTTTACAAACAAAAATTCACTTATGTCCCTATGTCATAAAACGACACGTTACAGAGTTATTTGCAGGAAAAAGCGATGTACGAAAACTTCAATAACCATGAAAAAATACTCACTAAAATGTTTCTACGCATTTTATGATGCTGGTAATAGCTAGACTGATTTACACTTATGGGCGCATGATGGTGCTAGTTTATTTCCATAATATTAAAGTGAAAATAGTTGTTTTTGGTTCTTAAAAGTACACCATGATAATATATTGACAGCCCAAAATGTTTTTACTATTTACTAATACTATTTAGAAAACATTATCCTTCTTTTGGGCTCCGCCGGAGTCGGGTAAATATACTACTACTTATGTTAAAAGTTTAATCAATGTAGGAACTGCTATTTGAATACATTATACTAAGTAGAAACATTTAAAAAATAATTTTTTCATAGTTATTGAAGTTCTCAAACCTTTTCCTGCAAAAAACTCTGTAACGTAGCGTTTTAGAACATAGCGACCTTAGCAATTTTTTGTTTGTTTAGTAATCGATTAATATGGATGTTATCGTGCGCCGCCATTTTGAAAAAAAAGAAAATGGCGACCGGGCGGTACGCCAGGGTCGGAACAAAAATCTTCGAACCCCTTTATTTTCCTATTTTGATTGTACTCGCCTCTCGCGAGTCCTCGCCTCATGTACACATCCTCGCCACTCGCGAGTCGTCACCTCATGCACACTCGCACAGAGCCTGCAATGTGCATCGTGCTTTAAAAACTCAACAGGCACATCCCCACCTCTCCAGCCTCCAAAAATTAAGTTTGCAAAAAGAGGCCCTTGCACGATACTCATTTTCAAAGTGTGTGCTGCCCAATTCTAGTGTCTTGTAGAATTTAATAAAGCATCTTTTTTTACTTTTACTCTTTTAAAATAGTTTTTATTAAAATAGTGTCGCGATATGATTTTTCTGATTGTTTGTTTTTTATAACCGTAATTATGGCTATTCATTTTACAGTTTTTGAGAAATATCGATTTAGAATCAAGATGCAAGATTTCAGTCTTCAATTAGATAACATGCGATGCCTCTACAACAAGATTAGATTTCTTATTTTCAAAATGTATAGAACACATTCTATTAGAACATTAGTTGGTAACCGGTCATCCATCATCTCATCTTTCTAAGTGAACTGCTTTAATCCACTGTAATCACTAATCACCGAAGCTCATTTTTGGTAAAATTAAAGGAATGCATTTATAAGATCCATTTTAGTAAAGAGAATTCGCATACTTAGCATAAAAATACGATAAAAATAACTTACGTACTATAAAATGGCTGGATACTAGTCGTATAATACAGATCACAATATTTTTATTTAATTTCTTGTGAGAAGGTTGCCATGCTTACTATAGCTAACTGTTTTATTCGCGGTTATGCTCGATGAGATAGAAAGAGACACGAAAATTCGTGTCCATCCGTCCATTGTAGTTCTTGGTTCGAGATGTCAGCCTTGTCTTCTTTTCTTGCAGTTGAATGACAAACACGTCTCCCACCACGTGACCCCTGACGGAAAATCGATCTCGATAAGTCTCTCCTTCGACAAATGGAAGAGTCCCTACTTCGGCACTTATTACGCTGTTTTGAAGAACAAGCACAGCGACAAGGAGAAACATTCCAAAATCGTCACTCTTTGTAAGTTGAGACAATAATGACTATAAAAACGGCACTCTGCGGAAGCTGAGGGTAAAAAGAATACGCGTTAGCTGTCCATAACCACGATATTATGGATGAGAAACAACGTTAATTCTACGAGACTAAATTATTTAGAAAAACAAAAAATCCGACTGAATTTCACAATTTTTATTAGTTGAAATTGGAATTGGCTATTTATTAGCTTTCATTTAATACCCATATTGTTATACTTTTCCCTCTCGACTTCCTTTTTCTCGTGCTCCATGTTGATATTTTATTCCCTGTGTCGTGAATGGCACCTTATGTGTTAAAATTCGTCACGCCATTTAGGCTACAGAGCGTGCCAAAGAAACGGACATACATACATACTCGCATACATACATACACTAGAAAAATATAACCCTCCTTCGAAGTTGGGTTAGGCGATGGTAACAAGACTAACAAGTAACAAAATTTGGGTTCAAATAATAACTTTTAGCGTTATAAACAAATTGTTCTTTCAATCTGTTTTATTATTCGCTTGGAATGTCGGATATTGGCCCATAAATGAACAGATAACGTAAATTTTTATAATCATTTGGCTCATACGTTCCTGACATACTCGTGTGTCACAGAATATTATGAACTCGCACGTCTAAAACACATTATGTGGGTTAAAATGAAAACGGGGGTTAGAAGTAGTGATGTGTCGGACATCCGTATCCGTATCCGCGGATATCCGAGGGAGAATAAAGATCCGGATCCGTATCCGTATCCGTTACTTATTTGGCAGATCTTTTACGGATCTTTTAACTTATTAATTTTCAGTACATAGATTAAATTCTATATATGTCGAAACATGTCCTGTCACGGAAAGCGTCAAGTGGCGTCAACTATCGTTTCAAGGTCACGCGCACCGACACCGATCGAGTTATTATGTACTAAATGTACAACTAAACGAGATGCTCTCCGCATCTAACACCCAACAGAACAACCCTATGTATCCGGCCGAGAGTAGCCAATTCTGTTATGCATGACACGGGGGGGAGACTAAGCGTTTTGCCTCCACATTTTTAATACGCACGGCTAAGGAGTGGAACGCCCTGTCGGCGTCTGTGTTTCCTGACGTGTATAACCTAAATGTTTTTAAGGCCAGAGTGAATAGGCACTTACTAGATCCACGTGCTACATCTTAGGCTCCACTGCCACTTAAAATCAGGTGCAGTTGGAGTCAAACGCGGACCTAGTTATTAAATAAAAAAAATAAAAAAAGTCGGCCTTTTCTACATAATATTCTCTGACTATATTGACCTTTATGAACATAAATACGAATGAGCATAAGCGTATATACCATAGTCTTTGTGAGCAAATAACGATATTAGACGTGGGACATGATGACGACAATTAGGCCTAATAGAGTACGTGCTAAGACATATTTTGTAGTAATAATGATTACAAAAGAATATAAGGTTACATCTCTGACCGACTGAGACAGAAAAGACGTTCTTAGAGCGCCAGAACATTAATGATACCCGACTATAAGGTGTTTTTTGTTTTCACAATTAAAAATAACTTTTTTTGTATTCTATTATATGTTTCCAGCTCCGAGTGCGGCATATGTTGTAGCTAAGACAGTGGACCGAATCTCCGGTCAACGCATGAATACTACCCTCGTTCCCTTCAAATGTAACAGGTGTCGTTTGCAGGGAGTTATGGTAATTAACGGCATGCATTTCATAGTATTTTATAATTGGTAAAATAAAATATACAAATGATATTAATCGCAGTAAAAAATTGTAATCCACTACGATAAAATGTAAAACCTATTGACGATATAAAGTAATAGTAGCTAAAAAATTTAAACAATATAAAATAATGGTTTATACTAATAAAATACGACTCTGTGTACAATATTTTCCAATGTAATTTCTACTGTCATTGTAACAATGACATGTCAAAGCGCGCGTATACGCACGTTAAATGTTCTACTTCTTTGACGATAACAGAAAATTAAAACTGGCCGCTTAAAATAAATGAATAAAATTAAAACTGGCCGCTTGAAATGAGTGAAAAAAAAAGTAGTCACATTTAAAAATAAAATAAACTGTCTTCGTCGCTAACTTCATGTCTTATATCGACGCGCGCAACTTTCATTGCTAACTTCAACTTCCGTTGCCTACTGAAATTGTCATTGCAGAAATTACACTATTTTTTTTCACCTAACCCGCCAAAAGAAACTTTAAAAATATTTTTTAAACTATTATTTTTAACGTATACAATAGTTCATGGATAAAAATAGTAAAATTGTGGAAATTATTAAGTATTTGAAATTGCATATGATTGAAGTTTAAACCGTAAATGTACAGAACAAACGATTAATTTCAAATGTAACTAATTTGAATTTGAATTAGGTATGTACTAATTCTGTAGCTCATTTGTATGGTTCCTGTCCTATATAATTTAGTGAATTTGCAACATTTGGATTTTATTCAGTTCAGTGAATAAGTTCTTATTCATATCTCAGATGTATGTGAAGATCTTTGCAAAGATGTGCAAAAACTATATGCACAACTAAATATTGCTAAAATGTGTGCGGTCGGGGTCCCCGTCAGGAACGAAGTTCTCAAAACTTAATTGCAATAATGAGACGAATAAAACTCACGTATGATTTAAAACAAAAACAAAAAATGAAAGTCTCGATACTCGTACGCACATATATTATACTCGTACTAGCTGTACCCCCGACTTCGTCTGCGCGGAAAATTTTTCGTGGCTTTCCCGGATAAAGTTGGATTACATGTACATGTATATATGTACAAAAATTGTATTTGAAAAAGTAGGCTACGTTTAGCCTACGTCTACCTCCGGGCATGTAGGTACTATCTTTGTACTAAATTTCATCCTATGTCATATATCTTCATAGTTTAGTGGTTCAGCATTTCCCAATTAAAGTTTAATTCCCCCTTTCAACTCCTTAAGGGTAGGTTGTTCCCAGGTGTCGAAACTATCTTCATGTTACATTAAGATCAGTACAGCGGTTTAGCATATCCCATACAAAATTGCAATCTCCCTTTTCATCTCTTTACGTGTAGATTTTTGATAAGAAAGTAGTCTATGTCTTTTTTTTTTAAAAGTATATCATTGCACCAAATTTTATCATAACCGAAGTTGTATCATTTCCCATACAAAGTTTCAGCCCTTTTTCACCTTTTTAGGGGTAGATTTTTGATAAATCATAATCGGTTTGACGGTTTAGCATTTCCCATACAAAGTTTCATCCCCCTTTTAACTCCTTTAAGGGTAGATTTTTTAAAAGCTAAGTAGCCCATCGTATGCGCAATTACATGCTTTTCCTACGTACCAATTTTCATCAAGATCGGTCAAGTCATTCTTTAGTTACAAAAGGACATACAGACAGACAATAGACAAACACAATTTTAAAAATGGTAGAATCGAAGTCAGTTAGTCATAAAACGACTATCTATCACAATATTTTGCAACAAAATTGTAATTACAGACAGACGCTAGAGATTTTTTTAGAGTAGTATATATCCATTTATAGATAGAGAGACAAAATATCACTGTGAATCTATGTATAATACTAAAAAATCTAGCGCCGCGCGACGCGCTAGTCTGCCCCACGTAACGCTTTTTCTTACGTTACGATTTCTACCAACTCAAACCTCTCGCAAGCCGTGTTAAAGAACTTCGTTCTAAAAACCGAAATAAATACTGATTATAAAGACGATTTATATTTATTCGAACATTTTGCAAATGGCGCCGACAGTTTTTGTGCATGTTTATAAAGATCTTCACACATGCACACATGTCTACTATCGAACGGTATAAGTAAAATTAAAAAAGAAGAACAAAGTCGCGCCTCGAAAATTCCGGGGTGATGACGTGTCATATAATATGACTGATGCAAACAGGCGGCGTCGAGAACAATGTCGAATTATTCTTAGCGAGCGTAATTACTTGAAAGTTCTACCCTCTGTATTTCTTTGAGTTATTATTACTAGCATTCGGGTTTACTCTAGAAGTTTCCACCCTCATTTTATCAGACTATAAATAGAGCTCCGCGTCCGCCGCTAAATGAGCTTCTCAACTATCGATCGACACAATATATAGAGGCGACATCAAGGCGAATTATTACTACCACTACGACGACTACTGCGACGAGCTTGGATAAAAGAACTGCGATTCGGGAACGTTGTTATTGAGTGAAGCGTGTAACTACGGTGACTTTTACGCGAGTACCTACTTCGAGGGACGACTACGAAGACTAGGGACCGCCGTAATAAAGTTTGCATGTATTTGATATCTCTGTACGAACGAAAATAAACTCTTCGTACCCTTAACCGGCATTTGATTACCTACAGCTCGCAATATTATTAATACTTTTAGGTGCGGTCCACAGATGGCAACATTTATAACGTAGACAACTCCAGATATAGACTAAAGGAATATACTAATAGGTATGTGTTTTCATAGCTTTAATCTATCTATATCTATACTATTATTTTACGGTAGTAAACTAATTAATCTGTGCTATTATAATGAAGACGTAAACTTTGTTTGTTTGTGTGTAAAGGATAAACTGAAAAACTAATCAACCGATTTAAAAAATTCCATCACCAATAGAAAGCTACATTACAGCGAGTAACATAGGCTGTATTTTATTTAAAAAAAAAATTCTAAAATTCTACCCGTGCGAAGCCGAGGCGGGTCGCTAGTTATATACATAGATAATTTATGTAGGTACCTACAGTAGATCATATCAGTATTTGTGTACAGAACACGATCTATACACAACAATTTTCGCATAGAGCACAACATAATTTTGTTAAGGCGACGCATTGATAAACAATAATTAAATCTGAAATAGACCTTCTGTTTTATGCAAATGCGCGCGCGCTAGCTTACCAAAAAACAATTACTTTTGTTTATTTTAAAAATTATAATTAATTAAAAAAATCCAACTCCATCCATTCCTCATCCATTTTGAGGAATATGCTTAAAGTAAACTTTACAGACAATGTAGAAATATAAATCAGTCCCGTTTGCTCCAAAAAATTTAAATCTTTGTTTCAAAAGAGGTTTCTTTGGTATTTTTTTTTGTGTTACAAAAGTTAACCAACCGTGTATCTCAACTTTCAGAATGAAGTCAATGAAATGAAGCATCAGGCTACCAAATATCACTGTCATCGGTTTTGTAGTCACTTAGAAAAATTGATATCCCTGGCGTCAAAATTTCCAATGCGTCGCCTTAAGCCTAGCAATGTTGACTCGGAACTCAGAACACAACGTCAGTTTGCTAAATCCAACAACATTTGTACAGAACACAACAATAGTACGCTCAACTCAATAATAATTGCAAAGAATGCAATAACATTTTGTTTTTCACAATATTTGCACATAACATAACAATATTATACTAAAGTTAACATTTCCTATTACATTTATCGCACAGAACACGTTACGTAAGATTGTATTATAAGATTCATTTCTTAATTTGACATTCGATTTGTATCTAATATATTAATTATAATAATAATACTTCTTTTAATATAGCGTATAACAAATATTAATAATTTTTTTTTTACAGACAAGGAAAAGCGTGAGTGCAATGTCATATATGTATTTATTTAATTGTCTATTTGGTTGTTCTCACGTTAATTAAATTTAAATTTTGTTTAAATTTATTATTTTAAGAACCTGTTTACGACGCTATAGAATAATATAACGGCTTTTTTCTTAAATGATTGAGCTATGAGTAAAATTAATGAATTCTGAAAATATGAATGAAGAAAGATGTTTTTTATTTATCGCTACAGAGACAATATCAACATTAAAACTGAGAGAAAGAGTGAACAAAACATTAATAAAAAGTAAATAGAAAAATTAAAAATAAATAAATTATGATGTGAAATATTATATATATATATATGATTACGATTTCTCCAGAATCCATAAGGAGTTGGGGGGAAAAGCTAGTTAAAACTGTAAATGAGCCGTATCTGTGCATTTAATAATATTATTAGAAGCCAAATATATACAATATCTTCACGCTGTATCCCTAACGGTGTAGTCATTGGGCCTGAATGGCTGCCCATTGAAAGCCGCCTGGCCGTCTGCAGCTTGGCGGACGTCCCTACTCCCTACATGGAGTCTATGGAACGGGGTAGTCAAAGAGGACGGAGCGCCAAGCTTCGTGGTCCTTACATTCTTTTTTCACCTCCTCTAATCTAATTATTCTCCTCACACTTTTGCGCCTAGGTATGGGAGTGTTTTTCACATTTTTGTCAGCTAACGCTCTGGCTATTTAATCTTCGTAATCGTAAGTCGGCCTTGGTCTTCTTCCTTGGCTTCTGTTACCACTCACTTTTTACAACTTGCAGATGCCAAATTGTTTTTTAAAATTTTGTCTGTTTGTATGTTTGCAGACATACCATGTAAAAATTTTCACAATTGTGTCGCTTATGTTGTATTTAAAAAATAGTGTATATTGTGATTTGTTGTCCATAAGCTGGGATATAATCTAAGTTCTTTACCAACTTCTTCTTTGACATTACAAATTAGTTTCATATAAGGTAACAATAGATGGCGCTAGAAGCTAATTAATACGGTAATAAAAAATATTTAAAACTTACGTTGATAGCCAAAATGGTCGTTGATCACTAAATATGTACCTAGGTATAATCGTCAAAGAAGATAATTAGACGTTTTTTTCTTTAGACAACAATATATAGAAGTGGATATGGAAAATCTGAGGCCTCAAGACTTCGGGGACTATTTTGCAATTATACAAAATGGCGATGGGTTAGAAGAAAGAGTGAAAATACTAACAGTGCGAGGTATGTTTATCATTATCTATATAAATATTATAAGACTCGACGTTTCTGTCTGTCTATCCGTTTATGTTCTTGTCACGCAAGAATCACCGTTATCTGGCCAGTGAAAATAATGGCGAATCAAGTCGGAAAGAACACGCTTTTAGCACAGTACAAGTAAGCATACAGTATTCTATCTTCATACAAACGCTCCCAAACGACGCGCTCGAAATCTCGACATTTCTCGCCATACAACAGTCGCGAGTGAGCCGCGGTTGTCGTTGGACGGTATAAGACGCTCCCGCGCATTTACTGACGAAATATTATGTCAATCAAGTTTACCGAGCATAATGTTCAGTGTATGGATTTTTGAATACATCTATATTGAAACCGGAAATATTTCTCTATTGATAATTTGTAGGAAATATATTATGATAATGATCTAGTTAATTTATTGCTGATTATTAATTATACTGCACATAAAATGTATTTTTTTGTCCATTTCCACCATACTAACTCACAAACTTTTGAAACTAGAAATAAAATACTAGTAGAATTATATAAATAAAAACTTATTAAATTTGCAATAATATAAAATGAAAGGATAATATGACAATTTAATATAGTACATATTATCAAATACGTAACCCAAGAAAAACATTCAGTCCAAGTCGGTAGCCCTATTGCGTGTTTACGTACCAAACGACCGTAGGTAATTATCTCTAAGACACTGCCGAGATAGCATACTGTATGCTTACTTGTACTGTGCTTTTAGGGCGCTTAAATGTACCTACTACGTAATCGTAGATCTTGAAAAGATCTACAAAAAACTCCGCGATAGCATATGTGTTCACGCCATTTATGTATTTCATTTTGCCGCTAATAGATTCGGCTTTCTTCGTTTTATTTCGTCGCGGTTCGTGTTGTAATCACCAACAGTGACTTAACTTACTTGCCGTTTTTCTCTTCGCTCGCTTAATTGCTTCTCTGTAAAATAAATTTAATTCAATTAATACGCTAAATCTATTATCCTTTGTTAAACCTATTCCACCACGCTTTCCTCGACCCTGTGGTCCATTTGTTATTGTTATTATGGTGACCGGACTGTGAATTGTGTCTAAGTTGGAAGAAATTAATCCCCGAGAAGAGGCGCTGCCAGGGGATTTGTGCACAGATCACGTAACGGACGTAGGGACCAGGTATACCTATCTATTATCCATCCACAATCCAGTTTAGTCCTCGCTTCCATTTTCTTTTTAAGCGCATATGAACCAGCTTTCATTAACATGAATTTAAACACGCTTTGGAGAGCGTCGTCATATATACTTTGGTGAGAATATTAGGGGGCTCAATATGTCTATGCTATCTAAGGATCAACCACAATAAGTGTTTGTCTTTAAACCAACCGTTAGTCCACCTAAACAAAAATTCTGTAGTCCACGCGGACGGAACCGCGGGCATAACTAGTTTTATATAGAACTCATTTTAAAAGTATTTGTTAATAATAAAAAATTACGTACATACGTTGATATTTACAAACTTAAAACTACAAATTATCTTAAATAATAGATTTCCTCAAAGTTGCTGCTTAGTAATCTGTCATTGAGTTTTTTAAACTAGTAAGTATCAAGTTATGATTTCATTTTTGGGGAGGTCGATTTAAATGGCTATATTATTACGTAAGTGAATACTGTGATTACGTAAGTTACTCAAAAATAATCAAATCAATTTAATACAAATTTTTTTTTTGCGTTTCTGTAAATACAGGGTCATTTGAAAATACTAATAACCTCTGAGTATTTTGTACTAAACATTATTCCCAATAACTTTAGTTTTACTACTTTCAAAAATTCATAAGCTTTTCTTTCATACAAAAATAAAAATACATTAAATGTTTCTGAAAATGGCACCTACTCTACCCGGTCGCTAAAGCGGCACACGCACAGCGCGGCGCTGAGTCATTGGAAATACGTATAGAGTATATAATATTTGTTAAGTGTTGTTGTACTGTACTATCTGAAACGTAATTACATTTCAGACAGTACAACAAAACTTAACAAATATTTTTTGAGGAACGTATTGAAAAAAGTCGTAGAACAAAGTATGATGACAGGAATTTTGCACTAAGAGGTAATCATTATTAGTATTTTTAAATTAACCCTAACAATAATATAAATGCTCGTGGATCGTGATGGTCCGCTACCTGTACATATTAGGTATAGGTATGTTCATATACAAATATAGAAGTAGAACTGATTGTAGTTCTAGAGAATTGAGATCCAGAGATACCATATTTATGTATCCAGAGATTTTGAGTCATATCTATAACATTTTCGAGAGGGCCCAGATCACCTGAAAATTGTTTTGTTCATAACTTTAGTCATGATTTTCCAACATGAGGGTACGTATGTAGACCTACCTCAGCGACATTAAAATTATTGAATAGCAGTAGATTTTAATGCTTACCTAGTAAAAGATTGATATAATTGCGCATTGCGAGTCATCGGGTGCATGGCTCTTCATATGTGGCTTTTACGATAGGGACGCTTATTCTTTTTCAAATGACGCTACTAGACATGGATAGCGAGTAAGTGACTTAAATGAGCTCACATCATTTAACTCAGAGAGATCGCTACAGAATGCAAGCTTTTGGAACGAAGTTCTTTAACGCGGCTTGTGGAAGGTTTGAGTTACGTACAGTTTACGTACGAAACAGCGTTACGTAGGGCAGGACCCGCGCGTCACGCGGCATTAGGTTTTTGTTTTTGTTTTAAATCATACGTGAGTTTTATTATCTCATTATTGCAATTAAGTTTTGAGAAATGGAGACTGCAGCTGAGGAACTTCTCTGACATATTTGGCTCTTGGCCAAGTCTGCAGGGGCCCTATTAGGGAGATTTTTCAAATCAGTGTGAATGAGATTTTGAGAGATTATGACCAATGTCCTACGGTCGTAAGTATCATCACGCTTGATCAGAAAACCTCAATGCACAGTCCAACCGTCCACCGTACATTGAAATATTGTATAAATTTCTGTAATAAATATACAAAATCGTTTCTCTTACAGCACCGGGTAAGTAACTACGCCAGACAATACACACCAATTATCTGCTCTCAAACTAGGGCATTTCCTGTGCTATGAGAACCGGACAACGACAACTAGGGGCGTTCCTAGTACACCCGACAATCTAGAAAAGTTTCTTAAAATGACCCGACCGGGAATCGAACCCAGAACCTTCTGCGCTTGGGTGCAACACCTAAACCACTGCCGCATCGAGGTCGTCAAAACGTCAAAAGTAATGCTTTTGTAAATTATTGCGTTCATTTTACTCATATAGCGAACCCAAACGAGGGGTAAATTGGTTCACATTATATCCTCCACTAATAGTTATTAATCTATACAGGTGAATTTGAAATAATTGGTATAAGTCGAATCTATTACTCGTTGTATGCAATGCAATCTGAATTTAGGATAGGAAACGTTAAAATCGATGCTTAAAATTTATCGAAAGTAGTTGAATGTTATGCATGTTGTGTCTATACAACTATTATATAATTATTTTTATATTAATTTATGTTAATTATTGATGTAATTAAAGAAAATGATTACGCTCATACGCTGATTTGGGCACCTACTGCAAGGTATACCAGCTTAAACAAAATCATAATTCATTTTTCCGTACTATTGTACAGTAGGCACATACATACATATACGCTAGTATTGACGCATTGGCACGCATCACGCTGTATTCCCAACGGGGTAGTCAGAGAGGACAAAGCGCCAAGCGCCGCGGTCCTCATATACTTCTTTCGCTTCTTCAAATCTCGTCATTCTCCTCACACATTTTCGCCCAGGTATGCGAGCGCTTTTGACATTTCCGCCGCCTAACACTCTGGCTATTTGATTACAGTAATTATACAGACGGAGTACAGTAGGTAGTAAGATTTACTTGGCCCTAATATAATTTGTGTTAGAATTTTGGTTAGAAAGTCAATTATTCCAAATTCACCTGTGCAATGAATCTTAAGGCGTTTGATATCGTGCTAAATACCATATTTTAATCAAGGAAATATTGAAAAGAGAATATTTTAAATGTTTATTTTTATTTTTTTCAGAGGAAGGTAATTTTTATAAACTTTTTTTTAACAAATAAATCTATAACATGGTCAATATAGTTAATACTTTGTTATTATAAAGTCCACTATACTAAAATTGTAACTTTTATTTTTTAGATACTGGTAAGCGATATATTTTTTTTCAAATCCTAATCATTATTGTTATAACTTAGGATGTGTCATTATTTTAATTATTGTCAAAGGCATACTAGCAGTGTTGGGCGACCTAGGCCGTGTAGTACCAGGCGTCCCCTCAGCTTCATCGTTTACTGATGAGACATATGGCACGATTAGTCGCTCCTATTATCTGGCCGCACTAGGCCTGGTTTTAGTCGGCCCTAAGGGAAATCCGCCTCTGGTTATTATAATTAGTGGCCAGTAAAATATTAAGTTTTAGAAAAAAAACTATTCTTTCCAAGGGATAGATATTTCGTAATTGGAAACATTATTGCTGAACGTGATTTAATAACGTTTATAATTATTTACACATTCTTTATTCACAATTACCTAATAATAAGTTTTACCTCACTTTAAAAATCCAATCAATATTAATGTAGTAGTGAAAAACACAAGATAAGGCTGATTAGCGGTCATATCATTCTATCAAATGCGTTTTAATATGCTCAATTTTTATAATTCTAAGCTAAAATAAGTATTAATTTTCTTGGTTTTACAAAAGATAATTTTATTTATTGTGCTATATGTTCCACTTTACGAACATGTCAAACTAAATTGTAATTCAATTTTAAATGTTGTACATTTATAAACTAGTTTTCTTTTTTGTCGTTGTTATTTATTATTTTATATGTATTTATATTAAACAAATTAATATTTCATTATACACATTCGTTAATTATTTCACAAAAATACTAATAACTGCTTCGAATTATTATTTCAGATAACGGTAAGTTTTTAATATGAGACTAAAAATTGAAAACTATTATCGCATACTAATTAAGAAATACAATGTGAAGTTTACATTTAAGCCACAGAAAAACTATCTTAATTTGTCTGTGGTTTAAGCATACATACGTCAGTGTAGGTATCCGAAAAGGCAAATAGGAATCTTTGTAAAATCAGTCACCCGTTTGTCTGTCGGTCTATCTGTCACAGTTTTTTCTGAGTAATGAGAATCCATACGACGTAGAAAGTGAAAATGTGACAAAGTAGTAACATCTTATTACCACATATTTTATACTAGTTCATACTTTAAAACATTTATATATATATAAGAACTAACCGTTACCCGCCCGCTTCGCTGGGCGTAAAGGGTCTATGGAATTCAAAAGATAAATAGCCTTAAACCATCTGCAAACGATTCCGCGTCGAATGGTCACAGTCTCTTACTGATACGGTCAGTAGTTTTCACGTGATTGAAGGACAAAAAAACATTTACATTGTATATTATATACACGGTTAATTGAAAAATATTAATAACCTCTTAGTGCAAAATTCCTGTCATCATACCTAACAACTTTTGTCTTACGACTTTTTTCAAAACATAATACGTTCGTCAAAAAATATTCCATAAGTTTTGTTGTACTGTCTGAAACGTATTCCAATCCAACTCTGTGTACGTATTCCAATGGTACAGTTGCAAGCTACCGGCCGCGGCCTCAGCGCCGCGCCTTGTACTGTGGCCGCGCTGCGCGTGTGCCGCTTTAGCGACCGGGTAGAGTAGGTGCCATTTTCAGAAACATTTAATGTATTTTTATTTCTGTATGAAAAAAAAAACTTAAGAATTTTTAAAAGTCGTAGAACAAAAGTTATCGTTGATAATATTTAGTACAAAATACTAAGAGGTTATTAGTATTTTTAAATTAACCCTGTATAGATTAAAGAGAGCCAAATTCAACATTTCTACTCTCTCTCTTTCTCTGAAACTATTACGGGTACCTATTTAAAAATAACAAGGAAATATTACATCTTAAGTTTACAGAAACATTATTTCAAAAGTTCTAATTCTTACAGATTCCCTGCGATTTTTACTGTTATCTTTACGTTGTCTTTACTAATATTATAGAGAGGTGAACTTCGTTTGTTTGTATGTAATGGATAAACTCAAAAACTATTGAACCGATTTCAACAATTCTTTCACCTATAGAAAACTAAAACTACATTATCAGCGAGTAACATGGGCTGTATTTTATTTTCAAAAAAATTTCTGTCCGTGCGAAGCCGAGGCGGGTCAGTTTATAAATGTGAATTTTGAAATGAATAATCAAAGCTCAATTTTATCTCAATGTCGCTCACTTTTTACCCCACTTTGCAATGTTTTGATGTTCGACAGTTATAAAGCTGACTCCATTCTCGGCGTCATTCGACGTCGGCGGTCACTATGACCGTACCATAAACTACGAGTGCGAGGAGTGCGACATGACCGACATCCTATGTAACGGGGTGAGCGTGCTCGCTGCTGGTAGAGTCAGCATGATTACAGTCTCCAAGATGATTAGCTTCAATTTCCCCAGGTAAGCTCCCAGATAGCATATAAGGTTGCTGCAAGCTTGATTTTTCTTTGATTTTAAATTGCCAAGTCATTTGTGTCGACGTAAGTTTTTGTGAAGTAATGATTAAAACTGCTTCGAAGTTATTGACAATGTTGCTGCAGCCTCATTTTTTTGTAGATAGATATCAAGTTTTGTTTATATTTTGATACCTACCTTTGTATATTACCACACAATTACTTTCAGCTACGATGATGAAGTGTCGTACCTGAATAACCAGCACAAAACACTTTGCTATGTCAACATTTTATCTTTGTCACGGGGTAACTCGGATATCTAATTTGAACTTGCTTCAAGTGTGTTATTGCATGCAAACTTGATGCACGCCTGGTCCAAGTTTAAATTACTATCTGGATTCCCATTTCCAATTCGAGCCAGGAAGTGTTTACGGAATTAGAGATGGGTTATGACCTAAGAATTTGCAGGCAGCGACAGTCACGCGATCATTTCGCACCGGTGACTAATTCTAATAAAAAATTGGTGTCGTGTATAACGATTGTGTGTCTATTACGCCATAACAGTAAAATGCACTTTTCGTGGTATATTTAGCGCCACTATATAAATTACATTACACGAATTCTCGTTTTGACAGCAGATATCGCGCGATATTTAGCTGTCGCATGCTGACTCGATGTTAGGTAATAAGCGTGCCGATCCGTATTGCGGTACTAATGGATATACGTTCACTTTTAAATCGGATACGTATCCTTCGGTACGAGTTGAATTGTTTGCCCACTGAGTTGAATAGAACAAGTGTGAATAAAAGCGCGACATAAAAGTCATGCGCGCGACATGGAGATGTCGCATGCGTAAAGGGCTGGTATAGGTACGCTGTGGTAGGACCCCGACATAGGGTTGCTAGATCCAAAAATAAAAATGTCAGACGAGGCATTATGTTTATACATCTACACATTAATAAATTAAAATAAAATTTGATTGATTTCGAAATAACCGAACCCCGAACAAGTTTTTTTAAATTTTTGTTTGTCTGTCTATCTGTTTGTTTGTCCAGGCTAATCATTGACAAATTTAACTTTACTTACATCGGTAGATAGAGTAATTTTCAGAGCGATGAAAACACGCAGATGAAACCACGACTAACTAGTCAGAAAATAAATTTTATTTTGTTTAAAATGTTAACCACTCTTTCAAAATATCGATATTTTAATATCAAATTATCGTAGTTCTATGGTTTTAAATACTAGTTTTTTTATAACGTACTGGTATAGTGTGTGTGTGAAAGTAGTACCATGTGTGCGTGAAACGGAGTGAGTATTAACAATGAATAAATTGAATGTGTTTATATATTAATACTGTCACCTCCAGCTCCTTAGGGGAGCTTGAGGGAGCAAAATAAGTATATTAAGAAAATTAAATTAAAAAAACTTCAATTATAAAAAATAATTGTCAAGACAAAAATTAGTTACATTTATTTTAAGAAATAATTAAGTCATAATTTGGAAACAAAAAAATAAGCGGGTCGTGGATCAGGCTAGCGATGAGTTTAGATCTACTGCGGTCACCGTCCTTTCACGACACCGTACTCCCCTTGTCCTCCTTTCCTGGGTATCGCCGGATGTTGCAACCCGTACAGCCGCGCTGTAGGTAGATTGTTGTTGCTTGTTGGTTGGTAATACATGTTGGTGTTTGCGATGTAAATAGAAGGGGTAGAGTCCAATCCCAACGGAGTTCCTGGAACGTGCGTGGATCGAGTTATAACAAGTACTTTCCTCGTTCTGGACTGCCATAGCCGATTATCATATATACAAGGGGGTAGGTTTACAATTAGCAACGAAACAAACTGGGTGATGCGGCAGTCCAGATAATGAAAATTAGCACTAATTTACAGCAGCAGATACAAAGCGTTATGTAAGAATAAACAGTGAATGATACTATACAAGTTTAAAATGTTGTGAAAACAAAATGACGGTTTGCAACCAGTACGATTTAAATAATTTAAAAATATGAGATATTCGGAATGAACTAGTTCTATATATAATCTAGATACATTTACTTCGCATTTAAGTTTCAAATCAAACAGCAATAAACATGAAGATACTAAAAAAACAAACCTACAATGTATGAAGCCAAACAATGATTATTAATACAGTGACAAGTAGGTATGCACATTGCAACAACTTACCCGGTACGGGATCACACTCGATTCACAATTATATTATATTATTTAGAATTTTACGCTTTTATAAATTTAGAAAGATTGTCTCCAAAACAATAGTACGTTGGAGAAAATTACAAATATTGGGTATACTCGTATTATAATAGCTGAATAGCTTTTCTATTAATATTTGTACTTAGAACATTTAAGACGAGTGAGCGCTGGTGAGTGAAAAAAACAATTTTAACAGAATGAATGTTATTCGTTCTCTTCGAGAATGAATGTTACGAACGCATCGCGGTGTACTTGTACTGTGGTGTAGCTACCGTGCGTCTATTGTTCGAATTCACTATATAAAACTTTTATTAATAAATTCAGAATCTGTCTGCATATCGATTCCTTATGTTATATGTTTGTAAATAATGTAATTTTGTTTTAATATTGTTATTAATTAGTTATAGACAACATTTCAAGGATAACAAATTAATTATTTTTGGAAAACATATTTTATTTAGCATAAAAAATTTAATTCGTAATCACGAATTCAAAACGCCGTTCTTACAAAATAGTGTTACGTTACAATACGTGAACCGAAAACTGGTTCCCTTTTTAAGAAAATTGCGTGGACGGAGGAGAGTGAAATTTGGTACACCTAAAGTTTATATGGAGAAATAATATGCATTAGAAATACATTAAGTTAAATCACTCATTGTTTAAGTTCATACTGCCAATGTCAAAAAGAATGTCAATTTCAAATTCATAATAATTTGTGATCACATATACGTAACGTACGTAGAGTAGAAATTGTCGCCAAAGAGTTGATATTACAAGTTTATATTTACGGTCGACTTTCGACCAAAGGGCGACCTCTAGTATATATAAATAAAAATGAAACGTTGCTTGTTGCTAAGTGCAAAACTTGAGAATGGCTGGACCGATTTGTGAAATTTTTTCTTTACATATTCTTAATAGTCGAAGTAAGGGTTTTATGGAAAGAGAAATTGAAAAAGTTGCCCGTAAAATTGGAAAATTAATCTTATTTTCGTATGCACTCAAGACTAACTCACGAATAATAATATAATATCTACTGAGCTGCAACAACGCGAGGCCGGGGACAGACAGTAATAACAATGAATTTGTGTGCGTCATCTCATCTCCCTCTTAAAATGTACAAATATTTGTACAGATACTCGTTCAAATGACATCTCCGGTTGGATCAATAGTCAAGAATTTGGTATGGATATAGCTTGAACCATGGAGAAGGATAATTATATGCTATCTTACCAATTTTAAGCTAATATTGTAATGTTTAAATTCACAGATTCGAGGACTCGCATTCCTGTGTCTACATGGGATTCTTTAAGAGCAAAGATAAAGTCTACAAAAAAACTTTAGCTATTATTGATAGTAAGTATTCGAGCTACTAGATTTTGCCCATGTCTCCGACAACATGAATTACAAAAAAAACACTGAAAAGTATAAAATAACTATCCTTTACTAATTAAAACTCGAGTACAAAAATAACTTTGTACATACGATACAAATACCTATGTAATTAGAAATTTGACAGTTATTAAAGTTGTTAAATTTAATTATGTATATGTTATAGTATTTATAAACTTATTTTTGTACTTAAGTTTTGACAAGTAAAGGATAGTTATTTCATATTTTTCACTGCTTTTTTGAAGTCGGTTTATTTTTTTTAAAGTCGGTTAAAAATGCCTGATACTCTACGTCAATCTTTATACCTGCAGAGATATAGCTTGAACCATGTTAACCATAAATGTTTCTATTCTGCACTATTTTTGCAAAGATAGCGTAATTATATTACTCTCTTCAGTAACTGAAACTAGCGTCTTTAAAACATCGTTCAAATCCAACCACGTTCAAATCCATTACCGCACAAAAGAACAGACAGATCA
Organism: Zeuzera pyrina; assembly: GCA_907165235.1. Taxonomy (NCBI): domain Eukaryota; kingdom Metazoa; phylum Arthropoda; class Insecta; order Lepidoptera; family Cossidae; genus Zeuzera; species Zeuzera pyrina. The sequence continues at coordinate 6,619,010 of OU015647.1, read as the reverse complement.
ATAAACAATTTATAGAAGTATTAAAAACTTTTTTTAATATTGGGCGTCGTATGTGCTAACCACAGGCAAACTACCTTTGTCTGTGGTGCTAACATAATATGTGCGGTACTTGTTATAAATTTTTAATTATATTTTTTTTTACTATTTTTCAGATAGCTGTAAGTATTACTTCTAGAGTTAATTCATATTACAAAAAACATATTTAAATGAAATGATAAATTCTACATTAACACTATACTCTGTTATTTCTTCTTTAGCGCCCGGTAAGTTATATACACAAATTAAACTTAAATCACTTAAACTTGGAAATGTATTTTAAAAGTTACGTTAGCTAAAGCACCTTTCATCAGGTGACTCGCCTGCTCGTTGCCCCCGTCCGTGATAAAAAAAATCACCTATGCGGCCAGTCATATTACGAAAGCGATGCTACCGCTTGGTTTTAACGATAAAAATTATCGATACTATTGTGGCATCGGTGTACCCCTACTGACCCTTAGCTGAACCGCCAATCAGCAGTGCGCATAAAATATCACAGTAAGTTAGGCAGTACAGGGGGCCTAGACAAGTGGCTCAATTATCGTAAACGCTAGTAGAATAGAATGACAAATACCGCGTGATTTAGCGTGACGAATTTTAAATTGGTTGTCAAACGTTATTAACTTTCAATATAATCAAACGAGAAGTAAAGTCGCGTGAAAAGCGCCGTATAAAACGTACCCAAACGGCAATTTTAAAGAACAATAACGCCGATTTAACGAAACGTTCCCTCTTGTCTAGACGCTCAATACTGTTCGTGCGCCGGACGTGCCGTCAGTTCGTCGTCAGTTTAGCACATTAAATTACTTCCGAAATATCGGAATTCCTAGCAAAGACTTGCATATAAACTTAGGTAGACACGTCCTATGCATCGAATTCTGAAACGTTAAGATGCTAATGAGCGCCAGTGGGACCAGCTGACACCGAAACGCTGTCACCGTTGTTTGTTACATTGGTATACAAAAAGTGTTGTTTAAAATTAGAAATACGGTTCATAATTTGTGGGCTGGCAACACCAGCCGAGCCCCTTTCGTTTGAAGTTTACAAGCGGTACGCGTGTCTCTCCAATTTTGTTTATCTAATAAAGTAGCGTAGAATACTTCTAATAACCTTTATTAAACATTCTTCTACGCGGTGCCTACACATTGTTAACTAATTCATGACTCTGTATGTGGTCCTTCGAGCCGGATTTTTTTGTTTCTATGGTTTGCCAAGCCGCTCGCAGCCACCGCTTGTGGTTGTGTAGTACGTGAGGTACCCTAGGATATTTAAGCCCATCCATTGTTGGTGTACTACAGCGTTATACGTATTATTATTGCAGCCGTAACGGTGACAAAAGCAAAATTGCCTGCGCCTAAAGAAGGCGATCAATTTGAGCATGAGATCGCCTTTAGTTGTGATGACTGCACTGTCGAAAAGGTATTGTATACTTTAGGGTGGCTTGCACCTACTATTTAAACTCGGTTTAAGGATTTGACGTCACGCTTGCACCAACTATTAAATAATTGGCGCAAGTGAGATGTCAAGTCCCTAAATCGAGTTTAAATAGTTGGTACAAACCACCCTTAATCAAAGTTGAATCACTTGAATCAAGTAAACTCAGTTATTTAACGATTTGGAACGTCAAACTATCATTGGTTCGGAAATACCTTCGTTACAGTCGCATCCAAGCAAGAATCTCAATTAGATATCACTTTTCACATTTAAAACCCAAAGGGAGTCAATGGGACCATTTTACTAAGCCTATGTCGTTTGTTCATTCGTCCGACTGTCTTTTAAACTGTGTGTTGCTAGCTGTTCTCGCACGCTAATTACGTAACTTGTAGTCAGCATGCGACAGCCAAATATCGCGCGATATCTGCTGTCAAAACGAGAATTTATGTAATGTAATTTCTACAGTAGCGCTAAATCTACCGCGAAAAGTGTATTTTACGGTCATGGAATAATAGATACGCAAATGGTCATACGTGATACCAATTTTTTATTACAATTAGTCACCGGTCGCGCTGTGAGCGTACCTAGCGCTGTCTGCCGGCCCCGCGTTACTGTGGTTTAGTGTAGGTATATTAGGTCCATAAAAATACGCGCGTATCTGAATGCACGTCGCGTTGTCAAAATTTTTGAAGCAATCGACAAAGAATATTCAAAGATTTAAGATTTTGAACAAACGAACATTTACATTACAAGCAAATAATAATAAAAAGCAAAAAGTTCGTTGATTTCGTCGGGTTTTTTCATTGTTTTTTTTTGTTCTATCGTAAGACGGTAGCATGTACAAGCCTCAAACTTGTTGAACTTATGGTGTAAATTCTAAAGTAACATAAGAATAGTAAAAACTGGCCAAGTGTGAGTCGGGCTCGCGTCACGAACCCGAACTGAATGAAAGAAAACAATTATTTTGGTAAATATATAACATGCATAGACTACATTGTATTGTATCTATGAAACCTATATGAATAAAAATTTGACAAAAAAATAAACAGACTAAAAAAAATCACTGAAAACTACAAAATAACTATCCTTCTCTAATCAAAACTCAAGTACAAAGATACAAATACCTATATTGGCACAGACTTCAGTAATAACCAGTGATCGGATAATCGGGCGCTTATATACCTAAACTTCTTTTCTTGAAAGAATAATATGGATATTCCTTCCTGAATTAATAAGTAATCCCAGATTCCCGGGATTAAACAATTTTGTAAAAACAACTATAAGTAACTTAATGAAATTATAGCAATGGTTATTTTGATTTAGTATCTTTATTTTATTCAAAATAAATGGAATTTCAATAAAAAATGATAATGTGCACAATGTGGTCAAGCAGTGGAAATTGATTTATTTATCTAACAGTTTAGTGATCGAATCGACTAATTTATTGTATTTTATATGAATAGAAGACTAAAAAATATTACTTGTAGTTATTACACGACTGCCAAAAAAAGGATTGTAATCTTTTTTATGTATACGTATGTTTGTCCGTTTATTTATTTTACTATAACTTCTAAATGTCTGAATCGATATGCCTGAACTGATTTAAAAGTGTGTGGTATTGTTAGAATCCTTAAGTCATCCCGAGTGACAAAGAATACCTGAATTGTCCAAAACCACTGTAAAAAAATTGTAAACTTTTTCTAACTAAAAAAACTGTCATCCGACTGCTAAAAAAGTTCTCAGTTGTATTTTTCAATTATTGATATTTCTAAGCAAGCAACACAAAAACATTAGTCTATGATGACTTTATCAAAATCTATTCGTTCAAATGCAAAGTGCAAGTAAATGAGTGAGACAGCAAATAATATTACCTGGCCAACATAATTAGACGACCAACAGAAATGATGCAATTAGAGCAAAAATGCGGCTGCGATAACGCTACGAAGGGATGAGCGGGGACTGAAGTAGGGAGGGGGCGGATGTTCGACCCTGCGCCCGCGCATATTTAGGTTCATTAGTCGCTTGTCTGTCTATTCATGCGTTCGGGTGTTGTGTTGTGTTTTGCTCCTTTATCTAATGACTTGGCGTTCGCACGGTTTTTGATTTGCATAGTTATCTGGATATTTGTTTTGCTTGGAACGACAACTTTACGCTACGAATCACGGACTCCGTCACTCTCTGCGACCTGGCTTGAATTATTTGTTTTTTTACAAGGTAAGAAATGTTTACTTCTTATTTTCTACGGTGCAATTGCAGTGTCACCAAAGTTGTATAGCAAAACATAATATACTTATTTAAATACAGAATATTACCTTTCAGTTGTTTTTCAGTTAACCCTGTAAGTTCAATGATTTACCATTTGCGCTAAATAATCTAGAATAATGCGTAACTAAATGAAAACGAAATTGATTTGTTAATTTGAATTCCTTTTTATTTCAGTCTGCGATTACTGCATCTTGGTTGGCTGTGTCCTTTTCGTAAAATCCTTTTTGTAAAATTAAAATGGCAGACCCGATTCCAGTCGAAGACATTGCCCAGTCATGGATAAGGGATATTCCTGAGATGATTTACGACGCAGCAAGTAAAACTATATTTTGCTGTAAGTGTGAAGCTACTATGAAGGCAAAGAAGATAAATGTTGATCGGCACATAAAGTCGCAGAAACATCGAAATCTTCAAACAGATGATTTTTATTTTGATTTTGTAGATTTTCTGATAATCTGCAACATATCTTGGTCAAAGCTAGAAAATCCCACATTTCGAAACTTTTTTCAAAAATATATTTGTAACTGCAAACAAAATCGTACTATTCCTAGTGAATCTTTATTGAGAAAAACATATTTAAATCGTGTTTTCCAGGCTAAAATGAAAAGTATTCATGACGATGTAAATAATTGTAAATTATGGATTTCATTAGATGAAACTACAGATTTTATGGGTGGAAATGTGGTGCATTTTTTAGTAAAACCATTAATTGAGGATGAACCTAAACAGACTTATATGTTGGCCTGTAAGACTCTAGACGCTGTGAATAGACAATCAATATCTCAATTTGTCATTGAATGCTTGAAGAATTTGTGGGGAGACTTATTTGAATCTAAAGTTCAAAACTTGCTTATGATGTGCACCGATAGTGTAGCGTACATGATACTTGCTGGCAAAATATTGAACAAAACTTTCCCTAACATGAAGCATTTTACTTGTTTAGCTCACGCATTGCATAGGTTAACAGAAAAAATACGTTAAGATTACGAGGACGTGGATACGCTTATATCAAATGTAAAAAAAGTGTTTCTGAAATCTCCTAATAGAGTAAAAATTTTAAGGGACATGTATCCAGACTTACCGTTGCCTCCACAACCCATTATTACTAGATGGGATACTTGGTTGGAGGCGGCATTTTATTATGCAAAATATTTTAATGAAATCTCTAACGTTATGTCTTCGTTAAATAGCAATGAAGCTATTTCCATCAAACATGTTAAAAATGTATTAACTAAAAAAAACTTGTTACCCGATCTAAAATTTATAGATGAGCATTTTAAAATTATTCAGATTGCAATAAAAAAGTTGGAAACATATGATTTGTCCATATCCCAGGCATTCGAAATATTTGACGAGGTAAGAACGCTAATTGAGTGGACATCAAATAATGAATTGACAGATAAGTTAGAACAACTCATGGATAGAAATCCCGATTTTGACGTAGTCAGGGAAATATCCCTAAACTCTATGGAAGTAAGTGCGCTAATCTTTACAAGTTTGCGCCACTTACTTCCGTGGATTTTGAAAGGTCGTTTTCAAAATATAAGTGGATTTTAAATGTTAATAGAAATAGGTTAAAAATTGAAAATCTAGAGAAAATTATGATTATTTATTTTAACTCAATGAATGTCCTAAGTGAGAGTACTTCGAAGCAAGTAGAATCAGACGATGACGACGTTAACGTTTCTGCCTCATGTTCACAACAGCCTGACTCAGAAATGCTAACTTCGTGAAACGTACGATCAAATTAGTTAACAGGTGTAAGGAACAGCTATCCTTAAAATGAATTCAGACCACCCTTGTAACTATCAGACAATAATAATAAGGATAACCGTTCCTTATACTCGGTGTAGTATAATTTTAAAAGTACATCTTTAATTGTTAATACTTTTTGTGAAAGATTTTATAATTTTATAATTTGCTTTTGTACGAAAATAAATGGTGCTACACATAAAATCACAATTGTTTCAATTCAATACATAGTTTAGATTGCTGGCCTGTTACAAATCCAGTTTTCATAAAAAAATTTATTGTAAATTAAAAATTCTATTAGAATCGGCATTTTAAATCTAAATAAAATTACAATGAGAGTTTAACAAGGAACAGCCGTCTTAAAAGTACGAGAGGGTATGTAAGCATTATTCAAAGAAAATATATCGTTTTCACAACGAGTTCTAACTATTTTGTATGCAGGTAACATTTTTAGCAATCAGGAATTTCAAACGATTCCAGGATCCGGGATTCTAAAAGGCATGTCCATATAATTCTTTCGTAGGCATAATAATGAAGTTTAGGTATATTAGCGCCCGATTATCCGATCACTGGTAATAACTGAAGTCTGTGCCAAACCTATCACACTAATAGAATATGTTGTTGCACATTCATTTGGCACCTACTTCAATAACTGTCAAATTTAATTACATAGGTATTCGTTTTGTATTTATAAAGTTATCTTTGTACTTGAGTTTTGATTTGTAAAGGATATGTATTTAGAACTTTTCAGTGATTTTTTTTTCTCGTCGGTTTAATTTTTTCTGTCTGGAAGCCAAATAAAAAAAAAAATTCCAAATCGGTTCATCATAGACGGAGTTCTGAGGTAACAAACATAAAAAAATACAATCGAATTGAGAACCTCCTCCTTTTTTTGAATTCGGTTAAAAATGAAGTGTTGTTCGTTGGTAAGCGCAAAACTTGAAAACGGCTAGACCGATATGGCAATTTTTTTTAAATGTTCGCAATAGTCCATATGAGATTTTTATGGAAAGATAAATTGGAAAATTCTGGAATAATCGGAAGTATTTTATCTGTAGGATATTTGTATAAATTTGAGACAAATTCACAGATAATATAAAAAAAACGCGTGCGGTCGGGGGACGCCGTCAGGAACGAAATTACTTATCTGCAGTTTCAATTTCTCAAAACTTAATTGCAATAATGTGACAATATAACTCACGTATGATTTAAAACAAAAACCAATAATAAAAATTTCGATACTCGTACGCACACATATACTCGTATACCTATAATAGAAACAGACAGAAATATCAATGTGAATCAATAACGAATCAAGCAATTCGTAACGCCCCACCCCACATACCACTTTTCCTTACGCGACAATTTCTACCAACTCGAACCTCCCGCAAGCCGCGTTGAAGAACTTTGTTCTAATAATATCTGAGTCTATGTGCTGAGTCACAGTAACGTGTAGCCGTGCGCACCAAGTTGTAAATGTTTTTTTCAATAAAAAACCTGTGGTAGAAATTATTTCCGAATCAGTGGAAAATTTGATGACATGAATATCTTTAATGTGATGAATTCCTAAAATCTTTAGGCTATTTTCCGCTCAAACTCCAAAAACCACCAATCCACTCGTGTTTCGCCTCTCAACGAAGCATCGTCAGGATATACCAGATATCAGACTCGGTCAGGTAATCTCTGGTATATTCTGAGGATGCTTCATTGGGAGGCGAAACACATGTCGATTGGTGGTTTTTGGAGTTTGAGCAGAAAATAGCTAAAGATTTTAGGAATTCATCACATGAAATGGATTTCCGCAAAGTAACACCTGAGTCTATATAATATCTTTAATGTGTCTAATTGACTGCAAATAGCATTACTTAATATTAACATTCCAGGTGTTCGCCAACGGCTTACAATTAGAGTCAAACTATCGAAGAAACAGTGGGACCATATACGCTTTTTACGTAGTAAGTTAAAATATTGTACTAAATTTTGGACGAGTGCCAATTTGACTTGGGTTCAATGGATTTTTTATTATATTTACATATCTTTACGTTGTATCCCTGACGGGGTAGTCAGAGAGGATTTATGTACGCACACACACACACACACACACACGCACACGCACACACGCACACGCGCACACGCGCACACGCACACACGCACACACACGCACACACATACACATACACACACACACACATACATAATACGTACTTTTATATTTTATATTGTTGTTTTAGTTGGTATCTGCATGTCAATCAAATTAGTTTTAATTAGTGTTTGTAATTACTAAAGCTAATAGTATTATTTATATAACATAGTTACTTACCCCTACGCCTAACACGTACGTAATTGAATTGTGATAAGTTTTGGAGAAGATACTGACTCCTGAGATACAGGTTATACACCTAGTTTAGGAGACAGAGACTTTATGAATTTGTAAAATATGTATGAATAAAGAATTTATTATTATTATTTATTATTATTATTATTCTCCTAGTGTGTGTGCTTTTGACTTTTCCGTCAGCTAATATTCTGCCTATTTGATCTTCATAAGTGTATGACTCACGACATTCTTACATGTTTTGAACAACATGTTTGTAACAAGGCACAACAAAGGCATATCATAATACATACATACATACATATATATCTTCACACCGTATCCCTAACGGGGTAGTCATATCATATCACATCACATATCATGATATCATTTCTATTGACAAGCATTTACGTCTGGAGAAAGAAAATTAATATAGAATATGGCGGCATGATAGAGCTTGCGTGAAGACGTGTGGAAATTATGAAAATACGATTTCGGTTGCTATTTATATAAGAAATATAACTTTATTTAATTAACAATTGTAAGGGCGGACATGTCTATTTGTCTATGGAATGCATAAAACTGCCTGTTTTCGCCATCCATAAGCTTATACTTTTGTTTTGAACGCACATTATGGGTTCTGGTCCAGCTCCCTGTGTACCTTTGCAGCTCTATTTAGTTGGTTTCACTTTTAACGTCTTCCAGTGAAGTTAACGGCAACATCTAGGAAGACTTAGTGGGTGTAGATAATTTCAAATTTCTTCAGAATAGAACAAATTAGAACATGACGGAAGGGGGCTGCTGATGGGTTTACTATTGTTACGGTTGGACCTTACATCCAAGCAATAAGGTCGATTTTTATATGACACGAGACAACAACTTTTGGTACTTATGTCTCGAGACCTAGGCTTTGCAGAGCTATGACCAAAAAAAGCATTGCTGGGTTCCGTGTCTACTATCGATTGGTACGAATATAAGCAAAACATAAGAAACAAGAACGAAGTTGTACTTAAATTCCGGAGCGATCACGGAAGGTCTGATGATGATAGATAAGTATGCAGTTGGAGTCACGATCTATTAATGTTAGTTTTGGTAAACAAAATTGCCTAAATACGAGCGCTAATTTTAAAAATCATTTAACTCTGTTCTGTTTCGATTTTCCCGTTCGGAACATTTTTCTCTATCCGGGACATTTTCGGGTTTTCTTAGGACACTGGGACAAGCACTCTGAATCCAGGACGTTCCCGGACAATCCGCGACGTATGGTCACATTAGTCACATACCTACTCACGTAAACTGGCGGTGTCGAGGACAATGTCATTGTTAGCGAGCGAAATTAATTAAAAGGTTCCGCCCTTTTTATTTCTATGCGTTATTATTACTAGCAACCCAGGTTTCTGTAGAAGTTGCCACCATCCTTTTATCGGACTATAAATAGAGCTACGTGTCCGCTAGTGAGTCAAAAAAGCTCCCCTGGCGACGCCTTCAGCCCGAGGTCCGCCCTCCATACGAAGTATCCCTCGGATGGAGGAACCCTCGGCGGTTGACCATCTGGCAGGGCGCTTTTAGCGCTCGCCTCAACGCGACCGTTGACGTGTAAAACCGTGACCGTGACGTTGTAAAAGCCACTAGGGCTAACAGCAAAGAGGAGTTTTGTTTAGTCGGTTCAAGTCCGACACTACTCAGTCGGCATAAAGTCCGGCTGAGTGTCTGTGGGGATTTCATTTTGCCTCTCAGGAACCAAAAAAAAAAGTGAGTAAATTTTTCGACTATCGATCGAAGGGATATATCAAGGCGATATCGAGGCGAATTACGAAGACTTCTACGACAACCACTGTGACGACTCTGTATAGAAGAATACTGTGATTCGGGAACGTTGTTTGCTGATGAAGCGGATACCTTCGGTGACTATTGCGCGAGTCCTATTTCGAGGAGCAACTACCTACGAAGACCAGGAACCGCCGTAATTAAGTTCGCGCGTTCTTGACAGCAGTTTGTACTAATGAATATAAAATCTTTGCACCCTTAACCGGCATTCGATTACCCACAGAGGCGGATTTTCCTTAAGGGTGACTAGGCCCGGTCCTAGGGCGGCCAGATATTAGAGGCGGGTAATGGTAGCAAAAAACACTGATGAGAACATGTCATATTTCTCAGTAAATTATGGAGCTGAGAAGGGGACGGCTGTTACTTCACGGCCTAGGGCGGCCAAAACTGTTAGTCTGCCTCTAATTACCCACGGCTCGTAACAATATTTTTTGGCGGGGTTAAATACTTTCATTTATTTCAAAGTGTATTTATTATTCATTCAATTCAAACAGACTAAATATTAAGTATATTATTGTGTATTTCAGGCATCGTCGTCGTCGATAATTGTCCGCATATCGGAATTCCAAAAAACTTACGAAGGAGTCTACCAAGCCGCATTTAATGTGGGCGGGGAATATGTTACCAAAACGATAATGATCCTTGGGTATGTAATAAGTCGCGTTTTTTATTAATCTTTTACCACTGGTTTCTTTCGCGTAGTACTGGTAAATGTAATCTGTTTTGGACAAAGCGATTTGAATGTATGGCTTTGTTAGAATTAAAAATTAAATTCTAGTTCTTATTAAATTCTAACAAAGCCTGTATGGCTTTGTTAGAATTTAATAACCCTTATAGGGAGTGTTATTTACAAGCGACAACGAATAAATGAAGCAAAAAGTTATGCATGTGTGCGTAAGCAACGTTTCCTTTGAAATGTAAAGTATTAAACGTTGACTTAGATGTTACTTTGCGGATAAGCCACAACTCGACATGTGTTAGTCTCTTAACGAGGCGTCCTCAGGACATTGCAAAAATCTGACTCGTTCAGTTAACCAGGATCGAGTCAAAGAACGAGTCAGTGACACGATTTTTATGCCCACCATATTTATAATATTCTATACTAGCTATTGTCCGCAACTTCGTCCACGTGGTGGTGACTTACGACAAAGGAATAGCATAAAAACCTTCTTCATAAAAAAATACATATGCATCCAACTTTCATTGTGATTGGTCAAACGGTGTTGGAGTTGAACGATTACATACATACATACAAATATGTATCTTCTAATAGATAAAAATGAATGTGTCTCCATGTTTGTCCTCTATGCGTTCCTAAACCATTCATCAGATTGTGGTGCAGCTTTAGTGAGTTGCCATATGCCAGTGACGGTTTATTAATAATTTAATTTAGTAAAAAAAAACGCAAACGCAGACGCGAGTTACAGCTAGTATATACATATATAAAAACGTTTTCAATGAAAATTAGTTCGAATGAAACATATTGCTTAGTTTTTGAGATATGGTATATTTTCGGTTACACACTAAGATGCCGCAGAAATAAGTTTCTTTTTCACAGCCTCTTTGAGATATACTTTTAGAAATTATTTTAGCTGCCGATTAATTGAATCTGTGGAAGCCTTCGCTGTGTGCGGCCCTTTGACTTGATTTGGCCGATTTCGTCTCTTTTCTAAATCCTGTTTCTTTATCGGAAGACTAATTAACTTTTCCGTTTTCAATATTTTCTAGAGATTCATCAGCAACCGATGGAGGTGGTAGTGCAACTACCGCAGCATCGACTCCGAAAGAAGATCACACTACAGAGCAGGAGGAAGCGACAACGGTCGAGAAAGAGAACACAGAAGCTGCTTCATCTGCACACTCTGAAACACAACAAGAAGAGGGTCACACGACACCAGCTGGGGACGAAGAGGCCAGTACTGCTGGTACAGAGGACAGTTCGGGAGCTTCTGATGCAGAAACGATTCCCGAAGGTCAGAGTGGTAGCGACAGCACTGCAACAAACGCAGAGGAGACAGGGGTAACAGGAGAAACAGGAGAATCAGGGGCGACTGACGCGACAGGAGAAACAGGCGAGACGGGAGAAACTGGGCAAACGGGAGATACTGTTAGTGGAGATCCAGCCGCAACCACTGGCGCTGGTAAGCAAAAATTATTCGCAGCAAGTTTTACCCGAGGCAGAAGTTTTATCATCTACCCCGACATATTTTAATATTTTTTAGAGCTCCTATACACCACACTCACAGTGTCACACCAAATGTGAAAAACGAGGTTTTGTTCTTTGAATCACTGGATTCAACGTGGTCGATAAATTGTATCCGTTTTCACAGTCAAAATTTGTATGTCCCTTGATTTCAATCGCTTCACGTATTACTCTTGGAGAAGAAAGACGATTGGTAGAAAGGACTTTTGGGCTATCAAACTCAATCCAGTGATTACCTACTCACGTAAACTGGCGGTGTCGAGAACAATGTCATTATTAGCGAGCGAAATTAATTAGAAGGTTCCACCCTCTTTATTTCTATGAGTTATTATTACTAACACTTGGTGTTGCTGTAGAAGTTGCCACCCTCCTTTTATTGGACTATAAATAGAGCTACGTGTCCGCTAGTGAGTCAATTTTTCGACTATCGACTTATCGACTATCGTATCATGATTGGAGTAGATTTGGGTATTTGACAGTCTTTTACCACTGTATTATATGTTCTTTAACACTCTGCAACAGTCCGTTTCGTTTGATCTATTTATGAACTACCGCAGCTACAATCTATTTTATAGATCCCTTGGTGTCTGTAACGTTAATAAACGATAATAAACGGTAAATAAAAAGTTACCGTCTGCCCTAAACTAGTTTTCAACCTACGACAGTGAAGCTAAAACGCGGACCAACTTATATATTTATGTATTATGTGCGTATGTCACAGAGCCGAAGTCACGTAATAAATCTACCGTTTGATTTGCCTCAGGTTTATACGTAATATAGGATTGGTTGTTTGTTTATCATTGGGTCGAGGACTAAGAAAAATTCCATCTAGCTTGAATACATTCGTGATTAAATTCAAATAACGTACATATTAACCGAACTTTTTTGACAAACCACACGCGTATCAAATTGCCGCTACTCATAGAAAAATGACGAAATAGAAATCGGGCTACGATCATGGGCGTAGCTTCAATGCCCACCCTGGATTCTTCTTTGCCCGCCCTAGAAATGTCGACAATATTGAAGAATTAGTTAATGCTACACTTACCACGTGTCATACACACACGCGTTAAAGCAAAAAAGTACGGCTATACGAAAGAAGCCGAATGCACTCGATTGAAACCCGAATGCCGACCCCCAACGCACTGTGACGCCCGCGAAAGTCTCTGGCGCTTAGAATGTAGTATCGAAAATGGTAGGTCTCGTACCAAAAACTGCGGCGTTGACCTAGACTACGCCTCTCGGTTTTATAGTGGCGCAAAATCTATCGCGAAAAGTGCATTTTGCGGTTATGGCGCAATAATCAATTGTCGTAAATGATACCAACTTTTTATGATGATTAGTCACCAGTCGCGCAGTGATCGCTTGGCTGTCGCTGTCTGCAAATTTTAAGGTAATAACCCCGCCGAGCGGGGGCTGTCATCCTTCCCTGCGACCACGGTGAAGATGACGGCTTATGTAGTAAACCTGTGTCGCTCGTGATTGATTCGGTCATTTGATTGCAATCATTTCAAAGTATTGACGATTGCAATTACATTTGAACGGACGTATCGTTCATCGATTCAACCATTTGATCTCGGTACTTATCGATTTTAATTGATTGTCTATGCTGTTAAATGTGATAAAAGATGAAATAAAAAAAAATACAAGACAAACTCACCCATATATTGTTTTTCAAAACACAAACAATAAAATTATGAATGCCGCAGAATTATAATAAAAACTTTAAAAAATATCGAAATCGTAAAAGATGGATTACTCATACAACCGTTCGATCTTTCATTTCATTCATAAATGTCAATCAAAATAAATAATCAAAAAAATTCGGTGAAATAATCCAATTGATCATTTCATTGATTGTCAATCAAATGATTGATTGGATCATTTGACCGAATCTTTTTTCGTATCAATACTTGAACGATCTGTTATGACCAACTATTCAAGGCGATTTCGCTGAACAAAGCAATGCAACGTCTCGTATTAACATCACGCTTTCAAAAGTCGCTATCCCGCACGGCCGCGAGTCAGTCAGTCAATAGTAGTCAGTCGATAAGTGAGTCAATTAGAGTTAGTCTATTAAAGTTAGTTAAGCATCAAGTAAAATTTAGCCCATCACAATCAGAGCCAATTCAGTCCCAAGCAGATACTAGATACTTGATGACGGGCTTGTGTCCGCAAATCGACGTCTTAGGCGCCTATTTTGCGTGTTGTTCCAAGCAGATATTAAGGCACCAATTTGTAACAATCAATAAATTGGTGGTCAAACAAAAAATTTATTTTTAAAAAGTCTACCAGACTCGGCCTCTTCACAGATCGATTATTTAAAAATGATCAATTTACACAGGTCTAGCGTGTAGAACGCGCTGTCGTTAGCACTGCAGGAGTACAGAAAGAGCTTTGTTAATGAACCCCCCTACCCGAAAAGTGTTTCGACATAGTGCGAATAAAAATAAAGTTATTTTTCTTTTTGTTGGTGATGCGGGTGGTGCGGATGCAGATGGAGAAGATGGTCACAGCACTGTTGCCGGCGATCACACAGGTGGTATGAAACGTTTATATAAGTACTCGCACCTATAGCACTATGTCTACGCCCTGTGGAGTCTAGGATTTGGTTCATTAAAAAGAGATATACTAAGGTACCTGTACTGTACCTAAGGCTATTTACTATTGATTAGGTAATAGCCTACCATCTTAGTCCAGCATTAAAAATAAATGACAGAGACAGATCTCATTCCCTCTCTGTACTCTTTATACATGAACATGCACATGAAATCGTTTTCCGAAAAGTTGTAAATTGTAAAGCTACAAAATTAAGTTTTTTTTTTGGTGATGCAGGTGGTGCAGATGAAGGTGGTGCGACTACCGCTCCCGACGAGAGTCAAACTGCTGGTATGTAGCGTTTATATTACCAACTAGGGGTCTAGCTTTGCCCTGGTACAATGAAGTCTTTTCAGCGAATTCGTTAACTGATCTTTATATAGTCCGCTGGACATGCTTTAGACTAGGGATATAACGGAAGTGGTTTTATTGGAACCGAAGTCGGAATCGGAGTTTTTAAATTTCATTTGTCGGAACCGGATCCGGATTCGGAATCGGAGTCGGAGGTGGAAGCAGAAGAGAGACGAAGAGCAAGTCTAATAAAATAAAATAATACGAACATTATTAAGGCTCTTTAATTTTAGTTCAATAAATAATACACCTGCCTAGGCCTAGGCTTTGAAAATAAAAAAATAAAACAGTACAGTAAATCAAATGAGGTGACTCCAAAAGAAACATAACGTATTTAATGAACAACAGTTTCGCTTCGTACAAAGTTTACACTTTAATGAATTCGTACAAGCTTCATTGAAGCAGTTCCAAATAATACTTGTTTTTGGCGTCATTGTTTAATTCAAATAAATTTGTCACACATCAAATGAAACAAACACTTATCGAAAATTCGGATAAGTTTCATTAATGCGCGAACAGAAAACACGTAAGGAGAAGGCTTCTCTTCAAGAGAAACATTCACTTGTTCATACGCGCTGACCTGTGTTCGACCTCCGATTATAACCTCCGATTTAAAATTGTCGGAGCCGAAGTCGAAATCTGAACTGTAATATCAATCGGAAGTTCCGACTTTTCGGAATCGGAATCGAATCTCCGTAACATCCCTACTTTAGACTACGTCAAAATGAGACAACTTGAGTCTCAATATTTTGGCGCATATTAATTTCAAGTTGATACCTCCACGCGTTCTTCAGAAAAAGGGTCTTGACAAATAGACTGACGGACGGACACGAAGTGATCCTATAAAAGTTTCTTTTTTCCTTTAAGGTACGAAACCCTAAAAAATAACCAAACTCTATTGTTGCAGCTGATGCTCGACGTAGGAAGAGAAGGAAAAAGAAACGATTGTGAAGGGTAAGTAAAAATAGTGAAACTTTTTTTCTTTCTCCATGGCATGGTGCACAGATTAGCGCATTTGGCAATGTCACAGCAGTAAGTAGAATCGCGAGTTTTTGGCGGAAACGCAAGAGGTTGTCATTTTAATTAGATTTCCTATTTATTACATTTTTGGTAGTTTCAAAGTACAAAAGTGATAGAATTTTGTGTTTTCAAGTTCTGTATAAGTGAAAATAATGGAGTAGGTCTAAATAAACATGTGTAACTGAAGTTCAGCGCCCTTCCGAGAAGTCCTTTATAACTTCAGTAAAGCTTACTATCACTTTATTGAAGGAGTTTTACAATAAGAAAGAACTAATTTACTTCGAACATGATTAAATACGTGACATTGGCAAATGCGCTAATCTGCGCAAGGAAAAAGAAAAGAAAAGTTGAATCGCTGATACACACGTCACAGTATTGTTATAATTCATGACTAACACATCACGTTCGAAGTGAATTCGTTTTTTCTTATCGTAAAACTCCTCCAGTAAAGTGATAGTAGTATACTTACTAGCAAAAGATGTAATGGAGGCTGAGGATCCATTGAATTTGCTTTCGGGTCACAGTCTTTAGCTAAGATTCTGTCGTAGCTGTCCTAAGCGGATAAATCCATATTTAAAACCAAATCTTTTATTTCAGGATGCGCAAGTTTCGACCAAGATCAATGATGGAATGAAATTGCAATAAGTAATTTAGAAATAAATTGACGTTTTTATTTTAATGTTGCCATTTTTGTGTTTCGTCATTTTCTCCCAATACTCCTGAAGTATCGATCCTATAGTAGATATTAGTAAGTAAAGAGAGAGACAAACCTCTTAGAATTCCATGGGTTCACAGTGCGGGTGTCGGGTCCATCGCGTTGCCGGGTGAGGACCCTGGAGCAGCGCTTGGTACTTGCGACCCAGGGATAGGTTTCAGGGGCGCCATTACGATACGCACCAACGTTCACCTTCACTGCCCTGACTCCTCTGCCTGTCTAACTAGATTTGATAGGAGCTTGTCAATGGCGCTTTAGATGTTCTTTTGACGTGATAACGTCTTTTCGCTTAAGTACAGTGATAGCCGGTCACACTTTCTCGTCTTACAAAATGCCGTCAGATTGCAATCGCTAATAACTACAAAACTAATAATGCGATAACGACGATTGAGGTCACAATGGATAGAGCATGTCTGAGTGTGTTCATTCGACACCTACTATTATAGTACAGTACTTATAACAGTAGGTGTTGGTTTATCTTGCAGCGTTTGTTTTGCCCATGACGTCATCGGGCTACTGTAAGCGTCTGCGCGTAATTGTTGTGAATTAGCATTGTGTAAATTTAGAAATTAGTGTAGTGTCAGAACCTGTTTAGCTAGGAAGTTGATTCGAGTGTCATTGTAAAGAGCTTGAGAACAACTACTAGGACTCAAAATGAAACAATAAAAATATTCGCCGAATTATATGTAAAAATGGGTAATAAATTAAAAAATTCAAAAAAAAATAAAGATATCGTCTCATATGAGTCGCAAATATGCTTAAATTAAAGAAAATGCAAATCAGAGGAAAGGTCGCATCAAAAGGAATTAAAAAAAATAAAAAGTCCGGTGCCGAGCAAATAGAGCTACGGCAGCATCGAAAAGGAAGTGAAAAACAGCACAAAGCCCATCGGCCGTACCGCAGCGGCCAATGAAAGTATTTAATAAAAAACTTATTTGTAGAAAGTTTTATGTAGTTTAATTATTTTGTGGAAGTAATCATATCTGTAACATATTGTATACACTCAAGTGTTACCTTACGGAAATCCATTTCATGTGAGGAATTCTTATAATCTTTAGCTATTTTCCGCTCAAAATCCAAAAATCACCAGTCAACACATGTTTCGCCTCTCAACAAAGCATCCTCAGGATATTCCAGAGATCAGACTCAGACTCTCAGCTCAGTTTCTGAGCGGCGAATAAATTCCCACGGACACTCAGCCGGACTCTACGCCGACTGAGTGTCCTAGTGGCTTTTACAGTGTCATCGGTCGGGTTGGGGCGAGCGCCAGATGGTCGACCGCCTGAGGGTTCCTCCAGCCGAGGGATACTTTGTATGGAGGACGGCCCTCGGGCTCAAGGCGTCGCCAGGGGAGCTTTCCGTACATGTGTGCATCTTAACGGGATTCCTACTCGGGTGAGGGCCGGGCCTGTAGCGGACCCGGCCGGCGAGGCAGCTGAAGGCTGGTTAGTGTGCCTAGTGTGTAGGGGAGCTTTCCGCACCTGCGTGCATCTTAACGGGCTTAAAAATCAACAAATGAGTCAGCTGCATAACAATTTATACTAATTACCCTGCCTCCGACTTGACAACGAGTCACCAACTTGGTTAATTCGGTGCTGGTTAGCTGACAGAGTTTGAGCTCTGGAATATCCTGAGGATGCTTCGTTCAGTTCGCCTCTCAACGTGTCGATTGGTGGTTTTTGGAGTTATCAGCGGAAAATAACTAAAGATTGTAGGAATACATCACATCTGTAACATTACTTTCTAACATATCAGCGAAAAACTGAGGAAACAAAACTTAGAGCATCCCTGCAGTGACCTTCCACCCCTAGGAACTTTACTGCACCGATTTTCAAAATGGCCATTTTCTTGGGTAATTTTTTCTTGTTATCTTTATACAAATGATTATTGTGTACATGTCTTTGTCACTGAACTCCTACTAAACGGTTGTATCGATTTTGGTGAAATTTTTTTGTGTACTTGAGTGGGTACCTAGATGGTCTAGAATCACATTTGGACCCGGTAGGTGGCGCTACAATCGGGTTCTGGGACATTTTCTATTTATTTAGGGAACTCCTCCTAAACGGCTTGAACGATTTTGATAATTTATTTTGTGTGTATGAATTTTAGCGCCACCTACCGGGTCCAATTGTGAATCTAAACTCCTCCTAAACGGCTGGACCGATTTTGATGACATTTTTTAAGTGCTTGAATGGGTCCCTGGATGGTTTAGAATCACAATTGAACCCAATAAGTGGCATTGCAATCGGGTTCTTGGATTTTATTTTTATTTTTAACAACGTTTGAGCAGGACGATGTCTGTCGGGTCCCCTAGTTCATTATGGAAAAACGATAATTGAAACATTAGTACTGTTACTGAAATATTTATTCATTAACCGTTTACTGCTATCAGTCTATTAAAAAATCTTAACATAATTGTGTTGAGAACACTATAACATAAAGTTTAATTCTTTTTAATGCCTTACTATATAGTCTAACAATGTTTTTCATAATATCTTACCATAGACTAATAACTTTTATTTTAACACAATGGCCATGATTTTTTGCTGCAGGGAACAAAAGACTTCGATTCAATGTGATTAGGTCATTTAATTTCGTTTTTATTCCCTTTTTCATTGTGCATTTTTATTTTATACTTATTAACTTCGCAGGCTGTAACAGAACTTACTGCAATAACTATACCTATCTCCATTGAAATTACAATTTCAAACTTGCTAAGATATCTATGAAACGGAGTCGGACATTTACACAAAGTGTAAGATCACTATTTGCGATTTTTTTAAATCAGTTTTTGTAAGAAAACATTCTCGTCATTCAAAGGCTATGCTCCTATGCCCGGGTACTAGCTCTAGGGCCTTTATAAAAGGCCTCCGTGTACATAAACCTTGCGTCTGTGGTCGGATATTATTAAACTTGCATTGTATTACATTATATATATTCTTTACAACAGTCAAAAACCTAATATAAGTACATATTTTGTACTTAATAAACAAAATAAAGAGATTCAAACCTTTGCCTTTCGGCGTGGGATCATCAAAAAAAAAAAAAATTCGCATTTTTATAACCAAATATTACGATAAGTTCAGCGCTTTAGAATAGCGTACAGGTTTATTCTATCTGTCTCAAGTCAGTCGGTCTGATCGCGGCCCACCATAAAATGAATCAAAATGGCCCTGGGTGCAAATATATCACTGCCAAGAAAAAGGTTAGAACCCCTATGAGTTATTATCTTAAACTATTAAACTGATAAATGTAATTTTAAAGATATATTAACATTCGAAATATAAGGAGACTGATTCGTAATTGGTACCCTAGTTTACGTAGTAATAAGGCCACATTTGCGGCCAAGCGCCTGAAACGCGATACACGCCGTGCGCGGGAAGATCCGGAACGCGAGAGCTTTTAACCGGTTTTGTTTATCGTGAAATACGACATACAAAATATTGTAGATAATAAATACAACTCAACAAAGAAAATATTGAAATAGAGCCTTAAATATTGAGTCTTTAAATGCATAAATATACATATACAGCTAATTTGTTGTACAGCCATTTGAAGCTAATTGGCTATATATTGTCTAAATAATATAACTGATTTAGACAATCACGAGCGACAGTACACGTCTGATTTGTAAACATCTGAACAATTCATTAAATGTTCGTACAAAACGTGTTCATTATTTAATTAAGTACTTATTAAAGTTATATCGTGTACACATACTTTATTTTAAGTAACTAATTTATTCCGCATTTTACTACAAAATAGTATTGATATTTAACATACAATAAAAGTAGGCACGGGAACTTATAGTATATCCTTCTCTCTTACACTTCGCTACAGCATAATAGCTCTTTTTCCTGCGCCCCGCACTTACGCTGTAAGCTGCGTATGTGCAATGAAAAATTTTTTGTTTGCATGTCTATAAATATAATTATGTCTATGTTGACATACGATTCATTTAAGTATGAGATTTTTTTTTTAATTATGTTTAGCTAAGATTACGAGCTGTTTGTGATCTACAATAACCAACTATAAGCGACCTCTATCGCGCAGTGGTTTAGGTATTGCGCTCAAGCGCAGAAGGTTCTGGGTTCGATTTCCGGTCGGGTCAATTTAGGAAACAACCTTGCCCTAGTTTGAGACCAGATGATTGGTATGCATTAAATTATCTGGCGTATTTATTTATTATTATTGATTATTATTTTAAAATTCAAAAGTCTCCTTATGAAATCACGGATACCAATTACAATCACGGGATCTCCTCCAAGCTTTGAATTAATAGATATCACGATTTGTTGGACGATCGCGACTTTCTTGTTGGTTGGAGAATGGATTCTAATATGACTGACGCTGCATTCGCTTTGCTGCATCTATAAAAAAAATTCATCGCCTTATTAGTATTCACGGCTCCCAAGGAGCTGGAAAATCGCTATTAGATCATTTTAAATGGCAATTTCGAAATTCCTATCACTCCTTATTTAAAATAAAACGTTTTTCAATTTATTCTTACACTTCAAAACTATTGAACCAATCGTTCTCGAGTTTTGCACATAGTGTGCAAAATGCACCTCTCTTTTAAACGGTTTTATTTAACTTGCGCTGTTTGTTGTTTTGTTTTTTGGGTCAAATTTAGTAATTGAAATTTTACCCCTTCCTGATGACAGATTGATCTGATATTTGGTACACACCTTTAGTTCTGATTACAATTCATTTGAATATATTTACTATCATTGTTAATTCAAGATGGCCGCCGTCACAAAATGGCGGATTACATATTTTTTCACAACTCCCTCAATGTGGGTAGCAAATGAAAGGGGTTGACTAGTAGAATACTATGAAAAATTCCAAATCAGATGGCCGCAGGTACAAAATGACGGATTTCATGTTTGTTTCAATCCGCTTAATATGGGTAGGTAATGGGTATTAAATGAAAGGGCTTTACAAGTAGAACACAGTGCTTGACGTATCATAGAGTTAAGACAGTCTATACACTAAATAGAATGAAAAATATTAAGTAACGAAATAAAAACTAACAACTTGAAAATAAATAAGTAAAAAAATTCTTTAAATTTTAAGTTTTTATTGAAAAGAAATATCATAATGATGTAGATAATCTATTAAAAGCTAAAAAATAACTAAGTAGGTCGCAGGTACCAGTCATCACACCACTCTCCTCATCAATCTAGGGCATTGATCAGACTAAATGAAATCGTGTGGCGCATGAAATTTCTATCAACAGTCAACCGCTTATATCATTATAAATACTACTTACATATTTACTCAGATTACGCTACGCCCCACGAGTTTATTTTTTAAACGGTTTTATTAGTCTGATCAATGCTCTACATTGATGAGGAGAGTGGTGTGATGACTGGTACCTAGGACCTACCCAATTATTTTTTAGCTTTTAGTACACTATGTCTTAGACAGGAGCTTCCAACGTGGCAATGCGTGTGTATGTTTCTTTTAGGTAATCAAATTCTGTTAGTGATGTCGCAGACTCGTTTTCCTCTATGTGTTTGTCCAGCATTTGTGCGCCTCTTGTAAATAATCTTCTATGATGCGTTCGACGGTGAATAGCTGCGCTCACCTTATTCGTCATAATGAAATAATGATGGCGTCACGGCACGACTTGCAGGTCCTGTCACGGTCGCCAGATGTCTTAGACAGGAACTTCTAACGTGATAATTTAAGGACGAAACTCGAACTAATGAAACTGCAGTAATTTTGTGTCCTTTTTGATATGTTCTTACGATTAAATGCACTTTATTATAATTTTATTGTAAGAAGACGGGCTGGCTCGGTCTCGGTTCAATTTGACAGTAGTCACAGATATACTTTTACATAGTCTGTACCAAAGACTAATGTCTATTAGATTAAGTAACAATTATTATATTTCTTTTCAATAAAACCGTTTAACTTAAAAATTTTGCCTTTTGTTATTCATTCTTTTGGTAGCTACGGAATAAATCGGTCGTGTCTGGTTCTCTTGTCTTTTCTTCCATTAACCCTGACTCTATTCTCATACAGTCCGTTATACATAGAGTGATTGCGCCTCTGCCTAAAACTTGCTGCCATTTGTTGACACTACACATGAAAAGCTAGATGTTAAACTCACCTAGGAAACAAGTTATCGCATTTTAACTCCGTCCAGCCAGTAAGTGCTTCGTACACCATAGTGTGCAGTGCTCTGTCTGCTGACAACTCGCCGGCTATCATCCGCAAGGCCATCCTACAAGAAACAAACGTACAAATTAGTGTAGGTTCCAGGTTCCTGAGCTTTTTTTTTCTTTTATTAAAGAAGGGGCAAACGAGCAAGCGAGTCACCTGATGGAAAGTGATCTCCGCCGCCCGTGGACACCCGCAACATCCGGGGAGTCATGGAAGCATTGCGGCCTTTAAGGGAAGGGAGGGAAAGGGGGGTGATGGGCCACCGGCACTCTCACTCACCGAACGAAACACAACAGCAGTAGATGCTGTTATTTCACGCCGATATTCTGTGAGAGTTCTGTGGTATTTCACCATATTCCCAATTCGTGCTGCAATGCAGCATGGCTCTACCACATCACACAAGAGAGAAACTCAATTACAGAACTTCTTATGAAGAGTTGGTGCATTTAATTGGCTGGTAAGCTATCACCATTAATATATGGTACTTCCGCTTTGCTCTATCACAGACCCGACAGACATCCTGCCCGAACGTTGATTTGCCTGCTATTGCGGGTTATAAATAAAAAATCCTAGAACCTGATTGCAGCGCCACCTGCCGGATCCAAATGTGAATCTAAACCATCAAGCGACCCACTCAAACACACACGAAAAATTTCATCAAAATCGGTCCAGACTTTTAAGGAGTTCAGTGACATACACACGTAAAAGATAAGTGGCATTTAGATGTGATTTTATTGCCTCTTAATGCTCTGCCCACGAAATACCGAATTGGCAACTCTTAACCTTATTTATTTAATTCGTTTTCTAAAACTAATTCAATCAAATCAACATTTGATTGCAGGTTAATCATAATCTCACTTACCCATTAATCTTCGCCATGACTCCATAAGGTGCGTTTAATTTCGACGTGGCCACCAAATTCTTACAATACAATAACCAAACGCAGTCTAACTCCGTGTAGAAAGTAGAGTTAGCAACACTGGTACTTTCGTTTTCGAATGACATTTGCAAATGATTTAATGCGTAAGTGTTGCCCTCTATATTCCGTGATAATTGGTTCTGTTTAACATTTGATTGGCTTTGATTTGACAGCTGATTGAGGAGAACTCTGAAAATTCGTACATACTGTATTTTACTAAGCCATAACAAATTATTCTTTGACGTCTTTAGAATAGATTTAAAAAATATCCATACTGAGAAGAATTCGTAAAAACTTTCTCAGGTATAATTTTTTAAGAAAGAATTGCATGCATGTTATGCCATTCCCGAATCCAAGGGAGAGGGGGTAAGACAAGACCCCTGCCCTGGACCCCAAAGGGCGGCAAGTGTAGCATAATGGAAAAAGGCTCTCAAGTTAAGTATTACTAAAAAAAATTAGGACGACTGAATAATTTAAACTAAAGGTCGCCTTGTGGTCGAAATTCGACCGTAATTATAAATATAAACTTATAAAGTCTGATCAATCTACTCTGTACGACTGTTTGATCCAAGGAGTTTACATTACCTAATATGGTCACAAACTATTATTAGTTTGACATTGGCAGTATGAACGTAAACAATGAACGTTTTATTTAATTTAATTTAATGTACTTATTTGTAACACATGTTAATATTATATAAAAATTTAAGCTTTCTCCAGTCCTTGTCCATATAAACTTTAAGTGTACCAAATATCACATTCTTCCGTTAGCGCAATTTTCTTAAAACGGGAACTAAATTTTTCGCTGCACTTATTAATATTATTCTGTAACTTCCATTTGACTCAAAAAGAATGGGTATTCATTTTACGTTTTAGAGTTATCGTTGAAAGTCAATTGGATACCTTTTTATTGTTATCTCCATTTTCTTTCAATGGAGGTTACACAATAAGGGCTCTGGAGTGCTTTCACAAAGTAATAGCATCTAATGAAGCAAGCAATGAAACATCGAAACAACCATTGAACGTCCTGATGAAACATCCAGTAAAACATGAAATAAACTAATAAAACATTCAGTAAAACATCCGATAAGACAACCGAAGAAACATGGAGCATTCAACCTATAGAGACGAAATATCGAACCATTCTATTCATGCCATTTATTCACCACTGCTCAATGTATTTACACTAACAAATATCAACTCCCGCTCGCATTAAGCAGTACGTAACCAATACTGGACCTGTGTGTACATCTCTGTATACTTATTCCGACAGATATTTAAATACTTATGTAATGGCTTATTGTTCTATTCAGTGGAGTGGGAAAAATAGCAAAAAATCTAACTATAAAACAGAACGCAGTAACCAGTGTTTAGACGTAAATTGTTTTTATACAAAAAAAAATGACATTGCCACTCTTTAGGTTGAGTGCTCCATGCGATGAAAGGAGTAATGAAATATCGAATGATTCGTCAGCTGCAGATTGACATTTATGAATATAGTCAAATTGCTGACGATTGTTTCATCCGATGCAAGGATGTTTGGATTTTATGCACACCACTCCATGTTCGTGGACATTATGAATCTAATTCTTGATTATTTGTGATCTTATCCATTCAAATCCTAGTCCACATGAAATATCAGGCATAGTAAGTAACTATCAACTTAGGAAACTCATCTTCGTTCTCATCTTATACTTACTTGGTATTCTTGTAAGCCTTTCCCAAATGCATGGCTGCTCTGGCTGTACTCATGCCAATTTCTAAAATGTTATCTAGAAGATTCTTCCCTAAATCGAATTCATCTGAATCTTGCAGACCCTGGCGTTTACTGAAATGAAATGATTTCATAACAGATACTACTTAGCTTGATGAATGGAAAGCTAATTGAAGAGTGGATATTGTATTTCACAGATAATTATGGTTTAATTTTCAATACACTGGCAACTACTTCCATTTGAGCTTTCGTACTGATTGATGACCATCAATTGTTTTAAATTCAATAACGACTTTACAGATCCCCTACCGTTACAGTGAATTTTGAAATAGATAAAGCTCACACATATTTGCAATAAAATTGAAGCCAGTACTTAATAATCAGTCCACGGAATCCGTGCGAGGAAAATTAAAGCCAAATTTGAACCATTTTTCGAAGCACCTCGCCGCCATTTTGTTTTTTTTCGAAAACAACTGATCGCCATCAGTTGAATGTTAACGCGCCCCATATTATTTAACATAGATCTAGCCACCATCAGTCGTTTTAGAAAGAAATAACAATGGCCGTGGGGGGTGCCATATAACCCCACTTAATAATGATAATAAAAAGGAATCAAATCTCGTTATAGCTTCTAAATTAAATTAACTGTTCCATATCAATATTACACATAACTTACCTAAACGAGTTATCATTATGGTATATTTCATTCTGCTTCGTCACCTCTACTTTGCTTGGATCTAAGAAGAGTGCATTAAAAGCAAAAACATCTGGATCTTTTAGCATTTTATTGCGGATTGACTCCTGAAAATGAAATATTGTAGCTCGTAGAAACATAAATAAATACCTAATGTAATGTTCAATGTTTGTTTGTTTGTTCGTATTTCATGGCTACCATACCGTTCTTGCGATTGCGATTGGAGATAAATTAAACCCCGGGGAAAAAAACGCGGATGAAGTCGCGGGCATTAGCTAGTCTTCTATATATATGAAAATTAAATGAAGTTCGATTCTAAGCGCAAAACTTGAGAACGGCTGGACCGATTTGGTAGATTTTTTTACATGTTCCTAATAAACAGAGTTTAAAAAATCTTTTAAAAAAATGATCATTAAAAAAAAATTAGGACTTGATGGAAAAAATGTAATTCCGAAACTTCCATTTACATTTACAAATTTTACTTCTTAGGCTTGTTGTTGAAAGTCAACTGGATACGTTTTTATTATTATCTCCATTTTATTTCAATGTAAGGTAAGTTAGTAAGTAGGTAAGTAAGTTGAATGTAACGAGTAAGGTTTTCATGGACAGAAAAATTGAAACAGTTGCCTGGAAAATTGAAAAATTGGGGAAAAACTGAAGATATTTTATTTTACAGGATTTTTATATGAATTCAAGACCATACGTTTTTATTTTAGAGTGGCTTGCACAAACTCTTTAAACTCGATTTAAGGAACTAACTACTGCAAACGAGATGTCAGTCTGTTAAAAGTCCGAGATTATTACTTATTCCGGTAACGCGGCGACATCCGACTTACTCCTAGTGAATACTCCTTGGCACCCGACATGAGAAGACAGTATTGCTAGTACCTATTGCACGATTTCTTACCAGACGTGAAAATCTCAAGAAGGTCCATATTTGTGTCCTAATTATTTTCAAATTTTTGGTACAGATGATCATTTACCATAAAACCGTAACATAAAAGCTTTTTTATTATTTTTTAGTATAAATTTTTTTCTTCTTCATGGCATGACGTACAGATTAGCGCCTTTGCCAATGTCACGTATTGTATTTTATTAAGTAAAATCGTTATCTTGAAACTCTGTAAAACTCCTCCAGTAAAGCGATAGTAAGCTTTACTGAAATTATAAAGGACTTCTTGGACGAGCGCGAGAATTTCAGCTACACATGTTTATTTAGACCTACTCCATTCTTTTCACTTAGAACTAAAACACAATATACTATCACTTTTGTACTTTTAAAACTCCCAAAAATGTAAAAAATAGAAAATCTAAATAAAATGATAACGTCACTTCTCCCGTTCCCGCCAGTTTTTTTTTATATTAGTTATAACTTCCATGCTTGCCCTAGGCGCCATTTCCGAACACCGTGCTATTGACAAAAACGACTTCCCAGGCAGCAATTTAAGTTTGAACTAGGCGTGCACTAACTTTGCCACGCAATGGTATACATTTGAGGCAAGTTTTAATTAGACTATTTATCATGCGACAAACATAAAATATTGACATAACAATGTTTCGTGCTGGAGTTATTCAGATACGACACTCAATACTCAATCAATACCCAATACACAATAGTAGATACCAAAGTATAAACAAAAATTAATTACTATTGATGATAATAAGATAGCAATATTGCCATAAACTTTGTTGTAATATGACAGCATTTTTTCATCACTAAATGCTATTGTCTCGTCATATTTGACTTGGCAATTTACAATCGAAGTAAAATCAAGCATGCAGCAATCTTGCGTGCTATCTGGCTCTTTCTTCGAAATGATTGCATAAAATGTTTTTAATTTCATAATTTTAATAAGATAAGGTGCATACCTGGTTCTCCCACGCCATCATCTGAATATTATGCAACAGCATAACATCCAACGTAAGGATACCAAACGAGAGCAAGTCCGTACCGTTCGTCAGCACGATATTCCTCGAATTATTTCTTCCAGAATCATCGTTGAAATACAAATCTTTCAGTTTATTCATTACAATACCAACATTCCCTTCTAATAAGCTTTCGTTTAACGCTTTTAATAACTGCGAGAAATCATCGACGCCCTTTTTCTTATTTTGCACTTCAAGATCCGGATCCTTAGTTATCCATTCGTGTAATTCTTGGACCTTTTCAATTAAATAGTTAGTCATGCTATTGCTCTGAATATAATCCTCGTATAAGTTGTCGTCGTTGTAATAATCTTCGTATGCTTCAGTGTTTTTCAAAGCAGTTAAATATCCATCAGGTAGTTTAATTTCTGTGTGTTTGTTGAGAAATATGTCAGGTAGGGTCGGTTTGAATTCTGGGACTTTAGCTATGTTTTTATTGGAAATAAAATTGGTTTCGTCTGCGTCCGTAAAGATTTCTTTGTCATTAGTTAAGTTTCTGTTTGGCTCGTTATAAGGCTGTTTGGGCTTGTCTTTTTTTTCTATTTTCCGTTCAACGTGTTGTACAGTAGTATCATGTATTGGATGGAATTGTGGTTTGAATGTTAAGTCCAATTCTTTTTTGTTTCCTTCTCTATTCGCTACCAAGTTCTTGAATATTGATAGCTTTTCTAATATTGGGAATTCTATATCATCTATTTCTTCTGTGTTTGTTGTTAGATCTACTTCTGTTGTTGTTTTTATTGCTTGTCCAACATTTGGTAACGTGTATATTGGTTCCTGAAACAAAAAATAGCAAGTAGTATAAAAATATCGCTGTCGTAATTAATCAGGCGATTATAAATTTTGCAGTTAAACGGAAACTCATAATACAATGTCAATGGACTCATAGCGTACGAATCCGGAGCCCCTAACTTAACAGCTTCACAAATCTGTACCCACAAAACTTATGGAAGCAATCTATTTTCCTAACAGTCATTATTCAAAGAAATATTCGTGCGTGGTTTCGTGCTTTAGATCTCGCCTGCCTCAAATTTAGTGTGCCGCGAGAAAGATAATAAAAGAATATATGTATTATATGTTTTCATTCTTTTTACGAGTATATTTTAATTTCACTCTCAAATCTGCATGGAACTTAATTTACATCTAATTTATAAGCACTGAGAGAAACTGAGCATCAGTTTATCAACGCAACGATATAATGACCCACCTGCCTAGTGCTGTACACGTCCCGCGTGAAGTCGCTGCTCGTTCCCCACTTGGTGATCATCACCGTGGCCAACACTAGCGCTCCGCACACGGCGAAACAGGAAGCGCTTGCTATCACCCACACTTTTAATGGTACCTGAGGAATATTGAAATTGGTAAAATAAATCGGTAAATATTTACACTTTTTTAGACTCTCACGGTTTGTATTGGTATATTTAATTTCCGGATCGCTACCACCATCTTAGGTATTATTGACTTATGACTTACCGTACTGATCGTATGCGATTTACAGACACTATGTCATATTATACAAGCAGTACACAGAGACAGGATTGTAATAAAGATAGATTTATAAAGAACACAAATAGTACAATATGAGCAACTTGCATTTACCATCGGAACCAACGAACAACGAATCCTACTAATATCCTACTTCCTACTAATATTATAAATGCGAAAGTTTGTGACGATGGATGTATGTTACTCTTTCATGCAATAACTACTAAACGGATTTCGATGAAACTTTACAATAATATAGCTTTTACATCAGAATAACACATAGGCTATAATTTATACGCAAACGAAGTCGTGGAAAAGAGCTAGTATAGAATAAAATGCATATATAAATTGTCTGTACATAAATTATATTTTATTACTGTGTGCAGTCTAGTGAGTGTTGTACCTAATAATGTGAATAGTTACGTTAAATATAAGTATGTATGTATGTATGAAGTGTATCTAAGTATGTGGCCTACAAGTCTGGCGCCAAGCAGCACTGATTGCACTGTTGTGCTCCCATGTGGAGAGTAACACGGCCGGTGACATATTTCGTATAAGAAATAAATTGTAATGGGATCAGTCCTAAGGAGAAATGTCGATTCCTTTGTCTTTCCAGTAGTATAAAAAAAAAAATCTAATAAAAGAGTTTCACTTTCATAGTTATCATTAAAGTAACGGGTACTTTAATGTGGCGATAAAAAAATATGAACGCACATAATCCTTCGGCGAAAGCGTAGTTATGTAAAGCAGTCATTATTTAACACCGTTAATTTCACTTGTAACAAGAGATTAACTTTCGAAGTTAACTAATTACTCGTACGTTTAAACAGTTAAACCGCACACATCTTTAAACACGTACAATTTTAATTATAATTTGTCTTAGTTTTTATTGCAGTTTAGAGATTGCAAAAAGTGATCGTATGGTGAAACGAAGTCGCATGCTAGTGATAAATAATACCAAATTTTGCATATATGCGTAGTGTTTTTTTTAACCGACTTCAAAAAAAGGAGGAGGTTCTCAATTCGTATGTTGCTATTTTTTTTTTTGTATGTTTGTTACCTCATAACTCTGTCATTTATGAACCGATTTCGAAAATTCTTTTTTCGTTTGTTAGGTAATACTAGGGAGAAATAAAAAAAATTTATTAAAAAAAATTAAACCGCCTTCAAAAAAACACTGAAAAGTGTCAAATAACTATCCTTTACTAATCAAAACTCAAGTATAATTAAAATAACTTTATAAATACGATACACTTACCTATATAATTAAATTTGACAGTTATTGAAGTCGGTGCCAAATCAATGTGCAACAACAGAAACTCTATTAGTTTGGTGGGCCTTAAAGTAAATGAGCCTTAAAGTATAAACGCGACATAGACCCGTTAGTAAATATTGTATAATCAGATTGTTTTGTGCTGGAGTTATTCAGGTACGACACTTCATCGTCGTAGTTGAAGGTAATTGTGTGGTAATAAACAAAGGTAGGTATCAAAATATGGTAATACACAAAAGTAAGTACCAAAATATGAACAAAAATTGAATATCTACTAAAAATTATAAGATTCCAGCAATATAGTCAAAATTTCTGTCATATTTAACCGACTTCAAAAAAGGAGGTTCTCAATTCGTCTGTATGTTGTTTTTTTTGTATGTATGATACTTCATAACTCCGTCATTTATGAACCGATTCCTAAAATTCTTTTTGCAACCACAGTCTATTACTTTGATAGGCTTGTCACTGCCTTCAGTAACTGTCAAATTTAATTATATAGGTACGTGTATTGTATTTATAAAGTTATTTTAATTGTACTTGAGTTTTGATTAGTAAAGGATAGTTATTTTATACTTTACAATGTTTTTTGTTAAGGCGGTTTATTTTTTTGACATAGTAGCTTTGAATCATAAATTGTCGAAAACTTGTCTCGTCATATTTGACTCGGGAATTTACAACCAAAGAAAAATCGAGCATGCTGTAACCTTGTATGCTAACGGGGCAATGACTTAGTCCACGTGGAAATCGAATTAAAAAAAATTTTCTATGTCCCTCCTCAGGGTTCAAGTCTCCATATCTCCATATCCATATCAAAATTCAAAAGAATCAGTTATATATACATACATACATATCTTCACGCTGTATCCCCAACGGGGTACTCAGAGAGGACGAAGCGCCAAGCGTCGCGATCCTTACATACTTCTTTCGCTTCCTCAAATCTCATCATTCTCCTCACACATTTTCGCGAATAATCAGTCAATCAGTTATCATAATAACAATTATCGCGTGAGGTTCTGTATTACCTAAACTGAGTGAACTGATAATAAAATTCGTATGTATGATGTATGTTAAAGTACTATGAACTAAAAATATGGAAAAATATCTAGATAATTTTCAATACTTCTTAGCAGCTTCTTACAAAATATAGCTACCGAAATGTTTGACCCAAAAGGTCACAAAGAGAATGTAAAATTACTTAGATAACACTAACTGTAGTTTTAGCCGGTATTGTCTCACAAATTGGCCGCGGTGGGAGTGGTCTTCTCGCTTTCTCCACATCCACCATCCTTGTCGAGCTCGGCTCAGGTCGGGCCACGTTCGGATAACTTCGGCTCCAATCGGCGGATGAACGTTTCTGATTAGGCGAAACTGACGGCGGGCGCTTCTCGTACTCGTATTGAAACATTTTTCTGGAAAACGAATATTTTAACACTGTATAAAGTTCAAAATTTATTTTATTTTCACCTAATTGTAATGGAAACAGCAATGATGAGTATAAGTAAGCGTCCTCGGACCAAGTATAACAATAGAAGCAGCATGTGCTCTTCAGTGACCTTCAGGTGCCCTTTTTTTGTCGACCGAGTTTCTAGATTTTTACTAATGTGCGTGACTAGCCTTCTGCGGGACTAGACTTTATATTTTTATTGTAATAATATAATTTTTAGTCTGTACACTTTCGGCAAATTACAGAGGACTGTTTTGTATTGTTTGTAATCTATATGTATATACAATCTGTAATCACAGACGAATAAAGTTAAGTTTGAATTAGGGAAGATCACAGTACAACGATACGTAGCTGAACATGACATCATTTTATTTTTGTGCACACTGGTACCCAAAATGTTTAACATTTACGAGTATTTTGCAAATAACATTATTTCATGACCGACGAAATACGCTAAAAGTGTGAGGTTGCCATACTTAGTAAAGCTAACTGTTTTACTCGTGGTTACGCAAAATGAGATAGAAAGAGACAGGAAAATTCGTTTGACACACGGTGCTTACCAGCGGCAACTTATTATTGTTATTTTTTTTTATAAATACTCCAGACAATTACACAGATTGTGTGACCTCAAACTAAGCAGCAAGCTTGTACTATGGGTACCACACAACGAACTCTGGGGGAGTTTCCAGTAACACCCAGACTCCAAGCCAATCTAGAAAAGTTCGTTTCCTAAATTGATCGAACCCGGGACCCTAGCTTGGAAAGCAGATGCATATGCCACTGCGCCAACGGGCCAGTCCTTCGTCCATTATGTTATTATGACTCCATCCGTTATGTTTTCTGGTCCGAGATTTGAGTGATTCGTAAATTACGTTCTTAAACTGTCTTCGCGTGTGGCAGGACCTTATTATTTGTACTAATACAATGATGGAGCGTTATCCTACTAATATTATAAATTAATTCTTGCCCGCGACTTCGTTCGCGTATAAATTATAGCCTATGTGTTATTCTGATGTACAAGGTATATTATTGTAAAGTTTCATTAAAATCTGCGGGGTTATTACCTAAAAATTTGCAGATAGCCACAGCCACGCGATCACTGCGCGACCGGTGACTAATTGTAATAAAAAATTGGTATCATGAATGACGATTGCGTATCTATTATCCTATGACCGTAAAATGTATTTTTCGCGATAGATTTAGCGCCACTATACAAATTACATTACACAAATTCTCGTTTTGACAACAGATATCGTGCGATATTGGCTGTCGCATGCTGTCTGCAAGTTACGTAATAAGCGTGCCGTTCAGTATTTTTTGTGTGAAAGAATAACAAACATCCATACAACCATCCTCACAAACTTTTGCGTTTATAATATTAGTAGGATAAGAAAGTTTGTGAGGATGGATGGATGTTTGTTACTCTTTCACGCAAAAACTACTAAATGGATTTTATGAAACTACTGTAATATAGCTTATACATAACGTGACCACATGTCCCGTTTTAAAAGGGATAGTCCTTTCTTCTCACAGACAAACTACCCTAGAGACCTGAAATGTTTACGAATTTCTAAGCCAACTATTCTGTCAAGGTTAGAGGAATGAGACGTAAGCGGGCGGCAAGGTAACGTCACGTACTAAACGAAATAGTGATGTACTCGTAGATATTGTATATATCGATAAATACAAGAATTATTTTCATAAGCTTATTTTAAAAATAGAATATATAATCAAAACAAGATTCTTTATTTCGAAACAAAAAAATCAAAAATTTGGAATAGAAATGCAAATCAAATTCGTTTGGGTAGTACGTGTTTCTCCTAATGTAAAACTTTTTAACAAAAAATTAAATTGACAAAAAACGAAACTGAAAAGCTTTGATGGTAGAACCACCCAACCTTTTCGTCTGTATGTATTTTATTAACCAACTTTAAAAAGAGATAGATTCTATGTGGGTCTGTATGTTTTTTTATGTATGTTCACCGATAACCTCATCAATTGTGTACCGATTTAAAAATGTTATGTTTGTTTGATATACTTCCGAGGTGGTCCCATTTAAATTGCACTGGTATTGCAAGCTTGGCCTTTGAAGATACACGAAATAATCATTTACAAATTATAAGCTTTATATATATTGATGATACATTTTTATATCATTTCGTTCTATAATTAGAAAAATAGTTAGTTGTAGACCCATCGTATATATTTATTTAGACCAAGGTCACTCA
This sequence comes from Zeuzera pyrina, assembly GCA_907165235.1. NCBI lineage: Eukaryota > Metazoa > Arthropoda > Insecta > Lepidoptera > Cossidae > Zeuzera > Zeuzera pyrina. The sequence continues at coordinate 6,584,641 of OU015647.1, read as the reverse complement.
AATGGGAGAAATAAAAAAAATTAAGAATAAATTTAAACCTACTAGAAATAAACACTGAAAAGTATAAAATAATTATCCTTTACTAATTACAACTCAAATATACTTTATACATACGATATAAATACGTATATAATTAAATTTGCTAGAGTGTTAGCCGACGGAAATGTCAAAAGCACTCGCATACCTAGGCAAAAATGTGTGAGATGAATGATGAGATTTGAAGAAGCGAAAGAAGTATGTAAGCTCCGTCCCTCTGACTACCCCGTTAGGGATATGGTGTGAAGATTGTATGTATGTATGTACATAATTAAATTTGACGGTTATTAAAGTGGGTTCCATTAGTAAAGAATAGTTATTTTGTACTGTTCAGTGTTTTTTTTTAAGTCGGTTAAATTGTATTCTTAAATTTTTTCCGAATTACTAAACTCGAGATATACTCTATCCAATAAAAGAGAATCATCAAAATCAGACTACTCTGTAAAAAGCTACGCATGATCGTATACAAAAAAAAATATGCACCGACTTGAGAACTTCCTTCATTTTTTCGTCGGTTGAAAAAACAACGGTGACATCTTTTTAATGATAACTGTGTTTTTTTAATAGAAAAGGTGTATCTCTGTACCAAATTACATCTTAATCGGTTCAGAGGTTAAAAATTTCCCATACAAGTTTCATCCCCTTATTCACCCCTTTAGGGGTAGATTTTTGAAAAATAAAGTAGCATATGTTTGGTGGTCTGGTGACAAACTATGTCCATGCTAAATTTTATTAAAATCGGTACGTAGACAGACGGACAGACAGACAGACAGAGAGACTCGCATTTATAATATTAGTATGGATGGATATGGATAGTATGGATATGGATGGACGCAACATGTAATTATAGCTTGCTAGACAAGGACAAACGCTGACTCAAAGCTACCAGCGACCAGTATAGTGAGAGCTCTGCATTTTTTGATATAAATTTTTATTATTAATTTTATACTTACTGATGAAACGTGATATTATCCTTTTTGAAACTATTTTTACGACTGTCACTACCACACCACTTTACAGCGCAATTTGGCATTGTTTACGTAATTTATACTATATTTTTTAATACAATGAGACACAGGTCACGGATCTGCTTTCTGGTTAATACTAAAGGAGCGCGCGTTTGTGTTTGAAGTTATATGAGCGTTTGTGCGCATCGATGGCAGAAAACGGTGCCCTTTCATTTCCTGTCTTTAGGCTAATTTGTCTGTGTTTCTTCTGTTACTCCGTCCCGGTGTTCCCAAGGAACCCTTTTGGAGCGGAGAATTGTCCCGTTTTGAGAAAGCTACACAATAATTGCAACATAAGGCGCGAAAAATTCAAATGTCGTTCCACATTAGCTGCGCTGTACTGTACTTTTGCACGGAAACTTTGGGAGCCGAAAAACATCTGTTTCGTCGAAACTAGAAGGCTTTGTCGCCTTATACAAAGTACGATAATTGGAAGTGTAATACGACACTAGTAATATAACTACTAATTATGAGTGTAGTAAATAGGTCTCTCTACTCGTTTTAATACACAATTTTTATTGTAATTATATTTAATAAATACATAAACCACTGATCTGTGGATAAGTAAAACTGTGAATAAGTACAATAAAACTTATCAAGTAAATAAAAGATATTCCCTCGTTGTGCTACTTCTTCTCTAGCCATAGGTAATTATGAGTAGGTATGTCCCGTTTTTAATAAAACTAGAAATGGTCGCATTACTTATACATCAGAATAACACATAGGTTATAATTTATAAACATATTGTCTTTTTGAACTTCGCGCGTAGGAAGTCGCGGGCAAAATCTAGTACTTGAATAATTCTGTTTGTTATGTCGACATCATGTCTTTGTCACGTGGTGACTAGGATGTCTAAAAGCTTGCCTCAAGCGCAGCTTTACAGAAAACTTGGTGTACGCCTGGTTCAAGTTTAAATTGCTATCTGGGAAGTAAATCTAAAATAAGTATAAGACGTATAGTCTAAATGTGTGAGAACATTGTTGGTTGAATTCTTAGTACATTTATTTTTTTAAAACAAAAGCCAATTCTCATCAAGACAGTTCTAACAAATTACATACATACGTAATTATGTAATTTTTGTTCATTGTGTTTTATAGATAAATGTTCAGATATAGTTGTCGTATGCATCTACCAGAAGGTAAAAAGGTCAAATTTTTAAGTACAGAACATCTTTGTGTTTATGATTCTCAGAACCCAAAATAAAGAATTTTACGAAAGAAAGAACAACAATTTCATTGCTCGTTATATACAGACTCCTCTATAGAAGTCTCTGGTTATACAATTTATGGTAAACATATGCATGTATGCATGTATTACATAGCATATAGCGTAGAAGCACATATGCATATACGCATACTACTTATACGCATAAGTAGATAGGCGTGAGTGAAACCTAATACGTAATTATGTAGACGCTAAAATAGATTATCCTCCTTATGATTTCACTGTAGACTGTAGGTAGTCGTTAAAAATAATTCATTCATTCGGTGCTGGTTAGCTGACCGAGTCCGATCTCTGGTATATCCTGAGGATACTTCGTTGAGAGGCGAAACACGTGTCGATTGGTGGAGTTTGTAGTTTGAGCGGAAAATAGCTAAAGATTTTAGGAATTCATCACAACTAAATCTATACAATAATTCATTCAACAAGCCACTCGTATTCACTAATTCATTTATTATATCAACGACGAAGCGTCATTATCTGAGAGCACTCTTTGTTCCGGCATAGTAAATAAGTTACCAACGCAATTCTTCATACATTCATTCAACCACCGTGAAATAATGTCTAACGGTCGTGGGAACGACTGCATATCTCATTATGCTCACTAACCAGGTACGGGTCGAGGGGTTATGTTCGGGGGGATCACGAAAGACCGAAGTTTTGTATTCTTTAGCTATAATAATAAAAAAATGTTCAAGCGACAATTACTTGTACGTCTATAGAATCTATACTATTTATACTAATATTATAAAGAGGTAATATGGGGTGTATTTTATTTAAAAAAAAAATTCTATCCGTGCGAAGCCGGGTCGGGTCGCTAGTAACATTATAAAGAGGTAAACTTTGTTTGTTTGTATGTAATGGATAAACGCAAAAACTACTCAACCTTTTTCAAACATTTTTTCACCGATAGCTACAAGCTAAAGCTACATTATCAATGAGTAACATGGGCTGTACTTTTTAAAAACAAGCTTATATTCAAAAATTTTGTTGTACTAAAACGAAAATAATAATTTTATACAAGGGTTGTGATGAATGTTATTTATACAAGGTTATTTCGAAAGGATGTGTAAATGCGAAAGGGTATTAAAGTACTACCCATGACTACGGAAAATTCGCATTCTTCGACTTCACTAAAAATCAATAGATCTAATGCAAAACCTCAAAGTTTAAAAAAAAAGGTGAGGCAACCCTAGTATCAGCGTTTCTACGTCGCTAGCAAACATTTGGAATTAGGGCATAACGATAGGGTTGTACATTTTTTTCTATTATATGTTTTTGTATGGACAACAAAATAAACTTATCCCGTAATTATTATATCTGCAATATAGCAGCCAATATTGACACGTTGAAACCCTGGCGGATTTACACCCCGTTTCACAAACGTTGTATAGATGAATATAATACAATAGATCGATGGAAATTCTGCATATAACTATCTACTTATATAGGCACGATGTTAGGATAATCACTGAAAAAATAAATCTCCATAATTGTACCTAATATTCTATTACAGCAAACAATTTCAAAAACTTAAGCTTTTGAGATTATTTGATGTAATTCGATTTCTTGCGCGGTACAAATCGCACAAGAAATTTATTTAGTATAATTTCCTCTTTCTCTGTTTTCTATTTGCGTTTGGGTTACTTGAATAAAATGATTCGACTTTGGCCTTAGTCGAGTTTGTCAAAGACACTATGAAAAACAAAGTTCAAAGAAGAAGAAGGCCGACTTCCGCCTCATACGTAACGGGATTGCCAGCTCTCGGCTCGATACGTAGGTTTGTTGCAAAGTTATTGCGTTGGGTGTAACGTGCGGAGAGCGTCTCGTTTAGTCATACATTTAGTACATAGTATAGTAGTAAAAAACAATGCACGCGGAGAAGTTTTTCGCGGTCGTTCAATTTAATTTCTTGTAGCAATATTGATGAATGATAACTCTGCATTCGAATTACTAAGATTATTTAGGCATCTAAGGTCATTATTTATGCGTTATTTATGTATTTGCGACCATGTGAAGAACGAATTAAAGTCAAACGGAAGCGGTCGCATGTTTGCGTCGCGTGCGACCCCGACTGGCGCTAAAATAATTACCCATATTCGCCCAAAATATTGCCGTTGTGTGCGTGCGCGACGCGTGCGTATTAGCGCGCACACATACAAACCGCGTACGATAGCTTTCTGAGAAGACGTCCTACTTCTGCGGTTTTTGTGCATAAAATAGTGTGTTTGTGTGTGTGTGTAACCGATAAAATTACATATCTTAAAAACTTATTTTGTAACATCGTAATATTGCACCTGACAATACGCACCGATCATTTACTCTCACATTAGGCGATTCCCTGTGCTATGAGAACCAGACGACCACTACTGGGGGCGTCTCCCAGTACACCCAGACCCGAGACAATGTAGAAAAGTTCGTTTCTTTTAAATTAAACAGGCCCGAATCGAACCCGGAATCTTCCGCGCTTGCATGCAACGTCTAAACCACTGCACCTTTTGGTTCGTCACAATATAATTTATTCAAACTTTTCCACTTCAATAGCTGAAAATTTAGAGACGCTTAGACGCTTTTCGCGACTTTAGAAACGCATTTGGAATCATTGATTTAAATATATCTTTTACTAGCGACCTGCTCCGACTTTGCATGGGTAGAAATTTTTTGAAAGTTACATACAACCCATGTTACTCGCTGATAATGTAGATTTCTATAGGTGAAAGAATTTTTAAAATCGGTTCAGTAGTTTTTGAGTTTACGCATTACAAACAAACAATATTTTTTTTCTTTTTATAATATTAGTATAGATATAGATGAAGACCTGTCTAAGATCGTAAGTATAATTTAGATAAGTATCCACTCGATATTTATATTCCATCCCACAATTACATGTACGGTGAAGCGGTTTATAAAACATACCTATCTTAAAAAGCTACCTTTAAAATTTCATTTATGTAATGCCAATAGCCTCCGAAAGAAATGGCTGTGTTGTACAAACAAACAGGCGGACAAACGGACAGACAGACAGAACAAAATTACGAGGGTTTTGTTTACTGAGTGAATCGTTAATGTTACTGAGCTGTTCACACAAAGTCCCGCTACCTAAAGCATCACTAATCGTTCTATAATTAGTAATTTTGGGATTTATCTCATGGTCTCTGTGAGGTACAACACAGGACATTGACTCCGAGCCGGATGCACGATGCGACATTGTTGCCAACACGGGCAACACGTGACAACTAGAGCGGGCGCATCTCCGCGAGTTCCTTGCGTTAAATAGTACGTGACTTCGACTTCACGTGTCTCGCATTTCTAAACTGTCTTCTAGTCTTGCTTTACTACTGGGATCTCCTCTAGTTCATTGTGCCCGTAATACAAACCTTGCGCTTACTTTAGAGTCACACAATTGACGTAAATGTGTCGATGTTTTTGATGTTAATAAATAATCTGCAGACTTCAATGCTCCACCAGACGTACTCCAGTTTACTAGACATAACAATACCACGGGTTATTATGATATATATACGTGTATAATATAGCAATACGACATTCACTTCAATATACAGAGCTTATTCTCAATGTTCGCAAATTTTTATTTAAATTTGCCTAACGACAGCGACGCGTATTTTTGAAATAACGTTAAAAAGTAACTAAAACTGTCATTTTTAAATACATGGATTAAAACTTTCATTTCATGCTCCACGCGATGATCTAAAAAAAAAAAATTTTAACTTTTGGAACGAAGTTCTTTAACGCGGTTTGCGGGAAGTTTTGAGTTGGTAAAAATAGTCACGTAAGGAAAAAGCGTTACGTGAGGCGGGACCCGCACGTCGCGCGGCGCTAGGTTCGGTAGCTCTGTTCATCGATTCAACAACCCATAAAATACAAGCCATGTTACTCTCTGATAATGTAGTTTTCTACAAGTGAAATAATTTTTGAACTCGGTTGATAGTTTTTGAGTTAATCCATTACATACAAACAAACATAGTTCATCTCTTTATAATATTAGTATAAGGCAACTCCTATGGCATCTAGATCTCCAAAGAAATGTACCGTTATTGCCAGTTTACCGGTATTAAGGCAACGCATTGATAAACTAATTTAATCTAAAATAAGCCTTCTGCTCTATAAACGTGCGCGCGCTAGCTTATGAAAAATACGAAAAAAACAGTTATTTTCGTTTATTTTAAAAACTATAATTAATTTAAGAAAATCGAACTGTCATTTTGAAGAATATGTTCAGATTAAACTATACATAAAATTTAGAAACATAAATCGGTCCCGTTGCTCCGAAAAATGTAAATCTCTGTTTTAAGAGAGGTTTCTTTGATATTTTCTTTTGTGTTATAAAATGGTAACACGAAAGAAAAATGAAGTCAATGAAATGAAGAATCAGGTTACCAAATATCACTTTCATACGTTTTGTAGTCACTTAGAAAAATTGAAATCCCTACAGTCAACATTTCTAATGCGTCGTATTACCCGATTATTATCAATTACTGGATAATTTACCAGTTTTATATTTGTTTATCGTGTCGTTTTAATTCGCAATAGACTGGCTTTTCAGCATAGGTATTGTTTCCTTACGTATAACGCTCATTATTCATGCAATAATATGCTCGTAAGTGAACTTAGCCACATCGAATAATTAAAGTTTATAATGTACTTATTATAATGTACTTACATAGTACTTATTATAAATTAAGCTAGAGTACTTCATATCGTTATAATCGGCGGAAAAAGAAAAAAAACTTAATATAATCTAATTCGATAAAGAATGAAGGGATGCTTCTAAAAACACTATATAATCTTTAGAAATAACATTAAGGAAGCTATTTACCGATTATACTAACTTGAAAAAATATAACGATGTTGTATATAATTGTAAGCTATGTTTTGAATGATTTAAATAAAAAAAGATATACTTGTATACCATTGATCGGAAAGTTATTAATTTTAAATTGCATACGGTTAAAGTCAGGAGCAGAAATTAGTTATAAACTATTAATTATTATTAACAAGTTGTAGTTAGAGTTATGTTGCTCATACTAGCTCATTACTAGCGGTTTAACACTGTTAGAATTTTTTTTGTAAATAAAATACAGTTCCTGTTATACTCGCTGATAATGTAACTTTCTATAGGCGAAAGAATTTTTGAAATCGGTTGAGTAGTTTTGGAGTTTATCCTTTACTTACAAACAAACAAAGTTTACGTCTTATAATATTAGAATAGATATATATATATCTATATCTTCTATACATACATAGTATAAAACGAAGTCGCTTCCGCCGTCTGTCCCTCTGTACGCTTAGATCTTTTAAACTACGCAACGGATTTTAATGCGGTTTTCATCAATAGATAGAGTGATTCAAGAGGAAGGTTTATATATATTGTTTAATATTGTTTTATGTTAATTTGTTGAGATATGACGATAATACTTCAAGATGTCGGAAAAACTCAAGCCGTCTGAGAGCTTTCATCGAAAATGCTATCTTATTCGAAAACAATATAATGATGGAATTATTCCTCTTTATTTAGGACTACAAAAAAGTCAGTGATTATATGTCTATATTATACGGATAGCCTTCTATAACCATTTTAATGTTTAAAAAAATGGATACAAATTATGTGGTTTGGAAAGCTATTTAGACCAATACCAGAAATTAGTATCTACAGTGCACCCGTGCGAAGCTGGAACAGGTCGCGAGTATATACATAATAAGTATAAGTATAGATATAAATTTCCCAAAGATAATGTTTTGAGTCACGGGTGTTACAAACGTGTTATAAAATAAGAATATTTATATAAAGTAAACGAAAAACGTAAAAAAGTCTGTGTGTTGTTTTTTTTACGTTTGTTGTATGTTTGTTATGTATGTCTCCGTCATTTATGAACCGATTTCGAAAATTATTTTTACGTATGGTAGGTAATACTTCAGAGGTGGTCCCATTTAAATTTCACCGACTTCGAAGATACACTAGATAACACGACCTGGTTATAACCTTTTATTTATATTGACGACTCTCTTGTATATCGTTGCGCTCCGGTATTAGAATGAAGTTAATTAATTGCAGACCTGCCCTAGATATTATTTAGGTCAAGACCACTCAAAAGGGAGAAATAAAAAAAAATTATTAAAAAAAATTAAACCACCTTCAAAAAAAACACTGAAAAGTATAAAATAACTATCCTTTACTAATCAAAACCCAAGTACAATTAAAATAAATTTATAAATACGATACACATACCTATATAGTTAAATTTGACAGTTATTGAAGTCGGCGCCAAATCAATGTGCAACAACATAAAGTCTATTAGTTAGGTGGGCTTGGCACCGACTTCAGTAACTGTCAAATTTAATTGTATAGGTATGTGTATCGTATTTATAAAGCTATTTTAATTGTACTTGAGTTTTTTATGTAGATTTAATAGTAAAATGAGGCAAGTTTGCCAATTTGCGTATTTCGTGATGACATGTAATTTTCCTGAAATACTTTCCCTTTGTTAAATAGATCAGTTTTCTCCCGACATGTTAACTTTATTTAAGAAGCTCTTTTAACACATTTTTTCAATTTATCTCCAAAACGATTACTAAAATCACATTTAGAATAACGTGTAGGAAGATTAAAGGAAACAAGATTGCATGTAAGATGTTTCTAGATGTAGAGAAAACAGTGTGCTAATTTTTTTTTGCAGTTGTGTAGAGCAGCGTTCTTTGTGTGGCTAACATTTAAAAAAAAAGTAATAGTACCTACCTAATCATTATTAGTTAGGCAATGAGACTCTTGATCTACGTTATAACATCTTGTACATTTTTTTTTGCTCTGCACCAGCACGGTATGCTAATTCTAATAAAGTTATTCTGTATCCGACTGAACTTTTGGTTTCTATGTAGGCCATTTTCAACCAAAACCAATATGTACTACGTTTATGGATTTTCGCCTGTGGTTTTCCCACTGCCTTCGGTAAAGATCGGCACAGTGGGTAGTACAGTATCGTAGTAGAAAATATATTTTTAGAAAAACAAATAATTTTTTAAGATAAAAATTTAAACCGCGTCCAAAAAAAACCGAAAAGTTACAAAACAACTACAATATTAAATAAAACTCAAGTATCAAAATAACTTTGTACATACGATACAAATACTGTAATTAAATTTGAAAGTTATTATTGTACTTGAGTTTATGTTAGTAAAGGATTATTTTGTAATTTTCAGTGGTTTTTTTGAAGTCGGTTTAATTATTTTCTTAAAAAGTGTTTTATTTCTCCATTTTGATTGACTTTGACCTAAATAAATATCTAGAGTACGTCTACAATTAATTTGTTTTCTAATTCTCGAGCGAAATGATATACAAAAGAATCATCAATATAAATAAAGCTTATAAGCAGTTAGCATTATATGTTGTATCTTCGAAGTCCAAGATCCAATATCAGTGAAATTTAAATTGGACTACATTGGAGCTATACCTACTGAGAACCCAACGGAAAAAGAATCATTGAAATCGATGCGCAATTAACGAAGTCATCGATAAACATCGATAAAAAAAATACATAAAGACGAACACAGAACCTCATATTTTTTTGTAAGTCGTTTAAAAACCACTAATTTATTAAATAACAGTTCCTATAAACATAGTATATAGTATACCTATACTATATACAATTAGCTAAGGTTAACAGAAACATACAAAGTTTTGATTTTGGTAGCACAAGATAATAATGTAATAAGGAGAAGACAAACCTTTACATAGAACTAAAAACTTTTGAATACATGCTGCAGTTAATTTTGCTATCTGTAGGTATAATTGGCACGCACATGTGCGCGGTATCTACAGGCTACAGCTTACGAGTTGCAACTTTCATACGGTATATTAAACCAACAAATGCTACGTATTACCTTTACAATATTATGTAATATTTCGTAATCATATTTAAGTATTATTTCCACGTTATTACTTGATATAAACATTAAAACAATAACAACAGCCAAGTCTTTATATTGCGGATATAATACGAGGAAATAATAATAATTGGGATAAGCTTGTTAAGACAAAATTTTAGAATTTTTGTGAGCTTCACTGAACAAGTACTGAAAATATTTTAACGCAATCGCCCTTTGAGAAACCAGGATCTCTGCTAGTCGAGTACATTATTGTTACGCTATGTAATGCTTTGGAACTCTGAAAGAATAAACTTGAGGGTACTGCGCTTTTTTCGCAAACCCATTAACTTAAAAGCGTTAAAAGTTAAATTAATAAATAAAATTTTCTAAAATCTTTTTAATATACGTACTCTTTTACATTATACGTATTTTTAAGAATTAACCGACTGAAAGTTATATCAACGCACAGCCTAAACGGTTTGGTCTCAGAAATTTGAAATTGTAGAGATTGAAAAGGAGTGTAAAATTATTAGGGTGAAAAAGACAGGAATATATTTATTAACCCAAAATAGAATATCCTATGCTGAAATAATTATCGTTTAAATATTTAACACATATTTGATGGAATTTAAGAAATAAGGTATCAAAAGTATAAAAAAAAAAACAAATTCCATGCGACCAATCGTGGGCAACGGCTATTTTCAAATAAATTTCTAATAAATAGATAAACATAAGTAGGTACCTACCCAAAGATTTCCAGAACACTAAAACTACAACTGAATTATATCAATAGAAAGTCACTTTATCGTTAAATCAATTACGAACGTATCACATCACTACACTTTCTTATTTTTCAACAAAAATGTCATTTCGAATAAATAACCGGCCAGTATTTTACGATTTTTCGTAAAAAGCAGTAGCACAAGCGTATACAGCCAAGTCGACGTCTGTCAGGGTTTACGCTTTTTGCTTGACTAAACGAAAAAAGCGTTATAGTATATAGCAATAAACAGTTACTGTCACCCGCTAATGGCGAAAGTTGTCAGAGATGAGCATGCGACGTATAAACAAATCATTTGCGTTTATTTATTGTGAACGTCTCAAATGATGTTCTAAATTTCGCTGACCTAACCTTATTTAAATTTCCTTTGCACTTTGCCATATCTTTATATTTTATTATAGTAACGACCCGCTCTAGCTTCGATGGCTATCCATGTAAGTACATACATATTATCTACTATACTTTTTATTACCATACTAATTTACTTCTAACATCTTTGCTTACATAAAACATCTTAGGTTTGTTTCTAACCGATTTCAAAAAAAGGAGGAAGTTGTATGTTCGTCCGTTTGTATTTTTTTTTATGTACAATATGTTCGAGCGTAATTTTGTTTATGAGCCGATTTCATTGATTCTTTTACGATTGGGTTCAGTATAGCTCTAAGGTGGTCCCATTTAAATTTATTTGATATTTGAGCTTGGACTTCGAAGATACACCAAATAATCTCAACTGTTTTTAAGGACTTATTTACAGTCATGATTCTTTTGTCTATGATTCCGTTGTAGAAATAGAAACAAGTTAGTTGTAGATCCACCTTAGATATTTATTTAGGCCAAGGCCACCCAAAAGAGAAGAATAAAAAACTTATAAAAAAAATTAAACAGATTTTAAAAAAAATCATTGAAAAGTACAAAATATGTGCAACAACAGAAAGTCTGCTAGCTTGGTAAGCGTGGCACTGACTTCAGTAACAGTGATATTTTATTATATAGGTATTTGTATCGTATTTATACAGTTATTTTTGTACTTGAGTTTTGATTAGTAAAGGATAGTTGTTTTACTTACTTTTCAATATTTTTTTTTTAAGTCTGCTCAATTTTTTTTCTTAAAATTTTTTAAGGTCAGGAAATGCTTTATGCATCCCTAGTTCTGCTCGGGGAAAATCAAGTCTATCCACTAAAACCTGACGATGAACCACAAAACGCCATGGTTAGGGGGCTGCGGGTACGTTTTCACACCACCATGGCACTGGTGTGCGGAATACACTCCTAGCCCCCGGTGGCGACACCCAGCGCTTTCCGCCGGGCTCGTCTTGTTGAGGGTAGGCGGGTGAGACCTGGGGGCCTACCACCATCCCTTATAGCATTATTATTTTAATATTACTTGATTTAGAAAGCTCGAAATTCTGACAATAGGTTAGTGATTAGTTTAATCATTCAACATTCAATCATCAGCAGGCGAAAGAGATACGTAAGAACCCCGATGTTTAGTCGTCCAACTTACCTTAACTACCCGTTAGTCAAGTCAAGTAACATTAAAATAATAATGCCAAGAGACGGTGGTAAGCCAGGCCCTGCCTTATCTGCGTGGGAGGCGTGCGGGTACATGGTCTTTTCAATTCATACAAATTTTTTAATATGTTTTAGGATTCACGATAGTATAATCTAGCATGCTCAGATGTCACCATTAGTCTTTTATGTTAAAAGCCCTTTGACATGTTTTTGCGAAGCAGTGATATTTAGACACTGTAATTCTCAGAAACCTTCAAATTTTTTAATATTCTGCTGGCGGTTGATAATGGATCCATTTCCCTTCTTAAATATTAGTGTTGCGTATTTTCATATTTATTTTATAATATCCCACATTGTCCCACAATAACCATTCTACGAAGTTAGTTTACAAGGTAAATTCTTAGACGCACTACTTAGACGTCCTAAATAACATTGTTTCACGAGTTCTAACAATTTCGAAAATTATGTTCATATCGAGTACATATTGTTATTGAATATTTCCACCTATTTACAGAAATAAATATTCAAAAAGGCTTATTTCAAGGGTAAAGTGTTGTGATCAAACGTCGATTTACTTCCGAAAAAAGTAGACTAATAAAAAAAACGATATGAAATGAAACTTCATTCAATGTAGGTACAATACATATACAACAAAAATTTTTTTTTAAATAATCTGAATATAATAAACATAATAAAATCGCGAAAGACGATGTTGACGCGTGTATCTCTGACATGCGCAGGGCCACCGGTACCCCTTGTTACGTGCGCAACGAAGATCTGCATTACGACTTAAAATTGCCCTCAATAACTCAATATCTAAAAGAGTCGTCCCAACGCTTCTTTCACCGTTCCTCTCTACACACAAACCCTCTAGTGGTCCGAGCGTCATTATACACCCCCGAGCCCTCGTCCGTAAACGCTATCGAAGGCCTAGACTTGTGTTAGGCGACAGCGATGACGACATTACACGTTCGAACTCGAACATGCCCACTTACACATTACGACGGCACTGTCCCAAACCGGCGGAGGCGAGGACTACCCCCGCGACATCTGTAGCGTCTCACGTTTAGAAGCTCGATCACGTAGTACTACACGCACACACGCGGGCCTTAAGCCACATTGTAAACTGCCATGCGGAACACTAATCACACTATTAGGCCTTCAATCGTTTCGCCGGGTGGGTCCGGGCCCAGCCCTCACCCGAATAGTAAGCCCGTTAAAATGCACGCAGGTGCAGAAAGCTCCCCTGGCGACGCCTGATTATTCGCACATTAATAAAACCCGAAACACGTGTTCTTTAAATTTTTGGCGGTCTGTTTATCCGGGCTAATCTTCAAAACGGCTGAATCGATTTTGACGTGACATTCATTGGAAGATAGATAATTTTTCAATAACAATCTAAGTTCCTACGTAAAAATTGAAAATCTTTACAAATAAACCGTAAGCTGATCCGCACCAGTAAATTAAAAATATATGAAATAATAACGAGAAGTACACATAATACTAATGGCAACCAAAACGGTTTTTTTAGAATTTATATCTGTCTGTTACAAGAATTTAGATATGGTTTCCACAATTGCATCCCTTAGAGTCAGGTTGCACATCACATTAGGTATGGTTAATCGTGATCCACCGTCTAGAATTTGAGATCTAATATAAGCTGTCTTTAGTTAAGTTGCATCTGCAATATCGGTTTAACTTCTAGTGGTTTTCTCGTTGATCCTATATTTTATACCATAAACATATGTGCATAGTACTGACATCTATATACATCTACACATAGTATAAAACGAAGTCGCTTCCCGCCGTCTGTCCCTCTGTACGCTTAGATCTTTTAAACTACGCAACGGATTTTAATGCGGTTTTCCCCAATAGATAGAGCGATTCAAGAGGAAGGTTCATACGTATAGTTTAATATTGTTTTCTGTTAATTCGTTGAAATATGACGATAATAGTTCAAGATGTCGGAAAAAATCAAGCCGACTGAGAGCTTTCATCGAAAATGCTGTCTTATTCCAAAACAATGTATGATGCAATTGTTCCTCTTTATCAGGACTACAAAAAAGTCAGAGATGGCATATGTCTATATTATACGGATAGCCTTTTATAACCATTTTAAGACGGATATCTACATTGCACTCGTGCGAAGCCGGGGCGGGTCGGTAGTTTTATTATAAAGCAGCAACAAAGCCACGTCTGTACACTGTCAATTTTTTTTAAAATGATTAAACAAGGCATTTTAGGCTTTTCCGATTCCAACATAAAAATTTGTAGAATGGTTGTCTGTGCGTTTGTGTGTTTATTTCTTCAAAGCTAAGAAATTGTCTGTCTGAAACTGTCTGAATAACTGGAGTTTCATTTACTCAATAAAGTGCATGTGATCTCGTTCATCTTTATTACAACGGTGCGAAGTTATTTTTTTACTTACTAAAGGATGCAAACTTGAGTTTTGATTAATAAAAGATAATTATTATACCTAATCATGACTACTTAACTAGTGGGTTTCTAGGGGATCGATTCTAATACTAGTACCTAGTGCTAGACAAGTAATCAATCCTTACTTTTAAAAACACGATTAATTTTATAAATAAATAAAAAAATATTAGACGGCAAATGTTGTTAAAATGTTGAAGATTAGGTACTTTTTCAAATAACGAGACGATAACCTCTAAAACTTGCAAAAAAACAGTGTTTGACTAGGGTAGCCATTTCCAAAGTGGGCGATAACGCCCCCTTGTGGGCGCTGCAGGCCTAAAGGGGGGCGGTAAGAGACCCAGAAAAAAAAATGGGAGCGTTGTGTAGAGGCCTGGGGGGTGATTTGTAATTTCATTTAGCTACGAGGCATCTTAGACAACGACTGCATGAGCTCTCGACTCAGTAGACAAAATAAGTTAGGGAACCAGTGGCTAGGGCAACCGCCTTAAAACTAACGAATTGGGTCCATGCATTTATCTTTCTAAGTTAAAACATTTAATAAAAAAATTAATGGACTTCGAAAAAAACACTGAAAAGTACGAAATAACTGTATGCTTTACTAATCAAAACTTAAATACAAAAATGCGATACGAATACACATGTAATTACATTTGACAGTTACTGAAATCTGTGCCAAACCTATTAAATTAATACTTTCTGTTGTTGCACATTGATTTCGCACCGACTTCAATAACTGTCAAATGTAATAGGTATTTGTATAGTATTTATAAGATTATTTTTGTACTTAAGTTTTGATTAGTAAAGGATAGTTATATCGTACTTTTTAGTGTTTATTTTTGATGTCGGTTTAATTTTTTTATTATTATTTTTTTATTTCCTTCTTTTGAGAGACCTAGTTCTAAATAAATATCAGGGTACGTTTACAATTCACTTCTTTTCTAATTCTGGAACGCAATGACATATAGTACAAGAGAATCATCAATATAAATAAATAAAGGTTATTGTAGGATATTTTATAATAAATAAAAGAAATAAAAGCAGATTTAAACTTAAATTCACGTGTCTTTTTATTTAACTTTTTATTACTGACTCGGAAGCAATTAATACGTACTTACACGTTGATTCACAAAACAATAACGAGAGTTAAGTAGTGCTGTTAAAACAAAATGGCGTATAACGTTGCAAGTTAGCAACGTTACTTATAATTCTTCATGATTAATGTTTGCACAGTGAAATATAAATTAAATACAATAAAATAAAATAATAATTTCAACAGTTATAGCCAGTTCGTGTTATTTTGTATTATATGGCGTATCTTCGAAACTCTAGCTCCAATACAAGTGAAATTTAAATGGGATTAATCTGGAAGTGTATCCTTTCAAATAAAGGAAGAATTTTCCAAAGCGGTTCATAAATGACGGAGTACTGGGGTAACAAACATAACCTCCTCCTTTTTTTGAAGTCGGTTAATAAACATGAAACGTTGTTCGTTGCTAAGCGCGAAATTTGTGAACGGCTGAACCGATTTGGCAAATTTTTTTACATGAGTAAGCTTTTTATGGAAGGAAAAGTTCTCCGACAAAATGGCGAAAAGCTGAACGTACTTTTTCTATGAAATTTTCGTATGAATTCAAGATCCATAACTCACGAATAATAATATAACACGTGCAGAGCCATTTATTACCAGCTAATATATTTAATACTAACGACCCGCCCCGGCTTCGCATGGGTAGATATTTTTTGAAAATAAAATACAGCCCATGTTACTCGCTGATAATTTAGCTTTCCATAGGTGAAAGAATTTTTGAAATCGGTTGAGTAGTTTTTGAGTTTGTCCATTACATACAAACAAACAATGTTTACCTCTTTTTAATATTAGTAAATCTATACTATCTATACTAATATTATAAAGAGGTAAAGTTTGCGAGTTTGGATGTTCGAGGTAATCTTCGGTACTACTGATCCGATTTTGAAAATTCTTTCACCAATAGGAAGCTACATTATCAGCGAGTAACATGGGCTGTATTTCATTTTCAAAAAAATTTCTACCCGTGCTAAGCCGGGGCGAGTCGCTAGTAGGATATATAGAGACGGATAGTGCAGAAGTGTAGACTAGTTAAGCTCTGCCACGCGTTGCTGGGGCCGGGTTTGGCTAGTATTAAATACTACTCTGTCAAGAACGTACCGGGAAAAGATCAATAATACACGAAATGTTAGTTATTCATCCAAATTTATTTTATCACCTTCAAAGTATGCTCCTTCAGAAACGATACACTTACGCCAACGAATAATCCAATCATGAAAACATTTTTTAAACGTTTTTTCCGGCATTGAGTTCAGTGCTCGCCGCGAATTCTCCTTTATATCTTCTACCGAATGAAAACGGGTGCCACGAAGTGATAATTTGAGTTTAGGAAAAAGAAAGAAGTTGGCTGGAGCCATATCTGGTGAATAAGGTGGTTGCTCGATGGTATTTGTTGAGTTTTTGGTCAAAAATTCGTTCACAATGATGGCCTTGTGCGAAGGCGCATTATCGTGGTGCAAAATCCAGGAATTTTATTTCCACAAATCTGTCCTTTTTCGTCGAATTTGCTCTCTTAAACGCCGCATAATGCCCAAATAATATTCTTTATTTACCGTTTGACCTTCCGGCAAGAATTCCGAGTGCACAACACTGCGATTGTTAAAGAAAACAGTCAACATGACTTTGACTTTTGATCGACTTTGGCGTGGTTTTTTCGGTTTCGGTTCAGTTGGAAGGCGCCACTCCGAAGCTTGTTGACTAGTTTGCATGTCAAACTCGTAAACCCACGTCTCGTAACCAGTAACAATGCGTTTCATGAATGTTGGGTCGGAATTGACTCGTTCTCGCATGTCCTCAGCGATTCTTATGCGATTGTGTCTTTGAAGAAAATTCAGGTCTTTTGGAACCAGCCGAGCGGCAACATTTTTCATACCCAAGTAATTATTTAAATGACTCGTGAGCACAGAAAGTTCGGCGGCTATCTCTCTCAAACTTGAATGAGCATTTTCAGTCACTATTTCCTTCACTTTTGCGATGTTATTCAGTTGCAGACGTTGATGGCCTACCAGAGCGAGGAAAATCTTCCATCACATCTCGACCGCTTTTGAACGCTTTGTAACACTCATAAGCACGTGTTCTTGATAAAGTCGATTCACCGTAAGTCTTCTGTAACATTTTCAGTGACTCCGAACACGAAATTCCATTGGCGATGCAAAATTTAAGACAAACTTTTTGTCCATTATGAAATTCGCAATATACACTAGAATGATATAACTAAAAACAGCACTGTATTTAATCTAAATAACAGATGCAACTCAAACTCCGCGCCAAAATGGAAAACAGTTGTGCCAATCTAAACACAACAAAAAAAACAAAAAATTGAATTTGGAACCATAAACAAATCATCCATTCCCGATACTTTCTTGACTGAATGTATATCACTGAGTTTGTCAGTTTTTGTCGACGTATGAATATATTACAGCGGTGTTATTCAAAGCGCAGGTCGCGACCCCCTCGGGAATCGAGGCCATGTTCCAAGAGGCAGCGAGCTCTTTTTCTTTTAAATTAGAGTTATGTACATGATAAAATAAAACACACGTAGCCAAAAAAGTTATATAAATGTTTATTTCAAGAAGAAATATAATTTGATTACAAAATATTAAACTCACTTATGTACCTATGCTTCTTTTGCTTTTATTAATTTTTCGAATTACTTGACGGAATTCGATGTACCGAAAGGTTATGAGAGTTATTTTAGTGTCAAAGTATTAAAGAAAAACACTTACTAAAATATAGAAACTTTCTATAAACATTGTTTACTAGCGACATGCCCCGGCTTCGCACGTGTTAAATTTAGCTTTCCATAGGTGAAATAATTTTCGAAATCGGTAGAATAGTTTTTGAGTTTATCTATTAGGTATACGAACAAACAAAGTTTATCTTTTTATAATACTAGTACAAATATTACAAGTGTGTATAGATATTAATATAATATAAATATGAGATAGTTGAGAAAACAATTAAAAAAGTGTCGTCTCTTTTTGCAATGTATACATACCGAATCTATCTCACATAACGGAATTACTGGTTTTTTAGCTTCTTTAGCGTAACGCTAAATGTATAACCTCGCTGCGACCTACACACCACAGACCAAGTTCACCGAATGCACTTAACCACAGTTAAACATTTCACTAGAGATTAAAACAGTAAAGCTCTACTCAAACTGAGTCGAATCTTGTGCGGGACGCGGGATGCGATTCGCTCGCGCCGATTATTTCAACTAACTTGTTTAGAGGTGTTCACATTAGGGCGAATAGTCGCATGACTTGCAGTGAAAATTAAGCGGGACGTCGGCGTTTAATCTTGCACTCATTCGATATGGAATTATTTTTAGAAAAAGTGAATGATGACTTAATTGACTTAGTATATGTTGGACCACATACAGTGAGGAGTTCCGTAGACGGGATATTCATTTATTCGGCAGCAAAAATAAATTTGTATCTCTCAGTGAAAAATAAAGTAATTTCTGCAGTCGTTGAGCGTGTAACTGAAAATAACCTAATTCTCAAAAACTACACATCTTATTTAAATTGAATTTCGTTGTGTTTTTCTTAAGGTTTACTATCCTAACTCAAATTTTTTCAAAATTTCCACTGCATAGTTGAAAAGTCATAAGAAGGAGGGAAGGGGGGGCAGATTTCTTTTTTTGCCATTTGGCTACGAAAGCCTAAAAATAACGACGTTTCTGTAACACTACTATAACTACAACATGTTATATAGAATATAAGAAATAAACGATTAATTCTGATCACAATTCAACATCAAATTACCATAGAAAAAGTTTGGTGCTGGTTAGCTGACCGAGTCCTATGTCTATCCTGAGGATGCTTCGTTGAGAGGCGAAACACGTGTCGATTGGTGGTTTTCGGAGTTTGAGCGTAAAATAGTTAAAAATTTTAGGTATTCGTCACATGCAATGGATTTCCGCAAAGTAACACTTGCAAAGTAGCTCTTGTCTATACAATATAGAAAAAGTTGTTTTCTGTTAAGATATTTTTAACAGACTTCAAAAAAGGAGGAGGTTCTCAATTCGTCTGCATGTTTTTTTTTGTTACGTTTGTTGTATGTTTGTTATGTATGTCTCCGTCATTTATGAACCGATTTCGAAAATTATTTTTACGTATGGTAGGTAATACTTCAGAGGTGGTCCCATTTAAATTTCAGCGATATTGGAACTTGGACTTCGTAGATACACTAGATAACACGACCTCGTTATAACCTTTATTTATATTGATGATTCTCTTGTATATCGTTACGCTCCGGAATTAGAATGAAGTTAATTGCAGACCTGCTCTAAATATTTATTTAGGTCAAGATCACTCAAAAGGGAGAAATAAAAAAAAAAATATTAAAAAAAATTAAACCGCCTTCAAAAAAAACACTGAAAAGTATAAAATAACTATCCTTTACTAATCAAAACTCAGGTACAATTAAAATAACTTTATAAATAATCGTAATTACACTTACTTATATAATTACATTTGACAGTTATTGAAGTGGGTGCCAAATCAATGTGCAACAACAGAAAGTCTTAGTTTGGTGAGCTTGGCACCGACTTCAGTAACTATCAAGGAGTTAGCAATTGCTAACAACAGCATGACTTCTTCATAATCAAAAGGCATGTTTCATCATTAAAGAACCAAAATAATGACTCGCGGAAAGTCGCATCAATGTGAACGGCTAAGTGAGCGAGCGATTCGCGTGAACACTGTCATTGGTTGGATTGAAAACATGCTAAGCAAAAGAATTGTCAGGTTTGTGGATGACGATTCCCACAGAGAAATGGTAACAGGAGGTTGTCCCCAAGGTGGAGTCTTGTCATTCTGTTGTGGAATCTTATCGTAAACGACCTCATTATAGAGCTCAAAACAAATCATTTTTAACCGACTTAAAAAAAAACGATGTGCAGCAACAGAAAGCTTATTAGTTTGGTAGGCTTAGCACCCACTTCAGTAACTGACAAATTTAATTATATAGGTATGTGTGTCGTACTTATGAAGTTGTTTTTATTGTACTCGAGTTTTAATTAGTAAAGGATAGTTATTTTGTACTTTTCAGTGTTTTTTTTGAAAGCGGTTTATTTTTTTTCTTAGAATTTTTTTTATGCAATATGTTATGCCCATTGTGGGGTACAGTACCAGGCACGACCACTGCGCGTGCTGGGCTCTTTATAATTTCGGCAGGGTAACAAACGTAGTACCGCGAACTGCGCCAACATCGATGATAAACAAAATAATACAAATAAGAGAGGCTAAATACCTATAATGTCCGTTAGTCTTCAGGGTGGTGGAAGTCGGAGGTGGCTTCCGCCGCCGTAAAGTTACAAAACTAAAGATAGATCCACTTATCACCTTCCTAACCTCTTCGTCTACCACTTCAAAAATTATATAGTAACAATATAATGCAAAACAATTAAATACCAATTCCAGTCTGCGAACATAACATAACATATAAACACGACATGGTAGAATTTCTTTTAACTTCAAAATAGAAAAGATAATTGAGATTTACAACCAATATTCCAAAACTTTCCTTTTTTCTTGTCACAAAGCGACCGACACTTTTTCAAGACTTCTCCATTATAACTTCAATTCACACACTAAATTACTCACATACAAAAAAAACAAACTAAACCGGCGCTGACGGGACAACATCTCTTCGTAGCGAGAGACGATAGAAACATAATATGTTTTTATGTTTTATTCCTAACAGTAACCCCCGCCCCGGACAAAGGGCCTTTGTCCGAAGTAGCCCGTCAATCCAAACAAAAAAGTCTAATTATTCGGCAGCCGAGAAAGTGTTGCCACCGCTCTCGTTAGCACCAAGTCGACTACCCGAACCTCAGCAATTCTAGGGGTACCATCAGCATCAGCATACAAATTAACGATGCGGCCACGACGCCCATGCAATGCATTAAGTTATATGGCGGGGAATTCATTAAGTTAGCATCAATCCTAGTCACCAATCCTGGGTAGATCCAATTTGTTCGTCCACTTAACCCTCTGTTGCAACAAATGCAGGCATTTTAAATGTCACCTGCGCCAAAAACTGCAATAGCTGCCGTAGTAATTTTTTTTTTTTAATTTATTTATAGTAAAGAACACAATAGTTACATCAGAAAAAATTCACGGGCACTTTAAACCCGGTAGGGTTTATATGTACCAAATCTGGTTAACATACATATTCCTCAAAGGCACGTACGACCGCACGCGTATAAACAAGATATTATTATATCTATTTCCAAGGTAGTTTATGTGGGTAGATTTACAATGTTAGATTTACAATGTTGCTGGGATTGATTACCACGCGCGATGTCGTACCACCAATGAAAACTAACACAATCTAATACCAAGAGACATAGGTGTGCAACGAGTACTCAGCAAGAAATAAAACCGGTTTTAACACAAAATCAACACAGATGCAACTCTCAGTTACAGGATGTTTTTTTTAGAAAAGAAGTATGTTTTGATCATAGCAGTAAATTTTTTAGTATAAAATAATTTTCGTATATTAGAAGGCAAGTTATTTAGTAGTTTACTGACCATATAATTAGCCACTCTTGTACCATAAAAATTACAGTGCCTGGGTACATGATATTTATGTGCAGCTGTACTACGTGTTAATTTTGTATTATTGACATTTAGTATGGATAGTGATCTGCTCTTATTATTATTATACAATTTTAAAAAGAATATTGAAATTGCTTAGGCATAGGCAAAATCTTACAGTAACTAAACAAAAGATCGATGTCATTTTGATATTTAAGTTTTACAGTCGACGGCACCAATAACTTCACAAAACGCTTTTGTAGTTTATATATTTCATTAGTGTAACTATCAAACGTTCTCCCATACGTGCTTAATCCATAGGTTATAATAGAATGTACCATAGTTTTATAAAGTAGTAACAGTACAGACTTGGGCAAACGATACTTCAAAATTTGGAATTTTGCCAACAGTATTTTAAGTTTGTCGCACACATCGCTAGTATTATTTTTAAAATTAAATTTATTATCGATTACAACACCAACATATTTAATACTCTGAACCTCTTCAATAGGAAGACAATGACAACCCGCATGATCCATTCTATGTATACAATCATGATCGTGCACGATCACTATTGGGCTGGTTTTACTAGCATTGCGAACAGAATGCACGTGAAGAAGTTTTGTTTTATCTGCATTCAATACTAAGCCTGCATCATGGGACCATTTGGTGATATTATCTAGATCATCCTGCAACATATTCTGAGCCACAGCAATATCGCTATGAGCAGCTACTATGGCTGTATCATCTGCAAACTGATAGATGGAGCAGTTCCTAACTAAGTTGGGCATACTGTTTACGTACATTAAATATTCAATGGGCCCTATTATGGAGCCTTGTGCAGTTCCTTCTGTAATATTTATTATTCGGCTTTTAATATCACCAATTCGAACAAAAGAACAACGCTATTGATGATAGCTATCAATCAAATTCAACATAGGTCCCCTTATACCACAATGTTCAATATTATTATGCAGATATTATGTGCATTAGTGTGTCAAAGGCCTTACTGTAGTCAATTAAGGTAATAAGGATATGTTTTTTGTTATCTAGGTGTTTATTAACTTCGTCACAAAAATCAGCCAACAGTTGTTCAGTGCTTTTTTTGGGCTGAAAACCATACTGCTTTTCCGATATAATGCTATGTTTTAGCAAGTAAGACTGAATTTGTCCTCCTATGAATCTTTCAATCACTTTGTCTATACATGATAGAATTGTAATTGGTCTATAATTGGAACATTTACTGTGTTCTCCTTTTTTATATATAGGTCTAATCATACCAACTTTTAGTGCGCTAGGATATTTAGCCGTTTTAATAGTACAGTTTATAAGGTGTTTTAAACAGGGTGTAATGTAATCACTCATTGTTTTTAAATCCTTAGCTCTGATTTTGTCTGCTCCGGGTGCTTTATTAACATTTAGCTCACGCAGTATTTTTGAAACGTCGGAATCAGTGGCCAATTTAAGTTTCATACTTATGTTTACCGGTCTTGTATATAAATTTGAATCTAGTACTAATTTGTTACAATTTGTTTTTATGGATTTATTTGTTTTGATGGATTATTTTATAATTGAAAACGCGATAGCCGTGACAGCTTCACGTCAACAAGTGGGTATTCCGGAACTGAGTTAAGTGGACGCCCAATCAAGAAATGTCCCGGAGTCAATACCTCGAAGTCATTAGGGTCCTTTTTTACAGACATAGATAGGGTTCCATTTTACAGAGAACCGTTACTAATTCTTCGAAAGTCAAAATCGTATCTTCAATAACGTAACGCAAATATCTTCGCCGACTTTATACAAGCTTCCGATATACCATTAAAATGCGGGCAGGCTGGCGGGGAATGTTCCCAACGCCAAGTAATGCCGCGCTTGGATAGTGCGGATTAAATCTCAACTTGATTCTCGTTTATAAACACTGCAAGCTCCCTACAATAGCGCTCGGCGCCAACATAATTGGTTCCGTTGTCTGAACGAATGAGATTAAGAAAGCGTCGGCGAGAAACGAAACGGTAAAAGGTCGCGAAAAAGGCTTCAGTAGTCAAGGCAGATACTCGTTAGAAGTCGCCTTGGTTGTCAAAAAAAAAACAAAAATACACAGGTAAGTCTTGAGTGATTTAGCGTTACGCAAATGTGAAGCCTTCACAAACAATGGTCCTGCAAAGTCGGTACCGACACCCACGAAAGGGTGTGCTTAATCAACACGTTCCCAGGGAAGCTCTCGTATATATGGTTGCTTCAATTGAGCCTTAAGACGATAACAGGGAATGCAACGGAATATTACGGCGCGGATAGCCCGACGGGCAGACAAAATCCAAAACTCACGCTGTAAGATAGCAATTAACGGGTTTCGAACCGGCATATGCGTTGTTCAAATGCCGGTCACGAATAACGAGTTCTACAAAATTACCATTTTTCGGCTATAGTAAATGATGATGAGCATCGTATGGTAGACATGCATTACGCAGCCGACCTCCCACATGAAGGAGACCAAGTTCATCCAAGACGGGACTCAAACGTAACAATGACCCATTCAGCTTGGTCCTACCAAAACGCAAAATAGATAATTAAGATTCAAAGTGTTTTGTCTGCACAATACGGACCAAAACCAACAAGGCTTCACGTCTTTCAACAACCGTGAGGGAAGGTTTAAGATAGTTGTGTTGAGGAGATCTACAATTTTTCACAAAACGGTAAATCCAGCCGACCACTTCAACAAGTTTGTCCAAAGAACTATACTTTTCCAACACTGAGATCAAAACTGAGTTCAACTTCAACCACAAGAGACCGTAGGCCTGGCAAGGGTCCAGGACAGGAACGAGCTGCGAGCGGCCAAGATGACTCGGATTGAGATAGCCAAGCAAGATCCCACCACAGGGTATGGTTAACAAGACTGAGGGCCAACAAACCGCGACAGACACAATCAGCGGGGTTCAATTTACCACAGACATGTCTCCAGGTGACGGGGATCTCAGAATTTTGGATAGTGGGACACTCGGTTGGCTACAATGAATTCTAAGGTGTGTACTTAAGCCACTAACCAGGCTAATACCATTTGACTATCTGACCACGCAAAACCGAACCAAGATTTACGGTTCCCTTCAATAGGTTATGTACGTGGTTTAACAAACGAATTAACAAAGTGGCGCCAGACAATTCCAATTTTGGTATGGTGAGTTTGGTTTTCAACGGAGCCACTTTAGTCTTTGTCAAACAATAGGTGCACACGGACAGCGCCTGATGATAAACTGCTGTGACCTCGTTCAGAGATGTCACAAAAATCGTGGGGCGTGGTGTGATATCGACCAGATGGAAGCAAGGTACGGAGCAAGGAAGCTCAGTTCGGTTTATTTCTACAAGGGACGATACAGAAATGCTCCACTCGGACAACAAATCATTGACAAGAGGCTCATCCCAACCAATGCCAGCAAGCCAAAGCTTCTGAAGAAAATATTTTCCCAAAAACAAAACCGGAGATATCCATCCCGCGAGATCAAAGGTAAGGGCCAGGATAGACAAAACGAGGCGCTTCGTCTAGATTCGTACAGTCAGTACTTCGATTCTATAAGTGAAGGCATTTTGAATATAAACTAAACTAAAAACTATACTGAACTCCAAGAACAGCGAGATAGTCCGGATTATGAGGATTTTCAAAAACGAATAGATTCTGTTTGTGTTCATCAGGTTTTGATAACAACTCAGGGGAGTTAGAGAGCCAATTTCACAATTCATAGCCCCCAGATTTCAAAAGTCCAATCAATTCGTCTGGCAAGATGAGGGCATCCTCCAAACTGGATGCTCCGGAACAAATATCATCAACATAAGCATCGCTTTCCAAAATGAATGTAGCTCTAGGAAAGTGCAAACGTTCGCGTTCCGCTTATTACAACAACGAGCATATTATAAACGAACTCGACCGTAAACCGTAAGTATTGGTATTCAGTTCATAAACCACCATAGGCGCGAACGGATTCTCCCCCCACAAGATAATTGATAACGGCGACAACAGGATCTATAATGGTCATATGAAACACGCAGATACAGATACAAATGTCGGCAACAAAAACCACCTGGTGACGGTGAAACAAGGTGAGAACATCTACAATATCCTTCTGAAGTTTAGAACCCGAAAACAAACACTAATTCAAGGAAATTCCAGTGGAAGTGGGCGCTGAAGCTACAGTCCACTTTGCAGGGGTGCTTAGAGGCAGAAGAAACAGCCACTCATGTTTTGCTGGAATGTGAAGCGGTGGCAACCTACTGGGTGTAACATCTTGGCATTCCAAGATCGCTCCTAGAGGCCTTCACCAATATAAAAAAGGTGCTGGGCTTTCTGGAGGAACTAGGATGGCAGGAGTAGTCAATCCTACCCACGCACAAAATAGGCGCTTTAGACGTCGGTTTGCGGAAACAAGCTCGATATCAAATATCAGGTGTCTTCAATTTTCTATATTAAATAACTCGAAGACCTCCGCGAACGCACACAGAGCATATTACCAAAGTTTTAACAGAATCGAATGAATGGTTTAGGAACGCATAGAGGGCAAACATACAAAGAAACTTTCATGTTTACATGTAAGACTAGCTATTGACCGCGACTTCGTTTGTGTAGTCTTGTATTTACTAAATTTAATACAATACAAGGACAATAATGAAGAAACATTAATTTTTATTTCAACTAGAGGACCCGTCATACTCCGCAGCAATATTACATGTAACTAAAAATAACACTGTTATATGATGAGTGATTGTAACCTACCCTAAGTTGAATACAAACCTTGAAAGTCAGGTTGAATGTTCACACCTAGCTTCCTTCCAACTCAACCAATTTAAGTGGGTAAAAGCTTGAATGAAAGAACTCGTATCAGTGTGTTCTTAGACCAAAACGAACCGCGTACCTCAAATACAACCGGAGATATAGAGAAAAGAAAGAAAGGAGTTTGAGTATAATTTGAGAAGGGTGAAAGTTAGGTTATCTCCAATGCTTGATGACAAATTTGTGCATCAATGGGCCTTTCATTTAAAAAAAATTTGAGCGAGTCGATTGGATAGAACGGCCGGACGGACTCTTAAAAGATTTCATAATTATTTTTAGTATGTAGATAGATAGAAGATTGATAATAGAATATGAAAATTGGCATATGGTAAAGCTATAGACTTGTCACATTCCTTTTAATCTTTACTTAACGTGTTAAACGGCAGTTAAACGAAAGTAGTGTCACCGATTCACAACAAAAGTCTGAGAGGTCGCGGACGCGCTAATTTGTAGCTAAAACATGTTCGATACATTTGTCTGTTTGTGTGTCAAAGAACTGTTCGACGAATGCACTTCATTGGCAATACGCCTACTGAAACATTTATATGATTACAATATACCTATTTATATAGGCGCGTAGGAGAAAGTGTCCTCATTAAATAATTCAACGGAACCATTTCTACAATAGTATCACTTTTAGAGTTCCTTAGCCAAACGCCAAAAATGGAACCCTTATAATTTAGTCCTGTCCTTTTTTTCGTCTGTCTGTCTGTTCATAAATACATACATATCTTCACGCTGTATCCCTAACGGGGTCATATATCTTAATGACTCGATTACTTATTTTACTCGAAGACTATTATTAACACTTTTAGATGAAATTTAGAAGATAGGTATATTCTGTAAACCGCTATAAGTACATAATGGTGTAGTACAGTGATTCTTAAAGTGGGTCCGGGGAACCCAAGGGTACCGCAGAAAAGTCACTAGGATTTCGCGAATATTACACATTTTGTACTTTTGAGAGTTTCTTTAAGGCGGTTTAATTTTTAAGGCGGAATTTTTTTTATTTCTCCCTTTTGAAAGACTTTGGCTTAAATATATACCTAGAGTAGGTCTACAATTAACTTCTTTCTAATTCTGGAGCGCAATGACATAGAAGAGAATCATCAATATTAATAAAGTTTATAAGCAGTTAATGTTATTTGGCGTATCTTCAAAGTCTAAGTTCCAATGCCGATGAAATTTAAATAAGATCACCTCAGAATTATAATACCCTTTCAAACAAAAAATAATTTTTGCAATCGGTCTACAATTGACGAAGTTATAGGTGAACATACAGACGAACATTGAACCTCCTCCTTTTTGCGAGTCGGTTAAAAATGGTTTTTTTATTCATGGCAATAATTGGTGAGATATGCGTTTTTAAAGTCGTAAAAATGTCTCCTCTAACCAACAAATCACTAGACCACAGCATTTGGGCTTTGTCTATTTAACAAAAGCAAGATAATTAGCAGTTTCCTCGGAAACCGTATGACAATTCCCATGTGGTTTTAATTGTATGACAGCGTGTTACACGTAGAGAAAGTGTTCATATTTAGTAATTTTCATTTTCATGTTGCTCGTAAGGTAATTTACCTTATTAGGGTAAGGGAAGTGTATTATCCCCAACCTGATGGGAGCCCCAAAATGCCTATTTCTTTTTCATCCAATTAATTTAGTTTAGAAAAACATTGCTTTCGCACATTATTGTAGGTTGAGAGAGTAATACAGAGTAATCACATCACTTGTAGGTATAAGTATATAGATATAAGTTGTAGACTTATATATTGTATAATGCTATTAATAGGTTTTTACCTATGCAGTTGCCGTTCTACAATAAAGTCAACAACGAGGAATTAAAGGCGAGAGTGGAAGTTGACGATACTCAATCTATTGCTGAGTTAGCAACAGCTTTCAATGTTAGCATCACAACAATATTGGTCCATTTGCGTCAAATAGGCAAGGTAAAAAAGCTTGATAAGTGGGTGCCGCATGAAATAAACGATCGCCAGCGCGACGAACGCGTTGAGGTATGCCTTGCGTTGCTTAATAGACACAGAAACGAAGGGATTTTGAACCGCATTGTCACTTGTGATGAAAAATAGATTCTTTTTGACAATCGTATGCGGTCATCATCTTGGTTAGACCCTGGTTCAGGACCTAGCCAATGCCCCAAACGAAAACTTACCCCTAGAAAAGTGATGGTTACTGTTTGGTGGTTTAGTGCCGGTGTAATTCATCACAGCTTCTTACCAAATGGCACGAGCATTACTGCGGATGTGTACTGTGAGGAACTGGACGCAATGATGGAGAAGCTCGCAAATCTCCGGCCAGCCTTGGTTAATCGCTCGTCCCCGCTGCTCCTGCACGACAACGCTCGACCTCACACGGCACAACAGACGGTGTCTAAGCTTCGCGTCATCCACCGTACTCATCATTTATTTATTTATTTGATTACGATTTACTCACCGTATTTATTTTATTTATTTGATTAAAAAGTTAAAAAATAAACTAAAATTTGACACTTAGTTCATGGAAACTTGAAATAAGCCTTGGGAAAGAACTTGGGAAGCCACGCCGATACATTTGTATCTCATGTCGCGGCGACTTTCTAGTTAGCAGGTGTTGCGATCAGTGCCGTAAATAGGGTGGTGCCAGCGGTGCCCAGGCACAGGGCGTAGACTCTGGGGGGCGCAAGAATGGCCAGACCCTGCAGGACTATTATTTTTTCGGTTTGCTCCTGATAAGTTACCGCTGCGCCCCTAGTGCTCGATTCCAACACATACTGACGGAAGAAGCTGACAGGCCGACGCGACGTTCTGTCGAAGCCATGCGTGGTCGCTTAAACATTTCAGAAACCAGTTGGAGTTTTGGAGTCCCAAGCTCCCGAAAGTTTCGACTGCAAAGGGCGTAAATATGAAATTCACGTGGCGCCATTAAACATTATTACATTACCGAATTTAGCTCTGCCTCTACTACAGGCCAATACAAAAATTAAAACACTTATTTTACAAAACTCCTTTATTATTAAAATCAAATTAAATACAGAAGACCATTTATTACACCAATAAATTTTTAAAGCTTACAAAAGATACCGCAAACATAAATCACAGTAATATATATTGTATAGACTCAGGTGTTACTTTGCGGAAATCCATTTCATGTGATCAATTCCTAAAATCTTTAGCTATTTTCCGCTCAAACTCCAAAAATCACCAATCGACACGTGTTTCGCCTCTCAACGAAGCATCTTCAGGATTACCAGATATCGGACTTGGTCAGCTAACCAGCAGAGTTTGAGTGGAAAATATATTCTATATACTACTAGCTGACCTGGCAAACGTTGTTTTGCCCGATATTAAATATATATAAACATAGGGTTGTGTGTATTTTTAATGCCAAATCATAAAAAAATTAAAATAAAAAATTTTGTCCAAAAAATAAAAATAAATTTTTTGGGGTGGACCACCCTTATCACTTACGGGTATGAAAAATACTTTACGTCCTATTCTCAGACCTACTGAATATACACACAAAATTTCATAAGAATCGGTCAAGCCGTTTCGGAGGAGTTTTGTTACAAACACTGTGACACGAGAATTTTATATATTAGAAATAATATATAATAGATTCGGTGCTCGTTAGCTGAGCAAGTCCGATATCTGGTAACCCTGAGGATGCTTCGTTGAAAGGCGAAACACGTGACGATGGTGGTTTTTGGAGTCTAAGCGGAAAATAGCTAAAGATTTTAGGAATTCATTACAGTAATATATAATTTACTTACTTTTACTAATATCTTTGTGTTTATTGAAAATCAAAAATATTTATTTCTCATTCGTAAATATATCCAATCTAAAAATATCTACAAAGTCGTAACGTAAGTGTCAAAAGAACAATCTTACAATTCATAACGTTAGACAAACGCATTTTTTCTACTCCTGCTAAAGGCGAACCCAGGATGTTCTGGAGTCACAAAGCCTATTGGGCCATAATCAACTAGTGATTTATTTTTCTAAATGTTCTGCTTGTTATAACGAATTGTATTATTTTTACAACATTATCATTTTAACTCATGTTTAATACACTCTCTTGTACACATTGATTATAGTTCATTGACGAGTACGCTAACCCACGTGTTGGCAAAGAAATTGTAACTGTCCAAAAGTTGGCCAATACATTGGCTAACACGTTGGGAAAGTTCCTCTTCTTGTATTGGCAAGAAAATTGTACTCTCCACACGTTGGAAAATCGTTATATTTGCCATTATCACGTACTGAATATGCGACCAATATATAAACGTTCGATCTTGTAACTAACATCTTCAGATGATGGTATATTGAAGGTATTAAAAAGTACTAACGGCGGATCACGAGCAGACTTTGGACTAGCTGGAATAACCACCAAGACGACCTATTAACCCCTATACAAGATGACTAGCTCATTAGCACATCATGCATTGGCCAACCTGGAGTCATGTCGAGATGGTACATAATTTTGACGTAATTATTTTTTTACACTGGCAACACCAAAGTTAAACGTTTATGTCACTGACATGTATGTGTGGTACTATATACATGTCAGTGGTTTGTGTATCTGAATGGACAGTTATCTGTTTCTTATAAATAAAATAAATTAGATAAAACAGACATTCAAATAAATGAAGATTTCCCGCCTTGTGACGTCACAATGCGTGAGAGTATGGCGGGCGTTTCAACCGTAGCAGGTTACACCTTGAAATAAATTCATTTTTGTAATAGTAACTTATGGATTAAATAGATTTTCTTATTAATTTATTTTCTACCTTATTACTAATTCATTGTTAAAGGAATAGCGTAATGAAGAAATACATACTATTCCTTATTTGCTAAACATAGGCTTAAGAAGGGAGAGAAGTGGAGCAGGCCCAGCCCACCCCAGATTCCTTCCTTTTACAAATAATACAAAAACCCTTAAATATTGTTACGTCCTTCAAAACACCTTCACAATGTATTTTTATACACCTGAAAGGGAAAAAGCCCGTGTCGGCTGTACTGTTATTTGTTTTTTTTTATCAGGCTATAATTTTTTATTCATTCCAATACTAAAATACACTTAATACCTATAGATAAAGATTATATTTGGTATGTTACACTCTGGTTACTTAACACAATGTTACAATAGGTATACAGTAATTAAAATATAATGTATTGACTGATGTTATATTGGGAAAGTTAATGCCATATTTTATTTATAATGAAAACCTTACAAGAAATATGTGGGGAATTAATTAGAAACGAATTATAATTCATCTGACGATACTTGGTATGTACAATACTAGCGGAACGTATCGACTTCGTTTGGGTAAGAATACATAATATGCAGTCTATATCCATCTGGAATAATGTTATCTTTCAGACGGTGAAAACATTTTTCGAATAGGTGCCGTGGTTCTGGAGATTATCTCTATTTATAATATTACTTACGACGCGCCCCCGCTTTGCAAGGGTACAATTTTTTTTTAAATAAAACAGCCCATGTTACTCGCTAATAATAGCTTTCTACAGGTGAAAGAATTTTAAATTTTGTAATATTACTATAACACATCCTGCTACTGACAGCTGCCAGTGTTTACACTTTAAATATTCATTACTGTTTTTTGATTTTGTACCTAAGTATTACAGATTATAAGAGATTCTTTCTCCAATCATGTTTCCACGTTTAAGGATTTTAAGATAGAGTTCAAGTTGTATATATCCAAATATCCGACTTTCAGTATTCTTAGCTATCGAGACAGGTCACAAAACACACCAAATTCTGCACAGACAGACTTTGGTGTGTTGAAGACTGCATAGTAACTGCGTAACTCGTAGCCCTATTATAAAATTACGAATTGCGGTAGCAATGTACAGGACATGTAACTAGTTTTATGCTAATGAAAGGAGCGTCAACAGTATGATGATGGGTTGTCTCCTTGTTTGAGAGAAGATCGATAGCGGTAGAATTAATTGATGTAATTCTAACCCGATACATTTTTGACCTAACTACGACAAAGCCAAAACAAGGGGTCACCGCGGGGTTATTACCTAAGAATTTGCAAACAGCGACAGCCACGCGATCACTATGCGCCCGGTGACTAATTGTAATAAACATTTGGCATCATGTATAGACTTAGATTTTATTTAGCATCACCACACACAATACAAACAAATAAATAAAAAGTTTTAAACGCATACAAAAAACAATGTGTACTGTGAGTGATATGATGCTAAAATGGACACCGACTCAGTACGTGCTGCAGCACAAGTGCTACAGCGCTGATTTTCAGCGGCGACCAATATTTGTGGAGTGCGTCGGTCTAACAGATGTACTTTTCACGGTAGATTTAGCGCCACTATACAAATTACATTACACGAATTCTCGTTTTGACAGCATCGCGCGATATTGGCTGTCGCATGCTGATTGCAAGTTACGTAATAACCGTGCGGCGGGTTATTACCTAAAAATTTGCAGACAGCGACAGCCACGCGATCACTACGCGATCGGTGATTAATTGTAATAAAAAATTGATATCATGTATGACTATTGCGTATCTATTATCCTATGACCGTAAAATACACTTTTTGCTGTTGATTTAGCGCCACTATACAAATTACATTACACAATTCTCGTGTTGACAGCAGATATCGCGCGATATTGGCTGTCATGCTGTCTGCGAGTTACGTAATAGGCGTGCGGGTCTGAATGTGGCCTTTCTTTGTTACCATCCCTATCCCGTACATTTCAATTATGTCGTTTTAGTAAAAAAATATCAACTTGCAAGTTTTGAATGAGACACATTTCAAGTCAGTTGGTCAGGTTAACGGTTAGGAAAAAAAAATTATAAATTGAAACATGATTTTCCTGGAATAGCCAATACATTTCAAGGATGTCGTCGGAGTAAAAATTTATCAACTTTCTGTTTCTAGTCTGTTGGTCAGGGAGACGGTGTGCCCATTGTCCTTTAGAAAGATAAGATACAAAATAAAAAAATAAAATATAGCTAAAGATTTTACGTGAATTACATTCGCATTTTTTTGATGGTGAATTAAGTGAAATTAAATAATTTTAATAGTGATCTGTGATGTGTTGTATTTTTCGTGTGTGTAATGTTTTATGTGCTGAAGTGCCCAACACATTTAGAATAAGAGTCCATAATAATATGTCCGGCACAGTGGACTGAGTTAGCGTAATTGCGCGGGTTAGCGCAGTGACCGCAGTGTTATCCAAGTCTACTATCTACTCATTGTTTGGTTCTCACTCTGTTTTGTACTCTGTGCGCACGCGCTTAGTGACTTCTCATTAATTTATAAGGCTAAATTAATTATTTTAATTCGCTGTTTTGGTGTCGGTGGTTATTTGTATAGTGGTGTAATTTTTATTGTCCGTATAGACGTATTTACTCATAATTTTTTGTTTTACAAAGTTTGTTCGTTACTTTCTCTGCGAGTTGTCTTTTAGTGTTAATGGAGATCTGTTTCTTTCTATATTAGGGGATACTGTGTGTCGTGGCTATTGATATAAACATAGCATACCTCATTTACGTAAGCAGACCTAATTATTGATAACATTTCCTAAATTTTATCATCGTTTCTTATTGTTCTTAAATTAAGGCTTGTAAGGGTTGTGGCGACGAGTCTCCCTTCCGGCAGCGATGCAGAGCCGCCTTCAAAACCTGCCAAACAAGGCTCCGGGTCTGTACGGCATCACGGCCAAAATTATGAAAGAGGCCTCTGTGGCTGGCGGGCGAGAGTGAGATCGCTGCCATGTATTCTATATGCATTAGGGACGGCATCTGTCCCAGAATCTGCAAACGGCGGCGCCTTGTGATACTGTCAAAGGATAATGATAGGCCGTTGACGGACCCAAAAGCGTATCGACCTATCCCACTACTGTCCGTTTTTGGGAAAATTCTTTAGCGGCTAATGCTGCTCTGCGCGCCTGCCCTGATGAGTGGATTATCCTCATGCCAGCATGGCTTCACTGCTGGGCGCTCTACCACGACGGCGCTTAACAAAATTTTAAAAACCACAGCGGTCTTGTGTTAGGTACTTCCAGCTGGTCCTGTTAGACAGTTCTGGTGAATTCGACAACGCCTGGAGGTCAATGATCTTGGTCAAAGCCTACGCCCCACATCTATCGTATGTTGACGAGTTATTTCCGCCATAGGGAGGTCGAAATGTTCATTAGCGACTAGGTGTCTTACACATCGTTAACCATGGGGTGTCCGCAGGAGTCTGTGTTAGGCTCCCCATTGTGGAACGTTCTTTTGGACGACTTGCTGAGGCTTCCCGTGCCGGCGGGGGTACAGTTTGTCGCCTACGCCAATGACGTTATTGTTATTATCGAGGCTGATTCCAGATAGAGGCTGCTGCGGTGGCGACTCTTCGCGCCGTATCGCAGTGGAGGGTCAGGAACCGTCTTAGTTTCTCTAAAGCTAAAATTACAACCATGACTATCAAAGACAGTTTCAAGAGGCAACCTAATGCGCGGCTCGATGGGTCGCCGATACGCAGCACTGACCGGGCTACGGAGTTGGGTGTAGTGATTGACTCAAGTAGGTCGTTCGCAACGCAGGCTGCGTACGCCGATGAGCGTACGCAGCCTGCGGTGTTTCTGCCTGTTTTGCCGAGGTGTGCCCATCTTGGAGCATGATGTATAGAGCTGTAACAACCAGTTATAGGGGTACGTTCGTTCCCGTGTTAACATATGCGGCCGTGGTGTGGTATCGGCGTGCGTCGTTTCACATCGTGAGTAGCGCGCTGCTCAGGACCCGTTGCCTCTCGCTTATTATCTTTACCAAGGCGCTACCGGTGTTGGCTGGCGCGCTGCAGACCAACTTGGAGCTGAAGCAGGCCGGGAAATATTCGGAGGGTCGGTTTCTGCTGCCGGGAGCAGAGAGACGCGCTTTAAAGCGGCGGCTTCGCCCTGATCTGGTTGTGGAGTGGCAGGAGAGATGTGTGCGGAGCGGTGAGGGAAGAGATCTCTATATATTATTCCCGGACGTCACAGTTCGTGTGGCTCTGGAGCACGTTGAGCCTGACTTACAATTGCGCTGCGGTCACGGAAACTGCGAGACTTGGGCTTGAAGGATAAATGCATGACGGCGAGTGTGCGTGCGGTGGTGTCCAGGGACCACGTTCTGTGGGACTGCGGCCTTTATGATCACGAGCGTGTGGTTATGCTGAACGGTCGGAGCGCATCGAGGTCAGACCGGTCTATTTCGGCAACCTTGTGACGACGACGAGAAATTTCGGAAGGCTCTGTAGCTCCGCAATGAATTGGCGCAGGAAGAGGATACGAATGGGCGGCGGCGACATAATGGGATCAGCGGCTGGCGACGAGTGGTTAGTGCCGTCGTTACCCCAAAAAGGGGTGAGAACGTCGTATTCAACTTGCTTAAAACTTAAGAAATCGTGTATGGTTTAAAAGCGCGCTAGCTCTGAACAGGGATCAATTCTAACGATCTACCCTTTTACGGAAGGTGCGAATCGCAAAATGGGCTTATGGGCTTTCAAAAGGTGGAGGCGGGGTGGTATGACATTGCCGTCGTACTGAAATGTGAACCGGCGTTGCGCGACAACCTACTGACACTGAACACAGTCCAAATTGAATGGGAAGCAATCAGAGCATTTGACTATGTCCAGGTCGCGTGCTTTTCCAAGTGCTAGCTTATGGACATCTCGAGAGGCACTGTATGCCAAACGACATTATGTGCGTGGAAATGCGGGGAAGCGGGTCATCGGGCTGACGCAAGTCGGCTGTTGCTATTTGCGCCGCTTGCAAAAAGTTCGGTAAATCAGACGCAAGATTGCCCTGCACGCATGATCACGGAGAGTGCGTTGGCGACCAGATGATTCTTTAATCGTCGACCATAGGGTGGCCGCAGGGGTCTGTGTTCGACCCGACATTATGGAATGTGCTATTAGACGATGTCCTGAAGCTTCCGGTGCCGGAAACGTGCAATGATTTGTAGATAACATTTTTGTTTGCGTCATTGCGTTGCATAAACGTCACCAATTTTTTATATATTTTATCTACTTTAATTTTAATTTACTAGTCCCAAAAATGATTGTATCGCAACTCTGTAATTATCTATACTTCTACATTTATACTAATATTATGGAGGTAAGCTTTGTTTATTTATATATAATAGTAAAGTAAAAAAAAACTCAAAAACTACTAAACCAATTGAAAAATTTTATCACCTACAGAAAGCTACATTATCATCCAGTAACATGAGCTCTATTTTATTATCAAAAAAATTTCTACCCGCGCAAAGCAAGGGCGGGTCGCTAGTGATAGTTAAAAAAATAATTCCAAGATTGGTTGACAGGAAACCAATAATTCGAAATTGCCCAAATTACTGAATGATCATTTCTGTTACAAGATCGGAATAATAAAAACGAAATCAGTCGAAATGAAAATGCATCTTGTATTTTCTATATCAATAGTAAGAGCCCTATTAATTTCATATAGACAAAAATGCAATAATTTATCTTAAAAATAGCTACTATTAATTATCTACTATCTATTACATTACTATTTATGAGCTAATACGGTGAACAGACACAGATATAGGCCCCGGGACGGATTTTAAACGTTGACCTTCCACAAATTACACACGAATTTCATATTTTGACACCCCCTTCCCTCTACCTTCTCGCAGGTGGTCACATTTGTGTCCCTCCCCTGGTGTAACGTCACATATTTTGTTATTTTAAATTTAGAATTTACATTTTGCTTATTTTAAGAATAACTAAATCAATTTTTTTACTCTTTTCTTTGTTATATAAATAGAAAATCACTAAACTAAGAAAAACACGGCCGGCGTATGTCAAAAGCGGCCGACGCGCAAAAAGTGATACGAGCATATTTAACCCTCAAATTAATACTGATAGAGCTGGTAACATTTTAAAGATTGTCGATTGCCCACTCGTGCGGTGTTGTCGATAGCCCACTCGAGCGAATATTAACACACTGAATGCAGTTTTATTTCATATCGTTTTTTTATGTAGTTGCTTTTTTTTTGGAACCAAATCAACGTTTAATTACGACACTTTATACTAGAAATAAGCTTTTATAAGTATTTTTTTCTGTAAAAAGGACGAATGACATTTCCACAACAGCAATATTCAATAAAAATATGTATTTGATCTCAACATAATTTTAGAACTTGTTAGAACTCGTCGAATCAATGTTAATTAGGACGTCAAAGTAGCGCGTCTAAGGATTTTCCTTGTAAACTGACGTCGTAGAATGGTTATTGTAAGATATTATAAAACAAATATGGAAATATGCAACACCAATATTCAAGAAGAGAAATGGATCTATTATAAACTGCCAGCAAAATATTAAAAAAAATTAAGGTTTCTGAGAATTAAAGCTTTAAAATATCAGTACAAAATTGTCAAAGGGCTCTTAAAGGTTAGAGATTTTATGCTTTAGATTTATACTTGTGACGTTACGAAGCGTAGGACTCGTCCCTCTCTTGACTTTGTTCATCCCTCCATCCCCTTTAACGTGTGCCCTAATTTATGGATGGCCCCTTACATGCCGAAATCACTTTTTATGTCTTCTTGCCGGTGGGAAGTGAGGTGCGATGGACGAAGCTAGCATATTGAACGCATTATTGGCTCACTTAGTGAATGTTCAAACCACATGCTGTCTCCACGCATCTCACAACCACAAAGTACAGTACTATCATAATAATTTAATGATCGAAATATTCTTGCTACTTTTTATTAGTAAAATTATAGAAGAGTTTTCTTGAAAATAGAATTCAAAGGATGTTCAAAACTGTTTTAAATAGACATCAAAGGAATATTATCATAAATGGAGGTCTGCCAAGCGTGTGTTAAAGCTAGGAAGCGTCGAAAGAAAACGAAATACCCTTGCCAATATATTTATCCCGGCGTTTTCACAAAACCTACGGCACGGACATGAATCTGAACTGCACCTTTTGATTTTTATTGTTGTATAACTTTAGTATTAAAGACAATTTGTATGAATAAAACATTAAACTTCAGTAATTTCATTATTTTATATGTATCAAATTTCAATATTAACCTATAATACCTAACATATCCGGCAATTTTGTTAATTCAAACTTAAAGCAATTGTGCACGCGAGTGTACTGTTCAAATGCGCGAGAGAGAGAGAGAGTCCCCAGTAGCAATTGAGCGTTCAAATCCGCCCTGGTACCTATAACTTATACCTATAAGTCATGCATACATGTAGAGGAAATATATAATTTAATAATTCAGATATTATAGACTGGTTATGAGTAAACTCAGTTAAATGTTGTACACTGGTCACAACTCACAAGAATTACCCGATATTACAGATTGGTCACGAATTAACTCATATTAACATTTCTATTTAGGAATTTCATTCCTATTTAGGAAATTAAAATGCTAGATAACTTGTGACCGGTCGATTCTGGTGAAGTGAATTTTACTTCTTTTCTCAAATGTTGTTGACTAACACTAGTTAAATAGCATTTTAGTTCTCGATCGTTAATTTCTTTAAATCAATTCATAGTCCCCAAACCTTGTTGATGGATAATACACATACATAAGTTGCAATTTCATTTATAAACTATTTGGCTGGTTACCAAAGGAACAAAAAACAAAATTGCCCATCTACAATATATTATGGTGCAAATCTACCCCCACACAGACCTCAATCAAGGCAAAGGCAATATAATACTGTATTAAAAACCAGCAGAGGTCTAAATATCCTTACTTTGAGCAGACATCACAAGAACCTTCAAGGCGAGCCTAGCATACTGATTTCAATGTTCAAAGTCTCGGTTTGCTGATCATTATCATAAGTATCGCTATCATCGAATTTGCTGTAGCGAACTTCCACATCAGGGCGCAAACTCATGAAGTACTCTACACCCTGAGGAGTCACCATGGTGTCACTGAAGTCCACCAACCTCAAATAAGGCGCTGCCGTCGCTAAATGCATCAAACTGGCGTTAGTGATGTAACGAAAACTCCTTACTGACAGAACTCTGAGATTGGAACGACTCGCTCTCTCTCTCTCAGGCTCTCTTTGAAATGGACCATGAAATCCGATGTTGACATAGCTGACGTTGTCATTATCAGATTGCCCGAAGCGCCGAATAGATGAATCTGTCACGAGAGACGTTGGGTTGATATCTGGCAAGGACATGCTTGGAGGGCAGAATAGCAAGTTTTGGAGGTTGGAGGGTGAAGCATTTAAGCCGTGACCGTGACGAAGCGGCTCGCAAATCGACCTTTCGTTTTCTATCGACAATCGATAAACTGCGTGGAGCTGCTGCCCAACATTGACATACAACACTTGGTGCCGCGGATGTACTTCGTTAACTCGCCTGCTTATAATTACAGCATCTGGTGGCATCCGTACTCTATTTTCTCTTCGCTGTCCATCATCTAACCTTTGTTCATCATTTTCTTGAAATCCATTACTTTGCCCAACACCATTTTGTCCATTGTTTTCTGTTCTTTGACCATTACTGTCTTCACTTGGGCCAGAGCTTTCTGCTTTTTGCCCATTAATCTCTTGCTTCTGCGAACAACTTTGACCATTTTGCTCATTATCGTTATTGCCCGATGCTTGTGGTGGGTTAATGTTTTGACTTATATGGTTAGACAAAGAACGGAGTGAACTGCTAGTGAGGTTGCGAATCTCGAATTTCCGTTTAACGGGCATTTTAGACGTACTGGCACCACAATTAACACTGCTCACTGATTTGGATTGTCCGTCATCATCAGAATCAGAATCTGATGACGTCTTCTCTGACTTACCCTCCGACCTTTGCGTCTTCTTTTTTTTACAATTGGGCTCTTCTTTCTTGGGCTTGGGCTTGTCCTCATGTCTTCGTTTACTATTTTGGCCACTACTACCTGGATTTTGCAACGGATCATTATCTTTATACTGTTTCGTACGCTCAGAGTCGTCAGATGTTGATTCGACCCTGGAATAAAAATATTGATGTCATTAGTAAAATGTATTGCTAAAATATTGACATAATTTTACTCAAATGACCTTTCCTAAAATATTGATGTCATTACTCAAATGGCATTGATATCAATGACATCACTACTCAAATGCCATTAAATATCGACATCATTAGTTAAATAGAATTGATAACATTGACGTCACTACTCAAATGCTATTGATACAATATTGACGTCATTACTCAAATGGCATTAATAACATTGACGTCATTACTCAAATGCCCTTGATATATATTGACGTCATAACTCAAATGCCATTGTTTGAATATTAACGTCATTGCTCAAATACTTTTGCCAAAGTCGGTTTGCCCTTAAGATTATTTTGTATTTAATGTGTATAGTTAGTTAGGTATGTGTGTATGTTGATTTATAAAATTTTTGTGTAATTTTTCTATAGCTATTGAATCATAATATTGAGTTAACTTTTGTATGCTAACTTGTTACCGAAATGTGTGTTACTTATAACATTTGTACCATCTCCGTTTTATATACCACATTTCTTATGAATAAAGAATTATTATTACTATTATTAAGAAATACCGATACAATAGATATGTCACTCACTCAGTCTGCCGAAAATATCGCACAGTGATATCATCAAATTTCTTAATTTGAGTCCCGACCGCTTTATCTTCTTCCCTCAAGGCTTGTTGAAGCGAGTCTTTTCCCTCGACGTTGTGTCTCTTGTAGTACTCGGGCTCCTGCACAGAAAAGTTTACATAACATTCATTCGTTTTCCATATGTTCACTAAAAATGTGTGAACAAATGTGGATAAAAAATATAGTGAACAAACATTAAAATTGTAGTGGATTCCGATAAGAATCATGTGAAATGTAAAGAAATTAAAAAATCAGTTATCTGAATATACTTTTAAAATCGTGGATAGACGAGAAGAGCAGATGACCTGGTGATTTGGAAGGTTTATTTCTAGCAATGAAGAGATAAGAGTTGATGAATAGGTTGGATTGATGAATAGACTTGATAAATAATGGACCATGGATATTGCAATGTATTGAAGTATATACAATGTAAAACATATGTAGATCTACCTACATTATATAATGTATATGTCACTGTCTAATGTATGAACATAATATAGAATATAATTTACTGGTCTATCAAATAGTCTTAGTCTGTGTCATGCGCTTAGTGTCTTCATTTCTTCCTATAGTATACAACAGATAGATTAATTGAATGGATTGATGAATTAACAATTGGAGAGGTCGATTGATGAATGGATTGATAGATGGGTGGATGGAAGGATGTTGTAGAAGACGCGCCCCACTCGCTTTCTTGACTGTAACATCTTTCCTCTCGCTTTCCTGCAATCTGTGGGGGTGATTTCGTGAAAGGGACAGAAGTGTGTATCAGGAAGCCGGGGAAGCGCGCGCTATTTGATTTGACCAAAGAGCGCGCGCGGTGGTAGAGTTGGCCGTTAGATGGTACCAACCCATTTCCCGATAACTATTCGAATGATTATTTCAGTATTTAGATGTTTTAAATTTTGAGGTTAATATCTGCCGTTGTTCAATTGATATTTTTAATTTTGATTCAAAAAAACAAATTAATTAATTACACGGATAATTTGTTTGATATTAATCATTTCTTAAATATTTAGAATTCCAATTTAATCCTACTGATTTCGTGAGTTGCAAAAATGGGTAAATCCAGAGCAGAGTATATGCGAGACTACCGGCAGAAAAAATGTGAGGAGAAATTAAAAACTGAGAAGGTAGAGCCAAAAAAATTACGCGACAACTAACAGTGGTACTGTTATTGACGCAGTTTTTCAACGGTTTTTAAATACTTTGAAATAACAAGTATATGTCTCATATTTTAGTTATCATAAGTCTATTGTCTGTGCTCTCCACAAAATTGAACAATAAAATTTGTCTTCAATAAAAAATTGTATTACTCCTAGTGTTGATTAAATAAAATATAATTTCCATTAAAAATAATTATTTTCCGTTACGAAAAACCATTTCCAATAATACCTGAATCATTATTT
Organism: Zeuzera pyrina; assembly: GCA_907165235.1. Classification (NCBI taxonomy): domain Eukaryota; kingdom Metazoa; phylum Arthropoda; class Insecta; order Lepidoptera; family Cossidae; genus Zeuzera; species Zeuzera pyrina. The sequence continues at coordinate 6,541,301 of OU015647.1, read as the reverse complement.
TCAGGATATAATGTTAATGTTGCTTATTACCAAGGTGAGATGTCAGATATCACACATCATATGCGACTACTGTAAGGCTCGCTCGTTTTTTATTTTTCTTTTTTGATGTAATGTAATTAACTTTAAATTTAGTGTTTAAGTTTTGTATACATACTGTATATGTTTGTTATTGTTTGCTGTAACTGGATATATTGGAAATTTGGTCACAAGAATGTCAAAGGCTTTGAAACAGAATGCATAAAAATCAAGCGCAGATGGATGGATGGGTGGATTTATGGATGAATGGAGGGATGGGTTACGTACGGATCGATGGCCGTACGGACGGGTGTATTTGCAGCTTCCTGGGCGCTAACTAGTCGTTACGCGGTCGATCGGGTATGAATGGATTGATGGGTGGATACATGGATGGACAAGTGGATGGGGTATAGATAGTGGATAGATGGCCATATGGATGGGTGTAGCTGCAGCTCTCAGGGCGTCAGTTCGTCATGGCGCGGCCGATCAAGTATAAATTGATGGATGGATGGATACATGTATGGGATGTGTGGATGGATGGCCGTCTGGATGTTCCTATTGCTCCCAGGGCGTCAGTTCGTCGGGCGAGAACGGATGGATAGGTGGTTGGATACATGGATGAATGGGTGGATAGGTGGATAAATGGCCGTATGAGCGAGTGTACCTGCAGTTCCCAGGCGGATATACTTGCAGCTCCCAGGGCGCCAGTTCTTCGTGGCGTAGCCGATTGACCATAGATGGACGGATGGGTGGATATATGGATGAATGATTAGATGGGGTATGGATAGATCGATGGATGGGCCTATGTATGGGTGGATACATGGTTGGATAGCTGGATGAAGCATGGATAGATGTATGGATGGCCACATGGATGGGTGGATACATGGATGGATGGATGGATGGGGTATGGATAGGTAGTGGATGGGTGTATAGATGTACCTGCAGCTCCCAGGGCGCCAGCTCGTCGCGGCGCGCGAGCGGTTCGTGGCGGTAGTGCGTGTGGTCGCGGGGCGCGCGGCGCGGCGCCGCCGCCAGCCGCAGCTCGCGCAGCTCGGGCAGCCAGCCCAGCGCGGACACCTCCGAGTCTCCCACGGGCGAGCCGCGAAGGTCTATCGACTGTGGACCGGTGTCGCGCTTAGATATCATACTAATACTCCAGACAATTACACAGATTGTGTGACCCCAAACTAAGCAGTAAGCTTGTACTATGGGTACCACACAACGAACTCTGGGGGAGTTCCCAGAAACACCCAGACTCCAAGCCAATTTAGAAAAGTTCGATTCCTAAATTGACCTGACCGGGGATCGAACCCGGGACCCTAGCATGGAAAGCAGATGCATATGCCACTGCACCAACGGGCCAGTCGTACATCAGGCATATATTTTATTATATTATACGTCAGGCAACGGCGTGCATTCCATACATTCAATTATACGTTACACTAGAACCTATATATTAAGAGATACGTGAAGGGAAAACTTTGAAACCCTTTTTAAAAATATTGCGCGCGCGGAGGAGTGTGAGATTTGGTGTAGTTTTACCAGAGAATATGTAGGAACACTTCTGCTTAATGCGTAAAGAAATTGCCTATGCTCTCGGCCGAATACATAGGGTTATTTCGTTGGTGTGAGATGCGAAGAGCGTCTCCATTAGGAATACATTTCTTTTCTTCGCTTCTCTAATCTCTTCTCTAAATAGTATAAAGCAGTCGCTGTTTTCGTCTGTCTGTTTCTTCGCTAACTTCTTCTAAAATACGCAACGGATTTTAATACGGTTTTCACTATCATTTAGAGATTTTTTTTCGGAAGATTTATATGTATAATACATGCATATTATAGTAGAGAAAAGCTGAGAATTTTAATAATTTGTAATAATGTCGTAAAAAACATACTTTTGGGGGCTTACATTGCTAATGCTGGCTAAACCTTACGAGATAGATCAAAATAATGTACTACGGAATTGTATATTTTAAAAAGGTCTACAGAAAAGTCCATGACGGTATATGTCTATCTCCTAAGAATAACCCACAGTAACCATTTTTATTTTTTATATATTACTTAAAAATAATGGGTTATTTATGAAGCAATTTTAAACATTAAGTATTAATGCCTATCCAATTAAATACGTTAGGTACGTTGTGCATTTAACGTAGATCAAAATTGCCCTTCACCGCATATCAATAAAATACATACGAAATCTGTTTGGGTTGTCTAATGTAAAAAGAGCTCTAAACATTGTACATAAAGAGATTCTATAGTTACATGACCTACGTCACACACACTGTACAACCGTGCGAAGCCGGGGCGGGTCGCTTGTTCAATATATAATAGAAAACAATTTGTTGAATTAAAATTCCTGTAATTATGTTGAAAACTGATAACTAGATTCGAAGATTCGATAACTAAAATTATTAAAGCATCTAAGGATTTAGACATTTTTGTATGTGTGACAAGACGAACGGAAGCGGTCGCATGTTTGCGTCTCGTGAGACCCCGACTGTCGCTACAATATTCGCCCAAAATATAGCCGTTGTGTGCATGCCACGACGCGTGCGTACAAACCTCTTTATGAAGATATCCTACTATTATGTTCATACTGTGGTTCTACGCAAGCCTGCTCGCGACGTTCCAATTTTTTAAAATAAAATAAGTTTAATTCATTAAATATCCATTTTAAACATATGTATTACAAATCTAATATTAAACTGAGCATAAATTTTTTTATTACTTAAAAAGTATTACACAAGTTGCTTTAGATACAAAATAAATTAAAATGTATTTCATTGTTCCCTGCACAAGTGTTGATTGTTGTGTTAATTAATTATCTATGTTTGTTTTTTATTTTTTTGTTTGTAAAGTTTATTTTCTTTATCGTGTGTTCTTTTTCTTTTTTTTTGTTATATGTATTGTATTATATTTTCTTATATGTAAATACATATTTTGTTACCACATTCACTTATACATACAGGGTGTATTTGAAAACGGGACAGTTACTTTAATGGATTAAAGGGCATAACTTTAGTATGTAGTTACAAAAAGAATTATCGAAAAAAACGTATCCGTTTCAGAGTTATGACCGTTTTAATTTTCAAGTGTTATCCCCACCATTTCTCGTAAAATTGGGTTGATCGTGTACAGTTACAGATTTTAAATCTTACGTTTTTTTTTATTTTGTAATAATTTCATCCGTTACTGAAATACAGCCTGAAAACCATTTTCGAAAATAATGCGTATACCCCAATGGGGGTTTTCAGGCTGTATTTCAGTAACGGATGAAATTATTACAAAATAAAAAAAAACGTAAGATTTAAAATCTGTAACTGTACACGATCAACCCAATTTTACGAGAAATGGTGGGGATAACACTTGAAAATTAAAACGGTCATAACTCTTAAACGGATACGTTTTTTCGATAATTCTTTTTGTAACTACATACTAAAGTTATGCCCTTTCATCCATTAAAGTAACTGTCCCGTTTTCATATACACCCTGTATATTCGCGTTCTCGAAAACATGTCTAACGATTTCGATGAAATTTACAATATAGGAGATGAGAAGGGCGATAAATCGATCTAGCTAGGTCTCAATTCTGGGAAAATTCGTTTTAACCATGTTTTCATACACTTAAAATTTCTAAACTATTCTGATTTCACAACAGAGTTTATATTCTTAATAGCGCAGTGGCTAGAGCGTAGTTCTACTATGCTTAACTGCGCGGGTTCGAATGCAATGTGGTCAGATTTTTTTTTATGTACTCGGTCGGTGGGCTAAGTGGCCAGGTAATGAATATTATATTAAAGACTTAAATCTTCTGTATATCGGAATGCTTACACATTACGCAATCATCATACTCACCTCGAGTTTCCTGAATCCGTATCGGCAGGCGATCGAAGCATAAGCGACAAACTCTTTGAGTCTATTGCAGTAGGCGGCGCGCAGTTCCAGTAAATTTGGCATCTTGCTGATTGGCATGAGGGACGCAGGTTCAAACCAATCGCATGCAGACACGTCCAAATACTGAATACGAAGATATAATAAACAGACAAACGGTATAACAAACTAACATCTTTGTAATGTCAAAAATTCATTTCTCAAAAAATTTATTTAAATTTTAAATATAAAAATTCAGACATCCAAAAATTGACATATGTTCCGTGACATTCAGGCCGACTACTTAGACACGCTTGTCAAAATCGCATCGTTATATTTTTATTTACAGAACACAATAATTTTTTACCTACCAAATAATTCTGTGATTATGACTATGAGTAATTCTTATGGCTAATGGCAAACACTCGACTACAGTTATAAATATTTGTATTTTATTTAAGTTATAAATATTAATTGTTTAAACGTTAACAGTGCGTCCAAACCCCACTACAAATGCGAAAAAAATTTTTTGACGTTTCTGACTTTCCCTCAGCATTTTGCTAAATTTTGCTAAACAACTATTTCATTATAAAGAGAGCTTTTCATCAATTTTAAAAAATTATGAAAAGTAATATAAAGTAAATAGTGAATCATTTTATGACCTTCATAATTTATTTTTTACATTAGTGCAAAATCCTCGAATAGTCTGAATTATAATCACAAGTAAGGGTTCTTCATTTCCAAAACTTTAAAAAAAAAATATTAAATTGACTTCAAAACAAAACACTGAAAAAGTACCAAATAACTGTCCTTTCTTCTGTTGTTTCTGTTGTTGCACATTGATTTGGCATCAACTTCAATAACTGTCAAATTTAATTATATAGGTATTTGTATCATACTTATGAAGATCAAATAGCCAGAGTGTTAGCAGACGGAAATGTCAAAAGCACTCGCATACCTAGGCGAAAATGTGTGAGGAGAATGATGAGATTTGAGGAAGCGAAAGAGGTGTGTAAGGACCGCGACTCCTGGCGCTCCGTCCTCTCTGACTACCCCGTTGGGGATACAGCGTGAAGATATGTTATGTATCATACTTAAGTCACTCGCATACCTAGGCGAAAATGTGTGAGCAGAATGATGAGATTTGAAAAAGCGAAAGAAGTATGTAAGGACCGCGACGCTTGGCGCTCCGTCCTCTCTGACTACCCCGTTAGAAATACGGCGTGAAGATATGTTGTATGTATGTATCATACTTGAAGTTATTTTTGTACTTGAGTTTTGATTAGTAAAGGATAGTTATTTTGTACTTTTCAGTGTTTGTTTTAAAGTCAGTTTATTTTTTTCTGAAAAAGCTTTTTATTTCTCCCTTTTGAACAACTTTGACCTAAATGAATATCTAGAGTGGGTGTACAATTAATTTCTTTTCTAATTATGGAACGGAATGATATACAAAAGAATCATCAACACATAGGTAAATAAAGCTTATAATCGGTTAGGATTATTAGTTTTTATAGTTGGTTAAAAATGCTTTTTATCAAGTACTACATACAAAATTTTTGTTAATCTATCCATCCATACTAATATTATAAATGCGAAAGTCTCTCTGTCTGTCTGTCTGCTTGGTTTTCACGGCTAAACCGCAGAACCGATTTTAATAAAATTTCGCATGGAGATAGTTTGACACCAGGGGGTGAACATAGGCTACTTTATTTTTCGAAAATCTACCCCTAAAGGGGTGAAAATGGGGATGACACTTTGTATGGGAAATTTTTAACCGCTGAACCGATTAAGATGTAATTTGGTACAGAGATATACACCTTTTCTATTAAAAAAAAAATAGTTTTCTTTTTTTTATCAAAAATCAACCCCTAAAGGGGTGAAAAGGTGGATGAAACTTAATAGGGGAAATGCTAAACCGCTGAACCGATTAAGACGAAATTTAGTACATAGATAAAACCTTATCTGTTAAAAAACATACTTCTTTTTTTCCAAAAGTCTACCCCTAAAGGAGTGAAAAGGGGGATGAAACTTTATAGGGGATACTAATGTTATAAATGCGAGTCTCTGTTTGTCTGCCTGTCTGTCTGCTTGATTTTTACGGCTAAACCGCCGAACCGATTCCGATAAAATGTGACATGGAGATAGTTTGACACCAGGGAATGAACATAGGTTACTTTATTTTTCAAAAATCTACCCCTAAAGGGGTGAAAAGGGGGATAAAAGTTTGTATGGGAAATTTTTAACCGCTGAGCCGTTTAAGATGTAATTTAATACAGAAACTTTACTATTACTACTACTATACTATATTTAGTACAGATACTTTTCCATTACAAAACATAGTTTTCTTTTTTATCAAAAATCTACCCTTAAAGGGGCGAAAAAGGGAATGAAACTTTATAGGGGAACTTTATAATGCTAAACCCTAACAATATGGGTATCAAATGAAATGGAATAAGCAGGGGAAGGTAGATACATATGTGACGTCACCATAAATCCAATATGGCGGATGTTATGATATTCATTTTCAAATCCAAGATGGCGAATATTACATTATAGGTTTCTCGGGGTGGTGATTACGATAATTATGTTTATTTTCGAATCCAAGATGGCGATTATTATTTTTTTCGATAAATCGACATAGGTATCATATTCTAGGTTTCTCGGGGTGCTAATTACGAAAATGATGTTCATTTCAAATCCAAGATGGCTACTATTACTTTTTATTTGATAAATCGATACGGGTATCAAATTCTAGGTTTCTCGGGGTGCTGATTGCGAAAATTATGTTTATTTTCGAATCCAAGATGGCGATTATTATTTTTTTGGATAAATCGACATAGGTATCATATTCTAGGTTTCTCAGGGTGCTAATTACGAAAATGATGTTCATTTTCCAATCCAAGATGGCGAATATTACTTTTTTTTGGATAAATCGATATGGGTATCAAATTCTAGGTTTTTCGGGGTGCTGATTACGAAAATGACTTTCATTTTCAAATCCAAGATGGCGAAAATTACTTTTTTGGATAAATCGATATGGCTGTCAAATTCTAAGTACCTCGGGGTGCTGATTACGAAAATGACGTTCATTTTGTAATCCAAGATGGCGAATATTATTTTTTTGATAGATCTTCAAGGTGTCACGTTCTAGGTTTCTCGGGGTATTGTTCAATACCAAACAATATGGTTATCAAATGAAATGGAATACGCAGAGGAAGGTTTTTGTATATGTGACGTTATCATAAATCCAATATGGCGGATGTTCCATGATAGGAAATAACTTTTTCGTTCAACACCAACAATATGGATATCAAATAAAATGGAATACGCAGGGGAAGGTTCCCGGACATGTGACGTCATCATAAATCCAATATGGCGGATGTTTTATTATAGGAAATAAGTTTTTCGTTCGACACCAACAAACAATATGGGTATCAAATGTAATGAAATACACAGGGGAACGTTTCTAGACATGTGACGTCATCATAAATCCAATATGCCGGATGTACCATAAAAGGAAATAATTTTTTTGTTCATTACCAACAATATGGGTATCAAATGAAATGGAATACGGAGGGGAAGGTTTTTGTATATGTGACGTCATCATAAATCCAATATGGCGGATGTTCCATAATAGGAAATATTTTTTTTATTCAGCACCAACAATATGGGTATCAAATGAAATGGAATGTGTATGGGAAGGTTTTTGTATATGTGACATCATCATAAATCTAATATGGCAGATGTTCCATTATAGGGAATAACTTTTTTTTTAACACCAACAATATGAATACCTCGAGTAACCTCAGTAACCTAAAGAGATCAAGGAACATTTTTCCATGCGGACGAAGTCGCGGGTACAGCTAGTACTACTATAAATATCTAGCGACTGTCTGTAATTATAATTTTACTGCCAAATTTTGCGATAGTGATTTTTAAATTTTTGTCTTGTCTGTTTGTCCTTTTATAACCGAAGAACGGCATGACCGATCTTGATGAAAATCGGTACCTAATAAGAACATGTGATTGCACTCATGTAGGCTACTTATTTTTAGAAAATCATTTTTACGAGGGTGAAAAGGGGCATGAAACTTAGTATGGTAAATGGTAAACCGCTGCACCGATTATGATAAAATGTTCGAGGGAGATAGTTTGACATCAGAGAACGAGTTTTTTTATCACAAATCTACCCCTAAGAGGGTGAAAAGGAGAATGAAACTTTATACGGGAAACGCTAAATCTTAGTAATGATAAAACTTGGTGCAGTGATAAGACTTTTTTTACCAAAAAGATACAGATACAGGCTACTTCTTTTATCAAAAATCTACCCCTAAAGGGGTGAAAAGGGGACTAAAATTTGAACGGGAAATGCTTAACCGTTGAACTGATTATGATGTGGCATGGAGATAGTTTAACACCTGAGAACGAACATAGGCTACTACTTTATCAAAAATTTACTCCTACGGGCTTCGACCACAAATAAAAAACTAGATACACAATCAACGCTCCAAAAATGTCCGAACCAAATGTGCACTCAAATGAGTACTTGAGTGCACTTCTGTTTTAATAGTATTCGAAAACGCTAACAGCGAACATGTCAAAGTGCTCCTTCAAATATTGCAAAAATAACACATCTAAAACGCTAAAAAAAGACGCGAGTTCTTATTTTCGGTTAATAAATAAATAATATTATTTACGTGTTCATTATTTCATTATAGCAATAACGTTACATAGATCTTTTTTATTAAATTCGTAATCATATTTTTAAATATTGCCTGACAATATATGTCTTATCCTTGTGACTTTCACGTAACAAATCAAAATGACATAAATAGCAACGCAAATAGATTATGTGAATTATACTTTATGCACAAGACGTAAGATTGCATTTTAAATATTTTAATTAACAAACTTCGTTTCAATGTCATGCAAGAATCGTTTACGAGCGTTTATAACCTTATGGATTGACAGTAAGGTCTACTTTAGATTAACAGAATATTACCGATAATACTATACGATATTAAAAATATATACGTCAATTAGGACAATAATTTGTTTAAATTTTTTAGGAGATTGTAAATCTAGTTCTTTATTTGTGATCGAAGCCTACGGGGGTAAAAAGCGGAATGAAACTTTGAATGGAAAATGCTAAACCGCTGAACCCATTATGATGAGGTAAAGAGATAGTATGTGCCCGGAGGCAGACGTAGGCTAGACGTAGGCTTTTTTAGAAAAATAATCTTTGTACATATAACATCTACATGTAATCTACCTAATCCGGGAGAGCCACGAAAAAATTTTCCGCGCAGACGAAGTCGCGGGTACAGCTAATAAGAAATATAACACATTTTAAAAATATTAATTATATTCATAACAAGCTAGTGCCCGCGACTTCGTCCGCGTGAAAGTCGGTTTTATTACGCACCTCTGTTTTGTCCTTGAACGTGTAGTAATAGGCGCGATCGAATTTAAAATTATCTTTACGATAACTTTTTTCACTGTCATTCAATTTCAATGAAACAAAGCCTAAATGTTACTTACTCCAAGCTGAGCTTAATATACCTGTGAAAACTGCAAGAAAATCCGTTCAGTAGTTTCTGAGATTAGCGTGTACATACAGACAGACAAAAATTAAAAGAGACACAATTTCTACTACTTTATTATATGTTTAGATTTAGATATAGATTTAATAATTTAAAAAAATTATATTAATAATTTTGAGTGTCCTCTAACTGGTTGTTACACGTATATGTGAATATCCGCCGGATATTTCAATATCTCACCTCCAGATCCGGCAGGCAGTCTTGTACTCTGAAGAGGAAGGACTTGTCCAGCGGCAAGTTGTAGCATTTGGTGCCGCGAAGCGACAGCCGTTTCAGGGTAGGCGGGAACAGGTTGGGGCTCGTCTGGGTACAAACATTTTTGAACGTCAAATATGTGTTGGTGTCAAAATAAAAGCAAAGTAGAAACACATTACCCTCAATATAGTAATAATAATAGTATTTTTATTTACTAAAATGTGAGTACATATAACAGACGGAAATAACTTGTCTTTTTACCCGACTGAAGAAAGGTGATGTTTATCAAATTTGTGAATGTATTAGTGATGTACCGATACGGATACGGATCCGTATCTGCGTCCGCGGATATCCGAGGGAAAAAAAGATCTTGTATCCGTATCCGTTACTTTTTAGCGGAGCATGAACGGATCTTTTATATTAATGAATTTCATTAAATGTAATTTTAAAAATAGATGGAAATATAATAACTTCAAATTACTTTTTATTACTTAAAATTACAGTTTCGGCAATTTTTATTGCAAAAATCAAACAAATAATTATGATAATAATAATAATAATGTACTCAGACATTTCACACAGCGCCATCTAGTCCCATACTAAGCAGCACAGCGCTTGTGTTATGGGTACTAGACAACTGATATACTACTTATATACTTTTCTTTTGTAAATACATACATATTATATATAAACACCCAGACTCGGGGCGGGAATCGAACCCGCAACCCCCGTTTACTTTCATGTCATGATAAACGTTATAATCGTAAGTTACCTCACTATGTTTACATAAAATAGGATTAATTTCATTGTTTGTAATTGTAACGTAAAGCCAAAATGGCCATCCACAATGCGGCGTTGATGCCAACTTTATTGTACGGTAGTGAGGCCTGGATATCCCCAAAATCGAGTAAAAGTAAGAGAAATGCAGCAGAAATGCGATCTTTTAGAAATATATACGGTGTCATACTTGCGAACAAAATAAGCCATAAAGAGATACGTAGTATAATATGCTTGCATGACAGTGTTATTGTAAAAATGAAGAAAAGAATACTTAAGATGGTTCAGGCATATAGAAAGAATGAATGATGAAAGACTGACGAAGAAAATCTACAGAGCGAAAGCGAGTGGTAAAAGTAGGCATGGAAGACTAATGCTGACTTAAGAAGATCAATCAGACAGAGTGTTAGCCGACGGAAATGTCAAAAGCACTCGCATGCCTAGGCGAAAATGTGTGAGGAGAATGACAAAATTTGAGGTAGTGAAAGTAGTATGTAAGGACCGCGACGATTGGTGCTCTGTCCTGACTATCCTGTTGGGGATACAGCTTGAAGACATATAATTTAATTGTATTCGAACGAATAAAAGAAGTACGAAAATTGAGGTCTGTATCGGTATCCGCATTTGCGGATCTAGACACAATCCGTGTTCGTATCCACGAATATACATTTTTAACAATCCGGCACGTCTCTATGTATGCCCATTTCTTTGGCATGTTCTGTAGACTAAACGGCTTGACGGATTTTAACATATGAGGTGTCATTAGTTTCATCTTAATTGTGGGAGTGACGTAGGGTATAAAATTTCAATATGGCGCCCGAGAAAAAGAAAGTAGAGGGGGAAAAGTATAATAATAATATGGGCATCGAATGAAAGGTAAATGAGTTAGAATTTTATTAAAAATTAGTTGATGCCCTCGACGTCCTTTATTTTTAAAATAGCCTATATCCTTCCTCAGGATTCAAGCTATCTCTATACCAAATTTCATCGCAATCGGATGAACGGTATGGCAGCCCATAAAATACGAACTAACAAACAAACATTGATTTTATACTAAGTTCTGTGTAAGTGAAAAGAATGGAGTAGGTCTATAAACATGTGTAGTTAAAGTTCTCGCGCTCTTCCAGGAAGTCCTCTATAAATTCAGTAAAGCCTATCACTATACTGGAGGAGATTTACGATAAGAAGAAAAGAAAAATTTCGAATGTGCTTCATGTCGATTCTACTAAATAATACGTGACATTGCCAAATGCGCTAATCTGTGCGCCATGATTTGGAAAAATAAAAAAAAAAACTATTATGAATTTGATTTTGACGGCCTTTTTAACATTGGCAGTATGTATGTGTGTATGTATAAAAATATTAGCTTTCTCCAGTCCTTCGCCATATAAACCTTAAGGGCCGTATATCAATGGTAGTTTAAACGATGGAAGAGAGTTTAATCTTCTGTCTTCGATTGTTTCGTAAGATCGATTGCAGTTAATCGATTACGAGTAGATTAAATTATCGAATATTGACAAAGAATCTTGAAAAAAACGAACAAACTGAACGAAACGAATAATATAACCATGAATAACACATTAATCTAGGTTTTACTAATCCATTCACTATTTCCATTTGACATTAGGACAGTGGATTTAACTGTAGATCTAACTTTATTGTAGATTACAAAATTTACAACGACGGAAGAAAGTTTAATCTTCTGTCTTCGATTATTTCGTAAAATCAATGGCAGTTGATCGATTACGAGCAGATTGAATTATCGAATATTGACAAAGAATCTTAAAAAGAACGAACAAACTGTGAAAGAAACGAATAATATTACCATGTGTAAGACATTAATCTAGGTTTTACTAATCATTTCACTATTTCCATTTGATATTAGGAGAGTGGATTAAACTGTCGATCAAATTTTATCGTAGATTACAAAATCCATAGTTTAAACTGCACCTGATCTAATGTTTTCGCTTCACGTATTACTATCACAGATTAATTAGTTACTACCGTAAATTAATATATGGGTCATTCTACGATAAGAGGTAAAGTGTACGGCATCCATTATAAAATAGCATTTTTACGCTGCATGTTGTAATTTTATGCAATAAATCACAGCATCTTAATGTAATTTTATAATAGCATTATGATTAAATGCCCAATTAAAGTACACTTTCCTGAAATTCCATATTTAAGTCTGAAAAAGTCTCTACCCTGGCCTGTCCCCTTGACGTTTTCAGTTAAACATGAAGACAGTACATACCTTCTTTGTCGCAGTTGCTAAATTTAGGTATATTTATCATGACTTTAAACAAGTATACTTAAGTATTACAAGGGGAAAATACAACAGTATTGGTTTATTTTCAATAATTTTCGAACTTCATTTTTGTCCCGCTCTTTTTGCGTATCTACCCTGGCGAATTTTGATCTGTTAATACAAACAGAAGTATTAGACGGCCATATATTCAAAATGGCACTCAAAGACGCGTATCAATGAGAAGTTTGTAACACTAAACACACGAGCCGTTAGATCGCTATCATTTGTTGGTTGGCGCGACGTGACAGTGCGGTGCAGTAGTTTCGCAAGGTGATTGTGTCTCTCCACTGGTAAGTCGTAAAATTTATAAAACTCACTTAATTTATTCACATTTACTGCCTAGATTCCACAATACTGTAATAGTTGGGGCGTGATATATTATTAACCCAATATTAACTTATGTCAGTTAAAAATTTTAAATTTGTCACGAAAACGTCTCTCCCCTGGCGTATTTCCCCTGGCAAAATAGTTACCTGGGAAGATACTCACTGCCCAGGGGAGAGATCATAAGATGTTTGCGCAAACTAATTCAGATATAGCTAACTTCTATCAACATTCTCAATAAACGTTTTAAATTATCATAGTAAAAAAAGGCGTATGGTAAACAAGTAAAGGAGGGTCTCAGTTCATCCGTCATATGTTTTTTTTTGTCTTCGCGGATAATTTCTTTGTTTATGATCCGATTTTAATGATTTTTTTTTTAGTTATTAGGTTTTCCTTTGAGAATGGTCCCATAATATTGTTACAAATCATGGCATCACGCAAGAGGTTAACACGTGAAAAACGATTAGAGTAAAAGCGTCAAGTAGAGCTTACGCTATCAAAGAATTTAAAAAGATCCAGAAAAGTATGAATCGCAAAACTAAAAAGATAAGAAGAAAGAGATACTAAAAACTTTCGACCAAATGACTCCTAGAGAGCAACCTAAGGCACGAAAGATGTGGAAAAGAAAGCAAGAGAGCGTAGGCAACGACTTGCCCTTCGAAATGTTACTAATGTTCTGGTAACTATATCTAAATATTTCGGTTAATGATGCTCAAATGCCGCGAGAGAATTTTAATAGAAGAGTTGTGTGACGTATGGGTTTGGAAGACGACGACAAGATCCAGGTACGTTTTCTGTAAAATGGACAAAACTGGACAATTATATAAAGTTGATGAACAAGATATTTGATTTGGCCCAAAGGACCTGATTGGCGAGGCACTCCCTACACCAAATCTCATTTGGAAAGAGCTGTGGATGTTCTTCTCCTTCAAAAAGGCGATGGATGTATTTAAGAAAGCTTAAGCATATTTTTGTTTTTTTTGTTCATATAGAGAAGAGAATAACTTGTTGATTTAATGAAAGGTACAATATGAGTATAGGTAATATGAAAATTATTCTGATTATCACAAGTCAGATTATGACTTAAAAGGGTGCTAGTCTATTTAATTAGTATTGATAAAATAATACTTTATTATTTGTTGAAGGTACTATGTCACGTTTTACTTATATTTTTTGTCGCAGACACTAAAGCAGCTCTAGTTTTAGATTTAAGGAAAGGCTGTAATACGAAAATGATACTCTGATTAAAAATTAAGTACAATGTTTAATAAAAGTTGATTTTATTCATTGTTTTATTACATCAAAGTCTCTCCCCTGGTCAAAAAAGTATCTACCCTGATCTCGATGTCTCTACCCTGCCCGATGTATTTACCCTGGCCTTGTAAAAAGTAACTAAATATGTATAAAGTGACTTGCCCTTACGTGAATGTATAGATAAAAGGGACTAAAATCGTAATATATGTGTTTAATCAAAAAACTCCAATTTTTCCCCTTGGCCGCATCCTCTATGGACTCGAAACCTCTTATCGTAGAATGTCCCATATACATTATAAAATAGCTAAAAAGCCTGTTTTTCGCTTTTCAGTCGAAAATGTTAATACAGTCGAGTTTTTTTTTAAGTAATTTGAATATATACAATACATACATACATATCCTCACGCCGTATCCCCAACGGGATAGTCAGGACAGAGCACCAATCGTCGCGGTCCTTACATACTACTTTCACTACTTCAAATTTTATCATGCTCCTCACACATTTTCGCCTAGGCATGCGAGTGCTTTTGGCATTTCCGTCGGCTAACACTCTGGCTGATTGATCTTCGTAAGTCAGCATTGGTCTTCCATGACTTCTTTTACCACTCGCTTTCGCTCTGTATATTTTCTTCGGCAGTCTTTCATCACTCATTCTTTCCATGTGCCCGAACCATCTTAGCATTCCTTTCTTCATATATATATATTTTACTAATTATTGCATGCAAGTATTTGATACCTACACATAAAATGTTGTTATTATCAGTAAATCGAAAGCATTCACATACGGAAAATGTATGCGGAGAATGATGAGATTTGAGGAAGCGAAAGAAGTATGTAAGGACCGCGACGCTTGGCGCTCCGTCCTCTCTGACTACCCCGTTAGGGATACAGCGTGGGGATATGTATGTATGTATGTATTATTTTAACTTCATATATTTTATTTTGTGGTTATCTATTATTAATGTTATTTATAATTTACTAGCAAACCCGGCCTGTCACTGGGCGTTAGTTGAAGTTAAAATAAATTAAACAGTTTTTATAATTATTTTTATACTGCAAAAAAAAAACAAAAAAAAAATTCTACTGATCCGATCGCTACCAAACTTTACAGGAACACCCGCTAAGCCAATCTGAAGATTCCCTGAAAATTTCATCGAAATCGGTCCAGCCGTTTCGGAGTCCATAAGGAACATACATACATACATCGCCTTTTATATCTATAGACTAGCGAACCGCTCCGGCTTCGCCTCGGTGGGATATCGCACGCTTATTACGTAACTTGCAGATAGCATGCGACAGCCAATATCGCGCGATATCTGCTCTCACAACGAGAATTTGTGTAATGTAATTTGTATAGTGGCGCTAAAGCTACCGCGAAAAGTGCATTTTATGGTCATAGAATAATAGATACGCAATCGTCATACATGATACCAATTTTTTATTACATTTAGTCACCGGTCGCGTAGTGATCGCGTGGCTATCTGCAAATTTTTAGGTAATAACCCTGCAAACGTCACATCCTGACGCTATATTTTTTTATTGAGATTTTCATACAATTATACCATCTAAATTTCGGACTTTTTCTGTGGATTTCCAAAAATTTTCTTTCATGCGAACCTTGTCTGTCTATTATGAAGACAACGAAATAAAAATCAGGCCAAATCGGTGGAACCGTTTTCAAGTGATCATCTTTCATACATGTGGCAATTGATTTTTATAATATAAATTAATCTTTTTTATTTTTCATCTGTAACTATAATGTTAATAAAAAATTAACCACCTAATAAAAATGGTTAATTTTAACCAATCATCCAATTTTTAACCAAATTAACGATTTTTATTTACAAATAGTGTGGAGAATAAAAATAAACCACCAAATAAAAATTAATGACGAAACGAAATTAAAATAATACTAGAGGACCCGAGCTGCTCCGCAGCATTGTGCTGATAATATAATTCATTTTATATGATGAGTAATTGTAACCTAACCTATCTAATTTGAAAAGCTCAATTGAATGTTCACATCTAGCTTCTCTCCAACTCCACCAATTTAAACTGAGAAAAGCTCAAATGAAAGAGCTTGTTCTAGCGAGTGTTCTTAGAACACGTACCTCAATTAGAACTGGAGATATAGAGAAAGAAAGCTATGAAAAGGTAAGAAGTGTACAGGACGAAATCGCGTTTGAATATACCTTGAAACGGATGTAAGTTAGGTGATTTCCAATGCTTAATGATAAATCTGTCCATCAATACCTTACATTTAAAAAAAAAAGTAAATTGGTTGAATAGAACAGCCGGACGGACTCTATAATAGATTTCATAATTTTTTTTTACATAGATTTTGTCAGTTTCGCTTCGATCACAAATAAAAAACTAGACACAATCAACGCTCCAAAAATGTCCGAACCACATGTGCACTCAAATGAGTATTTGAGTGCACTTCTGTTTTAGTAGTATTCGAAAACGCTAACAGCGAACATGTCAGAGTGCTCCTTCTAAAGTGCTAAAAAAAGACGCGAGTTCTTATTTTCGGTTAATAAAATGTTAATAAGTGTAAAAGTATCATCTATATATTAATACGTGAAGCGAAAACTTTAGTTCCCTTTTTAAGAAAATTGCGCGGACGGAGGAGTGTGAAATTCGGTACACTGTTTAAATGGAAAAGGACACGAGAAAACTAATATTTTTACATAATATGCATTAGAATTGCATTAAATTAAATAAATCACTCATTGTTTACCTTAACACTGCCAATGTCAAAAAGACTGTCAATTTCAAACTCATAATAGCTTGTGATCATTGATCACAGATGGTATACGTAACCTCCTTGGATCAAACAGTCGCACGAGATTGTCGCCAAAGAGTTTATATTAATAATAATAATAATACTCCATACAATTACACAGATTGTGACCCCAAAATAAGCAGTAAGCTTATACTATGGGTACCACACAACGAACTCTGAGGGAGTTCCCAGTAACACCCAGATTCCAAATCAGTTTAGAAAAGTTCGTTTCCTAAATTGACCTGACCAGGGATTGAACCCGGGACCCTAACCTTAGAAAGCACATGCATATGTTACTACGCCAACGAGCCAGTCAAGTTTATATTATAGTCAATGTTATAAGTTTATAGCTTAAATGTATTGTCGGACTATGTATTTCAAGTTCAGACATTTATTTCTTTAACAGCCTGATGAAATGTATAAAAAAGGTATTCCTTATTTCATTATTCATTTTTTAATTTATTTTTTATTTCAATTGTATATAATTTGAAACAGGTAGGCAAATTAACTGTGTAGCCTTGTCGAGACCTGTGGTTATAGAGGTTTAGTCTTTGACAAAAGAACCTTAATAACGTTCAAACTTAAAAACCAAATGAATTACGGTCGAATTTCAACCACTGGGCGACTAGTTATTTATAAATTGACTTACAGTTTTACAGTTGATATTGCAATACTCCAGCGCAAGCGACGTTAGGTTTGGACACTGAGTCCTCAGCTGCTTCAGAAGTGTTGTGGTCACGGTGAACAGTGGGCCGGGGCAAGTGCTAGCCGAGTGGGCCGTGGGGGACACGTCCGTAGGGGGCTCTTCCGTAGAGGACCCGGAGGACCCCTCCGTGGGGGGTGCGGGATTCGCCCCAAACTGGGGGTCCACCTCATCCGGCCATAGGGGAGACCCACTCAATCTGTTCATTATCATTTCTTTATTTTAGTGATCCATTACAAATTTAGTTAAATGTGTGTCGAACTATGCAGTGAAGGGGGTTCCGTAGTAACAAAAGTAGGTTTGTGTTTATGTTTCTCAAAGTTTCACATTTAGCCTAAAGTAGAGAAATTTTGATTTAAAAAGCTATTACGACCCCGTACGAAGCCGGGGCGAATCACTAGTTGTATATAAAATAAAAACAGATTCAACTTACAAATAATTATATGCGGTTATTTTATTCATTCACTAGCTGATGTCCGCGACTTCGTTCGAGTAGTCTTTTATTTGCTAAAACAATCAGAAACCTGGGGCAGAACAACCCACGAAAGTTTCATCACAATCAAACAATATAAACAAACATACAAAGTAACATCAATTGTTGGAGAGAGCATGTGTGCCCAACACCATAACTCTGCAATGGATTAAAGGACACAGTCCATCACACAGAAATGATGGCTAATGAACTAGCTAGGTGAGGATCAAGCTTAAATTTCGTTGGTTCCCAACCCATAGCACCGCTGCTGGTTACTACCTGAATTTATTGTTCACAGCCTGTTATAAAATGTTGTAGATCGGTGATCGACGGGCAGTTCTCTCTAGGCTTCGGCCCTATGCACATGTTGTAGCGCCCTTAAGCGATTAAAATTCACTTTATAATAAATTTTAATTGCCAATTTTTATGCCAGAAGATACACCTACAATTTTGTAATCAAAATAATTACTTGAAGTTACATCTATGCAGTCAGTAACAGACAGTAAAGGCTTATAAAATCAAAAGTTTAAATTAAAAAAATGTTTATTTTAATATGTAAATCGTTCAATTTCCCTCGACTGTCTTTTTAAAGGACGGCCCTTTATAATGAGGCCATAATTATAGTTATAAAAAAGTAACGCTTAATTTGTCACCATCATCAAAAAAAACATGTGCAGTCACCATTGCGGTTGATGGCTGACTAAAAGAGGCGTCACCGCACAAGGCGACAAATCAATCACCAATGACGGCATATATTTTTAAGTCGCATTGTTGTAGCCTCGGGATGGAGCTGATTGCTTTAAAATTGTCTCTACTGCGCAGGTACATCGTTAAGCCATATAAAATGTGTACTACTGTACACTAGGGATGTTACGTAAGTTCGATTCCGATTCCGAAAAGTCGGAACTTCCGATTAATATTACACTTCCGATTTCGGCTCCGACGCTTTTAAATCGGAGGTTATAATCGGAGGTCGAAGCACAGCATGCATAAAATTGTTCGTACGCGCGTACAAATAAGTTTATGCTTATCGCGCGGAGAACCACCCTCCCTATGTGCTTTCTGTTGACTAAGGCGACGCATTGATAAACAGTAATTTAATCTAAAATAGACCTTCTGCTCTATGCAATCGTGCGCGCGCTAGCTTAAGTTCTGGCTTTCTAAACCATGTCATACCTTCTGCCTTCATATACATAGGGAATATTAACAATAAATTCCCGCCTTTCATTTTATTCCTATGGGTATTTTCCTCATGGCGCATCAGTATACTGTTCTCACCTGGGTAACTGTTGAAAACTTATTTGAAGATGGTTTTGGAGCCTTTGAGTGGTGTTCAGACTGGACTCCACACTCTTGGGTCTCGGAGGCCGCTCTGCTGTAAGATTAAAACACAAATTATTATTAAACAGGAGCTTTTTATGTGATGAACGTTTACATACCTGTGGACTATGGTCCATTTCAATACAATTGGGCAAAAAATGAACAAAGTTTTAGAATATTTTTAGGGTTCCCCGAAAGGGTAATCCGTTAATTACCTTTCATTTTGGCTTGACGTTGCGGCTGAGATGCCGTGGTCTCAATCGGGAAAACGGATACAATTTAACGACGACGTAGAATCAAGTGATTTGAGGAACAAAACCTTGTTTTTTCACCTTCGGTTAAACGTGTAGACACTGCGAGTGTGGTGTGTAAGTCCTAAAAGCTATTTACAAATGCCTGACATTTGAAATAGCTTTTAGGACTTACATTGATTGATAGGTTGATGATAAAACTTCTACTCGGACACGGAGCAAAACTTGCTGCGACAGTTTGCTTAAGACCACGGTCAATGCAACTCGGCCGAAACGGCCAGCCAAAATAAAAGGCAATCGCGTTAATTTCGCGTTTTTAGATAGTTTATAAGGCAACACGAAAGTTTAAACGTTTATGGGGTAATTGGTTAATCAAATTATCACCTTTTTCGATAACTCATTTCGATTAGCCTCTCGTGCTTAAGAATCCGATGTTAACTGTACATGACACTATCAAAAGTAGTCTGTAGTTACGCCAAATAAAAAGTAACAGGTACTCACGTCCATTCCCCGTACTAGGTCCGGCCTCGTCGCTGTTCTCCAATTCCCGTTCGCGTTCTTGCATGCCTTTTGCCCACCGCTCGTTTCTTTCCACCTCCTTGCGTGTGAAATTTACATGGCCGAGACATCTGAAGTAATATATCTTTATACATTTATACATAATTCTTCTATATATGTCACTGAGTTCCTGAACGACCGATTTTGATGAAATTTTTTGCGTATATTGAGACCCCTGGATGGTTTAGCTTTAGATTCACAATTGGACGCAAGCGGCGCTGCAATAGCAGGCAAGCCAACAATTAGCCAGGACAATGTCCGTCGGCTCCGCTAGTATATCTATACTTTATAAAGAGGTCAAAGTCAAAGTCAAATCAATTTATTCAAGTAAACCCAATTACAAGGTATTTTTGAACGTCAAATCTACTCTAGTTCGGTTCAAATAGAAAACCTGGATACTGAGAAGAACCGACAAGAAACTCAGTCAGGTATCATTTTTTCAACTTCATTTTACAAAAGGTTTATTAAGTTACAATATTTTCATTAAGCCAGTAAATGCATGTGCAGAGAAGATCATTTCCAGACTATTGTTTTATCTTCAATGAAACCGTTTATTTTACAGTATGATTGTCTAATCAATGTATGTTTTATAACCAATTTAAATTTATTCTCTGTTAATTGAGTAAATTCCTGAAGAACTTTGTTATAAAAACGATTGCAGTTACCCAAAAATGAAACATTAGACTTACGTAATTAAAATTTTGGAATAACCAATTTATCACGACCTCGGGTTTCCATACCATTAATATCGCCTGTCTTTTTAAACAGAACTATATTTTTACTCGTATACATAATAATTTCAAAGATGTATAAGGACGGCGAGATGAGGACATCAATGTCTTTAAAACGATCCTTGAGTGATAAAGGTAAACTTTGATTTTTTGTATGTAATGGATAAACTCAAAAACTACTTAACCGATTTAAAAAATTCTTTCATCTATAGAAAGATACATTAACAGCGAGTAATATGGGCTGTATTTCATATTAAATACAATTTCTACCCGTGCGAAGCCCTGGCGGGTCGCTCGTATATAAATAAAAATCAATTGACATATGTATGACGGAGCATCGCTTGAGAACGACTTGACTGAGATTTGGCTGATTTCTTTTTGGTTGAGTTCATAATTGTCAGGACAATGATTGCATGAAAGCAAATTTTTGGAAAATCCATGGAAAAGGTTGGAAATTTGGATGGTATTTTTGTTATATGAAACTATCAATAAAAAATATTTGGTGTGTTGTAGACATTCAACATCTCACCCGGGCGAGGCCGGCGGGGTTATTACCTAAAAATTATCTGATCACTGCGCGACCGGTGACTAATTGTATTAAAAAATTGATAATGTATGACGATTGCGTATTTATTATTCTATGACCGTAAAATGCACTTTTCGCAGTAGATTTAGCGCCACTATACAAATTACATTACACAAATTCTCGTTTTGACAGCAGATATCGCGCGATATTGGCTGTCGCATGCAGTCTGCAAGTTACGTAATAAGCGTGCGGCGTGGTGGATCACTAGTTATAAATAATTTTTACGGTTTACAGTAGTTACCATTTTTGTCATACTTGAACCTATATATATAATACTAGCGACTCGCCCCGAATTCGCACGGTTGTGCGGTGTGTGTGACGTAGGTCGTATAACTATAGAATGTCTTCATATACTATGTTTAGAGCTGTTTTTTTATTAGACAACACCAATAGATTTTGGTTAGATGTTACATGCGAAAGGGCTACATATAGTTATCCATGCGATAAACTCTTAGTACATATACCATCGCAGACTTTTCTGTAGACCTTTTTAAGATATACAATTCCGTAGTACATTATTTTGTTCTATCTCGTAAGGTTTAGCCAGCATTAGCAACGTAAGCCCCCAAAAGTATGTTTTATACGACATTATTACAAATTATTGAAATTATCGGCTTTTCTCTACTATAATATGCATGTATTATACACATAAACCTTCCGGAAAAAAATATCTAAATGATAGTGAAAACCGTATCAAAAGCGGTTGCGTGGTTTAGAAGTTATCGGAGAAATAGACAGACGAAAACAGCGACTTTGCTTTATACTGTTTAGAGAAGAGATAGAGACAGAGAAAAAGATAGAGAAGAGACTAGAGATAGAGAAGAGATTAGAGACAGAGAAGAGAAAATATTAGAGAAGAAGACAGATATATAAATTTATGTTTGTGATGTGTTATGAGTTTAAAAAAAAGTAGTGCAGTGAGATATATAGTTTCTACTCTTTGTTATCCAACACGAAGAAACTTACAATAAAATCTCTTATTTTATGTCGATAAAAAATATAAATCATATCTCACCCAAGTGATAATTTGGCAAATCCTTGCACTTTAAGAGACTCTGTTCCAGAGTGCAATGCATGTGCCAGAAGCCAGCTAAAACGTTCGCGGCCGACACTGTCGTTCACTTCTACTTGCTGCCATAGAGAGCGGTCCAGGACTAGAGCTCCCAGCCGGGCACATGTGCTGTTCACAACAAACTTAAATAAACCACAAAAAAAAATTGAATTTTATACTATAATAGCAACATTTGTATATTTGTAATTGCGTACTCGAAAACGGCTCTAACAATTTCGACGAAATTTTCAATATTGGGATTTACGAAGGCGAAAATTTTGTCTAGCTAGATCTCAATTTTGCGAAAATTCATTTCCTTCGTGTTTTCACACACTTAAAACTTGCCAGCGATATGACTGGTAATTTCGCAAGAGTTTACCTCCTCAATAGCACAGTGGCTAGAGCGTAGGTCTTTTAGATACTGTAGGTCTACCGCATCGAAGTGCGCAGGTTTGAATTCTGCAATGTGGTCGGACTTTTTTTTCGATTTACAATCAAACCTAAAAAACACTGCGAGCAAAACTCACTCATTCGCAAAACTTAAACTCAGTCGTACAGGTATTATTATAATGCTTGCACATCTTTAATGCAAATAAAAAATGTTAAAAATATTTTTATTGCAATAGGGGCGGTCCGTTCATTGAATCCAATTCATTGAATCAATCTGTCCATTGAATTTAACATTTTGTTGCTCACTGATCGTATTCTTCTTTCCAACTTTCCAAGGTACTACATAGCCTTCATAGCGTGAGTTCTATTCTATTCGTTACCTTGTTTGATATCAAACGATTAACATCATGAATAGGAGGAAAAAATCGTAAATGCTTACTATCCAAGGGCTTTCAAATCCATTGGTGAACAATGTCTTAGTATATACAGCAAGACGTCATCAGAGAGGTCCATCAAATTCACATTCCTTCGAGAACCATTTTCTGTGGCCATTGCTTCAGACATCTTTTTGGACGGCGGGGTGTCTGCAACAAAAACGAATGGTTGAGTGCAACATAAAGTTACTTTATAATTTGGTAGAAATTTATATATTAATATATTTATATATTAATAAAAATTTATATATTAATATGTGAAGTGAAAAGTTCGATTAAATTTTAAGAAATTGTGCAGACGGAGGAGTGTAAAATTTGGTACACTTAAAGTTTATATGAAGACGAACCGGAGAAAGCTAAAATTTTTATGTAATATGTGTTACAAATAAGTACATTAAATTAAATTTAAAAAAACGTTGTCTGTGTTCTTACTGCCAATGTCAAAAAAACTTTCAAGGTCAAACTCATAATAGTTTGTGATCATATGTAATGTAATCTCAATCAAACAGTCGCACAGAGTAGATTGTCCTTAAAGACTTTATATTATAAGTTTATATTTACAGTCCAATTTCGACCACAGGGCGACCTGTAGTAATAATAAAAATGGTATTTATCGCAAAAAGAAAATATAATCCACTACATTAAAAGGCG
This sequence comes from Zeuzera pyrina, assembly GCA_907165235.1. NCBI lineage: Eukaryota > Metazoa > Arthropoda > Insecta > Lepidoptera > Cossidae > Zeuzera > Zeuzera pyrina. The sequence continues at coordinate 6,517,020 of OU015647.1, read as the reverse complement.
AAAATTTGTGAGGGGAATGGAGGATTTGAGGAGGCGAAAGAAGTATGTTAGAGCCGCAAAGCCTGGCGCTCCGTCCTCTCTGACTACCCCGTTAGTGATACAGCGTGAAGATATGTATGTCTGTGTATATTAAAATGTTACAGTTTCATCAATATTAATATTATAAAGAGGTAAACTTTGTTTGTTTGTATGTAGTGGATAAACTTAAAAACTACTTAATTTTCACCTATAGAAAGCTAAATTATAAGCGAGTAACATGAGCTGTATTTTATTTAAAAAAATTCTACCCGTGCGAAGCCGGCGCTAGTTAAAAATATATTAACTTGTAAAAATATAATAAAGCTATAAAGTAACTGTAAGTTGTAAAAAAAAGATATAATAATTTGTACTATTGTTCTATTTAAATACAACATTTTTCCTTCCTTTATAGGCTGATCGCTAATTAAAATTAAAAATTTGAAGTTTGTGAGACTACTAGAAGCATCTTAGAATTTTAATGATGGTGAGTGTGTCAGTGACAAAATTAAGCAAATTTGAAAAATTTCGGGATTTTTTCAGTTTTTCCTTCTTTTATAGGCTAAACGCTAACTAAAATTCAAAATGTGAAGTTTGTGAGACTGCTAAAAAATAAAAATAGTATAAAACTTTCATCTAGTCCTCATTACAAAGTTATTGTTATTAATCTGATGAAAGGTCTACATCACAAAAACTTTTAATATAAAGAAAATGGTCTGTGTGTTTATCAGGTTTATTATTGTATGTTTTATAATCCTTTATCTGCGTGATAAAATAGCTATAGGACTTAAAACAAAAAAAAAAATTTGGAAAGAAAAACAAAAAAATACAAAAAAAAGTATTTATTACTAAAAAGTTACTTTAGAAAAAGAAAAACATAAAATTATAAAAAAATTATTTATTACTAAAAACTTACAATAGGTGTTCGAATTGTTTTCCCCTTGCTAAAATACACACCCTGCATCTCTTTATGAATGAAGTCCATACACGGCGTATGAAATTTCTACGGTTCTCTACACTCCACGACTCTACGGCAGCGCTTATACGCTGGCGCAATTGGTCTATTGACGCGATTGAGTGTTCGTAAACCAAATTTTTAAGGCATCCCCAATAAAAAATATCCAAGGGATTTAGGTAGGGAGACCTTGGCGGCCACAAAATCGGTCCTAAGCGGCCGATCCATCTGTCAGGATAGGCTGCGTTTAGGTGTCGCCTTACTGTCGTTGCATAGTGTGCGGGACATCCGTCGTTTTGTAGCCACATCGTTTCTCTCACATTGCTCAAATTGCTCTACAAATTGCTCTAACGCAGCGTTTCTGTGCCTTAAATATCTTTAGTGAAGAAGAACCCCAGAATATTATTCCATATCTGAGTATGGACGCAACACAGCCACGGTATGCAGTGAGTGTGGTGGTTAAACTAACTATTTTGCTAAGTTTGTGCAAGGCAAAAGAAAATTGTGATATTTTTTTTACTTAATATGTCAATATGAGGTATCCATGTCATTTTACTGTCTATAGTCAATCCAAGAAATTTTGTATTACTTATGTCACTAATCTCCCTACCCAAATAATTAATGTCAAATGTTAATTTATTACGTCCTGTTTAAACACATTAAGTTTTTAAACACATTATTTTGGTTTTGTCAAAACTTGCTTTCAAATTATTAGATGTCAACCAATCAATTACATGAATATAGTGACATTTATGTCATTTACAATTATATTAAAATCATTACCATGAATTAATACAGTACAGTCATCAGCAAACAATGTCATACAATTTTTAGTTACTTTTGGAAAATCATTAATATAAATTAAAAAGAGTAGTGGCCCCAACACGCCTCCTTGGGGTACTCCATATTTAATTGTTTTACTCTTGTTGTTGAAAACTGAAAGTTTTCATTTGTTTCGTTTTCATGCATATTCTATTGATTTGTGTAATTTGTTTTCTGTTTGTTAAGTACGATTTTAATAAATCTAGGACTTTTTCTCTTACACCGTAAGCATACAATTTCTGAGTCAATATTTGATAATCAACATGGTCAAACGCTTTAGACATATCCATAAATAATGCAATCGTATGTATCCCATTGTCCATATTCATTACTACTTTATTTAAGAAGTTATAGACAGCCATATTAATAGATTTATTTTTCCTGAATCCATATTGTTTGTCAACCAAAATATTATTTTGTTCTAAAAATAAGTACAATTGATTGTAAATAACTTTTTCAAATATTTTAGCCAATACTGGTATAAGTGCTACAGGTCTATAGAAGTTCATGTCTTCTTTATCATCTCTCTTATATAGTGGTTTAATTATGGTAATTTTAAGTTTACCCGGAAAAGTACCATGCTCGATACATAAGTTAATAATATAAGTAAAAATAGGGGCAACAGGAACCGCAACATCTTTCAGTACTTTTGTAATTATTTCATCAAAACCTACACTGTTAGTATTTTTCAATGAATTTATAATTGTAATGATGTCGTATAAACATACAGGTGTAATAAACATAGAATTCACATTTTTAGATTTAATTTTATACATTTTATTAATATTATTGTTTGATTTTACTAGTTCAATGGAAAAGTTATTGAATGATTCAGCAATTAATTCCGGTTCAGTAACTATACAAGTACTAACTTTTATTTTTAATATTTCTTCTTTCGGCTCGTTATGTTTAGAATTATTAATGACTATTAATAAAATAATTATTTTGAGCTTTCTTTGTTTGTTAAATGATTTTTTTATATCTCATTGAATAGTTTTTAAATTCTAGCTCACTCTCTTTGCTTTTTAACATTCTGGTTTTCCATAAAAGTTGTCTCTTTCGTTTTCTACATAGTTTAATGCTTTTCTAGATCCACTTCGGCTGCACCACAGTTGATACTTTTTTAGTTACTACAGGAAAACATAAGTCGTAAATAAGTTTAAATATGTCATGAAAATTATTAAAGGCCTCATTAGCAATGTTAGCATGATATAGATCGTTGAATATAAGATGTGATACATATTTTTTAAATTTTAACCTATTTTGTAAAGTGTAGCCGCGTTTCTTTGTACAAAAGTGATTCAATGTACAACTTTTACCAACTGGACATTTTAATATTTGAGCTGAATGATCAGACACTGCTAAATCGATAACTTCACTAGTGCACCCTTGTACATTATGTATGATATTATCAATACATGTATTACTACTCAGTCTCGTAGCTTCTTTAATTTCTAATTTAAGATTGTAACTCAATAGTAATTGTTCTAGTTCCAAAGTTTTTTTTGAATTGTCATTAATATTTATATTAAAATCACCGCACACAATAACTTTTCTATTGTAACAGCATGAAGCTAACATTTCATCCAATTTATGGAAAAATAAATTTACTGTTTCTAAACTATTATTTGGAGCTCTATAAATACAAATTGTGTTCTTCTAAATCTATGGGTGAGCATTCAAAAATACTAGACACCAATAATTTAGTTAAATCTTTAATTTCTGTATATTTAAAATGATGCCTTATCAAAATACAAGTTCCACCACGCCGGTTTTTTTTGTTATACGCCGATACAAGCTTAAAACCTTGAATCTGTAGCCTATCTCTATCCTCTTCAGTCATGTTATATTCAGTTATACATAAGATGTCTACATTTTTACCTTTGTCGCTGGGTTCACACAAGCATACTAGTAGAATTTCCGATTTGTTAATGAGTCCTTTAATGTTTTGATGTAACACGTAAATACTATTATACACGAAATAAATCATTAGAGTTATAATTCTTATCTGCATACGCATCGTCAAGTATTACATTCTGTTCTTTAACTTCTTTTGTACATGTTTGAGTTGATTTATCTGCATACAATATACTTGTCTCTCTATATTGACATTTTTGCAAATCATTGTGCTTTTTTATTTTAATTTTGTAATAAATATGTAATATTTCTTTCAGTAATGAATGACATATATTTATACAAAAGTTGTTTGAAAGTGAAATGTAATAATAAGAATAAGATTTAACTGTGCAATAAGCATAATTCATGTCCAAAAATACAACATTATTGCAGTTTTTACATAAAAATTTCAATTCATAATTTAATTTTTGTTCATTCAAATATCTATTATATGGAATCTCATTTATAATAATGTTAGTATTAGTCACAGAAGCTAACCACACATTTAAAGCCAACCGAAACATATAAGGGTTTTTGTCATTAATACCTACTAAAACAATGACATAATCATTAAATGTATAAGTCTTTGATTTCATTATGCGTATCCTTCAAAACGTCACTTACACTTGCACCGGGTTTCTAAATACAGACTACCTTAAACTCCAGTCCTACTAACTTTTGTAACGTATTTCTAATGTTTCTCCCTTGTTGATCTGCTATAACTAATATTTTTTTCTGCTTTTCGTTTTTTTCAAATGAATCAATTGTTTCTTTTTTGTCCTTATGTAATATCTGCTCTACTGTATTGGAACTCGCATTAACATGGAGGAAAGTAGAAATTTTAAAGATCAACAAGAAATTTCCAGCATCTACATATGTCACTGAAGACTTCCCTAAGGAGATTATACAAATCAGAAAAGAATTAAAAGTGAAACAACAGGAGGAAATTAAGAAAGGGAATTTGGCCATTATACGGTACGACCAACTAATAATTAAAGGAAAAGCTAACCAAGACAAGGGGAATGAGAAAAGAAAGAGATCTCCATCAAAAACACCAACTCAAACTAGTTGCGACAGTGGATCAACACCAAAGGCCCCGAGTAAAATAAACAAAACTAATGCTTTTGAACATATGAACCGCCCCAGAGCCAATTCACAACCAGGAACCAGTAAACAATAGCAACCAACCAACAACAACCCCTGGAAGCCAAACAAAGACAAAAATACAAACATGAACATGGACAACGAGAAACTACAGCCCCCAACCCGGTTGGTCTCCGTGGGGACTAAAGACCACCACCCCTCATCTAAACGAATGAACAAACTAAAATCATTAAAAATTTGCACCTACAATGTAAGAACACTATCATCAACAGAACGTTATCTCGAACTTTCTTATGCCATAGAAAAAATAGACTGGCACATCTTAGGACTGGCCGAAGTAAGAAGAAACGGATGCGAGATAGAGGAACACGAAAACTTGATATTCTGCTACAAAGGAGAAACAAATGGACTCTATGGCGTCGGCTTCCTAATAAAAATAGAACTCAAAAAACACATTGTGAACTTCACAGGAATATCTGAAAGAGTGGCTTTACTCCAACTTCAGTTCAACGATATAGCTTTGTCCTTGATACAAGTATATGCTCCAACAGCCCAATCAAGTGAAGAAGAAATTAATACATTCTATGAAGAACTATCAAATGCCCACAGCCTTGCAGACCAGTTGGTACTAGTTATGGGAGACTTTAACGCCAAGATCGGACACCCACAACCAAACGACAATTGTATAATGGGAAAATATGGATATGGCGTTCAAAATGAAAGAGGCGAAAGGCTGATCCAATATGCATATGAGTACAAATTGTCGATAATGAACACTTTTTTCAAAAAGAAACAAAGCCGAAAATGGACATGGTTATCACCGGATGGGACGACAAAAAACGAAATAGACTTCATTCTAAGTAGCAACCAAAAACACATTCTAAATGTGGAAGTGTTAAATAATGTATGCTTTACCTCGGATCATAGACTAGTAAGAGCATCAATAAACTTAGAGAAACCTAAACTAAACAGATCATCCTTTACAGCTACGCCAAGAACACTAAAAACAGAAAACGAAATAAGAAATTACAAAGAAAATCTAGAAGAAAATATGAAAAAACAAGTAGAAACTTTTCAAAATACACAAGATGTACAAAAATACTATGATCAACTCGAAAACACAATTATCACAAGCCTAAAAGCAAAATCATATAATAAAATCTATGAAAAAACAGAACATAAAATATTCAAGAAGAGCACTTTAGACCTGATAAAAAGACGCACTGAATTAATAATTTGCAAAAATAAAACAAAAGAAATAAAAAACGAAATAAAAAACCTTTACAAAATAACAAGCAAAGCAATCAAGGAAGACTACATTCAACATAGAAGAAGTATTATAACATGGAATCTAGCGAAATATAGAAGCGTGAAAAAAGCTAACAAACAATTAAGTACACACAAAAACTGGATACAAACATTGAAGAAAGGACAAGACGATACGAAAACCAGACAAGAAGTATTAAAATGTGCTACTACATTCTACAAGGAGCTATATGCAAGATTGCCCGAAGACACTCATAATGAAAAAATTATAGACACAGACAGACAAAAGTTCGGCGAAATTAGTGCAATAACAGAAATAGAAGTGCTGCAACACATGAAGAAACTAAAATCGGAAAAAAGCCCTGGCCCAGACTGCATCACTAATGAAGCCATAAAGATAGGAGCCCCTGTTATAGTTACATTTTTAACAACACTCTTCAATAGGATACTTGAAACAAGAATAGTACCCCACCAATGGTGTAAGTCAGACATAATACTCCTTTATAAAAAAGGAAGTCCATTAGATATTGGAAACTACAGGCCGATAAGTCTACTTCCCAGTATATATAAGCTATTCTCATCCATTATACTGTCACGAATAACAGAGAAGATAGATAACAAACAGCCAGTTGAGCAAGCAGGTTTCCGTTCGGGATATTCTACACTTGATCATATACATACCTTAGAGCAAGTTATCGAAAAATTTAAAGAAAACAACCAACTCCTGTATATTGGCTTCATAGACTACTCAAAAGCGTTCGACAGCATCTCCCATGTCTCAATATGGAAAGCACTAGAATCTTGCAACATAGAGGAAAACTACATATCTATTCTGAAAAACATCTACAAAAACAACTCAAGCAAAATAAGGCTAGAGACTATAGGAGAAGAAATTGCAATAAAAAGAGGAGTTCGGCAAGGTGATCCCCTTTCTCCTAAACTTTTCATAGCTGTACTGGAGGATATATTTCAAAATATCAATTGGAACAAAAAAGGTATTTGGATAATAGATAAACATTTAAGTCACCTAAGGTTTGCAGATGACATTGTTATCTTTGCTAAGTCAGCCTCAGAACTGCAACAAATGATACAAACTCTCAACAAGGAGAGCAAAAAGGTAGGACTGCACATGAATGCAAGTAAAACGAAAGTGATGACAAATGGCCAACAGAAACCAATCCAAGTAGACAACAATAACCAAATTGAATATGTCAACGAGTATATATACCTTGGTAAACAAGTATCCTTTAATCCAGAAAGCAACGAAAAAGAGGTTGAGAGAAGAGTCAACTGCTCATGGAAAAGTTTTTGGGCCCAGAAAGAAATTCTGAAGGGGAACTACAGTATGCCACTAAAAAAGACTGTAATAGAAACTTGCATCTTTCCAAGTTTAACATATGCATGTCAAACATGGGTATTTACAAATAAAATAAAAAATAAAATAATTACAACTCAACACGCTATGGAAAGGAGTATACTGAAACTGAGGAAAATAGATAAAGTAAGAAGCGAAAAAATAAGAAAGAAGACAAATCTGACAGACACCCTCAAACATGCCATGAGGCTGAAATGGCAATGGGCAGGACACATCACCAGGTACACTGACAAAAGATGGACTTCACAGTCAACGAAATGGTCTGGACCATTGGGAAAAAGAAGAGTAGGAAGACCAAAGAAACGATGGGCAGATAACATAAAAGAAGTTGCAGGCAAGAACTGGTGGAGTCTCGGCGTAGAGAGAGAAAAATGGGAAAGGATAGGGGAGGCTTTTACCCAAAAGGGATCCATTTCTAGTATTTAAGCATTTAATAAAGTTTTACCTACTAATATTAAAATATAATATTAATAACTTACTAACAACACATGTAAATAATAGATTAAGAAATGGAACAATAAAGCTTTATTATTATTATTATTATTATTATACAAAAGTTGTTTGAAAGTGAAATGTAATAATAAGAATAAGATTTAACTGTGCAATAAGCATAATTCATGTCCAAAAATACAACATTATTGCAGTTTTTACATAAAAATTTCAATTCATAATTTAATTTTTGTTCATTCAAATATCTATTATATGGAATCTCATTTATAATAATGTTAGTATTAGTCACAGAAGCTAACCACACATTTAAAGCCAACCGAAACATATAAGGGTTTTTGTCATTAATACCTACTAAAACAATGACATAATCATTAAATGTATAAGTCTTTGATTTCATTATGCGTATCCTTCAAAACGTCACTTACACTTGCACCGGGTTTCTAAATACAGACTACCTTAAACTCCAGTCCTACTAACTTTTGTAACGTATTTCTAATGTTTCTCCCTTGTTGATCTGCTATAACTAATATTTTTTTCTGCTTTTCGTTTTTTTCAAATGAATCAATTGTTTCTTTTTTGTCCTTATGTAATATCTGCTCTACTGTATTATCCTGTCTTCTCGTATGTTTATTTATCGATTGAATTTTATTTTCGCTTTTACCGGATTCCTGTGTCATCTTTTTGTTAGTTATATTTTCCAACAATACACTCTTATTTATTTTACTATTAAGAGTAATTGGTGTTACATTTTTCAATCTTCCTCGTTTATGTCGTGGTGTAGATTTTGTTGATGTTGGTGTAGTACATAGTCCTATTTTTTTGTATGTATCTAGTTTATTGTTAATAATATGCACTTCTTTTTTTAACTGACCATTTTCAATTGAAAGATTTTCAATCTCTGTGTGAGCTCTATTTAATTCAAATTTTAAGTTTTCAATATCTGATTTTAATTTTGTTATTTCCTCGCATTCATCATTGAAAATAGGTAAACTTGAAATTGATTGTGAACTGTTAGAGTAAGTCTCTTCCTCCTTATCTGACATTAGTAGCGTTAAGTTATTACAACATTTAGTTAAACATTGTGGTTTCTTATTAACATAATCATCCATCCTTTTATATGTATAAAAACTTTTAACACAAATATAATGCTTGAATGACTAAGTGAATTGTAAAATGACACCCTCTGTAACTTCAATCTGTCTCAGAATAATAATTTTGTGTTATTCATTCATAAGCTTGTAAATTTACACATAATCAGCACCTTTACACAATATAATATCGGCATTTCTACATATGAGCATATATATATATATATATATATTTTAAGTCCAAAACTTACTCTTTCGTTTAAAATTTTAAACAGTCACTCAGTCGACTATAATAACACAGAACACACCAATAAAATATATATATTAAAAACTGCTATGTATATTATGCGTTGTGTACAATCTTATTCATTTATACTTTTGCAAATTTATTATAAGAACTCATCTTTATTCCATTAAACAACTGTCACTTGAGGTTAATTCACAGTAGAATTAAAATGTTACCTATTTTAAATTATTTTTGATAATATGTGCAGATAACTTTTGTTGTTAAAATTTAGTAATTATTTTATATATTAGACTCAGTTTTGGGTATTATTATGACATTTATATACTTTAAACACAAATAATAAACACAGCCGATGCTTATTTATCAATGTTAGGTAATTAGGTGTTCTACCTTTCCCTTAAGGTTGATCCATTATTTACAAGACACCCGTATAATAGAAAGAGATAGATCACTGAGAATCTACATAGGTGCACATGTCCCGCTCCACATTCTTCAATTAACTAACATGTTAGGAAGAGAGAGATAGTCGCTGTGACACAAATGGATGGGACATAACTTTTTTTCTTGTTTTTTTTTATTCTTTTGTTTTTTGTTATTAAAATACTGCATGCTGTGTTTGCTTATAAGTAGTTATACAATTAATTCAAAACAGATTCTTATTGTCTAAAATGTATGTGTACTGTAATAACTGTTAGCAAACCAAAATAAATAAATAAACCCTTATTCCTTACTGGCCCGTTGGTGCAGTGGTATATGCATCTGCTTTCCAAGCTAGGGTCCCAGGTTCGATCCCCGGTCAGGTCAATTCAGGAAACAAACTTTTCTAAATTGGCTTGGAGTCTCAAAAAATAAATTTGCTATGCTTCACAATAGCCTATTGGGGGCCATACACGCTACTGTGTGCATGATGGTTATAACCCTACATGCAAACCCGACAGGCATAACAGAGTTTCATAGAGCACATACACACTAGGGTTTGCTTGCACAGTTTAACCAAGTTGAACAGTTGGGGCCATAGTATCATCGAAAATGGACAATGATGATATGTTAGCTTTAACTGACCTAATACTTGTCTCGAGGAATAGAAAAAGGAAAGATCGCAACAGTGATGGTTCGTAAATCTCATCAGACGATGCACCCATCTTTAAGATTCCTCATTTTTTTTTTCTCACGCCTCACGTTAGTGTGAAACCGCACCTTTTGCATAATTTTTCTAACACATTATCTTTTGTAGCAACAGGGTCCAACTCTAAGCTTTTTTAACCATTTTTCTGGTGGTAATTTTTATTCTTTATACACATTCGGTTATGCCTGGATGCAAGCATAACCAAGCGGCAAAAAATATCAATTTTGATCTACATCAGGTTGCATGTACAGGCGAGGAAAACTGTACAGTTTTATCACATACATGGTAGGGTTTGCAGGCACAGTTCGATTGTATAGGTACAAATGTGCATGAAAACCCTAACATGTATGGCCTCCATTAGACTTCTAATCTAAAAGACCAAAGACCAGAAGATATTTTTAAGTAGAAAAGTTTTAATAAACTGAAACTGGTTTTGGAATGTGATTAATACCAAATACATCAGCTTTATGAGGGTAATTTTGACTTCCAAGAACTAGTTAACAATTCTATGATCAATCGAAGTTTATCTGATGCATAGTTCAGGTTTTCCAACAGTAAAACTGGTACTCAAATTAAACAACAGCTGACTGGAATTAACCTGAACTCGAGTCAACCCGGTTCATTAAATCAAGTTAACTCATCAATATTCAGTATCAACCACACGAGTGAAACCGCGGGTAACAGCTGTTGTAGCCAAACTGTCATTCTTGTTACAATAACCTTTAAGTTATAAGTACCTATATCGCATAGTAACCAAATATTGTGTTTTTAAATTAGTACCATTTCTAGGATTACAACTAATAAACAATAGTAACGTTTACACTAACAAATGAAATGTAAGGTAAATTTAAAAAATAATACATATTCATTTTATGATTTGTGACGAAAATAATCAATAAATTATTCAACACAATAATAATTTCTTACCGTCATGTATATACCCACTGTCGTTCATTTCAAGCACTTTTTCGTTTTCAGTTTGTAGAGTTCCCATTTAAACAAAAATATTTTTATTTATTTATCGAAAACAACTTCACATACGAAAATAACACAAAGAACAAAGAAATCAGAAGGATGGATGGGGACGAACCGCCGATTACACACCAAAAAGAAACAATAACGTTTTGGAAAACTTCCAAATCAAATGATTTTACAATTTTATTTCTAAGTAATGAGAAGTCAGTAAATTCGAGTAAAAATAAAAAATGACATAGTGTTCGAATGAAAATGGATCTGTCAACAGCAAGGCAAAAAGCAACGCAACGTCAAAAAATCAAACTTTTTTTTGTACAATTTTCCCTTGAGAGGGACGGCAAAGGAATCTATGTCCGTAACAGCCGACGTCTTCAGTAGTGGACAGTTACATTCTTCATGTTATTCCATGAAAATGTCAATATAATTCCTTTTAATGTTACTTGGAGTTTCTGGAGAGAAATATATTGTGGCAGTCTTTCTAGTAGGATCTGCTAAGCTAGTCTAAGCCACTAAAAAAATCACTACTAATTAAGTGCTTATTTTAATAATTCTACGTAATGCACAACAGCATAGATACTTGGGACGCTAAACTACACAGACTTTTTATAAACTAGCAGATTGTTCGACATTTCTTGCGTCATGCTTCTAACGAGTGATCTTTTTGCAAAAGAAGTCCTTTATGGTCGGTGAACCCCGGTGGTTCACCGACCATAAAGGACCATTCAGTATTTTATAATTCAATTACTATCTCGGTGGTATTGGTATAACCTAGATCTTTAAGACTAGTGGAAAAACAATCCGTATATCGTGATAGTAATTGATAGGCCGCTTTTATAATTTTCCGCTGAACGTTTTTATCGTCACGTTTTTTCTGTCCACGGTACAATAGGGAAGTAAAATGTATGCAGATGTAGTGAGACGGATTTATATTTCCGTGCGCGATAACGTTTTGCCGTGGACGTCCACGATAAAACGTAGGCACGCTAGGCTCCCCATTAAATCGTCACGGCAATGTTGAGAGTGTAATGTGTATCTATACAAAATTCAATGTGTTAGTTGGCAGTCGGCGGTCGCAAACCATAGCGTGTGGTGTATGGATTTTTGTATTACGTTTTAATTTTTAATTATCTTCAAATACAATGTCGTTATATCTATTAAACTAAGTAGAAATACAACATAGAACTATAAGAAGTATTTTACTTTTAGCAGTGGATGCTGATAGTGTATAAAAAATAATATATAATACATCATATATAATACAAATAAAAAGAAAAATCATGCAAAAACGGCTGAACGGATTTGAATGAAAATTTATACATAGATAGTTTTCAGCTAGTATATATTAAATATTAAAGACGTTGCCGTGATAAATCTATAGTGTCCGCTCTGACACTTTTATCTATGCTCTCTGAAACTCAAAGTGACGTCAATTTCCTCAATAATATCGTCGAAATTATAAAAGCGTTCCTCTGCACGGGCGTCCACGATTTGTCTTCCACGGTAAAAACGCGCGATAAAAACGTTTACGATAAATTGTAACACCGCCCAAACGTTTTCTCAAGTTGTTCTGGGTTTAAATTGTAGTTACAATTTATCGTATCTTCTTTTTGGGAATAATTATCTAAAGTGATACTGCATGAGCCCAGCATGTGAGTTGGGACTTTCTCATTTCTGTATGTAGATCGTGTCAAAGATGAACCCGTATCAATATTAATAGTAGCAGGAGAAACGTTATATACAAGAATAGCACAACGCCCCTCATTTACTTCGTATTCGCCAGGCCCTAAGCGACCCCTCTACATAAACACTACCACGTGTTATTTCGTCAGAACACACAATCACAACCTTTAAGCTATTAGCAGGGATTATGACAGATTCACTTACTAGTAAATTTACTTTTGTATTTAGCATTTTGTTGAATATAATTTCGGTCGGGTTTCCAATAAATGAATGGCCCAGAAGATTAGAAAAGTTCAAAACGTAGTCTTCCATTACATACATGTCAATTATTTCAGATCTGCCGTGCGATTCTCTAAAGCGAATTACTCGAATTCACTTCTGAATCCGCGGTGGGATTGTCAACTGTGGACTGGTATTCTCTAAAGTCGACAGAGATACTAGCGCCGCCTCGATAAGTGCGGCAGCGAGTCATATCATCCTTAGTGAATTTTTTTACGTTTTGCTAAATATGACAATCTAATCTAAAAAAAAACAAGTTTTAATTAACGTAATTATCTCCGAGAAGTTAAAATATACTGTTGCGTAGTTGTCAAGTAACAACAAGCGAGGGCGTACAGTTTAAGCGAATGGAGGAAGTCAGAGATAATGTAATTATACCCGCCGCCACGTGTTGTTAAACAGAAGTAGTCTAGTGTAATCAGTATTCGTATATCTTTAGCTGTATCCGTAGACGGCCGTTATTAAAACATAGTCAACATTAGTGTTCAGTAAGCTATTCCAGTACATTATGTTCTAGCACAGCTACTTCTAGTGAGCTTGAAACATGATGTTTTATTATCGTGAGGACCGAATCTGCTGAATACTTAGTCCTAGCGAGGAAAGTGATTACTGATTAAGCCGTGAACGCATTGTCGTGCTATTTAGTACTATTTTTAGTATTTCATCACATCACATCACATGGGAATAAAGTTAAATATAACCGCAAAATATAACCGCAACGCTGCCATTCGGCGCCTTTGTTGCATCATCAAAACGTAACACGTGTGCAGACATCGCCATCTGTTATTCACTCGTATCGACGAGCTTTTCATCTACTCGTAGCGACGAGACGCGGTGAAGCCTGGCCAGCTGACCCAGAGGGTTTCAACAGCCTCGAAAGTCGAGCGACCCGCTCGCATCACATAATGACCTACCCATCAGAGGTAGCCGTCGACGCTTCAAACTGCACAGTATGATGTAACGACATCATTCTTTGCCACACTCACATATGCAATACACGTTTATACACAGTTTTAATTGGATTGTACCTCGAACGTTTTTTGTTGTTTTTATTGTAAAAAGTTCTTACATCAAAAAATTCAGGTTTTTTATGCCGAAAGGCTTTTTCCTGTACATATGAGTTTTATTTCACAAACCCGTACATAACGACACGAATATCTGTGATCTGTGTTCTTACCTCGAGCATATAAAATGTGTATAAACAATCACAAGTTGGGCTCAGAAACATAAAACGGAGAGCGACTTTTCACCCCTGGAGTCTTACTCTCCTGGACGACATACGCATATGTATAATACTAATCACATGTAATTTTTTTTATCTTCAAACGAGATTCGTCGTCCACGTAACATACACTAACACGAAATATCGACCGAGATGTTTACTCTTATAGCAATCTCCAATAAACTCGCATCTAACATCACTTCACTTCGCTCCTAGAATGTTTGGTTTAGAGAATTCCATTTGAAGGACAAGTGAGTTCGAATGCGAAGTCTGGTGAATTGCCGAACGAGTCTCGCTTGGGTGATTTGAATTTTCAACCGACTTCCAAAAAGGAGGAGGTTCTCAATTCGGTTGTATGTTTTTTTTACAGTTCAAGGACATGGTTTACGATGGTACTGCACGTCGGTCATACTCGCGTCAGCACTCCACCTAGCACCTAAAAAGAATGGCTGGATCATGCAGAGATTATAGGACTCTGGATGCACGCACTATACCCAAAAGGTACCCCATCAGGCATATCGTGGACTTTGCTCATAAATTAATAGGGTGTAAGGTTTTCACGAAAATCGATTTAATCAAGGCCTATAATCAAATTCTGATTAAGGTATGTTCGAATTTCCTTTCATGTCATTTGGATTAAGAAACGTCGCACACTTATCAGAGATTTCTTGATAAATTCTTGAAAGCCCTTGACTGTTGTTCTTCCTGTATCGATGACATTTTAGTATTTTCCAGCAGTGAAAGTTCACACCTGGAACACTTGCGCCAAGTTTTTGATAGACTCCAACAGTATAGTCTACCGATAAACGAGCCTAAATGCGATTTCGGCCAGACAGAAGAATCCTTCTTGGTATTCACGGTTTCTGAGCATGGAACGAAACCTATGGAAGACAAAGTGCAAGCCATACAATAATTTCCCCCACCAAAAACTGAATGGCCTAAGAAGATTTTTGGGTATGCTCAATTTTTATAGGAGATTCATACCCCACGCCGCGGAAGATCAAGCGCCACTCCACGAGATGATATCCGGACTTAAGTTTAAAGACTCACATTCACTTACCAGGACTTCTGCACTCCTAGAAGGTTTAGAAAAATGCAAATCTGGTCTAGCAAAGTCCACTTTTAGCTCATTTGGAACACAATGCACCGCTCGCTCTCGTAACTGATGCTTCCAGCTCGGCTGTAGGTGCGGTACTCCAACAGCACGTACACGGACATTGGCAACCTCTCGCGTTCTTTTCTAAAAAGATAAACTAAACGCAACAGCAATGTAGCTCATATGATCGGGAGCAACTCGCCATATAGGAAAGTGACAAACGTTTTTTACGTTTAATTTAATTATTTACAAATGCTTTCGAATGGATAATGTGATGTAAAATGTGTCGAAATCTACACTCTACATGTGTGGAAATGTGTGAGGAGAATGATGAGATTTGTAAAGGCGAAATAATTATGTAAGGACTATCAAGCTTAGCACTCCATCCTCTTAGACTACTCTTTGAAAGATACAGCGTAAAGTATGTATGTATGCATTAATTAGAGGTCTGTAACCAGCGCGTGAAGAGTTTTAAATAAATTCTGTATCCTTAACGTTGTATAACTATAACGTGCATGTACGTATATTTATTGATTACTGAAGACGCCGGCTATATGAGCAAAGATTTTGCCTTCCCTCTCAAGGGAGAATTGTACGAACAATAGCAATGTTCAATCTTCATATTTTTAAATTTTGACAATCTGTAGTTTTTGGTTTTGACCACAAGTTTTGACGACTTTTTGGCGGGAACGGGAGAACTGAGGTTGTTTTATTTAGATATTTTATTTTTTACATTTTTAGGCGTTTAAAAGTACAACAGTGATAGTAAAATGTTTTAAAGATCTGTGTAAGTGAAAACAATGGAGATCTAAATAAACATGTGTAGCTGAAGTTTTCGTGCTCTTTCAAGAAGTCCTTTTTAACTTCAGTGAAGCCTACTATCACTTTACTGGAGGAGTGATTATGAAACTTTTCTCAAGAAGTTTCGTCATTAGGCTAATGGTATTATTACCAATGCCTTAAGAAATATAAATAAATAAATACAAGTTTTGACGTTTTGTTTTGATGTGAACGTGAACCAAATCTGAACACGTTGTTTCCTTGACTTTACTCACATTTTATTTGTTCATTTTTAACATTTTAACACAATGGCGAAATCAATGAGGAGTAGATGGAAGAGAAAATGCAGGGCTATAAAACGCGAACGGTATGCCGTTAAAGAAATGGCGCGTTTAAAGAAAATGCTTGGTATAAAAGAGGAAGATAAATCTAAAGAAGGCGAGGTTATGGAGACCGAACAAGAACCGCAAGTAATACTCTTCGACACTGCCCAAATATCTAAGAATAAGAAAGGAATACCAAAACATAAACAACCCGAAGAAGACGTGGAAATGAGTTCAGAAGACGAAAAAGTCGAAGTCGATGGTGAGAAAGGTGAAAAACGCATTTATAACACGAAAACAATGAAAGATCAAAACGGCCAGTACCCAGTGTGGCTGCACAAGAGGAAAATCGCAAAAATGAATAAGAAAGTTAAGAAAAATATAAAGAAAAAGGTAAAACGTCGAAAAAAATAGAAGTTAAATGAGTAGTGCAGTACTTTGCTTCGCTTTCTGAATTTGTCATTTGGTTTAGCAGTGATCGTAATCACTGGTGTGAATATTATCATAAGTATAGATATGACCCAACATTCCTGATATTTATTATTATTTTTATTTTATTGTTTATTAAAAGCTGTTTTTTATTTCTAAAAAAATATAGAGTCCGAGAATCATAAAGATTGTTTTACTACTTATTTTGGTAACCAATTTCCTGTTGTTAATTAACTATTAATTATTTCTATAGAGAAGAATTTTTTATATACCTAACCATTAGAATTGTCCTCATTCAGAATATAGTTACATTTATCTTCATTCATATATATGGTATTACTAAGGTACTAAATCCTGGGAAATCCATGGAATTTTTAGGTCATTTGTGTTTTTGATAATTGATTGAATTTGTGCTTGTGATAGTAATCACACCCATGATTCCTATCACTGTTTATAAGCTATGCTATATAACCTATGTAAGCAAAAAAATTTTACATTTACCTATCCCTCAAAATAGTTATAAGTATGGAATTAAATATTCAACTTAAAACATGTAAGTTTTTTATGATTGTAAAGAGTCCATCCATCGATATGTTCAAAAATAAAAATATTGATATGTACTTATTCCATTTGGATTTATGGTAGTCTCTCAATAAAAGCCTATTGAAAGTTAACTAATGTTTTACTGAACTTTGTAAATACATATATATGCAGTTTGTCTTACAGGTGCATTTTTACCGTTTAGTCATAAAATTGTTTTTAGCATTTATTGGGCTTACACATAAGGTTGTTGTGAAAGGGGCTATCAATCTGCTGTGGTTTCAATGTTTTGCTGTTGACTGTTATATTGTATACAATAATTATGGGATATATTTGTTTTGTTTTTCATACAAAAAAAAAAAACATTTATTTAAAAAAAAAGAAAATGTACAACCCTATCATTATGCCATTGTTATGATCAAAAGTAAGGAGTTATTAAAAAAATATACATGGGATGATTATCCCAACTTCTAATATCGATGTAGAGATTCATTTTGCTAGTAACTAGAAATCAGTAAAAGAAAGATGTAATAACTCTAAGAACAGAAAACAATCACAAATTAAGAATTGAGAGCAGGTGTTCTTCATTTGGTGTCTAGAGCAAAAGTGAAGTGCTCTCGCGTCGACCATCGTTATCGGCGCCTAGCCTTCCAGGTGAACGTCTAAATGACATCTGTCAATACTTCATTGATTCCACATCCCTTTCTATTTATAGTCCATCTCTTTTACTTTTATTGAGATAAATTGAGCTCTTCCTTTAACACCATATATTCTAAATGTTTGCTAGCGACGTAAAACACTGATATTAGACCTTTATTTTTTTTATACACCATATTTATTTTATATACCTGCTAACAAATAAAAACGATGTTCTGCAGCGATGGAGTGAATACTATAGATAACTGTATGAGAGTACAGTCTCTGAGATTCTAATGAATTGGCACACTCGGGGTCAGGGACTTGAGGATGCCATCATTTTTTTTCAAGAGATTGAAAAAGTGATAATAAGTCTGAAATGTGGAAAGGCTGCGGAAAATGATTAGGCGACTGCTGAGATGATCAAGTACAGCGGTCCTAGGGTCTGGGATAACTTCTGTCCACTGTGCAATCTTTGCTAGCAGAAGGGAGAGGTGCCAGAGGACTGGTACACCGCAGTCATAGTACCTCTCTATGAAGGTAAAGGTTCTCATTTCGACTGTGCGTGCTATAGGGCCATCAGCTCGGTTAGCTTAGCAGGTGAAGTCTATATCAAAGTATTGACTGAACGTATGAAAGATGTATCTGAACGGTAGGGCTTGTATGGATCAGATTTTCTCTCTTCGTGTTATCGTGGGGAAGTTTCTGGCCATAGGTCAGAAAGATTTCTGCGCTTTCTTCTTCTTTCTTCACACTACTCTATAGAATGACCTTGAAAAAGCATTCGATAGAGTAGTACGAAAGAAGCTGTGGAGTCTTCTGCCTGAATATGGCGTGGCCGGCCACTTACTGCAGGCTGTGAGGTCATTATATCGAGGCCACAGAGCCTGTGTAAGGATAGATGGTGACATGTTGCCCTGGTTCGAAGTTTGTTCAGGCGTCAGACAATGTGTGACAGGCGTGATGTCTGCCTGGCTTTTCGTGCTGTATTGGAACAGTTGCCTCCAGACATTGAAAGGTAGTGTGAGTGATATGATATGTGATGATACAGTGATAAACTACGTATTGTATGCTGAAGATGCTGTGCTTATAGCACCATCGGAAGTAGAGTTGCAGACACTAGTCACATGCATGAAAGAAGAATGTGTAGTGAAAGGATTTAATATGAATATGAACAAAACTAAGGTTCTGGTGTTTGAAAGGGAAGCGCTACAAACGAAATGTGAAATTTGGGTACATGGAAAATTTCTAGAACAAATGAATGAAATTGCGTGTGAGAATGCGTTTTCGAGGGATGGAAAATGTGAGTTGGATCTGAAGAGACAGATAGCAGCTGGCAATAAAATGAACAGTGCTCTGTCCGCATTGTGAATAGCAATCAGCAATGTGAATATATCTAACACAGCCAAAATGGCCATCCACAATGTGGTGTTGATGTCAACTTTATTGTACGGTAGTGAGGCCTGGATATGCCCAAAATCGAGTGAAAGTATGATAAATGCGATGTGAATAAGCAAAGAAGACATACGCAGTATGACAGGGTTGCACGACAGTGCTATTGTAAAAATGAAGAAAGGAATACTAAGATGGTTCGGCCACATAGAAAGAATGAGTGATGAAAGACGACAAAGAAAATGAATGAATGAAAGCAAGTGATAAAAAAAGACAAGGAAGACTAAGGCTGACTTATGTAGGTCAAATAGCCAGTGTTCGCCGACGGAAAAGTCAAAAGCACTCGCATACCTAGGTGAAAATGTGTGAGGAGAATGATGAAATATAAGGAAGCAAGAGAAGTATGTAAGGACCGCGACGCTTGGCGCCCCGTCCTCTGACTGCCTCGTTGGGGATACAGCGTGAAGATATGTAGGTGTGTATTTTTTTTATACTTTGAGGTAATAATAATACGTCAGACAATGCACACCAATCATCTGATCTCAAACTAGGATATTCCCTGTGCTTTATGAACCAGATGACTTTGACAGTTATTGACTTCAATAACTGTCAAACTTAATTGAGAGAATTTGATGAATGTCTTGTATGTTGTTGCGCTCTAGAATTAAAAATAAGTTAATTGTAGACCTGTCCTAGACATTTATTTAGGTCAAGGTCACTCAAAAGGGAGAAATAAAAAAGTTTGAAAAAAAATTAGCATTGAAAAGTACAAAATAACTATCCTTTACTTAATATGATATGAGGTAATTTAATTTAACATAAAGAATATTAGAGGGGCTTAGATGTACCTATTTGATGTTTATTATTAGTTGTGTTCCCAACTGAAAATCAGCGCCATGTGCGTGTCACTTGAAATTGTGTTGAGTTGGGAGTAGGGAATTCGATTCAGGCCCTTATTTCTAATCCTGGGATTTCGCGATTATACTTCTTAGTCAATCCCGGGATCCCGGTATAATTTAGGTATTGAGGGTTACAAATAAACAATAAGAAAATCTTACATAACAGCCTTTAAACAACAAATAGTAATCTAGACAAAAATCAACGTAATTTACGGCATTAACCTAGCTTACTTTGCTCCACTGACTTGCCTGTCATTTCATTAGAAACGAAAATAATTTAATATCTAGCAAGCATTAACTGTGCGCTTTCTCGGCTATTATTCTAATTTAAAATACAAGAATTTGTATCACCAAGTAACCCATTGTACTTGCTTACCTGTAATTTTAATTAAGAGCACCCACATTTTTGTACGAAATACTGATATTTTGACGCTCTAATTCTCAGAAACCTTCAGATTATTTAAATATTCTGCTGGCAGTTTATAATAGATCCATTTCTCTTGAGTATTGCTGTTGCATATTGTCTTATTTATTTTATAAAATCTTACAATAACTATTCTACGATGTCAGTTCACAAGATAAATCCTTAGACGCGCTACTTTGACGTCCTAATTAACATTATTTCGACGAGTTCTAAGAATTTTAAAATTATGTTGAGATCAAGTACATATTCTTATTGAATATTGCTGTTGTGGAAATGTTACAAATTTCTTCTTTTTTATAGAAAAAAATATTTAAAAAGGCTTATTTCCAGGATAAATTGTTGTGTTTAAACATTGATTTAGTTCGAAAAAAGCAATGACTTAAAAAAAACGATATGAAATGAAACTTCATTCAATGTAAGTACAATACATATTTGACTAATTATTTTTTTAAATTAGACAGTGTAATTAAAACAATAATAAATTATAACAATCTATACTACAGATTTTAACGTGATGTTCACAGGAAGAGAGAATTTTTCCAATAACCTGAGCTTTCTACGTAAAAATTGAAAAATTACAAATAATTAAACCGTAAGTTGATCCGCACATGTTAATTAAAGATATATAAAAAAAATAACCCGAGAGGTACGCATGACACTAATGGGAGCCAAAACAGTTTTTTTTATAATTTTTATTTGTCTGTCTGTCTGAATATAGGTACAACATATATGTACTTAAGCATTTCACACTAAGTACTGCAGGAATTTAAAGACAGGTTGCACATTAGGTATGTTTTACCGTGATGCGCCGTCTAGAAGTCGAGATCTAAAATGAGCTCTTTTTAGTTGTTGCGTCTGTAATATTTGTTTATCTTATAGGTAGTGACTTTTTCGTTGATCCTATATTTTTTACCGTAAACATACATAAGTATCACAAAGACATCTATTTACATATGTGTTGGATAATGATATGTAGATAATTCATAATATAGGTTGGCAACAAGAGTTGAAAAGAATATGGCGGTGCTTGGGTGTGTCTGTGTTTGCATTAAATTACATAGTACTAATAAAGAGTATAATTAAAAACTTAGTGTAGTATTAATTCAATTCATATTGAACATGGTGTCAGAAGTGGGATATATGGAGGGCATTAAACCTCCACATCCCTTAGTACTCTCGGGAGAAGGAGCAAATTGGAACAGGTTTAAACAAGCATTTGAAATTTATTTAGAAGCCGCCGGGCTAGGGCAGCAATCCGAGGAAAGGAAAATTGCGATTTTTCTCAACGTGGCGGGAGAGGAAGCACTGGACGTGTACAATACCTTGTCAGTGAAAGAATTAAAAACGTTGAACAAAGTTATTGAAGCCTTTGACAGGTATGTCCAACCCAGGAAGAATGTGATAATAAATACTTATAAATTCCTAAACATGAGGCAGGAAGAGGGTGAAAATGTTAATCATTTCATTACCAAATTAAAAAATCAAGCCAAATTGTGTGAATTAGAAAATCAAGAGGAGAAACTAATTAATATGATGATTGTAATAGGATTGAGAGATGGAGGTGTTAAGGAAAGATTATTAAGAGAGGAGAAACTAAATTTGGAAGAAACTATTAAAATATGCAGAGCTGCAAAAGCAGGTAGGAGCCAGTTAGAGACCATAGAAAGCAAAGAAATTAATACATTAAGGAGCAGAAATAAGTACAGGAATGACATGGAGAAAGTGGTGAACAAAAATCAACAGGGAGCAAGGCCAAAAATATATAATAATTTTAAGTGTATTAAGTGTGATAGGTTTCATAAAAAGAATGAGTGTCCTGCTTTTGGTAAAAAATGTGCAGTGTGCGGGAAGTATAATAATTTTGCAGTGGTGTGTCGAACTAAAAAACCGAGTAGGAATGTAAAGAAAACAGTTACTAAGGTAGAAGAAAATAATGATAATGCCAGTGAGCAAGAAGTTTTTATAGACAGTGTAAGAAGTATTAATTCATTATGTAAACAGTGGCAAGAAAATATAATAATTTTAGGAAAAACCATAACTTTTAAGTTAGATTCAGGAGCTGATTGTAACACATTACCCGTTAGTATTTACAATATGATAAAAAATAAAAATATAAAATTAAAAGAACAGCCAACTGTACTTGTTGTATATAATGGTGATAGAATTAAAACACTAGGGTCTGTTGTATTAAATTGTATTGTCCGAGGTAGGAATGAAGAAATTAAATTTCTTCATTCCTACATTCCTACACAGGACATAGAGAATTATATATTGTCATATAAGACTTGTGAAAAATTTAGACCGTGTAACTCAAAACAACCTCTCATGTCTCATGAGATTCCTGATCTCCCTTTTACTAAAATAGGTATGGATATTTGTCACTTTGGGACTAAAGATTATATTGTTATAGTGGACTATTACTCAAAGTGGATAGAAGTAAAAACTTTAGATGATAAAACAGCTAATTCTGTTATAAGGAAATTGAAGCCAATTTTTTCTACACATGGTATTCCTAAATACATAGTTTGTGATAATATGCCTTTTGAAAGTTATGTATTTAAAAACTTTGTAAATTCATTGGATATGGAGCCAATTCATTCAAGTCCTAGATATCCACAATCAAATGGAATGTCAGAAAAGGCCGTAGGAATTGTTAAAAATATGATGAAAAAATGTTTGGATAGTAATGAAGATTTTAATATGACAATGTTAAATTATAGAGTTATACCTGTTGCAGGATTAGATTATAGTCCATCTGAATTATTAATGTCTAGGTTATTAAGAACGAATTTGCCTTATACTAGTAATGTGTTAAAACCTAAAATACTTACAGAAGTAAAAAGTAAAATGTTAGAAAATAGAATGGGATCCAAAAATAATTATGATAAAACTAGTAAAAATAAGAAAACTTTTGTACCGGGGGAAAATGTATGTGTACAAGATAATGTAAATAAGAATTGGTATCCAGGTAGAGTGATAGAAAAGGTATGGCCTAGATCATTTAAATTAGAAAAGGAAAAGGGTAAACAAATTGTTCGTAATGAAAAACATATTAATCATAGTAGAAATAAATTCATTGAGAAAACTGAATTTCAAGATCCTTATAATGTTGAAAGTAATGTACCTGTAAACAATAGAATTAATCGGCCTAGAAGAGAAATAAAAACCCCAAGTAATTTGAAGGATTATGTTTTGTATTAGTTTAAGTAAATTCTGTTACAAAGTTAAAGGGGGGATGTTGGATATTGATATGTAGATAATTCATAATATAGGTTGGCAACAAGAGTTGAAAAGAATAAGGCGGTGCTTGGGTGTGTCTGTGTTTGCATTAAATTACATAGTACTAATAAAGAGTATAATTAAAAACTTAGTGTAGTATTAATTCAATTCATATTGAACAATATGTACTACTATATTATACTATATGTCGGAAAAGATACGGGGAAATTCGTGCTCTTGCGACTCAGCCATGAAAAATAGGTACCTAATCTTACAAGAGGCGAACTACCCCATAAAATACCACGTTAGGACAAAGTTAATGTGCAAACGACATAAAAGTCTTTGTAACAATTATTACGGAAATTTAATAATGGCAAATGATCCGTCGGAGAAATGCTATCGCACTGGCCGCCGTAGTCTAACATAGTGATGGTCGACTCGAGTAGCTAACTCGAGTTAACTCGAGTTGGGCTTAACTCGACCACCTCGAGTTGAATCTCTTCAACTCGAGTTCGAAAACCGAATGAAACCGACATGGAGCGAAGTTTGCCGATCCGGTTATTATTGTATATTTTCGTATTCTATGTTGTGTTTTTGAAAAATGCCGGGTCCTAAAAGGAAATCTTTGGTTTGGGATGATTTAAATCGCCAGTTAGTGGACGTGTTACGTGTAAAAAGTGTTCAGATTCATTCAAATATAATCGGAATACGACATTATTAAACCACATTAAAAATAAGCATCCAAGTGTTGCCATCGAAGAAAGAAACATAAGTCCGACTTCATCATCAACAAATGAAAATAATACGAGTATTTCGGTCGATTCGTCGCAGTCACTGGTATCCACATTGAATGTTGAGCCTCCTAAAAAAAGGTTAAGGCACACTCAAATCAGTCTTATTATGCCAAAAAAAATAACGCAAAATTCTGGTGATACCGCTTTAATTAATTTGATAGTGAAAGATTTGCAGCCATTTCAGATAGTGGAAAATTCTGGTTTCCAAGAATACTCGACAGCATTGAATGCTGATTATCAACTACCGAATAGAAAAACATTAGTTTTGATGGTAGATGAAAAATATAAATTGGTATCCGAATCTTTAAAGAAGGAGTTAGAAGATACATCTTATTTAGCGTTAACATCTGATATTTGGACATCAGACAGTAATAAAAGCTTTATAAGCCTTCAAATTCTTCCTAAAAAAATCAACATCAACCAACAACTACTGCAAAAAAATTCTTTGTGATACTAATTAGCTAATTTTGATAAAAATATTGTTATTGTGATAATATTAGTCTGATTTTATTTTGAAAAGACTGCTATATAATTACATAGTTTTATTGATAATAAATATAAATACTTTTATAAATTAAAATTCAAGTTAAAAATACATAAATAAATAATTTGATTTCAAACAATTTCCTTTTTTACTTTAGTTAGTATAACTCTCCCAATACATTATAAATAAATAATGTAAAAAATGAAAGAATTGAAACATAAACATTTTATTTGTCTGTTCGAATTTTTTTTTAACTAAAGCTGAGAGAATAAGTTGGTAAAAATTCAAAAAAATAATTTACTCTTCCATCCAGTTAACTCGAGTTCCACCCGAGTTACGTGAATTTTAACTCGAGTTAAATCGAGTTTCGTTTTTTCCGAGTTGGCACATCTCTAGTATAACAGACTCAGCGCCTGCCCGACGTTCCGTTAGCGCGTTATCCCTTTCAAACAGGAAGTCGCGCTTTGCCATAGTGTAGTAAAATGAGTGCCTTTTATTATTTCCATCTACACGGCCTTTCTGACAACACGCACGTCCTCGTGCGTTATTCATCTCAAACTCAAGAAAAGCTACCAAGCTTTTTTTCTCGTTCAAAAAGAAATAAAACGAAATCTGCAGGTCTCTGCAAACAAACATCTCTTCATTCTATCATAAGCACCGTAAACATCTTCACAAACACCCTAAACAGGTTCATACAAGGTATGCAATCACAAACACCCCGAACACGACTATACAACACACAAGGTACCCAATGACGAACACCCTAAACACCCCCACACAAGTTACGCGTATAACACTTGCTACAGACCTGCGCCTTGTACTCTGTCAACAAGATGATACATAACGTACCTTCATCACGTCGTCACATACATTACGCGTATAGCACTCGCTACAGATCTGCGCCACATGCTGGGGACCAACGGGCATATAGCACGAGGCAGGCCAGCAGCTTGCAGCCATTCAACGAGATGCTACATAACGTACTATCAACATCTTACACGCCCAATGGTCCCACGACCGCCGCGTCACTTTCAGGCTCTATCTCGCCCACCGACTCCTCTCTCGTCAACAACACTATAGCCGACGCGAACTCGTTTTACTCTAAAGCAGACTACATAGTCATCATGAGTCCTTCACTCTCTAAAGAGAGAGAGTGAAGGAATAAAGGTCACTCTTTAAACTTTATGGAACAAGAAACTTGTGGAAATGGAAACAAGAAACTTGTGGAAACTTGTGGGGTACACGATACTTCAAAATCTTAAAGTTTACGCCTGAATACTCCTCGTACACCTCATTAGCTTAGTAAGTTTTAAATGAGAATTTCCAGCTCTAACTAAGTCAAAGTCACCCCAACCCACTCAAGCAAACCACCACAAGGCGTTCACGAACGCCAAATCCACTCCGGCTCGAATCGAAAAGAAAACCCGGATACCGAGAAGAACCAACAAGAAACTCAGCCAGGCACCACTCTTTCAACATAATTCCAAAACAGGCCTACCAAAACGCAACGCTCAGGCCAGTGACTCCCTCGTAACTACAGAAGACGTAGTTGTGCGGCGTATTGAGAATTGATTGGATAATAAACCTAGCTACCTACCTAATGTAATTAGTTTATTTGACCCACTCCCCTAGTCTGACCTTTACCTATATGTCTGTTCACGTGGTACCTAACCTACCTACCTAGTAGCACATACACACTTCTTTGTGACAACGGACTGAACCGACAGTGAGGTCGCTCAAGGGCACCTTTGCCAAGGATGTCAGAAAACCGAAAACGAATGATCGCTGCCACATACAACATCTCTGTCTACACGGCTGCCATATTAATAGACTCATTTTCACAAACTACTAGCATTAAGCAGCAGATTTTACATCAATATATCCACTAGAAACCATTTGCAAATAATTAAAATAAACTTCCAACCGCTCCCCATAAAATCCCGCCAAAAATTCCAATATGAACCTAAATTAAAATTAATAAGGTTACGAACAGTAACGTAAGTGACAGTAATACGGTAATAGTTTTGTGCAATGTGCACGTAGATTAAAATTATATAGAATAACAAATCGATAATTCTCGGGGGAGCCTGACCCCTAGAGAACGCGTCCCCAGGTGGCGGATCGGGGAACCCCCGCCAGACTGGCTCAGGAGGGTAGGAGTGAAATAAAATAGCCCCCGCGGACCTATAGGCTGGAGAAGGACATTTCGAAACCAAACCCCTGCAGAGAGCTTCTTTGGCGTAACTGAAGGCGAGGTCTTTGCAGTGCTGAGTGTTTAGGCTGGGGCACTCAGAAGGGATCGTGGCGGATGAACCCTAAGGAGTCAACGGCAGCGCCCATACCTTAGTATAAGATACAGCCTTGGCGTCAGGTGACAACCGGCCGTAAAACTTACAGTCAAAACACTCCTCCTCGTAAATATGGGAAAAGTCAAGAGAAAGAAAGTGAATACACCTGCTAGGGCGTACCCCGGAAGCGACGACGAAGGCGATAGAAATGCGAATAATGCGAATGGCGAATACACTGCTAGGGCGTCCCCCAAAAGCGACAAAAATATGACAAGAACAAAAATTCGCATTTTCTTATAAATTCTAACATCAGACTGGCCACGTGGAACCTAGGCACTCTAACGGGTAGAAGCCAAGAGTTAGCAAAGATACTACAAGCCCGAAAAATCAACATATGCTGCCTACAAGAGACTAGATGGATAGGGTCAAAGTCGAGGGATCTGGGAATGCTGTACCAACTTATATATCATGGCTCTACCAACTCGCGAAACGGAGTGGCTCACACCTAAATCGTACTGGATTCACACCTAAAAAAGCGCATAATTAATATAGACAGAAGGAGTGATAGACTCATAGCAGTAAAATTAGCCACGGATGAACAACCACCCGTAAACATAATCTCGGCATATGCACCGCAAACCGGTTGTACCAACAATGAAAAAGATGGTTTCTGGGACGAGTTCGATGAACTTCTCAATTCAATAGTACCAGGTGAAGTGAAATACATTGGAGGTGATTTAAACGGTCCTGTGGGACAGAGAAATACAATATACAAGCAAATACAGGGAGAGTCTGGTTATTGCTCACTTAAAAAGGACGGGGAACAAATTTTAGATTTTTACGTAAGACATGACCTTGCAATAGTCAATACATTTTTCAAGAAGAAAACAGAACATTTAATAACCTATAAAAGTGGAGATAAGCAATCCCAAATTGAATTTATCCTGACTGACAGGCATTTTATGAAGGATTGTAAGGTGATATCTGGGGAGGCACTTACATCACAGCATAGAATTTTGGCAGAATGTATAAAATTACCAAGAACCATGAAGCTTGTTAAAAACAAAACCCCGAAAATTAAGTGGTATCTGCTAAATACTGAAAAAGGAACTCAACTAGTGATCACACTACATAAGAAAATAGTTGAGGATATGGAAATAAATAACACTACAGCGGAAGGAATGTGGTCCAGCTTCGAGAAATTCTGCAAAACAGAAGCCGAATTAATACTCGGAATATCCAAGGGTGGGCTTGACCATAGTAAAGACCCCACATGGTGGAATGATGATGTGAAAGACTCTTTAAAGATAAAGAAAGGGCTCTTTAAACAATGGCAGAACTCAAGGCTGGATGATGACCACGAGCTTTACAAAAATGCTAAAAAGACAGCCAAACGCAAAATAGGGCAGATTCGAGAAACAATTATTACTCTAGACTTGAAGGTGCAAAAACAGATAAAGAAATATTCAAGCTTGCAAAACAACGCCATACATCCAGTCTAGACATCAAAATTAACAAGTATATCAAAGATGAAAATGGACATCTATTAACTGAAAATGACAAAATCTATCGCAGATGGTGTCAATATTATCAAAAACTTCTCAATGAAGAATTCCCGAGTCAACCCTTAAATGCTATCCCAGAAACAGCAGACTCCATAGACCATATAACTGCAGATGAGGTTATAAGAGCCCTTAGAAAAATGAAGAGCCACAAAGCGGTAGGACCGGATAGCATTCCTGCAGACCTGTGCAAGGTGCTCGGACCCGCCGCGGTAGAATGAAGAAGAAGTGAAGTGAAGAAGAAGAAATGAAGAAGAGTACGCTGTTAGAAAGGCCTTGGCCATTCCAGAAAAGAAAAAGGGTAGAGGGCGGCCACTGGCCACGTGGTGGACAACCGTTACCAAAGACGTGGAACGGGCACAGCTGGACACAGACAACCCAGGACAGAGCGTCCTGGTCCCTAAAAACGAGGAGGGCCGACCCCAAGTGATGGGAGAAGGCACGGAAGAAGAAGAAGATTAACAAATCGATAAGACTTAAAAAATATTGTAAAGTAAGTAGGTACCAAATATTTTCGTTTTAAAGGCATTGTGCATAGAATTATTTATTTTCTATTTATATTACGTGGTACTAAAATATGGTAAAAATATTTTATTACTGGTATAAGTAGGTACCTATATAGTTTACACCTACAATGAAATTTTATGACACAAAGTTATTGATATTACGTTTGCCTTGAACTGCTTCTAGAAAGAATGAACAAATACCAAACATTTTGAAATGATTTCTTCATTTAAACAGTTTCTAATAATATGTAAGTGTTCTTTTCTACTTGTATATTCTATCTATAAAAATATAAAAATAATTTAATGAATAGAGGAAAGTATTTAGAGAAATTTATTCGGTAATATTTAAACTGAATACATTGATTTTTAAGGTATTACAGCACTCTACTTTACAAGATCACATTGCATCCCAATGAAATTAAGTTCTAATTTCAAAATCGACGAATTTATTGACAAATTATTAAACTCTACAAAGTTCGACGAGCTAGCCAATAAAATCGCCGAAAAAGCCGCAGAAAAAATGCAAAAAATCCGAAATGAAAGCTTACCTGACAAAAGTAATCTTCTGCCTTTGGAGAATACCAAATACCGTTCTAGTAGAACAGAAAAATCGAACGAATTCAAAAATAAAGCAGATTATAAGTCACATGAAACATTACCATTACATCGGAAAGGTAGAAATAACAACTCCACAAACAAAATACACAAGGAATCAATCAGTAGTTTGGACTCATTAAATCCGGCGCGGGATATAAGTTTAAAATACAAACATTTTACAAAAAAGAACTATGCTACTGGTAGACACGATGTCACTGAGAAATCAACAACATTATATGCAAAAAAATATTCTAATAAAGACAGACACTATAAAGCGCACGTCAGTAACAACTCGTATGAGAAAAAGCATCGAGATAAGGCAAAAAACATAACTCAGGAATCAAACGAAAACAAAGAGACTAATATCGACTTAAGCACTGAGAATATCAAGAATTACAAAGATACTCATCATGTTCTAAGCAGTAAGAACAAAGTTACTACACCATCTTTCCATAATGACAGACATACAAGTTTCGAACAGGAAAGAGAAACAAAAGAATTTGACAAAACTTTAGAAGAGAAAGCTTTAAATATAAGCATTGATAGCAGAAAAACACAGACGATTACTATAGATAATAAAGAAGATAGCACAACTACCACGAAATTTAGTTTAAGAAGTAATACAGATAAAAGCAATAAAAGTACGAAAGAAATGAGCTTAAGAAAATCTGATCCCAACGACGGAGAGACCACAGAAAGTTCAGATGATAATTACACCGATTCTCTTTCAAATAATGAAGAAATAAACGTAGAAATAGAGAGTGCCGATAATGAAAATATTACTCCAAGTATTGTCGTTCGAGAGGAGAATGGAAAGCTTTTCACTTATGAAAAGTCTTCAGATTATGACGAGTATCACCAACAATTAGCGAATCTACAAGAGAAAAACTCCGAAACATAATTCCTATTATGTAAATGTAAATGTATTCGTACAATATCGAAGATATTAATTGGATGCCTAGGTTGAGTTGTCTTTAAACACTAATTCGTACATAATAAATATTTACACATGATAATAATAAAATGTTTAAGATTCGTCATCATTGCAATTCAATAGGGACTTGTTACTCCTCAATATAGTGCAAGGCGTGCTTCTGAGCCCTATTTTCGACTTCATGCATTCAGGTCCTTCCAGTTCTGTTCTACGTATTACGTTTTTCAGTTAACCCTGTATAAATAAAAATGAAATGTGTTTGTTGCTAAGCGCAAAACTTGAGAACAGTTGAACTGATTGGATGATTTTTTTTTATGTTCGTAATAGTCTAAATAAGGTTCTCATGGAAAGAAAAATTGGAAAGATTGCTAGGAAAATTAGAAAATTTGGGAAAACCGAATGTGCTTTTATGTATGATATTTTTGTATGAACTCCAGACAAACTCACGACAAATAATGTAATAACTACTGAGTCATAGCAATGCGCGGCCGGGCACAGCTAACACTTCGTGTATATATACACATTATAATAATACTACACAATTTAATACTCCCTAATAATTTTCCCTCTGACTGACAAACAAAATATACAGAGCGAAAGTGAGTGGTAAAAGAAGCCATGGATGACCAAGGCTGACTTTTGAAGATCAAATAGCCAGAGTGTTACCTGATGGAAATGTCCAAAGCTCGCGCATACCTAAGCGAAAACGTGTGAGGAGAATGGTGAGATTTGAGGAAGCGAAAGAAGTATGTAGGAACCGCGACGCTTGGCGCTCCGTCCTCTCTGACTACCCCGTTAGAGATACAGTGTGAAGATGTGTATGTATGTACGTATGTTTTCCCTCTAGTATATATTTATATGTATACTTACATACTAATATTATAAAGAGGTAAACTTTGTTTGTTTGTATGTAATGGATAACCTCGAAAACTACTCAACCGATGTCAAAAATTATTTCACCTGTAGAAATGCATTTTATCAGCGAGTAACATGGGCTGTATTATATTTTCAAACAAATTTCTTTCCGTGCGAAGCCGAAGCGAATCGCTATATAGTTGATAAATATAGAACTGCTAAGTTTCGTGGCAGTTTCAGATATAACGATAAAAATAGCAATAATATTCCCCCTCCCGTTAGAAACATCAGCTCACGCATTATATTTGAGCAACAGGTTAGACTACTCTGAATCTGAATCTGATCCACTGGCCTATATCTGAAGTTGTCGTACATTCACATTTAAATTTTTACATTCGTACTCACATTCTGCACATATTCGTTCACATCATCGACCTAATTCACATTCGTAATCATATTCATCTTACTATATAAGTATTTACACTTACGAACTACAAATATTTTATAAGAACATAGTGTTCGTATTTATCTATTGACTATTCTGTAAATCATTTACATATACTTTAATAATATTACACTACTTATATTATTTTCTTGCTCATATTATATATGTATCGGAGACTGGGGATGAACAGGATAAGCAGGGCGTTCGTCGTCACCATGTTCCGCCATGACGGGTAGCCTCGAGCAGATTATTAATGGACACGATCGATGACTCTTTATTTGTAATCTTAGTTAGGTTTTACAGAGTTAAACAGGTGTCGCAAGAACAGATACGTCCGCTCGGCACAAGCTTCAATAGTTGAATGCCTCGCCCACTCCAACGGCTGTATCCAAGCACGACTTCGTGACTTCACGCTTGCGTTCGATTCCGACACGGCCATCTCTGATGACTCACACGTCCCCGTGTGTGTAGCCTGCAAAGATAATATCAGCCCAGCATTCTTTGTTCGGCTATTCTGACTACTTAAGAATTAAATTAGCGACAGTGTAATGAAACTTTTGAAAATCTTTACATCAACTTTATTCAATGACAATCACATTTTTTCAAACTGATCATCCATAATCATTAACTTCAATTACACAATTACAGCGAACTGAAATTTTCGCATAAATCAGGACAATATTAACTAGTACCGTCATTCACGGCTGGTATCATTTTCGCACCAACGAAAACAAAGAAAATCACGAAAATAGGCCGTCGCACCAACGACTCATCTCGTTAACGCCACAACGTGAACGAGGATAGCGAAGCATACCGCCGCACCTACGGCTCATCTTGTTACGGCATCCCGCAAACAAGGATATCTCAAACATTCTGTCTCTCATTTTAATGCGCTACAACGCTTACGAAATGATCAAGCAGTGTGGTGATCATTATTTTCGTCATCTACGCCCAACGCAGCATCTAATTCGATTGGAACTTCGTGATTTGGTATCCGCCTTAGTCTATCGTGTGGGTACTTGTACGTTCTCCTGGAATTCAAGGATTTTAGAAGATACCTGTCGTTATCTAATACCTCTAAAACTTTAAACGGTCCCTTGAACTTGGGGTCTAATTTGGTTTGATTCCTTTCCTCATTTTCTATGAGGACATAGTCACCCACAACAAATCGATTCACAGTTGCCTTGCTTCTGTCGAATCGAAGTTTATCATACACAGCAGCTTGTCTGATATTCTGAGCTGCATGTTCCCGTATCGCATTAAGTTCAACTTCACCAACTTCATCATCAGTTATTGTCATTAAACTCAAGGGCCTTGCAACCTTACCTATCATTAATTCTAATGGGCTGGCTTTTGTGACACAATTAACGGTCGAGTTCATTGCCAACTGTACCTCACCTAACGCATCCTGCCACGAACGATCCTCACTCGACTCCACCGCCGTTAGCATGCTCTTCAAAGTACTCATCATTCTCTCTACTTGTCCGTTAGCACGACTACCCCCTGTCGCAATAAGATGCAACTGGATGTTTCGAATCTCACAATAGCGAACTCTTTACTAGCGAAACACCTGCCCTGATCAGCCACTACACGAGTAGGCGCACCAAACAATGTCGCACTGAACTGTAAAGCTTTAATGCTATTCTTAGTGTCAATGTTTAACGAGTGAAATAGCAAAACGAACTTAGTGAAGGCATCTATCAAAACGAAAACGTATTCCTTAATGTCGTTCTTGCCACTAAGCTTTCCAGACGCATCTAAGTGCACTGTGTGCCACGGGACACTTACTTTGGGGATAGGATGGAGCTCAGCTTGAACTCTGCCCGAATTTGATTTCGAGATTTTACAGGTAATGCAATTTTCAACGAACTTTCGCACAAATCTAGACATACCAATAATGTTCGTAAACTTTTTCGAGAGTTTTCTCCCAGCCCAGATGCATAATTGATTCGTGGACATTGTTTATTACTGACCACCTAAATGCCCTGGGAACCATAGGTAGACATCGATTTCTGCCATTCCTCTGCACCTTACGACATAGAATACCTGACCTAACTTCATAAGTCTTCCTAATATCTTCAGAAAGCACTTCGTTTTGAAGATCTGATAGTACCCGTTGGATTTCAGGGTCTCTCTCTTGCTCTACTTGAAGCCAATTATTGGAAAGCTCAGCTATGTTGACATGTTTCTGTTCTACACGCTGCGTATCATTGGATGTAGAAGGAAGTCGGAGATTACGCGAAAGACAATCAACATGTTTCATTCTAGACCCTTCTCTATACACGATGTCAAAATCGAAAGATTGGAGGTACGCCCACCACCTATGGACTCGCGGAGAGAGTTCAGTCTTATTTTTCGTGGCTTTGACTGAATTGCAGTCGGTAACTATGACGAACTTACGACCTTGTAGATAGTGCCTGAAGTGTTTGACCGCGTTAACAACTGCCAAGGTCTCGAGTTCGTAAGAATGATACCTAGACTCGGTAGAGGACGTGCGACGACTGTAATAAGCAACCGGATGTTGCTTGCCATTGACCTTCTGAATAAACATAGCACCGTACCCGTCCGCGCTTGCATCTGTGTGAATCTCTATTGGTAAATTTGGATCAAAAATCATTAGCACAGGCTGTGCTAATGATTGTCAAACTTGTGATGATTTGCTGCCTGATCTTCTCGTGAACGGGTTGCCATTTAATTTCACAACCCTTACCACTTGTTATTTTAAACAAAGGAGCCATGACTTTTGATAATTGGGGAATAAACTGCCGAAAATAGGACGCTAAGCCTATGAACTGCCTAAGTTGCGTAACAGTGCTTGGGGGTGGAAGCCGAGTTAAGGCCTCTATGTTTTTAGGGTTTGGCATGACTCTACCATCCTCAACTACAAAGCCTAAGTACTCAACACGACGCTTTAGGAACGCGCACTTGGCTAGATTTAATGAAAATCCTGCTCTGGTTAAAACCCCTAGAACAAGACGAAGGCGCTCTATCCCCTGCTCTACATCAGATCCCAGGATCAACAAGTCATCGACGTAGGCCACGACAAAAGTATGACCTAACTCCCCCAACGCATGCATGACTGCTCGCTGATAAACTGACGTGGCATTTTTTAAACCGAATGGCATCGTTAAGTATTCCCATTGGCCATCGGGCGTGACAAACGCAGTCTTCTCTATCGACGCGGGGTGAATGGATATCTGATGATAGCCACTAATGGCGTCTAGACACGTGTACCATTTTGCCCCACCCAACCTAGCCACTTGATCCTCAATCAATGGGAGCGGATACCTATCAGCTACAGTGTTCTCGTTTAACTCTCGGTAATCCACGCACATACGGTCCGACCCATCCTTTTTCTTCACTAATAGTACAGGACTAGAAAACGGAGAACAACTAGGCCTAATAACCCCTGCTTCTAGCAATTCATTCACCCTGTCGCGTACAACCTGCCTCTCTTGCGCCCCAAGACGATACGGTCGACGCTGAACTGTTTTGATAGGGTCGATCAAACGAATTTCATGTTGACCTGTATTGACGCGAGACCTAGCTATGCCTCGTGTAAAGGACGTCGAGAATTCTTCTAGAACAGTTATTAATTGTGGTCTGAACTCTGAGGGTAGATCGGTGTCAATGTAATCAAAATCTAACTCTTCAATCTCACTGCGCTTTTCGCACATTGAGATGTTTTTAGCACACGTCAAAACTACACTATCTAACGTCATGCTAACATTAAAACCCTGTGACAAAATGTCCTTACCAACCAGAATATTATCTTTAAGATAGTTATCAGGTACCACATGAAATAAAATTTCTAGGTTAAAATTTCCGATTATTACTTGGGATAAAATTTGCAGTGTACTATACACACTATGCTGGCCTATGCCCGTTAATATTACAGATTTGTTTATTCGCCTGCCAGAAAGCTTATTGGCGATACTTTCTTTGATAAGGGAACATTCAGCACCAGAATCAAAAGAGAATAAATACGACTTACGATTGTTCGTAAAATGACCACGTGGACTGCTAACGGTGCACACGTTGACCCGGCGATCGCGCTCATGTGCGGCTGACAATGCCGCTACGCCTGCCGCCTGCGCCGTGCTTCCACTGCTACCGCCGTTGGCGCCCATTCCGCGGGTGCACTTCGCAGCAAAGTGGCCCGTCTCGCCACAGCAGAAGCAGATAACTCGCGATTGCTGGTTACTCGTCGCAGAAGACAACGTCATCGCCGTCGGTTTTCTTCCCTTCGAACGACACTCGTGTGCGCGATGCCCTGACTTGCCACAGCTGAAACATCTTGAAGGCGTTCCCATCTTGATCGGTTTTGATTCCGCGCGGTTCTCTTCAACAGATGGTGAAGCTTTCCTTTTCATGAACATGGTTGCTTTTAGTTCTCGCTGCAACTTATCTCTTGTCATAATTTCGGTTGTAAAAGCTAAACGTTGTAAACGCTTGTCAAACTGCGCTAAATGTGCCAGTACGGTAGATACAGCAATCTCATCCACGCTCATATTCCGCCACCTCGAGGTTAAAGACGTCATCAGTCTTGCAGCATACACTGACAGGCACTCGTTCTCTCTTGGTTTGCCATTGTGTAGGTTAATTAGAGTAGCTGCGGGGTTTCTATACTGTCGTACCTGGCAGTAAATAATTCTCGAAAGTGCGACCACTGCATTCCAGGAAAAGAAACTTGTGATAGCCATTGCGAAGCACTCCCCTTTAATGCACCGCTGATGGCTATTATTAGCGGTCCTCCTTGTAACTGTTTTTCACCAAAGCAGAGGTCAACCGTATTGCACCAGGCACGCGCATCCGTATCAGGCTTCTCGGGGTCGAATTCAGGTAGCTTGATGTTATGAGTACTCGTCGGTTCTTTAATAGCTTCAATCAGGCTCAGCATGCTATTATTTTGTAGCTCGAACATTTTTTGTAACAAGTCTTCGTTAAAAGGAGGTAGTTGTGAATTGTTATTTGTCGGTTGTGCTCGAGGTGATCCCACTTCTGATATCGGAGACTGGGGATGAACAGGATAAGCAGGGCGTTCGTCGTCACCATGTTCCGCCATGACGGGTAGCCTCGAGCAGATTATTAATGGACACGATCGATGACTCTTTATTTGTAATCTTAGTTAGGTTTTACAGAGTTAAACAGGTGTCGCAAGAACAGATACGTCCGCTCGGCACAAGCTTCAATAGTTGAATGCCTCGCCCACTCCAACGGCTGTATCCAAGCACGACTTCGTGACGTCACGCTTGCGTTCGATTCCGACATATGTAATACCTGAGCGACCGAGCTTTACTCGGTGTCTTATAAAAAAAAATACAAAAAAAGTTTGACCACATTGCAGGATTCAAATCCGCGTATTTCAGCTTGGCAGATCTACGCTCTAGTCACTGTACTACTGAGAAGGTAAACTCTGTTGTGAAACCAGAAGAGTTTAAAGTATAGAAAGTTTAAAATGCGTGAAAACATAGAGAAAACAAATTTTCTCAGAATTGGACCCTAGCTGGATCGATTTTTGACCACCGGTAAAGCTTTACACTGTCATCTAAAAGTTGTAGCTGTTTTCGAGCACGCGATTATAAATAGAAGTTTACGAATATTGCTTGTATAATACTACTCTTTTAAATAACATAGTATCTTAAAACAAAGTAAGTCCATGAAGTTTAACATTAAATTCATGGTTCAGGAAAATAAATAATTTATTTTTCTCCATAACTTTTAGCCATAGACTTTATAAATAACTCCAAAGCCAGACGCCGTGTCCGAGCAGCAATGGTGAGCTAAATCAGATAACCTGAAGAAAAAAATAGTCAAGCGCCGGTATTGAGATATTATTATTCATCAAAGGAAGAAATTACATTATCAGTAGATGCCAGTACACAGGGCCTTGGTGCGTGCATATTACACGCAGGTCGGCCTGTAGCGGATATACGCTGCCCGCGCACCCACATCCGCGGAAACGAGGTGGGCACAAATGAAAGGGTTGTTTGCGTTTCCATCAATATGTGTGTCACAGTAGAAACCGATCAAAGCCACTGGAATCGATTTTCAAAAAACCATTAAATTCCACCCAGCAAGACCCAGCGCATGTTAATGAAATTGCATGGTTACTCGTTGGAAATTCAGTATAAACCAGGGAAACTCATGTATATAGCAGATGCTTTGTCACGAGCACCATCAGAAAAAGGTTTTAACGAAGAAATACATCAAATACGTATATTTTAATAGATTATACGAAAATATAAATGCTTCAGAAGAAAAACTAAGGTACGTGCGGGTAATAAGGCCTAGCTTAGGAAGATTTGAAATTACATGAAAAATAACCAATTTAGTCAACAGCTTTTAATAAAATTTAGTCTAAAAGTTCAATTACTATAAATATAAAAGTAAAATGACATTTTTTTATCATATTTTTTACATTTTGCACTTAAAATCAGATACTTAATTGTTATGTAATAAATAAATAAATATGTAATAATAAATAAATAACAGCGTTTAAAATTATATTTTTAGTACTTATGTGATGCGTATGTACGACGCACGTACATGGTTTTGCAATTACAGGCAGTCCTCGACTTACGTCGTTTCGATTTACGTCGTTTCCAGTTACGTCGAACAATGTTTTAACACTATTCCTCAAGCATACGTCATTTGTTTCGATTTGCGGCATAGGAATTGATAGTTTCTTTAAGCCAAAAGTTTAATTTATTATTTTTCATTACATATTTTGATTACATATTAAAGTTTTATAATTATTATTAAAATTAATAACACACAAATACCAAAAATAACTAGCAATTTTATAAGTGCATATATAATTATTTTAAGAACTTACTTTTGATAATAAAGTATGTATATCCTTTGTTATAAATGCAGTTTGTTATAATTTCGAGTCCGTGTGGATCCTAACCCTTGAGTTTTACATGTAAACATATGAAAAAATATGTCTCGACTTACGTCGTTTCGATTTACGTCGCGTATTTCGAGAACCTAACATGCCGTAAGTACGAGGACTGCCTGTACTTTATTTATTGCATTAACTGCAGTTTTGGCGCGCATCAAATTATTGTACTTTGGTCGCGACCTAATACCTTTGTTTATATAATATGCAATACGCAAATTTTCTTTGTTTCAAGTTAGTGTTTGATTAGATGCTTATCGGATAAGTTTCATTTTTATTTATCTTCGTTCCTATCGTCCACTCATTTACATTTGCATAATTTTATATTTTGCAGGTTTTATTTGCATTAATCTTGCAGAATACATTGCATCTTATGTATTATCCTTACAGCGGTTTTTTGTTAATTGATTAATCGATGCATATTTTAAGTGTATTTTTGTATCGGATGCATTGACTAATCAAGCCTATTTCCTCAATAGATGGCGTCACTTACGCAAATTCGAGGTTTTTATTTTTTTACAGAGTTATTTTTGAATTTCCACACACGAAAGTTATGTTTGTGAGCACTTTATACTTATACGCAACTATTCAGACAACTTTGTAAGTTATCCTGTAGATCTATTCACTCTTCTCCCCGGATCGCCGCAATGTGCTAACGTGTGAGCAGACAGTGTTTCTTTTATTGTAATTAATTATTTATCAGTAAAAAAAAAAAAATAATAATAACTAAATTCACCAATAAAAATAGGAGTGCATAAGGTACGAAGTGGTTTTTCGATATTTGCAAAACACTAATGCAAACTGTGACTGAAACCTCCTACTATACATGATAGCCTGGTACCTGAACCCTGTACATTGGTCGTGAAATCACCACCCCGGCCTGCGTAGGCGCATTTGTTGCCGCCCTGACTACGCCCTTTGCGATACAATTCGAGAACAGGGTAGGCTAACCCGCCCCTGAAACAGTGAATACATAATACAGGATTTCTGCTGCCCTGGTACATCGTGTGATCGTTGCATTTCTTTTCGTTTAAAAAAGTTTAAAAAAAAGAAGGGAATAATAATAAATAATAATAGGAAGAAACTTCAAACTTTATCTTCGCTGGATCTCTGCTACCCTGGTACATCGAGCGATCGTGTAAACGTGGTAAGCGCTTCTATTTAAATTACACAACGTTTTTTATACCTGGCACGGCCACCACTGCTTAGCTCCAAAACACTCTTACTCCCCTAGTACTTGAGTATTGAAAATTGAAATGGAT
The DNA here is from genome assembly GCA_907165235.1 of Zeuzera pyrina. Classification (NCBI taxonomy): domain Eukaryota; kingdom Metazoa; phylum Arthropoda; class Insecta; order Lepidoptera; family Cossidae; genus Zeuzera; species Zeuzera pyrina. Next base: position 6,476,151 of record OU015647.1, on the reverse strand, counting down.
AGGTCGCTCTCCGAATCAAGCATAATCGATGCAGTAGTAGTAAACTCCTCCAAATTATGTTTCCCAACGAAGAAATAAAAGACTAAGAGAGGATGAGTTGGACGTGTTTAAGGAGGAAATGATTACCATGATTAAATCAATGTTGTTATCACAAGAAAACGAGCTCAAAAAAATCACTCCAACGCTTATGGAAATCAAGCAAGTTAATTCCAACATAGAGAATGCGGTATCCTCCCTTTCTGCACAAAACGAAATTTTTAAAAAGAAAATAGAACAAATGGAGACACAGGCTAAGAAAGATAAGGAATACATAACACTTCTTGAGCAAAAGATTGAGGATTTGCAGATAGGAAGTCGAAAGCTTAACATAAAAGATGTTCCTATGCAAACTAAAGAAACAAGAGAAGATTTAATTAGCATGGTGACGTGTCTAACTAAAAATGTAAATTGCGAAATTATGAAATCGGACATAAGAGACATTTACAGAGTGAAAGGAAAGAAACAAGGGATGACTAACACTCCAATAATAGTGGAAATTTCATCCACTATATTGAAGACAGATATCCTAAAAATGTGTAAGGCTTACAATACTAAACATAAAGTCAAGCTCTGTGTCAAACATCTTGGCCTTAAAAGTAACGAAGACACTCCCATCTTTGTCTCGGAACAGCTTACCGCAAAGGGTGCACGATTGCACTTTCTTGCAAGAGATCTTGTGAAGTCCAAAGGTTATAAATATTGCTGGACTGCCTACGGTAAAGTTTATGTTAGAAAGCATGATGGATCGCCCACCTATGTACTTAGGAACGAATCTCAAATTCAAGCTTTAATGCAAGAATCATGACTAAGTTTACGATACTTAAATTGCATGCTACAGCCGCCGTTTATATTAATTTATTTATTGAGTAATTTTATTGTAATAGATTCGACTTTTCTGTTCACTGTACACACTGTTGTGATATTTACTAATACACAAACTTATTATTTTCTACAATACGATATATATACATGTAGTACTTTTGCATACACAATCACACAAAATCAGATATCTGGCGAAAAAAATAAAAATCGGCACATTCAGACGATAAACAAAATATTAAAAGATAATGTAAAAATAAAAAATAAAGTCACTATAATCAATAATAAAAAAATATATCCACTACAGATACAATATGCGTGCAAGCGTTATCCATAATATTGCTAAAAAACACTATGCAATTCATACCAATTTGACACTGAAGCACAGTCTATTAAATGGTTTTCTTTATGGACAGCACACATAAAATATTGCAAGAAATAGACGATATAGTTGTTTCGCAATCAAATGAGCATCAATTTGAGGACTTCTCCAGAAAATACCATACACAGAGTTCAGATTTTACAATTGTGTCACAAAACATTAGAAGCATCTATAGTAATTTAGATGATTTGCAAATAACTCTTAGCTGCCTCAATTTTGGTGTTGATCTAATAATTTTAACCGAATGCAGATTAGACGCAAGTAGACAAGTTCCTAATGTTACTAGTTATTTAACTTTCTCCACTACAAACCACATTAATCGCTGCGACGGTGTAGTAGCATATGTTAAAAACACGCATAAAGTAAGTGTCAAAGAAGTCACCCTGACTCACGCATCTTGCTTACAAATATGCATGTCCGACCTCATTATTCTAGGTATCTATCGCTCTCCCTCAAATAGTAATGCTGAAAACTTTATAAATTCTTTAAATAAGCACTTGGATTCTCTTGAATTGTATAATAATGTTATAATAACTGGTGACATAAATATTATATACAGGTTACACGAACAGACAAACGAGCGTACAAATAGGCTTAATTATCTGAACATGCTGGCAACGCATGGTTTGTTACCAGGACATTCATTGCCAACAAGAGGTGAAAGCTGTTTGGATCATTTTATCTTAAAATTAGATAAAAATAAAAACTCTGCCTCTATCGCTGTTTTGAATACTACGATAACAGATCATTTCATGATTTTTCTGAAACTTTCCAAAATAGTAAATGTGCATAAATGCTCTAAAATTAAAACGACTGTTGATTTCGAAAAGGCGTTAACTACCCTGAAGGAAAGTAATATTTGCATTGCATTGCATTGCATTTGCATTGAAGAATTGCATTTAATTGACGATCCTGTTACGCTATCTGTATTTTTAATAAATAAACTTAATTATTGCTTACTGAAAAATACCATAACGAACTTAGTTCCAAGGAAAAACCGTATAATTAAACCATGGATAACTTTAGGTATGTTGCATTGTATTCAAAACAGAAATAACATGCAGAGGAGGCTACGCTCAGATCCTGAAAATGAAGTCCTTAAAATTACATACAAAAGGTATCGCAACTATTGTAATAATCTTATTAAAAAACTTAAAAGAAAATATGAAAGGGGCCAGTTAATTAAAGCAAATAAAAATAGTAAAAAAATATGGAATGTTATAAATAGTATCACGCATCGTAAACCACCTAAAACTCAACATCTGGAATTATTACAGTTAAAATCGACCCCGAGTCTTTCAGTACATTACGTAAACAACTACTTTTCTAATATTGGAAAAACTCTAGCTGAAGAAATTGTTTCTAATAATCCATCACAAGACCATAGCGCTTATAGGTTGAACAATTCACATGCCTCTTCTTTCGTACTTTTAGAAATAAATCCAAGGGAAGTGTATTGCGTATTAATGGGTCTAAAAACTGAGAGCGCCCCGGGTTGGGACAATATATCTACTAAATTCCTAAAAATTGCTCATGAAGTAGTGGTACCTATAGTCTCACATCTGGCTAATCTTTGTTTTGGACAAGGAATCTTTCCACCTGCTCTCAAAATATCTATCATCACGCCTGTGCACAAGGGTGGTGACAGAAACGAAGTAAGCAATTACAGACCTATCTCAGTGCTACCTGCAATTTCTAAAATTATAGAAAAGTTAATCAATACTCAATTAATAAAATACATGAATAAATATAACATTATCTCCCACTCTCAATATGGTTTTAGGCAAGGTTTGTCAACTGAAGATGCAGTTACTGCATTAACCTCGCATATTGTGAACCAAGTGGATTCAGGAAGAAAATGCGTTACTGTCTTTTTAGATTTAAAAAAAGCTTTCGACACTGTCTCTGTACCCATCCTTGTGCGTAGTTTAGAGTTCATAGGCATTAGAGGACTTCCTTTGGACATATTGAGGAGTTATCTCCAGGATCGTAGGCAGTGTGTTAGACTAGGAGAATATGTTAGTGAAGAGACTAATGTATGTTTTGGTATCCCACAAGGCAGTGTCTTGGGTCCGACATTATTTTTAATATATATTAATAATCTTTGTGATATGCGACTTGAAAATGGGCGTATATTCTCTTATGCAGATGACACAGCTGTTGCTTTTACTGGAGATACATGGGATTCTGTGTATGGATTTGCTGAACGGGGGCTGTATAAAATTGCTGACTGGTTAAAGTCTAATCTTTTACCATTAAATACCTCAAAAACCAAGTATATTGCATTTACAAATTACAACAGTTCTCAACCGGGGCCTGGCCATTGTTTAAAAATCCATATATGTGATAGTCTCCTTAACAGTAATTGTTCTTGTAATCAAATCACAAAAGTGACTAATATAAGGTATTTGGGTATTATGCTTGACCAACGGTTATCTTGGCATACACACACGGATATGATTATGGCTCGAACTAGAAAGCTTATTTGGATGTTCAAAACTTTAAGACATGTTATATCTAAGACTCTTTTGAATCAGATATATGTCTCGCTAGCCCAGTCAGTTCTTGTGTACTGCATACCTGTGTGGGGTGGGGCTACAAAAGCCAAATTTCTCGAATTAGAGCGAGCGCAAAGATCTCTTTTAAAGGTGATGCATTTCAAACCACATAGATTCCCTACTGAAAATCTTTACACGCTAAGTGGACTCCTCACTGTCAGAAAATTATATGTTCTCCATGCTGTTTTGAAACTTCACAAAACTCTTCCTTATGATCGTAATGTCCTCAAAAGAAGAAGGAAACATCATGTGGCTCCTGTAATCTATGCAAAAACATCATACGCAAAGCGACAATACACCCGACTATCCGCTTCCCTCTATAATGAAATAAATAAGCAACTAAATATTTACCCTATGCCATATTTCGAATGTAAGAATTCGCTAAAGGGCTGGTTGGAAACTAAAAGTTATGATGAGATTGAAGCTCTCTTACAATCTAAATAAAACTGAATGTATTGAAGTAGGTATTTATAAAGTCGCCGACAAACTGTTTTTAACTTTATCTGTTTCACATACAAAAAAACGCCTCAAGCATACATCACACCACACCAAACACATACACACACATACATACACACTGCACGAAACATACATACTATTTACTTTCATAAACACACACATACACCGCACATATTTTATACTCCCATCCATATCTATAATTTTATGTTACTTACCTTTTGTCTCATTAAATATGAAATTGTAATTCTCTATGAAATGCACACTTCTACAATTTTTTTGTACTAGTTATGAGGAGCAGAGTCTCCTAGCACAGGTATTGCTTATACTTAAAAGGAGACTCTGACGTAAGATATACTGTAGAAGATGTATTGTACTAGCTACTGAATAAAAATTTTTCATTTTCATTTTCATCTATTAGTCACATATCATGATAAATAATTGAAATTACAAATTTGGTCTTTTTACCCACACATGTATACTGAGTTCAAGTGATTGTACTATTTAATAATTTCACAATAAGTTTTTAAGTCAAATTAGCTCAGTGGTATATGTTGACACTAGAAAATCGTAATTTTCAGTGTTCGAATCCCTACACTATACTTTTTTTTATTGTTATACCGTTATTATATTAGATAGATAGATAGATAACTCTTTATTGCCAACACATCAGGGTAGATACAAAATCAACATTAACATTTATAAAAATAAAAGTGTAACAATAGGCGGTCTTATCGCTTAGAGCGATCTCTTCCAGACAACCATAGGGTGCGTAGTAGCATTGAAAATTGATACGGAAGGCGATGGATTACAAATTGTAAAAATTGAATATAGTAATTATATTATACCACAGATTAATTAGTTTACTAGATTATACTATATCCATGAACATATTACACATAGACAAATACATACATACACATCTACCCATATATACATACTTATATACACACGCTCACGCATAAATACCTATATATACATATATATACATACATGTACATATACTATACATACATTATATAGCTACTCGTAAAAGTGGCCAGGGACGGCAGCAAAATTCGACATTATTGTTTGTGTAAAAGATAATGCATTTTTACCCGTTTTTTGAAAACGGCTAGCGATTGAGAGCTTTTAATTTCAATTGATAACGCATTCCAAAGTCTAACGGCGCTAATAGTAAACGATTTGTCATAGAACGAAGTACAATGTATGAGAGTACTAAGTATGAGATTCTCTGATGACCTCAAAGAAAAAGGATGCAAGGCGTGAAGATACTGAAAGCGCTGTTTGAGGTAGCTAGGCGAGAACGGATTAAACAAGATACTATAGAGAAGTGACAGGGTGTGCATATTCCGGCGAAGGTGTATAGGCAGCCATTTGAGCTTATCACGGAATTCAGAGATATGGTCATACTTGCGAAGACCAAATATTAACCTAATTGAGAAATTTTGGAGTCGCTCAAGCTTATTGAGTTGATCTTCTGTGAGGTCCAGATAGCTGACATCAGCATAGTCAAGAATAGGGAGTAGCAGAGACTGCGCAAGTACCACTTTGGTTGCAGTAGGTAAAAAATTACGGAGTCTTCTCAAGGCACCTGCAGAAGCAAACACCTTACGGCTAACGGTTTCTAGCTGCGGTTTCCATGACAAGCATTGATCAAAGACAACCCCCAGATTTTTCACAGTTTTACTGTATGGAATTTTAACCCGCGAAAATTACCCGCGGTATAGTACACCAATCAATTTTGTCAAGAGTTCTAGAACTACCGATAATTATAACTTGTATTTTAGTTGGATTTATTTTTAAACCATGTGCTTGGCTCCACTCAGAGATACTGCGTAAGTCTCGATTAATGGTGTCAACGGCTATTGATAACTGACCAAATGGAGCTTGAGAATAAATTTGGAGATCGTCTGCATAAAGGTGGTAAGAGGAAGTAAAACATTGAGATATAGAATTAATAACAATTGCGAAAACGAGAGAACGCCGCCCTGCGGCACGCCTGCAGTCGTGTTGCACCAAGAAGAGAAAGACTCTTCAAGGCGGACACGCTGCCGCCATCCAAACAGGTAATTACGAAGCCAGTCAATTACCGATTCAGATATGTCAATAGAGCGAAGTAATGCGAGGAGGATGTCGAAATCGATGGCGTTAAAGGCGTTGCTAAAGTCGAGTAGTACCAGCAAGGTCAACTGCCCATGTTCCATACCTAGGCGGATGTCGTCTGTTATTTTGACTAGAGTTGTCGATGTGCTGTGACCAGGTCGAAAACCAGACTGAAAAGGATAATGGAGTTGATGGGATACAAGAAATGAGTTAAGTTGGTTATGAACAAAGCGTTCAAGAACTTTGGAGAGGAATGGAAGAATAGATATAGGACGATAATCAGAAGAGCATTTAGGAATAGAGTTTTTGGGCAAGGGTATGATTTGAGCTTCTTTCCATATTAAGGGAAAAGTTCCATTTGATATGGAAAAATTAAACATATTACAGAGGACTGGGAGTATAAAATCAAGGATAGGTATCAACATGTTTCGGCTAATACCATCTAAACCGACAGCGTTGGAGGTAATGGATAATATGCTCTTGTTAACATCACAAACGGTAAATGGACTAAAGAAGAATTGAGGATGGTGAGGGGTAGCAATAGTAGAAAGATTTCGCAGTGACGTAACTTTATCAGAGTCCTTAATATTGGAAGGCAAAGTAAAATGTTGGTTAAGAGAGTTGATGTCTAATCCATGTGGAATTTCGTCTTGACAAAATTTACCGACTCCTAAAGACCTGAGGAATTTCCAAACAGCGGCTGGATTCTCATTCTCGACAGAATTGTGGATATAGGGACGTTGAGCATCCCTACACACCTTATTGCAGTGATTCCGAGACTTGGCGTATTTTTCCTTGTTGACATCATTAGGAGGACGTTTGTACCTGGCCTTCGCAACTGTTTTTTTGTGCATAAGAGTTTTGATGTCGTCACAGAGCCACGGCGCAGGAAGGTGTTTAATTTTAATACGTCTAAACGGAGCATGAATGTCGTAAAGTTGGGTTATCATGGAATTGAAAGTATAGACTTGGTCATCTACAGACGCCACCTCTGTAACAGGAGTCCAATCGATCTTTTTAGCATAATCAATGAAAGATTCCTGATTCATACCATTAAAGTTGCGTTGCGGAATGATGATGGGTTTCATTTTTGAAGGACGAATATTATAGGACAGATATATCAAATTATGGTAGGAAAAGGCATCGGCAGATAACTGACCGTGCTTACCAATATGTTGTAAAGATGATATGATTATGATGTCAAGAAGAGACGGGACAGAGTTGGGAAAATGATGTGTAGCATTAAGGGGTAGTAGATGCATGTTGCTGGAATGGATAGTAGACTTTAAATGCGAATAACGATGATCATTTTTTAAAAGACAAGTGTTAAAGTCACCCATAATAATAGAGTGATTGTAGGACGGCATAAGATTTTCTAACATATTTTCAAAGGAATTGAAATAATACGAAGCAATGGACAGTAATAGACTCCCAGGAGAACTTTGGTTTGAGAAAGAAGAACTTCAATAAAAAGATGCTCGCCGGCATTGACAGCTGGTGGTTGCTCTGATACGCGAATTATAGAAAAGGAGAAATGATTACGTAAATAAATAGCAACTCCACCTCCACCGCCACCGAGACGATCATTTCGAATAAGACGAAATCCTGGTAGGGTATATAAGATTGAGGGAAGACATGGCTTAAGCCAAGTTTCGGAGACGAGTATGGCATGAATGTTTTTATCGTTAAAAGATGCCAGCATATCTGGAAAATGAGCCGGAATACTTTGGGCATTGATATGAATCACGTTTAAATTTTTAGGTACATCAGAGAATTGGGATTCTAAAATATCAGAGAGACAGGGAATGCTCACAAAACTGTCATTGCTGCTACCTCTATCGTCAGAATAAAACGATAAAAAGATATCAGAATCATCGCTTACGTTAAAAATTGACATATTTAACTTAGATAAGTATACAATATACACATAAAAATAAATAGATTAAAATATATATACTTTATAAAGACTTAATAATATATATATAGTTTCGCAATGTATTTGTTGTGTAATGTACAAGTTTTTTCTTCGATATACACCAGCCGGTTGTCATTATACCAAGGAGAATCAATACAGAGAATCAATACACAAAACTTAAATCAGTTCCACGATTCCTGATCATCATTCGTGCCGTAACATATTATATTATTTACGAGAATTCTAGTAGTACGCAACTTATGGTAGAGAAAAATGTCACTACGCGAAAATGCGCAGGTATGGCCTGCGCATTTATGTAATATAAGAATATGATTATCACTTCATATTTTAGCCAATACACTGAGTCCGAACAAACCTTAAATAAATATTAACATGAAACACAGACTTTTAAATGGAAGCAGACTATACCTATCGGTTCAAAATGCGTGGCAAATTTAACACTAACAAATATTACTCACACACATTCAGAACTCAGGGCCACATTAAGGAGTGGGTATCTATATTGTGTATTATCTTAGAGCGGGACTATTTGGGACACTCTATCTTTATTTTATCCTTATTTTCTCACATGAAAAATATAATTTAATGTGTAGTTTTAAGTTTGTAAATATTAACGTATGTATGTATTTTTTGTTAATGTAAATAAGGATAAAATTAATTGATATACTAGTATTAGAGATTATTACTTTATTATATTCCTTCTTTTTGTAGATTGTTTTTGTCACATGAAGGATGTAATTTGGAGTGTTCCCAATGGCTTCTCGATACAATATTATGATTGTTCGTTCGATACATGAGGCCTGACGGCTGTGCGCTGCTGGTCTTGGGCCGCATGTACCTTGTGATGACCTTGCTTGCGGTTCGATTTATGTGGGTACATGAAGTTTAATGACAGCAACGATATATTTTTAAAAGTCGGGAAAGTTGATAATCAGGCAAGTGAAAGTTTTGAATTTAGACTTTTTGTCGCGAACAAAAGAAGCGTGGTTGGCATTTTATTCAAAATTCAGATTTGCTATTTTTTGTGCTTTTGGGAGTTTTAAGTACAAAAATTATAGTATATTGTACGTTAAAGTTGTGTGCGAGTGAGAGGAGTTGGAGGAATTTCGTTTAACAGTCCTTTGTAACCCCAGTAAAACCTACTTACCATTGCTTTACTGTAAGTGTTAGAGACTTGGTTATGAGAAATTGGAACAAGTTTTATATCACACGAGTGTTATCGTTAACTATTTTTCTAAAGAGATAAGCGTCAGTGAATGCTTTATAAAGTTATGAAATAACTCTTCATCGCTATGCTTTGTCCTTTGATTATTATTTTCTCTAAACTACCTACGCATAAAACTCAAAAATTAAAAGAAATCGGGAGATAGTCGATGGGTGATCGATCTCACATTGAGAATAAAAACTAAAATAGCTTACACAATAAAACAAAGAATGTTTTCAGTCTTTTATTTGTTAATCGGATCGTTTTCTTATTACATTATCTAAGAACTCATTATAGATGTGCATCAAACACATCATTTCGCTGTTTTTCAATGTGTGCCAGAAGTAACTAGCGCAGAATGTCAGATATGCTAAGGATTACCATTGCAAGTAATCGTAGGTATTATTTGTCATTATTCGCCTCGAGATATCCATATTTGTTTTCACCATTTTTACATGTGACCACACAATTTATGCACAATAAAGTCCATCTTCGATTACCTGAAGCAAGGAAGTTGTATTATTTTATAAATAAATTAAAAATAATTTTGTAATTATGAAGTATGAATTCCAGCACTGGCTTTTTTCTAAACAACACTGGCCCAGGTTCATCCCAGCATAGCGACTAGAGATTAATTTGGCGATAGCATGTTCATTTTTAATAGTTATGTTAAATTTCATGGTCAAACAACAACAGGGTTTTACGGGTATCTCTTTTACATAATAAATGGGATTCAAAATGTTTTGAGCACAAAACACTGCCAGAATTGGTCTACCAGTTTGTTCTATGTAGCCTTTCTTATGTATTTCTTTTATGTAGTTCTTTAACCAAAAAATTTGAAGATTTTCATTTTTTAGAAACCCGAAATTAACAAGGTATACATCAAAATCAAAAGATAGTTGCTTAACCTTAGGTACCTGTCCGTTAATATTTAATTTTTTTACGAGACTCAGTTTTCTCTGAATTCGGCCCTCTTTAAGGTACAAGTACTAATAATGTCAAAATTGGTTAGGTACTTGGTACAAAAATATAAAAAACCTATAAAAAAAACCTTAAACAATATAACTTTAATTTTAATAGTTTGCAACATATTTAAGTGTCGGAGCCTCGAAATACAAAAACATCAGCTAACTGAATGCAGTAATCAAACAATTTGCAACATCAGATTTACTTACCGATGGAACGTGATTTTCCGGACTTTTCTGTATGAGGCGTTGCAACTGTTGGGGGTACAACACTTTTGTAGCATTTTTTGCACTTTAAATAACCAAAATAATGTTTATACACCAAGAAATATTTAATCATCGAACATGTGATGTACTACACAAGTAAACAGACGCCATACTCCGCTTATTTTGACTTAAGCAGAAGATAGCGGCTACCACGATCTCGGAATTGTCTATGTGTGCCATTCTGTTGCAACAAATGAAAGAAAAGGATAAAGATATACAATTTTAAACTACAATGAAAGTGACAGTGGTATTACTTACACGGTATCTATGTGTGGTGAATTATGTTTGATCTGCTTCCATTTATAAATCTGTGATATGAAATTTCTGGATGACATGCATGACATTGACACTTGACAATATTAACAGTGACATGTGTCTGCTTTGTTTATAGTGAACTACTACATTTATACAAAATTTAAGAATGTTAGAAGAAAATTAGATACCCATATGAAAGAAACAAAAAAAAATAAGTATCTAGTATCCCACCTACATTATGAAAAGTCACACAATTGATAATTACAACAAATGAAAAGGACCTGTGTATGCACATAGACGCAAATAACATACAGAAACCGCGAAACCATGAGTGACAAAGAAATGTATGCGAGTTCACTTCCTCCGCCGGCTCTTGATCTTCTTATCATCGGCTGCAAAGTCCTCTTTAGCAGCTGCAACGTCCACCTTATTTGCCAAAGATCGCTCGCTGGTGTCTGCGCCGGACCCATCACTGACTGCAGCCGGTACTTTAAGTTTGTTCAGCTCGGCCATACATATCACCCGGTGACGAGTCCCATTCGATCCAAGTACATATATGGCACCATCACGGGTCCAACACTTTCTCACGCCGAACTTCTGCCGCGCTACCATGAAGGTGTCATGGCGTGGCTTTGTAAGAAATTCTGACAGCGTGATACCAGAATCTCTGAGCTGAGTTTTACCCGACCAGATCCTGGTGCGCATCGATAAGTCTCCTAACTTGAAGAGAATAGGCCTGGGCTTTGTAGATGACGATGGCTTACCCATTCTGTGAGAGCGACTAATGTTAATTAACGGAAAATCAGGCAATTTCATTAGTTGGACAATGGTTTTAACCGCAATAGCTTCAGTTTGCTCATCCTTCTCCTCAGGGATCCCATGCAACAACAATATCTTGCGACGACTGTATGATTCAAGAGCATCAGTTCTACGATCAAGCATATCTATCTGTACTTGAATTGCTTGAAAAGCGCTTTTAACAAATGCCTTAAAAACACCAAACTCCGCTGCCAGGCTAGAGGTGTTATTAGTATCTGTAGATGCCGCCCCATGAAGCTATTAAGTGAATTGCTCCATCCTTTGAGCGAATAAAGCCCGCATTTCTGCCATAGTGTCTCTAATCTCCTCCATATTGTACAGTATCAGTAAGTAAAAATGTTAAAAGTGGGTAGTTGTGGAAGCGCACGGTTAAAGTTTAACTCTGTGTTTTTTAAATTATTTTAAATAGTTAAAGTTTCTAACGAATATCCAATACGCTTATTAAATAATCTACGAACATAAATATATCAATTAGTGATATCGAAAGGTGTATAAATCAGTTATTTCAAGTCTTATTTGGACGTTTTGTGAATCATCATAATAAACATTGTTCAGTTCTTTTTGTAAACATCTGTGATTGTGAGACATAACGTAATATCTTATTAAAAATATTAAAGTGAATTGCTATAATGTCTAATACAGCTTTGGAATGGGGCTGTTGTTCATCGAAAGCGCATAATAACAATTTCAAGCAGTGTAGCTCTTGTAAGAGAGCATTTCATTTTGAATGTTTGGCAATTTCCGGTAAGAATAAAAATGTATCTAATGAATCCAAATCGTCTTGGATATGTCCAAAGTGTGTCAGTTCTAATCCGAAACCTGTTAAAAATGATAGCACACCTGTTTGCTCCAACCAGAATGTTACCATAAGAGCAAACAAAAGACAGACTTTACGGTCGCCCTCTGATCCCGCTGTCGTGGAGTCTAAAATAACATCAGAAGAAGTATGTGATATAGTCCAGGAGATAGTAGCTAGGGAGATCGAAGGATTGGTGTCTAAATTAAACCAGTCTTTTAGAGCGCTCCTTAATTCTGAATTAGAAACAATGAGAAATGAGATTAAAGAACTGAAGCAGTCTGTGTCTTTCATGAATAATCAATATGAAGATGTGCTCAAAGAAAATAAAGAAATGAAAGTGTTAGTCAAAGAGATGCATTCCGAGAATTGTACTGTGAAGTCAACTATTAAAGACCTGACCTTTCGATTAAACAATCTAGAGCAAAGTGCTCGCTCTAGTAACATTGAAATTCAATGCGTTCCTGAGAGGAAGGACGAAGACCTTGTAAATACAGTAACAAAGCTAAGTAACATAATAGATTACAAATTATCGACTGAAAAAATAATGCGCTGCACAAGAATAGCAAAAATAAATCGAAACACAAGTCGTCCTCGTTCAATAGTTGTTCAGTTCACCACTCCTACGATCCGTGATCATTTTCTGGCAGCCATTAACAAATATAATAAGTCCAAACAAATAAATGAGAAACTAAATAGTTCGCATCTAGGATTTAGTGGAGATAAAACTCCCATTTTTGTCGTAGAACATCTTGCTCCTGGTTATAAGGCTCTTCACGCTGCTACAAGACTAGCTGGCAAAGGAAAAAGCTACAAACATGTATGGATAAGGAACGGTCGTATTTATGTAAGGAAAACTGACAACTCCTATTACATTATGATTAGAGATATGGACTCAATTAATAAAATTAAATAGATTAGTTATAAATACTTATTGCTATTTCTTAATTTGATATTTATATTAATTTGATATAATTTGAAATTGTTCCTATTCATAAAGCTGACGATATTCATGATGTGAGGATTTACAGGCCCATATCCATTCTTCCCGTGTTCGCCAAATTTCTTGAAATGTTAATTTTCCCATGTGTACAAAATTATTTTAAAAAGTTCATATCTGACAAGCAGCACGGTTTCGTAAAGGCTAGATCGATATTCACAAACCAAGTTTTACTGAGTCCTTAATGGAATCCATAGACACAAATAAGCAAGTAAATGTAATCTATACAGACTTCACTAAAGCTTTTGACAAGGTTCCTCATCATATTCTGCTCAAAAAGTTAAGTATCTACGGCTTTTCAGGGTCTGTGTTGTGTTGGTTTGAATCTTATTTGACTAATAGATCTTATTATGTTGTTGTCAGAGGACATAAATCTGACACATATAATATAGCTTCCGGAGTGCCACAAGGCTCACATTTGGGACCTATATTATTTAATATATTCATTAACGATCTACCAGACTGTTTTTGTTATGCTTCTTCGTATATGTTTGCCGATGACCTCAAGCTGAGTCGAGTTATTAATACGAAGCAGGATGTTACACTTCTCCAGAGTGATCTTGATTCTCTGGGGATATGGAGTGAACAAAATGGTCTTCATATCAACGTTAATAAATGTTATCACATTAAGTTTTCACGGCAAGTTACATTTAGTGCCCTCTTTTTATTCCATAAACGATACTATAATAAGTGAAACAAATACAGTTAAGGATCTGGGAATCTTGTTAGATCAAAAGCTCACATTTTTACCCCATGTTGAACACAATGAAAAATCATCTAGAAATCTGGGTTTCATTTTGAGGAATGTTAAAGTCTTCCGTAATATCACGACCAAAATAGTACTCTATAACAGTATGGTAAGGAGTGTTCTGGAATACGGTAGTGTGGTATGGCGTCCCCATTTTGCCACTCATTCTTTGAGATTAGAAAGGGTACAGAAGAGGTTTGTCCGACACTTGGCCTACTCGGTAGGCATAGGTAATGCGGATTTGAGTTACTGTGCACTGCTGAAACGGTTTAAGATGGTTAACTTATCTAAACGCAGAGACATCACTGACTTGATGTTTTTGTTTAGACTGTTACGATATGGAATAGACTGTCCCGAGCTTTTACAAAGGATTAAATTTAAAATACCCACAAGACAAAACAGAGGCCCCATCACTCCCTTGTGGCTACCGTCGCGACGTACGGTATTGGGTTTTCAATCCCCTGTTTGCAGAATGTGTAGGTTATATAACAAGTGCAGTGTAAGTACCGACATCTTTTCTGTCTCGCAAGCTAGATTTTATAGAGAGATTAGAAATGCTTTGTAAACTTTGTTTTATAAAAACTGTACTCATTTCATAAGATATATATTAATTAGTATTATATTATAAGGATTATAAATAATATGTAGATATACCCATATACAAACTTGTAAATATGCATGCAGTGTTTGTCTGTAAGTAACTTTACATTCAATTTTAATCATACTGTATTTTTAATGTAATTTGTATGCATGTAATAATGTATTAGTTGTAGATAAACCGTAATAAATAAATAAAAAAGTGAATTGCCAAAACGAAGAGAACAGTTCAGTGTATTTTAAGGAAATTTCTCACCGGCAGGTATTATGAACTTAACTTTAATTACACATCAATAATTATTTATTATAATAACTGATTACACATATTTTTAATAATTAAAATAAGAGCTCTTTTCTACAGGTAGTTTAGTTCCACCTACCCTCTTATCTGACTATATATTGTTACATAGTAAAATATTAGAGATTAAAATAAAAAAAAGTAAAAAAATCTACGAATGAAAATTAAAAATATTGAACAAGTACATTGTTATTTATGTAGAAAGTGCGCATCAGCACTTTATGCCGCCTATACATATAATAACGTGTGTCAATTAATTAGTTCAATATGAGGTTTTGTCTAGTACATAACAAAATAAATAAACAAGTGAACAAGAAGGTCGATCTATCATTTCTAATAAGATTCATGTAAAAGGAAGCAAGACCTCTTACATTGTGGTCTTTTCTTTTGCTAGGTATGCTTGAGTGCTGAATGAATCTGTTTCATATAACGATTGACAATTTATGAAGGTCATGCCCTTGCATGTTAAGTCGTTACTGCCGACCCCCATGATGATACCTCTGCATTTTTGTTTTGTAAGACCGACAACCTTGGCAGCTTCAGGGTAAACGTATGTTTACCCTGTGACACCCATATCGATTTATCCAAAAAAGTCATTTTCGCCATCTTGGATTTGAAAATGAACGTCATTTTCGTAATTAGCACCCCGAGAGACCTAGGATATGACACCCATATTGATTTATCCAATAAAAAAATTAAACCGACTTCAAAAAAGAACACTGAAAAGCATGAAATAACTATCCCTTACGAATCGAAACTTAAGTACAAAAATAACTTTATAAAAATACGATACAAATACCCATATAATTAAATTTGACAGTTACTGAAGTCGGTGCCAAGTCTACTAAACTAATGGACTTTCCGTTGTCGAACATTGATTTGGCACCGACTTGTCAAATTTAATTATATGGGTATTTGTATCGTATTTTTATAAAGTTATTTTTGTACTTAAGTTTCGATCCGTAAGGGATAGTTATTTCATACTTTTCAGTGTTCTTTTTTGAAGTCGGTTCAATTTTTTTATAAAAGTTTTTTTATTTCTCCCTTTTGAGTGACCTTGGCCTAAATAAATATCTAGAGCAGGTCTACAATTAGTTTATTTTCTAATTCTGGAGCGCAATGTGTTAACTTCCATTCTATAGAAGAGTATAAACCATGGGCTTTCACAATAAAAGATGCGAACAGATCTAACATGGGATATTATTGCCCATTATGGCCATTATCAATATCATCAATATAATATCATATCAATATCAATCAGTTATAAAAGAACAGTGTAAAGGTTGTATCATAATTACACCCTAGCAGTATTCTTACAATCCGAAGACGACAGCCACCAGCCGTATTCTCTGTCCGCCACAAGACTGACTCTACTGACTGAATTTATTATATCACAGCCAATTTATATCTTCTCCCTACTTTAGCATTATACCATACTACCATTATACCATGTGGGGACAACGATAGTTAACAAATGATATACAAGAGAATCGTCAATATAAATAACCAGGTCGCGTTATTTGGTGTATCTTCGAAACCAAAGCTTCAATACCAGTGAAATTTCAATGGGACCAATCTGGAAGTGTATCCTTTCGAACAAAAAAAGAATTTTCCAAATCGGTTCATAAATGACGGAGTTATGAGGTAACAAACATAAAAAAAAAACATACAACCGAATTGAGAACCTCCTCCTATTTTGGAAGTCGGTTGATAATATTTGCCATCTTGGATTACAAAATGAATGTCATTTTCGTAATCGGCACCCCGAGATACTTAGAATTTGACACCCATATCGATTTATCCAAAAAAGTAAATTCGCCATCTTGGATTTGAAAATGAACATCTTTTTCGTAATTAGCACCCCTAGAAACCTAGAATATGATACTTATGTCGATTTATCCAAAAAAATAATAATCGCCATCTTGGATTCGAAAATAAACATAATTTTCGTAATCAATTAAATTTGACAGTTATTGAAGTCAGTGCCAAATCAATGTTCGACAACGTAAAGTCCATTAGTTTAGTAGGCTTGGCACCGACTTCAGTAACTGTCAAATTTAATTATATGGGTATTTGTATCATATTTTTATAAAGTTATTTTTGTACTTAAGTTTCGATCCGTAAGGGATAGTTATTTCATACTTTTCAGTGTTCTTTTTTGAAGTCGGTTTAATTATTTTTAGTTATATCATTCTAGTGTATATCGCGAATTTCATAATGGACAAAAACATCGAACAAAGAGTTTGTCTTAAATTTTGCATCGCCAATGGAATTTCGTGTTCGGAGTCACTGAAATGTTACACAAGGCTTACGGTGAATCGACTTTATCAAAAACACGTGCTTATGAGTGGTAAAAAGCGTTCAAAAGCGGTCGAGATGTGATGGAAGATTTGTCTCGCTCTGGTAGGCCATCAACGTTTGCAACTGAAGTTAACTACGCAAAAGTGAAGGAAATAGTGACTGAAAATCCTCATTCAAGTTTGAGAGAGATAGCCGCCGAACTTTCTGTGTCTCACGAGTCGATCCGTACCATTTTAAATAATCACTTGTGTATGAAACATGTTGCCGCTCGGCTAGTCCCAAAAGACCTGAATTTTCTCCAAAAACTCAATCGCATAAGAGTCGCTGAGGACATGCTAGAACGAGTCAATTCCGATCCAACATTCATGAAACGCATTGTTACTGGTGACGAGACGTGGGTTTACGAGTTTGACATGCAAACTAGTCAACAAGCTTCGGAGTGGCGCCTTCCAACTGAACCGAAACCGAAAAAACCACGCCAAAGTCGATCAAAAGTCAAAGTCATGTTGACTGTTTTCTTTAACTATCGCGGTGTTGTGCACGCGGAATTCTTGCCGGAAGGTCAAACAGTAAATAAAGAATATTATTTGGGCGTTATGCGGCGTTTAAGAGAGTAAATTTGACGAAAAAAGCCAGATTTGTGGAAAGAAAATTCTTGGATTTTGCACCACGATAATGCGCTTTCGCACAAGGCCATCATTGTGAACTAATTTTTGACCAAAAACTCAACAAATAACATCGAGCAACCACCTTATCCACTAGATATGGCTCCAGCAGACTTCTTTCTTTTCCCAAAACTCAAATTACCACTTCGTGGCACCCGTTTTCATTCGGTAGAAGACATAAAGGAGTATTCGCGGCGAGCACTGTACTCCATTCCGGAAAAAGCGTTTAAAAAATGTTTGGTGATTGGATTATTCGTTGGCGTAAGTGTATCGTTTCTGAAGGAGCATACTTTGAAGGTGATAAAATAAATTTGGATGAATAACTAACATTTCGTGTATTATTGATCTTTTCCCGGTACTTTCTTGACAGAGTAGTATATCGCCTCTTTGCGAAAACATCGTGTTATCTCGAAAAATGCAATTTTACAGGAAGCTACTTTTAAACTTTCAAATAAGCATATACCTAATCTAAATGAAATAATGTTATGATTAAATCTGTCATTAATCATATAATTCAACTAATAAGCTCTGAAAATTAAAAAAAAAAACAACATTAAGTATGAGTTTTTGCTATGTAAAAAAAAAGGGAAAATATGTCACGTTTTTAACGAAAATGACATTATGTATCGATGTAACAAATGTACTTGTCACGTTGTTGATGATGTAATTTTTGTTTCGTACTCTTTTCGTACTGAATTATATAATAAAAACACATTATTGAAATAATAATATTTATTAAACAATAGAGAAATTTGTAGCATAACAGTGGTTATTCTGGACAGAATATAAAAAAAAAAATTATGAAACCCAACAGTTTTCTTCATATAACGCGAATCAACAATTAATAAAATCGGATAACTTTTTTATTTCGAATCGTTATTTTTAATAATTCACCTACCATTAAAGTTAGGTATCTAAACTACTGGTTAAGGTAGGTTATTATTATTACTATTGTATGATCAAAATAATTAGTTTTTTCGTAAAATTAGGCAGTGATAATAATCGCTAGACTAGATTTTTTTTTTATTTATAAAAGTGGAAAGTGATCACCGCCACCCATGGACACTCGTTACATCCGCAACATCCGGGGAATCACGGGTGCGTTGCCAGCATTTGGGGAAAGAGGAAAAAGAGACAGGATCGGGAGGAAGGAGATGAGCTACCGGCACTCACTCACCGAACGAAACACAATAGTAATAAATGCTGGTATTTCACGGCGATATTCTGTGAGAGGGTGGTATTTCACCGGAGCCGGCCCAGTTCATGCTGCGATGCAGCATGGCTCTACACACAATAGAATAATAAGTTGATGACAACTTAATCCATATAATGTTGATAAAATAGCTAATATAACATAACTTAAGAACTCCTAGGTAGGCAGCTTAAGATTTACGAATTTCAAGAAAAAAACAGTTTCATTTATAATAATCAGTACTTAATAAATTATTCATCACAGTAAATACTTTAAACATCAATAAAATCTCTTTGTGGCTACTAGCTAACATTCTAAGAAATTACAATTGCACTTAGTAAAAATTAATCGTAGCAGTACCTAATCTATAAAAACGGTATTCTTACAGGCTATAAGATAAGACTCAAAAAAATGGCATGTGATACCTTGGGACGAGATTTTTATTAATTAAATACATGAGATCTGATTTTATTTCTTGGTTAATCTGTTATATTTCATAAACATTTAAATGCACAATTTTATCTGCAAGATGGTTTCAGTTGACAATCTAGAATAGTATTTTTAGTATTTGTTGATTCATGTGATTGACCACTATTCCTTAGTCGATTTGCAACATTTTTCTTTCAGTTTATTACTTCTCTTGATCTTTTTTATTACTTTAACTGAAGTTGGAGTAGAATTTAGTTTTGTTAAGTCTACTTGCATGGTGCTAACATTTTGAACAGCAGATGGTTCGTTTCATGTTGTGAGCAGATCTGATTCAAATGTGGTGTTAAATACAATTTCGCAGTCCGCAGAAATTACATTAAAATTTGTCAGTAACATTTAATCTTGTTTCGGTTGTGGTAACAGTAACTACACCAGGAGTAAAAAAAATTTGTCCTTTGGGAAGTTGTCGGTATAGACATCTTGACATCAGATTCTGAAGAAGTTTCGATACATTTAATTTTTGGTTTTATTGCTCGCTAGTTTCGGTCTATCACGGAATCATCGCTATCTGGAAAAACAATAAAATGTAATTAAATTTATTAGTACATGGTTACTCACTCAATACCTATATTAGGATATTACTTAATATTTCGATATAAAGTAATATCCCAATATAGGCGTTGAGAAAATTATTTTAAAAAACTTTTATTAAATTTTAACCTTCGTAGAAAGACGGATCACAGCTGCCTGATGAACTGCTTGAAGAGGCACTCAAAGTACTACTGCTACTCAATTCACGACGTTTGTAGGATATTGCGTCTTCTCTCTCTAAAATGAATATAATACAATGAAACTTCCGACCATTATCTGCTTGATGACTGTTCATCGCGACAATCCCAACGGATCGCAACTTAAATGTGTTTAGGCTCATATACAACGGTATATTGTCACTACCCTCCTGCTCCATCATCAGACCTTGCTGTTATCCTTAAGCCATCTATTACCTATTGAGAACAATTAGTGCCCTCAAACATGCAGAGTCTGTATTACAGATACAGGTAGGCTTTAAACACATTAAGTTGGTTCGTTTTCCATACAAAAAGTAATCATAATATACTGTTTCATTGAATAGTAAAAATGCTTAAAAATGAGCTCATAAGTACTAGTTCAGGTACTTATTTACGCAAAATTAATAAAAAGTAATAAATCTTTAATAGAAATAACATATATCAAATATCATTTTTTACAAAATGATATGCGTGTGTGCGTGACGATTTTCGTGTAACAACACGAAATGCAAATAAATTAGCGATGTTGCCGGCCTGCACGCGCCGCCCCACTATGGGCCAGAACCGTCCGTACCGTCTCAAAAATACGTTTTGGGAATATTCGATATTGAATATTTTGTGAATGCACATGTCTAATTAGATGTCTAATACATATTATAATTAATTTAAAATATATTTTTTCACCTGTTTTTTTAATAAAACTTAACTTGAAAATTGACGTTACACACAATGTTGATAATGTTGATCAGAATTCAACCAGATCAGATGGTTATATTTTATGATTTGTAATGAAAATCAATATGTGTGATATATCGTTAGAAAGGTTATTAAGTCCTCTATTAAATGAACATTGGTACAATGAACAAGTGGTACATCACGTAAAAACTGGTAGGTAGGCAGATGTTTTTACGGAACCTCATATTTTATCCTTGCGATGTCTGCCGATGTCGTATTTGGTCCGATTTTGGTCCCATTACATAGAGCAGCTCATATAAAAGTTAGGGCAAACATTTTTTTTTGCCCGAATTTGACCCCCTTTAACTCGGATGAAAAATGCCCGATAGGGGGAAAAGCAAAATATAACAAAAATTTTTTTTATGTTTGATTCATGAGTTTTTGGAATATTGGACATTTAATTGTTAAAAAATATAGTATTTATCTAATCTAGAGGTAGTAGAATACTGGCTAGTGTATTTTTTTATCGTTCGGTCTAATGTGGTTAAAATTATTGTAGTCATATCAGTCCTACTAACCAACTTCATAGATAGTGGTTAGGAATCTAGTATCTACCCACCAAGATGATAATAGGTATTTTTCACACGGAATTTTAACTATAAAAGCTAATAATTTACATTGTCATTTACCAGTTCTACATTGTGCTTTACATCTTCATTCTCTCTAATACAACATTTGCAAAGTACCTATAAAACAACATGAGTGAATTTGTAGTGTCACGAAGAGTATTATGCGAATTTTTTATTGACCATGGGACAAATTCAGAAGATATTAAAAAGTACTTAGAAGAACAACACCATCTACCATCTGCAAAAAGTGAGTTAGTTGTGAGGCGTATTCAAAAATCACTTCTAACTGCATTTAATGATCGGTGGTCCAAATCTAAGCGAACTAAAGAACGATTCTTCGATAACAATAGTTCGTGGTTAGACAGTGAATTTAAGGTACAAATCGAAGACGTACCAATGGATATTATACCTACAACATCTGGAGAACGTGAACGACCACCGAAGTCTTATGAAGATCTATCAGAAAAATAAAAGAATAATTCAAGAATATGGACTTGAGTATATACATAACGCGTATGTCCAAGGATTGTATTCACACTGATTTCCAAATAAATATTTTGTCGGATCAGGTCGCAACAGAAAAATAAAACACCAACAACCCTGTTTTTGCTAACGATGAATAATTGATTTTTTTATTATATGTATAAAGGTGAACTACCCTGCTATGTAAAATATAAGTTGTTACATTGATACTATAGGACAGCTAACGCCATCTATCAGCTTATGACGAATTTAAATCAATGTAGTTTTATGTAACAAATATGTGAACTATACATATATCGCCCACCAAGGACAAACTCAGCTTTGTCCTTATACAAAAGAAATCGCCCACCATGATACAATATAACGTGTACATATAATAATATTAATAATATTATAATATATAAAACAAGAATACAAAAACAATCAAGTAAAAATAATAACGAAATAAAATGAGTTCAACAAACCACGATTCTACAGCTAAAATCAATTTGTAACGGGAAGGAGACATATCCTAGATACTGGCCTTTTGAGCGTACCATTTTGGACCTTTAAAGTGACGACTCTAACTATATTATCGTTTCCTGGATGAGTTGCAATCACTCTGCCATACAACCAGCGACTAGCAGGTAAATGATCTTCCTTCACTACAACAACATCACCAATCTTAAGCTGCGGATTCTCAGACGACCACCGATGTCTTTGGTAAAATTTAGTTAAGTATTGCCGCGACCAATGACGCCAGAAATTCTGAATCATTCGTTGAGTGAGCTGCCATCTACGCAGCGAACCCACACTCGAGGACTCGAAGTTCTTCTCTGGCGGAATAACTAATGCTTCACCAACAAGGAAATGACCAGGTGTTAAAATTGTCGTATCATTATCTTCGTTACAGGCGAGCACCGACAGAGGTCTAGAATTTAAACAGGCCTCTATCTGTGTCAACACTGTAGTAATCTCCTCGAACGTTAAAGTAGATTGTCCAATAACCCTTTTCAAGTGGTATTTGACGGATTTAACACTGGCCTCCCATAACCCACCGAAGTTGGGTGAGTGCGAAGGAATAAAATGCCAGGTACATCCATTCGTTGCTAACGTTTCTGCCACTTCCCGTAGCATTGAACTCTTTTCCTTAATAAATAATCTTTTTAGTTCATTGGCTGCTGCTGCTGCAAAATTGGTGGCATTGTCGCTCCAAATATCCGAGCAGTACCCTTGCCTGGCTATAAACCTCTTGAAGGCTTGGAGGAAACCCTCAAAGTAAGATCGGTTACCACCTCCAGATGGATAGCTCGAGTTGCCATACATACAAACAAACAGATGTAACCCTTGTGTGACTTATGGTATCGGCCTTTAGCTGTCCTTATCTGGATGGGACCTGCGTAATCTACTCCACTGGACTTAAAAGGCCGTGAAGGTGTCACCCTCACAGAAGGTAACTGTCCCATCAGTTGTGTTTGTACGTTGCCGGTGTTTTTTACGCAAACGACACACTTTCTAAATTGAGATTTTACAAGTTGTTTGACTCCCATTATCCAATATTTGAACTGCAAATAGCACATCATGAGCTGTGGACCACCGTGAAGTGTCTGTTTGTGAGCATCCTCAACTATAAGATTAGTCAAGTGTGACTTCTTAGGTATTAGTATGGGATGTTTCCTACGTTCATTCAGCTGTGAATGTTCAAGTCTGCCACCAACTCTCAATATATTATTCCCATCAAGAAATGGATTCAAAGCCCGGAGACTGCTTCGTCGAGGTAAGTTTTCTTTTTTCTTTAGTTTAGCTATTTCTTCACTAAAATAGCTAGCCTGACATTGTACTATGCATGCGTTCATTGCTTTGTTTAACTCCTGTGTAGTTAGATATCCAAATTGCCTATCACGCCCTTCTTTCTTCACATTGTCAACAAATCGTTTACAGTATGCAATAATTCTCACCATTTTTGTGAGTGAGGAAAATCTCTCCCATATGCTCTCCTCTACCATAGTGCAGTGAGTTTTCATTTTAACTAATTCCAAGTTAGTACCAATATCTGCCGATTTTTTATATTCTATTTGTTCTTTATATAGAAAATCTGTACCCCGAAACCACACAGTATTTTCCACCAAATCGCCTGGATATAGTCCTGGAGATGCACAGTCCGCAGGATTATCCTTGGACGCCACGTGTGACCAATGATGTGAATCTAAATTACTAATAATTTCGGACACACGATTCGCTACAAAAACCTTCCAGCGGTTTGGGTGACTATTCAACCATGCGAGGACCACTGTTGAGTCTGTCCAAGCATGCAGATGACTTTTCTCAATCCCTAATACTGAAGCTACTTCCACCATTAATCGAGTCAACAGCACAGCACCACATAATTCAAGTCTCGGTATTGATACTTGTTTTACCGGTGCTACCTTAGTCTTTGCAGAAATTAAGACAACTTGAATTTTCCCAGTAGATTCAACTACACGACTGTAAACGACCGCCGCATACGCATCCTTCGATGCGTCACAGAACCCATGTAGTTCCATAAACTCACCAGCCCTAATCCCGATCCAACGTGGTATGGAAATGTTACTCAGCAATGTCAACTCTTTTCGGTAAGTAAGCCATTCATCTGAAATTTTATTAGGCACTACATCATCCCAATCTATCCCTGCTAACTATAGTTTCTGGATTAATATCTTTGAAATTATTATGCTGGGCCCTATCCAACCGAGAGGGTCATAAAAACGTGATATATCGGAAATTATTTTTCTTTTTGTTGCAGGTTCATTTATGGGGGGCAGTTTCACTTCGTAGCGGAAGGAGTCATCGCTGCGGTTCCAGGTAAGTCCTACGATCTTTATTATTTCATCTGTTTTTATTTTCAGACCATTCTTGATTTCCTCCTGGTCTCCTTCATCTTTTCCCCTTTCCATTTCAGATTCCTTCATTTCCTTCAATAATTCTTCACTGTTAAGTTGTCCATTTTTGTAGTTTAAATCCTCCTTTAGCCTAAAGATTATTCATATCCGTATAAAGCTTGATTCCTTCTTCATTACTTTCACATCCTGTCATCAAATCATCCATATAGAAATCAGATAAAACTTTTTCAGCCGCTGTCGGGTAATTATGCCCTTCATCTAGCGCTACTTGTTGTAAAGTTTTCACCGCAAGATATGGAGCAGAAGCTACTCCAAAGGTTACTCTCAACATTCTATAATGATCGACCTTATCCTTTGTATCATTTCTCCACAGTATCCTCTGAAAATCAATATCCGCATGGTCAACCTTTATCTGTCGATACATTTTTACAATATCAGCCGTTAAACAGATAGGTGGAATTCGCCAACGCATGACAATATGTCTTAAATCAGGTTGAATAGTTGGCCTACTAATAAATGGTCATTCAAAGACTTATTATTAGTGCCTTTACAGGACGCATCAAAAACTGCTCTTACCTTGGTGGTATCTTTATCATCCCGGACAACAGCATGATGGGGTAAGTATATAGCCTTTAAATTTGTCAATTCGTCTTCTGGAACCAATTCCATGTGATTCATTAAAATGTATTCATTAATAACCTCTTGATATTTTTCTTTCGTCTCCGTTCTGCAGTCTTCTTTCTAAAGAATATAACCTCTTTTCGGCTATCTGTAAGGAATTGGTTACTTCTAGATTTTCTGTGACGAGTGGAAGTCGCACGATATATCTACCACATTCGTCCCTTCTAGTTGTTTTAGCATACATTTCTTCACACCTTTTTTCGTCTTCGCTATAACTTTTTTCTTTTGACATCGTTACATCCTCTTCCAGTTCCCAAAACCTCTTTAACATTTTATTATCTTCTACCTGACAATGCATGACACTAACCTTTTCAGAAAGTGCACTTGTCACATCAACAGGCCCTGATAATATCCAACAAAATAACGTTGATTGTGCAACCGGAGAACCAAGCGGTGCTTTCTTAACTCCTTCGAAAAGAATTTGACTGTATATTTCAGCACCCAATAACAAATCAATACGACTTGGTGTATCATAATCAGGGTCCGCTAAAACCATTTCTGTAAGTTCCTTCCATTCCACAGCTTCTATCTTATTAGTAGGTAATAAAGTGGTAATGGATTTTAAAACATATGCCTTCACGTTTATGGTCACATTTTGATCAATTCGTGATGATATTTTAATGTTTACCATAGCCTTAGAGAAAGGACCCTTTTCTCCACCTACTCCTGAGATTTGACTCTTGATAGGAGTTTTCTTTAATCCTAACAGTTGAACCGTCGACTCTGTCACAAATGACGTTTGCGAACCTTGATCCAATAAAGCACGAATTGTGTAATATTGACCATTTCTCGACATGGTTGTTACTAACGCCGTCGCAAGTAAAACCTGATTACTTTTTACTTTCTTTGTCGAAAAACTCGAAACTACTGTATTAGATCGCGAGTCTTCAGCATTAGCAGATGTACTAGGTTGGGCCATTTTATTAAAACTTGAAGTACCCTTTATCATATCATACCTTTGTTCGTAGGGTGTAAAAGAGAATGATGTTTTCTCTTGCAGATCCGACATTTAATGTTATTTTGACAGAATTTGGCAGAGTGATTACTTCCCAAACAACGAAAACAGATATTGTTCGATTGAACAAAATCACGCCGAGAATTTACCGACTCCTTAAAAAACCTTTTGCAGCAACCAAGCATATGTTCCTCCGTACAAAAAGGACAATGCAAACTCGCAGTGTGCATTGATTTCATTTTATTAACAGGCGAATTATTGGCGATATTTCTATTAGTACTGGACCGAGAATCTAGAAACTCCAACGCTCTATAGCGATTTGTTAAGAAAGTTTGAAATTGATTATATGTAGGCAATGCGTCCGATTGGTTATTATCGGTCGCACTGAATTCCCACTGTCTTCTAGACTCTGGATCCAATTTTAAAGCTAATATATGAATTACCAATATATCCCAACTTTCAGTATTTATACCAATGTTTGACAGCGTTGATAAACAGTCTTTTGTAGTGTCCATTAATTCCTTCAAACTGCTGGCTGACTCGCGAATAATATTTTTCTGACTTAATAACCTCTTCAAAATGTGATGGCAAATATATCTTTTATTATTGTACCTTTCCTCTAATAACTTCCAGCACCTACTATAATTACTTTCAGTAATTGGTATATTACTTAATAATTGTTCAGCTTCTCCACTTAAATATCCTTTTAAATATAATAACTTTTGAACATCCCCCAAATCGCTATTATTGTGTATTAAAGATTGGAATAAGTCACGGAATGTATTCCATTCTGAGTATTTACCGGAAAAGTTTGGAATGGTAATTTTAGGTAATTTTACGTTACAAGATCTTGTGCTAGAAGTGCCAGCAGTTTGATTGGACGACAGTGATGATAAAAATGTTTTTAATTCCAATTTATAACTGAAATAAACCTCCTCTCCTTTATCAAAAATGTCATCCTTTACGTAATTTGTGTTAGCTATTTCCTTTGATGATGATACTGAACGCATTAATTCCTTATGACCCGCTAAAAACTCAAACCACAATTGATCGATAATTTCTAATCTTCCTTCTATATATTCTTTACTAATACGATATTTCGGACTCTTTTTGAAATTCAATCTAGCCTTAGTAATTCTAGTATACAATTCCTCTTGGAAACTAATTAACGAATCCATTTTGACATTAGAGTAAATAAAGTTTTCAAACAAGTTATAATAAATTATAAATAATTCGTTTTCTCTAACTACACCGCCAGGGACACAGCGCGAAGATATGTATGTATAAATAATTATAAAAGAAGTACTTAAACCAAAGATAAAATTTTCTAGATTCATAAAACAATCAAAATTCGCAAACAACAAAATTGTATACAAAAGCAGATTAATAAGTTACTAGCGTTAAATATAAGTACATGAAACTAACAAACAATAAAATGTTCCAAACAAATTCGTATAACATCAAAGTAAAAATTATCAAAGTAAACTAACAACAAATTTTTCTGAGATCACAAAATGACAAACAATAAATTTTTAAGTTCATATCAAAGTAAATAAGCATCTAAATTTTCTAAATTTACAACTTGGTGTACTTACAATAACATTTTCTAAGTTCATAAAATGATCACCACACTGTTGTACCTACTTATTTATTTATAAAAACTTTCTATTTAAAGTTTAAAAATTTCACAATTTTTTACTTCCCAGGCTTGTGGTTCTGTCTTAGTTCTCGGTCTATTTCACTCGATATATATATAATCACCTGCCGCCAAGCAACTATGTTTGACCTCCTGACAGTATCTCCACTGCAGCGAACTTCCTCCGCCAGCCAGCAACTATCACAGTCCTGACAGCGTTCCTCTCAAAACACTGTCTACACTGAATTCTCAGTCTTGCCGCAGACTTCCTCCAGCAGCCAGCAATTATCGCAGGCTACAGGCCCTGACAACGTTCCTCTCAAAACGCTGTCTAGACTGAGTTCTCCTCAGTCTACTCGTCACGTAGCGATGATAGAACACCGTCCGCGATGACAATAAAATCCTGCATCAACTAGATGCCTCGCCGGAATACGGGTCGATGGACCATGTTCACACTGATTTCCAAATAAATATTTTGTCGGATCAGGTCGCAACAGAAAAATAAAACACCAACAACCCTGTTTTTGCTAACGATGAATAATTGATTTTTTTATTATATGTATAAAGGTGAACTACCTGCTATGTAAAATATAAGTTGTTACATTGATACTAAAGGATAGCTAACGCCATCTATCAGCTTATGACGAATTTAAATCAATGTAGTTTTATGTAACAAATATGTGAACTATACAGATTGCGGTCTGAAGGAGAATTCGAAGAAGCTTCTGTTGTTGCAATAATACGAAATTGTGACAGAAATGAAAAAAAGATCCTAAGGTGGTTCGTTTTCCATACAAAAAGTAATCATGATATACTGTTTCATTGATTAGTAAAAATGCTTAAAAATGTGCTCATTAATACTAGTTCAGGTACTTATTTACGCAAAATTAATAAAAAGTAATAAATCTTTAATAGAAATAACATATATCAAATACAGTTTTTTACAAAATGACATGCGTGTGTGTGTGACGATTTTCGTGTAACAACACGAAATGCAAATAAATTACCGATGTTGCCGGCCCGCGCGCGCCGCCCGTACGCTACGTTGCCATTCATGATATCTTTCCTTGAAACTTCAAAATAGATTAGAAACAATAATTGCGAATTTTTAACAGGACTTTACAAATTATTAGTGTACACAATATATTGTAAATCGGTATCAAAAATGTAGACCTAAAATGAGTTAAATTATTATTTAAAACTATTATATTTATTATTATATATTATCTATGTACTTTTATAGTTGATGACAATAATAGATATTATTTGGATATTATTATCTACATACATATCTTCACGCTGTATCCCAACGGGGTAGTCAAAGAGGACGGAGTGTCAAGCGTCACAGTCCTTACACACTTCTTTCGCTTCCTCAAATCTCATCTTTCTCCTCACAGATTTTTGCCTAGGTAGGTATACGCATGCTTTGAACATTTCCGTCGGCTAACACTCCAGCTATTTGATCTTCATAAGTTAGCCTTGGTCTTCCTTGGCTTTGAACGGCGGGCGGGAGAATTAAACACGCTAACATTGATATTAGTCAAAAGCACCCAATTATATTGAACAGCAACTCGCCCTTAACTAAATTGCTAATATCTGAAGCACATGTTAAAACCTTACACGGAGGAATACAACTTATGTTGAACTATTTACGCTCGAAATATTGGATCATTGGCGCACGAAATGCAGTTAAACAGCAAATATACAGATGTATGATCTGTACGTTCCTCAAGGATCAATTTTGGGACCGTTCCTATTTTTGGTTTACATTAATGATCTTCCATTTATGCTTAAAGACCTTTGTGAAATAATATTATTTGCTGATGACACATTATTATTATTTAAAGTTAACAGAAAAGACATAGATATTAGCGGACAGAATAGGACCTTGGCGGATGTCTCGAGATGGTTCGCTGCCAATAATTTACTACTGAATGCACAAAAAACCAATTGTGTTAAGTTTTCCCTATCCAATGTA
This sequence comes from Zeuzera pyrina, assembly GCA_907165235.1. Taxonomy (NCBI): domain Eukaryota; kingdom Metazoa; phylum Arthropoda; class Insecta; order Lepidoptera; family Cossidae; genus Zeuzera; species Zeuzera pyrina. The sequence goes on along the minus strand of OU015647.1, from coordinate 6,445,636 downwards.
CCCAAAATTCATAATGGACTGAAACTGGATGGGAAAGAATTAGAATTAATGAAATCAGCTACTTTTCTTGGTTTAACAGTAGACAATAAGTTACAGTGGGCGGACCATATCGGGACTTTATCTAATAAGCTCAGTTCGGCAATATATGCTATTAGGCGCATTAGACAGTTGACAGATGTAGCTACGGCTAGGCTGGTGTATTTCGCATATTTCCATAGCCTTATGTCTTATGGTCTGCTACTGTGGGGATCAGCGGCGCATATGAAATCTATCTTTATTTTACAAAAGAGGGCAATACGTACCATCTACAGTATGAACGCACGTGAGTCGCTGAGAGATCATTTTAAAGACATTGATGTACTCACCTTACCCTCGTTATACATCTATGAAAACATAATGTACACTAAAAAAAATTTAGATCTATTTCAAAAGAAAGGCGGTGTTAGTGGTGTGGAAACTCGTGGTCGTGATCAGCTAGTTATTCCTAAATTTAAATTACAAAAGTCAAGTGGTTCATTTTTGGGTAACTGTGTTCGTTTTTATAATAAAATTCCTCAAGAAATTACTCAATTAACGGAAAACACATTTAAACTTGTCATTAAACGCACACTGATTGGAAAAGCATACTACAAAATTAGCGATTTCATTGAAGACACAACAATAAACTGGAAGTGATCCTCTCTGCGTATGCATTTACTGGCTTTATAGATATTGTATTTTTAAATAACTATTGTACAATGATGGTGAAAAAATGATACCTGACTGAGTTTCTTGTCGGTTCTTCTCAGTATTCAGGTTTTCTTTTCGAACCGAACTAAAGTAGATTTGACGTTCAAAAATACCTTGCATTTGGGTTTACTTGAATAAATTGATTTGACTTTGACTTTGACTACGCGACACCGAGCAACTAACAGACAGCAACTCATGGGAGATCTACCTAGAGTTCGCGTTACACCAGCTCGACCATTTATTCACAGTGGTGTAGATTTTGCAGGTCCTGTGAGTGTAAGAATGTCAAAGGGTCGAGGCATTAAATCGACAAAAACATACATTGCACTATTCGTATGCATGGTGAGCAAAGCCATACATTTAGAATTGGTGAGCGATCTAACATCTCAAGCTTTTATTGCGGCGTTTAAGAGATTTGTGGCAAGAAGAGGAAGATGTACTGATTTATGGAGTGATCAAGGAACCAACTTTGTTGGCGCCAATAAAGAATTAGCCGAGATGTGGAGGGCAAGCAAACTAAGAATTCCGGAAAAATTTGCAGACCTTCTGGCAAATGATGGTACGAAATGGCACTTTGGACCGCCTGCTGCACCACATTTCGGTGGCTTATGGGAAGCCGGAGTCCACAAAGTACCATTTGCGACGAGTTGTTGGGAATTCCACTCTAACATTTGAAGAGCTAACTACCGTACTCGCTCAAATAGAAGCTTGCCTGAATTCCTGAAATTGCCTGAAAGTTACATGAGCGAGTTATATAGACATCGCCGTAAACACCATTATATAACTGTTTTATAAAATAGTTGAAACAACGTCTATATGACATTATTATATCACAAGAAATTTATATAACAAATCAGACGCATAGTGCACCGGTACATGACGAACAGTAACAAAAATTACTGTAATATAATTTTTATAAACTCGATAGTTATATAAATCTTTCGTTACATGACCAAAATGTTTGTTGGGTTTGTATGGAAAACGAACCACCTTAAGTACATCATACATTTTATGTACAATCATTTAATAATAATTAAAAGCTTGACCGCTTGTTAGTAACTATTTTATTATAGATTGTCTGATTTTAGTAATATATGGAATACTAAGATCAAATAGTAAGTATAAAATTTACAAGGTTTAGTGTTCCACTGTAAACTTCACTAAGTAATTGCATAATCTAGAAAGCAGAATATATGCATTATTGTTAAAAATATGCAGCATTTTATCCTAAAGTGCAGTAAAGTAATATCTTAATATTACTAAATAAATTTATTAAATTATTTTAAAATCAAGATTAATTTTGTTTTCGAAAATATTGGTACCTATATATAGATATTGCCTATATCAATCCTAATTTAAGCATGGGTATCCAAGTCTATATCCTGACATGGTTACTCATTGGTAATATTGAAATGGATTGATTCTTTAATTTGTGTTTACTTTATTTCAAAATTTAAAGTATGTGTTTTTTGAAAACATAATAAGTTGAGAAAATAAAGCCATGTTCACATAAGTTCAGAGTCAATATACTACTTACTTCATCTGTGTTTGCTCTTCTAATTGGAGTGATTCTAGAAGATTCCATGGAGTTTCTAGAAGATTCTATGAAGATTATGTAAAGTCCAATAAAGTTTCTAGAAGTTTCTACGATGTATCTGAAAGATTCCATGAAGTTCCTGAAAGTTTTCATGAAGTTTCGAGGAAGTTCTATGAAGTTTATATAATGTTTCACAAAATGCTTAGAAGTTTCCATGAAGTTCCATGAAGTTTTTAGAAGGTTCCACGAAGTTCCTAAATGTTTTTGGAAATTTCCGTGAAGTTTCTAGTTTCTATGAGGTTTGTAGAAACTTTTAGAAGATTCTATGAAGCCTCTTAGAAAGTTCCATGAAGTTTATAGAAATTTCTGTGAAGTGTCTAGAAGGTTCCATGAAGTTTGTAGAAATATTCATAAGTCTAGAAGTTTTGTGCAGTTTCTAAAAGTTTCCGAAAAGTTCCTTAAAGTTTTTAAAAGTTTTTATGAGGTTTTTAGAAGTTTTTGAAGTTTCAATTAAGTTTTTAGAAGTTTCTATAAAGTTTCCAGAAGCTTCCATGAATTTTCTGAATGTTCTATGAAGTCGATAGAACTTGCAATACTTTTAGAAACAGAAGTTTCCATGAAGTTCCATAAGTTTCTAGAAGGTTCCAGAAGTTTCTAAAAGTTGCTAGAATTTCTTATGAAGTTTCTTTGAGATTTTTTGTAAGCTTTTTAAGGGTTCTGTGAAGTTTTTAGAAAATTACATGACGTTTATAGACGTTCCATGAAGTATCTACATTGTTCTGTAAAGTTTCTAGAAAGTTCCACGAAGTTTCTAAAAGTTTCTAAGAAGTTTTAGGAGCCATTTCTGTAACTAAAACACTATTTTAATAATTAATAAAATTAACATCTATTTTTTGACTTCATAAAGTGAATTGTATAATTCTTACAATGAATAAAATAATTTTGTTTACTTCAATTTTAATACAGTGACAAAACAGTTCACAAAACTTGTGAATTCGTTTCGTCTTTAAAATTTTGATAAAACTTTTTAAATCACGCGAAACGCAGGGTGGAAAGCTACTTCAAATATAAAGATTAAAGGTAAAACAATTTGTCAGTATGTAAATAATACAGCGTAACTGCTAGTTTACTTTTTTTCAGTCTCGTAACGTTACTAAATAATAACTAAACTGAAAAGATTTTCTGAGAAATTATAACGTCAAATTATTTTGAAATCGCTACTTTTACTAAGAAGCCGAGATTTTAAGTTATTTCGATAATAAAACACATAGTCCAGTAGAATTAGCTCAAAATGAGACATGATTTTTCATGAATTGTGCTACTAATGATTTTTGGCACATCGATAGAGTTTTATGTCTGTGTATGATTACCTTAAATTCGCAACCGATTTGGAAGTGCGGAAAATGGTGAAAATTGAGAAAATCTTGGATTTTTGAATAATTCCAAAACAAAAATGGTGGTACTAGTTGCAAGAATACCACGCGTTTGGAGTACGAATACCCACCTACTCAAGCAATTTGGAGCGGTTGCGACATACGGAACATACCTAAATTTAAAAAAAGTGATTTTTTGTCTTTATATCCTAGGCAAAATTTGTGGTACTAGTTGCGAACTCATCGGACACTTGTTTTAGCTTAATATACTTAGTTTTAAATTTGCAACCTGTTGCGACCTACGGAACCCTAAAAAAATACTTTTTTCAAAATTCTACTTCCAGCAAAATTAGTGGTCAATATTATTGCTTATATCACATTTATAGGTCGTAATCCAACTGCTTTGTGATCGCAACCTCTGAAAACACTACGGAATCTAGTCTATTTTGTAGATAAAAAGTACGTATAATTACGAGTCTTGCGAGGGGAATGCGGGCGGCGTGCGGCGGGCGATACAGGTACGGGTCTAGCGTTGAAATTAGCGTTGCGTATGATAACTGTTTTTAATATTTGAAATTCCGTCTTATCTAAATTTTTATTGGAAATATATTCCAATAAAAATTTAGTTAAGACGGGATGTCGGTGAGTGATGAGTACTGCGCTTAAACAAAAGACATTTCATGTCTTCTTTTTTTTCGAAAAATAATTTAGATTTTTTTTTGTTTTAACAAAAATTCAGCGTATCTGTATTTTACTGACTATACAGGACAGTGATTTAAAAAAAAGCGATTTATTGTCCTAACTATAGTCTAGCGTTTTTACAGAGTTTAAAGAAGCATCATTTAAAATAACAATTAACTCTTTTTATCGCGTATTTGAGGAAGCTAAAGAAGTATGTATCGATCGCGAAGCGTGGCGCTCCGTCCGCTATGACTACTCCGTTAGGGATACAGCGTGAAGATATGTATGTATGTATGTATACGTATATATTCATTTTAGTTTACGTTTATTTTTATTATCTTTTCATACATCTTTCAATGCAAAATTTAGTAATAATTAATTTACGTCCAACAAGTCAGCTTGAAATAAAACTAATTAAAACAGAGTCCACTTGCATTCAATTTTTTTGAATAATCTATACACGTAATAAAATCGTAGACTGTCTTCATTTATAATCACATCACGCGTATACCACTTATTGCATTAAAAATCTAATTTCTGAAAAAAATGAACCTTCTATCTGAGTAACATATTGTTACGGTTGGACCTTATAACGAGAATAAATGAAGTTACTTATCGGATCAAGAAGGAGCCTAGAGGAAAACTAAATATCGTCCACGTGGATCGCCTAGCTCGCTATAATGGTTCCAATCATGCTCGGGACGAGCATGACTAAGAGGGGGGCAATGTTACGGTTGGACCTTATGCGTAAGGAATAAGGTCGATTTTTAATGGAGCTCGAAACATAACTTTTAGTGCTTATATCTCGAGACCTAGGCTTTATCGAGTTATGACCTAAAAACGCATTGCTAGGTTTAAGGCCTACTATCGAATGGTATAAGTCAAATTAAGAAAGAAGAACCAAGTTGCACCTCGAATATTCCCGAGCGATGACGTGTCATGTACCTATGACTCATGCAAACGTCGAGAACAATGTCGAATTTGTTTCACCAAGGACAAGCACTGGCTGGCCCGTAGCAGTCTGTAACCGGCAACGTGAAGATCCTTTCTCCCATTTCACAGTTCGTGGAAGTAGTTCAGGTTTAACAATAGTACGTGATGCACCGGTGTCCAACGTGAAGCAGCATGGATTTCCGTTCAGCTTTCCTTCAACTATCAAGCTGTTTCCATCGCGCATCTGTGAGACTATCAAAATAGGGGCTTGCCTTTGTCGACCAGCCAGCGATTGCCCCGCAGCCCTGGCTCTTTTTAGTTTTAACTCTTCGGGGTCAACTTGTGTCCCAGACGACGTTTTCCTTGCCCTTTTACTGGGACAATTGACACGAAGATGTCCTCTCTCACCGCATTCATAACAGGTTGGTCCTCTTTGAGATCTTACCTGTATCGTGACTTCTCGCAAACGATGAGTTCGGCTGTCTTGACGCACTGCCTCCACCTCAAGTGCGTGTGCCAGGGCTGCCTTGAGAGTCTGATGATGTCCCAGACGGACCGCAGCTCTAACTTCTGTGTCGCGGATCCCGTCGACAAATGCTTGCACGACAGTTGTATCGATAAGCGCTGGTGTAGATGCGTAGGCTCGTCGTACCATACACTCAACTGCCAAGCTCCACTGCTGCAAACTTTCGCTGCTCTTCTGCGCACGGTCTCGCAGTTAGGCTCTATAAACGTGCTCGAGGTGCTTTTCACCGTATCGGGACTCCAACGCTTCGAGCATATCGGCTAGCGTCCTTTCTTTGCTGCAAACGTTTTCTAACACCTGAACTGCATCACCTCGCAGAGCAAGTGTAAGGGCTGTTAGTGCTTGTGTATCGCCCGATCCGTTGCCCTCTGCCACCGTTTCAAACTGTAGCCGGAAAGCTGCCCATGACGTGGTTCCATCGAAGTGAGGTACCTCAAACTTGGGTACAGCGCTGGGAACAGTTACGACACCTCTCACTCCGACTTTCTGTACCTTCTCGTGCAGGCTCTGTATCTCTTTGTCATGCTCGGATAGTATACTGTCATGTGCATTTATACGGGCATCCTGCTTTTCCATATCGCACCTAAGGTCCTTAACTTCTGTATCCAGGTGACCTGTGGTGTCAACTAACGCCGTGATCTTGCAACTCATGGAACTCAATATCTCTTCTTTGCTGGACTATGTGGCTTCCATGACTTCCATTATCCTAATTTCCGTCGCTTGCGCGGTAACCCTAACTTCCCTTATGCTAGCTTCTGTGGCTTCCATGGCTTTCATTACGCTAGCTTCCGTACTAGCTTTAATTTCAGCTAGGCTAGCTAACAACATTGCCATATCGAAGTTAGCTGCTCCAGATGTACCGACGTTAGCGGGCATTCCGGTAGAAACGGGCACTCGTGCCGTCGCGGACGTTCCTGCGGTAGCGGGTGTTCCGTCGATGGGTGTGTCAGGTAGTACTTCCTCTCGACGCACCGAATCCATTGTCGCTTGACGTCTCGTGCCGACTCCTTGTTCGTCCCTTGGTGTGACCGGCATCCCACTTCTGACACCAATTGTTGCGAGCTGAGGGTAATAAGACGCCGGTTAAGGGTGCAAAGAGTTTATTTTTCTTCGTACAAGTAGATGTCAAGAACACGCGAACTTAATTACGGCGGTTCCTAATCTTCGTAGTCGCCCTCGAAGTAGGTACTCGCGTAGTAGTCACCGAAGGTACACGCTTCACTCAATAACAACGTTCCCGAATCGCAGAGTTCTTCTATCCAAGGTCGTCGCAATAGTCGTCGTAGTGGTCTTCGTAATTCGCCTTGATGTCGCCTCGATATATCGCTTCGCACGATAGTTGAGAAAGACTGACTCGGCGGCGGACACGGAGCTCTATTTATAGTCGGCTAAAACGAGGGTGGAACTTTCTAGTGAATTACGCTCGCTAACGGTAATTCGACATTGTTCTCGACGCCGCCTGTTTGCATGAGTCATAGGTACATGACACGTCATCGCTCGGGAATATTCGAGGTAAAGCTTGGTTCTTCTTTCTTAATTTGACTTATACCATTCGATAGTAGGCCTTAAACCTAGCAATGCGTTTTTAGGTCATAACTCGATAAAGCCAAGGTCTCGAGATATAAGCACTAAAAGTTATGTTTCGAGCTCCATTAAAAATCGACCTTATTCCTTACGCATAAGGTCCAACCGTAACAATATAGTGTCTATTTTATCGAAATCGACCCACTCAATCAAAAGATTAAAAGAAATCAAAACCTCACAGACCACCGTGCAACACGTCACCGGGAGGAAGTGCTTTTTTCGTATATGTATGTACAATGAAAATGTAGTACGTACGTTGGAAATATAATTGGAAATAAAACTGAGACGGCGTTATGTTCTGTCTGAATCGAAATAAATAAATAATTTTTACATCCATACTAATATTATAAATACGAAAGTCTGCGTTTTCACTGTTAAACCACCGGACCGATAGATAGTTCTATAGACAGCAGAGGACGGACATAGGCTATCTTTTTTTTTTCTAAATCAATCCATATGGGGGATGAAACTTTGTATGGGAAATGCTAAACCGCTGAACCGATTATGATGATATTTGGTACAGAGATAGTAATTGCCCGAAAGCAAATGTAGGCTATTTTTTAAAAAAAAAATTGTGATTGAAAAAATGATATGGTTTTTGTATATGTGACGTCATCATATACAATATGATATGCCAATATGGCGGATGATCCACAAGAGGAAATAACTTTTTTTCAAGACCTCCATCAATATGGGTATCAAATGATAAGAAATACACAGAAGGTTTTTGTATATGTGACGTCATCATAAATCCAATATGGCTAACTTTTTTGTTCAACACAAACAATATAGGTATCAAATGAAATGGAAGACGCAAACGAAGGTTACTGAACATGTGACGTCATCATAAATTCAATATAGCGGATGCTACGCGAAAGGAAGTGACTTTTTGTTTAAGATCTTCTATAGTGTCGGTATCCAATGTAATGGACAACACAGGAGAAGGTTTCTGTATATTATGTGATCTGCGCACGTGCGGCATTACAACACATGTTGGGTACTCGGCCGAAATTAATTTTTTGTATAAAGTGATAATGGGTGAAATTTCTAGGTTCTTCGGGGAACTAATTATGACAAAGACGTCTATTTTCAAATCGACGTCTTTGTCATAATTAAAAAAAAATTAATAATGCATGTTAATTTTTTTAAATGATATGACATGTGTATCATTTTCGAGGTTTCTCGGAGTACTGCTTACAAAAGTCTATTTTCAAATCTGAAATGGCAGACATTACTATATTCAATAAATTGATATAGGCGTCATTTTTAAGGTTTTTCGGGGTGTAGATTACGAAAATGACGTTGATCTTAAAACCCAAGATGGAGGACATTATTCTTTTAGTAAAATGATATGGGTGTCATTTTTGAAGTTGCTCCCGGTGCAGATTACGAAAATAATATTTTTTCTTAAACATAAAATGTACATTAAAATGTACATAGTATGCTATACGATTCATACTATCTCATAATAATAAGTATTATTCTTGCAAAAGTATGTCTGTCTGTCTGTTACGTTTTTACGGCTAAACCGCCAGTTCGATTTTGATGGCATGGATCTCCGTGCCATCAAAATCGAACTGGAAATCGAAATCGAATCAAACTTTAAACTATCTAGTTTGAAACCGGTAGTCGAACATAGGCTGCTTCGTTTATCAAAAATCTTTTCATAACGGGATGGAAACGGGGATAAAACTTTGTGTGGGAAATGCTAAATCGGTGAATCGATTACGATGTTTAAGACTTTTTTAAAGGAAAACACAATGGCTACTTTTTATGAAAAATCTACCCATAAAGGGGTAAAAAAGAAACACTAACTCGGAAAAGTCACAGAAAATTTTTCCACGCGGAAGAAATCGCGGGTACAGCTAGAACATCAATAATACAAAAACAAAGAAGTAGAACCCAATGTCATTAACCTTAATCGATTTTTTTATTAGATCTTTACCTATAAAATCGATGTTTAATACCTATGATTTCAGTGTGAATATCGATGTCTTTCATTGTATTTAGAATTCCAAATTTAAATTAAATTTTGAATGAGTAAAATTTTATGAGTTCGCGTCACGACATTATATTTATTCTTTCTTTTTATATTTGACCTCTGCTATGAATATTACCTATGTAATACTCATTGCATTATGCTTATGAGTTATTTCACTAGCGTGGTAAAACAAATTTCTGTGTTCGATAATATTTTGCTCGTGGATATTAAAATAAAAAAATCTATTAAATTTTATAACAATTTTAAATTTATACATTAAATTTTCAGAAATATGGTTACTAATGCGAAGTTATTGTTTATTACCTTATATTATACAAATTTTAGACTGAAAAATTTGCAAAAAGCCTTAGATGTTCAATTCAAACCTAGTTATGCAAACTGACTTTCATTTCAAATTTAGGGTTTATTGGGTGAATCAACTTTTAAAGCACTCTTTTCCTGTCCTCATCATAAAGTCCTCAATAATTTAAGTTCTATTAATAAAATTGGGTAATCCCTTATATTAACGTTAAATCAGATTTATCTGAGTTTATAAAACGTAATCTTTTTAGGTTCTAACTGTAGAATAAATATTTATTACTGGTAACTCAGTGGAATATAATCATGCTTCATACAAAAAATCTTCGTCCACCGGAGTAGGTAACGATACCATTTTAGAAATTTCTTTAAATCCTTTTTAAAGACCATAGATTTTTTTACGTAGTTTTTAATTGTAATGAAATAAGCTTTCTTTTGGGGCAAGTAATTTCATTACTTTCTTAAAAACAAATGACTACCATGATTTTAATTCCTTGTCCCTGACATTGACAGAAAAAGCTAATCTGCTGCGTTACCACTCCAAGTAACTCATAATAAGTAACAGATGCCGTTAAACTTGTTTTAATATCGGGGAACACTGTCTAGTTACTCGTAGGCACTATTCGTCAAGGTCAATCATGCTCATACCGGCAGCTAGTGCGCGCTGAGCTCTCATTCACGTCGGGTGGGTTTATTATTACTCTCCTGAGTTACTACGTAAATCGAGGTAAATTTTGATAATATTTTGCTATAAATACCTTCGGTGCACGCCATTTATGTCTGATTTTTTGGTCTTAGTCAAATTTTGTGATATTATTGCATTTGAAACGAGTTTTTTCTAAATTCATTTTCAATTTTCTCTTGCGTGACCGGTAACGCTAGAGAATGTACGTAGTGCTTCCGTAAGGATTTTGTACAATAACCTTCAATAAAAAGTGGATTATGTTTAAGTGGACACTATCACTTCAATTTCATTCTACGTAATTTAACTTTGTATAGCAGCCTAAAGTATATTTTACTAGTTATTTAACCAGGTTATTGTTATTTCTTGTATTTGATTTTAGATCTTCAGCAAAGCTAAATGGGTTTAACCCCCGCGGAGAAACAAAAACGTTATAGGCTCAACTCAACTCAAAAGCAACCCAGAAAAATATGAAAAAGCGAAAGAAAAGCACCGAAATAGATATCACAAGAATAAAAGATTAGTTAAAGACTTAACCCCAAAAGAAAAATTTAATCCAAATTTAATTTGGAGGTTGCGGAAAAGACAGCGAGCTAAAAAAAAGAACGACTTCGAACATGAACTTGCAACTCGACCGTCTACGTCTCCACCGGCTGTTCCTGCACTATGTCAAGAGATACCTCGATCCGCATCTGAATCACCATCAAATTCTGCACAAAAACGTGGACGAAAGAAAGTCAAAAACGGCAGGACTAAAGTCTACAAGGAAAACCAAAAACTTAAACAAGAAAATGAAAAGCTGAAAAGAAAATATGATAAGTACAAGAAAAGATTCAAAAGAAATATGCAGAAGGTAGACGTTTGGAAAGAAGAAGATCTAAGATACCACATTCTGAGTAGAGCTATAAAAAATACTTTTAAATCCACAAAATCTAAGAAAGAGCGAGATGTAATAAAAAAAATATTTTCAGCAGAAGAGGTCAAAACATCACGAATGCAGAAGCAGCTACTTATGGAAGTTTAGGTATTGACAAAATTGTTAAAAAGAAGTACTGTGAAGTCAAGGAGACAGTACTAAAAAAGAAACTGAAGGAATTCTTTTTGAGGGACGATGTTTCAAGAAGTACTGCAGGGAAAAGAAACCGTCACCAAAGGTGGAGTTAAGGAACAAAAAAGATTCTTACTTGACTCAATGAGAAACTTATATAAGGCATTCAAAAAGGAGAACCATAGCATTCGTTGCTCTTATTACTACTTCACACGGAACGAACCCTTCTACATCGTCATTGCTTCTGTCGATGTTCGAGAAACGTGTCTGTGCAAAACTCACGCTAACTTTGTTTTTCTGACAAAAGCTCTAAAAAAACACGGCATAACAAGAACCTGTGATTTAAACACGATCATTGAGTCAACTGTTTGCAGCACTTGTTCCAAGGTTTGTATGTACGGGATATGTACTGAATGTTGCGATAAAAACATGGCTTATAATATCAAAAATATTAACGGCAAAATCAAGTGGACAGAATGGGTTAGAAAAGAGCAAAACTATGAAAAAAATGGGAAAAAGATGAAAGTATTTAAAAATGTTAAAGAAGAATTGAGTGACGAGACTGAAAAGTTTGTAGAAAGATACGAAAAAGAGTTAAATGTTTTCGAAAAACATGTTTTTAACATCAAAACTCAGTTTCAAAGTATTCGGCGATGTCTAGAAAATATCCGTCCAAACGAGTGTGTTGTAATAGTTGACTTCTGTGAAAATTACAACTATAAGTACAATCAAGAAATACAGTCACCATTTTGGAGGATCTCGCAATCAAATTTCGCTCCATACGGTAGTGGTATATACGTTTGACAAAAATTTTCCAACAGGTCATAAAGTCAAATCATTTGCAGTATTTCTGCTTCCAATGATCACAAGCCTGCTGCGATCTGGAGTCATCTGGACCCAGTTTTAAAGCTAATTCGTTCTGAATTTGACGTAAGAGACACTATTCATTTTTATTCAGAAGGTCCTAGTACCCAATATCGCCAAAAATAAAATTTTTACCTAATGTGTAGAAAGATTTGTGAATATAATTTCAAATATCTAACGTGGTCATTTTTTGAAGCAGGCCATGGAAAAGGACCTACAGACGGAATTGGAGGTTTTCTAAGAAGAACGGCTGACAATATTGTAGCTCATGGTGAAGATATTGCAAATGTATGGCAATTTTATGACAAAATGAAGGATGTCAGTAAAATTAAACTGTTTTTGATTGAAGAAAAGGATATTGAAGACCAACAAAAATCTCTGCCTAAAAACATTCCAGTACTAGTGGGAACTCGCATGGTTCACCAAGTGTTCACCGATACTTACGGGAAGCTAAAGTACAGAGAACTGAGCTGCTTTTGCGACAAAAGCCCTTCTGGTAAAAGAGGGTCTTGTTTATGTCTCAGTCCAAAGATCTATACACCAATAACACAATATCGTGAAACAGGGAAAATTGAAACATTGGCCAAGCATTCTTCCCCGGATTCGACGAAAGACGGCTTGACGTCGAAAACAACGGCTTTGAAAAATTCGTCAAACGATGATGAACCTTTGATTGCTATTAAAATTGCCAAAGAATTAAAAGACTTGACCAATAAAAGAAAACGCCTTATATACGATAAAATTTATGGAGCTTCATGGGATGATGAACAGCCAGGTTCAAGTTATGACCAAAGTACTAAGATTTAGTGTGGCGATTATTTACTAGTCAAACTGTACGCTGCCACAAGCAACAAAAAAACATACACTTACGCATGCAAGACGTTGTCTGATATTGAAGAAGATGGCTAAGTGAAGGTAATGTTTTTACGCGTAGTGGATGAAAACGCTAAGCGTTTCCTAATAGACGAGAAAGATATTTCATATGTGGATGCTGAAGCTATAATTCAGAAATTGCCTACCCCGGACACTGTCAAGAAGAGATATCGAACCTATTACGAATTTAAACAATCAGTAGACGGTTTTGAGAAGAAATGAGAGGCTCCTAAACCTGTAATTTTAATGTTTTGATCTCAATTGTTGAAGTGAAACAGTTTAAGTTTTTGTCTTATGTTGACCAAATACGTAGGTACGGTTTTTGTTAACTTTCTCTAGCGTTACCATGACTTTTCTCTGGCGTTAAAAAATGACCCTTATTTTTTTCTACGTTTTAAGAAGATTACTCCTTTGTTGTTTTCAATTTGTATTTTATTGTTTTAGATTTTGTTTAAAGAAGGTTTTATATAGCCGTAACTAAAGGTTACTTAATACTTATTATTGTGCATTTTGATCTGTATTAAATTTAGGTCGTCAATTTAGGCTAAAGTAACGCAGTGGATCTAAAAGTAACCGTTTTTTTGCTTTCTAGTTATAAAATCTAATTGTGGTTATGCCGAGGAGGTGCATTTTAAGTTCTAATAAACGTTCCTATTTAAAATTAAACAAATATGGAAATTTATTTACAAAAACTTTAACTTAAAAACAGTAACACAGGAGACAGATTCTCCGTAGAAATCGCGAAATATATTCAAAAACTCAAAAAATTTAGTTTAAACATCGCGGCCAGTTACATCATTACATTATACATGAAATTACGCTCGTGACAGTAGTTCGTTTGTCGAGTTTCCGTTAAAAAAATATTTTTAAAATTTTGTTGCAAAATGTCGCCAAAAGAGTGTCTTAGAAGTTGATTCACCCTATTATCAAATAGTAACGAAATTTCAGGTAGAAAAATATACGTAGGAATATTTGAAAATAAATGTAGTTTGAATTGAAAATGTATAATAATCTGACTGGACATAACTTTTTACATTATTTCATAATTTTAGGTTTTCACTTCTGTCGGCAGTCCTTAATGACTGCCTATTTTTTTTTAACGAAAACTAATCGGTGTAATTTTTTTTCTACTGTCAAAAGTTGTAAAGATAAAATTATTACCTATTTCTCATAATTATAAAAAGCAAACACTCCATCATTCCGACTTTTGAGTCTACGTCCATCTATTTTCAATTTGGAATAATAGCTTTCTAATGCGTTAATATTTAACAATGTATGAATGAACCGCACTGCGCGGCGGCGAGTCGTAGTCGCTCGAGCCCGTACCCTGTCTCCCGCGCCGCTCGCATTCCCCTCGAAATATGCGTAATAAGCGTATATTTAATTTACAAAATAGACTATGTTCCGTAGTGGTTTCAGAGGTTACGATCACAATGCAGTTGGAATACGACCTATAAATGTTATATAAGCAATAATATTGACTACACTAATTTTGCTGGAAGTAGAATTTTGAAAAAAGTATTTTCTTAGGGTTCCGTAGGTCGCAACCGGTTGCAAACTTAAAACTAAGTATATTAAGCTAAAACAAATGTCCGATGAGTTCGCAACTAGTACCACAAATTTTGCCTAGGAGATAAAGACGAAAAATCACTTTTTTTAAATTTAGGTATGTTCCGTATGTGGCAACCGGTCCAAATTGCTTGAGTAGGTAGGTATTCGTACTCCAAACACGTGGTATTCTTGCAACTAGTACCACAATTTTTGTTTTGGAATTATTCAAAAATCCAAGATTTTCTCAATTTTCACCATTTACCGCACTTCCAAATCGGTTGCGAATTTAAGGTAATCATACACAGACATAACTCTATCGATGTGCCAAAAATTTTTATAAAAAATTAAACCGACTTCAAAAAAGAACACTGAAAAGTATGAAATAACTATCCTTTACTTATCAAAACTTAAGTACAAAAATAACTTTATAAATACGATACAAATACCCATATAATTAAATTTGACAGTCACTGAAGTCGGTGCCAAGCCTACTAAACTAATATACTTTCTGTTGTCGAACATTAATTTGGCACCGTCTTCAATAACTGTCAAATTTAATTATATGGGTATTTGTATCGTATTTATAAAGTTATTTTTGTACTTAAGTTTCGATCCGTAAGGGATAGTTATTTCATACTTTTCAGTGTTCTTTCTTGAAGTCGGTTTAATTTTTTTATAAAAAAATTTTATTTTACCCTTTTGAGTGACCTAGGCCTAAAAAAATATCTAGGGCAGATCTACAATTTGTTTATTTTCTAATTTCGGAGCGCAATGTGTTAACTTCCATTCTATTGAAGAGCATAAACCGTGGGATTTCACAATAAAGATGCGAACAGATCGAACATGGGATATTATTGCCCATTGTGGCCATTATCAATATCATATCAATATCAATCAGTTATAAAAGAACAGTGTAAAGGTTGCATCATAATTACACCCTAGCAGTATTCTTACTATCCGAAGACGACAGCTACCAGTCATATTCTCTGTCCGCCACAAGACTGAGTCTACTGACTGAATTTATTATATTACAGCCAATTTATATATAGAGTTATGAGGTAACAAACATAAAAAAAAAACATACAACCGAATTGAGAACCTCCTCCTTTTTTGGAAGTCGGTTGAAAATCATTAGTACCACAATTAATGTAAATTGATAATCTAATTCTACTGCACTAAACAGGAATAGAGAACAGAGGAGCTGCAACTAACAAGGATTCGGATCATCTCAAGGGTGACCGTAGATGTTTGGAGCGGTTTCTTCTAAAGAAAGGTACCTATTGAACTATTTTATCCACCCGCCCCGAGTGCTTGTATTGACGGTTGTATTGTTCAATCGCTGCGGCACTCACAGTATGTCTGTTATCTAATGTGAAACCATCTGCGTGCCAAATTTCATCATAATCGGTTCAGCGGTTTACCATTTCCCATACAAAGTTTCATCCCCCTTTTTACCCCTTTAGGGGTAATTTTTTTGAAAAATAAGTAGCCTACATGAGCGCAATCGCCTGTTCTTACTATGAACCAATTTACATTAAAATCGGTCAAGCCATTCTTCAGTTATAAAAGGACATACAGACAGACAGACAGACAACAATTTTTAAAATGGTAAAATCGAAGTCATAAAGTGACTATCACAAAATTTGACAGTAAATTTGCAATTAGAGACAGACGCTAGAGATTTATATAATAGTGTAGCGACCTAGCGATGCTAAAAATGCTGAATTGCGTTTTAGTAGAATATAAAGCAATTTGAACGCGTGGTTCGCCAGTCGCTTACATACCATCGCCCTGCCATGCCACTTTGTACTTATTAAATTGTGTAAGAAGAAATATAAAGTTTGAACCGGCATGTAATTTATTTATTTGAATTTACAATAAAAGAAGACAAAATGAACACGAAGACACACCCTAAAATGGTGACCCCGATGTGAAAAAAACCCTTAACATTGGTGACCCCGACGAAGGAACATCTGAACATTGGTGACTCCGAACATGAACTCTGTAATTATAGGGCTTCAAAATTCATTTCGTAAGCGACTCACTTTAATAACGTGGCTGCATGGCGCACATAAATGAGGCCGAGTGGCATATGTGGAAAATAACAAAGGCGTCAACTTCTCAAGTTACGGTACGATACAGTACGGTACGCTTACGGTAGCTCATGAATCAGAACCAAGTCAGGCGGTATCCAAAAGAAGAAAGTAAATGTTCAAATAGCATCTACTGCAGTCTGTAGGACGGTACATCTTGGGCCAGTATCTAGCATGTTATGTATATGAAGGATGGGCAGACCCTGTGGCGACTATCGTGCAATTAATGGATCATGAACACCGACAGGTACCCGATTCCGCAGCCGCAAGATCTTACCTATGGATTGGCAGACAAGAAAAAAAACTGAACTAGAACACTTTCTATGGTGCATTTTATAGAAACAAGAGTTCCATAAACTTACAGGAAATGTAACAGCAGGCGATATCAGTTAAGAATGCTGACAAACAAAGTTCGACGACATTGCGAAATACCTAGTGCAGTTGTGAAATTCGATGACATTACGATTAATATTGTAAACATGATACGGCGTTTTATGTTGTTGACTTTTAAAAGGTTTATTGTACACATAGTTATTAAAAAATTTTTGTGAAAAATTTTTAGAAATAGGGGGGGTGTAATGTAGCGACCTAGCGATGCTAAAAATGCTGAATTGCGTTTTAGTAGAATATAAAGCAATTTGAACGCATGGCTCGCCAGTCGCTTACATACATAGATATGATTACGAATTTAATAAAAAAGAACTATGTAACGTTATTACTATAATGAAATAATGAACACGTAAAAATATTATTTATTTATTAACCGAAAATAAGAACTCACGTCTTTATTTAGCGCTCTAGATGTGGTTTTTGCAATTTTTGAAGGAGCACTGTGATATGTTCGCTGTTAGCGTTTTCGAATATTATTAAAACAGAAGTGCATTCAAATATTCATTTGAATGGACATTTGGTTCTGATATTTTTGGAGCGTTGATTGTGTATCTAGTTTTTTATTTGTGATCGCAGGGTTATCATTGTCGCGACTCGCGAATCCGCAAGGCAGTTCGGTGGGGTTATTATCTAAAAATTTGCAGACAGCGACAGCCACGCGATCACTGCGTGACCGGTGATTAATTGTAATAAAAAATTGGTATCACGTGTGTAACGGAGCAAGAAGACGTCACTGTCACCAGGTCTGCCTAGCTGACATCACATCCTGCCTGCCACATCTGTTGTCGCCAAGGCGTGGGACAAGTGACGTCAGCAAGTCTATATAAGTCGATGCGTGCTAAGATATGGATCATTCTACATCATTCTGCGGTTTAGCTGTTGATTGTTCGTCGTCGGCTATTTGTGACAACGTGTTATAGTTTGTAACTTGTTATTATTATTGAGAAATAAAATGTAAAAGTGAATATACGAGTGAGTGTTCTTAATCAACGCAACACGTGTGACGATGCGTATCTATTATTTTATGACCGTATAATGCACTTTTCGCGGTAGATTTAGCGTCACTATACTAATTATATTACACAAATTCTCGTTTTGACAGCAGATATCGCGCGATATTGCTATAAGCATGCGGGTCTATGAAGAGGAGCAAAAGACGCGCGGGCTCGTGCAAAAACTCGCTCACGGTGTTACATCTTAATTGTTAATTGTATTTATTATATCTTTTGTAAGCTATTATAAGCCAGCAAAAATTACAGTCCACTTTCTTTTAAGTCCTTTAGGACCCTACATATGGTCCCTCGATAAGAAAAAGCATTCAACACAGATATTAATTAAAAGCAATTTTTCAAGCGTTAACCGTTGCGCGCGGACTTTAACCCGTTTTAAGTAA
The DNA here is from genome assembly GCA_907165235.1 of Zeuzera pyrina. NCBI lineage: Eukaryota > Metazoa > Arthropoda > Insecta > Lepidoptera > Cossidae > Zeuzera > Zeuzera pyrina. The sequence continues at coordinate 6,427,080 of OU015647.1, read as the reverse complement.
ATAAAAAGACGGCGGCTTGATCAAGAAATCTTTGCACTTTGGAATTCAAGACTCTATTTTCTTCTGAGGATACCTACGAGGAATCATTATCGTCGGCATCGCCTCGTCAAGGATACCTCTAGACTAATTCTTCAATCAAGTCGAGAAAACCTTCAACGGTCGGTCCTAGATACAAGGTCAACCGAAGTTATCAGTTATTTTTATATCATTTATTTTGCTTTCAAATTTTATTTAAATATCATTCACCGTATCATTTCCCTAATACTAGAGCAAACAATTGCAGTAATAAAATAAAATGTAAATATAAAATAGATACATTCATTGCTGTTTTCGCTTTATCGATTTATTTTTACTCTTATACGCTAGTTAAATTTTAACCGAGCAAGTAATATCACTTCAAAACCGGTTTCGCTCAGCGCTTCTGTTTTGCTATTGTTCTCTTATTTATCGATATACACATATTATATAGCCATTTAAAACGATTGTAAGCTTCGCATTACGTATTACGCGTTCGCTATTACTTTATTTTAATCATTATATGCAAATTATTTCCCTAAAAATATTTTGTTAATTGATTTATTTGATCTACCATCATAATGACTGAAGCACAAGAACAAGCTCGAATTATTGCAAGCATTAAAGACCTTATGAAGTCCAAGCTTACTCAATTTGAAAGTTACCTAAATATTGCTAAAACTTATGATAAGTTAAGTACCTACTTTGCATACGACTGAGCTTGACTTATGTCTTAGTAGAATTGAATCCTTATTCCTTGAGTTTAGATACGTTACAGACTGAGTTGGAGGTTGCTTCGGACGCCTCGGATGATGTGTTTGCCGACCGCGAGCAGTTCGAAAATCAATATTACCTGTTGGTTTCCACAGCAAGAACTTTACTTGCTACGGCGACTAGTCAGCTCGGCTGTCGTGAGCATAGATGTCCCGGGTTCGAGTCATTTTCCTTCAACGCGAATTGAGGTGGGACATGCAAACATCGCACGACCTTTCACTTACCAAAAATTGATCCACCCCATTTTAAAGGCGACTATCAGCACTGGCTCGAGTATAGGTGTCCCTATACTCGAACCAGTGCTGATAGTCCTTCCTGACCTATCAATTTCTGTCTATGATACACTACAATGAACACTTAGACAATAATAATAATAATATTTATTTACGCCATATACATAATTATAACTATACAAGAAAAATTACAAATGGTTATTACATGGCTGATATTAAAATCGCTTGTAACAATAGATATTACTGGTGCTTAAACTAGGAAACCCTGTATTTTAAGCATCAGTCATCTCCCTCTATCAGTACAATCTTAGCCATAATAATATTATATTAGTTAATTAACAAAACAAAAAAACATTGCAACATTAATCCGGCGGGGTTATTACCTAAAAAATTGCAGACAGCGACAGCCACGCGATCACTAAGCGACCGCTGACTAATTGCAATAAAAAATTAGTATCATGTATGACGATTGCGTATCTATTATTCTATGACCGTATAATGCACTTTTCGCGGTAGATTTAGCGCTACTATACAAATTATATTACACAAATTCTCGTTTTGACTGCAGATATCGCGCGATATTGGCTGTCGCCTGCGCGGAAATGCATACGGTGTGTGTAACTACATAATAATCAGCACTTATATGCGACTGTGGAATTGTGCATGTGTTTTGGCATGTGTGTGAATGTGATATTGTGTGAGTGTGGTGGTGTGTGCGTGTATGGTGTGAGTGTGATGGTGTGTGTGCATGTACTGTGTAATTGTTATGTATTGAAAAATTAACTAATAAAATAAAATATATGCATATCCCGTGCTACTAAATTAAATTAAAAAAAGAAAGAAAAAAGAAAAAGTAATATTGGTGAAAATAATATAATAAATAAGTCAAGGATAGAAATAAATAAACTAAAATATTACCTATATCTACTTGGAACCATTGTCTAGACTTCTAATACTCATGTCTTTTATGTATACGTATAACCGAAAACGCTTTTGCGGCAAAGGACACTGTTGTGTAATGGTGTAAAATAAGTTTTGTCACATCTTCGTTTACCTATCTAATGATCCAGAGTCATGAATTGGTACTTCATGTTGTTTGAGGATGCATTTCATTACGTACAGCTGTCTAACGGTGAGAACTTTAAAAAACGTATATAATTCGTTTATTGGAAATGTTAGAGGTTTTGAAGTAAGCACTTTCAACGCTGCCCTTTGGGCTCTTTCTAATTTCAGTAGATTCGTTGTACACGAACCACCCCATATCGATATACAATATTCAATTACTGGTTGACAGAGGGCAAAGTAAATTCTTCTGAGGAGTCCAAGATCACTGATATGACGAATTTTTTTAAATATTGTTATACGTCTTCGGAAGCGAGGTAATAACGCTTGTATTTGTTGTTTCCATGATAAATTACATTCAAGTAATACAATCAAGTATATACACAGATATTTTACGCAGTCTACTCTTTGTATAAAGGGACATTGACAATGCGAACCATACTGAGTGATAGCTAGTTTATGTACCTGAAGTTTTAAAGACTTAGGCTGTAATGTTTTTGATATAGAAAAAGGGAGAAAGAATTTTTTTATAAAAAAATTAAACCGACTTCAAAAAAGAACACTGAAAAGTATGAAATAACTATTCCTTACTAATCAAAACTTAAGTACAAAAATAACTTTCTCTTTATCGACTTTTTAAGTCGAAGTCGGTTTAATTTTTTTATAAAAAAATTTTATTTCTCCCTTTTGAGTGACCTTGGCGTAAATAAATATCTAGGGCAGGTCTACAATTAGTTTATTGTCTAATTCTGGAGCGCAATGTGTTAACTTCCATTCTATTGAGTAGCACAAACCGTGAACTTTCACAATAAAAGATGCGATCAGATCGAACATGGGATATTATAACCCATTATCGCCATCAATATCATCAATATAATATCATATCAATCAGTTATAAAAGAACAGTGTAAAGGTTACATCATTATTACACCCTAGCAGTATTCTTACAATCCGAAGACGACAGCCACTAACTAGTCACAAGACTGACTCTACTGACTGAGTTTTTTTTTTTTTTTTTTTTTTGGTTTCTGAGAGGCGAAATGAAACCCCCGCGGGCTACCCAGCCGGACTCTACGCCGACTGGGGAGTGTCGGACTCGAACCGACTAAACAAAACCCCTCTTTGCTGTTAGCCCTAGTGGCTTTTACAGCGTCACAGGTCGCGTTGGGGCGAGCGCTGAAGGCGCCCTGCCAGATGGTCGACCGCCTGAGGGTTCCTCCAGCCGAGGGATGCCTCGTATGGAGGGCGGACCTCGGGCTCAAGGCGTCGCCAGGGGAGCTTTCCGCACCTGCGTGCATCTTAACGGGCTTCCTATTCGGGTGAGGGCCGGGCCTCTAGCGGACCCGGCCGGCGAGACGGCTGAGGGCCGGTTAGTGTGCCTAGTGTTCCGCGTGGCAGTTTACAATGTGGCTTAAGGCCCGCGTGTGTGCGTGTAGAGCTAAGTGATCGAGCTTCTAAACGTGAGACCCTACGGGTGTCGCGGGGTTCGTCCTCGCCTCCGCCGGTGGGGGCGGTGCGGTCGAAGTGTGTAGGTTGGCATGTTCGAGTTCGAACGTGTAATGTCGTCGTCGCTGTCGCCTAACACATGTCTAGGTCTACGATAGCGTTTGCGGACGCGGCGTTCGGGGGTGTACGATGACGCCCTGACCACTAAGGGATTCGGGTGTAAGGAGGAACGGTGAAAGAAGCGTTGGGACGCCTCTTTTAGATGTTGAGTTATAGAAGGTAATTCTAGGTCGTAGTGCAGATCTACGTTGCGCACGTAAGGAGGGGCACCGGTAGCCCTGCGCATGAACCTATTCTGAATAACTTGGAGGGAGTTGATGTGAGAGCGCGCAGCGTGAGCGAATGCTACACTGGCGTACGTCATGATAGGCCTGACGCACGTCTTATATAAGGTAACTTTATGTCTGAGGGACATTTTGCTTTTAGCGCAAATGAGCATGTTGAGACGACCGAGGACGAACGCGGCGCGGTCGCGGACCGTTTTAATGTGTTGGCCGAAGGTCATGGCACTGTCAAGGGTGACTCCTAAGTATTTGACTTTCCTAGTCCAAGGGATATCCTGGCCGAAAAGTGTGATCGTTCTGAGAGTGTTAGCGCGGCGGGCGCGGCTGGTCGTCGTTCCCCTCGAGAAATACACGGCGGCGCTTTTCTCGGGGTTGACTTCGATTCTCCAAAGACGGAACCACTCGCCTAGGCTCGTGACCGCGACTTGGAGGAGTTGGGAGACTCTGAGGCGACTCCGGTCTGATGTGAACAGAGCGGTATCGTCCGCGAATAGGGCGAGCTCTACACCGGGTGTTTTGGGGACGTCGTTCGTGTAGAGCGAGTAGAGCGTGGGCGATAAAACGGAGCCCTGTGGGACGCCTGCCCTGATGGGGCGGGGAGAGGAGAGCACCCCTTCGACTCTATAGCGGAAGGAGCGGTCTGACAAAAAGTCCCGTACTATGCGTACGAGATCGTCAGGCACGCCGAGCCGGCGCAGCTTGTACACCAGCCCGGCGTGCCAGACTTTGTCGAACGCCTTCGCTACATCGAAGAAGAGGGCCCCCGTGCCTATAGTGCGACTCGGGCGGTTAAGGCCCTCCAGGATGTGTTCCGTGAGGCGGTGCACTTGTTGTATGCACGAGTGTTTGGCTCGAAAGCCAAATTGCTCGTCTATGAGGAGACCGGAGGTGTCTAAGTGGGCTTTGAGACGAGCCAGAAGGACCCGTTCGTAAATTTTCCCTAGCACGCTAAGGAGACTGATTGGGCGATAGCTATTGGGGCTACTGCGGGGTTTACCCGGTTTCGGGATTCCGATGACGATCGCTTCCTTCCAGGCGGCTGGAAAGACGCGGTTCGCCATGGCGGCATTGATAATGGCTGCTAAGAGCGCGAGAAGGCGCATCGAGAAAATTTTGACTACTCGGTTGGAGATGCCGTCTCTACCGGGGGCTTTTCTAGGTTTGAGAGCCTTGACAATGTCCTGAACTTCGTCAACCGTCGCGGGTCTGAGTTGGCAGGGGGCGGTCGCGGGCGGTAGGGAGCCTACTTCGCGATTGACCATGTCTAAATGATTCTGATCTACAGGCTGAGAGCTAGGTGAGCATTGGGCCTCCAGAGTGTCGGCCAAGAGTTCGGCTTTATCTACATCGTCGAAAGCTGTCTGTCCGTTCGGTTTCGTCAGGGGCGGCATTGTTTGGAACGTGTCCGATTTGAGAGATCGGGCCAACTTCCAGTAAGCCTGGTGCGTCGGCTCGATCTCTCGCATGAGATCGCTCCACCTGTTATCCCTAAGTTCGGAAATTCGGTATTTGACTTCGCGTTGGAGGGCGCGTAAGTTGCGTTTATTCGTTTCTGAGGGAAACGAGTCGTAAGTGCGGGTCGCGGCGTTCTTGGCTCTGATCAGCCGACGGATGTCTCCGGGGAGCTCCCAACGGCGGTCGTTCGCCGCCGGGACCTCACGGGAGCACGCGGAGACCGATTCGCGGATGTGGGCGGTGAGCGCGTCTATCGCCGCGGTTGCGTCCTCGGCGGAACGGATAACGTCCGGTATCGCGTTAAGCCGCGGCGAATTCTCAGCGTTTAGCGTTTCGTCTAAACTCTGCCAATCCGTCACGGTTTTTGTGAGCGTCCTAGTGTCTATCATAGGTCCTAGTTTGAGTAATACCGGCCTATGGTCAGAGTCTAACTCGTGTAACGCCTCTATTGAGTGCAGCGTTAGAGCTACGTTCTTTAGAAGCGCTATGTCGAGTACGTCCGGTCTGTGTGTTGTAACTCTGGGATAGTGGGTGGGCGTCATGGGGGCGATAACGTCAAAGTTAAGGACATCGGTTAGTTCGTCTAAAGCTCTGCCATTTCGCGAGGTGGTGTGCGAATTCCAGCGACGATGTTTAGCGTTGAGGTCGCCGGCGAGTATGACAGAGTCGTCTAAATTTAGGAGGGCCTCTAGATCGCTTCTAATTAGCGCTTTACCGGGAGGGAGATAAACTGACGCGAGTGTGACAGGAGCGTGCCCCGTGAGGGCCACCCGGCACACCGACGCCTCTATGTTGGTGAGGGCGGGCGTATCGATCGGAATGCAGTGCAGGGACCTTCTGTAGTAGATAACAGTGCCGCCTTTGGGGGCGGGCACCCTATCGTTTCGCACGATGTTAAGCCCGGAGAGGCCGGGGTCGCGATTTCTAGGTTTCAAAAAGGTTTCCTGCACTAGCATTATATCTATTTGGTGGTCTCGCGTAAACTCGTGAAGAAGATCGCGTTGCCTGCGGAGTCCGTCCGCGTTAAAAAATGAGATTGAGAGCCCGCGCGGTTTGATGCGCGCGGAGGGAGTTGTCTCGTGGGTGCCCGGTTTTATAACCTACGAGGGGGCGTACTGACTGAGTTTATTATATCACAGTCAATTTATATCTTCTCCCTACTACCATTATACCATGTGGGGACAACGTTAGTTAACAAATGACATACAAGAGAATCGTCAATATAAATGAATAAACGTTATAACCAGGTCGCGGTATTGGTGTATCTTCGAAACCAAAGCGTCAATACTATTGAAATTTCAATGGGACCAATCTGGAAGTGTGTCCTTTCAAACAAAAAAAGAATTTTTCAAATCTGTTCATAAAAGACGGAATTATGAGGTAACAAATATAAAATAAAAAAAAAACATACACCCGAATTGAAAACCTCCTCCTTTTTGGGAAGTCTGTTGAAAATGTCATAAATTTAGTTTTTTCATAATTAAGGGTTAAAGAATTATGTTTTAGCCATTGCGAGACTGTATTTAGACCCTTTTATGCCAAACGCTTTGCTTCCTCCCAGTCATCAGCATAAAATAGTAAACCTGTATCATCTGTGAAACCTACGGTATGTCCGTTTGTTAGTTTCATATTACATAAATAATTGATGTAAATCTTGAATAAGGTAGGTGCAAGGACACTTCCCTTTTTTTTTTGCGTCAGGAAATGCTTTATGCATCCCGTCCTGCCGATGGCGGTGGCAAGAGGGTATGTGGGACTCCACGGCTGTAAGGTGCAATGCCGGGCTACCCACTAAAACCTAACGGTGTTCCTCGAGAGCCTAGATGCCGGGGCAACGGGAGTTCGTTGACATTCTTCCGCGACCCCGGCGGACAACGGCCGGCGCTAAACCGCCGGCCTCGTCTCGTTTACGGGTGGGAGGGCAGAACTCCCACCCTCAGTGCGAGAGAAGCGGGCGGGAACACCGCGCGCACCATCTCGAGGCTATCTGAGGGGTGTCACTCCCCCTGAATGCCACCCCAAGCCTCAGGTGGGCTCTTCGCCGCTACAGTCGGCGGCGGAGGTAATGCACGCCAAAGGCGTTGGTCACCTGGGGAGGCCACTAGTCCGTGGCCATGGACACTTCGAAGGTAACTTTAGCATCAACACTAACATGGTCTCCTACTTTTGTTCCCTGCGTACGATTTGTAAGATTTTTTTATTTATTAATTTTTTTATTTTATTTGGGTTAACTTAAAAAAATTAAATTAATGTTGTTTCTTTCAACAAGTTGAAAGATGGTGGTGTAAGTATATGCTAACTCACAAGTACACTATACATTATAATATGTTAATAGTAAAGTAAAGAGGAACAAAAAAAACAAGATAAAAATCTTTAACTAAAGTACAACGCTGAAGAAGTTTAAATGTCTATCTAACAAAAATTTTTTGAACATGCCGACTCGTGTTGCAATGATATCAATATTATTAAAATGTTTATTATACGAGTCTACCAGTCTATGTAGTGGCGATCGTTTTCCTGCTTTTGTTCGACATAAAGTGGTGGCAAATATTCGATTACAAGTCCGACAGTGAGTCCTAGTAGGAACTGTAACACAATTTGTTATTGAGAGGTATACAATCATATCTATTATGGCATAGGTCGTAAAGCGTCATTGTCTCGAAATGTAATCGTCTAGATTTAAGATTTAGCAGTTTGTATTTACGCAATAAATAGTCGTACCAAGTATGCTATCTCGGCAGTGTCCTAGAGATAATTACCTACGGTCGTTTGGTACGTAAACGCGCAATAGGGCTACCGACTTGGACTGAATGTTTTTCTTGGGTTACTTATTTGATAATAGGTACTATATTAAATTGTCATATTATCTTTTCATTTTATATTATTGCAAATTTAATACGTTTTATTTTTATATTTTTACTAGTATTTTATATCTAGTTTCAAAAGTTTGTGAGTTAGTATGGTGGAAATGGACAAAAAAAATGCTTTTTTATGTGCAGTATAATTAAAAATCAGCAATAAATTAAATAGATCATTATGATAATATATTTCCTACAAATTAGCAACAGAGAAATATTTCTGGTTTCGATATAGATGTATTCAAACATCCATACACTGAACATTGTGCTCGTAAACTTGATTGACATAATATTTAGTCAATAAATGCGCAGGAGCGCATAATACCGTCCGACGACAAACGCGGCGCGCTCCCGCTCGCGACTGTCGTATGTCGAGATTTCGAGAGCGTTGTTTGGGAGCGTTTGTATGAAGATAGCATACGTCGTACGACGCACGACTATGACAACACCTGAGGTGCATAGAACGTAAGAATTTATTTTGTACTGATTTAATTGCATCTATGTATTTATTGTAGTAAGGGTTCCAGACACAGCATACCTACTCAAGCTGAGAGCGTACTAAAGATTTATAAATATGCAAAAATGTTGCGGGCTTAGTAAATTTTGTAGTGGAGCGCACAACAAAACCATACATTTTGTATGCTTTATTGACAATATAGTCTACGTGTGTATCAAGATGTAATTTATTATCTAGCTTATATTCATAGATGCTTATGGTTTTTTTTCTTTGTGAAAGTAATGGCTTGAGATTTATTAAGGCAAATTTAATTTATTGTTGATACAGTACTCTGAAAATCTGTATAAGTCCTACTGAAATCTATGATGATCGTCAGCGTTGCAGATTGTGTGATAAATCTTAAGATCATCTGCGTATAGCAGGTAGTTACAAAACTGAAAACAATTGTGTATGTCATTCACATATAATATAAAAAGTAAAGGACCAAGAATTTACCCTTGTGGTGTGGTATATGTGACATCATCATAAATCCAATATGGCCGATGCTCCGTAATAGGACGTAGAGTCCTTTTCATGAAAGAAGTCCCCCAGACGCAGCGCTGTAATCGCGTGACATAATGTTGCCATTTATGACTAAAAAATTTACCTATTTTACATTTAGCATATGTAATTTATCAAATAATACTATTTCCTGCATACTTCGATGAAACAATATAAGCTCTTAAATTGTATTAAGAAATAAATACATTTTAAATAGGCTGTGATTTCATTACTCAAGCCCATACTATAACAATAGTTCAGATTAGTGAAACATGTATATTTCTGATAAGTCAAAAGTATATTTGGGCATTTTTATCAAAATGTCTACCAACCCACTCATGGGATGACCCATGCAATAAGTCCAAATAACTAACGTTATTATGACTCTGTAAGTGTCGTGTTATTATTGAATAGTTTCAAATGACTAGTTTTCTTTTTTACTATGTTGTTAGGTGAGAAACTTAAAACAAAGTAATAAAAGCCGACATTTTTATTCATGACCGTTACCGAAAACAGGGGACAGTACTGGAAAACGTAGGATGCCACATTTCTGAGTTTAATTTTATTACTTTGTTTTAAGTTTCTCACCTAACAACATAGTAAAAAGAAAACTTTAGTCATTTGAAACTATTTAATAATAACACGACACTTACAGAGTCATAATAACGTTAGTTATTTGGACTCATTGCATGGGTAATCCCATGAGTGGGTTGGTAGACATTTTGATAAAAATGCCCATTTACCTATATTTACTATATTTCTGTTATGTAAAAAGTATATTTTTATTTACTTATATAAGCGGTGTTCTAGCTACTTACAGGGAAAAGATGAGGAAATAGTTACAGGGAAAAGATGAGGAAATAGGGTAAAGAAAAGCATTACAATTTTTTATTCAGAGTTTTATTGAATAATTGTGATCAGCGGCCATAGGAACATCACTGTCTGAAGAGTGGATGGAAACAGAATCAGATTTTGTTTCAGTATCACTAGCCGTAGATATAATTATTCGGTCCATCTCTTCATCCATAAGGCCGTCATTTTTTAAATATTCCTCCTCTAAATGTTCGACATGCGTGCACTGAACTGTCCAATCTTCCGCCGTAATAGACTCAAAGGCCTCTTCAGTTAATTTTACAATTTCTTTTGGATCTTGTGCCACGTTCTTATCCGCCACCTTTCTTTTTACAAGGCTCCAGATTTTCTCAATCGGGTTGAGGTCGCAATGGTAAGGCGGCAACCTTAATACTTCGTGTCCGTGAGCTGTTAATAATTCATCCACTGCAAATATCGGTGGACCTTTATTTTGTTTGATTAGCTCAAACAGCACAGCTTTTCTCCAGGTGTCTTCAAAATATATACCCTTTTGCCGGAGCCATTCCTGCATACTACTTTTTATATTTGACATTGAAGGGGCTTTGTTTAATTGAGTGCAATGGTAAGGAGCGTTGTCCATTACCACAAGCGACCTTTCAGGTAGATTAGGTATTAGTTTTTCCGTCACCCATTTTAAGAAATTTGCAGAGTTCATGTCATCGTGGTAATCTGAGGACTTTGATTGGGATTTGAACATTAATAATGCACCATTTATGAATCCATCTTTTGTTCCCGCATAAGCGATTATCCAGCGACTCCCTGATGACTCTGAGACGAACATTCCTGGCTCCTCCTCACTCTGCCAACAACTTTTTGTATGTCTCATCTAAGTATCCAACGGGTCGTTTTTCCACAGTGCGATTTATTCGTATTTTATCCAAATATCTTGCACGCCATGCGGTAATGTCGTGACGTTCCATAAGTAGTTTGCGTCTAGATTGACATCGCTTGTACTTGAAACCAATCCTATTTAATATCCTGTGCAATGTTGTGATGCTTCCCTGAAAATTGATGTCTTCTCTCAGAGCTGCCCGTAATTTAGCCAATGTTGGTAATTCTTTATGCACAACGTAAAAACTGTGAATTTTTGCCGGATAGCGCACAAATCGAACCCGTCTAAGTTGAACTTTTTCGGATGCGGGCGACTCTTCCCCGGGGTGACAATTTTTTTCGAAGTACTCGCCGCTGTTATACCTTCTTTTGTAATTCTTGTTACAGTTTTCTCTGACACACCTGCAATTAAATAATGAACAATTAAAAATAATAGTAACTTTAAGTTTATAATGCTTATGTACTATGTAATATATGTTTTAATTTCAGTTACCTAGTTTCATCACGTTATGTATTTGTTCAATTTTGTCGCAAAAATGAATTTATATCATAAAAGTCCCATCAATACAGCAAAAAATTATTATATGGCAACTCTAAAAAGTACCTGTTATGGCGGCGACTCTCTTCCGGACATTGTTTAGTGGTATTAAAACACCTTGATTCTTTTGTTCCGCTTCACAGAACTCTTTCACCTTCAATATCATTTCTCGAGCCGAACTTTTTACAACTTTTGGCATTGTAAACAATCTTTAAAATGCACTAAGCTAGTTAAAAACTCACAAAAATCTAACACAATAAACGAATTTGATAACATCGACGAACGACAACATGGCCGACCTGTCAAATTTAGTTCCGAAAATCACCGCGGGACTTCTTTCATGAAAAGGACTTTAACTTTTTCAAGACTCAGCAATATGAGTGTCAAATGAAATGCAATAAGGAGGGGAAGGTTTCTGTGTATGTGACATAATCATAAATCCAATATGGCGGTTTCTCCATGGTAGGAAGTAACAAAAAGGAAAAGGCTACTCATATGAAAAATCCAGGTCTACGGAAGAGAAAGGGAAACACTAACCCGGAAAAGTCACGGTAACATTTTCCACGCAAACGAAGTCGCGAGTACGGCTAGCATATAATAAATTAGTCTACAAAAAAATAGTTAAAATGAATAAAGGCGCACATTTTAGGGTTCCGTAACCAAATGACAAAAACGGACCCTTGTAATTTTATCTTGGTCCATCTATTGATCAGCAAGTTACAGCCACGTCACTCGGAGAGTACTGTCGCTATATTATACATACAGAAGTAGATTAGGTGTATAATATAACCCACTATACAACGGCGTAGTAAAATTTGCAAACGAATGCCTGTCTATAAAATTGTTATGTAAATGAGTGGGTATATAAATTGTGTGCTCTTTTTTTACAACTTGGGGTTTCGATTTTCTACAAAAAACATTCGTTAGATTTCTTCAAGTCAATAATAATACTAATAAAATGACCAAATTTTTAATTTTAATTCAAAGTAGTAGGTACTGAGTGCTGACCACAGTTGCTCACTTTGGGAATATTTTTCCATGCCTGGGAGTGGGTGCTATACCCTGTAATGCTTTAATTCCGGAGCACCCACAATTTGTCAATTTAAATATTTGTTAAAAAATTGTACGTCAAGAAAAACACATACAACCGAAACGAATTTGATTTGTATTTCTATTCTAAATTTTAGATTGTTTTGTGTTACTATTTCGATATAAAGAATCTTGTTTTGATTTATATATATATATATATATAAGCTTATGAAAATAATTCTTGTACTTATCGATATATACAATATCTACGAGTACATCACTTTTTTGTCTAGTATGTGACGTTACCATGCCGCCCGCTTACGTCGCATTCCCCTAACCTTTGACAGAATAGTTTGCTTAGAAATTCGTAAACATTTCATGTCTCTAGGGTAGTTTGTCTGTGGTGGGAGGCTTGACAATTCTCCATACTCTTATGTCACCAAACATCCCATTCTGTTATGTAGAAAACATTACATTACAAAGATTACATTTCATATGCAACACTTTCACTTCCACGCTGGTCCTCAATTACTTTTGGCTAGTATTCGTCAAGTTTATTGGCCTCTTGGAGGAAGAAACTTGGCAAAGGCTACAGTTGACAAATGTATAAAATGTTTTTTTTAGACACAAAGCTGAAAATGTTCAACCTATTATGGGTCAGTTACCTGAGACTAGAACATATTTAGAGTTTCCTTTTTTAAACTGTAGTGTAGACTATGCCGGACCAGATCGGAAGGATTGAGGTTGTAAACTTACTAAATCCTACCTGTGTATTTTTGTGTCTTGTCGTTAAAGCTGTCCACTTAAAGCTCGTTACAGATTTCACTTCGAATGCGTTCATGGCTGCTCTAAGGCGATTCATTTCTAGACGCGGAAAACCTGAAAGAATAACATGCGACAACGCTACTAATTTCGTGGGCGCTTCTAACGAATTGCAGCGCTTAGCGTCAAACAAGTTAGTCACTAGGTATTAATTCACTCCGCCTTATTCGCCTCATTTCAACGGTATAACAGAAGCCGCTGTGCGTTCCGTGAAACATCTTAAAAGAATATTAAGCCTCACTCACTTGACTTATGAGGAAATTACCACTTGTCTTGCTCAAATAGAGGCTATTTTAAATTTTCGTCCTCTTACCCCACTATCCTCTGATCCTTTAGATTTTGCTGCCTTAACTTCTGATCATTTCTTAATTGGACGGACACTCATGTCGATTTCTAATCCACAGGAGACTGACATCACTAAACTAAAGTGCTGGAGCGCTACAAGAGGATCGTAACGTTAAAGCAACACTTCTGGAACCGCTTCAGTAATGAATATGTTTCTTTTCTGCAGCAAAGGACGAAGTGGCACACAACAGCGGATGACTTAAAGTTAACACTCTCGTTCTGGTCAAGGAAAAGTAGGATGTGGTTGCTCGGGCGCATCGTGGCGGTCCATCCAGGCAACGACGGCGTCACGAGGGTCGTCAACGTCAGGACCAGGACTGGGACGTTGCAGAGAAGTTTCAAGCACATTTGACCATTGCCGATTACCTAAAGTTGCTTACTTCAATATATTTTCAAGCTTACTTGAACCCGGCGAGTATGTCAACATACTCCCCGAATACTATTAAAACAGAAGTGCATTCAAATATTGATTTGAGTGCACATTTGGTTCGGATATTTTTAAAGCGTTTATTGTGTATCTAGTTTTTTATTTGTGATAAAGAGTTGTCATTATCGCCACTCACGAATCCTCGGGGTAGTTCGGATCTATGAAGTGGAGCGTAAGACACGCGGGCCCGTGCAAAAACTTCTTACTTAACTTCCAAGACGATCTCACGCGCACGGTGTTACATCTTAATTGTTAATTGTATTTATTATATCTTTTGTAAGCTATTATAAGCCAGTAAAAATTACAGTCCACTTTCGTTTAAGTTCTTTAGGACCCTACAGTTATTTTATGTAGATTTTCTATTTTTTACATTTTTAGGAGTTTTAAAGTACAACAGTGATAGAGTATTGTGTTTTAAAATTCTGTGTAAGTGAAAAGAATGGAGGAGATCTAAATAAACATGTGTAGCTGCACTGCTGAAGTTTTCGCGCTCTTCCAAGAAGTCCTTTTTAACTCCAGTAAAGCTCCAGTATCACTTTACTAGAGGAGTGTTATGGAACTCCAGAAGTTACGTCATTTTAAGCTGATGGTCTTGTTACCAATGCTTTAAGAAATATATAAAAAAAAAGAAAAAAAAAGATTTGACGTTTCAGAACGATTTGATTTGGTTGTTCAAATTAGTAGATTATGGTTTTCATACTTATTTTTGATAAATTTGACATAATTACTAATGTATTTTATTTTTTTGTATGAAATTTGTGGACAAAACTTGAATGTTTGATGAAACAACGCGAGCATTATTTGATAGAATGATTTATTGGCATGTAGTAACAGTCGGTAGAAATCGATAATTTTATATAGATAGAATAGCAGATAACAGGTCAGTATTGCGTTAGTATTAAATTATAAAACATTCATAGTATTATTATTATTGAGTGACTGGTCGAGGCTTTAGGAGACCGTTAAGCTGGCATGTTCTTCCACTAGCGAATTACTTTGAGCTTGACTATTCAAAGAGGTAAATCTGGCAGTTTGCGGGGCATCCTTGGCAACGACGATAACCATGACTTCTTAAACGGCGACTTTGACGAAGTCTGTTAAGCTAATACTTAATTTCAAAGTTCGTGAATATTAAAATTTCCATATGTACATTTTTTGTACAATTCTCCCTTGAGAGGGAGGGCAAAAGGATCTATGTCCATAATAGACGATGTCTTCAGTAATAAAATGATGTATTCTTAATTTCAGTTAATTAAAGTGTTGATGTAATATGTTTTCATGTTTCTTTGAGTTTCTGGCGACAACTACATTGAGGCAGTGTTTTTAGTAGGATCCATTGATGCAGATTAAGCCACTAAAAAAATCTCAGAATCACACTACTAAATAAGCACTTACTTTCAACAATTCCACATAATGGGAACGCAAAACTACACCAATTTTACATCATAATATCAATTAGAAACAATTTTCAAATAATTAAGATGAATTCCCAACCATTCTCCACGAAATCCTGCTAAGAACTCCTCGATATGTAGTTTTGTAAAATTTTTAAAATAACCCATTCTTATTTTTTTAAATCCATTAATTTTCTTTTACTTAAAATTATTGGAGCAATGGACATGTGAAGGGTATGTGAAGAAATAGCCTTTGTTAATAACAAATAAAACATACAAATTAGTACCTATATGGTAGGAACAGTTAAAATCCACAAATTCTCCTGTAGTCGTAGAAATATGAGATAAACACCTTCAGGATGTGGCTTACTTCCAAAAATTTCCAGGTTCATGAAACTGAAACAATACCTATAATTTGGATTACTACTCTGCTTACTACATCAGGAATATAGCATCACCTCGCCAGATAATTCTAATTATATTGTTTAGGTGAATGAATGAAATTTTTATTGCGAGGAAACACTTTCTGTTTTTTATACAATAATAATTAGTAAATTTTATTTAAGCTATGGCAGAGGCACCTACATCCGATCAGCTTCTTTTCGTTGACATGAGCCAGGAACCAGTAATGTACCTTAATGATGGTAACTTTCTCAATCAGACGAATCAAACGGATCAAACCTCTGAAGAAGCCAAGTATGAGGAACACATGGAGGAGATAAATGAAATGTAAGGACATTTCTATTGTTTGTTTTAGCTAAAACTATATACAGGCAGACCTTGTTTTACCTACGGCATTTTGTTTTATGTCGTCTCGTTTTATGTCAGTCAACATTTTGACACTATTCCTCGTTTTAATGTCTTTATGATTCGCTTTACGTCACAATTGACGGTTGACTAGCATCGAAATTAAACAATTAACTTCAAGAAAATTAATCAAAGCTTTCAGTGACATCCAAGCTGCAACACAAATATTTGAAGCAAATGATCCCAACTTAGAAAGAGCTTTGAAGTTAATAATAACATTTCTATTGCCTATAAATGTTATAAAGAAATTGACGAAAATAGAAAAAAAGACGCGAAACAACGTTTAGAAGACTTCTTTGCAAAAGAAACACAATTTTCATATTCCTGTATATCGTGCTTAGCAAACAACACCAGCAAATCAATTTGACTCATTTTACAGGGGAGTGAAAAAACTTTATCCTTAATTCAATTTAAGAATCTTCATGGTCTAATTAGTGTTTTTATTTTATTTTATTTTATTTATTTAGGCTTATCAACAACTGTTTACACTAATACATTCTAAAATATACATGATTCTAAAGATAATTACTAAGTATAACAGTCTCTTACAGATAAGCTCCACATGCAACACTATTATAAGTTAATATAACATATCATCTTATATTATAGGTTAATATAATATTTCAGTTTATATAAAGTGTAAACTGTAAACTTAACTTTGTAATATAGTATAGCTATATTGGCGCAGCAAGTGTTTCTTTAAGTTATCACAATATCACTGACCACACTTAAAAATCTAAAGTTAGGTGCTTCATATAATAATAATTGATAAATGTGTGCATATAATAATAATTAATAAATGTATGAATGTTTAGTTAACATTAAATATACACAGGCAAATGGCGAATGGTGTTCATAACGAAAGCACGTACAGATAATGAACTATGAAGTAGCTCCCGCAAAAATAATGAAGTACGAGCATCAAATAGTGCAAACCAAGTGTATATCGCAGTGATTCCACTAATACATAAATAAAGAATCTTCAGCTTGCATAAGTATTGTGAAAAGTGTGTATTTAGTGAAAAAAATCACGATTCCAAATATTTAAACATAACCTTAAAAAAAAAAGTGCAAATCATCCTAGTATATAAAACTAACATTTATTGAAATTATTTTTTACCAAAATGGATATGGATTTATTGCTATGTAAATTCGAAAAGACACTAGATGAGAAGCTAAGAAAACAAGTCTTTCTTATTTTAACTTCAATAACAAAAAACTTGATGGAAGCTTTAGAGGAAAAAATGAAAATAATCAAGGAAGAAAATATTAACCTTAAAGCCAAAGTATCTGAACTCGAGCAAAAACTCAATAACATGGAAAAAGCGAAGCGAAAATATAACTTGGTCTTCTTTGGCATTGAGGATACTAAGAAAACTGAAAGCGAGCTTGTCGACTGTGTTAAGGAGATTATAATAGACTCGGGAGTTTACATAGACAGTAATTCTTCAATCTCGTTGGCACAAAAGAAACAACCTAATTAATAATCCAAAACGTAAAACTTTAGCAAAGGAAATTTTAAAATCAAATATACTCAATTATACTGAACGGAAAAGGTCAGAGTCACTATCAGAACTACCAAAAAACCTGTAACTTCTTCCAATACCCGGAACCTAAACACTACAACTATTTATAGCCCTGAGAAAAGTTAAGTGGGACATAATTGGCCTAACTGAAGTCAGACGAATGGAATAAAGGATAGAAGAATATAATCACTTCATCCTACATTACAAAGGGGAAACAAAAGGCAGACATGGAGTCGGTTTCTTAATAAAGAAACACTTCAAAAATTGCATAGAAGAAATCATTGCAGTCTCCGAAAGTATAACAGTGCTGAATCTGAGCCTAGGTTGTTTCAAAGAAAAATGGACTATCATTCGGGTCTACTCACCTACAGAAAAGTCCACAAAGCAGGAAATAAATAAATTTTATGATGTCATAAACTCAACCATTAATAAATATGCATACAAGAACTTAATCATCATGGGGGACTTTAATGCTCAAATAGGAAGTAGACTTGAAAGTGAAAATGGTGTTATTGGCCATTATACTATAGCTAATCGTAACAGAAATGGTAGCAAATTAGTAAATCTTTGTTTTGAACACAACCGTACAGTAATAAATAGTGTATACAAGAGAAGCAAGAAGCAATTATGGACTTGGGCATCTTCAGATGGAAGATATAAAAATTAAATAGTTTATATTCTATGCAATAAACGAAAATCTTTTGAAGACTGTGGAGTAATTAGTAACCTTAACTTCCATACGAACCATCGTATAGTGAGAACAAAACTCAAAATGAAACCAACAAAAAAATTTTTATTAAAAAAAATTAAACCGCCTTCAAAAAAACACTGAAAAGTATGAAATAACTATCCTTTACTAATTAAAACTCAAGTACAATTAAAATAACTTTATAAATACGATACACATACCTATATAATTAAATTTGACAGTTACTGAAGTCGGTGCCAAGCCCACCAAACTAATAGACTTTATGTTGTTGCACATTGATTTGGATTGATCCGTGCATTTTGAAATAAAAATTATTGAATTAATTTTTTTCAATATTTATTGTTATGCAGTTTCTAACGAGTAAAAGATGTAAATAAAACTCCAAAGTAGGGTTGGGAACAAAGATAACCCTATACCATCATGTTCCTAATATTATTATCTACATTTTCACATATAATTTTCATATGTAAGGAAACTCAATGAGAGTAAATTACTAATATACACTTACCTATTTACACTTATCAACCTTTGATTATTGCTTAGAAAAAGGTAGGCAACCCTACTTTGGCGTTTTATTTACATATTTTACTCGTTAGAAACTGCATAACAATAATTATTGAAAAAAATTAATTAAACAATTTTTAATTTAAAATAGCTATGCAGGGATGTGGGGTGGCAACCCTAGCACGTTTTGTTTAATTATACATTATATTGTATAAAATATTTATTTTATTAGGAAACTCGATTAGGGAAGGTTAACCTCAGTCGGATCTTGGACTAATTGAATAATGATTACAGAATTAGAAATTACCGTATAAGTGACCTACTTTTTTTACTAGGAAGTCTGATTTTAACTAGCTGCAAGTGTATACAGTTGAAATCAACCTTGGTGCACGTCTGGTTCAAGTTTAAATTACTAGCTAGTTTACATAGATATGCATGGATGGATGACCGAAGCCTCACTCCGTTCGCTCGCGACCCCAAAGGCCGGCCTCTTGTCTTTAGAATACCGTAGCCAAATTCTTTTGCCCAAGCCACAGGGTAGGTGTTCTTGTTATTGCCGCTGACTCCAAAACCATACTCTTACTAATAGAAACCTTGGTATTCACCATTATACCTACATGTCAATACCAAATAAGCCGAAGTCGAAATGGTCTGTAGGTACTAGACGGCGAATTGTTAACTCCACGGTATCATTAGGCTGTTGGTTATCATCCATTACCAAAGAACTTGTCGAAATCAGTAGAATGAGTTCGATTTCAATGGGTTTATTATGAGTCGTCTGACTAGGAGTACTTGGGTTTCGTTATCTACTGCATCACATTCAGATCTCTGAATCACATCATCAAGTACAGTACAGTACATAGAATATAATATAAGTATATCCTTGCGCATCATCTGATCCTGGCCCTAGTCTCGTGACAGCAAACAGGTCAAAAAATCTTTACGATGTAAGTAGGTATAACACATTATTTTTTATTTTATTATATACAAATGAACACCTAATATAATATATGAGAATATGTGTAATATTTTTCAAACTACGTTTAATATGTTTATTTCTAAACTAAATACGATTTCATCTCATAAATATTTCTAAACGTAATGCTTACGAAACATTCAATAGTATTATAACTTTATTTACATGTGTGGCCTACGGGAATCGCGCGTGGGCGAGTGTGGGAGAAATCTTTGAAATTAGGTACTATGAACACGTTCGATAAGCAAACGCCATCTAGCGTACGAATGTTTCCCCTAAAAGGAGAGCCACAGGGCCTTAAGCTGTGTTGTTTGCTAAGCGACGATATGTATGTGCATTATATTTCTTAAACGTGTCACTTTCAAATAAAAGTTATTGATATTTTAAAAATCTTGTACTTTTTCACTTAAAAACACCTACCTAATTTTTTTACACATAAATGTATAAAAAATATGGCTCGTTTTACGTCATTTCGTTTTACGTCTCTAATTACTGGTACCTAACATTACGTAAAAACGAGGACTGCCTGTATTTTGTGTATGTACTAGCTGTGTCTCGCTGTTTCACCCTCGTTAAATTTGATATTTTTCTAGTATAAAAAGTAACCTAGATCAACGATTCCTAGTGGGTTTTACGGAACTAAAGCGTTCCATTGAACAACACTAGGGCGCCACAAGTGTTGCATAGTTAAATCTTTAGAATATTTTGGCTATCATCGTTTGTGGTGAAAGATTATTTTTTGTACAGAACTTGATCTAAGCATACTGTAATGTTAAAAAATTAAAAAAAATATGTACATGTTTGTATAATTTTTATTTATTTAAATTG
Source organism: Zeuzera pyrina (assembly GCA_907165235.1). NCBI lineage: Eukaryota > Metazoa > Arthropoda > Insecta > Lepidoptera > Cossidae > Zeuzera > Zeuzera pyrina. Next base: position 6,406,287 of record OU015647.1, on the reverse strand, counting down.
TAAAAAAATTCTCCTCCACACAATATCTCTCAAGTTGTGAGAAATGACTTTTCGATTTTTATTATAAAATGATGCATTACGCTTAAAAGCTTTAAACAAAGATTTTTTAACCTTTTCAAAAACAGGCAAGTATTAAGAGAATGAGCATAACCATGCCTTTGATCTACGTTAATCTCATCTAAATTATCATGAGAATTACTAAAACGATGAAGAGAAGCATCTATAATAATTTCTCGACCAAACATCAAGAAGTTGGGTGTAAATTCAGTAGTGACATTTATACTACTATTTAAAGCACATTGGACATGAGGCAAATAAGTCGACCATGTTCTTTGATCATCATGAACATAACATGAAATACAAGTTTCAACAGTTTTATTATAATGTCCCACAGGATAATTCTGAGGAGTACAAAGCGTGTTATAGAATATTTTATTAATATTAAAACTTTTAAGACATTCCGCAAAATGCTTTGAAGTAAATTGTGTTTCATTATCACAAATTATAATCTTAGTACAACCAAACATTAGAAATATCTCTCTCTCTCTCTCTGGGAATTTGCAAATAGATTTGGTAGTAGCATTCGACAAAGGACACAACCAACAATACTTGGTGAAAACATCTACTATAGATAATATAAAACGGTGACCAGAATATGTTTTAGGAAAAATAACAATAATATCAATTGACAACATAATCATTGGACGATCTGCTGACATTCCGAAGGCTCCCGACACGACATGCCTAAGCATATCGGGGGCTTTGTTTGTCACTATGATGATTGTTATTATTGAAATTTCAATTTTATTGTCATTTTATTAAGTTATGGATCTATTCGTTGCATAGAAATCCCTTACTGTGCCGTGGCGCCAGTGCGTATAGATCATATTTCTCCCTCAATACTTTTAGGCAACCCTAGGTGACAGCATTTGATATTTATGAGGACATTTTAGGTGTTATTTGTGTTTACTATTACTTCAGTAACTGACAAATTTAATTATGTAGATATGTGTGTCATATTTATGAAGTTATTTTTATTGTACTTGAGTTTTGATTAGTAAAGGATAGTTATTTCATACTTTTCAGTGACGAAATCAGTGCCAAATTGCCGGAGTAATCGCGTAATAAACATACAAAAAAAAACATACAGTCGAATTGAAAACCTCCTCCTTTTTTTGAAGTCGGTTAAAAATGGATGACGCTCGTACACTTGAGTACCTATCCCTCTCGTGCCATCAGAGTACCATGAAGGTGCAGACTATACTCGCTATTGTCCTCTTCGGGACCCATGGAGTGAGTGACTGCGACCCCCACTCCAATTACCCGTGATCCCGTAAGTCCTCCTTTAGGCAAGTCTTATTCTCTAATTCGAATTCCAAGGCTGAGTGTCTAGGCCGTACGTTACCACGGTCTGGTTTAGGCCGTACGTTGCCACTGTCCCAGCGTCGCTGTCCTTGAGCGGCTTCTATTCTTTCAAAATGTATTAATTCACTAAACTTATGTCTTGTTCGAAACTCCTGCAGAAGCTACAAGATATAACTATATACCTATAACTTGCCGTGATTAAAAAAAAGTTTTAATGTTTATTGGTGTTTTAGGACCTTCCCGATAAAAGAAGATAAAGAAGACAAAGAAGATAACTATCTCAAGATCCAACCAAGAAAGATACGATGTCCAGAATGCAATAGATACTCAGCAGAGAACGAAGAGAAGATGCAGAGGCACATCAGAAGGAAACACAGGGGTGAAAACCCATATCAGTGCTACATGTGCGATTATTCCACTTACAACAGCACGTTGTTTGAGGAACATGTACGAATACATCAAGGCATCAAACCCTTTAAGTGCACATATTGCGAATATCGGAGTGTCTCGAAGAAGAACACGAAGAAACATGAACTTATTCACAGACCAGACAACCCGCTGAAATGTCCCGACTGTGACTTTATTGCACACCATAAAAGATCGTTAACAACACACAGACAGAAGCACATTACAGACATGGCGAGTGCTAACAATAAATTCAAATGTGGATGTTGCAGTTTTGTCACATATAACAAAGTGCTATTAGCAAAACACAAACGGCAGGTACATAATCGACAAAAGTTGGGCTCGAAGAAGCCGAAGAATGATTTGTCATTCATATGTGATATTTGCCACTGGACTTCGAACCATAAGCCTAGGATATTGCTGCATTTGATCCATCACCCAAACCAAATTGTTGATGAGTTGATAGTAGATACCAGTGTTTTAAAAAAATTTGGGATTATGAGTTAATGTTACACTCACATTAAGCAATTAGGATTTCAGGAGACCATAAGAAGAATAGCTGTATCGTAAAAACAAAGAAAGGAATGCTTAAATGGTTCGAGCACATGGAAAGAAGTGATAAAGAACAACAGTGAGTGGAAGCTGAAGTCAAGGAAGACCAAGGCTAACTTATGCAGATCAAATAGCTACAGTGTTGGCTGATGGAATGTCATAAGCGTACTTAGCGTCTACTTAAGTTAAAGTGTGTGAGGACGACAACGAGATTTGAAGGGATGAAAGAAGTACGTGAGGACCGCACTCCATCCTCTGACTACACCATTAGGAAGATAAGTTGTTTTTTTAAGGATTTTACAGTACTAAAACACTTTTTTTTTGAAGACAAGAAAAACGAACTCATTTGACCTTTTCATTATTGTCTCACTCAAATCGAATCTAGAAATTTACAAATTATCGCCCAGAATAATAACAGCATCGAAGCTGGGGTAAAATAGTAACAAAATAAATTCATTATATTTTTGCTTACGGCAACAATGCCTTATTCAATGGGGTATTAGAAAGGGATTCATAATAGTTGTATATCTCTTCTTTTAAATGTCGCTGTTGTAATTGCGAAAGCTGCCAATAATATCACGTAATCAATGATGTTATATTGTAATAAAGAAGAAACGAATATTTATATGGTTAAATACGGCTACATAGAAAGAATTAGTGATGAAAGATTGACGAAGAAAATCTACAGAGCGAATGTGAGTAATTGAAGCTAAGTAGTAAGACCAAAGCTGAACTCATGAAGATCAAATAACCAGTGACTTAGTTGACGAAAAAATAAAAAGCACTTACATACCTCGGCGAAATTGGGAAGTTTAATAAGATTTGCGAAAAAAGTATGTAAGGATCATTATGGTTGGCACGCTGGCGGATTTTGGGGGTGGAGGGGGGGGGGGGCTAAGGGGGGTTGAGCCCCCCTCAAAGCGTCGGAAGTCCCTCCATGAACAATTTTAGGATCCAGGAACGCTCTACTCATTGGGTTCAAGCCCCTCCCAAACCAAAAACCTGGATCCACCACTGGTTGGCACATAATCCTCTCTCCCTACCCATGTTTGTATTTACCTATAAACCCCTTTAAATATAAAATACTATATGTAAAACTATGTACATATGCGTTTACTTGAGAAACAAAACAACCATTATTTTTAAAAGAATATATTGCTACAATTAAAAATTTCAGATTAAACCTGTTTATTTTTTGCATGCGATTTTAGATATGGCTAAAGTCTAATTTGATTACTTTTCCCCTCTTGAAACTGAATCATAGAACAGGTATAGTCTATGTTCATTCTTGGTAGGCAAAACTTTTTCTATATAGCCAATGTATTCGGTATTATTCAGATTCCAAAACAAGCCCAAAATTTAAATTTTATTTCACTTGAAGTTCCATGGTTAGGTTTTGTCAGTAGAAGAGTTCCAAGGTGGCTTGGAAACTGGTTTATCCAAAACCAGGCATGCGTTCGTTAGGCTCCATTATGTGCGTGTAATGGTGATCTTCTGCCAGCCAGCCATAGTGACCCATCGCTGATGTGACTTCAGCAAAACGAACGAAAGTCAAATACCTAGACATATTAAAAAAGTAAATTCAAAATAACTAAGAAGGTCATAATAATATGTTTTGGTTTATAGTTTTATTTCTCTAGCAAGCCGCTTCAGTTTCATACGGATAGATGAAATTATTTTGAAATTGTTTGACGAGTTTTTGAGTTTATCCATTACATACAAACTAACAAAGTTTACTTGTTTATAAAATTATAGTACAGATAAATAACCAAAAAGCTAAGATAACATTTATTTATTAAATTGCTTCTACTATTTTCGTAAAAATTACTTTTTTATTGCGAGCAACAACTACCATATGTTTAATTAATTGGCTAAGAGATTTTATTTTGATCTTCATAACGTAAATTGTCCTTGTCCTTGTCGAGAAAATGCTAAAGTAAGACTTTTCGTTAATCTATACGTGAAGAGAAAACTTTGTAAGTATGTACCTCTTTTTAAGAAAATTGTGCGGACGGAGGAGTGTGAAATTTGGTTCAGTTAAGTTTATATGGAGAAGAACTGGAGAAAGCTAAAATTTTATGTAATATATGTTACAAATAAATACATTAAATTAAATTGAATAAAACGTTCATTGTTTACGTCATACTCCCAATGTTAAAAAGACTTAATGTCAAACTCATAGTAGTTTGTGATCATAATAATAATGATGCGCCAGACAATACATACCAATCATCCGATCTCAAACTAGGGTATTCCCTGTGCTATGAGAACCAGACGACGACTACTGAGGGCGTCTCCCAGTACACCTAGACCCGAGACAATCTAGAAAAGTTCGTTTTCCTAAATTGACCCGACCGCGAATTGAACCTGGAACCTTCCGCGCTTGGATGCAACATCTAAACCACTGCCCTATCGAGGTCGTAAAATCATATATGTAATGCAACCTCCTTGAATCAAACAGTCGCACAGAGTACATTGTCGCCAAAGAGTTTTCGACCATAGGGCGACCTCTAGTTTGTATTATTGCCTAAGAGATTGATTGATGATCAATTTAACTTTCAATTAACCATAATTATAACTGTAACAGTTGTAGGTTTATACAATGCTTTAAATACGTAACATATGTAGGTACGTGTTTGTATTTTATATATTACTAGCCACCAGCCCCGGCTTTGCACGTGTAGATTTTTTTTTTTAATATAAAATAGGCACCCCATATTACTCGCTGATAATGTAGCTTTCTACAGGTGAAAGAATTTCTGAAAACCGTCGAGTAGGTACTTAGTTTTTGAGTTTATCCATTACATACAATCATAGTTTATCTAATATTATTATAGATTTAGTGTTTTAATTATTATTTTATTATGTATTATGAAGACCTGTTGACTTATTTAATGTACAATTCCATTTTTGTTTTTAGCCGTTCGGTCTTCCTCAATCCATACTCCATACTAATATTATAAATGCGAAAGTCTCTCTGTCTGCCTGTCTGTCTGCTTGGCTTTTACGGCTAAACCGCCGGACCGATTCCGATAAAATTAGACATGGAGATAGTTTGACACCAGGGAATGAACATAGGCTACTTTATTTTTGAAAAATCTACCCCTAAGGGGGTGAAAAGGGGGATGAAACTTTGTATGGGAAATTTTTAACCGCTGAACCGATTAAGATGTAATTTGGTACAGAGATACACCTTTTCTATTAAAAAAAAATAGTTTTCTTTTTTATCAAAAATCTACCCCTAAAGGGGTGAAAAGGGGGATGAAACTTTATAGAGGAAATGCTAAACCGCTGAACCGATTAAGACGAAATTTAGTACATAGATAAAACCTTTTCTGTTAAAAAACATACTTCTTTTTTTCCAAAAATCTACCCTTAAAGGAGTGAAAAGGGGGATGAAACTTTATAGGGGATACTAATATTATAAATGCAAAAGTCTCTGTTTGTCTGCCTGTCTGTCTGCTTGGTTTTTACGGCTAAACCACCGGACCGATTCCTATAAAATTAGACATGGAGATAGTTTGACACCAGGGAATGAACATAGGCTACTTTATTTTTCAAAAATCTACCCCTAAAGGGGTGAAAAGGGGGATAAAACTTTGTATTTGAAATTTTTAACCGCTGAACCGATTAAGATGTAATTTGGTACAGAATACACTATTTCTATTTAAAAAAAATAGTTTTCTTTTTTTATCAAAAATCTACCCCTAAAGGGGTGAAAAGGGGGATGAAACTTTATAGGGGATATGCTAAACCGCTGAACCGATTAAGACGAAATTTAGTAAATAGATAAAACCTTTTCTGTTAAAAAACATAGACTTCTTTTTTTTCCAAAAATCTACTCTTAAAGGAGTGAAAAGGAGGATGAAACTTTATAGGGGATACTAATGTTATAAATGCGAAAGTCTCTGTTTGTTTGCCTGTCTGTTTGCTTCGTTTTTACGACTAAACCGCCGGACCGATTCCGATAAAATTAGACATGGAGATAGTTTGACACCAGGGAATGAACATAGGCTACTTTCTTTTTCCAAAAATCTACCCCTAAAGGGGTGAAAAGGGGGATAAAACTTTGTATGGGAAATTTTTAACCGCTGAGCCGATTAAGATGTAATTTGGTACAGAGATACACCTTTTCCATTAAAAAAATATTGTTTTCTTTTTTATTAAAAATTGCCCCTAAAGAGGTGAAAAAGGAGATGAAACTTTATAGGGGAACTTTATAATGCTAAACCCTAACAATATGGGTATCAAATGAAATAGAATACGCAGGGGAAGGTAGATACATATGTGACGTCACAAATCCAATATGGCGAATGTTATGATATTCATTTTCAAATCCAAGATGGCGATTATTACTTTTTTGGATAAATCGATACGGGTATCAAATTCTAGGTTTCTCGGGGTGCTGATTACGAAAATTATGTTTATTTTCGAATCCAAGATGGCGATTATTATTTTTTTGGATAAATCGACATAGGTATCATATTCGAGGCTTCTCGGGGTACTAATTACGAAAATGATGTTCATTTTCAAATCCAAGTTGGCGAGTATTACTTTTTTTTTGGATAAATCGATATAGGTATCAAATTCTAGGTTTTTCGGGTGCAGATTACGAAAATGACTTTCATTTTCAAATCCAAGATGGCGAATATTACTTTTTTGGATAAATGGATATAGGTGTCAAATTCTAAGTATCTCGGGGTGCCGATTACGAAAATGACGTTCATTTCGTAATCCAGGTAGCGAATATTATTATTTTTTAAAAATCTACATGGGTGTCATGTTCAAGGTTTCTCGGGGTACTGATTACGAAAATGACGTTCATTTTCAAATCCAAGATGGCGAATATTATTTGTTTTGGATTAATCGATATGGGTGTCATATCCTATGTTTCTCGGGGTGCTAATTATGAAAATGACGTTCATTTTCAAATCCAAGATGGCGAAAATGACTTTTTTGGATAAATCGATATGGCTGTCAAATTCTAAGTACCTCGGGGTGCTGATTACGAAAATGACGTTCATTTTGTAATCTAAGATGGCGAATATTATTTTTTTTGATAGATCTACATGGGTGTCATGTGCTAGATTTCTCGGAGTATTGTTCAATACCAACAATATGGGTGTCAAATGAAGTGGAATACGCAGAGGAAGGTTTTTGTATATGTGACGCTATCATAAAGCCAATATGGCGGATGCTCCATAATAGGAAATAACTTTTTCGTTCAACACCAACAATATGGGTATCAAATGCAATGTAATACGCAGGGGAAAATTCCCGGACATGTGACGTCATCATAAGTCCAATATGGCGGATGTTCCATAATAGGAAATAAGTTTTTCGTTCGACACCAACAATATGGGTATCAAATGAAATGAAATACACAGGGGAACGTTTCTGGACATGTGACGTCATCATAAATCCAATATGGTGGATGTTCCCTAATAGGAAATATTTTTTTGTTCATTACCAACAATATGGGTATCAAATGAAATGAAATACGCAGGAGAAGGTTTTTGTATATGTGATGTCATCATAAATCCAATATGGCGGATGGTTCCATAGAAGAAAATAACTTTTTCGTTCAACTCTAACAATATGGGTATCGAATGAAATGGAATACGCAGGTTTTTGTATATGTGACGTCATCATAAATCTAATATGGCAGCTGTTCCATTATAGAGAATAACTTTTTTTTTAACACCAACAATATGAGTACCTCGGGTAACCTGAGTAACCTATAGAGGTCAAGGAACATTTTTCCACGCGGACGAAGTCGCGGGTACAGCTAGTCTATCTATATAAATAACAATGAATCGCGTATGTACGCGCATAACTTCCAAACGACTGCACCAAATTAGATAATTCTTTTTTTTTATATTCGTTATTGTCAGGACAAGGTTTGTATAAAAAAATAAGAAAAAAATTAAAAAAAAAAGAAAAATTTTAAAATCTATAATATGAGAAGTGAGTGAGTGAATGAGACAGAAGACTGAGAGATCTTCAATATATTGACAGAACATTTAAAAAAATATTGAAAAAAAAAAAATTTTAATTCTCATATTAAGAACAGTGAGTGAGTGAATGAGACAGAAGACTGTGAGAGAATATATTGACAAAACATTGACAGATTAGTGGAATAAGAAGGGGAAGGTTTCTATATCTGTGCCGTCATTATAAATCGAGTATGGCGGATGTTCCACAATAGGAAATTAGTTTTTTGTTTAACACCAACAATATGGGTATTAAATGAAATGTATTACGCGGGGGAAGGTTTGTGTATATGTGACGTCATCGTACATCCAATATAGCGGATGTTCCACAATACGTACAGTTGTGCTTATTCCAAGAATACCACTAATGCCAACTGACTTTCCTTTTGAATTTAAACGTCTCCAGTTTCCAGTGCGCCTTGCATTCGCAATGACAATTAATAAATCCCAAGGCCAATAGTTAGAAGTGTGTTAATCTTGAATTGCCGTGTTTTTCGCATGGGCAGTTGTACATTGCGTGCTTAAGAGTCGGGAAACCATCGCCACTATTTGTTTTCTCTCCAGAAGGAAAAACGAATAATATTGTACATTACAAAGCATTACAATAGATATGTTGTAAATATTTAAATACTATACTTTATTGTTTGACGCAATATAACCGATATGAATTTACCGGAAGTGTTACATTTCTTTAGTCCACGACTGTACACCACCTATGTGATGCTGAGGCGGGTATAAACAGTAGATAGTCTGAAATTCAGAAATTTTGAAAATATTTACGGAAAGAAAGCGGTACGAAGTTCGCCGGGTCAGCTAGTCTAATATAATATTAATAAGTGTTTGTCCGAGTACTAACCCGCCTACCTCAACCTTTTCTCAGAAACACTGGGATGAGCCTCTATGCAAAAATGTTCATTTACAACTTTTAGATTATTGTAGTACCGAAAAAGGTCGGTCTCGCCTCCTGGCTGTTTCTGAGAAGGAGTCAAGTCACTGGTTGAAGGTAATACCTTAAAAAAACTGAGGAACCTTAATTGACAATACCACGCTTTCTCTCATAGTATCTCTTCATCTGGGGGCCAGGACTAACCTTCCTCACCGTTGCCGCTGTGGTGATCTCGTCGATGTACTAGGTCACCACAGTTTATCCTGTTTACGTAGTGCGGGCCGCATGTCACATGCTGCCTTGAATGACGTCATTCGGCGGGCTCTTGCCGCCGCTGGCGTTCCTGCAGTCTTAGAGCCTGTGGGTATTGCGCGCAGCGACGGCAGGAGACCGGATGGTTCGGATTAAAGATATTTTTATTTCTCATAAGAATAAATGTTACATTCACTTAAAATGAGAAAATTTAATTTACAACATGATTTTACAATTATGCATTTGACCAGAGTGATGACAATCGCAGACGCAGTCTAAACATACCCAATTAATAGCATCAGTCTGATTTTTCTAAATGCTTCTTAAGCTGGTCTTTAAATGTGGCTAAAGTTACCGAGTCCTTAATAACTTCAGGTTAAGGCGGTATATATGGTTTGACGCTCATTCCTTGGAAACTTGGAAGATCGCTTGTGTGGGATGCCACTTGTGTCGATACACTTGCTGTTTCCCATGTGCCGGCGACTTCCAAGTCAGCAGGTGCCGCGACCAGCACTGCCGAGAACTTGAAGCGGCGTAAGTATGCGATTCTCTCTGAGAGTTTCATATTTACGCCCTTTGCAGTCGAAACTTTGGGCCCCTGGGGCCCCGAAGCCCATCGACTGGTTTCTGATATTTGTAAGAGACTGGTCGAGGCTTCGGGAGACCGCCGGGCTGGCAGCTTCTTCCGCCAACGAATCAGTTTGGCTAATCAAAGAGGCAATGCTGCCAGTCTGCTGGGTACCTTAGGCAATGACAGCTTTCCAAGCGGCAACTTTGAGGAAGTTTATTATTTAAGATAATGTGTAGTTTTAAGTTTGTAAAAATTTAATATTATCTAATTTCAGCGGCGACCAATATTGGTGGAATACGTCGGTCTAACAATTGGTCGTAGCAATTAAATTGATAAATCCATACTATATCCATACTAATATACTTCTCATCTAAACATCGAAACACCCCTGAAGTTTGGTTTTGAATGAGTCTTAAGAATTTAGAACACAAGAACACTAAAACAAAAAATAGAAATATTGCCAGTTAATTGCGGATATTATAAGGTATCGTTTAAAAAAACATTGATGTTTCAAATTAAAATTAAATTTCTTTAGTTAGCGTGTTTTGTTCAACAGGTATGGTTTTACCCTTTGAGAAGAATTTGTAAAATGTTAGAAACAAAGATGTAAGACAAAAAAATGTTTAAAAAAAGTTTATTCAGTATCTCGTATTTCCTCCCCGGGTTCTAATGACTGCTTCCATGCGGTTACTCTTGGAACGGATGAGAGTCACAATCTTGTGTTGTGGAATGTTATCCCATTCTTCTCGTATAGCTGTTTTAAGCTGGCCAAGCATCTCCGGAGCAGGATCTCTCGCTCTTACTCGTTTCTTCAACTCATCCCATAGGTGTTCTATGGGATTCATATCCGGGCTTTTTGCTGGCCAGCCCAAAACCGAAATACCGACTTCGTTCAGGTCTTCATTTACAATTCCTGCGGTATAAGCCCTGGCATTGTCCTGCATAAAAATGAACTCTTCGCCAATAAAATGTGCGTAAGGTACCACATGAGGCTCCAGACACTCTTCAATGTAACGTGACCCATTTAATGATGGTAAGCGAGGTCCAGATACAAAAGCAAGTTCGGTTTTTCCATCGGCGCTTATATCTCCCCAAACCGTCCATGAACCGCCACCGTAACTAACTCTTTTTTCAATGCAGCACTGTGCAAAACGCTCTCCCTCTCTTCGATACACCTTCTTTCTTCCGTCGTTACCATACAGCATGATCTTACATTCGTCAGAAAAGATAACTTTGCTCCATTGAACGTATGACCAATTTAAGTGCTCACGTGCAAAGTTAAGGCGCGCTCTTTGGTGGTCTACCGTAAATTTTGGGCCATTAGCTGGTTTATGAGGTTTCAGGCCACGCTCCGCCAATCTTCTTCTAATGGTAGAATCGCTCACAGTCAATTCTCGAATCTCACGGAGCCGCTGCTGCAGTTGAATAGAGTTAAATCGACGATTTCTTAGAGAAACTGACACAATATACCGGTCATCTCGTTCAGACGTGACTCGATGTCTACCAGATCCTGGACGGCGAGTAAACATACTAGTCTCCTGATAACGCTGATATACTCTATTGACAGCAGAGAGGCTAAGATGCAATTGTGCAGCCACAACACGTTGACTAAGCTCTGAATTCTTGCTTGCTTGCGTGGGCGAGGTATCCATATTTGTTAGGAAAATAATCTCCTTGGTAGGATGTTACAAAGCTTTGTTAACGATCTCTATTAAAAAAAAGATATTTTTGGCAAAAAAAATGTGCTTAAATGCAGAAATTCCGACGGAATACACATTGAAAACAATCTCCACATTGAGCTCCACATTCATTTATTCGATGAAAATTCGAAAATTTAAATTCAAATTTGGAATTGTGGTATACCATTGTGTAGACTAAACTGCCAGCTAATTATTGGAGTATTTTTTTAATGATATCAAACTTCTTTTTTATTTAAATGCCGCCTGAATAGCAATTGCAGTAGTGTTTCGATTTGTTTGATGAGAAGTGTGTTATAAATGCGAAAGTCTCTCTGTCTGTCTGTCAGCTTGGTTTTCACGGCTAAACCGCCGGACCGATTTTAAGAAAATTGGCATGGAGATAGTTTGACACCAGGGGGTGAACATAGACTATTTTATTTTTCAAAAACTTACCCCTAAAGGGGTGAAAAGGGGGATGAAACTTTGTATGGGAAATTTTTAACCGCTGAACCGATTAAGATGTAATTTGCTACAGAGATACACCTTTTCTATTAAAAAAACATAGTTTCCTCTTTTTATCCAAAATGTACCCCTAAAGGGGTGAAAAAGGGGATGAAACTTTATAGGGGAAATGCTAAACCGCTGAACCGATTAAGACGAAATTTAGTACATAGATAAAACCTTTTCTATTAAAAAACACTTCTTTTTTTTTTCAAAAATGTACCCCTATAGAGGTGAAAAAGGGGATGAAAGTTTGTATGGGAAATTTTTAACCGCTGAACCGATAATTTGGTACAGAGATACACCTTTTCTACTAAAAAACATAGTTTTCTTTTTTTTAAATCTACCCCTAAAGGGGTGAAAAATGGGATGAAACTTTATAGGGGAACTTGATAATGCTAAATCCTAACAATATGGGTATCAAATGAAATGGAATACGCAGGGGAAGGTAGATACATATGTGACGTCACCATAAATCCAATGCGGATGTTGCATAATAGCAAATAACTTTTTTGTTCAATACCAACAATAATATGAAATGAAATGGAATACGCAGGGGAAGGTTTCTGTATATGTGACCTCATCATAAATCTAATAATATGACGGATGTTCCACTACAGAGAATAACTTTTTTGTTTAACACCAACAATATGAGTACTTCGGGTAACCTCAGTAACCTAAAGAGGTCAAGGAAAATTTTTCCACGCGGACGAAGTTGCCGGTACAGCTAGTAGTATATAAGGAGAAGAAGAAGAAAGTTCCGGGTTCGATTCCCGGTCGGGTCAAATTAGAAATCGAACTTTTCTAGATTGTCTCTGTGTGCTGGGAGACGCCCCCAGTAGTCGTCGTTTGGTTCTCATAGCACAGGGAATACCCTAGTTTGAGATCAGATGATTGGTGTGTATTGCCTGGCGCATTATTATTATTATTATATTTTTATAATAAATATAAGAAAATTGAAAATGCGTTAATTATACCTACAAAATATATACGCTATATGCCTACCAATACAAATATACATATTATCATGTACTTATATGCATACATACACATTTAAGAAAGAAAAAAAATTTTAAATACTGCATTTCGACTAACGCCAATCAATTTTCCGTTAATTAATTTATTAACTGAACAACCTAGTCACTGCTATAGGATCCGTCTGCTTGGTATGAGAGAAAATACAATCTCAGTCGCGACTTAAAATTAGAAATTGTACGAAGTTCTCTAAGGGGCAAGTTGTTCCAACATTTGGTGGCTGCGAATCTAAAACTACCGCAAACGCAGCCGTGTGGTGCTGCGGCACACGCAAAACGTTTGCTAGTCATTGTCACTGCCTCTCCATTTTTTTTTTAAAAGAGGTATACTCTACGCTTATTACGTAGCTTGCAATCAGCATGCGACAGTCAATATCGTGCGATGTCCGCTGTCAAAACGAGAATTTGCGTAATATAATTTGTACAGCGGCGCTAAATCTACCGCTAAAATAGCATTTTACGGTCATAGAATAAATAATAGATACGCAATCGTCATACATGATAACAATTTTTTATTACAATTAGTCACAGGTCGAGCAGTGATCGCGTGGCTGTCTCTGTCTGCAAATTTTTAGGTAATAATCCCCCTGGCCTTCCGCATGCTTATTACGTAACTTGCAGACAGCATGCGACAGCCAATATCGCGCGATATCTGCTGTCAAAACGAGAATTTCTGTAATGTAATTTGTATAGTGGAGCTAAATCTACTGCGAAAAGTGCATTATACGGTCATAGAATAATAGGTACGCAATCGTCATACATGATAACAATTTTTTATTACAATGATCGCGTGGCTGTCGCTGTCTGCAAATTTTTAAATAATAACCCCGCGGATTATATTTTGAACCTATTTTTTTTTAACACGCTGTAATTAATTAACTTCACCTGTATGTTTGTACTACGTTTGTTTGTAAGTAACGGAATCTGTGAACGAGATTTTCAGCCACTTCAAAACATCAGATTAAACTGAAACTTTGCACACTTATCAAGGATCGATGATAATAATAATAATAATCTTTTATTCCAGACAACATGACCCATTATTGTTAGTAACAAGCCAGCTTAAAACTATGTAAGTACTTATATTCTAGGTATGAGTTTACCCTATATGTGTAAGGGTGTACAGCATCGGACAGTCAACCTTACCCGCGATTGCACGTAGGATGATGTTGCGGCTTCCACGCAATCTGCTTAAAGAGGGGTTTACACGGGTCGATTTTCGCCGTGCGGCTAGTCGCTTCACAAATCGCCTCACCAAGCTGCATCGCTAGCCCATTTACACAGATGACTAAAGTCGCATGCGGCGGTCATTTCCTTCGAAAATGTTGAGCAGAATAGGTGTTCATGCCGGAATTGAAATAGTTATTCAATTATTCAAGAATTGCTTGAAGAACAAAGAGAGAAGAAGAAACAAAAGGAAAAAAGAAAACGTAAATTTTGAGTAGGTGGATGGATTTCACTACCTGTATGGTATTATTTTTATTCATGGTCGTTTTACCAAACGATCTGTACGTAGAATCGCGGTAGTGGAATAACGTGCGCGAAACACATCCGTCATGCGGCGGGCGTTCGCCTGCAACTGATCGTTTACACGGTCGATTTTAGTCACCAGCCGCATACGGCCGGCCGCCGCGCGGCCAAAGTCGGATGCTACCCAATTTTGGGGCTTGCGGCTTTAGTCACTTGCGACCTAGCCGAATTGCCATTTAGACGGTCGATTTTCGTCGCGCGGCAAAAATCGTGCGGCTATAGTCACCCGTGTAAACCCCACATAACAGTGACGTCATTTTATAATATATAATATAATATTTACAATATAATATAATACATATAATACAATAATTTGATATTGAAATGAAAATTTTTTTGTTTTGATTTAATTGAAAAAAAAATTCCTACCTGTGGAAACTTCCTATTGTATTCAATCTCACAATATGGATTTTGGTAATTTTTGAGTCCACGAAATAACAAAAATTATAGTTTAAAAAACCTAAAAAAACACGCTTTAAAGGGAAACCGAACTAAAAAGTAACAAATAATGTTTATCTATTAAGACTATTTAATATTGATAAAAATTCCACTAACTTAATACAATTAAATGCTTTTTACTATGTTTAAAATAAGAATAAAGTGTTTGACAAAAAAATGATTTTATTGTAAAAGCGTGGGGTGCATGATATCAATTGTTAAAAATATTTTAATGATAGCTATTGATAAAAGTGGAGTTATTTAAAAAATATAATAAAAAGCAGCCCACGCTTTTTACAATAAAATCGTTCTTTTGTCAGTCACTTTATTCTTATTTTAAACTTAGTAAAAAGCATTCAAAGCAAGCAGCTAGGTGAAAGAGTCTGTGTACAAGAAGAAGAAAGCATGGCGAGACTACCTTGCTACCAAAAATGACTGTGGTATGAAGAATTTGATGAAATACAGGTATATAAACGAATATATAAACGAAATGTGATATTTGTGTAACTGGAAAATGTCTAGAACAAGTGAATGAAATTATGTATCTGAGGAGTGCGTTTTCGAGGGATGTAATATTGTAACATTTTTTCGCTATTGTACCTTCTTTTTAAGAGCTTAGAGGCTGTCAGAGAAAATAATTATAGAACTGGCAAGTTAAAAATTTAAATAGGTTTTTTTTTTGGAAGAATAGAACACGATTTGAAAAATGAGAAAAAAAAGAGAGCGAGGAGGTGTTTTTTTAGACAGAACAATAATGGTTGTGATGGAGTAAAAAGGAGATTATTTTTCTCCTCAAAAAAGAAGATATTTGATTTCTTTGTAAAAGTAAAATCTGTTAAGATTATTAAAGATGTTGGCAGAGCGAAAAAGAAAGAGGCTCGAACCAGAAAACTGATATCGCCCAAACTTCCAAGGCAAATGGACCCCTCGACAAGAATAAGGGGAACAATGGTTTCAATCGGATAAAGAGCACATTAATCATGGTGACGCACCAGTTTCATACGAGTTTATAGGAGTTATATTTACAATGACGATGCTGATTGCAGAATTTTACAAAGTCGACTTATAATTTTGGAGATAACATTCGAGAGTGGAGTATAGGACAATACAACCTAATTTAAGCCAGTGGTTTGTGTTTTTTTATCATAATGTGTAAATTATAAGGTGAAAGGTATTTATATCTGATTTTTGTAAACTACACCACACCATCACAACCACTTTGATATTTTTCTGTTTCTATTTTATTTACAAAATTTATTCTGGTTTATTTGTTTCAAATTATATTACAATTTTCTTCTTACAATAGAATTTTATTTAAAAAGATTTCCAATAAATTTCAAAATTTACTTTATCCATTCCCTTTTTGTGGCATCCGGGTGGGAATGGTATAATATGTAAGGTCCACAATACGGTGTTTATCTCGACCTACCCTCTTTGCGTCTATGATGTGATTCATATCAAGGTTTAATTTCTGAGCAATCTTTTGTACAATTTCCCTTGTATTTTTATCCTTCACTTTCTCCATTCCAATAATTTCTATATTATTTTCAACTTCCTTATGTTCCAGCAATGCAACCCTCTCTTCCAACGCGTCTTTATTTTTTTGTAGATTTATATTCTTGTTTTCAAGTGGCTTCATTTTCTTTTCTGTAACTTCTTTAAATTCTAACATTTTCTGGTACTGTTCTGCATAGAAATCAACTGTATCTGTTAAATAGTTAATTTTCTTTTCCAAAGTATATAAAATTTGCAACTTGTCGTTGATTTCTGCTAATACATTCTTATTAGAACTTTTGTCGTCATCGATATTATTAATCGGACTACTTTCAAGCTTACACTCATCGCACAACAACTTCCGCATAAATCGTTCGTTGCTACATACACATTTCTTATGAAAAAAAGACTCACAGGAACCTTTGCACTTAATAACTCCATCTTTCGTCTTAGACAAGAAAAGCTTATATTTCTTGCACTGCACCATATTTGAGTTAGTAATTAAATATTTATCAATTGACAATACGCACGTCCACACGCAGAGCGCAAGTACGCGAGACTCTGACCTAAGCATCTGACCGATGGTGGACGATACATACCCAGAATATGTATAACTTTGGGTATGTAAATAGCCATACAATCAGCTTCGGCTATGTTAGGTTCTGATACTATAGGGCACCATACATCTCTTATATAAACAACAACACTGTTTTGATTAGTGTACTTATTTGTTTTATATAACGTATATCCTTGTATTTGTGGAATGGTTATAGAATCGTATAGCCAGTACTCAGTTAAAATTAAAATATCCATAGAAATATCCAAACGTACAAGAGCTACCATTAAGCTATCCATATTTTTCTGTATGCGCCTAATATTCAGCGAAAATATTTTAAAATTATGTTCCGGTGTGAATACTAATTTGCAATTCAATTTTAATAGTCTAAATCTGAACCCAAATTGTCGGTGAACATCATAGTCGCTCCAAAAACTTGTACATGGGCCATGTTGACCACACCGCTTTTATCCATTTCATATAAAGGTTCCGATACAATTTGTTTTTGAGAAACGTAGAGTTACTGCAGTTACTATTTACATGTTTTGTACCATTGACGCATACAGAAATCCAAAGAGCCAGTTCATTGCAATTGTGTGGTCATGTGATGTGATATGATAGCGAATATATATTATGTAGTGATTCGGCAGAAATTCAATAATACGTTGGATTTTGTAGAAATAAAAAACTAACGTCTCTGACGAGACAGAAATTAACATCAAGACAACCGTCAAATAGTCAAAACATCGAATTTTAAGTAGAGAAGCATTGCACAGGTGACTTAAAGTTTGATCAAGGTTGACAATGTATATAAAATTGGGATTTAAAAAACATATAAAACACGAAGTCTGCAGAAACGTTACAACAGCAATAACTATTTATATTAGGGATCAATAATAGTTTAACCTCCCCGACGTATTGAGGTATGAGCTCAAGAACTGGCAAAAGTCGAAGAAGACGGAAGTAAATTATCCAAATCCCTGCGTGACGGTATGGGTAGTGCTCCCTTTCCTTCTCGCTGTCTGACGAAGATAGTGCCGTTACTGCACCAGCAGAAAGCGTAGCCATGCTGTTTAGCCCTGGATCTGGTGTCACGAAATAAAGTTCTATTTTCTTTAGTGAGTCTTTCATTAAAATATATCTTACGTGGGGGACCTACTACCTGTAAGTCAACACTGTCAATATTTTTTCGAGCCCTTCCAGCTTTCAGAAACTTATCACGCATGGATCGTCGAAGAAGATGAACCACCACCGGTCGAGGCATTGTAGCTCCATCTTCCGGCAAGGCCGTAGTTATGACCGTAGTTACGGTCCCACTCGAGAAACCCAGTCCAAACTTTTGTCCTCTAGCTCTATACCAACTTTCTTGGCAGCGACTAGAACCGTATGATGAAGATTCTCCGAAGCGCCCTCTGGAATCCCAACTATTTCCAGTTCGTTCCTCAAATTGAGTTGAGCTTGAACTTTCAGCTCATTCTGGAGCTGACGCACGGTGGCCTGCAGAATCTCCACTTCGCTGTCACGCTTCTCTAAAAACTTTATTCGTTCCTCAGAGGCGACCAATTTAATCATCATTTGATCCATTTTCTCATTACTGTACAGTAGGGACTCAGTTACGTCATTTAGTTTAGTCTTGACAAAAGAAAATTCCAACGTTAGCAAGCGTAACGTCTCAGTGAGTTGGCCAATATCCGATCTCGTGGATTCGTCTGCTTTCTTACGAGATGTGACATTGTCAGAGTCACACCGCACCAGTGTAAGGCTATTGTCCCCTCCCTTTTTCTCCACCGCGCAATATTCGGGGCATTTCCAAACTTTCCTTTTTTCTGCAGTAAGTGTAGGCCCGCTGATACACAGCATGCAGAAAGATTTTTCACTTCTGTCAGATGTGCATTTTATAGAGTTCGAGCCCTTGATTATCTTCATAAAACCGGCACACTTCATGATGATTTGTGAAATAAATATTTTCAAAGCAAATCAAATGTTTCCTCAGGAAAACTGCCTGCCTCTAAAATTACCTCTGTGCGGTGTAAATACTCTGTCGTTAGCAACCGTTGGCGCTCAGCCGTACATGCAACCGCGCAAGCGAATCTCGCGGTCAAGTACAACGCGCAACCGTGAGAATGCTATGAGCTTTAACGGTGACGCATTACCCACAATTTATTCTTTTCCCTTTTTTTTGTAACTTATTTAATTACAATTGTTTGTAAAGTTTTACGTACTTTCTGCCTGATCTCTGTATTTTCCAACACAATGTACATGCAAACTTACAGCTTAATATTTGCTCAACTATTGCACAAGCAAATCCACTAAAACTATGCACTTTTAGATTATTAATTTGAATTATAAAGTACAAAACTTACACGTGTAACTACGTGTAAGTTCCGTACTTTATAATCGTTTAATACCTATATTGTTGGTGTCGAACGAAAAAGTTATTTCTTATTATGGAACATCCGCCATATTGGATTTATGATTACGTCACATGTCCAGAAAACCTCCCCTGCATATTCCATTTCATTTGATACCCATATTGTTGGTGTTGAACGAAAAAGTTATTTCCTGCTATGGAACATCCGCCATATTAGATTTATGATGACGTCACATACATAGAAACCTTTCCCTGCGTATTCCATTTAATTTGATACCCATATTGAGGTGGTGAACGCAAAACTTATTTCCTATTATGGAACATCTGCCATATTGGATTTATGAAGACGTCACGTATACAGAAACCTTCCCCTGCGTATTCCATTTCATTTGATACCCAATCCGCCATATTGGATTTATGGTGACGTCACATGTCCGGAAACCTTCCCCTGCGTATTGCATTTCATTTGATACCCATATTGTTGGTGTCGAACAAAAAAGTTATTTTCTATTATGGAACATCCGCCATATTGGATTTATGTTGACGTCGTATATGTATCTACCTTCCCCTGTGTATTTCATTTCATTTGATACCCATATTGTTAGGGTTTAGTATCATTAAGTTCCTCCATAAAGTTTCATCCCCTTTTTCACCCCTTTGGGGGTAGGTTTTTGATAAAAAAGAAAACTATGTTTTTTTAATAGAAAAGGTGTATCTTTGTACCAAATTACATCTTAATCGGTTCAGCGGTTAAAAATTTCCCATACAAGTTTCATCCCCCTTTTCACCCCTATAGGGGTAGATTTTTAGAAAAAAAGAATTATTTTTTTTATAATAGAAAAGGTTTTATCTATGTACTAAATTTCGTCTTAATCGGTTCAGCGGTTTAGCATTTCTCCTATAAAGTTTCATCCCCTTTTTCACCCTTTTAGGGGTAGATTTTTGATAAAAAAAATAAAGCTATGTTTTTTAATAGAAAAGTTGTATCTCTGTACCAAATTCCATCTTAATCGGTTCAGCGGTTAAAAGTTTCCAAAAAAGCATTGGAAATACCTAAATTGTGTCCAGAGTCCAGGTGCTGCGCGCTGAAGTAAATTGTTAATTACATTTATTATTAGTAAGCCTTAAAAAAAGTTTCAGATGAGTGACTTTTATGTATGTCCAAATGAATACGAAAATTATTGGTGAATATTGATGTATAAATGGTATGTAATCATATAATTGTAGAAAATTGCAATTAATTAATAATTTTCGTGTTATATTATAAAAAATGGCGCCGTTATGTTGTTTACATTGCTAATTGCACTCAATTAATAATGGCAATCGAGTAAATTTAAATGATCGCTATGTAATTCTTATTATTTTAAATTATTTATAAAGGAATGATATTATATTTTGTAAGTCATACATTAGTTAAAACTTTTTATACGTTTTACACATATTGATTACCGGAAGTCGATACCCGTTTCATTACCATATATGGTAATAGGAAAAATTTCTTTGTTGTACCTATGTAATAAAAGTCATAAGAATGTTTCTATTTCTAATTGAATACTTACCTAAGACACAAAATCATTTATTTTTCATGTTATAAATTTAGAATATTATTAAACTTAAGTTTAAGATTTAAAAGTAAAACTATGAATATTGTGTATTTTAATTGGTATCAAACTAAAACAAAAGAAAAAACATGGCCGTGTCTGAACTTTCGTCTTAGCGCCTTATCAAAGTTATTAAACTTTTAAATTAATATTTATGCAGTAATAAACTGTAAAAGTAGTGTCAGGAAATAAAAGGTGAGAGTTGTATCTTTTAGATTATACGTAAATCGTAGTTTAAAATGATAATTAGAATAAATCAGTGTCTGTTCTATCTAACGTCTGCTCAATTTACCTAAAAGTGTACCTACGTATGAAAGTGTGTTTATTGTTTTGTTTAGAAATTTAATCTAGTGATCAAGTGAAATATATCATAAGCCAGGAACGAGGCGGACCATTGTTGCAGCTTGGAGCGTCACATTTATTTGTAGGTGCTTCAGGTGCAATCAGGTGCAACTTTACCTACAGTCCATGATCTTGTAGACGTGATAGATAATAGTCTACATTCTACAATGTATGAATTACGTCTTAAAAAACTAAACGTATCCTACTTCGGTTTGCTCTGTTAGGAAATCAGTATGAACGTTACTTTGTTATTACAATGTAATATATTATTGTTATGTATTTCATATCCGAAAGGAGGCGTTGAAAGACCGACTGACGAAACGGAAGGACAAGTAGCTGTCTTCAAATACTCAACTATACCAACCAAGGCAACGGCAATTGCTGCCTTTCTGTGGAGAACTTAATAGGCTGTTTATCGCAGGTATGTGATTGTATATTATAATTAAAGGCAGGTTCACATAAATGTTTGATTTGAACAAAACGTAAAATAGAAATGTGTTAGCAGTGTTGCCAGCCCCAAAAAATTAAAAACAGTAGCTCACCAATAAAAAAGACATGAGAAAACAGTAGAATTGAAAAAAGGCAGATTTCATACTTTCCTCATTTAATTAAAACAATTACCTATTTTTATTAGTTACTAGGACTCTCATAAATTGTTATAGTTATTACCTATAATATTGATTACAACATAACAAAAAAACAAAAATCAAGTAAAATTATTTTCCACTTTCATCCTCAATTGCCTCATCTTCAGTAATTTCAGTCATTTTCCTTTTTAAAATCATACATATATTTGTTAAATTTCTTCATGTGCCTTTCTGTTGTTTCAAATGAGTAGCAATCGGTTATTTCGGATTTAGTGTGTAATGTTCCTTTAATAGTTGTGGTCGATATTTTGTTGCGTAATTTAATAATTGAAAAACAGTAAAAATTAGGAATGAAATAGAAAACGGGAGCATCAATGTGAGAACAGCAAATCTACTGTTAAAACAGTAGGGTTGGTAGCACTGTGTTAGACACGACACAGGATTTCTTATATTATGGTTCGCATTAGTTCACAAATAAAATGACAGATGGTGCTGATGTCAATAGCCACTTAAATAACATGTATAACTATTTCTTGCCACATTATATAAAGAAAGATCTTCGAAGATAGTAAAAGAAGACATAACAGTGTAATCAATAAATCCGGTCGTACTTATATAAAAGTTGTGCAGTTGTTTATTCTTATTTCATTTAATGTCTGAATGAAATAGGTATATAACTATAATTGTGTCAACGCCCAATAACACAAGATGTGTAATATAGACATGCATGATTTTATATAAGGCATGAGATAGCATGCTTAATGAGAGAAATAAAAATTTGTTCATCCAATTGTTAGTCTTAATTTGAATATTTAATTTGTCATGTTACACATGTTTTAAATAATAATAATTTACAATATGTACCCCATTGGCTGGGTGGTTCAAAGGTTTAAATCTATGGTTCAATTCCCCGGGCGATGCAAAAGTATGTTTCAGAATTTCACTCAAAGGATTTTATTGAATGCCAATTTGTATAGTGAGAACTAACAAGTGATTGCAGTATAATAAAATTGCTATTCTACTTTCTATATTTATTTACAGATTCGAATCAGTATTTAAAATGGAAGAAATTTTGTTAAATAGATAGGCCACATTCGCAATTGAAATAAAGTGTTTAGCTGACAAGTCCCTCGGTCTGTGTAGTTCTTGGAGTGATGAAACGGTAGAAAATTACAGTCCATGCTTACGCATATTGTTGTTTTAATACAGAATTATACCAATATTTTTAACATATCGAAGGACCCCAATGCAGATGAGATATCGAATCTCACTTTGCTACAGGTAGAAGGGGAAGAAATATTAGCTGAACTCGAATTAAAACCACAAGTGATTCAAGTAAATTGGTTGTAAATTCAAATAGTAAATGTACTACTAAATTACCTAAACTTAATTTGCCAGAATTTAAAGGGGATGTACTTGAGTGGCACCAATTTTGGTATCAGTTTAGTTCAAACATTGATCAAAGGAATTTACATGATGTCAATAAACTACTTTATTTAATGACCTCATAGTCCAGTCTACAACGGTTTTTACCTCAGATTTCCATCAACACGCATCGATTTGCTTTAAATGTTAACAGTAGACAGGGAACACCTCAAAAAGCAAATTCTACCCTATGCCGATATGTGCTTTTACCCTGGGGGGATGCCCAACTAAGGGGTGGTAATTTTATTATTAAAAATAACCTCAGAAATCTATAGAAAAAAGCATTCTAAGCACAAAATATTCTATAGTTTTTGTGAAAAATCAATACGTTTTGACTTATTCATGAATGAAAAATTCAATTTTTGTTACAAAAAAATCATATTTTTAATCTATTTTTCCCAAATAACTCAAAAACTTTCAATTTTATCCAAAAAACTATAAGAAGCTAAAATGTAGCTTATAAAAAATAAAAAGAATGGTTTTTTTCTTTTGGCTATAGACCGAATACAAACCGAGTTATTACTTATTAAAGGTGGAATTTAGTTAGTGAACCAAAGATTCTGAAGAATTAAAAATGGAATAACTGGAAAACGGTTAATTTTACGGAAAAAATGAAATTAGTACAATTAATAATTGATAAAATTAATTACTACAATTAATAATTAGAAAAATATTTTTAATAAACTCTGATACACAAGATACACTAAATAAAAACTACTTTAAAATTATTTTATTTTCAATTATTTTAAATTTCTTTCTCAATACTAATTAACTATAAATTTTTTTTATTTTTTTTTAATAAATACTTAAACTTACCCCCTAAATTTTTTTTTTATTTATTATTAATTTTTCCCCTCAAATTAATTAAACTAATTTAATATCGTTTCAATTTAAATGAAATACTTACTTAAGCTATAATTTGATTTCTTTCTAGAAACACTTTCCAGTACCTCTACTTTGTTACGACTTATTCCAACTTATAATGAAAGCGACGGGCAATATGTACATATTTTAATTTTTAATCATTTTAATAAATTCAATAAAATTACATTTAAATCCACTTTTAATTAAATTTTTACAAATTAACATCCATATAAATTAATTTATTGTAATCCATCTAATCCTTAATTATTATCTACATCTTGATCTGATTTAATTTTTTTTTTAATTTTAAAATATTATTTTTATTAAAAAATATTTTTTTAACAACGATATATAAACTTTTAAATTAAGTAAATTTATTCGTGGAATATCAATTACAAGACAGATTCCTCAAAATGAACTAAAATACCGCCAAATTACTTAAATTTCAATAAATAAATTATTTAATATTTTAGCATTTAAAATTTTAATTTTTCTTATAATAGGGTATCTAATCCTAGTTTATTAATAAATTTTATTAAATCATATTTATCAATTAAAATTTAAATAAATTATAATTTTACCTAATAATTTAATATTTAATTTAATTTTCAATTATTTACATTTATTACCACTAATAATAATTTATTTAAATTTTTGTTTAACCGCAACTGCTGGCACAAAATTTGTTATTTATTTTTATATTACTAAATCTTAATTTCTTAAATTTTTAATATTAATTACTACTCCTAAATTAACAATATAATTACTTTTAAAATAATTATAAATTAACACTAAAATTTATATATAAAGTAAATTTTTAATAAATTTTTTAAATCACAAAATTTATTATAATATGAATTCTGTTTTTTTTTTTTTATATATATAAAATATTTAATATAAATTATTAAATTTTTAATATTTTTCTTATTAACTTGGGTCAACTGAGGAAGCGTGCTCGTCGCGACCCCTGCCAGCCCTTTTCAGGGCTGCAATTCCTCTTCTGTGCATACCATGCGGGACAACGGCAATTATAATGTTAGGGCGTCCCCCGGAAGCGACGTACACCGGTCTGTCCCCGCTGGTGTGTGCAGAGTGCAGTTCGGCGTTGGGGACCGCCACCCAACACGCTGTGCACCTAGCGGCGGGAAGTGGAGGGAGGAGTGCAGAGTAGCTGCGTGGAATGTGAGAGGTGGGATTGAGGAGAAGATGAATGAAGTGATTGATATTATGGAAGAGAAAAGATTGGATGTGCTATGTTTGAGTGAAACCAAGCGAGGCGGCAGTGAACTTGCCGACTTGCCCGGAGGAGGCATCGCTTTGTGGTCAGGGGTACCACAAGGAGATAGGGGATGCCAAGGGGTAGGCGTTTTACTGTCCTCTCGTATGGTTAATTGTATGACTGAGTATGAATGTATAAATCCCAGACTGCTCTGGGTACGCCTCAAGATTGGATTGACAAGAATTTTTGTTTTGGCAGTATATGCCCCAGTGTCCTCTGTCGGTTTGGCTGAACTAGAGCAGTTCTGGGAAAATGTTAGAGAAGTTCTAGCGACGGTTGAAGAGAACGAAAGAATTGTTGTGTGTGGAGACATGAATGGATGGGTCGGGACAGCTCGAACAGGATTTGAGTCTGTCCTAGGCAAATATGGAGATAAGAGAGTAAATGATGCTGGTAAGATTGTGCTAGGACTGTGTATGGAAAAGGATCTTTTTGTGGCTAATACCATGTTTGGGCACAAAAGGATCCATCAGTACACGTAGGAAAGAAAGGGTGCGAGAAGTATGATTGATTTATTCCTGGTGGATAGCAGACTTAAGAAGCAGGTAATGGACACAAGAGCGTATAGAGGAGCCGACCTCGGGACGGACCACTTTCTGGTGATAACCAGAATAAGGGGTCTGTTCGCAGCATGGCGACATCGCGTAGTGTCCAAACCTGCAGCGGTTAGCCGTATTAAAAGCTGGAAACTGCAGGATGCGACCACCAGGAATGAATATGAAAAGGTATTATCCAGTAAGCTTGATGATAGATTGAAAGTGTTAAGCGAGGATGTTGAAGAATGCTGGCAGAACCTTAGAGATAGTATGGTTGAGGCTGCGAAAGAAGTGTGTGGAATGAATAAGATTGGGAACGGCAAAAAGCGTGATGTGTGGTGGGATGATGAGGTGAAAGTGGCTGTGTATAAGAAAAAGAAAGCATGGCGAGACTACCTTGCTACTAATGACTGTGGTATGAAAAATTTGATGAAAGACAGGTATAAGCTGCAGAAAGCAGAAACGAAGGCACTAGTGAAAGAGAAGCGTGAAAGGTGTAGGGTGTTAGATGAAAACAAGATGTCGGACAACTTCGAGGAAAATTCCAAATTATTTTGGAAAGAAGTACGTAAGATCCGAAGTGGTCCGGCACCTTGCAGAATGAATAAAGTGCGTTCGAAAGAAAACAACCTGCTTACAAATAAAAAGGATGTTCTGCAGCGATGGAGTGAATACTATGGAGAACTGTATGAGAGTGGCGACTCCGTCTCTGATACTGAGAGCGATTCTAATGAATTGCCACACTCAGGCCAGGGACTGGAGGATGCCATTAGTATGAAAGAGATTGTGAAAGTGATAAGAAGTTTGAAATGTGGAAAGGCTGCGGGAATTGATGAGGTGACTGCTGAGATGATCAAGTATGGTGGTCCTAGGGTCTGGGATGCCTTCTGTGCACTCTGCAACCTTTGTTGGCAGAAGGGGGAGGTTCCAGAGGACTGGCGCACGGCAGTCATAGTACCTCTATATAAAGGGAAAGGTTCCTACCTAGACTGTGCGTGCTATAGGGCCATCAGCTTGGTCAGCTTAGCGAGTAAAGTCTATACTAAAGTATTGACTGAACGTATGAAAGGTGTTTCAGAAAGATATTTGTGGGAGGCGCAAGGTGGATTCAGGAACGGTAGGGGTTGTATGGATCAGATTTTCTCGCTTCGCGTTATCGTGGGAAGGTTTCTGGCTTTAGGTCAGAAAGTTTTCTGCGCTTTCGTGGATCTAGAGAAAGCATTCGATAGAGTAGTGCGGAAGAAATTGTGGAGTCTTCTGCCTGAATATGGCGTGGAGGGCTCCTTACTGCAGGCTGTGAGGTCATTATATCGAGACCACAGAGCCTGTGTAAGGATAGACGGTGACATGTCGCCCTGGTTTGAAGTCTGTTCTGGTGTCAGACAGGGCTGCGTGATGTCTGCCTGGCTATTCGTGCTGTATTTGGACAGTTGCCTCCAGAGATTGAAAGGTAATATGAGTGGTATGGGATGTGGTGACACAGTGGTAAACTGCCTATTGTACGCTGACGATGCTGTGCTAATAGCACCATCAGAAGCAGAGTTGCAGACACTAGTCACGTGCATGAAAGAAGATTGTGAAGTAAAAGGATTGAAAATGAATGTGAACAAAACTAAGGTTCTGGTGTTTGAAAGAGAAGCGGTACAAACGAGATGTGTGATTTGTGTAAATGGAAAATGTCTAGAACAGGTGAATGAAATTGTGTACCTGGGGAGTGCGTTTTCGAGGGATGGAAGATGCGAGTTGGATGTGGAGAGACGGGTAGCAGCTGGCAATAAAGTGAACGGTGCTCTGTCTGCATTAGTGGGTAGTGTGAATATATCTAACACTGCTAAAATGGCCATCCACAATGCGGTGTTGGTTCCAACTTTGTTGTACGGCAGTGAGGCCTGGATATGCCCAAAATCGAGTGAAAGTATGTTAAATGCTGTGGAGATGCGGTCTCTCAGAAATATGTGCGGTGTCACGCTTGCTGACAGGATAAGCAATGATGAGATACGCAGTATGACAGGGTCGCACAACAGTGTTATTGTAAAAATGAAGAAAGGAATGCTTAGATGGTTCGGGCACATGGAAAGAATGAGTGATGAAAGACTGACGAAGAAAATATACAGAGCGAAAGTGAGTGGTAAAAGAAGCCAAGGAAGACCAAGGCTGACTTATGAAGATCAAATAGCCAGAGTGTTAGCAGACGGAAATGTCAAAAGCACTCGCATACCTAGGCGAAAACGTGTGAGGAGAATGATGAGATTTGAGGAAGCGAAAGAGGTGTGTAAGGACCGCGACTCCTGGCGCTCCGTCCTCTCTGACTACCCCGTTGGGGATAAAAAATATATCAAATATATACACTACTACCTATATAATATTACTATATATTTATGACTTCTAAAATCATTACATTTTTTCTGCCAAAATAGTATATAAATTTTAATATTATTAATCTAATTTATTAACATTCAAATTAAAAAAAAATTATTTCAAATACTTGATCCTTTCGTACTAAAATATTCATCTTTAATTAAAGATAGAAACCAACCTGGCTCACGCCGGTTTGAACTCAGATCATGTAAGATTTTAATGATCGAACAGATCAAAATTTTAAACTTTTACATTTAAATTTTATCTTAATCCAACATCGAGGTCGCAAACTTTTATTTTTATTTGAACTAAAAATAAAAATAACGATGTTATCCCTAAGGTAATTTATCTTACAATTAAAAATTCTAATTCTTATATTCATTTATTATTGTTTAAATTTAAAAAAAGTTATTTTAATTTTTCTATCACCCCAATAAAATAATTAAATTAATTTTTATTTTTATTTAATAAATAATTTTAATTAAAAAAATTATAAAATTCTATAGGGTCTTCTCGTCTTTTAATTTTATTTTAGCTTTTTAACTAAAAAATTAAATTCAACTTATAATTAAAAGACAGCTTACATTTCATCCAATCTTTCATACAAGTCACCAATTAAGAGACTAATGATTATGCTACCTTTGTACAGTCAATATACTGCAGCCCTTTAATTAATATCAGTGGGCAGATCAGACTTTAAATTAAAGTCAAAAAGACATGTTTTTGATAAACAAGTGAACATAAAATTTTGCCGAATTCCTATTAATTAAATTTAAAAATTAAATTTTAATATTTTATCATTTATTATACTAATTTTATCATTATAATTAAATTTTTAAATATTAAAATTTATTTTTTAATAAAAAATTAAAAATTTTTAAATTTTAGTTTATTTTAAAATTATTTATAATAAAATAAAATTTTTAAACAATATAAATTTTAAAATTTTTATTTTATTTTTTTTTATTTTATAAATATTTAATTTAAAGCTTATCCCTTAAAATATTAAATTTAAATTTTTAATATTTCAAAAAAAAAATATTAAAATTAAATCAAAATTATAAATTTAAAATTTAATTTTTTTCTTAAAAAACTAGATATATTTAAAAACGATTAACATTTCATTTCAAATTAATTATTAAAAATATTTTTAATACAATAACTTTATTAATTAATTAACTCTTTTAAATTCGAGAAATTTTTACCTAAAAAATATTTTTAATAAACTCTGATACACAGATACACTAAATAAAAACTACTTTTAAATTATTTCATTTTCAATTATTTTAAATTTCTTTCTCAATACTAATTAACTATAAATTTTTTTATTTTTTTTTTAATAAATACTTAAACTTTTACCCCCTAAAATTTTTTATTTATTTATTAATTATTAATTTTTCCCCTCAAATTAATTAAAATAATTTAATATCTTTTCAATGTAAATGAAATACTTACCTAAGCTATAATTTGATCTCTTTCTAGAAACACTTTCCAGTACCTCTACTTTGTTACGACTTATTCCAACTTATAATGAAAGCGACGGGCAATATGTACATATTTTAATTTTTAATCATTTTAATAAATTAAATAAAATTACATTTAAATCCACTTTTAATTAAATTTTTACAAATTAACATCCATATAAATTAATTTATTGTAATCCATCTAATCCTTAATTATTATCTACATCTTGATCTGATTTGATTTTTTTTTTTAATTT